>OX101803.1:14672321-15922321 GCA_944452935.1 Rhogogaster chlorosoma | reverse complement strand
TTGCAAATGCTTTTTTCATAGAATGTTCAAGAACACCCAAGGCCTGCCATGTGATATCCTGGAGACTTTTCAGAGAAACAACGTCGTTTGGCTCTTGCGGATCAGCGATATTGCACAACCGTTTGTTGGTTATATCGTAATGATTATCAGGAGTGATTTTAAATCCAATACCGGGAGGTCCGCGGGCAGTACCAACTTCTTTTACAAGCTGTCGACCGAAAACGTCTATGCTCATTGCTCAACGATTGATGTGTGAATGAAGATTCCTCTGTTGATCTCTCACTAATAAATGATTTTTGCCTCACGTAACTCCTCAATAATGGCAGATATTTCATTAGAATGACTGGTATTACCAGCCGCTTGGGAAGCCATGAGTAATCGAAGACGATCAATAATTTCATTTGGATCATCCCAATACACATAATCCATCCTTTGACCCCCTTTTCGTGCAATCTTATAGTCGGGTAAACCCTCACCAGATTTTTCAACGATTTTCTTCTGTGGTGAGTGGATGTGTGGTGCTATGAAATCTCTATACTTGGTGCTTTTAACATCCAGACGACGACTTCTGTTGGCTTGGTAATATTTCCGATCTGCATTTGTTCTTTTTACAATTTTAATGTAGTTTCTCCTATCATCAACCTTCACAAGAGCGGGATTCGGTGACTTTTTGAATAATAATTCAAGTAAGCCAGGTGTGTTTTCATAGCTCTTATCACCCACGTATATATAATTATCATGGAAATTGATATGCGAATCACCAATCATCATTCCATGCAATAACTTTCGAACACCGTATTTGTCATCTAAATTCTTCCGTCCAGCCGATGTGGTAAACATTCTCAAATAGTGTGCTACTTTATCGGTAATTTTCCGCGTTGGGGTGCTCGTTGGTGTGCTCGTTGCAGCAGGGAAGTCGCTCGGTAGAACTGTATCATCTTCATCTTCATCATCATCATCATCGTCATCGTCACTAGCAGCAGCGGTAGCAGCAGCATCTTCATTATCATTATCATCAACATTCCCATCGTTCATAATATCATCCACATTGTCTTCTTCGTTGTCATCATCATCAAATTTCATGGATGGTTCCATCTTTGTCTCTTGTTTGATTTCCTGCTTGATGTTTTGCCGCTGCTGCTGCTGCTGCTGCTGCTTAGAAGTGTCCACCAATTCTTGCAATGGTGTTACAATGGGTTTGAACATTTCACCCATAACCAGGTCGGTGGTGTCTTTGTTCGACTTGATTTTTTTATGTTTTCGCCTGATTGCATCGCTAGCCTTTGCTATTGCATGCAGCACGTCGTTGTGTCTATGAATCTTGTCACTATCCATGTTAACGCTTGGGTGGGTGTAGACTGACTGTGTGAATTCGGCGAATCATTCTAATTTATGTCTATGAAGCAATCGAAACCTTTCCTATACCGACCCTCGCTAATTTCACAGTCTTTGTCAATGACGATGAAGCTGTATTTACCATCATTCCAGCATGCCGAGCATAAGTCCTTAAATCGTTGATACGTCATGTCGGTGTTCACATGATCATCGTATATGTGTTTCAAATTCATTTCATCTTGACGAAAAAGCACCAATAAGTTTGCATTATCTCGCACGAGATGTTTTGGGATACGTGCATATGTCTGACAAAGATAGAAGCTATCCACATCTCTGTGCCGCCCCATGCAGAAATATGCTCTGATATTATCCTGCTTCTCGCATGCCACATCATCGAAAATCATAATTGAATTGGGGCGTGCATCTTCAGGTTTCACAACCTCCTCATGCTCGCCAAACGGGAAATACTCCACACCCTCCACCGGTTCCAACAACTTTCTCAAAAACTCATACTTTGGCTGGATGAGTGATTTCGAATAGATGTAGACATTTTCAAATCGTAATCCATTATCGTGGGTAATGAGTGTGAGGAGTGCATTTGTTTTGCCACAATTGGATGGGCCGCAAAAAACGGCCCTCACACTATTTGGTAGTAATTGTCCATGACGTTTCTCCTTCTTCTTTTTTCCCTCGACTAATTTATCAAAATTACCCACAGGCAGTTTGACTGTTTGATCGTGAAATTTCATGATGCGCGCTCAACACTCTGGAGTGAACTAATATATTCATCTATAAAATACATGCTTTTATAGAATTCAAGTCAGTTGTTATTTGACTATGGCGGATCGCACAAGTAAGAAGAAGAAGTGCGGAAAAGGTTTCATAAACAAATTCATCAATAATTTGCCAGTTGAATTACACGTACCTGGGTATCAATATTGCGGACCTGGCACAAATTTGGCAAAGAGATTGGCTCGTGGTGATCCGGGGATCAATCCGCTGGACACTGCGTGTAAAGAACACGATATTGCATACTCGAAGAATCGCGAGAATATTGCAGCACGTAACGAAGCTGATAAAGTGCTTGCCGAAAAGGCGTGGCGTCGCGTTTTGGCTAAAGACGCTGGTATAATCGAAAAAGCCGTAGCCTGGGGAGTAACCAATATCATGAAGACCAAGTCCAAACTTGGTATGGGGTTACAGCGAGGCGGGGATGGAAAAGGAGGAGAAAAAAGAAACATGAAGAATAAGACGAAGAAACAATCAAAGAGTGGCGCGAACCTGAAGAGACAGATGAAGAAAAAAAGGGGAAAACCAATAACTTTCGATTCTATCGTTCGTGGAGCAAAGCAATCAATGAAACTAGGACAAAGATGCGTCGAGTCGGCTTTGGCTGGTGCTCGTACAGCGGTGGCGACTCATGGAAAAGTTCGAGTACCGCGTATTTTACCCATCCCAGCGAAAATCGGTGGTTTCCTACCGTTTCTCATTCCAATTTTGTCGGCACTTAGCGCCACTGGTGCTCTAGCAGGTGGTGCTGCGGGTATAGCAAAGGTTGTTAATGAGGCGCGTGCTAATAGCCATCAATTACAGGAGGCTAAACGTCATAATGCAACAATGGAGTCGATTGCGTTGGGAAAGGGACTATACCTGAAACCACACAAGAAGGGTATGGGATTGTATTTGAAACCTGCAAAAAACTAATAAAGCTACCACACCGAGCTCTCACTGATGTCGATTTACTGAAATATGCCAAAGCCCTGAAAATCACACATTTTCGCGGTGTTTTTATGCGAAATGATCTGCCCGATTCGGGTCCAAGAAAGCCCGAATGTGCAATTATTAATCTTGACGACAAAAACGGACGGGGAACGCATTGGGTGGCGTATAGAAAAAATGGCGACGATGTCATTTATTTTGATAGTTTCGGTGATTTACAACCTCCTCAAGATCTTATGGAATATCTTGGTGTAGGTAGCGTGAAATACAATCATAGGAGATATCAGGAGTATAACACTGTGATTTGCGGACACTTGTGTCTCAAATTTCTCAGCAAACAACTATAAAATGAATAAGATGCAAAGATACACCATCAGTCATGGCCGATTCGTTCACGTTGACACTATCGGGAGCATCCTCCGTGCTGGAAGCCCAATATTTCCCACCAATCGAACTATCGCCGACGAAAGACTATGTTCTCGGACTCGTTGAACTCTTGACATTCAATTCAATTCCAAATATTGATGTGGGATGTAATAAGCTCTACATAACCAGACATGGAACTACAGTGGATGAAATTTTCTCAATACCCACGGGTAGCTATGAAATTGAGGATATTGAAAATTATCTAAAGAAGACACTACCTCGGGATATCACCTTTGATCTAAAAGCCAATAACAACGAGCTGCATAGTGAAATTACATGCAATGAAATAGTGAACTTTGAACCGCATGATTCTATAGGCCGATTGCTTGGATTCAAACCCAGTCGTCTTGCGAGTAACATTTCCCATAAATCTGAATTACCCGTGACCATACTAAAAGTCAATGCCATACGGGTCGAGTGTAATATAACTACAGGTGCGTACATAAACGAGCGTCGTGTACACACGATTCATGAATTTTTTCCATCCGTCCCACCTGGATATAAGATCGTTGAAGCACCAGCCAACGTCATTTACCTACCAATCGCCGTTCCGTCAATACATCATATGCAATTGAGAATAGTCGATCAGGACGGGGAGTTGATTAATTTTCGCGGTGAAACAATAACGATACGCCTACATGTGAAATCTATGAGATAATGGGCATCGTATTTGAAACTAAGAATTCCGGTGCAGACTATAAAAGTGAGAAAATATGGCCAAACGTCATCAGTCGTCGAGCACCTCTGTGTCGAGTGACACGTCTAAACGCACAGTTTCTTCAGAGTCTAGGTCTTCGACTTCGAGAAAATTTTGGCGGATAAAAATTCGTTGTATTTTGTGCATAATACCATGGCGAAGATGATAAGAATACAAAACCCTGTGGCGTTTGATGAATCGATTGCACACTGTGAGATACATGCACATCAACCATTCGCATCGTCTTCCTTCAGAAATAACGATGAAATTCGAATCACCGTTCAGAATCAAGACTTGTGTGTCTTACCCAGCAAGAGCACGCTTCATATATATGGACGACTCACGAAAGATGATAATACCAATGTGGCTGCAACTACGAGCTTGGTTAATATGGCTGTATGTCATTTATTTGGCGGATTGCGTTATGAGTTAAATGGTCATGAGATTGACCAGAATACGAATGTTGGCATTACGAGTGTTATGAAAGGATACCTATCATTGACACCCGGACAGCAACATCTTCTGGAGAACACTGGCTGGTTAATTGGTGATGCTAAATTGAATAATGCCGCTGGATACTTTGATGTCGTCATACCATTGAATTTCTTGCTGGGATTTGCCGAAGATTATAACAGAATCATCGTTAATGCCAAACATGAGTTGATTCTGACTCGATCAAACACCGATCTGAATGCTATAATTCAAACAGCCCCGGAGAATGTTAAAATTTCCCTGGAGAAAATTGAATGGTTATTACCATATGTAAAACTGGCTGATAATGCAAAGATAAAGCTGCTCAATTATATCGCCACCGATCCAACCATATCTATGAGTTTTCGCTCTTGGGGAATGTACGAGTATCCATTGCTACCACAGACAACGAGACACGTATGGGTTGTCAAAACATCGACACAGCTGGAGAAACCAAGACACGTCATACTGGGATTCCAGACTGCACGCAGGAATGATGTGAAGAAAAACGCTAGCGAATTTGATCATTGCATGATCAGAGATGTGAAACTGTTCCTCAACTCACAGTGCTATCCCTATGGAAACTTGAATCTCGATATCGCCAATAATCAATTCGCCGTTCTTTATGATATGTACACAAACTTTCAACCATCATACTACGACAAAGAATCCGAACCCTTGCTGTCAAAGAATCGATTTTTGAACCAAGCCCCACTCATCACCATAGATTGTTCAAAACAGAATGAATCGTTGAAAAGTGGACCGGTGGATATTCGTTTGGAATTTGAAACTAGCGTTAGCTTTCCAGCAAACACTTCAGCCTATTGTATGATTATACACGATCGCATTATTGATTACAATCCGATTAGCGGTACAGTAAAAAAATTAGTATCATTCTAAGAATTAATAAGTAATACCAAGTATGTAAAATAACTATGTGCAGGGATAAGATAAATAAATAAAATGTATTCGATATATATGCATATATTTTTATTTCTTGTTCACCACCCTTCTCCACCATCACGTTTTAAAGCTAAATTCACATTTATTGTATCGTCCACCTCGGTAGAGGATTTGAAGACGCTTCTCCCGCGCCGCATCAACCATTTGAGCAAACTGTTCTGGATTCTCCTCCAGAAATTTGACAATTCGCCCGGGCAGAAATATTGCAAATTCGTCAGCAATGGTCGTCACGGTTCCCACACCAAATTTCGTCTGAACCATCTTAAGCCCCGTAATGTCATACTTCTTTCCAACCTCAAGTTCAGACATCTTTTTCACCTGCTGAAGGTTCTCCATACAGGCGGTGTTATTTAGTCGTGTAAAGTCCATTGTTTTTTTCTTTGTTTCTCCTTTCTGTATAAGAACAAGAGAAAGAGATGAGGAAAAATCATTTTATTAAATCAACGCTTCAATGCCGATACTAATTTGCCTTTAGCACACGTAATCAAAATATTATTATTATTATTCTTACCTTTTCTGGTTTTCAATCGGTGCCTTCCAACTCTTAAGAACTTTGATGAATCAGCTTGCTATTGGTGGTTGTATTGCTGATGTTGAGGGTTCGGCGTGCTGTCAAGACGTGAGTAAAGTTCGATGAAGCTCTGGGGTTTATATACACCAGGCACGACACTTTCCAAATACCAGCTCGTTAACCGTTGCACATTTTCGAAAGCACAGCGGTACCTCGGCACATCCCCATGACAATCCCCATACCAGCGGACTACTTTCGACTCATGTCGCAACATTCGAAAGTTTGGACAGCCCAACTCTGCTAGATCAATCACAAGTTTTGAGTTGTCCTTGACAATTCCCTCAAGCCACCGCTTTTTCCCCAACCCCTTCACATAGATTCGACATGCATCGGCCACAATTCCTTTCACAACCATCTCCATATCCTTGTATGGTGTTTCCCCCACATTCCATGGCATTCCATGATAATGTCGTGTTAGCCAGGCATTTTGATTTCTAATCGCCCTCGGCAGAGTCATTTGCGAGTACGGTGGTTTGAAAAGAATCCGAGTCAGACCCAGCTGATATTCCTCCGATGTACGAATACTTAGAGCAGCCAGTTCTTTCACCACAAATTTATCCTCGAATGTGCCAAATCCTTGCACGTCAACAATCAACTCCATGGTAAAAGTTTTATTTCTATACACAGTTCGAATAACAGCAGATCACACACTGACTGAGTTTCCCGAAATTGCACGCTTTTTCCCTATATATATCCCACCTCCCGTATGCGGTATAATCTGAAACGGTGCTTCTACCTAATTATGTACTTTCACTATGACGAAATTGGAAATTTGCAATGTGAAAAACACCCTCAGGGTGTGAAAATTTTGTGTGTCAACCTAAGCATAATTAGTCAGTTTAGAAAATTTCACAAAAGTAGAAAGTTCACAGTTTGGAAATTTTGACGAAAATAGACAGTTTACAGTTTGAAAATGGTGGTGGCTGTTGAGGCGAACCCATTCTATGGTGGGGAAACAATGTGGTTGCATGGGCAGAATATCCACACAGCACTCATTGCAGCCCCAGGAGCGTGCGCAACACGTTGCTGGAGGCTGTTAAATGGACCATCATTAGAGATTTCGCCAATTAAATGGAATAAATAAATAAAGGAGATGTCAATCAAACATCTTATCATTCACCCAGAGAACTCCCTACCCCCACCCCCTCACCTCTCTCAAAAAAAAAAAAAAAAAAAAAAAAAAATTATAAAAAACTCATAAAAAACTCATTAAAAAATGGGTGTTTTTTATGTTTTTTACTGTGCTTGAACTCTCATATCCCCTCTACTTGCGGTTCCTTTCTCTCTCGTGTAACGTGACTTTCTCTGCGCTACTCTTTATATTTTATTTGTTTTCGGCTGACCTTCTGCTTACGTCGCGTTTCTCTTGCGCCTCCTCGCTGCCTCGCCCCTTTCTCCTGGCTATTGACTTCCCCGGCTCTACGTATCTCCTGTTCTGTGCTCTGTATCTCCCTTTTTTTTGCACTTTCGTTCACTACACCACTCACTCTTTGACAGGTCACCGCCATCCTCATATAATTTATCTATATGTCGGCGCGTATCGCTTTTGGACCTTTTCTCAGAGAGATGGAGTGATGTTTATCATCTTGCTCGCACGGAGCCGTTACTGCGATGATAGTCGCTCGATTTTCAAAAAAAAAGGAGGATTATCGTTGCTGAGCTCCGGTTGTTTTAGAAAGATCTGCAGGAAGATTATTATTGATTCGGAAAAAGGAGCTCGCGGACCCGTGACATCTCTCAAAAACATAATCTCATTTAAAATACGAATCTGTTTATTCTTTAATCTCATTCTAGTTCTGTTCTCTGTTATTTGTTGATAAATTGATTTATTGATAAAATGCCGAAAAAGACAAGGGATGTTTCTTCTGCTTCTTCTTCATCTTCTCTGCTAAGAGAAGATCCGTCTTCAGAAGTGGGATGTGATCAGATACGCCTTCAAGTAATCCCAGAAGAAACTCTACCACGTCAGTCAGCATCTACGCAACGAGACGAACTAGAGGATACGCCAGAACAACGGTGGCAAAAGTTGATGGAAATGCAGAATAGAAGCATGATGGAGTTAGTCGAGGCGATTCGGAGACCGGTAGGCCCATCTTCTACTGATTTACCTGTATCTTTGCCCAAATTTGACCCCGATACTGGAGATGTTGACGCACAAGCGTGGTGCTCAACCGCTGAATTGTGTATGGGAAGAGAGATTCTTCACGGAAGCTCCTTAATCAAATCTTTAAGTCGGGCAATGAATGGGACTGCCGCTTCCTGGTTTCCTCGAGTGAGCTATGCCGGAATGACATGGGACCAATTTAAAGATATTTTCTTGGCGAGGTATGATACTGTCGAAACCCCTTCTGCAACTCTTTTACGCATCAACTCCGGAAGGCCAAAAGATGGCGAATGTCTAGCTGCATATACGACAAGAATCCTCAGCACTTTGATGACTCGATGGCAGTCTTTGACGGTCGAGCAAATCGCTGTTTCCGTTGCTTTGGCCCATGCAGTTCAGGTGGAACCGCGTCTACAAAGATTAGCCTACACAACGGAAATAAACTCTCGTTCTCAACTTCAACGGGAATTGATGGCTCAAGAATATCGAAAACGACCTGCCAATTTTTCTCGGAATAACGACGGACCTGATACTAAAAAGATGAAAACTGCTCTTCCTCTGACGTGTTATGGCTGTGGCAAACCTGGACATCGACTTTCTGAATGTCGAAGTCGACAAACGCCGCAGGAACAGAACTCCAAGAAACCGTCTGTGAAAAAGCCTTCTGTGACCTGTTTCAAGTGCGGAGAAGTTGGACACATTGCTCCTCGCTGTACGAAGCCTGGTCCAAGCAATTCTCAGGCTGTTCGACGTATTGAGACTTGTGCGGTCAAGTCAATAGATGGACACTTATTACACTCCGGTGAGCAGTTTCTATTTTGTTTCGATTCTGGAGCTGAATGCTCTCTGATCAAAGAAAGTATCGCAAATAAATTTTCGGGAAAACGTCACAACCGAATAGTCACTTTAGTAGGTATAGGAAAGACTGATGTTAATAGTACTACTCAAGTTCTATCGAATGTGACTATTAATGGCCACTGTCTAGAAATTTTATTCCATGTGATTCCTGACTATTACCTGAAGACTGGTATCCTGATAGGCCGCGAGATATTGAATCATGGTTTTGCCGTAGAAATGACTAGTGACAGTTTGATTCTGAAAAGACTAATGACCGTAAACATTTGTCATGAAGAATCACAATCTAAAAATTTTGATGATATTGATACAGATGTTCCTATATCTGACAAAGATTTGCTTCTTTCGGTTCTTAACGAATTTTCTGAAGCTTTTGTTGAGGGTACACCCAAATGCAAAGTCAGTACCGGACAATTAGAGATTCGTCTCATTGATCCTAACCGTACAGTACAAAGACGACCTTATCGACTCAGTCCTATTGAAAGACAAGTAGTTCGGGACAAAATTAAAGAATTGATTGATGCCAATGTTATTAGACCAAGTTGTTCTCCGTTTGCTAGCCCCATTATTTTAGTTAAAAAGAAAGATGGTTCGGATCGGATGTGTGTAGACTACCGGGAGCTTAATAGCAATACAGTTCCCGATAGATATCCGCTACCGTTAATAGCAGATCAAATTGAGAGATTAGGAGGAGCAAACTATTTTACATCTCTCGATATGGCAAGTGGGTTTCACCAAATTCCTGTTCATCCAAATTCTATAGAGCGTACTGCTTTCGTCACGCCTGATGGACAATATGAATACCTTTCAATGCCATTCGGTCTACGAAACGCTCCTTCTGTTTTTCAGCGAGCAATAAATAAAGGGCTTGGTGACCTTGTGAATACATTTGCAATTTGTTACATGGATGATGTATTAATCCCATCTCGTACAATTGAGGAAGGTATTGAGAGACTTAAAATTGTTTTAACGGCATTGACTAAAGCTGGTTTTTCTATAAATTTGAAGAAATGTTCTTTTCTAAAAGTCAGAGTAGAATATCTTGGCTATGAAATCTCTGCGGGTGAAATTAGACCAAATCCTCGGAAAATTAAAGCTTTAACCGAACTTCCACCTCCAGAAACAGTTACGCAACTTAGACAATTCATCGGGCTTGCTTCCTATTTTCGTCAATTTATTTCTCGTTTTTCGCAAATTACCGCTCCACTGTATAAACTTACTAATGGAAAAGGCAAAATTATTTGGACCGAAGAACATGAAAAGATTCGTCAACATTTAGTGTCTCAGTTGACGAGTAGCCCGGTGTTAATGATTTTTGACCCTACCTACCCGATAGAGTTGCATACCGATGCTAGTGCTCTCGGATATGGTGCCGTCTTTGTTCAAAAGGTTGATAAAAGGTTGCATGTGATAGCCTATTTTAGCAAGAGAACAACACCTGTCGAGTCGCGCTATCATTCATATGAATTAGAAACTCTAGCTGTTGTCAACGCTATAAAACATTTCCGTCATTTTCTACAAGGTAGGAATTTTACAGTTATGACTGATTGTAATTCCCTGAAAGCTTCTCGAACTAAAGTAGACTTGACTCCTAGAGTTCACAGATGGTGGGCTTTTCTACAGTCGTTTGATTTCGATATTGTTTACCGTGATGGTGAGCACATGTCTCATGCGGATTTCTTTTCACGGAATCATTTACCCGAAGTATCAGAAATTTCTAATTCCGGAACTGTCGAACGAAAACGTGTAGATTTGGCAGAGATATCTGATGACTGGTTAAAAGCTGAGCAACAAAAAGATGAGGAAATCACTACCATAATTTCGAAACTTAATTCTTTGTCAAATGGTGATGTTTTGGATTCATATGAATTACGTTCAGGAGTTTTGTATCGAATAATACAAAGGAATAATCGGACAATTTCTTTACCGATCGTACCTAGAGCTTTCCGTTGGTGTCTGATCAATCATTTGCACGAGTCGCTAATGCATTTGGGTTGGGAGAAAACTTTGGCAAAGGCATTTGAAAATTATTGGTTTCCTAAAATGTCGAAATACATTCGGAAATTTGTTGAAAACTGTATTACTTGCAGAATTTCAAAATCAAACTCAGGAAAAGTTCAAGCAGAGTTACATCCTATCCCTAAAGAAAACATTCCTTGGCGAACAGTTCACATAGATGTTACTGGAAAGCTTAGTGGTAAACATAATAAGAAAGAATATGTTTTTGTCATCATTGATGCATTTACCAAGTTTGTCTTTCTTCGTCATTCTCTTTACGTCGACGCTAAAAGTGCTATTGAAGCCCTTAAATTTGCCGTTTCTCTATTTGGATCACCAGCTCGTATTATAGCTGATCAAGGGAGATGTTTCGCTAATAAAGATTTTCGTGAATTTTGCAATAACAACAATATAAGCCTTCATTTGATAGCTACTGGAACTAGCCGAGGTAATGGTCAGGTGGAGCGTGTGATGAGTACTCTCAAGAATATGCTTACATCAGTTGAGACAGACAATGTTAGATCTTGGCAAGATGCTTTAGGTGACATACAAATAGCGATGAATTCTACCACAAATAGGGTTACTAAAGCAAGTCCTTTAGAATTGCTCATTGGAAGAGTGGCAAGGCCTCTTACATTGCTTCCTTTACATGATCAGGAGCTCGAAGTGGATATATCTGAGATCAGAGAGCAGGCTGCTAATCTTATTGAGAAAAATGCTCAAATTGAAAAGTTCAGGTTTGATAGAAATAAAGCTAAACTTTCTAAATTTTCTCTTGGAGATTTTGTATTGATTCAGAATCATGAACGAAACCAAACAAAATTAGATCCGAAATTCAAAGGTCCTTTTAAAGTAATCGAAATATTGCATGGTGATCGATACCTTTTGCAATCTCTTAATTCTAACCGTACTTATAAATACGCACATGATAGGTTAAGAAAAATGCCTGAATGTTCTATTCCCACGGAGCTTGACGTTTGTGGTGAAGACAGTGTCAAAGAAGTGATGACAGTGTCGGCGAGTTTGAATTGAATACGAGATTGAATATTGAAATTAAAAGTAGCACTTGATTTGAATTGATTTTTGGCAGAACTGGGTATTGAAGAGTTTACTGTTATGTAGCTCTGAATTGAGAAATGAAATTACTATCCTGAAATTGTCATCTGGAACACACTCATTGTGCTTATTAGTTGCAAATCATAAAGACCCTAACCCACTTTGTGGACGGAGATGGCGCAATGTAACGGCAAATGATGTGGTGTTGTGTTGATATGGTCTCGGGCTGGTTGACATGGTTGACAGCTATTTGATAGTTGGTTGACATGGTTGACAGTCGATTCGCATGGAGAACACAGAGTTGCTTTGATAGCAAATGATATTTTAAGTGATTTTTGTAGTTCTGTCAAAAAGATTTCAAGGCGAAAATATTAATAAAAATAATTTTGAGATGGAGCATTCCTGCATTCTTTCGATAGATTTTAATAAGGTCAGGCAGGCCGAACGTATTCTGAAATTCCACAAAAATTACAGATGACGATACTGATGCACACGAGGACGTGTGAAGAGTCAGTATGGCCGTGTCGGCGCGTATCGCTTTTGGACCTTTTCTCAGAGAGATGGAGTGATGTTTATCATCTTGCTCGCACGGAGCCGTTACTGCGATGATAGTCGCTCGATTTTCAAAAAAAAAGGAGGATTATCGTTGCTGAGCTCCGGTTGTTTTAGAAAGATCTGCAGGAAGATTATTATTGATTCGGAAAAAGGAGCTCGCGGACCCGTGACATCTCTCAAAAACATAATCTCATTTAAAATACGAATCTGTTTATTCTTTAATCTCATTCTAGTTCTGTTCTCTGTTATTTGTTGATAAATTGATTTATTGATAAAATGCCGAAAAAGACAAGGGATGTTTCTTCTGCTTCTTCTTCATCTTCTCTGCTAAGAGAAGATCCGTCTTATATATAACGCAAATAGTTCGTAAGTGGGGTAGGTTAGGAAAACGTGTTATATAAATATAGTATTATTTATTCAAATATAAATATTTGGTTAATTATTTATACAGTGCTATGACGTGCAATTAAGTGGAACTGTGGAGTGGTGCTGTCTATGTAAAACTAAAGTTATTGTGTAGTGCAATTGAGAAGAACTGTGAAGTGTTATTCTTTACTAAGAACTGTGAAATTTATTCGTCTAAATATGAATTATTCAGAAGTAGGAAGAGGACGAATTATAGGAATGTGAGAGTGCGGTCGACCTGTGCGTGAGATTAGTGAAGCCCTGGACATCTCGGAAATGGCAGTCAGAAGATGGATCCACAAATTTCAAGAGGAAGGAGAAGATGGATTGATGGATCATCGCGTAAGAAATCATCGCCCAAGAAAAACGACCCCGGAAGAAGACGTGGAAATTGTTGAGACGATGGATGAAAACCCATTTCAAGCTTCTGCACGGGTTGCGCACCAGGTTGAGTCCGATGTGAGTGCGATGACAGTGCGTAGAAGACTACACGAAGCAGATGTGCACTGTCACCCACCCAAAAAGAAGATCGAGATGACGGACGAACATGCTCGGTTAAGGCTAAATTTTGCTCAACAACATCTGGCAACACCACAAGAGGATTGGTTAAGGACAATCTACACGGATGAAAAAGTCTTCTGCACAGATGAAGATGGCCGATTCCATGTTTGGCGTCCAAAAGGTGAGGGTTTAAATCCAAAGTATGTTGCACGACGCCACCGCAGTGGACGGATAACCCTTGCGTATTGGGGATGGATGAGTGGCTACGGAGTAGGTGAACTCGTCCAAACAACTCCCCGTATGAACGCTGCGGAATATGTTGATATTCTGGAGAATGTCATGCTTCCCAGCGTCAGGACTCTGTTTCCAGCAGACGAAGTGCCTATCATCCGTGTAGTGCAGGACAACAGCGCCGTCCATACAGCTGGAATAGTCCGAGACTGGTATGCGGATCACCCGTTCCTCGAGATGCTTGATTGGCCTGCCAAGTCCCCAGATTTGAATCCAATTGAAAACATCTGGGGAATTGCCGTAAGATCTTGGATATCTGGCGCAGACCGCACCCGTGCAGAACTTGCCCGACATGTCCACAACTCCTGGGAAGAACTTCGTGGTCGACCCGAAGTGTGTTTTAACACAGTGAGAACAATGCATGAACGCTTGGAAAGTGTCATCGCAAACCGTGGTTGGTGGATTCCTTATTGAATATCAGTGCAAGTGAAAATCCAGTTCGGTGCAATAGTTCTGTGATATTAGTGTAGTGTATCAGTGTTGTGCCGATGAGAAAGGTAAGTGCTAAAAATTTGTTCATTTGCATGTGGGGGGGGGGGGGGGGGGGGGGTCAAAGGCTGTTAAGAACCTCAAGGAGACAAGCAGTTTAGATTGTCTCACAGATCTTGAGTAACATTCTCTGGTTTGCTTCTCTTGCAGTAGATTTGCCTGGTGAAATCACTGCAACAGAATCACAAGTTCTCATTGATCATCCATAGTCGATTAATTACCTAAATAGGGGAAGGTGGGGCGGAACGGCCAGGGGGGGCTAAATGGCCCACCAAAAAAAAATTGACATATTCGCATTTTCGCATCATAGGGGACCGTACGAAACTGTATGCAATGGGATTCCGCTGACAGTCATCAAAAATTTCCAGGGTGGGGCTAAACGGCCAACTCAAAAAAAAGTTACGCAACGGCATTTTCACTTCAAGTTGAGCGAGATAACGCTATATGCAACGTGGTTCCACTGAAAACGATGCAGAACCGAAAAATAGAAAATAGAATAGAACTAGAAAAATTGCTAACTGGCATTTCCGTTTAATTGACCACTCTGTACCGCGAGTTCGAGTACAGCGGTTTCAGGTTTCGGCCGCTAGAGTGCGCCTGCACAACATGGCGTCGTCGACACCAGCTGGCGCTCCGACGTGTGATTTGAATCTTCGAAGGTATTCTTGAATATTTGAATGAATACTACAAATAAGTGGTATAAATAAGTGGAATATATTGCTGAATACCCAGGTAGAATATTGTGTTGGCCGGACGAGTTTGAAACTTCAAACTAGCTTTATTTTAGCCTAGCATCCAAGACTCATTTTGTAAGCTAAGTTCAAGGTTGCTGTTAGAATAAAATACATGATAAGAGTCTAAAGTGTAACTAACATTAAAAAATGTCTAGCTGTTAGCTTGTTTTCCACGCGTATTTTAAGATTCGTTTTTAGCTTGGATACCTATCTTAGAACAACCTAATATTTTATCGTTACTGCAAGGTTCACTTGTGTGTTTTAAACGAATTAAAAATCTCTAACTGTTGGCTAGTTTTTCACGCGTATTTTGAGATTCGTTTTTAGCTTGGGTACCTAGCTTAGTAGTCCAAGAAATAAAGCTGAAAAAATTTAAAATCCAAATACACTAAAATTTGAAAAAAAAATTGAAAATAAATAAGAGAGATGATCAACAGTCAAGACGGGCAAAATTAAACAGTGATAAGATTTAAATTACAAAATGAACGTATACGGAAATAAATGTTTTTTTTTTTTTTTTAACATAATATATGCGATATGTTCAATGCCAACTATAGTGGAGAATATTGCTGAATATTTTTTATTTAATTAAATTAAGCGATACATAAAGTCACGATCATCGGAAAACTTGTTCCTGTAAAATACAAAAATCAGATATGTGTTTGTGTGAAGAAAAAAAATATGAAATAAAAATTTCTTCATTTTCAAATACTCTTTTATGCTCAAAACACCATATTTTTGCGAGCTAAAAATAAGCTATACAGTACAACCTCTGAATAAGCCCTCTCCGAATAAGACCGCTTCCCCTAATCTTCGTTCGAGAGTTGCCCCCACTACTTCGCGCATCGTGAAATCGGGGGCGAACCTCTGAATAGGACCGCCCGTAGAAATTGTGTTTTAATCTTAATTTATGCTTTCAATAATAGTATAGTAATGAATTAATCTATTGTTAACACCTATTAATATTTATAAATCTTTTTATTCAAATATATTAATAAAGAAATGTAATTATCTTAAAAAAGGTAAAACACAAAATAAAATATTCGGCAATTCTTGTCAAAAAATAATATCATTCTTTGTTTGTACTTGAGCATTTGAAATTATAAAGTAGAGAACAATTATTTTATTATTAATGAAAAATCCGATTTATAATACGTTATTGAGTTATTGTTCAAACAGAATGTTAAATAAATCAATGTTCAGATTCACAAATGTCAGTTTATTTGTATCAAACACAGCGATTATATAATTGTACAGCGATTGCGAAGATTATAACGAATACTGTAATCGTGATAGAAAAATGTGGTAAGTATTGCGTCATGGACACTTGATCGATTAATCGGAAGTGAAGCTTCTCGATCTAGATACGAAAGAAAAAGGGTAGGGGCACGTGACTAGAGTCACGTGATACAATATGGTGTCGTTACGCATTGCTCACTAATAGAGCGCCAATATTTGAATGCGCCAACACAGAATTTGATACGAATTATATGAAAAATTCGAGTCAATGTCTCCGCTATTCGTTTCGTTTTTACTAGCGTCGAGATTTCCCAGTCCGCTCTCTAGATTGTTCTCGAGGTCATCCTCGAAGTCGTTCCCCATATCGCTCAACTGCGATATTGACTTAGCCTGATCACTGATCTCTCTGTCTGACCATACTGCCCTTTCTTTTGCTATAAAATTATATTGATAGATTTTTAATCATACAATCATATGATAAATGCAGCAATTTAATAATCCACACTGAGAAAAAAATCAATTGAACCAACGAAATATGCGTTTACGGAGTGGCAACGTTATATATTTCATTCGATTCAAATACATATATGGCTGAACCTTACATTCGTTGGCTCAAGCGCATATGTATTTAAATCAAATGAACATAACGTTGGCACTCCCCAAACGCATATTCCGTTGGTTTTTTTTCAATGCACCTTCTTCCGGATTCGTCAACTAATTCAGCAAGATTTCTTCATTCACTTGATTGTATCCTTCAATTTTTTTAATGCACTGCAGTAGATTATTTGTTATTTTGTTTACAGCGGCGTCTGAAATTTCGGTCCCAACTGGTGAATCCAAGAGAGTAGGGGCAGCAAAATCTGTTTGCGTGCTCGCATCTTTGGTTTTGATTGGCCAAATCTTATTCCAGCATTTGC
This sequence comes from Rhogogaster chlorosoma, assembly GCA_944452935.1. NCBI lineage: Eukaryota > Metazoa > Arthropoda > Insecta > Hymenoptera > Tenthredinidae > Rhogogaster > Rhogogaster chlorosoma. Next base: position 15,904,995 of record OX101803.1, on the reverse strand, counting down.
AAATCGTCCATGAATCTACTTGGTCCCATGCTTCTGCCGACCAAAAGATTGCATTTTTCACAGAGATCGTTTTCAAGTAATCGACCAGAGAAACGTTTCCGTCTTGAGCTTCCAAGATTGAATCGACCAGCAACCTTTTATAATGCAGCTTCAAGGTTTGCAGAATTCCTTGATCTAATGGTTGCAACAAGGACGTGACGTTGGGTGGCAAAAAAATGACTTCGATGTCATCGACTTTGATGTACATGTGTGATTTGCAATTGTCGACGAGCAGAGCTGCGGTCAGTGGAAGATTTTTCGATGTCAGGAAAGCTTGTACTCGTGGAACAAATTCTTTGATGACCCACTCCTCGAAAACAATTTTATCCATCCATCCACTCTTTTGATGACGGTACCAAACGGGTAAATGTTCGAAATCTACATTTTTCATGGCTCGTGGTTTCTTTGCTGTTCCGATGACAATGAGAGGCAGCTTACAAGATCCATCGGCGTTGCAACAAGCAGCGGCTGTGACTCGTTCCATTTGTTTTTTCGTGCCCTGTGCTTGTTGAACTTCCAGGGGAGCGAGGGTTCGTTTCGGTATTGCTTTATATTGCAAGCAAGTTTCGTCCATGTTAAACCATTGTGCCCTGGTCAACTGTTTGGTCCGAGTTATTTTTTCGAATTCGACTTTGAATTTTGAAGCCGCTTCCATATCAGCTGCCAATTTTTCACCTGTGGATTTCAAATTACTTTATTTTCGTCTTTGTTAATGCGCTGTTATATTTTTTACAATAATTTTATGTTTTTTATATGTTTTTATATTTTTTTCATCTTTTTAAACCATTTTTTTCTGTAATTTTGTCTGATGTCAATATTTTATAAGATATTCTTATCTTTGTTTAATACCATGAAGGGTTTTTATCTATATTTTTACCTTAGTTGTGTTTTTTTAACTGATCAAAGACCATAATTTTCGAATACAATTTGATTGAAAATTTATAATTTTTTGAGAACATTTTTAGTACTTTTAATATTTTCAATATTTCAAATAGCGTTTTATTTTTTTAGAGCGAATTAAAGTTTCATTTGAAGATACATTTTGTACAAATGATACGAACCAACTGCATTTTCATTAATTTTTTTTTTTTTAAGTGGTGATTTTTAGATTTATTATTTATTATACATATATTTGTTAAGGTATAATTATTTCAACGTAAATAATCGAGTACACCAATTATTACATTTTTATTACATATTACATACCTGTGATCATTAAGGCTTGCACATTTTTCCGATTTTTCCATTTTTGTAGCCATCCGTTGCTAGCCTTGAATTCTGCTGGCCCGCCTATTTCTTTATTGAAACTCAGAGCTTTTCTTTGTAGAATTGGCCCTGAGACCTCTGGCTATAGAATCCAGCAACCACAAATATAATGCATCGTCTAATTCTTTCGTGTCATTCGTTGCTTTTTTCTTATTTGCCGAACTCGAATTAGCCGCTGCTTCCTTGATTTTTTCTTTGTTCGCTTTCCATCTTCTTAAAGTACGTTCATTTACTTTGTATTTATTGTAAATGAATTCGTGCGTTTTGATTTTACAATCCTCCAAAATCTTTTTTTTTGTTTCAAATGAAAACCTGTTCCGATTTTTGACGGGCTTGTTTTTTTTATCATTTTCGTTCTCGGATTCGTCGACACTTTGTCTTTGCTCTACGTCGGTTTCAGTTGCAGTTGAATGGTACTTTCGCTTTACTTTTTTCGTTACAGGCTCCGTCATCTTTAATCTACAAAGAATTCAAAACATTTGGAACAATAATTGAGAGACTACAAATGAACATTCTGTGAGGTTAAGCTTTCGTGTTTACTTCAAAAATCTAATTTTTACTAATATCATACACAAGATGTAGCTAAGAAAAAATAATCCACATGTACTTACCAGGTAATATACGAATTCAACATTAACAAACCGGACTAACATTCAATAGCTTACAGCAATTCCGACCACCCTTTGCACGTGAAATTCGTCGAGTGCGAGCGGTCCTATTTGGAGGTTGAGCCGAGAATTTTTTGTGGCGAATTCGGAAGGCGGGTGGGGGTAACTCATTTCTCGGAATTATATTCCCCTACCAGCCCGAGCCCGGTCTTATTCAGAGGTTGCACTGTATTTTCTATCTTGTAATTAGCTAAGTTGCCACTGTTGATGCAAGCTAAGACGGTAAGCTTGCTGTTAGCGATCTTGTGCGTTATCAACCAGCCTTGTACTTAGGTTAGTTAGCAAGCTAGTTTGAAGCTAATACTTATAAAATTAGCTTAGTGCAAGCTAATTTTGATGCTCATTTTCTACGTGGGTATTTGAACGAATACTACAAATAAGTGGTAAATACTTTCTCATTGTTATTTCTCTCAATAGAGTTGCAGATTAGGAGAAAATATTCATTAATACTGAATTGACGACCACATTTTTTCGTGAAATATGAACATCAGCGTCTTTTGATGTATGTTTTGATCTCTGTTTCACCAGATCGAAAATGGTTCGGAAATACAAAAGAAAGACGGATCATGGTTCTTGGAATGAAGCTTCGATGGCATCAGCGATAATTGCAATTGTCGACGGTGAAATTACCTGTAATGTGGCAGCACAAACGTTTAACCTTCCGTGAACGACACTGCGGCGTCGACTCAAGAAATTTTGGGACACTGGCGACTAGGTGTTATCTGCCAATAAACGTCAGTCTTACTAGCATTGCACATCTCCAAGTTCTTGTGAAGAATCATTTCATGTTCTACCTATAAAGATGCTCGACCGGGTAAAAGTGAGCACTTTAGCTGGAGAATGTCCTTCAAAAAATGTTTGAAAATGAGTGCAACATTTCATTGTTAAAGATATGTTTACCGATGAAAATATTTTAGAGAAAATATGATGAGTTCTAAAAAAAAAGATTTCTGAGACAAAAATTCTGTAATTTTTTTCATTAAATCTCCAGCTAATTGCCCACCTCGCTCCTGTACCCACTTAGCTGGGTCACTTGTAGATATCTGTTGAAATTGAATGTTAAACGTTGTCGATTATAGGTGTGAGGGGACACATTCCCGTGTTTGACAGTCAACAAGAAAAAGATCTCGTATCATACGTCAAGTTCTTGGAACGCCGCTTTCACGGGTTGACGACAAAAGAGTTGAGGATTACATCAAAATACGTCATACGTTTACCGCAGGTGTGGTTGTGTGTGTTTGTTCCTGTGTGTCTGTATTTCGCAATTGTTCTAACGCTTTTTTCGCTAATTTTTCTTGTAACGCTGCTTCCTTTGCTTGTTTAGTATGTGTTTGTGTTTCCTGTTCTTTCGTTTCTTTATGTGTTTGTGTTCCTTGGTCTACTTTTGCTACGTTTTGATTGTCTACTTTTTGTTCCTCTCTTTTTACTTGTGTTTTTGGGAATTCTAATGGTATTGGTGTTTTTTGTGGCCACCGTTCCATGATGTATGTCGCGTTTACTTCCTCTTGTAGTGACCATGTGTTATTTGAAAAATCTAATTGCATCCCAAATTGTCTGATTGCGTCTATTCCTAATATGCATGTCCATGCTAACGTCGGTATTACTCCGAATTCTATCCCTTTAACTGTGTTGCCTATTCTAATCGTTCGTGTTGTTATACCTGATATTTTGGCCTTTGTACCGTTCGCTACTAATACTGTTCTGTTTGGTGTGTCTTGTATGTCCCTGTATCTATCTTTTAAAATTCTTCCGATTTCTAAGCCTAGGTATGAGTGTGTTGCTCCTGTATCCACTAGTGCATTGAATTCTAATCCATCCATGTCTATTTTAATGTGGAATCTTGGGTCACGCGGGTTATGTGTAATTGTGCATGCCGTGTGTTCGGGTGTGTGTGTGTTGTGTAGTTCGGGAATTGCCTCCACCCGTTCTGGGCATTCCCTTACTCGTTTCCCGACTGCTGCGGGTTAGTGCATTGCGATCTCATGTGGCCCAGGCCTGGATTTAGGGGGGGGCTACAGGGGCTATAGCCCTGGGCCCCGCATGCTCAGGGGCCCCCAAAAGTGCCACTTGCAATTTAAAAAAAAACTTGAAGGCTCTTTTAAAACGGATTACTGAATGAGATTCCGGTTATCTTTTTTATAGAATTTTTTTTATATTTGCATTTACAGAAGACAATTTAAATAATTTAAAATATGATATCAATATTATTATTATTATCAAATTATGCCTATGCAGGGCCCCGAAAAATGTGTGTAGCCCCAGGCCCCTTACACGCTAAATCCGGCGCTGATGTGGCCTGGCTGGTTGCAGTTAAAGCAACGACGCTCTGTCGTGCCTGTCTGTGTATATTGTTGCGGTGTGTATGCCGGTGTGTTGTATGTTATCGCTGGGCGTTGTAGTCGTGGTGTTTGGGTGCTTGTTTGTGTTGTGTGTGTGTATATTGGCTGAGTGTGTGGTGTGGGTAGCAGAAATCTGCGTGGTTGTGTTTGTATCTGCGGGGTGTATCGTGTGTATGTCTGTGGTCGTGTATATGTTTGCGTTCGTGTGTATGTGTCTGTTAGTGGCTGTGTGTTTTGATTTCTATCTCTTTTCTGTCTTGTCTTTTCCCATGCCATATTCGTTTCCCATTGTTTACCTGCGTTTTCTAACTGTTCGAATGATCTAAATTCGTGTGGTCTGATGTATTGTTTATATTCTAATCTGAGGTTTCTATATGTGATTTCTAGCTCTTGCGTTGGTGTGTATCTAGGCTCTAACTGTGTGAAAAGTGTCCTTATCTTTATTACAAATGCGGTTATATTCTGCCCTTCCTCTTGTATGCAGTTTCTTATGTCTTCTTCTATTCTGTCCCTGCGACGAGTGTCCGCGAATGCGTGTTGTATGTGTGTCTCGAATTCGTGTAGTGTGTTCCATTTTCCTCTGTTTAATCTGTACCACTGTTTCGCTTTGCCTTCTAATACTGGTGTTAAATTATCTATTAGTGATATGTCGTCTATGTTATAACCTATTTGTAAGTCGTGGAGACTTTGTATGAATTCGTGCAGGTCTTCGCCTGGTTCGCCCGAGTATTTTATATTCCAGGATTGTATTGCCTGTATTGGTGCTATCTGTGTGTGTGTTGCTGTTATTTAGGTATCGTGTGTGTTGTGGTTGTAGTACTGTCTGTGTGTCGTATTGTGTCGGGTATGTTGCAGGCGGATCTAGGTCTATCAGATTCTGCATCTGTTGTACGTTTCTTGTGTTAGTACCTAAAAATGTGTCCGTCCCTGTTCTTTCGTATCCTGTAAACGGCATTCGCTCCTGTGTGTTATGCCAACGGTTTGGTGGTATCGTGTGTGTGTGTTCCGCTATACCGACGTGTATCGGTTGCGTGCTTTGTATTCGTGTACTGTGTGCTGTATTCTGTATTTCTGTTTCTAGTGTGTTCGGTCATCTAGGATATTCTGCACTTGCATCTGTCTGTCGTCTCTGAAGGGTTCGTGCACTTGCATCCGCGGTGACCCGTATGTGTGTCTATCTTGTATCTCTCTATACGTGTGCGTGTTTCGTGAGTCTATGTCTAGCGTGTTATTTAAAAATGTGGTCGTACCGGACCGAATGTCTGTATGTTGCTGGGTATGGCCGGCTCGCTTGCTCGCTTTGTGACATTGCGCGTATGTGTGTTTGACCGGGTTCTGTTTGAATTTTTGTAACAGCGTTTCTCCGCTTGCCTCGTGTAAAATTATTCTACTTGTAGTTATTTTGCGTTCTAATTGATCGGGGAATTTTGTGAGTTATTACGTTGGACGCCAATTTGTAAGGGATTTCTTACGGGTAAATGGGTAGGACGCGAAATGAAGGCTCGAGAGTTATATAGTAAACGGTTTCAATAATTTATTCTATCTTCTTAAACTAATTACAAGTGTGTTCGTGTATGGGTGAGGGTGAGTAGGTGTGTTTGATGGAATAACGAGTATCGTGAGAATGGTTAGTTACAATTAGGATTGGTAAGAATGCACCGACCTTTATTGAAGTCTTGGGGTTGATAGCAAAGATTTCGTCCGGCTTCTTCTCTAGATCACCAACGAGTGCCGATCGACACTACTTGTCGATCGGTCTCGGGTGTTTTCGGCAAATTTCGGCTTTCCCCGTGTGGCTTGGGGAGATTTGTGACTTGTCATGTCACAACTGGCATTTCAACTTGCTGAGAAAAATAATATCGAGCACCCTTTCAAAAACGGCATGGCAGGACTGGAGTGGTATCGTGGATTTATGTCAAGGCATCCAGAGTTATCATTAAGAAAACCTCAAGCCACTTCAATTGCTCGAGCTAGAGGGAATAAGGTGTCGGTTGGTAAATTTTTCAAACTGTTGGAGCACGTTATCACTGTGTATAAAATACCAGCTGAACGTATTTATAACGTCGACGAAACAGGCTGCACGACTGTACCTAAGTGCCAGTCGAAGATCATCGCTACTAAGGGAAGGAAGCAAGTGGGCGTTGTGACATCCTCCGAAAGAGGTCAGACTGTGACAGTTGAACTTTGCTTCTCTGCAGCTGGGTCATACATGCCACCGATGTTTATTTTCCCAAGGCAAAAGATGGTCAATGATTGGTTGAACGGTGCCCCTTCGAACAGTTGGGCAGAGTGTCATCCATCTGGGTGGATGCAGAGCGACATTTTTTTAAAATGGTTCCAACGATTCGTGGATTTTTCACAGGCAAATAAAGAAGAACCGGTTCTGTTGCTCTTAGACGGTCACGCGACACACACGAAAAATATCGAAGTAATCGACTATGCACGAGGTCACGGGGTAATCCTTCTCTGTTTCCCGCCCCATTGCACCCACCGGCTGCAACCTCTCGATGTCAGTCTGATGCGACCGATCTCAATGAATTACACCGATGAAGTCCGAAAATGGATGCGGGAACATCCAGGCCAGGCTGTTACGCATGTCCAAGTTCCGGTGTTATTCAGAAACGCCTCCACGAAGGCAGCAACTGCATCAACGGCATTGAATGGATTTCGAAAGACCGGCATCTCGCCTTTCAACCCCGATGTATTCACAGACATCGATTTTGCCCCAGCCGAGGTTACCGACATCCCGTTGGAATCATCGGACGAAGAATGTGAGGGTGAAGAAGACCTAATGGTGGCCAATCAGGTTGAACCTTCTAAGACATTGTGTGACTCAACAGAACCAGGATGCTCAATACATTCAGGAAATCGGAAGCATAACATTCCCCCGCACAATCGAACTATAAGCGATGACGATGATCCAGACTATGAGTTAAGTCAATCGCTAAGTCAGATGTCAATGAACGAGACTGCAACTCTTGAGCTGGGTCATGAAACTGAAGCGGGTCCATCAGGGCTCAAGAAAGCCAGGAAAGAGTCAACCCCGGAGACGACCAATGGCGATCCTCTCCCTTGTGACACATCGCATCTAACTTTATCGGATTCCGGAGAGGAAAAACCTTTGAATTATTACATCGAGGCTAAGAAGGCAGTGGCTGCAAAAGCAGCCAGCAAACCAGCCTTTGCCGTAGAACCATCGATGGTTCTGAGCATACCCCCGATAGAGAAGACGAAAAAACGTAAAAGCAGCAACAGGGGTAAAGCTGCAGTGCTGACAGGTTCCCCGTACCGGCAGGAGTTGATACAAAAAAAATTGAATACGGATACTGTTACCAATTGTGCCAGTGCAGGGAAGGGCAAGGGTCTAAAAGTTAAAATCAAATCCCAAAGAATCAAGCAAATTACCAAAGCAGGAAGTACCAGCAGGCAGAAAAAAACTGTTCTCGATGATGTACCGTGCGTCTTCTGCGCAGAAATGTACTCAGACTCGATCGAGGACTGGGTACAATGCAGCAGATGTTTGCAGTGGGCACATGTGACGTGCGCTGGATTTGACAAGGACGATACTTGGGCATACGTGTGCGATTTCTGCCAGTAACTTGTTTATTGCTGTTACTTTTTCAAAATAAAATAATAAATAAGAAAATAAGAAAATTTCACCTCAATTTTTCGGTTTTGCAGCGTTTTCAGTGGAACCACGTTGCATATAGCGTTATCTCACTCAACTCGAAGTGAAAATGCCGTTGCGTAACTTTTTTTTGAGTTGGCCGTTTAGCCCCACCCTGAAAATTTTTGATGACTGTCAGCGGAATCCCAATGCATACCGTTTCGTACGGTCCCCTATGATGCGAAAATGCGAATATGTCAATTTTTTTTTGGTGGGCCATTTAGCCCCCCCTGGCCATTCCGCCCCACCTTCCCCTATATGGTGGACAACCATAGTAGTTAATTTACGATTATAGGCACCTTATCTCCTATATCAGTCTATGGATGAACATATTTGAACTTGATACAGCTTTGTCAGCAAGTCCTACTCCCACGTCCCCGAAAGCGAAAGCTGCGTGACCTCCGGGCAATGCATTTCTTGAATGTAGCAGACGGGAGAGGGCGAGGGTAAATATCCAGTGTCATATAACTGGATCATTTTGTCTTGTTTTCCCTACAAGAGTTAACGCAGTAAATCTTTCAGTGTTAAAAAAAAAGGCGATGATCACATGAGTAAACTTGCACAAAAGAACACATGTATAATTTCTGACAGTTGAACTTGTAATATTATTGGACATCATAAAGTGCCTCACGATGCAAATCTAACCGAAGAGTTTCCGACCCACAGATTTTATTCACAGTGATCATGGATTAAATGTTAAAATCTCACTTTCTTATACGTCAAACAGAGTAATTTTGTGGTTGCTCATAAGATGAAAAAAAATCACTGGAAAATCTAAAAATAATATTAGTTACTTCTTTTATACCTCTGTTTTGAAGTAACATCTGTAAGTTTGAAGTTCTTCGGCTAACCGATTAACGCTGAACTGCTCAAAAATTATTATAAACGAAGTTGAATTTGTGTGACACAAGAACTGAGTACTGAGTCAACTTTATGTAACATGTTTGTATAAAAAAATCACTTATTTCAACTAATTACTTCTTCAATAAATAGAATTACTTGCACAGAAAATGTTATTGGTCTTACCTGCTTCGTCTGTTTCCATCATCAGCACTATCACAATCATTTAACGTTTTCACTGAAAATACTATTGTTATAATATTTGAATCAAGTATTATAATGATTTGACTGATTATAGACTCTTCAAATTGGTGTTAAACCGATATTTATTTCATCAAGCTAGGTTATGTTGAGTTACATTATAATCATTCGCACTGTTTCCGATTGAGATATTTTCAATTTTATACGTTTTTAGCTGGGTTGTTGATATTAACTAATTTACACTTTAATGTCTAATTGAATACAACAGTTATCAACAACTCGTTTATTCCTGTGAGCGCGTTTTATCTGAGACGCGTCATCCCGTAACGAAACAAAAATGGCGCGTGGCGTCTGCTGAATGTCGACTGTGGGCGCATAGTGACGTAGTAGAGTTCGGTCCATGCTACATGACGCCGATTTTTTCGGTTACACCATTAATGTGCAGGCCTGTACAAGGAAAAGAATCGAAGTAAAAGAAAATATATATTCTTCTCTTAGCCCTTAGTTTGACCAAGAAGAATAATTCTCAAACAGTTGATAATTATTTTTTGATTGATTCCAAGAAGATCATAAGCAGGAGACTGTAACGCGCGCTCACATATCGTCTATATAGGTTGCCGTGCGCATGCGCAGTCCGTAAATCTTCAAAACGCTCGGAACCCATACTCTCTTCGCATGGACCTCTTCGCGTTTATAGTACGGAGGTAACCGTGCGTTAAGCGCATTGGTCTCGTGTGATAATCGCATCGCTGCATGCCTTTCTCGCATGGGACACTTTCATACCAAAAACGCATCGATTCATGCTAGAGTAGCATGAATCGATACGATTTTAGTATAGCACGCCCATTGCTTGTTTCGCATGGTACATTCCCATGCGATATTCGCAACAGATTTCTTTCCGTGTACACGCAGAAAACGGATTACTTCATCCGACTAAATATATTTAGTCGGGTGAAATTTGTTTGAATCAAGTACTTCTTATTTCACCTGAATTTCACGCGCTCAATTGAACAATTTCAGTTTAGTTATTTTGATCAAATAATAGAGTCAGGAAAAATTGTCAACTGAAGTAACATGATGCTTGATTCAGTTAAAAAAAAATAGTTGTTTCAACAAAATGCGTAGTTGATCATTAGTGGTTCAGTCGACTAATAATGTTTTGATTGAAAACACATGTGTGGTTCACGAGAATCACACTTTTCTTGACGGAAAAATTTTCTTAGCTCAAATGAAACAAGTCAGTTTTTCCAACTGAACGAGATTTTTTGTCCGTCGAACATTTCGTTCACTTGGTGTGACAGGTTAAATTTTTTGAACGAATTCATTAGGGTGAGTTATAAGGAAATCTAGCCTAATGTTGTTTGAAATAAGAGTGGCACTTGTTGTGAAAAATCGTATAGTCAATTCCAACATCTTGTTCAAGTTTCATTATGGATGTTTGATTTGTTCATTGAATCAACGGTATCTTTTACTCAAATATGAGTTTCAACAAATCAGTGATAAAATTATCAATCACAAGAGACATAATTATGGTAATAGGAATTACACGTGGTATGTGCAGTATTCTATGGGTGTGTTGCGAAATTGACTGCAAGTACTGCAAGTTTGTGTCAGGGAGAAATAGTATTTTATTTATAAATGTTTCATTTGATGAACGTATGTCTACTTACGCAAGGTTCTGAAGTAATTAATAATAATCGCGTTTTTTGTGTTTTTTTTTCTTAAAGTATAGATAAAAACAAAAAATGAAAAAAGAACATCTCATTTGGTCAATTTTTCAAGAGGTTCTATATTTTCGAAAAAAAAATTCAAAAATTATATCTCGAGAACACATCAACGAAAAAAATCGAAATAAATCGTGAAAGTGAAATCGCTCATTAGGTGTTAAACCGGCCATGAAAAGTTTGATGCAATCAAAAATTCGAATTCTCATGCCCGTACGTTTTGACGGAGAATGCTCCACATATGACGCTGATTTGTGAGATTAAAATGTTTATTGGCTCTTACTTCGACACTTCATTCATAAGTTCCGTCAAATGAAAAAAAGTTGGAAGTTTTACCATAGGGTAGTTTGGCGTAGTAGGTAGAGCGTGCGACTAGTAATACAGCGAATGCGAGCGAAAATGGGTTCAAATCCCGGTTAGGTCAAATAAATCGGATAGCGTTTTTCATAACAGCTGGTGATGCTTGTCGATCTACGTAAGTTATAAAATGTGAAATCACATACTCACACATTGTTTTTTTTTCCTTTGTAATATATATATGCTTGTATAAGCTGATTAAAACGTTACTGCTGTGTAGGGCATTGATGTTCAACTCAATACGAAAATTACTCAGCATAAGCAAATCTGTATCGCGCTTGAACATGAAAAATGTTCAGCGGAATAAAATCTTAAGTAGACACAGCAAAACTATGTTTTGATTCAATACCTGCATTTGTTTCTGACAAAAAAAGAGATATTTGAATCTAGCTAAAAATTAGTCATCTCAAGCAAATATTTAGTCGGTACAATGGTACAGACTATTGCCAGGATCACGAGAGTTTTGAGTCAAAAAAATCGAGTGATTGGGTCAACTGTATATTTAGTTCTGCCGATTATTTTTTCGACTAAATTTTTTTCTTGAGCTAAGCGAAAATTTATTTCGCCATATTCGATCACAGATTTTACTCCAGTCAACAATTTTTTTTTTCATTCAAGTAATCCTTTTTCTGCGTGTAGGTTTACAAAACTCGTACCGATTTACGAATAGCTTTTGAGTGCAGAGAATATAATTCTAATATCTGAAAATGGATTCTATAACGCATATTGAATATTCAAGATTTTTTTGAACTGCGATCGGCGCATCATACAGCAAAGATGTTTTAAACAGCTACGCGGAACGGCCATTTTTAGTGTTATTTCCGGATATTTTCCTGCATGCCGACAAAGTTTAGTGAAAATTTAGTAAGAATTAATTGGAACCTTCTGATTGAATATCGAAAAAACTTACACGTAATGAATGATTTAATTCATAACTTTGAACTCGATCACCCAAAATTGCAATCAAACACGTCTTCGGAGCAGAAAATCTACAGTACTGCCAGAAAGACTTTTGGATAAAACTAATGAATATTAAATGAAACTACCCAGGTAGAAAATGAGCATCAAAATAAGCTTGCACTAAGCTAATTTTATAAGTATTAGCTTCAAACTAGCTTGCTAACTAACCTAAGTACAAGGCTGGTTGGTAACGCACAAGATCGCTAACAGCAAGCTTACCGTCTTAGCTTGCATCAACAGTGGCAACTTAACTAATTACAAGATAGAAAATATAGCTTATTTTTAGCTCGCAAAAATATGGTGTTTTGAGCATAAAAGAGTATTTGAAAATGAAGAAATTTTTATTTCATATTTTTTTTCTTCGCACAAACACATATCTGATTTTTGTATTTTACAGGAACAAGTTTTCCGATGATCGTGACTTTATGTATCGCTTAATTTAATTAAATAAAAAATATTCAGCAATATTCTCCACTATAATTGGCATTGAATATATCGCATATATTATGTTAAAAAAAAAAAACATTTATTTCCGTATACGTTCATTTTGTAATTTAAATCTTATCACTGTTTAATTTTGCCCGTCTTGACTGTTCATCATCTCTCTTATTTTCTTCTCTTCTTCTCTTTGTATAATTTTCTTCTTCATCCTCTAAACTATCAATTTGGTCGTGATTTTTCTTATTACGTTTCCCTTCCCAATATTGGGATTGGGTAAAGGATGTACTAACAGCCGCAATAACTTTTGACTCCGATTTTTTCAGAGTGGCAATTAAAGTGTCTAAAAGTGAAATAAATGTTTTTAATCAGTACTGAATAACCGACATGAGATTTTCATTATATATCGATGTGATAGGTTTATTAATACTTACTAACTGTACTGCGATAAATGTTGGGAACATTCAATGCAAATACAATTTTGTCAGACATTTTTCTGGTGGCAGTGAAATTCAACGCCACATCTCGATTGATTAATTTTTTCATCGCAGCATTTATACAATCATCAAAGTAGTATTCATCGCTATCGAGTTGACTTTATAAAATTCTACCATAACCAGATAGTAATTTCAATTATCTAATTTTCTCCGTGTGCGGCAAATTTAAATTTAAATACTGACAATTATGGCTATCACAGCAGTGCTTCGTGTCAAACGCAATACATGTGAACCTTGCAGTAACGATGAAATGCGTGAAGTTCGAGGTGAAGTTGCTCCATAGTCCAGGAAATAAAGCATTTTTGCATGACACTGATACATACCGTATGGGACCGGTATATTCTTATAGAATACCGGTATATTCTTCTTTATACTTCTCTATACTGTATCCAAATTTTAAATTTTCAAATTTTTTTCAAATTTTACTGTATTTTGTTTTAAATTTTTTCGGCTTTATTTCTTGGACTACTAAGGTAGGTACCCAAGCTAAAAACGAATCTCAAAATACGCGTGAAAAACTAGCCAACAGTTAGAGATTTTTAATTCGTTTAAAACACACAAGTGAACCTTGCAGTAACGATAAAATATTAGGTTGTTCTAAGATCCAAGCTAAAAACGAATCTTAAAATACGCGTGGAAAACAAGCTAACAGCTAGACATTTTTTAATGTTAGTTACACTTTAGACTCTTATCATGTATTTTATTCTAACAGCAACCTTGAACTTAGCTTACAAAATGAGTCTTGGATGCTAGGCTAAAATAAAGCTAGTTTGAAGTTTCAAACTTGTCCGGCCAACACAATATTCTACCTGGGATGTTCATCAAGTTATTGAACGATGTCAGGTTCATGCGCGTGTAAGTTTTGAACATTTTCGGGTCCGTTTCAATTTCTTGAAATAGATTATAATACGCCCCATGTTCTTTTCTGCGCATATTGATAGGTCTAACCCAAATACGCCGCTGCTTCCGCATTTCGGCATTCTTTTTCGATCTGCGGCGTTTTATCAGGATTGCTCCCAAATTAACGAGGGCAATTAAGAGGACATCAAATTCGTCCAGTTCAATACCTGACATAATTATTCGTCTGTATATACTGAAAATTCTTCCATGAATTTACAGAATTGTCTTTCGTTTCATTTCGGCACCTCTTGTTTTCGTTGCATCAAATGTTTAATTATAATTTCGTTTCATTGCGGCATCTCTTGTTTTCGTTGCATCGAAAAAATATTGATATCATTTTTTTTTTTGAAAAATAATTAAGTAAGTATAATATCCAAGCAATAAATTCAAAATAGAAGACCGAAGAATCTGTGAATTCAATTACATTCAACAAAAATTTTGTGGAATTAAAAACATTTTCAATTGCGATACATTCAAATGCAATTTTGTGGTATTAAAAGGTGACCGGTGACCACGCGTACAATCATTTGATGATGCACGACGATGAGGGTTCGGAGAACCTAGACTATGGAGAACCTTTACTTCAGGAGAACGAAAAAAGAGATTTTGACGACCTATTAATAAATATTAGGGTGGTCCTTATTTGGGGTGTTGACGAATTTCGACAAGTGCGCCCCCTAGACACGTTCGAAATAAATAAAAAAAAATGTGTGCAAAAACGGAGCGCTGTAGTCCAATTAGAAGACGTGCCTCTAAGCTCGTTTTGTTTCTCATTTGAATAACATGGGATTTTCAGACTACTTTAGTCATTATGTTTTTGAGTTGTCCCCGAGCACGCAAAAAATTCTTTTTTCACATAAATCTGTTGTTCATGGGTACAACTATGCGTATATTTTTCCACAAGTTATTAAATGTTAATTAATACATGTATTAATATATTAATTGAATGTGGTCAAACATTTAATATACGCGTAGTTGTACCCATGCACAACAGATTTATGTGAAAAAAGAATTTTTTGCGTGCTCGGGGACAACTCAAAAATATAATGACTGAAGTAGTCTGAAAATCCCATGTAATTCAAATGAGAAACAAAACGAGCTTAGAGGCACGTCTTCTAATTGGACTACAGCGCTCCGTTTTTGCACACATTTTTTTTTTATTTATTTCGAACGTGTCGAGGGGGCGCACTTGTCGAAATTCGTCAACACCCCAAATAAGGACCACCCTAATAAATATTGTGAAAAGCTATCCTCACCTTTACGATACATCATCACAAGACTACAGAGATGCAGTTAAAAAAGAAAATTCATGGGTGGAAACATCAAGAATTTTAAACACGACTCGTAAGTCTAAATTTTAATTCATATCTGAAATACTTTATAAAATACGTAAGACGTACATTTCAAATTCTATAAGTTCATGCGAAGGTTGACTTAAATATAATCTAAGCATAGGTAATGTACATAATGTTCAGTTTGATTTATGATGAATTTAATTATAGCGGAGGCTTGCTTCAATCGGTGGACGCGTCTCAGAGAATCTTTCGCGAAAGAAAAAAAAAAAAAACAAGTGGAAAGTAAAAGCGGGTGTGGCGCCTCCAATCGTAGAGGATTCTCATATTACGATTCGATGAAATACATCGAGAAATTTGTTAAGAATAGAAGGTGAGGGTCTGTTGATTAATGCTTGAATGACAAGGTGTACGTGGCTTCTGAAACTGATTATTATACTGGTATGAATTATGGAATATATTGTGAAATTGAAGAAGAAGTTCAATTTTCATCAACTGATACAGATGATATTCATTAAATAACTGTACCGGTTCAAAAAAAGAAGTTCATTGAATATTTAAACTTCATTATTTATAAAATAATTGCGTGTACAATATTTCAGCACCATTACTAACATCAAAATTCAGACCAAAACTAATACTGCGACTTGTTCTCCACGCGATCCTGAGAATGATGCCTCTTCTTCAAGAGTTCAAAAAAGAACAAAGGAAATTTCACAAAAAAAAGTATTCCATCCGAAGCTACTGAAAAGTGCTTCCAGGCTCCATCACCCTGTCCATCGCCAAATATACAAAATTTTGATAATAACATTGCGTCCTCATCGAGTACGCTAACATCTCCGGAACGTACCGATTCATTCAGAAGACCTAATCATCTAAAAGGAAAATTCAACCCAAATTTAACACCCAAAAAAAGACATAAGCGGAGTAATTCTGATACCGATCTATTCGAAGAATCTTTCATGACGCTGAGTGAGACGGTAACCGAACATTTGTTATCGAAGCAGACTCCTGACAAATCTGCAAATGATCCGGACGATTCATTCTGCGATTTAATTCACGCTGAATTTAAACGAATGGACGACAAGGAGAAACAGAAAAAAAAAAATAGAAATAATGGGAATCCTGTGGAGGAAGGATTGACGGCTATCCACGAATTTGATGACATGAAATATAGTAACTCAGTCACCGCGTTAGGTATTCGGTTTTTAAACGGGGGATCGCTGCGAGACAATAAAATAAAAAAATAAAAAATGTTTATAATAAAATAATTATAATTATAATTATAATTATGATTATATTATTCTTCAGTTTCCAGTTTGTATAGTCTAATAAAAAATGTGTTAATGTTTTAATTACGCGTTACCATTTCTTTTCTAAGGGTCAGCGTAACTTTGGGTGCAGTCTCACGCTGGTGGATTGTTGATTTAGTTTTCTCAATTATATTGTTACAAAGGGTGCGTCCACCCCTTGTATTGCTTTATATCGATTCATTTCATGGCCACCCGAACTGCCATGTATCAAACATCACAGTAATAATTACCAAACATCTTCTGATAAAACAACTAAACGATGTATCTAGCGATAGCCAATTTGTCAACAGTCTAGTCTCAGACATTAACCGAGACACTTGTATCTCTCTGAATATAATCTAATCTGCTTTGACCATTAATTTGTGTCTCCAAGTCTGCTTATTTCGCTCAGGGACTCATAGCTCAATTAAAAGGTAACTCCTAAAGTTACAATATTATTAGGATAAATAGATCGGAACGTAGGATCAGTCATCAACTCGTCGTCGGCATTGATTTATAAAATAAAGCATCATGTTATCGGATTTTGATCGCATCCGCTGAATCAAATAATTCGTTTGCGACTCATTTAATTTTTTTTTTCTTTACTCAAAAATTCAGTAAATACTGCGCTGCTCTCTCCACGTTTGACAGTCGACTGTCCAACCTCAAAATCTGCTGGACTGCGTTTTTTATAGCAAAACCATCAATACGCATGTAATGGGTCATTTGCTGCATTCTTATAATGTAAACTGAAATACTGAAATATAAAATACCAATACCAATTAATGAATTAATCATTCAATCAATTATTTCATCATTTGAAATAAGCGATTATTCTTCCGCTTGCGGTGTGGCATGCTGACGGTACTGCACGGTATATTACGCTCTATGCTTTCCGATTTTCATGTGGGTTGAAATTCCAGATCCCGTAAGCAGATGCAGAAGCATAGCACATGCGCTGTCGCGAGAGTCCAGAGTTCTGTGCGCATGCTCTATGCTTCTGCATTCTGCTTATGGCTTCTGCCGTTTTATGTGCTGCGGCCTTAAGGCACCGATCAAAAAAAGAACGTATACACGACATGTCCCCGCATCTCCTCACATCTCACCCACAACTCCCCCACATCTCCTCATCTTCCGATATCTCATATTTACTCATATCTCTGATGATTCATCCCGCGTAGTAAAATAACTGAATATAGATCTCCGCGATAAAATAACTGATAAATATGGACTTGATGAACCGGTGAGTTTGTTTAAATCCTAAAATATTCCAAGTTTTTACTTGAAATTTGAAGCATTTATGTATTAAACTATCCTCAAGCTGGTAAAGTAATTGAAATTCAAGGAGGTTGAGCCGTTGGATGAAAATAATGAAAAATATTCAAAATAATTTTTTCCCGATAGATTATTTTATGGAAATTTTTTTTATAAAAAAACCAGAGTCATTAGGAAGCTAATAACGTTAAGATATTGAAAAACCTTTAACATGTAGTCTTATGGAAAATATGTCGTCGCAGCATATAAATGGTACATTTTAGTTTGTAGCAAATGAACAGAAAATGTCAGCGATATGAAATTTGACTATGTAAAATATGAATATCTTACGAAAATTTTACTATTTTTTTCAATTCGATTAGGAAGCGTTTAACAAACTAAAACAATTATTCAAAATCATAAGTTTCGAAGTATTGACTGTTTCATGTAGCGAAGCGGCAACGTTGGAATAGACATGTGTGGCGGGAAATTCAAGTATTTAATGTATGTCACATCGACGTATGACTAAGAATGAAAACCTATATTATCAATAATTGATGATTATATATTGTTTATTCTAATAACAAGAACTCAAGTGCATGAAATTAATAGTTTATTTCTTAACTTGTGAATATAACAAGAAAATGTAACTTTTAGAAAAAATACAAATAAGTATTGAGTAAGTTCTATTATAACAGTTATAATTTTTGTCTTAAAATTTGAAGATAATATTATTATGCAACTTGCAATAGAAATACAAACTTTTATGTAAAAAAATATATCGTAAAATTAGATAACTTTTTTTAAATAATCAAAAATCGGTAATAATACTCTCGATGACTTAGTAACTTGTACTTTATCATTTTCATCTGGACCGAATAATTTTTTGATACCTAATTCTTGTTCATTACGATCCCAGTGAACACAGTTTTGTAACCGTTGCATCGCAGTTACAGATCTTGGGATCTCTCTGATATTACGGTTATGTCACTGGTTCAGCTAATGTACTGATCCTGAACTACACAATGTCCGGATCGCGACTCCATCGAAATCATGGAAATTATTCAAACTGTTGTGACGTTACCGCTACAGAACACCGTACGTCACTGCGTGATCTAAATCGCAGAACATTTCCGTAACGGTGCCATGGTAATGGTTGAATATAGTTTATTAATATGTTTAAGTCTTTTTTACAGAACAAGTTCTGTAACTGTTACAGAACATATACTGCAATAACAGTGGTATCAACATCTATATATTGGCGTAGTGATATCACCAGGAAATCACATGAACGTGATAGCGATGTCATACTTAGGAGAAAATACATGGGCAATTCTCCACTATTGGGAAATTCGATGTCCTGAACAAATAAACACTATATATCTATTTACATTTTTTCAAACTATCATTGAAAATTGAAATCCGTATTAGTTCTAATAAACGAACTGCGTACGAAGTTAGATTTCTAAACAAATATTGTTTTATTCCCTCTTAAACATTCAAAAACACAGTCCCCTGGTGTGTCACAAACGCAAGTTATCGGTGAATGCAAGCGTTTTCATAATTTTCCGATTAGTCCATGTATATTTTTACCAATGAATTGAAAAATACAATAATGGATGTTGATAATGGTTGAAGAGTTTTTTTTTAAATTTCATATTTTTCATTCAAAAACAGCCATTTCTGGTTGTCCCTGACCATTAAAAACAGTCCCCTGGACCAAATTTAACAGTATATATAAGTAATATTTCGTACATATAAAGAAATCAACAGATATGTATTTTCCACATTTCAGATTTGTAAGAATCTCATGGCGTAGATCCAGAATCAAGATATAACTGTGACTTCCCTAATGAAAATGATTATGTGATGAATCACATGATGTTATGAACAGAATTGGTAAGTATTTTATCATGTAATTTCATTACCATGTAAAATTACATGGTAAAATACATACCAATTTTGTTCATAACATCATGTGATTCATCACATAATCATTTTCAGTAGGGTTGAGCTGTGGTTCAATCCGAATACACTGTAAAATCCTGTAATAGTGTCTTTTGGTACGATAAATCACAAATTGAAGAACAAGGTTGTACAAAAATAAAATAAGTTGTATTTAGAATAAATTCATATGTACTATACCCGTGTGGAAAGTGATCCCGGAAACTGGCCGGGTACAAGCCGGGGAGCCCGGCTTTTAACCGGATTCTGGCCGGGCGTTTTGGCCAGTACCCGACCAGAATCGTCACGCTCGGTTGGCCGTGACCCAGTCAGAATGTTTGACGGGGATCCGATCGGCTTGTCCGACTATGGCCCTACGAGCTTTTTGACAGGGCTACAGAATTCACTCCATATCGAGCTCCTTATAGTATAGCTTACAATTAGCTGCAGTAGAGCACGTTTGGAAATTAATTACACAATTCAGAATACTTCCATAATTTTTCTTATTTCTCGTTTTTGGATACATTCATAGATGTATATTATAGTGAAATTATAATCATATAACTTTAGTAACCGTATTATTATTAATCTAACTCCTCCGAACCAGATGTTTCATCCTGTTTTTTATGCCTTCCATCCCAATCCTTCGCGTTCCCCAGTACATTGCCCAAAAAACATGCACAGGATGACTCTGTGAGAGCCTTACCGCTTCGGTCAGAGTGAGTTTCTAAAAGAACACCTGCAGAACATGGAATACCTTGAGTTCGTCTACTATCTGTTCGAACTATTCAAATTTTTTTAAATCTTTTCTTACCGAGCAAGCAATCATAGAAAGCGGTCTCTTTCAGCAGGTATTTTCCCGGCATTTTTTTTATAGCTGTATAACGCCTAGCTAACTTCCGTGAAAGGTATTTTCTCAAAATATTCGTGATAGTTTTGCTCGTCACGAAATCTCTGTCGAAGAGCTTGACTAAAGACTTCATCTTGAAAAATAAAAAATATCAGATCTTATGTATGCTAATGTGCTTCATTTGAGGATCCAAATTGTACCAAAATACAACAGGTAGATAATACAGAGACATTCACTGCTACCGAGCCAAATTGAGTGGGTAGGTTCCTTGAAGAATTCTAAGACGAATATTTCTTAGCGAAAAATTCGAGAGCAACGGTGTCCGAGTTATCGAATATCCTCGTTATCCATTGCTCCATAGTTTTTGGCAGCCAGCTCATCTGCTCCATAGTTTTATAGCCGTCTACGTCGACCACGAGATAAGTTTCAAAGACTAGGTCATTTGCGCATAAGTTTTCGGCCGTCTAGGTCCTCCGCTCTATAGTTTTTGACAACCAGGTCGTCCGCTCCATAGTTTTCGGCAACCAGGTCATCCGCGCCATAGTTTTTTGTCGTCTACGTCAACCACGAAAAAGTTTTTTTTTTTTTCATTAATTTTTTTTCTCAAGTTTGCAAGTTTTCGCTGAGGAACTTTCGTTTTAGAATTACCCAAGGAACCTATCCACTTAATTTGGCTCGGTAGCAGTGAATCACCCTGTATATTATAGCTTACAAACTCTTCACGAAACACTTCATTATTCAGCAAGTTCGAATTGAATTCATCGAACGCTTTGATATTCAGCAGTGGTAATTCTAATTTATATTTTGCAATGAAGTTTTCCTGAATTCCATGTTGCACTTTGTCACGCTGACGTATTTCTTCTTCAGCTCTCTGGTTTGCTCTGATCTCTTGAACTTCTACTTTTATTGTTTGTAGATCATCAAGTATTTGTTGAAGAATATCAGAATTATCTAGAATTAGAATTAATCAACGTGACCAACGCATAATTCTTCTTAAAGATCTTAAAACTTATATACAATTAACATAATTACTGGAAACGGATTTATGACTTCTGAACTTGGGCGGCTTTAATTTAGGGTCATCATGGCCATGATTATTATTTTTATGTTTCAGTTTCTTGGCTTTTAAACTATCGTCACAGCCTAAAAAAATTATGCAAATTATATTTTACAGAAGTAAATACAGTACAACCCCACACTCTTCTACATCTCTCTCGCCGCAATACTTTGCTGTGTTAACAACCATCTTACTAGATTTTGAGGTTTGTAGGCTCGTCTTGTCTGATGCAGTTGGCTTACGTGGCTTCTTGTAACTTTTGGTAAAGGCCGAATTTCTGCTGTTATCAGAATTGGGTGAATTATATCTTTGAGATAATTGTAGACTGCAGTCTACCACTGAATCTACAATATTATTGCCGTCAACGCCGTCAACCTTTTCAGAGTTGGTATAAACCTCATCGACAAATAAGCGAGAGTCCATCCTCAGAGATGGATGACCCACACTTTCTGGAAAGTATTTCTCACCTATAAACGATTTATCACACGCATAAAAATGACGAAGCTCACTTTTTCTGGTATGTTTTTTTTTTCTTCTCAGTATATTTATAGATCAATTATATGAGGTTCTTACTGCTTAGATTTGAATTTTCATCAACTGAAGTGAATCTGTAACACCGATCAGGTGAACGTTGACTGGTACTCGGCTCGTCAAAATGAACAAGCGTCAAATTTTTGTCACGACTACCGCATCTGCTTTGTTGTGAAAATCGTGTCTCTTCAACAAAGGGTTCTGAACTAATTCTAAAAGTCATATCCGCTTTCTCTTTGCCTTTCTTTGAACTTTTTGTAATCTCATTCTTTGGTTTTTTTGAATTGAATTCAGTTCCATTCATTTCGTTCTCTTTCAACTGATTGCATTCAAAGCTTTTATTTTTTCTTTTCAAGTTTTTCGTCAGTGAATCATGAGTTTTAGCATCATCTTTATTATTAGGTATGTCATCGTCATAATCCGAGTTCAATTCTGAAACTTCTAAAGCTGCTTCAGTCTCAGCGCTAACTTTCAGTTTGGCTTGCTTTATTTGGCGTACAATTTCAAATGCCTTGTCTGCAGGAACTTCCTCAGGGTCTGTGGTGAAAGCAAATTCTTTGGCATCTAATTCTTCAACTCGATTTTCGGCTTCCTCATAAGATTCTATTCGGATAAGAATAAATTGTTACCGTGTAAGGCAGATAATGAATAAAACATAGAATATTTTGCAGATTGAAAATATTCGAATAAACTCACGAGCTCCGCCTTTTAATTGTACATTATACTCTGGCCAATCTACGATGGGGTCACTCTTGGACCGGATTAGATGATGCAGTAGGTCACTCGTTTCGTCTACGTAAGGGGGTGGCATAAATTTGACCACCAATTTTCCTGTCTTCTTACTCACATTGACCCACTTGGCTGGCACAAAGTCATACTGTTGCCTACCAGTTTTCGGACCACGTTTATTAAACTGTATCACCAGGTAATCATATGTTTTTGGAGCCTTCTTTTGTCCACTGGTATAATTGCGTTCGGCCATAATTATCGCTGAAGACAAAACCTCGAAAAGTTGAAACGCTTTTCTAATACAAGCTTATGTGAATATATTAATATTTACTGAACATTATTTTGTTCTTACCTTGATGAAAACTACGGATTTTATTATCTCAGTTATGGACAATCAGTAGAACTTTATGTTTAGGGATAACTAACACCTTTCACCGGGCTGGAATTAATGACACGAATCTGCGTGTTTCACAAATTTTCAAAAGCGGGAAGTAAACAAACATGTCCGCCCATTGCCAACTAACATTTACACTATTCAAATTAACGCGCATGCGTATTCTTCGAAGTACCAAACGGGTATTTTGATGTATCCGTTTGCCGATATATATAAATAATTCAATACTATTGTAATTATACCAATTTCGTCGCCAAACTTTTTTAATAGTATGGAGAGATATGTTATAATCAGGTTTATTAAATCGTATGTACATACAAAAGCTACAAATAATTCTTTTTATTCCGTAGATTAGCAGATAGTTTTTCGCAGGGTGAAAAGAGTTAATGGAGCATTCCAACAGCGAAGCATCGTTTTACATCATTGCCTCCAACAACAGACAATTGTACTAACTTATTGCTAATTGAAATTACTGGTCGAGTTATGACAATATTCGAGGGTTTTCTTTTTAGTTCCCACATCTCCAATCTTGTTGAATCACAAGGAAATTGATAAATTGGTTGATCCTTTTCCCAGATAACACCTATGATGTGTAGTGTTCCTCTATTCTCAAGATTCCCGAAAATTTTTTGTACTTTCATAATGGTACCGTCGTTTAATAGTAGCACGTTGTTTGGAGATGAGGCAGATATTATGTATTCCTTGTATTTAATTTCTTTCACTCGTTCGTGGCGGATTTTAGTGATTTCGACAAGTGAAGGTAACTGTGGTTTATTCTTCCGCAGGGATGATTTCTCGTGAAATCTACGACACAATTGTGCTAGAGGCCGATAGGCAGTCCGGAGTTGGTTATGAATTTTACCTAAGCGATTTTCAAACGGGAAAGCTGAGATCACACTAAGGCTGCATTTCATATTCAGTACATCATCTGCCATATGAATCAAATGGTGTGCATTAAGAACCTGTGATTTTACACCATAATAATCTTTCATTGCTACGAAGAAACTGATTAAGTATTGTTTGGCAGATCTGGCATATTTCAAACAAACTGATTTTGAGCATAAAATCCTGCATGCCGCGTGAAACAGTAAAAAATGTTTGTACAAGTCATCTCTTAGTAATCCTTTAAGAATGATTAGCCCAGAATATAATAGGAAAAACCTGAACTCAGTAGCTTTCCACTTTCCGTAATGTTTGATAGCTCGCGTTTTCCGCTGAAATTCGCGTGGAATTTGACTTCTAATATATCCCAGACGATTAGAGAGTTCGATTTTATTTCTAACACTTAATTTATAATTGAGATTGCCTGACATCCAATACTCGATCAGTTTTTTCATAATCCCTTGGCAACAGAGATGCATAAAATCCAGCACGAAAAAAGAAATCATGTTTATCATCGGTAGCAGCCGTGAATATGGTGACGGTCCGTGATGGTGTTCGGGTTGTTCAAAGTTTCTGAAGGATTCGTCTGTTCTTTCCTCAGAATCGGTGGAAGGATATACAGTTGTGAAATCAATTTTTCTCCCGTGTGTGGTGCACCTTTCACAGGCGCAAATGCCACCATGACCTAGAGTATTCTTCAGAAAAGCTCTAGCTGGCGTGTCAGCGATGATACATTTTAGCGTGATATGAAATAGTTTACCACAAATTTCAATTCCAGATCTATGCAATTGGTTAAATTCATCGACAAAAGGATCTAAAAATTGGTGTAAGCCCGGCTTATTCTGACCCTGAAAAATGGCTATCTCAAACGGTTGATATATGTCCGGATCGTAGTGCACTTTTCCTAAAAGGACCCAAAAGCTGTCGGTGCCAGATTTTGTTACGGGCATAGCATCTGCATGCACTTGTAATTCTATTACTCCATTTCGATGCAACTTCTTGTTGACACAATCCACGAGTCCTTTTGCAAGGCCAAAGTAAACAAATGATCCCACTCCACCTTCCGAATCATCTATTTCTTGGATTTGATAATCACCGTCATTAGTTTTCAGGAATGTTTTGGAGGATTTCGGCAATAAGGGCAAAAGACGACGTCTTAAAATGCTCAACAGTTTATCGAGATGAATTTGAAGTATTTTACATTCAATTGCCCATTCTTTCAATTGCTTCGTTTCTACTTGATAATCGTCAATATCTGAATTTTCTTCTTCATCTGACGAATCGCTGGTTACCTCAAATGCACTGGAATCTTCTTCGGTTAATCCGTCTGTCGAAGAATTTTGATGCACGCTTAATCCATCTGTCGAATTTTGAAGATACGCTTCTTCTCCGAGGGCTGAGGACATATCATTCTCAACGATATCTGTAATCGGTATAATAATTTGTACCAATAATATATGTATACCCATCGCATGTGTGTTTCATATTCAATTCCTTCGTCAAACATGAATCATGAAGTAAAAAAAAATTGTTGTTTTCACCAGCTTCTCTGATGAGATCACTCAAATTGTCATCACTGTCCGCAGGGCTAGCTTCAATTTCTGACCCAGATGCGTCTGCAGTGGTTGAACTCTCGTCGTGATCATTTCGTCTTCTTCGTCCGATCAATCTCATTTTTTTTGAACGAATTCGGTTTTGTCTACGGACCAGGGTTCTTTTGAGATCCATGGCAACTAACAATAGGCAGTACGCGAAGAAAGTGACAACGAATTTGAGGTTGTGTCAGAAATTATTAGATGAGCTAACTCGTATCCATGTTCAGATCACCCGCGTCTGCCTCTTGCGGTTCGACTTTCTCGTGACAAAATTGCCGGACTAGCACCCGGCCAGCGCCCGATTAGGCGGCTTGGCAAAAATATTGCCCGACAGGGCCTTGAACAAACAAAAGATGCTCAATCACGGCCCGGTCAGCTCCCGGTCAGCGCCCGGTTAGGCACATTGACGAAAATATTGCATGATTAGCGCCCGGCCAGAAACTTTGTTGAAACAGGGTCAAACCGGGAAATTTCCACACGGGTAATCAACTTAATATACTATATGTTACTATACACGTCGAGATACATATATGTATATGTATATTGAGATCAAACATATAACATTATGGTTTATAAAATATTTTACGTATCAACGATGCTAAAAAAATAGGTATATGAATCGAATAGTTCTCAAATGTTGTAGCCAGAAATTTTATGAATATATTTTTTTGTTCGAAAAAATGCGGAAAAATTAATACATGTTGATAAAGCTTGCAATAGTAAATAGTTTTCAATTTCCGTTTAGTAACATTTTCAGAATGAGGGTTACGGCCATTTGTGAATTAATCGATCGACATACTGCGTTAATTATAGTTTTAATTTCAGGAAGATTCACTCGCCTGTGACAAGATACTTAAAAATAATGATAAGGTGAGTATGCCCTAGTGTATATTATACTATAAAACTTACGTTCATCAGCTCATAAGTTTAAGAAATTATTTCATAAGTATTACTGCTTAGTTCTAATACTCAATCTTCTTTTATTTTCAGATATATCAAACCGTTTCGCAGGGTAAATATGCGTAAGTAAAACTTCTATAATTAAATATATAGGTATATACAGGGTGAGTTCTCTGTGGTATCGAACGAGGGAGAAGCTTATCATCGCAAACGCTCCATCCTTTTCTATTCATATACTTGTTATTGTAATATCGAGAAACCCCGCACTTCTATTTTCACGTGCTTCTTATTATCTATGTTATATTAACCCTTCGTGGTCACACTTTCGCCACCGATCTCGGTGGTCACACTTGGGTTGATTCCACCCAGTCCATTTTCGAACCCGTATTGTGACCAATCTATCGGCCCGAAAATTCTCAAAAAATTACTGAACAACCCTTGGACATTCCAGTTTAGATACGAACAACTTTCCTGAACGAAATCCAAGGCTAACATATTTTTTTAGAGCCCCATCCAATACCGAGAACTAGTAGATATTTATGCCGAAAGGTGTTCACTGGGTGGATTCTACCCAGTGTGACCACGGAGGGTTAAGTGACTTTATTTAAAAAATTAAAACTTTTAAAGCAATCCCTCTAAACTCAGATCTATCACATTTTGACATTTTTATTATTCATATTCAATATCACGAAAAAACTATCCGCTTTCCGTAAAGGGATTTTGACCGCCGTGACTAGTGGTATGGTAAGTATCAACTAATCCCCGTTTATTGTACTTATAGCACTCTTTGGTATATTTTTATAATTTTTGAACGTTTATTTTCAGGGAAGTACTTGACCATCGACTTCCACAATGTGAGGTAGCTCTATCTGCAACTTCTTTTCATCTCGCGCACATCGCTGCTTGGCCACACGAAACCACTCAGCTACGATATTATCAAATTCGTGTTCTGTGTGTTTGAATGTTGTAGAAACTGCCACTATAACATCAATTTCCGTAAATTTATTGGACGACTCATTAGTTTTTATCACGTATTTATTACATGTTAGCTTAGTTGGAACCAATCTGCACGTATAAAATTAAATAGATGTTTTAAGGAAGAAACAAGTACCTATTCAAATACTAAAAAATTCATAGCGAAAGCATTCACTCGACTCTATGCATCAGGCTGAATTACTATCAAATAAAGTATTATATGTCAGTTGAATAAAGGTACAATTACTGATCCATATAATGTTGTTCGTTACCTCTCATAATTCGTATAAGCCTCAGGTCACTTATTTTGAAATTTTCACGTTTCCCACACCATGTGCATGCTTTAGCAACATTGTTGGTAAAGATTTTTTTCAGTATTCGTGTGATATTGTCTCGCAATCCATTTCCACCGATTCCAGTCAAATAAAGATGCTGTAATCATGCATATGATATCAACATGTAATATCAAGTACTACGTATTCACGAAACGAGACAATTGTTGAGTTCTAGCAGTTTAGTACATGTACCTGATTTGACGAACTTTGATGCCAATACAGATGCGAGTGATTAAAAGTTTTTAGCCAAGCGAATCATCTTGGTAATTCCATTTACATAGACTATTGTTGGTGGAATTGTGCTCTTGTTCTCAAAAATGGCATGCACCATAAGGATTATGATTTAATTTTGAGGTTATACTCACCAACTTAGCTGCCAATTCTTCATCATTCGTTAGTTTATCATTGAAAGCTATGATAGATTGGGTATCGTCAAAGGGGAAAACTTCGGTGATGCCTTGAATATCCTGATTTTTGAAACAGGGAGTATTGGCTTCACCGCATGTCTCTTCAATTTTCTTGAGACGTGAATTGGTTAATTTCATTTGCACTTTGATGGCTCCCAATGTTGAAAAAACTTGATCAAAATGATCTGGAACAATGAGTACAATGAGTAGAATAATATTCGACCTGGATGGACCGGCAATGATCTCAGATAAATATACCTTCGAGTAGTTTTATCACCGGTTGAAATGCATCTGTGAAATAAGATAAGACATTTTTGAAGGACATTTTATCGGAATTACATGTTTGATATTTTTAATTAATATCTAATTTAAATGAACTACCTTCTTCCAAAAGTGGAGTACTTGCAGCGGGTACCCTAACAACTCGTGGGTGAGTCTGTGACTTGCTCAGTAACGGTAAAGCTGAAAATGGGTCAATTGTTAGCAATTGCCTCCTGGTGGAGTTATTTATACTTACTTGACGTTTTTCGTGTAGTTGTGATCGTTCCATTAGACTGAGCGTGAGAAGATTTACTAGTCTGCGGAGTAGTACTCACTTTTGACTGAGCAGTTTCAATAGATGTTGATGGGATTATTGAATCACACATGTCGAGTAGCATAGTATCGGTTAGTACATTGCCTGAAAAGTCAGTTCGGTAACATAATTACCATATTGATTAGCAGTCCATGAAATTTTTTGAATGCATTTTGAAAAATATTTTCAAACTCTCATAATGCTATCATGCATGTTCACAGAAGTCATCCAGAGAATATATGTATAGATACCACTAATTTCATAACAAAGAATCTTCCCCTCCTGCTCCGTAATTCATATGTATAGCAGTAATACTTCTCACGGGTAGAGGGATCTTGTCTAATATTAATTTGAATGTCAGATTGTATGATAACTCCAGATTAGGTTAGCGCTAAATGTATTGTTAAATTTTATATCAATACATACAATCGAAAACTTGGTCATTCTGAATATTATGAATGACACTTAGAGTCACATCAGATGAACTAGGTTTTTCCGAAGAGATATTAGGAGGATCAGGGATAGTTTTCTTCTTAATAACTGTTTGATTATCCGAGTCTGAGGATTCTTCAAGAATTTTAGTGAGTGATTTTTTTCTCTTTCTCAGGCGGCGTTTACACTCTTGCGAGCTAGTTTCATCGCTCGATGTTTGAATCTTCTCGGCCTTTTTGCGTGCCATCTCTATTGTTTCTAAACAATTGAACCGCAATTCAACGCATTGAAGTTCCCAATAATGTTATTACGAAATTTCTAAGCATTTATAAGAAAACGAAAAGAGGATGCAACACCTGATTTCAGGTATCGAATAACAAAGATGAACAGATAACTTACCGCAATAACCATGAAATTGTACTGGATAAAGTTCCCATTTGTTGCTATTTTCTACTGGCGGAGTACATTTTGTTAAGAAGGATTTAATATTCTTCGTTTTAGGCCACCAACATTGATCTTTGTTAGCGGAAAGCCAAGAGAATGGTATCTCTGACGTGAGTTCTTCTTCGTCGTCTAAGTTGTCGTCGACGAACGTCACGACAGCATATAGGGGTGTTGGCGTCATTTCGTAGTAAAGCCTTTTCGAAATTACACTTTATATTTAATATTTATTGCAATATGTTCTATAGGCTAACTGCGACTAAAAACCGATTCGTCAAAATAGAGAAAGAAAAAGTTGAATTTTTGTAAATTTTTCTAATAGGTTATAGGTTAGGTCAAATCATGTATTTCAGGTGAAAGTTGGGTTGTGTATTTGTATATGAATTGATATCGAGGGATAGAAATTTACTCACCGCAATATGATGAGTGATTTCTGGAATAACAATAGCTATTTAAATCTTCTAGACGCCGGGAAACACGCCGGGAACCGTGAACCTACAGCTAGCGCAGCGTGGGTTACAACGTGGAACGCTAAATTGCGCAGGAACGCCATAGTGCGTAGCTATGTATATACAGGGTGCGCCAAAATTAAGTGCGTAAAATGATAGGGGTAATAGAGGGGGTCGAGCTGAGTAAATCGACCCCAAGAACATGTGGTCTCCGAAGTCGCGTTCGCGAAATATGGCACGTTAAAAAATCTCGCTACACGCCGGAATTTAGGCAACCGAATACACAGCTGGCAGCGGTTAACAGTATTGTTGACAAGCGCGCTCAACTGCTGATGTAAACCATAACACTTTCAAATCTACGAATTTCAAATGTCAACACTCTTGCCATTCAATTTTACACATAAACATAACAACAAGTAACCAAGCTAGATGTAAAATTGTATGACAAGTGTGTTGACGTTTGAAATTCGTAGATTTAAAAGTGTATGGTTTACATCAGCAGTCGAGCGCGCTTATCAACAATACTGCTAACCGCTGCTTGCTGTGTATTCGGTTGCCTAAGTTCCGGCGTGTAGCGAGATTTTTTAACGTGCCGTATTTCGCGAACGCGACTTCGGAGACCACATGTTCTTGGGGTCGATTTACTCAGCTCAACCCCCTCTATTACCCCTATCATTTTACGCACTTAATTTTGGCGCACCCTGTATATATACACAGCCAAAACAAGAGTGACGAGTACGCGCGACTATTTGAAAAACGTATAATAAAAAACTCTTACTTCCTGATTAAAAATTACATCGAATATTGATAGTATTATTATTAAGCATTATTAATGCGGCACGTGAACTGGGATTATTATCATGAGAATTATATGAAAATTGAAAGAAGATTAATTATGTAACAAAGGGAAAATCACACTTTCACTTTTTGTTAATTCGAATTTAACACATTTGTATTTAATGCGATCCACGGTAACGTTGATACTATTATACATGCCCACTGTCACAACATGTATACCAACTTTTGAAGAACAACAGGGTACTTTAACGTATGGTTCAACATTCAAATAATTGTCCCCGATCAAAAATATTTTATTGTTTGAAAATTGTATCATTCGCCTTATGCTTACGACCCTTCCATCATCCAAAACGCAGCAATTATTAGGAACCTGCGATGTCAACAAAGATCCTCTATGCTGAAGCGATTTTATTATACGTCTACCATTTGCTTGTTCCTCCTCGCTATACTGAATTTTGGGATTTTTAGAAATTGATTTGCGCATTGAAGCGTTTTTACTCTCCGAAAGTTCCATCGAACGATGTATGAACTGCTGCAATGGATTGCTCGATGTTTTAATCATTTTTTTTATTCTTTGCATATGGTTCTCAAATTTAAAAGTACTGAAATTATCCAGTGGTCCAAATAATTTCACATCATTGCACAGATGTACAAGATTATGTACGTTGTATGATAAATTTTGAGGACCATACAGCGAGGAATAAGTTTCTACGAAATACAGCAATAAGTCGTGTGCGTAATCAGTCATTGTATCATAGTACTCCGCAGAGGCCAGAATTCAAATACCCACGCTTAACGCGAGAAAGTGTTTAAATTGGTCGGGCCTTAAAGTTTTTGCTAAGACAACTGGCCCTGTATATGGGTAATTCTCATTTCGGAGGTCGAAAATTGATGATTTACTGAAAACGTCTTTTCATTATAAATTATGGTAGATCTTTCAAGTTTAGGTCTTACTCTATAAGAAAAAAATAGTCGCTGAGCTCGCAGCCCCGACAGCCCTTAATTAGAGGGGGTCGAAAAAAAGGTCTTCCATGGAAGTGACATTCCTTGTATAAAAATAATGCATAGAAGTGACATACTACAAGAAGATAACACTTTTTCGAAAAAATATGTAATTGCATTACAAAATTACTTTTATTCGTCTTATTAATTTTATTTCCGTAGTAATAAAATTTCATACCTCAAACAGCTGCCACGGTTGTGACCGTTATGCTCGACGAGTTGTGAGAATAAAAATTGTACTTAAATTTTCTTGTTGTGATTACGACACCGGTACAAACAGATCACTGGCTTAAGATGGCGGGTTAGTTACTGTGTCTATAGCCATTTGGGATTTGTTCCCCGCGCAATATTTTCTTAAATAAGAGAGGTGTGACATAGGTCCATGGAAGTGACAAAAGAACTGATCACAAACTTTGATATGACGGTTCATATTAAAATCTGTGTAATTATAAATATTATATTGTACTATTAAATGAGTTATTTATCGTAGTTGATATTGGCTCACTTTAAAAGTGGATATTATAAAGAATCAAAGTGTTCTGATTTTTTTTCCTCGCGAATGCGTGGTGATCACACCCATGGAAGTGACATTTTTGACGCTTTGACGCCTAATAAAAAATTAACTATGTGGTTTATTTACATAAATTTAGCTTGGGAGGATAGTATTTCATCTATTATTTACTACAGTAAATCACCAATCCGGTAATTAAATACTACAGCTTAGAAAAATGGTGTGCACAGCGATTTCAGTCGAAAATGAGAATTACCCATATATATACATATTTGGAAGCAAAACATTTCGATGACGTCACGGAAATGTACGATTAATCATCATAAGAGTCACCAGAATGATTCCACGAATGATGACGCCGATCTACATGAATTTTGAGTCTGGGTTCTAGATGTCAAATATTGATTTCTGACACGCAACTATCAAGAGAAAAAATAGTTTTATTAAATGTGGTTTGATTTTGCAGTCAGGGGAATGCTATTAGAAATTTGGAGAAAATCTATGATTCAGGTTTTTCAGCTGTTAAAAAAATAAAACAAATATTTTTGTGAATTCTGTCAGTTAACTTGAATCCTTGAATTAGTTGAAAATGTGGTGGTTGTCAACTAATAATCAGCGGTCATAAATATATGTATGAATATTTCGAAGCGAAAACATTACGGTGACGTCATGGAAATGTATAATTTATGTTCAGAAAAAAATCATTATTTGGACATTTCGGTGACAGTAGTCATTCCGCACAGATACATATGATCAAAATCAATCTATCATCATGACAATCAAGACTGGGACCTCTAATTCAATTTCTGGTATGATAGCAATCGATAGCTGCCAAAAAATTAGTAAATGTTGTGTGAAAATTGAAATTTGAATACTGTCATCGAAATGTCCAAATGTGATATATAGATGAATATGTATTATATGCATTTTTACGACTGTCATCAAAGTGTACAAATTAACCGAAAAACATTTCGGTGACGTCACGGAAAGGTCCCGAAGTCACGGAAATGTACAAATTATCTTCAAAAATGTCACCGAAATGGCTAAATGACATACATATATATTGTAACTTCATCTGGGTATGCTCTGTAGCTGAAGGCTGACGGAGTTACCCTAGCCCGAGCAGAAATTTCATGACGGCGCGATATTGGTCCAACGCTGCGGCCGCTCGCAGAATCGTGGCCCGCGATTGCTATTCAATGTTGGTCCGTGATTGAAATGTAACGCTGTTCCGTATTGGGCCAGTAAAACCGAAAGGAAGTCCGGCCGAGCCTGGGTTCCGGCACCGGACCAGGATTCGATGTTATGGTGGCCCAATATTGGCTGAGGAGTTCGGGCCACGTTGCACTCATTATACTGGACCGTGATTGAAATGTAACGCTGTTCCGTATTGGGCCAATAAAACCGAAAGGAAGTCGGACCGAGCCTGGGTTTCGGCCCTGGACCGGGATTCGATGTTATGGTGGCCCAATATTTTTTGACGTGCTTGAGTAAAAATGGTAATATAATATGACTATTTTACCATTAGCAAATGAACATTACCAAAATGGTAATAATATTACCATTTAGATTCACAAAAATTAAAATTTATAAAACCTCATTTTCAATTTGCACGATTAGATTTCGTATACCAACGCTGTGTTTCCCCCTGTTCTGGAACGTGTATCCGACTACATTCGTGGCGGGTCCCGGTTTCTCAGCTACCGTGTTTACCTCTACCTGATTATTAACTGATCGCATATTATATATCGTTACGTATGACCCTTTCTCTGAGAAAACTGTGAGTTTTTTTTCGAACTACGAGGGGATTTGAACCCAAGAACGCACCGTGTCTCTCATATTCCGAATCGCTCGCTCTAGCCACTACGCCAATTCGTCGCATGAGTATCAATACTACTTTTTGTTAGTTGTGACATAGCTCGCAATTAAAATGGGTGTTTTGAACCCGATCTTGTACCAAGATTCCGGGCCGCGGTTTGAACGTTGCAGCGGCTGCTAGCTCAAGTTCGGTCTCGGACCAAGATTATGGACCACGGTATGGCCTTTGCATCGGTTGCTGAGTCGAGCCCGATCTTGGGCTGGGATGCTGAGCTCGGGTTTGGCCGTGGCATTGGCTGATGACTTGAGTCCAGTCTCGGACCGAGTCACGCCCGTCGCATCAGGGGTCATTCTGGAGCCAATATCTGTCCAATATCGGAAACCGATGTTCGACCGCTGTCCCGGGGATTCATCCGGAACCAACTTCTTGGATGTCTCGAGCCGAACCACGCCCGTCATATCGGGAGTCATTCTGGAGCTGATATTGGACAGATATCGGACGCCAATATTCGACCGATGTCCCGGGGGTTCATCCAGAACCACACCGAGAGAAAAGTATCGTTGAATCAACAAAAATTTTGTTAAATCAACAAAAAAATTTGGTAGATATACAGTCTACAAAATGTTTTGTTGTTTCAACAAAATTCGTTTGTTGGCTGATTTAGTTTGATCAACAAATGCAATGGAATTATTTAACAAAAGCATTTTGTTAAATCAACAAAATTTTTCGTCAAATCAATTGAATTGCTTTGTTGCTTTAACTGGATACTGAAAAATAAAAATCAAAAAAGTGAGATGATACATTTGATTTTCCGAATTTATGTTTTATGAATATCTGCACCGACTAGATATATGTATAACAGCAGTATTAGTTCGCTGAGAAAAATGCCATTACATTTTATGGACCTAACAAGGATTTGAACCCACGTCCGCTGTATCACCAGTCGTACACTCTACCGACTACGGCAAACTACGACACGTTAATAGTTTTAATATTTTCTTCTTTGTCGAGACTTATGATCAAGGAGTCAAATACGACCAAATTAATTGTAAAATCAACAAAACATTTCGGCACTCCAACAAAATCAGAATTCACAAAACAATTTTGTTGAGTATAAATCACCGTTTTGTTAATTCAACAAATCGTTTTGTCCAATCAAATAAAACTATGTGACAAAATATTTTTGCTGGATCAAACGAGCAAATCTCGGCTATTTAGTGATATCAACAAAACAGTTTGTTAATTCACCAAAAAGAATTTGTTGAATTGACCAAATTTGACCAACAAAACAATTTTGTTGGATTTACTAAATTTTTTCTCTGAGTGCAACTTCGGGCGGATGTCTCCGGCCGAACCACGTCCGTCGTATCGGGAGTCATTCTGGAGCCGATATCTGTCCAATATTGGACGCCAATATTCGACCGCTGTGTCGGGGGTTCATCCAGAATCAACTTCGGGTGGATGTCCCGGGCCGAACCACGCCCGTCATATCGGGAGTCATTCTGGAGCCGATATTGGATAGATATCGGACGCCAATATTCGACCGCTGTCCCGGGGGTTCATCCAGAACCAACGTCGGATTGATATCTGATGCCGAGGTACACCCACTGTACCTGGTGCCGATCTGATACCAATATTGGGCCGATGCAGTGAGCCAGGCCATAACCGTTAAATTAATTTCCGATATTGGGACAGGGCCGGACCGCCAAAAACTTGCAATATTAGGCCGGTATATCGGGATGCCGATATCGTTTCCACGTTGGCCCGTTTTATAAGAACCGCCGCCGTGCTAGGATTTCTGCTCGGGAGTCCGCGTGGATGTCTTTGTCACGGGATGTGAATTTCGGAGCTCCGCTTGGGAAAAGTTGAAAAAACCCAAAATACCCTAAAACTTGCGATTAGCCTAGTCTACGAACCTTCAACGGCAATTATAGCTCCGCTGTTGCCGTAGACTAGATTCACCGAAGCTCTATTCTACGATTGACACACCTCCACAAACCCCGATGGCAATTATAGCTCCACCGTCGCTATGTCAGTATGTCAATTTTTCTTTATGAGTTACGCTTTGTCTAAATCTATGGACCTTCAACGGCAATTATAGCTCCGCTGTAGCCATAGACTAAACTCAACGCAGCTCCTAGCTATGATTGATACACCTCCATAAACCCCGATGGCAATTATAGCTCCACCGTCGCTATGTTAGTATATCAATCCCTAATCTGATTTAATGGAAATCTTTACAATACAGCCCACACAGCAATCTAACGTCTCTTGAACGTCGTCGAGAGTTCAAAAATATTTCTGCGAGGTTCCGTGTATCCTCTTTAAAAAGTCGCGTGGACGTCTCTAGGACCTTCTATGTCCCGTTTTTGAAGCTCGCCCGAACGTCGCACAAACGTCTCATGGAACGCGCGACGAAGCTTCCAGAGACTTATGTACGACGTTAGATTTTTCGATTTGTGCACTTCAAAATCGATAAGTCAATAACGGCGCTGTAGAGAAAAAAATATCTTCGACAGGTCAACTTTTTTTTTCTTCAAATGCGCTGTCAATTCTTTCCGATTTTGAACTATCCATGTGAATATGCTGTTATCAATTATTATGGAAGAGACAGTGAAAAGGAATTAAATAATCATATGTCATGTATTCCGATGTAATTCAATGATTATGTATTACAGGAATTAAGTACATCAAGAAAAAGATAA
Source organism: Rhogogaster chlorosoma (assembly GCA_944452935.1). Taxonomy (NCBI): domain Eukaryota; kingdom Metazoa; phylum Arthropoda; class Insecta; order Hymenoptera; family Tenthredinidae; genus Rhogogaster; species Rhogogaster chlorosoma. The sequence goes on along the minus strand of OX101803.1, from coordinate 15,867,931 downwards.
AAAGTACAGAATGTACTTATTTGATCGAGTATTTGATCCAGTAATAGTTAATTTTACAAGATAAATCGGACACATCTAAATTTTAGATTGACTTAACAAATTTAAAAAGTGAAATTTTTTTTTCAACGGCAGCTGAAAATTCTTTTTTGTAACAGGAAAATTAGATTATTGACATAAACTCAACGTCAGAGTCAAAATCCTTAGCTTTAAGTTATTTATAATCGAAATATATGCCTAAAGGTTGATTAATTAACTCAAATATTACATCGTCAGGTTACTGCTTGACTCGAGTCGTATCGCGTTCAAATTAAGGTAATGCGCAAGCGCCGAACGAAAGTGCCGAACAACGTGCGATTCGTGCCGGTACACCTCTCTTGCGTCAACTCTTGTACATAACTCTTATGTCAACTCTCGTACATAACTCTTACGTTAGTTTTCGTGTATATCAATTATATTAATTTCGTACATACTAACTTTGTCAATTTTCGTGTGTATCGTACATACTTTTTGTAAAGCTTTAGTCTAGAACCGCGACTCTTGCGTCGGATTCTATATCTATCGTCAATTGCAATTAAGTTAGTGTTATACGCGATAATTACATTGTTCATTCGTCAATCGTATAAATCGTATGTTTAATAATCGTCAATTTAGGCAATCTTTAGTTATTGTGTAATCTAAGTGAAAATTGTCAACTGTCGATATAATATACACCGGATAGACCATCTAAGAGTCGGATTCTGACAACAATTTGTAAGTAAATAAACTTGTATATTCTGTCCAATTCTGTCTTTCTGTACTCTTGGAAATTTAGATCATTCCTTCCTCCCTTGGGTCCTCAAACGAACTCCCTTGCGAGTAGAGTCTACCTATTTATATATTATTTATCAATCGACTAGAGCTTAGCCATATTTTGTTTTCGTTAATTTTGATAATTAACTGGCGCCCAACAAATTTCAATATTCTGAGCCTCGACAGCTTTGACCCAGGCCGCGTCGAGTAGAAGCGTTCGACATAAAATAAGTTGAATTTGTCTAAATTATTAAATTATATCTAGTAATTAGGCAAGTCGACAAAGGGAGAGAATCGCTTCTGTCTCATTTTATTTTCTTTGAATACAATCAAAAAAATCAGAATTCAGCATATTTAAACCCCCCAGAACTGAATACTTTCTTAAGTACCCCGTGTTGCCCCCCCCCCCCCCCCCCCCCTCCCCCCTCTATATATATATTAGGATGGGCCAAATGAACCGACTATTTTTTTTTACCAAGAGGCACCTTCGAAAATTTGTCAATAGCCTACAAAAATGTATTGAAAATGAAATACCGAAATGCTACCCCGCAAAACACTCTTTCCGAAGAACTAACCTAAAATAGTCGCAGTGCAATACGTGCGAACCATGCCTATGATAAATGCAAATAGCACCTATCTTTTGTTGTTGATACAGCTCGTGGTTCTCGGTCTCGTCTTGTGATCACTGCGAAATACTTGAATTACGTATTCCGAAATATTGCACTATGACAATTATCTGTTAATATCCCGCATGAGCTGATGCAAAAAATGCGAATAATCCTTGTAATGGCGGCAGCCGCCGACACGAGTAATTTCACGCGCGCCATCTGTTCGAATTTTTAACGATACATTCTGACGTTCTTGGGACGTTCATAAGACGTCTGATTTAGTTCAGCAAATGAGTGCTTCCCAAGACGTCACCTTACTAAAGTCCCGAAAAGCTCAGCAAAGGGACGTTTGAGCGACGTCTGAGGTCACTATGTGCTGTGTGGGAGAAATAGAGTGAAAGAAACAGGTTATGTCTGGTTTTATATCGATAGTGGAAACGACTATAGACCGTATCCATTTCAAATCGGGCAAGCAGGAAATCGTGATGTCACAGAATTTTTCCAAACTGGAATATGTTGCTTTTGAACTCAAAAAAAAGTGACCCGTATTTGTTTGTTTTCGAAAAAAAAAATCTGTTGCAAAGTTACAGCCACTTGAACGTTTAATCGCGCGCTACCGAAGTTCTTAACAATCGAACGCTTTTTTTCTTAAAAACGCTATATCTTTTGAACAAATTGTCACAACTACTTGATCTTGGTCTCACTTTGTAGGATTTTTTGCATTCTATTGAAATATGGAGAAAAAAAATCAAGATTTTCGAAAATTGACGAAATGACGCTCATTTTTAGAAAATTAGAGAAACCCAATTTTCTCGAAAAGTGATTTTTTTTTCAACTTGAAAATTTTACACAGTTTGTGGCGTGATATGACGAATATATCCTATAAGTTTCATCGATGCTAAAACGCTGCTTCATATTGAGAAGAGATATTTCATGCTTCATTGAAATTTGTTAATTTCGTATGGTGTATGACATCGAAGACCATATTATACAGTCGACTCTCGATAATTTGACACTCGTTAATTTGAATCATTCGATAATATTTTTTTTTTCCGGTCCCTTGAAAAATATTTGGTTATTTAAACTCTAGAAAACGAGTTTTCATTTGAATAAGCCATTTTTGTTGATAATTTATTAATTTTTGGTAAGTATAATAATGCAAATGGCTAATATAGTCTTCTCTAAGCCGTTACCAAAACAGTACTACACACTTCTAACAATTGAGGACTCGGTAACCACTAAAACAATTGCCGATTTCGACTCGCGGCCGCCTAAACACGGATCTGACCGTACAAACGTTAGGAATTCTCTCTACATACGAACATGCATTTTTCTCAATATGAAGCAGCGTTTTAGCATCGATGAAACTTATAGGATATATCCGTCATATCCCGCCACAAACTGTGTAAAATTTTCAAGTAAAAAAAAAAATCACTTTTCGAGAAAATGGGATTTCTCTAATTTTCTAAAAATGAGCGTCATTTCGTCAATTTGCGAAAATTTTGATTTTTTTTTCCATATTTCAATAGAATGCAAAAAATTCTACAAAGTGAGACCAGGATCAAGTAGTTGTGACAATTTGTTCCAAAGATATAGCGCTTTTAAGAAAAAAAGCGTTCGATTGTTAAGAACTTCGGTAGCGCGCGATTAACCGTTCAAATGGCTGTAACTTTGCAACAGATTTTTTTTCGAAAACAAACAAATACGGGTCACTTTTTTTTAAGTTCAAAAGTAACATATTCCAGTTCGGAAAAATTCCGTGACATCACAATTTCCTGCCTGCCCGATTTGAAATGGATTCGGTCTATAGTCGTTTCCGTTTATTTAAACAAAATGACACGTTATGCGAATTATGTACAAGAAATGCAGAAAATAATATCTAATTCTATTTTATAAATCTGGCTGTAAAACCTTAATTGTTTAGCCGAAGCTATTTTATGCGTTTTTAAACGTTATTTTATTTTATCTTTGTAATAATTCGCTCTGAACGCCGCTTTGGCTGATCTGAAATTCTTATTCTCTTTCTTTTTTTTTTTATCAGGCCGCTGTGGCACTGAGAAAACTCTTGCTTTTAAGCTATAATGATTGAAATTAACAGGATATGAAATAATATGGCTCGAAATCTAAAATATAATAATGAGTCGCCCGGCCGCTTTGGCTCAACTGCGCTGATTCTACTTTCTGCGGATCGTCTTATATACGCTACGCTCATAACTCTGGCGCGGAGCGGTCGCGCCATCTCACGGAATTCCGTTCAAATGGTGAGGGTACGGAAACTAATATTCCCTGTAGAAATACATGTATTCATATGGAACTACTTGTTATTTTAAATAACGTTTTTCGCATTAACACGAGTATATGATTCAAAAATAATGGTTACTATCGTTAGATGCGGGTTTCAGGAGGTGATGTTAGATATATTTCGGAAAAAAAGTATATCGAAAGGAAAAAAATTATTACAATCATGTCACGTATCTGATGTACGGGAGGAAATATACAATAAAGGATATCGCCGACTACTCGGTACCGTCTTACGGGAAACGCCGGGTGCAGAAAGCAAAAAAAAAAATGAAAATTGTTATCAAGTAACAATTGAGGTAAGATAGGGTTAAAAAAATAACCTTATAAACAAGCAAGTTGTTTGTGCACAATAATCGCCAAAACTTGACGAGTATGGATAAAAGCTTTTCATATCTGTTTCTTTTTTTTTTTCGTGGCTTATGCATATGTTCCGTATCGATTTTTTTTGTTTCCTTACTTTTAAGCTAAACGCCGATCGTTCTGTACGAGATACGGTATGCAGTTGCAAAGGCGGAAAAGGTTATTGCAAACATGCAGCTGCTGTTTGCATTTTCGTAAACGTGGAGAACACGTGTTCAAAGACTGATGTCCCAATGATTTGGAACAAACCATCGGATGCGCAGCTTGAGAAATACGCCAGGGGTCGCCGTATTGAACAAATGTTTAAAAAAAAAGTAGAGTCGACAAATGCATTGACATGCAGGGTGTACAGAATAGAAGATGTTGAGAATATTACAGATGAACATCTAAGTTTAAATTATTCAATTTCTAAAATGATCGCGGCAGAAATAAAATGCGCATCTGAAAGAGAAGACCGCGAAAGAATAAGAGTTGAAAACGAAGAGAAAATTCGGGGAATCGTTAATCAATTATTTGAGCGGCAATTACATAACAACCGCGAATCGTTTCACGCGTATCAGAGTACTTTGTCGGATTTGACTATGAAACTAAAATTGATGCAATGCCCTGCTGAATATTCTGCCGTGTATTCACTTATTGAAGTTGATAGGTCAAAATGGGTCGATATATGCGTAAATTCGATTGGACAATCTCAATCCGCTGTTTGGCACACCGAAAGATATCTGAGGATTACGTGCAGTAGTAGAGTGCACCGCATTAAAACAAGAAAGGACAACTTCGAAGATTTAGCCAAACAATTTAAAAAAGAAAAATATCCCGGCACTTTGACCGATGACATGCGTTATGGTCTTGAAACGGAACCGATTGCTAGATCTGTCTTCGAAAAAAATACCGGATTAAAAGTTAGCGAAGTCGGTTTAGTAGTGTCGCTTGATCAACCGTTCCTTGCATGCAGTCCGGACGGTATTATAATCGACAATGACAAGATGCAATTACTTGAAATAAAGCGCCCTAGCAGCTGCAAGGACAGTGGAATCATCGATACTCTGACAAAAAAAATACGAGTGCCTTACTTAAAATTTAATGAAGAGGGACAGGTAGTATTGAAAGAAAGTCACGTGTACTTTACTCAGGTTCAGGTATCTATGTACATTCTCCGATTAGAATCATGCCATTTTTTTGTTTACTCAAAGTCGGATTACATTCATGTATTAATTAACAGAGACGACGAGTTCTTGAGAGAAGTAATACCTAAGGCCGAGAATTTTTATTACACATATTTTATTTCTGTTCTAAAAAGTTATGTTACACACTTTTAAGATTTTCACTAATTTCAAAACTACATTTGATATATGGAATGTTGAAAGAAAAAACTGTATGGTTTAAGCAGTTGCCATTCAATCAGTCTATTACTACCCCAGCAAACACGTTTGTATTATTTAGGTGTATGTTACGTATTGCACGATCTGGAGTTGTGCTGAATCTGAGTGACATGAAGATGATGTATCAGACTTATCATCTCTATCTATAATATGTATCAGTGAAGTGTTCATAACACGTATCCGTAAAGTTGATGGTATACGTAAATATGACGTTGCATAATCACAGAATTGCGCGGACCGTAAATGCCGCATATCTGTGATGTACAATTGTTCATTCAAAATACATATGGCACATGATCTTTCTAAATTATATTTGTGACACGTATTGGATGCTACATTGATTTTTCAAGAACTGTGGTATGTAATTTGTACCTAAGTCAGAACTATTATTGAATTCATCGTGAGCTACCTCACCATTGCACGTATTGGCAATATATCGAAGAAATGTAACCGTAAGATTAGGGAGGTACTCAAATCCTACGTTGCAGACTTATAAAATGAATACGGCGTTGTATATATAATTGGTTCGACGGTAGCACAGCACAGCCCGATGCTCATGAAATTAGGGCTTCATTATATCTGTTCTCTGTGTGCTGTGGAATTCCATTGACATCGGTAAGTATTATATAGATTACGTACAAATTTTCCGTATTCAACTTATAAGCCAGGCGTTTATATATGATTATACAAAACATTCAGAAGGTTGAAATCTAGGCTGCAATACAAAGACTCATAACCTCAATCTTATGAAATGTCATTATAGTCTAGTTTTGATTATGTCCATGTATGTATGTAACCTACCTACCAATGTCAGAGGCAGATACGACGAGTAGTTTTTAATTTTCCATCGAGCCTAATAAAATACAGTTAATAATAATATATCAGAATTTGGAACTTTATGTTAACGTCTAGAAATACGATATATTTCTCATTCCTATTCTTTAGTTCTTGAAAATAGTTAATCTCATTTCGAACTTGAATTGCTCAGACATGTTAAACGTCACATGTCATTTAAAAAAAAGACCAAACAAGCAAAATCACATCTAACAGGCAATATGGCCTTATATATTTATTAACACGTTATTTGTTTTCCAAGTTGGATTTTATTATTGTTCTTTCTTACTAAATAAAACATAATCTACATATGCGCTGATTCCACTATTAGGATAATCATTAGAATACTTTGACTATATTAGTATGTTAGATTAAATAACTATATTTAGTTATCGAGTACAGAATGTAGAGGAGAAAACCCAAAGCCGTACTGAAAGTGAAATATCTGATCTACTATTAAAAGAGTTATCCATTTATCCTATATTGTATTTATCCTATATTGTATTTTTGAACTAATAATTTTTGTGATTTATATAACGAAATAAATGCTCGTATCCCTTACTGAAAATTGCTGTAAACATATTTTCGCTATTGTCAATGTTGTTTATATTCTTGAATGATAATTTGATTATCATTAACGCAATAGACAACATTCATTATAGCTACATTATTTTCACGGGCATTTTTTCAGGCCCCGAAAGCTACGTAATTCTTGCGTATTCTTTTCCGAAATTGCATACATCCCGAATACATCATTTCTACATGGCTGCCATGCCAATATAATGTACTCCCTGCGTCATCTTTAGTTTGTACCAGGTCTGTAACATAACGTTCAGGTTCCATGGTTGTTATGTTAGATATTCTGAAGCTGTTACGTGACTGTTACTTGCATTGTGGCGGACATTCTCGAGTCCAAGAACCTTACATGGACTCTAGATGTAACATAACAGATGCATTTGAGAGAACACGGAATATGTCATTTCTACGTCACTGCCACCACTTTGTGTTTGCTGGGACTGTGATATTTAAACGTACTTACAAGATGATCCAAAATTCTTGAGCTTTACAAGTAAAGAATGATCACTGCGTTATCATTCTAATATATATTATATAATTAAGATTATGATTTCATTGGAACATATTGGTATATATTTGAATATATGAGCGGATCCACGTCACTTCACTCAAAAAAAAACCGTCAAGTCACGGATTTTTGCGCCATTCAATACATCTGTAGTACTATGGAAAAAAAAAATACAATTTGGAGGATTTTGAAAAATTCTCAAAAATGGCGGAGTTAGAGGCATGTGAATTTTTGTGCACCACTTTGTTTGAAAATTCATATCTCCGAAAGTGTTCATCGGAGCGGAAAGATCCTGGGATCGTTTTGTTCGTAAAAGAATGCACTTTTATACAAAAAATCATATTTTCAAAAAAAAAAATTCTTTCAATATTTTTTTGGCGTTTTAATTTTTGATTTCGCTGCCATTTCTAAAGGACTTACAGAAATTCATGGAGATAATTTTTTTTGGATACCTGAATCCTTCCCCTTCAATCCTAAAAAAAAAAATTTATGGAGAAAATACCTGGGCAGGAGATAGAAAATAAAACGTGTCGTCGCGCGTCACCGCGCGCGCTAATCCACGTCCGCGCTACTCCCGCAAGCTCGCTGTGTTACGTAGTGGAGATGTCATATGATGCTTCTTTACTTACCCAGGTTATTCATTCTCCGAAAATGGTTATTTTACCACCTTAGCCCTTCCGTATCCGTCTACTGGTCATGTTTTCTCGGAGTTATACAATTGTATACGTGTATATATAATATATATGCCTGTTCTGAAAATTCCAGGTATGGTTATGGTTCGTTCAACATACCTGTGCTGGAATTATATTTGATTCCATTTCACTTGGTTTGTGCTATATATAACTGATGGATCTTGTGCAATATTTTGGTGGCTCTGAAAAGGGCCGATGTTTTTCACGGTGGTTTGTTGGATGACATTTACTAGGAAACCTCTGTTTAAAATTAATTCATAATTTTCATCGTATCGAATTTTTCTGAGGCGGAAAATAATTTTGTTCCGACGAGTTTATGAGATATTGGAATGACCGCATGCAATTTCAAAGTGCCACGAACTGTCAATGCTTTATCGAATCGATTTTGTAAAATAGATTCTTTCGCTTGATGTTCTGCAGACGTACAGTACGCAAAAGATATACTTCGAAAATAAGAACATGCCCAAGTATATAGATCCAGCGGTGTTTGAATAGGATCGGAATTGCCAATCAGTTGTAAACTCGCGATATGCGGACAATAAGTGTCATCCACCGAATTATCGCGAAAAACATCTGCTCAAAATCCATCAGTCGTATAGCACAAGCCGAGTGAAATGGAATCAACCTTAATTCCAGCACAGGTATGTTGAACGAACCATAACCGTACCTGGAATTTTCAGAACAGGCATATATATTATATATACACGTATACAATTGTATAACTCCGAGAAAACATGACCAGTAGACGGATACGGAAGGGCTAAGGTGGTAAAATAACCATTTTCGGAGAATGAATAACCTGGGTAAGTAAAGAAGCATCATATGACATCTCCACTACGTAACACAGCGAGCTTGCGGGAGTAGCGCGGACGTGGATTAGCGCGCGCGGTGACGCGCGACGACACGTTTTATTTTCTATCTCCTGCCCAGGTATTTTCTCCATAAATTTTTTTTCTAGGATTGAAGGGGAAAGATTCAGGTATCCAAAAAAAATTATCTCCATGAATTTCTGTAAGTCCTTTAGAAATGGCAGCGAAATCAAAAATTAAAACGCCAAAAAAATATTGAAAGAATTTTTTTTTTTGAAAATATGATTTTTTGTATAAAAGTGCATTCTTTTACGAACAAAACGATCCCAGGATCTTTCCGCTCCGATGAACACTTTCGGAGATATGAATTTTCAAACAAAGTGGTGCACAAAAATTCACATGCCTCTAACTCCGCCATTTTTGAGAATTTTTCAAAATCCTCCAAATTGTATTTTTTTTTTCCATAGTACTACAGATGTATTGAATGGCGCAAAAATCCGTGACTTGACGGTTTTTTTTTGAGTGAAGTGACGTGGATCCGCTCATATGTAAGCGTCTTATAAAATGCATTATTTTTTATAATATCGTTATAAATTATAAAAATTTACAATATAGTATTATTATTTGAAAAGAGGTGCTTTATTATTAGCAAGTATACAAGCCATGACAATTACATCGTCGATGATAGACAGTAGTTCTATATTTATTTGATTCAAAATTTTGAATATTTTAACTCTTTGAATAGCTCTTCCAATATGTATCCGTACTGATGCAATTGAGTAGCCTTCTAGAACTTCCTCACGTGTGAATTGAGGGTTAAATGCAAATGGAGGCATCACTAACGTACACTGACGTTGTAAAAGTTCTGATCTGATTTTTGGAAACCCTTTGTCTGCCATTATTTGGTCGCCTGGCTCTATCAAGTTCAAAAACCCAGAATCATTGGTAATAAACCCATCCGTTGCCTTCCCACCATATGCTTCTGAGACAAAAGTTATCAACCCAAAAGGACTAATTGCCATTAAAAATTTTACTGTGAAACATGACTTGTAATGTGAATACATTAATATCCGTTGCTCTATCGTTGGAGGTGTATCACAACGGAGTTCGGTGCAATCGATTATTGCTCGACAATTAGGATAATTAACGAAAGTGGGTGGCATGGTTTCTTTGATTGCTTCTCTCGATGGCCAGAATAGCCAGGATTTGATTTTTGAGATCAAGGTCTGTAGAACACTTTCAAAAACTCTTGTAGCTGTGGCACGAGAGACGCCAAACAAAGTACCAAGGATAGCATAAGGCAACCCATGTTTCATCTTGATTAAAAACAGTAGTAATCTGTTGTGAGCAGACAGTTTCTTGAAATGAGCAGGCTGACCATCAGTTTTTGGTGATATGAATTTCAGTAGTATACTGAAAAAGGTTAAATCGATGCCTCCAAGTTGTTTCATCGATTCATCGGTCTCAATATTTGAAAATCCCATAAAAGCTACTCTCATTTCGCAATCAGGACCAACTGCAATTGTACGAGTTGTCACAGGCTCTCGCTTTAGGGGTTCTACGATGACCTTCGCAGCTTCTTGTTGCTTCGATGAATCACTTATTTTGATTAACGTTTGAGTCGAAGCATTGTTGCCATCCATCGAGCAAAATAGAAAATTGGGTTCATCTTGAAAAATTTTCTCAGAGTTCGGATCTGTTTGTACTCCGATTTCCGACTTATTCGGTACAACACATCAGAACCTGGAATGAATTATTGACAATTATTACATGACTCATTTTGAAGTTTATAGACAATTAATTATTTCTTTCTAATACCTGTCTCTATATCAGTTTCCATTTGCGGTAGGGCTTCATCTCTTTCTTTCTCAGATTTGTCTTTCTTTTTGCGCCGAACTTCTAATCTTTGAGCTCTCGTCATGTCAGATTTTTTATTCTTTTTGTAAATCTCTGGAAATAACGTTGGTATGTACGATTCTTTCCTCGGATCATTTGATTTTTCACCACCAGCAAAGTGAACGCTACAGATTCTAGAATTTTTGGTTGGAGTCCAAGGCTTCTTATCAATCCTGAAAAAAAATGTTCGTATCCAAAGGTATTAGTATGGTAAAAAAACATTTGCGGACACCGCTAAATCTATATTCACTAGTTAAATACAAAAATTGACTAACCAGTGTTTGGATTTTTATGCTTACGGCGTTAATTCGTGTACTTACGTTTGACGACGCACTGCTGCGATCCACTTATTTTTCCTATTTACTTCCCAGGCGAATCCTGGGAATCGGTAAAACTGTAACTCGGGATTCTTCCGTTCACTATTTAAACATCCAACGACACAGCACATACGATTAGACCCTTTTCTAATCGATAATTTGACAGAAACGTCAGTAACACTGGCTTTGCTATCCATTTTGTGAGTTTCCGTAACCTCACTGTTTGAAACAGTAGCCGCCAGGGAGGCGCTGTCGGAGTTATGAGCGTAGCGTATACCCGTCTGCCGCAGGGTCTTCTGATATTTCTGACGTCAGTCAGGGTCTTCTGTCGGCGTTGCGCAGGAGTCTGTGCGCGCTGAGCGCACGTCTGTGTACGACAAGGTTGTGTGCGTGTCGATACGCTCGGTGTACGGCGAGGTTGAGTGTGTGTGTCGGTACTCGTCACGTACGGCATGGCTGTGTGCGTGCCGATACGTTACAATATATATGGGTCATTCCATGTCAAATCGACAAATAGTTGGAATCGACCCCCTCCGATTCGGATAAATTTTGGTGGAGTGTTTTGTCTCACTATAAAACGAAGTTCTGCCAAAGGAAAAAAATTTGAAATTTTTTTCTTAAGAGTTATGCAAAATTGAAAATGTCACTGTTTTTCCCGTTTTTTAAGTCTATTTATTTAATATTTCATAACCTACTGTATATTTAAAAAAAAACCGCTGGTGCGTTCAAAGAGGACACTTAGAGGTATGAGAAAAAAAAGTTCGGAAGAAAAATTTTGAAAATTACCAAAATTAGAAAACTTTGAATTCTTAAAAATCGTAAAACGTAAACTTCGCAGTGAAATTTTTGGCTCAAAATTTTTTATATTATACCTCTAACATATCTTAAGAAATTCTGAAATTTTCAGGAGGGTGTTTTTTTTTTTTTTTTTTTATGAATTTTTGAATTTTGGCGAAATAATTTTTTTCAATTTTTTCAACTTTTTTGTTGAATATAGTTATTCTACCACATGATTATTGAAGTTTGAGCTCTAAAATATTCCCCCCTAGAGCCCCCTAAAAAGCTTCCTTTTGATGAAAAAACACTGGGAAAATTTTCTTTTTTTTTTATGTTCAAAACAACACGTGCCTCGAGACGATCTAAGTTAATTTTTGGGAATAATAATTTTTTCTCTGAAAGTATCTTATTAAATTTGGAATAATTAATTTTTCGAGATTTGAAAATAGTTAACAATGAAACACCTTCAGTGTTATCATTTCAAGTTATGAATTTCAACCTGAAGCTTCATAAGAAGCTCAATATACTTCGTCATTCAAGCTCATGCTTCAATTTTTCTTCTATTTTTGGGCTTTATATACGTCTGTGAGCAGTTACGTATGAGTTATTTGAATAAAATTGTATTTTTCCTGAAAAATTCCCAAAAAAGATTACACCCAAAAATTAACTTAGATCATCTCGAGGCACGTGTTGTTTTGAACTTAAAAAAAAAAGAAAATTTTCCCAGTGTTTTTTCATCAAAAGGAAGCTTTTTAGGGGGCGTCGCAAAAAATTTAATTTTTAACGACAACCCTAATATATATACAGGGTGTCTCGAAATTCGCGCATGTGCTACATACGGGCGGATTCCTTGCGAAGAATGGATACGGAATATCCAAGTAAAAACTTCCGCGAGGACTTAGTTTTCCTGTAAAAGCACTTATTAACGAGCCAATCAGCGTTCATCTTTAGAAGACTGTCTAAAATCCGTATCGCCGTCCGCCTTATTAGCGCGAGCGAAACAATGATGTGTGGTGTTCCTCGCTCGCTTGTCACAACGCGCTCGCATACGTGAGCGCGACACATAGACAGGTATACGAGCGCGTTGTGACAAGCGAGCGAGGAACACCACACATTATTGTTTCGCTCGCGCTAATAAGGCGGACGGCGATACGGATTTTAGACAGTCTTCTAAAGATGAACGCTGATTGGTTCGTTAATAAGTGCTTTTACAGGAAAACTAAGTCCTCGCGGAAGTTTTTACTTGGATATTCCGTATCCATTCTTCGCAAGGAATCTGCCCGTATGTAGCACATGCGCGAATTTCGAGACACCCTGTATATTATATATTATATATTACTGAGAATTATATATAAAATAATAAAAGCTATGATTATTGTAAATATGACATCTTAAAATTATTTTGAAAAAGTTTAAACAATTAATATCTTCAACTATATGTAGTTTTAAATTTAAGGAATGAAACAGTGTGTCCTTATGCTTATACAAGAGTCTTCATATTATCTTTATTGATAACAGTCAATTCTCGCTCAACAGCAGCCCATTTAGTACAGCTCTCTTTTGCTACTTCCTCTATAACTGGTCCAACTTCTCTTTCGTGTCTCTTGAACAACTTCGAATTAATTGTTGGTACATTAACACTAGCTAACACTTTATTTAAGTGGCTGTATCCTAGTCCCCCATGTAATACTCCTAAAACATATAAACATAATATTGTAACTAGATATTTTAATTTAGAATATGTTATTAGTTAATTAATAATTAATATTGATTTATTCTAATTATTTATCAATATGTGAAACCTATAATTACCTAGTGCAGCTTCTGAATTTATGTCAAAACATTCTTTGTTATTCTTTGCTAGATGTTTAGAATCTGTTGACACTTCGTTTAAAGTAAGACATTTGTCACATTCTACAGTAAACTTGGATGCAAATCCACATCGTTTTTTATCCGTGATGTTGCATAATGATAATGTCTCATGACAAAATGAGCATTTTAAATTTTTGCCCATTGCGTAGAGGTCAACAATCCGTCGACCAAGTTGACTAAATTCAGCTCGAAATTCAGAGAGGTTAGGATCCTCCTTCAATTTTTTTTTATATTTACCAACTAATTGTTGGCTCAATCTCTGTTTATAAACAGCTTCAGTGACATGCTTTCGTTTCCAAATAAATAATTTTTTTCCATTTTTATCAATTTTTGTTGAGTTATGTATTTTACCCATTTTTATTTCTGTTATTATGACAACAGCAGCAACTCACTAAAGCCCGCAGAGAAATATATCTATATATTAGGGTGGACGTTAAATTCTATCTTGGGAGTGAAGCCCGACAGTTTGAAGGGAAAAAAAAAAGAAAAATTTTGGTCCCAAAGCGAAGTTTCCGAGATGAAGTTAACACGTGCCGGTAAGGCCTCAAAGTTTCCCATTTAAAACACATGCATTTTCACGGATCTCAATTCAAAAATTCACTGTGAGGCTAATTTTATTTCGAAAAATCCTAAACTACGTCAGGGTATCGGGTATGTATACTACTACATGAGGAAGAATAGAGGATATCGTACCATTCAATCTGATCATGATTGTACTCCAAACTAAAATCCGTAAAATCGATAAAGAGAATTTTAGTTTGGAGTAAAATCATGATCAGATTGAATGGTACGATATCCTCTATTCTTCCTCATGTAGTAGTATACATACCCGATACCCTGACGTAGTTTAGGATTTTTCGAAATAAAATTAGCCTCACAGTGAATTTTTGAATTGAGATCCGTGAAAATGCATGTGTTTTAAATGGGAAACTTTGAGGCCTTACCGGCACGTGTTAACTTCATCTCGGAAACTTCGCTTTGGGACCAAAATTTTTCTTTTTTTTTTTCCCTTCAAACTGTCGGGCTTCACTCCTCAAGATGGAATTTAACGTCCACCCCACTATATATACATGCTAGCCAGTACTACCAACTCATCACACGTACGCAACGTTGCCGCTTTTAAATCATTCAATTTATTCATTTTAGTTTACGATTTTAAGTAGTTTAAAAAAAATTTCAGGGCTGAATTTACGTTTTAACAATTTATTATTTTTTTTTGAATTTATTTTTGCATTAAACTCATGATATTGAGAAACTCAAATAAATAATATTTTTTTTTCTATAAGTTTGTGGACAAAACGTCCAAAAGTTAATTCACCAATACAAAAATTATACGAACTTAAGTAAATACTTTATAACAGTAAAAAATTATTTACTTATGCATTTATTATAATGAATAATCAATATTATGAATTTAACATCTTTTGTGGTGTAACGTGGTATTTTGATAAATTCCAGTTACAAGGGGAAAAACTCGAAAAAGCACAGCGTAGCGTGGACAGGGACTCCAGGAAAAGGAAAATTTAGGAAAAATGGTTAGCTTTAACTAATGCACTTTTTATTTTCGTAAAATCTATGAATCTCGATCACGATGCACCACGAGGTCTCTACCGACGTGGGAACTACCGATGGAAAGTACAGCAAATGCAGCCTAAAGAACCTCTCGTATCGTCGCAGACGGCCCTATCGGCGTGCAAGTCTTAGATTCGCCAAGGAAGCGGCAAGGCCAGCGCCTCCACTAGAGCCGGAAAACGCACTGCTCCAAACGTAACGGACTGACGGCGTACAGGGATGTGCGAGAAGCACGGCAAAAATCCTCCCGTCATCCGGCGAAGCTACCGTCTACATCACCTGCCAGTCTGAGGGTGGCGTACAAGGTCATGCGAGAGCATATTCACAGCCTCCTACCCAAAGAACTGTCGACAACAGGTACACCGATCATCTGCACTATCTCCGAAACTGTTACCGCGGCCGTGGTTGGTCGAGAAAACCCCTGGATCAGCGTTCCGACCTGAGGGACTTTATCGTAGGCGAGATCCTTGTGATCCAGCGCGAGGCTATTACCCATTCCGTAGGGATTGACGAATCCTGTAAGGCCCTATCGGAATTTATCGAATAGCTCTGGTGAGCGAGATTTCCGGTAGATCCAGCACCAGGGAGTTCTAACGGAAGGCGGGAATAGGAGTGGTCTACAGCAACGGAGGGGTAGGTGTGATTCTCCCGGAATACGTCACAACACCTGACAACCGTCGAAACTACCGAAAAGTAACGAGAGCCAATTAAAAGTCACTGACACGTCACGTGACCCGTTTACTAGAGGGATGATCCGATGCGTAGAAATAAAGGCTATATAAGGAAGACACACTGGTCACTCAGCCTATTCTTCGCTCCAGTCTACGCTACGCTGTCTGCTAGATCCTTCGAGTATCGCATATATCGAATATCGTATCGAGTATAAATTAAAATAGTGTTGTGCAATTATTGAAGTCGATTAAGGTAAGGTCTTGATTCTTTTTGTGAAGACACGAGGTAGTTCGTATAAAAGTCTGGTTTATCGTTTGGATTTTTGAGCTAAGAAGCTCGTCTATGGTTAATTTATCGAACAACCTCGAGTCTGACTGAATTACGTAGATCTTATATTGCTTTTTGGCTATTACCTATCGTATGGCTTTGTAAATTCAGCATTTCTAGTATTGTTAATATTGCTTGCGCATGAAATTAATATAAAATACCTTTCCTGGAGTACCCTGAGCGAAGTTAGCCGCGAGGGCTAAGGCCTCGCGTTACAGAAACTTTGTTATAGTTTAGTTCTCTTATGCCCGGTTTCATAAACGCTGGGATTCCAACGATCAGTGGGAAAATTTATCCCATGGGTTTTCTGTCAAATGTTTCATAGCAATTGTATCCGCTCTATGGCAGCAGAACTGCGCCTATCTTCAATTGTACACGCGTCTTACAATTGCCGAGCGGATTAACATAATAATACATCCACACTTTCCTTCAAGTTCGTTAAAAAAATGGTTAAAAAATAATTAATAATTTAATTCGTTAAAAAATTGAAGATAGGCGCAGTTCTGCTGCCATAGAGCGGATACAATTGCTATGAAACATTTGACAGAAAACCCATGGGATAAATTTTCCCACTGATCGCTGGGATCCCAGCGTTTATGAAACCGGGCATTATTGTTTGTTATAATTTAGTAATTATCTCTTTTCTATTATCGCTTGAGTAAATTTGGCTATGTAAAATTAGTCCGGGAGCCAGCGACCGATTTTTGCGACCAAATTCCTCTCACGAGGGGAACACATGAAGTGTAACCCTCCGATTTTTCTGTAACTTCACAGGGTGAAAGAGGAATCAAAATAAGTGGACACGTATTTCGGCTTATCCGTAGACACTCGACCATTTTCGAGAAAATGGCGATTGAAGTTTTCGACGCGCTTCAATAGCCTGCGAACGCGGCAATTGTTCAAGCGAGGCGGTAGCGCAGCGGACAACGGCGCGGCTTGGAGATTTTGCACCCCGCGTTCGAGTCCCGTAATTTTTTTTTCTTTTCTTGTTTCTGACTTTCATCGAAGTTTATTACATGCATGTTTTTGTCATCTGTTGATAAATACAATGACGTTATATTTGTGTAAAAACAGTATTTGTTAAAATCAGGAATTAGATTTGACAAAAATTATAATTAAAGACGTACTGGATTTTTCAGGTATTTCAATTGTTTATTATTACATACAAGTACATATTTTACAGTTTAAGGGGATACGGTACATTCCCTGGGGTGGTACCTATCATACAAACATTCGAAACAGAGAAATTCGTAACACCACGAGCATCGCGCAAAGGCCATTTTTCCACAGTCACATTTCTCGGTGTGAACGTTGTCTGGAAAAGCAATATCGTTGACATTGTTGAAGACTTCGCGGTCTGTCGATAATTTTGAAGCAAGCCGCGCATGCCGAATCATTTTTCCAAACGATGGTGCTTGTAATTGATTATGGATCAAGGCGTGTATTTTAATTTCCAGACAACGTTCACACCGAGAAATGTGACTGTGGAAAAATGGCCTTTGTGCGATGCTCGTGGTGTTACGAATTTCTCTGTTTCGAATGTTTGTATGATAGGTACCACCCCGGGGAATGTACCGTATCCCCTTGAACTGTAAAATATGTACTTGTATGTAATAATAAACAATTGAAATACCTGGAAAATCCAGTACGTCTTTAACCCTCCGTGGTCACACTGGGTAGAATCCACCCAGTGACCACCTTTCGGCATAAATATCTACTAGTTCTCGGTATTGGATGGGGCTCTAAAAAAATATGTTAGCCTTGGATTTCGTTCAGGAAAGTTGTTCGTATCTAAACTGGAATGTCCAAGGGTTGTTCAGTAATTTTTTGAGAATTTTCGGGCCGATAGATTGGTCACAATACGGGTTCGAAAATGGACTGGGTGGAATCAACCCAAGTGTGACCACCGAGATCGGTGGCGAAAGTGTGACCACGAAGGGTTAATTATAATTTTCGTCAAATCTAATTCCTGATTTTAACAAATACTGTTTTTACACAAATATAACGTCATTGTATTTATCAACAGATGACAAAAACATGCATGTAATAAACTTCGATGAAAGTCAGAAACAAGAAAAGAAAAAAAAATTACGGGACTCGAACCCGGGGTGCAAAATCTCCAAGCCGCGCCGTTGTCCGCTGCGCTACCGCCTCGCTTGAACAATTGCCGCGTTCGCAGGCTATTGAAGCGCGTCGAAAACTTCAATCGCCATTTTCTCGAAAACGGTCGAGTGTCTACGGATAAGCCGAAATACGTGTCCGCTTATTTTGATCCCTCTTTCACCCTGTGAAGTTACAGAAAAATCGGAGGGTTACACTTCATGTGTTCCCCTCGTAAGTACGTCGCTGAAAGTCGAGCGCTTTAGAACTTTGCGCGGAATAGCAAAAAAGGAAATTTTTCATGTCGCGGTGGGCAGCCACGTTCGCATACCGATGACTCGTTGGAACTGGGGCATTTGTCAAACAGCTTATTAACAAGGCTGCATACATTGATGCGACAGTCAATACGAAAGCTATTTCCACCCGTTTGCTAAATGTCGAAGCGGTAAATATCTTTCAAAATTGCAGCCCTTTGTCGGTATGAATGTGACCGCAAGCCCTTTTGCATTATTGATGTGACCAGTCCAGAAACACCACTTTCTTCTTCCAGACTAATAATATTTTTATATACATCTGGATGGTCACATGCCGCCACTAATATTGCTGTCGTGACGCTGTCAAATGCGCACGTATTTGCAAAAGAATATTCGTCTCGCCCGAATTTAACAGCCTGAAAAATTTTTGAAATTGAAAATATTGAACATATTTATCAGGAAGGTCCTTATTTTCTGCATTTGAAAATTTTCAAAATCTCACCCTCTACATTGATGCCATCAAAAACGTGTTAAATTTAATCGCGATCACATTAGATTAATCCGTGCTCTAGAGAGCAGAAAATTTAACATTTTGAATAAGTTCTTCACTTATTAATTATACTCAATATACTTGGACACATAAATTATAGAAATTATATATATATAACACATATCGGATTGTGATTTGTTCCAATTGTTTATAATGTTTTCTCTACGAATGTCCGATGAGACAGCTTCTGAATTTTCTTATGAACTTCGACTGCGGTTCTTTAACTTATAAGAAATCGGGTAGTTCCATTAAATCACAGATCTGTACGATAGTAAGAGACTTGAAAAATTTTCGCTTCTACCGAATAAGGACTATAATATGCATGTACAATTAGTTTGTCAATGAAACAATTTAGATGTAGTCATAGAAAAGAAAGAGGTTTGAAATTAGAGGTGAACAGAGAATCTGGAGTTAGAGAGACTAAAGTTTCAAGGCTGATCATCTTTCTTATTTTCGAATATGTATATTAATTTGAAGAAAAAGTACTAAATATACCTGAAGTTGTAAGCTATGACCATTTCGTATGATAGGGATCTTAATCATTTTTTCGTGCGCAATAGCATCATAAGTCTGATGATTCTTTGATAAGTATCTGGACTTTTGGGGTCTCGCTTTTGCCGATGTTAAGCCCCCCCCAATCCTCAGTTTCCCGTGCAGCAAAAATTACAGGAATCGAGTGATCTGGCTCGCAATCAAGGCAAAGCTGGCGCTGATTCTGTATCCCTGTCTTTTTTTTTTGGCGCATTGATAGGCGCGAAACACATGGCACACAAATGTGCTTCCCAACCTGATTTGACGATGACGGGTGGCAACACATCTCGAATTTCAACTACTTCTGTAAATAATGTAAACAATGTACAAATTTTTTTGAATTTATAGGTTTATAGCTTACACCCTGACAATGAGAAATTGCCATGTCTCATTACAATTGACCGACTGGTTCGGCTGGAAAATTCTGAGCGTCTACATTGAACGGAAAAGAGTCTTCTACAAGATGTGAGGAAAAGTCCAGGGCAACCCAGTTGACCGAGTTTTTTCTATGTGTAACTCTCATTCTACGATTTCAGCCGAAGTGGGGCTCTCCACATGTCGTTGAGGAATGAGAAAATTGGTGCAAGATAAAAAAGGAGGATCTACAGAAAATGACCATTAGACATAATGTTCTTTGCGAGAATATGAAACGAAGAAAGTAGGTGATATATTATATTAGTATTTATGTCAAAGCCGCCAGAAACAATGACTGACACAAATCCCAACAGACTTTGATTAGGCAAAATTCTGATAGCTCACAGCACAGATCAACCGTTCTATAATCAACAGAAAATTATAAATAAAAGAGAACAAAAATTGTGGCGCATTTATTTATTTATTTATTTTTTTATATATTCTGCAGATGAACACTTTCTGTAGCCTTATACAGCTGTATTGTTTAAATTAGATATCAAACCCCATCAAATTAAATGTAGTTACTGTTTTCAGGAGTTGTTAAGTTACCAGCGGAAGAACTCGTGGCAACCTTGTCATGGCATTCTGAAACGGTTGTGATTAACGAATCCTTAACCTCGGCCGGGATGACATCCTCTTCGACTGTTACAGATGACACGTTTTTACTGACATCATTAGAAGTGTCTATCACTGACATATCAGAAGTACCGACCATCGTGGTATGCAGTTCAGAAACGGTCGCATTTAACAAGTCTTCAATTTGGGTAGGACAGTTACCCTCACCAAATGCTATAGATGTTATGGATGACACATCATCCATACTGACATCATTTGAAGATTTAATGACCGAGTCGGTCACTTCGAGAGCATTGACCAGTTTGGTGCGCCCATTGATGAGCCCTGTAATGTGCTTTTCCACAAAAGCATCCACTCTCATCGGCATGGAAGTGTTCTTGAGCAAGAGATTTTCGATCACATTAAACTCGCTTTCTACAGGAGCGCTCGTTGCAGGAACACGACCATGTTTAAAATGTTCAGAGAATATATTCCCCCACAGTGGAAGCCAACGAGTGTCACTGACAAGTCGGTCTGCAAAATTTGGCAGGCAGTGAGCATTTTCTCGATCGCCACATTCAGTGGCAGCGATTTGTCGAGCTTCTCGATCGAAAATTTTGGCCCATTCTAGCCACGTGCTATTCTCAACATCATGACGAAATACCGAATCCTCTGGCGGGGGTTCATCGCAGTTGGTGTGATGATCGTAAAGTTTATCTTCATCACCGTTCGGATCAAGTGCACGTTTCAACGCCAACTTGTGTATATCACAAGCTGAAGGTGCTCCAGAAGGCAGGTTGCCATCAGTTTCACACCGTGCAACGATAAGAATTGACCTCAAATAGTCTCCCGCGCTCGCAGCATTGCGTGCCAATATTAATTGGCCTATCGCACCTAGGAATAGTGCGCGAACCCGCCTTTGTACCCCTTTCAGAAGATTGATCCGCACGTGACATGGAGGAAACACAACGCTATCAAGGCTGAACGCATTTGCGTACTGTTCCATTGTTGAATAGCCTGCAAATAATGGTTTGAATTGATAATTTCGGAAAAATGAAAATGTTTGATTTCAAAAATTCCATGAGATATTGATTGAAGCTTCAATCATCTTGGATATCGAGTTATACGTTCGGTGTCGACTGATTTCGGGTGCCAATTGCCCAGGGAATACCATTAAAGTCACCGCAAATCTGTTAAAGTTTTTCACCAGTTCGTGAAATTGTATATCTATACCTGTGAAAGCTTTGATAACACCCGTGAGCAAAGCTTTGGAAGAATCACAAATGACTTCTCGTGGGTGGGGGGCGACTGAGCGAGCCCACTCTGAAAGCCAGTACATTATAGCGTTTGTATTGTGGTGCTCACTCAGCATTTGCGAAACAGAATATTGGCTTCCCTTATCGTGGACGACGCAAATGTATAAAAAGATGTGCTTTGACTTTGACCCATCACATCGCTCAATTCGTCTAACGATGCTACCTGTAGCATCGATACACACCGACGCCGGACACCGCTTTGCATACGAACGGTATACGTGGAGTCGGTGATTCGACCAATAATGCAGCACAAATGGATTAAGCCCTATATTATGAAAAGTAGCTTTCATTGATGTCATCATCATAATTTCTAGTGCTCGCAATGGGTCAGGGTCGAGATATTGGCGCATGAGATGCTCGTTCTTTGCTACTCTCAATACGTTCGAATTGTATAAATGCGGTGGTTCGACGTCCCCGGGGCTCATCAGATTGTCCGCTGTTTCTGAGCGCCATATTGCGGCAGCTTTTTGGCATAATTCCTTGCCGAGATTATCCCTGATGGGATTTCTCAGGTATCGTTTACCGCATTTTCCGGTACCTTTCTGTACAGTGCATCTGATCTTGACATTCCGTTCACCGGAGTTGTCGATTCTACACTTTATCTTGCTACCGCAAGAGCAGGAACCTAAGTAGATCAATATTACGAATGAAAATTGTCAGTTTCGTACAGCATGTTACACAGGAGAATAGAAAACCGTATCATTTCATGGAAATATGTATCAAAATATTTCATATTTTCATACTTTTAGTGCATTTTAGCGTTACGTATTCAATTCATAAAATATTTGAGAAATAATTTTTTAAGTAGTTTTTATCAAAGATGAGGAACTTAACCAGGGAAGTTCGATCTCAATTCTGATGAGATTTCAGAAAATTGAAACAGTTGAAATAAAAAATTTGAAAAAAAAATTTGTTAATTTTTTTCACCAAAAAAGGCGAATTCCAGGAAAATGGCTGAGCAACTTTCGACTTTAATTTTGATAAGGATTTACCTTGCAAAATTTTCGTCACAGGTTCTGAATCATCTTGTATATTTAGGTGGGTGAAAAAAATCATTTATTTTTATGCATTTCATATTTTAATTGTTGAACATTAGAAGAATATATCTCTTAAGTGTTGTAATGAAGATGAAGAATTCAACGTGGCTACAGCTTAGGGTGGCCCAAAAAAATCTAATATTTTTTGTTTTCAAGTCGCTTACGAAAATATGTTAGTTTATCATGTTTTAAGAGCCCCCTCCAAAGCGCAGGTAAAAAAAAAAAATTTCAAGAGCTCGCTCAACATTTTTAAAAATTTCTGAAATCGTGGAAAACCGATTTTTTTTTCTCGTTATTTTACTATTTTATACTTCAAAAATGATCGGGATCCTGAAATTTTCAAGTCGATATTTTGATATTTAAAGTTTCCAAGTAGAGTAGGTACCTTAGACCTTTTCGAGCGACTTCTGAACATGAATATTAATGACCTACTTATTTTTTTTCTTGAAGTTGACATACTACAGAATAAAAATAAGGCTAGAGAGATGAAAAAAAAAATTTCGAGACGATTTTCACTATTAAAATGTAATTGACGAAAATTTAGAAATTTTTTTTAATGGTGAAAATCGTCTCGAAATTTTTTTTTTGCATCTCTCTAGCCTTATTTCTATTCTTTAGTATGTAAACTTCAGGAAAAAAATAGGTCATTAATATTCATGTTTAGAAGTCGCTCGAAAAGGTCTAAGGTACTCTACTTGGAAACTTTAAATATCAAAATATCGACTTGAAAATTTCAGGATCCTGATCATTTTTCAAGTAGAAAATAGTGAAATAACGAGAAAAAAAGAAAAAAACATCAATTTTCGACGATTTTGGTCATATTCAAAAATTTTGAGCGACTTCTTAAAAAATTTTTTTTTTTGAGCTGTGCTTTGGAGGGGGCTCTTAAAACATGAGAAACTAACATATTTTCGTAAGAGACTCGAAAAAAAAATATTCGTTTTTTTTTTTGGGCCACCCTACTACAGCTGCTTCACGCAGGTATAGCAGGAAATGCGCATTAAGTACGCTTATTTCTAAACGACTTCTTTGCCAAGTATGCAAGATAACTCAAAAAATGTTCATCTGATGGACTTTATCTTCTACGTGCATCTACATAAATACTTTGCCCAGATGTCGAATCTATCATTACTGTGAGATTAATTCAAACGTAGGATAAATAGTTTAAAATTTGAGAAGGGTTAGTTGTATAGTTTCCTCTAAATAAAAAACAAAAAAAAAATACAATACAATCACTTTTTCTCCGGTGCGTCAAACCAAGTCCCCTCCTTGAAACATATTTAGATTGCAGAAAAATTGGAGTCATTGAGGGAATAAAGGACCAGTTATTGAAGCTGGCCCGGTTGACATAGAATGCCCCACAATATACAAGATGGTAATGGTTGGTAGAAACAAAGGATAAATATTCACACGTACCAGTCATCATGCCACTAGTGGCATCTTGCGTTATACTGTGCTTGCGGAAATTAAATGCACATTTTGAACGCTTTTCTTTCCAGATCTCGTTGGTGATCCAATGCTGCCAAAGACCGGGTTTCAATACAATGCATCGCCGTTCGTACACTTTCCTTCTCGCATTTTCTCGCCGAATATAAGTTCTCTCTTCGCAGAGTTTTTGGAATTCCTCTTTATCAGCGAAGATCGTAAATGGCGTAATTATGTCAGAACTATTGGCATTCGAATCAGCCCTGGAAAGCTCCAGATTCTGCTCGAAACTGGAATCACTCAAGTCATTCGGATTTTTTGGTGGAAGTCCGATTGCTGCATCGCGAAAAGTGGTATCGCACAAGAGCGAATATATTGTGCGTCCCGCTATTCTGTTATCGAGATCTGCCGATATCAAATCCCAGACTGGACTCGATTTGGATATCAATTTTCCGTCGCTTTTAATGATATCAACCTTCTTTCCACGGATTGCGTTGATGATTTCATCCTTCGTTGCTTTTGACGGTCTCCCCGGACGTCGAATCATTTCGAAAACTCTATGCGTCTGCTCGCATTAACATTTGCTAACGAACTGATTTTCTTTCTTCATTTTGTGAGGACGTAGAAGGGATCAAATGCTGCCGATTACTAAGAATATTCGAATCGAAATATCCGCGGCATAATGATACTACATTGTCGCGCGCAACTTATGGAATTCAAGGCGATCACTCTAATTTTGCGTTTCATCGATCATAAAACAGAATGGGCTGAAATGTTGACAGTATACTCCGTTTATATCGTAGTATAGGTAAAGTGAGAAAAGTCAGGAACATACTGTTATTACATGTATAAATAAATGAACCTAAAAGTTAAGAGGTTCACGTTAGGATTGACTAACCGCTATCCCATGATATAAACGGAGTATACTGTCAAAATTTCAGCCCATTCTGTTTATATTAGTTTATCTACGTAACAGAAAATAAGAGTGAACCTTAAGTATCAGTATTGCATCGTCTTAGTTATTTCCTCGATTTATAATACCTCGATTGCAATGAGGTTTTTACTTAGGGATCAAGTATTTAATTATTGACATGAGCTGAATACACGATCAAATTGATATGAAAACATAAAGCGACCTGGGAAATTTGTGATATGACCCGTGCACTGGAGGTAGAGTACACTGAGCTAATTCTGTGTTGCCAAGTTTTTCGATGTAGTTTTTCATATGCAGTTCATTAGATTTAGTTATTTTGCTTAAGAATCAGCCAGTCAACCCTATACGTGAAGAATATATGCTTGGTTTTATAATAGATATTAGTTATAATGTGAAAAATAATTTGCACAGTCAAGGAATTAATGGCTCAGTTTAATCTACGTAAAAAAAACCATAGGGTTTCTGAAGGAAAAATAAATTAGCCTTCTCTCTTTATTTATTTGTTTATTGATGTGTTTATTCAATTCGTAATTTGAGCCTAAAAGGCGGACGCACAGTGGATAAGGCAGTAAGGCAACAGATATAACACACTTATAATAAAAATAAAGTAGAAAATTACATCATATAAATATGACCTGAATAAGAAACAAATGAGTACATATCGACGACTCCGCAGAAGAAGTGGCTATCTCATATATATAATATATATATTGTGACGTGGACCCTGTATATCCTTCGGAACAGACCGGATCGCTATTCTGAAAGACAGTCCAGTCGACAATTAGCAACCACGCGAGAAAAAAAAAAGATAAATAATTTTAAACGAAAAATAATGATTTTGAATGTTGGGCGCCAGGCGACTACTTCGCCACGAGACTCTGAATTTGATGACGAGAAAAACAAAAGGTCTAGATTACTATAACAAATGCGGCGGCTAGCTGCAGTACCGCGGAGAGGGGTCAGGATTAAAGTGAGGGATTAGCAGATGCAGTAATTACTCGAGTAATTAATTTATAACAGACAAAACGTGCGTTTATTCAAAAAAGTATGAAAAATATGCAAAAAAAAAAGTATAACAAAATATGATGTACCCGGGGGCACTTCCCCTCGGGTATAAATTGACTACAGGCCGTGTATAGGCGGCCTGGCTACGTTTGACGAGCCTTACAAAGAAAAAGAACTAAATAAACGCTCCCACGTAGGGTGGCAATAACAGAACGAAAAGAAAATTAATAAATGACTCGCCAAATAAAGTCCACAAAAAATAAATAATAAATTAATTCTAAATCATGCAACAACAAATCGTAGCGAGTATAAAAAATTAATAACAATCCATCAAAGAGGCCTGCGGCCCAGAATTATTCCTAATTCACCAAATAATTAATCCCGCGGAATAGAATTTTGGATTCTTTACTGGCCAGCGGCACAAACTTAACCAATTAACTAAATCCCTTAAATCTAACTTAAACTAACTCTGCGAACTAGACAACAAAATTATTTACAACCTTCGACTAACGTCGATCTATTATCTCGACTCGAAATCTCTTAACAACACACGAGGCTCGGCCTCGGTACAAAGTCTACCTCGCAGGAGGAAGAGAGCGCGACAGTGACCGGCTGTCTCACTTGCCCTCGTGGGCAAATAATACAAAATTTCTCAATTCAATAATTACTCAATAATTGACTATTTTAACGCGAGACTCGAACTCAAAATTATGGCATGGGACACTGGTGACGGCTTTCACTCGGAATCCGGCTTAATTTGATCCCAAATTCGTGAAATAGCCTCGTGGCTGAGAACAAGCACGCGGCAGAAGGCCGTGGCCGGATTCAAATTATCCAACGGGTTAGATTGCTTAACGCTTACCGTTCTCCAGCCACCTCATAAACAATAGGCTTTCCCTGGCGAAATCCATCGGGATAGTCCAAATAACAGCTCGTTCCTCGGGGAAACTCACTCACCCCAATTAAAAAAAAAACAAAAGCAAGACTCAAAAGATAGCTCGAACGCAAAGGGGGTACTCAGTACGCAAAAATTGCCACAGGAGTGATCTCGAGAATAGCCTAACGCAGAGTGAGACCACCGGCGTCGTGCGGATGCGCAAGGACCTCGTTAGTCCCGCAAGTATCGATTTCGGTATCGACCACGCTGTGACGTCATGGGGTAGCGCTCGATCCTTGGCGCGAATTATTTAAATGGCCACCACGGTGATTGTAGCTCTTCTAGGCCGAGGAGTGCGGGTTGTAGATTCGTTTCGGTGGCGGGAATCTCATCCACCACCTTCATCCCTCTTTGTAGAGTGTCGTGGACACTCTCCCGCATCCTCGGCTGGTTAGGGAGTTAGCAGGGCCCTTGCTAATCTCCCGAGCTTCGGTGGCGCCTTGTTGGAAATTCACGCCCTCGGTGTGTCGAGCCGTGGACGTTCGTCGGTGTATATCGTGTTCTTCCGGTCTTCTCCAACAATTAATGCCTCGGTGCCCACATGCCAGAGAAAAGTGTAAAAAAAAACAACAGAATAAATAATCGATCTCATGATCTGAGTCGGTCACGGTCGCCTCTCGGGAGTATTTCGGACCTCGGGGTCATCTTATACATTCACACGTCATTCACACTAGCGATCCCCCGTCTTAACTAAGGTCTCGTTTAGGGGCGAGGAGCAGTTTGTAACCTGCAATGTTACAATATATATATACAGGATGTCTCGAAATTCGCGCATGTGCTACATACGGGCGGATTCCTTGCGAAGAATGGATACGGAATATCCAAGTAAATACTTCCGCGAGGACTTAGTTTTCCTGTAAAAGCACTTATTAACGAACCAATCAGCGTTCATCTTTAGAAGACTGTCTAAAATCCGTATCGCCGTCCGCCTTATTAGCGCGAGCGAAACAATAATGTGTGGTGTTGCCCGCTCGCTTGTCACAACGCGCTCGTATATCTGTCTATGTGTCGCGCTCACGTATACGAGCGCGTTGTGACAAGCGAGCGGGCAACACCACACATTATTGTTTCGTTCGCGCTAATAAGGTGGACGGCGATACGGATTTTAGACAGTCTTCTAAAGATGAACGCTGATTGGTTCGTTAATAAGTGCTTTTACAGGAAAACTAAGTCCTCGCGGAAGTTTTTACTTGGATATTTCGTATCCATTCTTCGCAAGGAATCCGCCCGTATGTAGCACATGCGCGAATTTCGAGACACCCTGTATATTGTAACGTGGCAAACGTTCTGACCTCCTCCTTCCCAGCCTTACGGACGTACTTAGTCCCGCATCCGTCTAAGTATCGGTCCTCGCGATTTAAATTCCTCGCGCCGTCGTCCAGCGGAGCCATTTTGGTTGCGAGTCGCCACTTGCCGGTGACCGGCAACAGTCAGCGCCCGCAGGACGACTGGCCAAATTCCGTACTAAACGGAAGAGGAAAAATCGCCACTTGCTGTTCTACCGCGTACGCGATAACAGGTGCCCTTTTTGCTTTGCGAAAATCGTTGAGAGAGAGAGAGAGAGAGAGTTTTTGTACCATATTATATCGACCCGGCTATTCTTTATTATCGTGACTCGTGATTCTGTGGACTACTGGACTATTGCTTTGGATATTACGACGACTTGGCTAGATCCCTGGACACGTGCCGACTCGCGAGACACCCCGCTGCAATTTCGGCGCACCTACAAGACCTTCCTAAAGGTAGGATCTTTCCATTTAGCCCTTTTGCCACTCCCCAGTCGTATTTTGTGTATTCCAGGATCCTACGAGTCTCGCGATACCCCAAAAACCTCGCCCGCGCCCACGTGCCGTTTCCCCGCGGTCCGTTAATATTTAAAAGTGCCTAGTTCCCTTTTAGTTCGCCTAGTTCCGTCCCCCAGCGCCACCGTCGCGATTCTTCTGACGTCACACGTCACAGCGCCGCTCTGCTGCGAGTCAGAGAATCCGAGGTACCCCAGTTTCGCTTCCCCCGCCCCTCCCGCGCGACAGCTGAGCGATCGCCCAGCGCAGTCAACGTTCCGAGCCCGAGCAAGACACTTGGTCTTGCAAAAGTTGACAGCTGGTCGCGAGGCGTTTTGTGGGAGTGACTTGAGGAGTGCCTAGAGCCGCCTCGTCACTCCTGTCGAGTCATTTTCTTTGTTATTTAATTTTAGATTTTGATTATTGTTATTTTTTGGATTATTTAAGAGTTTAATTTAATTTAGAGTAGAGTTTAGAGTCAATATTTTTATACAAGATTTATTATAGACGACGCCAGGTAGCGGGCGGTAAATCGCGACCTTTTTCTTTTTTCTTTTTTTCAATAAATTGTTTCCAGTCAAATTCACATCATTGGTGTCTTTATTCCTCGCCCCCACGGAATCCCTCTACCGTAGTGTTAAGCTAGTTGTAAGCGAGAGAGCTCGAGGACTTCGAGCCCGGAGTCTGGCGCCCAACGAACCATCCGAGGAGGCCAGGTTTGTATACGGTTTACGCCTGGGTACACCCGAGCCTGGGACGAGTTACCGGTTACAATATATATATATATATATATTGTAACGGTTCGGCTAGCCTGTGTGTAAGACAAGGATAGACGAGTATTGAACACGAAACGGTTAGATCCCCACCAGCGCGGCAAACGTCGGTGACGTCACCAACGTCCGAAATTTTGTATAAAAGCCGGTGCGGCAATGCCTCACCAGCAATACGAAGCGAAGCACTCGTAGACGACTCACAAAGATAAATAGAAAATCAGCGATACGAAGCAAAGCGCTCGTAGGCGTCTCATTATTGTATATTATACTGGAAGTCTTTTCCAGATAATAAAGTAGAGTCAGTAGAGTCAATTTAAAGAAATACAATTTAGAAATGAAATTTGAAATATAATAAGATAAAGAAATAAATGTAAAAGTCTATCGCTGCGCGAATTCCGAGGATAGCAAATCAAATCTATAGAAATCTTGACTTAAAACAAGCTTGATATTCGAATCTCGAGATACAAATTACTCAAATAAAATTCAGAACAAAAGAGCCATAGGTTAAGTTAAATGATAAGGAAAATCTTGTTTAATTCTTTTTGTTACTTTTATTTTTGTAGAAATCAATCGAACAAATGATTATTTAATTTCATTAAATCTAAAATGTTGACAGAAGCAAATGCTTAGTTCTTTGTCCGAGATTTCCGCCACTCATTTCTTAATAATTAAATGCTACAACAGCCGAGATAGGTTTACGCTAGGGAACAGCTTTGAAGAGCAATCTTCCGAGTCTGGTGTACAGTCTTGGGTGCAAACCCCGGATCTGAGCGTAGGAAATTAGTAAAGAAATCAGGATAGAACTAGGAAGCAGGCTTGTGCGTAAAACCACCGGTTCTGCTCTAGGGAGGCAGCTTTATTAAGAAATTAATCGAGTCTGCTGGGGTCGGAGGCTTTATCGAGCGATCGATTGAGTCCAAAGACTGACGGCTTTGGCAAGAAATTGTCCGAGTCCGAGATTAGCCAGGAAAACACAAAAAACCTAGGTTAGGTGGCTTTTTGTGGCAAAACCAACTTTTCCCCACCTCCTAGTATCGTGAAGTGCCCAAATAAACTCAAAATTCAACTTATTTCATCTTTTGAGCAAAGAACTCACAATAACGGCGGATATACCTACATTTTTCACATTCCGGCATATCCCGAAACGTTACAATATATATACTTAATATATAAGCCACAGGTTTTTTCCGTTTTGTTTTTCAAAATCTCAAAATTCAGCGCTGTCATACTCAAATAGCCTAGCCTAGTCTAATGAGTCTTTCAAAACTAGTATCCCTCCCTATTTTTTTCCATGTGGCGGTGCTACCTCGGCCAGTACCGCCACATTTATTTTTTTTTTTTTCAATGGTTTTTTCGAATTTCAAAAATTCGGCACTGTGGTATTCAAATAGCCTGAAACGAGCCTGAAATTCCTGTGAAATCAGACTTTCAAAAATAATGTCCCTCCCTATTTTTTCCATGTGGCGGTGCTACCTCGGCCAGTACCGCCACATTTTTTTTTTTTTTCAATGGTTTTTTCGAATTTCAAAAATTCGGCACTGTGGTATTCAAATAGCCTGAAACGAGCCTGAAATTCCTGTGAAATCAGATTTTCAAAAATAATGTCCCTCCCTATTTTTTCCATGTGGCGGTGCTACCTCGGCCAGTACCGCCACATTTTTTTTTTTTTTTTTTCAATGGTTTTTTCGAATTTCAAAAATTCGGCACTGTGGTATTCAAATAGCCTGAAACGAGCCTGAAATTCCTGTGAAATCAGATTTTCAAAAATAGTATCCCTCCCTATTTTTTTCCATGTTGCGGTGCTACCTCGGCCAGTGCCGCCACAGTTTTTTTTTCTTTTCAATGGTTTGTCCGAATTTTAAAAACTCGGCACTGTGGTATTCAAATAGCCTGAAACGAGCCTGAAATTCCTGTGAAATCAGATTTTCAAAAATAGTATCCCTCCCTATTATTTCCATGTGGCGGTGCTATCTCGGCCAGTGCCGCCAGTTTTTTTTTTTTTCTGTTATTTCAAAATTCGGTACTGTGGTATTTGAATAGCCTAAAATAAGCCGGAAATCCGTGTGAAACCAGTTTTTCGAGAATATGCATCCTTCCAATTGTTTCGAAGTGGCGGTGCTGACTATAAGCGTTAAGCCAGCACCGCCACTGGTTTTTCAAGCATTTTCAAAGTTTGGAAAATCGGCACTGTAGCAATTGAATAGCCCAAAATGAGCCTAAAATCCCCGTACAGTTAGTTTTTTTGAATATCATTCTCGTATCATTTTTTTCGGTGTGGCGGTGCTGACTTAATGTTAAGTCAGCACCACCACAGCTTTTTGGGTTTTTTTTGAGAGCATAAAATTCGGCACTGTGGCATTTAATTAACCTATAATGAGCCTTAAATTATGGCATGATTCGTTTTTTGATTTTACCTTGTGGTGGTGCCAGCTTAATGGAGGTAACTTGGTTTTATACTTAGGGGACACCCTCTGACATAATCCAATCGAAAAATCAATTATCAGGATTTTTCTGCGGAGCCAATGTCTAAAAATCCTGGCTAGCGGCGCTCACACTACCTTTCCGCGCTACACTTTTACTGCGTCAGCTGACAATCTTTCCACCGACATACAGCCAGCTGACTTCTTTTTTTATTTAAAGTAGCATGTAAAATATCATCTGTCAAATTTTCAAGCGGGAGGAAATCACTGAATTTTTATTTTTTTATTTTTTCATGTTCGTATGCGCAGCTGACGTATAATCCACCGCGTTATAGCCAGCTGACTTTTTTCTTTCAAATAAGTATTACACCAACTATTATCTCACAAATTTTCAACCGGGAGGAAATCGTTGAAATTTTTTTTTTTTTTACGTGCGTCGGCGGCCGCCACCGCCCAACCCACCCATGGTGCCGCAGCTGACGATATATACGGTTCAAGACACAACTATCTCAATCATCTCACGAATTATCGGCTGAGAGGAAATGACTGACCAAAATCGGTCGCTGGCTCCCGGACTATAAGTAATGAGGTGTTTTCGTCCTGAGTATATTGAAAATCATACACCCGAGGAAATATTTGCGTCTATCGCCGATTTTGAGCCATCCAAGCTTTTTGTAGAAAGGCGTGATGTGTTCATCTAGTCTTAGATCGAAGATGAACCTCACACAAGCGTTCAGGGCTCTTTCTAGGAGAAGATTTAATTCGCTCGTCAAGTCAATTTGAGAGTCGAACGTTGTGGTCAACATTAGTTGAAAGAAACTATCCAAAGAACATGTGTACGCTAAGTCAATTTTCTGTCCCCCCTTTCGAATCGGTTTTAGTTGTGTCTCTTTCCCGCTCTTCAGTATCGGTACCGTGGATAATCCGCCGGTTAAGGGGACCAGTACAGCTTGATTTAAAAAATTCTACATACTCCAAAAATCATTTATATCGTAACCAAAGTTCATAATACATTAAGAAAATCACTTGTCTGAAAATCACTTGTCGTAAGGTTTCAGGCACACGGTTGATCCGATTATGTCTCTTGACGTCTCATTTTCTTCGGAGAGCAATTCTTCATCGCATGAACGTAGGGAACTGAAAAAAAAAATTCCTGTAATAAGTTATAGTCAGTTATCGAAATTTAGCAAAAATCTGGTCACTCTTTTGCTGATAACTTTGTCTGGAAATTTTTTGATTAAATTTCCCTCGTTCATGCGATGAGGATTTGTTTTCTGAAAAAAATGAGCCCTAAATGAGTCAAATCGGAGCAACGGTGCTCCTAAAACCTTACGACACGTCGCCAAAAATATAGTTCTGAGATAAACGGTTTTGAAGTTTTTAGTAAAAAAACAAAATTTACTACTAGAAAAGTTTGAAATATCGAAAAATGTTTCAAATAAAAGTTGTTGGTTACAAAATTTCTGACAAAATTCAATTTTTTATTTACAAAAAACAAAATTTCTTTGTTCATCTTTCAAACTGATATTTTCATCGTACCATCGTTAAGGCAGGACCCTACTGAAATCTTGGAAAAAAGCAGTTTTTCATTTTTCAATTTGCCAAAAAAAGTTCAATCTAAAAAGTAATACTACCAATTGGAGATTATGCTAGAATATGTTTTTAAAACAAATTCAGTCTTATGCAATAAAAGTGTATGCGCAGGAAACCTTTCGCAGAATCTATCCTGCGCAGCGCTGGGAAAGGTTTCCTGCGCATACATTTTCATCGCAGAAGACTGAAACTTTATTTTAAAACATATTCTACCATGATCTAGAATTGGTAGTATTACGTTTTAATTTGAATCTTTTTTGGCGAATTGGAAAATAAAAAACTGCTTTTTGTCAAAATTGCAGTAGGGTCTTCCCTTAAAAGGCTCCTGCAGCATATGACGGTCCTTCTCTAACCGCTGTAGTCTCATTTTGGCCCAGTCGTAGTCTGCGGATAGCAATTCGGGCTTCTCAAGTACTATCAGCTGCCTGTCGTTGAGCCTGTTCTAGCCGTGTCTGGTCGGTCCGAATCATGTGAGCCTTCGCGTTGGATCCTGGGGTCACTCCAAGTGCAGTCATGACTTCCAGAATCCCGGTGGCTCCTCCGGAGAAAGTTATCGCTCTGAAGTACTTGGGACTTTGTTGTTGGTCGTTGCAGGGCCATGGAAGATCTTTGCTCTTTTTTTTGGCCGACCATACGCTCCTTTGCAGCCTTCGCCGGGAACGCGCTCTCTCCGTTTCATATTTTCGAAAATTGTAACGATTTTTTTCTTCTGGGTGTAAATTATGAGATCTGTGAACAAAAAGCAAAAAAACTTCGACCGCAAACACAAGTATGCTATACTTACTTTGAGGTTAGTTGGTGAGAACCCACAAATAACCTCACACACACTGTCACCCGATGTTTATACACAAAAATGACAAAGCTAGATATTTAGCACGATGGAATCGCGGATTTTTTAGTACTGAAAATGACTGTTTTTATTTTTATTGTATTCGAAACAAGTAAATAAGAATCTTTGACAAGCAATCGCCGGTCATGAAACATGTGAGCGATATGAAAACAAAGCGACAGCGCTGCTTGCCCCAGGTCGCTGAAACTCAATGCCAATTCTCGATCATTTTTGCGAATTCGTCGATGGCGACTTTTTTAGAGATAGATATGACGCTGAGACAGCGAAATCTACAAAAAACGAAAAAACGATTTTTGTGAAATTTCAAGCTGTATGATTTTCGGTCTGTAAACCAGTTATTTTTACGAATTCGTCGATGACGATTTTTTTAGAGATAGATATGACCCTGAGACAGCAGATTCCGCAAAAAACGAAAAAATGATTTTTTCAAAATTTCAAGCTGTACTGGTCCCCTTAAAAGGAACTCCTGCAGAAGATAAGTTTCCTGAAGATATTTGCCGCGTGGTCTCGCTTCTTCCGAAATTTTTGTAACTTTAATTGCAACTTTACAGGACCGTAAAATGGTCGGTCTTTGTTTTTTAGGTTGTTCACTGCAATTTCTACAGATCCGTTGTTGCCCATATCCCTCCCACACTCCATCGACTGGCAAAGAGCAGGAATCGAGAGCATGGACCGGTCGATTACAAGTCTGTAGAAGAAGTGAACACAATAATGATGATTCATACTATAGTATTAAATTGAATGCATATTAGGGTGCTTCAAAAAAAAAAAATTTTTCTCTCGTTCTTACCCCCTCAAATGTTAATGGTTTAGAAGAAAAAAATTCTCCCCAAAAATGGTCTCTCTAGCTCAACTCTAAGAGGTCGCTCTTTTTATTTTAATTCCCCATTTACTTAACATGGGAAAATTCTCTTTTTCATTACAAGTTAAATTACTCGCAAGCTACTTGATATTTTTCAGATTCATGCATAGATCCTTGAAGCTGATTCTTTAAGCTTTCCAAAACTCTATAATAACGCATAATTATCCTAATCAGAACACAAATTTAAGCCATCTGAAAAGTACTGACTTTTAAAGAAATCATTAATTATTATTATTTTTTGTTTTTTTA
Organism: Rhogogaster chlorosoma; assembly: GCA_944452935.1. Classification (NCBI taxonomy): domain Eukaryota; kingdom Metazoa; phylum Arthropoda; class Insecta; order Hymenoptera; family Tenthredinidae; genus Rhogogaster; species Rhogogaster chlorosoma. The sequence goes on along the minus strand of OX101803.1, from coordinate 15,832,053 downwards.
TTTATTCTCTATTAGAGAGTTTTGGACAGCTTAAAGAATCAGCTTCAAGGATTTATGCGTTAATTCGAAAAATATCAAGTAGTTCGCGAGTAATTTAACTTTTAATGAAAAAGAGAATTTTCCCATGTTAAGTAAATGGGAAATTAAAATGAAAAGAGCGACCTCTTAGAGTTGAGCTAGAGAGACCATTTTTGGGGAGGATTTTTTTCTTCTAAACCATTACCATTTGAGGGGGCGAGAACGGAAAAAAAAATTAAAAAATTTTTCGAAGCACCCTAATGCATATAGTACGATACATGCCACGTTATGTACCTTGCAACGATGTACTCCTCCGGGTAAATCCCCATTCCGGCATGCTGGACAATCTGCATTGAATGGTACCACCTCGCTCAATAGACTATCGGATTCTCGAATGATTAACGAATCGCCACTCGCACCATCTTTATCAGCCTTGTGTTTGTTTTCTTGAGTAGCCATCTCAGGCCCTCGCGTCATGAAGGCATTTTACTTCTCGAATCGAGATTTCTTATCGTCAAGCTTTTCAATGCGAGATTCTTGTTTTTGTCGACGTGGATTGCGAGAGATTTCAGTCTGACAAGGTCTGCGAGCTCGTTTCTCTTCAAATTTCTTCGTCTGGTTACGCCAATTCTCATATGCACGAGACTCGATCAGTTGTGGAGCGTTCGGCTTTTCTATGCAGTTAGCGCAGATGCGTTTTTCTCCATATCCCTCTTCGCTTTTGTCTATTGGCAATGAGCACGTATAAAAAATATGTACGGCTCTTCTACAAACCTGCGATGAACAATGCCTATACTAATACAAATTAATAACATTCATTACCATGCACTTAGTACACCTGATACAAAAATATATACCATACACCGGTGCGCCCCAGCTGGGAAATCACCATTTTGACACGCTGGACAATTCGTCCCCGACGGTGCACTCTCGATTCGTGAATTATCCGATACTGGGCTGCTCACGTTCAGATCCTTGCTTGATATTGAACATTCCGTCGGAGGCAACATTTCTATCGATGAACTGTGTAAATTCGGATGGCCGAATACACTTCCCTGGTAAGAGCAGTTCATAATAAAGGATATATTAGCAGTAAAAAATTATTAATTTTTTATATCGAATGTATAATACTATTTCATAGACTCACAGATCAAAATCCGTATTCAATGCAATAGGATTCTTCTACATAGTTTTGAATCAAATATTCACCAAAGTCAAATCGTGTTCGGTAAGACTGGTCTCATTTCCTGACTGTTCGAATCTCGCGGGTGAAGGATTGTTATTTGCGTCTACAGTTACGAGCGATTCTTCATTGGCGGTGTCTTTAGTAAAATCGTCTCCACTGTGATCCTGCTTTCTCCTACGTCGTTGCCTCTCGATGGCCATTCTAGCTTCGTCCAGTTTGCATATTCCATCGATATAATTTTTGTGTTTCTGAACAAAGACATCTGGGCGGAGTCGTCCGTTCATATCCTGGAGAATAAGATTTTTTATTATCCGGAATTCGGCTTCGACGTGCGCACTGGACGCTGGGCATCGTCCGTACCCATATTTATCTCGGAAAATGCAGCTCCACAAGGGCAGCCATTTCAAAATTTCAACGAGGCGATCCGCAAAAGTTGGCAACCAGTGTGCATTTACATCTGTTCCTAGAGCCTGTCTCATTTCTTCCAGAACCATAACATCGATCTTTCGACCCCATTCACGCCATTCGCTTGGTTCAGCTCTACTTCGGCCAGATTTAACCTGACAATTGACGACTTCTTCTGCCTCTGCAACAGCTTGTTAAGTCCATTCGTCGTCGAGATCAAGTTCTTCTAAAATGTTTGTCGTTATGACTTGCTTCATGTAGGCTTTTTGTCTGTCACAGGCCGACATTCTGCCATCGACGGTTTTACCGCAATTTTTACTGCGAGTGATCGTCAATAAGGCCCGTACAATCCGTTCCGCGTCCTCGATGTTCCTGCATATTATTAATTTTCCGATTCCGACTTTATAAAACTTTCCTACTTCAGATCGGACGTCATGCATGCAATCGACCCATGTCTTTATAGAATGGGCAACGTCAATCCTGATATAACATGCCGGTAAATCGTTTGTGAAGAATTGATCCGCGTACTGGTTTATCGTTGTCTTTGTAGTGAAGGCTCGAACCGCTGATGACAGAAGAGCTGTCGACGCATCGCAAATTATTTCTTGAGGAGGCGTTAATCCCCACTGCTCAATCCACTGAGTTAACCAAAAATGTATTGATCCCGTTGTTTGGCGTTCGCTCAGCATTTGTGCAACAGACATGGGATTCGCAGAAGTCGTAAGAACAGCAATATACAGAGCGATTCTGTGGAAAGTTGGGAGCCGTGTGGGTAGGCAACCGGCGTATTTCACCGAAACGGCAACGCTGTCGTAGGGACAGTCGAACGTCTGCACCTACTGATGACGTAGCGACAGCTGTCACTTCGTTGGGTCAGAATCAACATACAGAGTGACATATTTGAGGTTGATCGTAATATAACGAGTAAGACAACGGGGATCGATATTAATTCGTAAAGAAGTGGTAACGAATTAGCGAATTGATTGCAGATGTCGATTTCTGTTTATTTGCAACATTATTTGGGTCCAAACAACCCTCGAGGTGAAATTTACGAATCAAAGATCACCTGTTTGCCTACCGATAATCTTGTAGTGGTCTCAGCGAGGAATGAATTAATTGAAAGTATTGTTCTGTAAATAAACGTAATTGTGCCTTTGATAGCTGAGTGGAATAAAGCGTCGCATATTTGTAAAAATGATTACATTACAATGAGTTTCTATCATGTAATAACATTTTTTATTCATTAAACGTAGTACAATAACAATAAACTAAATGCGTTGTGCCGACGACATGCCGACTTCTTGAGCAACTTTGGAGATAAGCTTCTGACAGTCTTCTGGAACTATGCGCAGTACTTCCGCAAAACTGTGCATTCAAATTATTAGGAGGTGAAAAAATTTGGGGTTTGCTGCTACGTCAGAGATGCCTCGTAGATTGCTCGTTGAATCGAATTTACATCGCTGTGTTCCTGACCGTAGTTGTCGAAGTGATGCGACGAGTCAGTCCATCATCGAGGAACTGTTAGCTTGTAAATAATTTCGTAGATAAACATAACTCAGAATCTGCGATCAATTCGTAACTTTATCACGACTTTATTACGAATTATTATCGTTTGACATTTTTTGGTTACCTTTATTAGAATGATTCGTAAATTTCACCCCGACGGTTGTTTAGACCCAAATAACGTTGCAAATAAACAGAAATCGACATCTGCAATCAATTCGCTAATTCGTTACCACTTCTTTACGAATTAATATCGATTCCCTTTGTCTTACTAGTTATATTACGAACAACCTCAAATATCTCATTCTGTCACTTGATTCTGACCAAACGACGTGAAAGCTGCCGCTATGTCATCTGTAGATGCAGACGTTCGACTGTCCCTACGACAGCGTTGCCGTTTCGGTAAATATGCGGGTTGCCTACCCACACGGCTCCCAACTTTCCACAGAATCGCACTGTATAAAAATATTGGTGCTGAGTTCGTTTTATTTATTCGATTAAGTGGCATAATTATTGACCCTGTGGCGTCAATAGCGAGACTAACATGCTGTCCTTCGCTTGCAGTTGTGTAAATTGTCCTTTGGTGCATTGTCGAATAATGCACAAAAAAAGGCTTGTGTCCGATCCACGGAATTTCTCCTTTCATCTGGTACGTACTCAATACTTCAAGTGCTACAATTGGATTTGGATGTAGATGGTGAGATGCAGCAGTTTGCGATTTTATTGTGCGCATGACATCCGTTGAAGGCAAATGTGGTGGCTCTACATCACCATCGTTCATCATTTCATTCGCCATTTCGCACCGAACCACATGTGCAGACTTGCCTTGCAATTTGTTGCCGAGCTCCGCCCTGGCCAATCCACGTATATATCGCTTTCCACATTCTTGGTCGCCTATTGGAGGAGTGGTAGAGCAATTTATTAACACATCATCTTCGAGGCGCTCTACGATGCAATTTAGCTGAGAACCGCAACGGCACCGACCATTGATGATTCCGGAAGTACATTCATTATTAAGATGATGGTATTGGAAATTAAATGCACACTTCAACCGCGTACATATCCAGATCTTTTCAGTAATGAATTCTTGCCACATCCCTGAAAAACCATGGTGACAACAGTGTTGGAGATTTTTTTTTATTCAATCACGTTTTAAATACAAATTACAAATTAATCATTGTAATTTAAAAAAAAATTGCTTATCACAATTGCAATTTGTAATTATAAGAAAAAAACACCACTCGCAATTGTAATTTGTAATTAGGAAGATTGTAATTACAAATTACAAATGTCATAAAATTTAAAATTACGAGTGTAAATAGTAGTTGTATGGAGTCTAAAAGGTAGGAGACCGAACTCAGTCATCCCCTCCCTTGAAAAACGTGCCCGTTTTTCGCGCCGTATAACTATAGCATATTTAGAACTATCATACGACGCGCCTCTAGTGGCACTGAGCAAACGCTCAGGTTGTCATGGAAACCGCGCCATTTATCTGTTATTTCAAAATAACAACCATATAACAACAACCCATAGGAGAATTTAACAAAGAACTTACCTGGTAGATTTTTTCCAGATGATAAATATTAGCGAGTCGTCAGCTGCTTAATGTTTTATCAACTTTGACGCTGACTGAATATGCTGAATATTCATATTCTGACCTTGATCACGTGATTTTGAGATGAATTCTATACTGTGAGCCTATTGCTTCTGGCGGCCGGTAGAGGCGCGTCGTATGATAGTTCTGATAGCTATATGTTGGAAAGCGACGGAACTTGACATGCTTTTGTGGTACAGAGTTCGGTCTCCTACCTATAGACTCCATAAGTAGTTGTAAGGGGGGAGTCTAGTACTTATACTAAAAAAAAGGGCTATGTTTGGGAATTTTTTCTGAGAAAACTATGAAGATATGGATATTAATATTTTTGGGTATGATAAATAATGTCTTAAAATACAAGAATTTTTTTTTTTTAATTCATTTTATCAGGTTTCTTTATACAAAAACGGTGGCCAAACGTAACTTTTTGAAAATGAGATAGGTAATCGGTACCACTGTTTTCTCAAGAACGGCTTGTCTGAAACAAAAAAGTTGAAGAGTTTTGTTTTCAGTATGACAGTCGCTATAACTTACACCTAAAAAATCAATATTTTTCAAAAGAAGAAAAATGGCGGCAAAAGGTGTGACATGACAAGTTACAAATCTCCCCAAGCCACACGGGGGAAGCCGAAAGTGGACGTAAACACCCGAGACCGATCGACAATTAGCGTCGATCGGCACTCGTGATTGAGCCTAGCCGAGAGGAAGACCTGCTTAATTATTCGACAGCCCCCGAGACTGCAATAAAGGTCGGTGTACTTTATCCTAACCAATTATAATTAACCATTCTCAAGATAATACCTAATTCATTGAACCATCACACACACACACTCACACACGATCACACCTGTAGTAATTTTAAGAAAATAGAATAAATAAGGCCACTAGTTCATCACGCAAATACCGAACATTTATTTCAAGTCCTATCCCCATTCATTTGTAGGATCACCCTTACAAAAGAAAAAAAAGTAACCTTTTTTTAGCGCCATTTTTCTCTTTTGAAAAATATTGATTTTTTAAGTGTAAGTTATAACGACTGTCTTACTGAAACCAAAACTGTTCAACTTTTTTGTTTCAGACAAGCCGTTCTTGAGAAAACAGTGGTACCGATTACGTATCTCATTTTCAAAAAGTTACGTTTGGCCACCGTTTTTGTATAAAGAAACCTGATAAAATGAATTAAAAAAAAAAAAAATTCTTGTATTTTAAGACATTATTTACCATACCCAAAAATATTAATATCCATATCTCCATAGGTTTCTCAGAAAAAATTCCCAAACATAGCCCTTTTCTTTAGTATCAGTACTAGACTCCCCCCGTCGCTCCCCCCTTAATGTAATTGACTACAAAAAGTAATTAGCGGTGCCCAACTCTAGATGAAAAATAGTATTACAGAAATTTTCGATAATTACTGGATAAATTAACTACACTAACTTCACATATCCGGGGGGGGGGGGGGGGGGGGGGCGCAACGAAGGATCTTGCTACCGATAATAAAATTAGCAGAGGGTAGTCGATTTTCATTTGCTCCTCAAATTATAAATCAAATACGACATGTCTTGTAGGCCTAGGCCAAAAAAAAATTAAAAATTTGAGGTTACTCGATTGTTGTTATTCACCAAGATTATCGAACATCTTCTGATTACCTCAACTTACTGACATTTTGAGATAACAGACCAAATTTTTGTATACGACTATCATTGACGGATGATTGGAATTGGTAAGACAAGGACAGGGTTCAGATTTTATATAATTTCGAATTTTTCACAAAATATGTGATTGCTCCAACTTCTGCAAATTTAAAAATACCTGACCTAAATTTATTAAATAAAAAGCAATCATTCTTTCAATGATAAATACATACGTTATATTTCATTCCATATGTCAAACTGCATATTATATTTTGTGTAAAACAAGTCCAATTATAATCATAGCGCCAAACAGATTTCAAGATGTGAATGTTTCAAACTCGATAGATCCTATAATTGAAAATCCCTATCTTTAAACTACTGACCTTGCCGCTAATGACACTTGTTACGAATAATTGACTCAAATTTACGAAAAAAAAAAAATGAAATAAAAGATAATAGATTCACTGAAACCAAAAAATTCAACTGTAACCCACATTAAAAAGTAAAATAACAATATGTATTATGATTCAGAATATTTCTAGCTGGAATTTGGATCGTTTACCGAGTCTACTATCCCGAAAAAATTTATCAAGACAGATTTTTGATATCCTCAATTTTAGTAGGTGACAAAAGTGAAGGATCTTCACAATATTCTTTTCCGTTTAAACGGTAAGTTATTTTAATTTGAATATTATGCCCGAAGAAAAATCGACAACCTTGTGCTAAAGTTGCTCCCGTCCTCTGACATACACACCATACGGAGTGAATTTATTGCAAAATCATAGGAGACCTTTTTTGTAGAGCGTTTAATTACCTATCAAGATACGTATTGTTCATTGCTGTAGTCCTTTTATTTCCGAGAAAAAAAAATTAAATGCAAAAAGTACAAAAATCCCATGTTATTTAAGTGGGAAACCCATTATGATTCCGGCACAATTTAATATGAAAATTAAGCGCTTATTTTGATTTGATATTTTTTTTTTTTAAGGCAAAAACTGAAAATTTAGGGGGCAAATGCAAAAAAATAATCAACTTGGGAAATAACGGAGACACTAATACACAAGTATTGATACTTTATCACAACAGTTCGTACATAATAGTATATCATGTACCAAGGAGGCAAAGTAGGTCTTTTTACGCTGAGCGTAAGTTTGCAATACAAGTGGTAGACGAATATTGCAAATACACGATGCGTAAAAAGACCTTGCCTCCAAGGTCCATATGATATTTTATATAACAAAAATATGGTTTACAAGTCTTTTTATATTAGTTTTGGGGATCCAAAGTAGTACCTACTGCGACGGTGAAAGATAATCTGTGAATGGGCTGGCGAGCAGTACAGAAAAGTATGCTCTTAAACTCCAAGTACTTAAAAGTAGTCTGTTCTGTACTCCACGCGTGTGCGTTTAGATTTTCTCTCACCGTCGCAGAAAGGACTACTGTAAGTCCCGAAAACTACCATAAAAAGATGCGTAAATGATGTTTGCGTTAAAGAAAAGAAATTTCTTCTACGGAGAGCAAAATACCCGGAGAAAGATTTAGAATGCTCAAGACTATACCGTGAGGACGCGAGGAATGAGCCCGAAACAAATGCGCAAGCGCTGATTTACTCGAATCTCGTTGGCTTGCAGAATCGCGCCAGCGACTCCACCAACTTTTCAGTAATATCCCTAGTTCTATCGTCTGCTAGCAACGATACGGCGAATGCCGCGAAACATGCTTCGTAAGTGTCTGGAGGCAATGAGAGGTTATGTTGCGAAATGAAGCGAATACCGATGCGAATAAAATTTTGAGTAATAGTTATTGAAAAATTGAATAATTAGTACAATAGTATCAAATCAGTAGACTGAAGCATTTTAGTCGACCTATTTACTCAGAGAAATTGTGTTTCTGGCGTTGGAGAAAGTAAATCAAAATAATGAAAATCAAGAGTCAACATTTACCGAAGAATTATCAAACCATCAGAATAAAGCGGAAGAAAAAGGCGTTTCATATCCTCAGGTTGGGAGCAGGACGATTCGGCGCGGCCGTTTCGGCGCGACCAATTTGGCGTGACCGTTTCGGCGCGAGTCCATTCGGCGTCGGGACGTTTCGACGCGAGTCCTTTCGGCGCGGGTCTTTTCGGCGTCGGGACGTTTCGGCGCGAGTCTTCGGCGTCGGGACGTTTCGGCGCGAGTCCGGAAGGTTAGAATAGGTTAGGTCACCCGACTGACCCGACAAAGAAACCCACCCACACCCACACACCTGCCAAATACCCAAACGGTGGCTTGGCATCCAGAAAGGTTAGAATAGGTTAGGTCACCCGACTGACCCGACAAAAAAACCCACCCACACCCACACACCTGCGGATTACCCAGACGGTGGCTTGGCATCCCGAAAGGTTAGAATAGGTTAGGTCACCCGACCGACCCGACAAAAAAACCCACCCACACCCACACACCTGCGGAATACCCAGACGGTGGCTTGGCATCCTGAAAGGTTAGAATAGGTTAGGTCACCCGACTGACCCGACAAAGAAACCCACCCACACCCACACACCTGCCAAATACCCAAACGGTGGCTTGGCATCCAGAAAGGTTAGAATAGGTTAGGTCACCCGACTGACCCGACAAAAAAACCCACCCACACCCACACACCTGCGGATTACCCAGACGGTGGCTTGGCATCCCGAAAGGTTAGAATAGGTTAGGTCACCCGACCGACCCGACAAAAAAACCCACCCACACCCACACACCTGCGGAATACCCAGACGGTGGCTTGGCATCCTGAAAGGTTAGAATAGGTTAGGTCACCCGACTGACCCGACAAAAAAACCCACCCACACCCACACACCTGCGGAATACCCAGACGGTGGCTTGGCATCTCGAAAGGTTAGAATAGGTTAGGTCACCCGACTGACCCGACAAAAAAATCTACATACACCCACACACCTGCGGAATACCCAGACGGTGGCTTGGCATCTCGAAAGGTTAGAATAGGTTAGGTCACCCGACTGACCCGACAAAAAAACCCACCCACACCCACACACCTGCGGAATACCCAGACGGTGGCTTGGCATCCCGAAAGGTTAGAATAGGTTAGGTCACCCGACTGACCCGACAAAAAACCCACCCACACCCACACACCTGCGAAATACCCTCACGGTAGCTCTGGCTTCCAAAAGGTTTAAATAGGTTAGGCTATCGTAGGCAGTGGATAAATTATACTGTCACAATATATCCGGCACCCAAACGGCTGCACCGAACGGTCCCGGCGCCGAAGCGTCCTAGCGCCTAAACGGCTCGCGCCGAAACGGCTGCGCCGAACCGTCCCGGCGCCTAAGCGTCCCAGCGCCTAAACGGCTCACGCCGAAACGGCTGCGCCAAACCGTCCCGGCGCCGAAGTGTTCCAGCACCTAAACGGCTCTCGCCGAAACGGCCGCGCTGAAACGTCCGCGCCGAAACGGTCGCGCCAAAACGTACTGTACCCCCTCAGGTTAAGGGAGGTTTAAGATATTGTAACGTGTTCGGCTATTCAACACAGCCGACACGCATACAAAGAAAACGACACGCACACAGCAGTGCAACGCACGGACACGAGACAGCGACTGACCGACTCGCACTAAGGCGGCGCATCAGAAGACCCTGACGTGACGTCACTGCTACTATAAAAGAGCGGCTGACCAACGGTGAGCAGCGTATTTGAGCCAAAGCGGCCTTTGCGACTCACAGACATTCAATAGCTCGAGCACACTTGCCAAAGCGGCAGTGTGACTCATAAAATCCAGAACTTAGCGTACTCGAGCCAAAGCGGCCGTGGCGACTCGTAAATTCATTTCTCTTAAATTCAATTTCTTCCTCAACTTAAATTCAATTTCATAATCTCAACCTTTCTTTTGAAAAAAACTTAGCGTTTAGCCAAAGCGGCATCTGACTACTAGACAAAACAAAAACTAGCATTTAGCCAAAGCGGCATCTGACTGTAAAAAGAAAAACTCAAATTTAGCAATTGGCCAAAAGCGGCAATCGACTATAACCTACAAAAAACATAGAAAACGCGAAAACGACGCATAAAGCAAATTAGATTTAGAAAAATAAAAACGTAAGAAAAATTAGAAAAATAAAACGCCAGAAAAACATTAGAATGTCAAAAATATTCAAAGATTATGATTTCATTTTATATTATAATTTTGTAAATAGTTTAACACGACATTAAAATAGCATTTTGCCGACAGCGGCACATTAAGGTAAAAGAATCTGTTCCTTGTGTACCATCATTCTTTTCCTTGCAATTAATCAATCTTTAAAAAATTTCAGAACTTAAAATCATTGTTAGCTAGAGGCAGCTTTGGTTGTAAGCAAGCAAGGCAGCTACGGTGTAGCTTTCACTGGCACCCTAGTCTGTACGCAAACTTGCAACTCAAGTCTGTAAAAGGCAGCTCTTGGTACTGTTCTGATTCCAAGGCAGCTACGGTGTAGCTACCATTGGCACCCTAGTCTGTGGAATCAGGCATACTCGAGTCTGTGAGGGAGGTAGCTCTGGTTGACGAAAGTCAACTCGAGTCTGTATTAGGGTAACCGCGTTTTTAGAACATTTTCCCCTTAAGGAGCTCCGAAGATAAATTCACCCGTGACAAAGAATATACTCACGCGGACTAGGTTAACTTCACTAGCCTTCTGCTAGTGAAGCATAACCATAGAAAGTCACAATATGTGTCAGGTAAGTAAGAACAAGTTTATTGTAAAAAGTATGAATTCATTTAATACATGGCAAAACTTGATATCGTCTTGCAAAAAAGTTATTCATCTTTACAGGGTAGGTCAGGATAGATCACAGGCGCAGGTCGCATAAGCAGTGGAATTTTGTTCGAGATCTCTCCCGAGTGACTTTCCGCTCCGTGCCTCAATGAGATTTTGCCTGATTCTGTCGAGTGAAGGTAAGAATTCTTTTCCCTGTGTAATCAACAAAAAAGTAGTAGATGAGTCGAAACAGCGTGCCTCAATGTTATTGCGCAGAGGCTTATTCCGTACCGAACTAAAAAAGCTGTAGTCCAGAGAGATACATGGTATTTGTGTATTTGAACTGATTTATCTGTCTGAGCTACGTCTTTCTTAGTCGGTGCGAAATAAGCAATAACATTGAGGCACGTTGTTTCTACTTGGTGAGATACATTTTTCTTAATCAACTTAGCCAATGGCCCATTTCTACGATCATCTAACAAACTTTTTCAGACATTATGAATACACATCCGGGTAGTGACGGAGACTTCAACGTTGACAGTCTTTGAAGATACAGAACCATGGCTGTCCGTGTGCTCCGACCTTGTCCTACCTGATAGGCAAGCTACAGTTCCTGGCTGCGGTGTATCGCAAGCAGTCTCAAACAGCTGAAGTGTTGAAGCTCAACGGATGTTCATGACTTATTAGCATCAATTGTATTTGCTGTTACCGAGAAGCACTACTTCGATATTGGTAGTGCGTTTCGACTATTTCATAAGTATGAACAGCATTTATCTGATACAAAAACCTTACTCCTGAAATGTATGTAAGTTGTTGTATGCCTGCGTTAAGTACGGATGCTGAACATTACAGCTGTCCATAGTTATTCTTGGCTATTGAGGATTGGAGTTAATAAGTGTCCAGAGACTACACATTATCATGCGGTAACTAAATGATCATTCTCTTTTAGGGCCTGGCAATGATACCGCCGATGTCGGTAATGATGTCGTATATCAACAGCATCGTAATATTCTCAATGACTCCGATGCCTGGCAAGAGATGTCAACCTGGAAAATGAATTTCTTATGTTACGATCCTATTTAATTATTACTGTGTGTGAGATGAATCTTTGATTGTTCAAATAAATTTGTTTTCACCTACCTGATGCGATTGCTTCGACCTTTTACACAATGAGAATGAAAATTTGTGTTACACTTCAATTCATTTTTATTTTCAATCAATTCATGTTGAATAAGTGATTTTAGTGGTTGATTCGGGTCGCATTGTTTCAATTAACTTAATCTGAAGCGACACCTAACCTCCCTTGGCAGATAGTAAAAAGGACTACAATTCGCTTCCATTATTTGAACACTTGGTAATAAATGATAGTTAATTTAAAATTTACTCCACACCGCATTCGCTTGCTTCGATACACAACAAACATAACCTATTCCTGTCACGGTCTGCAAATAGCAGACGGACTGTAGGGATATTCGTGGCAAGTCGGAAATTGGCGGCCCTCGTAAAATTCGAATAAATCAGCGCTTGCGCATTTGTTTCGGGCTCATTCCTCGCGTCCTCACGGTATAGTATACTGACCTTCTTTAAATTTCTTCACGTTTCGTGGCTTCTTACGGTGGTATACAATTCGTGTTTCCACTAAATTGTCGAATTGTCTTGCCGGTACGTGGATTTGAAAATTGAAAGGCGATTCCTTATCGCTGTTGGACTCTACTGTCGAATGTTCCAATATGCTTTGGACAATATCAACGTCATCATCCTCAGCAATGTCACTCGGTGCCAAAGCCCACAGAAGACTCCTAACATGATCGTATTGCAAACCACGTATGTGTACAGAGCCTCTTCGCTCTTGACATGATTGAGTTCCTTGGCAATTTCTTTCCATACCTGGTCGTGTTTTGATACGATCTGCCCATCGTTGTTTGGACTAATTAAGTCTTTGAATTTTGTCAAAGCATTCAGCACCACGTTCTCGTCAATTGTTCGAGGCCTGCCACGCTTTCGCTTATTTTCTACTAATTTTGCAGCTCGGTAACTTTTTTCAGCCATTGTCGGTCAATTTTTGATGGCAAACTTTTTTATGGAAGAAGAACACAACACAGTTACAAGCGAGGTTAGAAGAGCTATCGTAAATGCCTGAACACACCAAATTTATTTCCGAAGCGGGGAAAGCCCCTTGATGGGAATGACCCAAAAGAACGTTGAAAGTACGGTGAACACGTTAGCCAACTTGACGGGCGCAATTAGCCGCAGAGACTAAAGACTGTGTCGCTTCCAGTTTCTACGCATAAACATTTGAACAAGTTAGCCGGAAATACTTGGGTAGCAGAGTACCGTAGCGCTTCAAGTTAGGGCGGCGCGGCGAGGCCGCGAAGCTCGACCCGTGAGCAGCTACCTGGCTGCCCCAACCTCAAACTAAAAAAAAAAGCACGTAAATATGGTGATCCATGATGTCGACGAAGCAGCCCCCGCTCCGATCAGGGGGTTACTCGCGTCTTCTAGGGGTGGTATCTCGGGTAATTTTGAAGTTAGGGGCTCGACTCTCGGATATTCGGAAAGCACATAAAAAGCACGTAAATATAGCAATCCGTGATGTCGACGAAGCAGCCCCCGCTCCGATCAGGGGGTTGCTCTCGTCTTCTAGGGGTGGTATCTCGAGTAATTTTGAAGTTAGGGGCTTGACTCCCGGATATTCGGAAAGCACATAAAAAGCACACAAATCTCATGACTTTTGATTTCTTACTTTCTAAAAAATAACCGGTGCTCTGCTGGCTTGATTATAAGGTAGCAGAGCATTTTTGATTTTGAATTACTAGCTCAACGGTGAGAGCACAAAAATCCTCACTATCGCACAAAATTAGCACATAAAAAGCACGAAATTTTGGTATATAGTAAATTCATTTCGGCTACCTTGCTTTGCTAGCTTCACGGAGGTCTACTTGATATGAAGAAACTGATTCCAAACATCTCAGAACAAAGTTCCATAATTAGTTTGAAATTTATAGAAATTCTTGGCAAAAAATTTTCAGCGGGAACTATTTTCGTAACGCGAATGACCGAAGAGAATCCTCAGTTTGGAATTATTAAAAAAATATTTCACTGCGATGGTGTTTATATTCAAGTAAGCGAATTCGAAACGCTTTATTTTAACGACTATTACCATTCATATGTTGTAAACTCCAATTGTAATAAGCCAGACTTGTTGATTAATATCGAATTGATACCTGAGCTACCGCCGTGTTTGTATTTGAAGAAGAACAAGGAAGAGTATGTTGCAACAATATACAACATATAGAAGACACAATAGAAGAGAATCCTAATGTATTATATGTCAACTATATTATATAAAAAGTACAATACCGATACAATTCGAATGAAAGAAGTTTCTCCTTATTTCACCTTCTTTACAGTCCTCGCATGAAAAAAAATAATTGTTGAGGCCTGGAAAGTATGCTAGTTTTAGTAAAATATGCTGGTATCGAAAAGTACCAAAGTACTAATTGTTTATACAGTGAAACCTCCCTATGAGTCAATCCACGTCAAGCGGGACACCTTTTTGACCGCATGTTCTTAGAAATCGTCGTAATTTTTTTTACGCATTCTCTGGGTAAAATAAATGGATGAAACTTTTTTTTTTTTTTTAACTCGAAGGGCTTAGAAGTTACAAGGGGTCGCTTTTCGAAAAAAGCACCAAAAACCGGAATCGCTGTCTTCTTTAAACGTTAATATCTCCGGTTTCCCTTGTCGTACAGACATCGGCAAAAACTCATTTTAAAGCTCTTGAATCGCACTTTCACGCTATTAATTTTTAATTCACCTAATAAATAATCTTCTATTTGTTATAAACAATTATATTTTTTAAACTTGATTTTCGAGATGATGACACTTTTCGAAAATTCTAAAAAAAATACGAGCGTGTTCCTTGATTCATTCTCTACGAAATCTGTAAGTTTCAAAATGGAACTCCGATGGAAACTATATTTAAAAAGCGATTGATTCGTGCGGGACGTCGCGCGCGGCTGTCTACGCGGGCGCGCCGAGACCGAAGCTTGTTCTCTTCACATGCAAGGAATACAGGAGGGCTGTTATAGGTCTGAATTCATCGAATGCATCAATTCACAGAATTATTTATTCCATTTCATACTGAATATTCTACTCAAAACAATAAAAATATTAATACAGAACTAAAAGGCTTAACTAAAATCTTAAAACACATCACAATTTCGAAACTAAAGCTCCCATAGTCATCAAAAATAAGTGGTAAATATAAAGTACTTTTTGATTCCATCAAATGGAATACGTCACAATATCATCATTCAATTAATTACGTACTAAATTAATCAACTAAAACCTATATTAAAAATTTAAGAACTATATTACATATAAATAAAATCTTAAAGTGAGCCGCAAATTTGAATTTCTGCTAATAGTTGATTTACTTGGAAACCAATGCTTCTACTGACTTCTGTGAGGATCATTCTGTGAGGATTATAAAAAAGAAGCTGTTGCATTACAAGCTCGATTTCAGAAAGCGAAGATTTTCATTGTATAAAACCAATTTCAAAAAAATAAAAATAAAAAATTGTTGCCAAAAGATATTCGAAAGCACAAAAGTCAGTAAAAGCATTGGTTTCCAAGTAAATCAACTATTAGTAGAAATTCAAATTTGCGGCTCACTTTAAGATTTTATTTATGTGTAATATAGTTCTGAAATTTTTAATATAGGTTTTAGTTGATTAATTTAGTACGTAATTAATTGAATGATGATATTGTGACGTATTTCATTTGATGGAATCAAAAAGTACTTTATATTTACCACTTATTTTTTATGACTATAGGAGCTTTAGTTTCGAAATTGTGATGTGTTTTAAGATTTTAGGTAAGCGTTTTATTTCTGTATTAATATTTTTATTGTTTTGAGTAGAATATTCAGTATGAAATGAAATAAATAATTCTGTGAATTAATGGATTTGATGAATTCAGACCTATAACAGCCCCCCTGTATTCCTTGCATGTGAAGAGAACAAGCTTCGGTCTCGGCGCGCCCGCGTGGACAGCCGCGCGCGACGTCCCGCACGAATCAATCGCTTTTTAAATATAGTTTCCATCGGAGTTCCATTTTGAAACTCACAGATTTCGTAGAGAATGAATCAAGGAACAGGCTCGTATTTTTTTTAGAATTTTCGAAGGTGTCATCATCTCGAAAATCACGTTTAAAAAATATAATTGTTCATAACAAATAGAACATTATTTATTAGGTGAATTAAAAATTGATAGCGTGAAAGTGCGATTCAAGAGCTTTAAAATGAGTTTTTGCCGATGTCTGTACGACAAAGGAAACCGGAGATATTAACGTTTAAAGAAGACAGCGATTCCGGTTTTTGATGCTTTTTTCGAAAATTCGACCCCTTGTAACTTCTAAGCCCTTCGAGTTAAAAAAAAAAAAAAATGTTTCATGCATTTATTTTACCCAGAGAATGTGTAAAAAAAATTACAAAAGAATCAGAAACATCGAGGGAAATTTTTGGCCAAATCCGTCCCGCTTGACGTGGACTGACTCATATACGTCAGTTCTAACCTCAACATTATTTGCTTTTACGTTAATGTCTTGTAACACTCCTAGCGGTTTGTTTATACTGCCATCATGATTAACGAATTCTATTTTTGTATCATTTAGTTCGTTATTATTAAAATATTTATTCTTTAAATCT
Organism: Rhogogaster chlorosoma; assembly: GCA_944452935.1. NCBI lineage: Eukaryota > Metazoa > Arthropoda > Insecta > Hymenoptera > Tenthredinidae > Rhogogaster > Rhogogaster chlorosoma. The sequence goes on along the minus strand of OX101803.1, from coordinate 15,815,287 downwards.
ATCGGTATTATTGACATCGCCGCTCCCTTGTCTATTTCCATTTTAATTTTCGTATTAATATCGATATTCATATACTGTGGTTCTACACAGGTGTCGCCCGGTATATATTTAGGGCGCGTGAAATACAAATTTTTGCGTGTGAACATATCGGCTAAATCTTCCGAAATACTATTAGTTTCCGAATTATTATTATTATCATTATCATTATCGCTATTATGCGAACCGAGATAACCTACACGCGGCGCGCTTTTACATGCGACTTGTATATGTCCTTTTTTTCCACACGCTCTACAGGCCGAATCTGCGTGACGACACTTATAAAAGCTATGGTCTGACCTACCGCATCGATAGCACGCATACTCCGATGCTCGGTTTCCACGTTGCTGCTGCTGGCCGCCTCGGCCTCTCAACGTATTCCCTTGGTGCGTACGCGCCGACGGCGCCTGCTCCCTCTGCTGGCCGTGTTGGTTGCCTCTCTGCATGCCTCGGCCTCGTGATCCTCCCCTCTGCTGCTTCCTTTGTTCGTACTGCGGTCCTCTCCAACCGCTTTGCGGATGTTTAGCGGCATCCATCTTGTGTAAATTTTCAGCCACGTGTTCGTGATTTCCTTGTACTTTTTCAGCGCCTTCTTCCGCTGCCACGGATGCCAATGCTTTTTTTAGCACCGTTTCTAACGTCGGCGTCTCCATTTTTAAGATCTCCGCTCTTATATTTTTTACTTTAAGACCCACTATTATTTGGTCTAAAATCTGCTCGTCCACATTATTTTCGAACTTGCAATTCTTTGTTAATTCACGAAGCGCGGCAACATATTCACTAATATTTTCACCACTTTTTTGCATTCGCTGCCTGAAACTGTTTCTGTGTACTAAGTACGAGGCAGGTGGTTTGAGATATACTTTCACTTTTTCAATAATAATATCGTACGGAGTCTCTCCTGGCTTGTTCGGCTTGCAAATTTTATCAATTATGTCATAAGTATCTGCGTTTACTTTTGCCAGCAGAATGGCTCTTTTCTTATTTTCATCAACGACGTCGTTTGCTATGTAGTACTGCTCGATGCGATCGACAAATTTCTCCCAATCATTCTTGTTTATCAGTGATTCTATAGAAAGTGGAATTTTTTGCCTAAAAAATGTTAACATGCTTTTTTTGTAAATATGAAACAACAACTCGTTTTTCTAATGGCAGATGATGAATTATCACTGCTATGAGAAGGGCCAGTAAATTTCACAAGTATTTCAATTTTTATTAGCGCTTTTCGAAAAAATGCTTCCAGGGGACTGATAACGTGTACAGGGGACTGAAAAATCAATACGAATTCCAAATAGAACGAATATTTTATTGAAATAAAAAAATAATGGATAAACGAAATGTTACATTTATCAATGTGAAACCGAAAATAACATTTTTTTCGATGGAAAAAGTGAAAATTCTTATCACATACGTATTATTAACTTATGTATGTAGTACGTTTTTTCTAAGCGATTTCTTATAGTATAGTAGGTTTTTATATAGTCTTATAAAATATTAGTTTTTATTTTACGGTAACTTTTCCCATAATACATAGTAAATTAGATTGAACAGTATTTGTTGCTCACAAATTTTGCTTATACTATAATATTGAATATTCTTATTAAGTATTATAATTTTTTTTGATCATTTTTAATTTTTTCATATCTAGCTCTTTCAGCGACTCTCTTTTTTCTAGCCTTTCCTCTCTGCTCAGTATTCGTTTATGCGTTGGTGCCATTTTTATTTCGTTTCCGACTGTAAATGTACACATTATATATAATCATAAGCTTCGTATAGTTGTTAAATGTATTCAGAAATAAAATTTCTATAAACGTAGGTGGTCAATAAAGGAAGAAAAACGCATTTGTTGCACAGATTTATCAGTCCCCTGGAAAAATTCTCAATCCCCTGCAACAGTTTGTTGCAGGGGACTGAGACCAGGGGACTGAGATTCTTCACGAAAATTGTTAATAACTCCGAACAAAATCATTCACAAATGTCATCATTGTACACACAGCTCAGGACAGACTTTATAATTTCATTCTATTCAATAAATATGAGACAATTAAGTAAATTTTAACAATAATACTTACCAGGGGACTGATAAATTTACTGTCTCCGCCACGTCTTCCATTAATCGAGTCGTGGTTGCTACTAAACAAAACCGATGTACATAAACTAATGGTACATTTTCGTTAACTCCAGTTTGACAATTATTCTTAGATGGAAGCACTTGATACTACGAGGTGAAGAATATCGAAATATTTGAATTTTGTTCGAAGCCAGGGGACTGAAGTCTCAAACTGGTTACAAGATTCACGATCGATTTTTATGTAAATACAATAATAAAAAACCGCAAACAATATTATAATCATCATCCACAATCTATGTAGTTTAGATGTCATGAACCAAAATAAGTGAAAATTTCATCTTATGCTCGTGAATACGTTTAGTTATCTGAATTTTGCGTTGGTGACATGCCAGGGGACTGAGATTTGGACCGAACATGAGTGATTTTGACGAAGAAAAATGTGAAATTCCATGATTTTGTTGCATGGCCTACGTAGCCCAGTGTAGATTCTTCTGCACCAGTACGAAAAAAAAATTTATTTCATGTTTCAAATCCCTATAAAATCGAGGAACGCAGAAAATTCCACTTTCTGTAGAATCACTCTTATATCAAAATCCAAAGATGCAGATACCTCCATTTTCTTTGTTTGTTTCACCACACTCGTTACACTGTCCTTTTTCTTGTCGTCGTTTTTTTTTTCCCTTCGAGCTTCTTCTAACGTTTTAACTTTATCGCCTCTGCCTGCTTTGAGTTCCTGTTTTACGTAATCTCGAAATATTACTCTTATTTCATCTAACGTGTCGTCTTTCTGTACTACGACACCGTTAGCTGTGCACACTTTTGCTAATTCTTCTTTACTCAAACTTTGTATCCACGACGTTCCAGTTACGCCGGGCATTTATGCGTAATCGCGGTCGGCCTCGTTTTAGCCACGCGTCTTCTTCATCGTTTTACCTCGTCGCCAGTTATTGTATATGTATGTGTGGTGAGTAGTGAAGTAGTGCGGCTCCTAATCCAAGCGGCGCCTAATCCACCCTGTTGAAATGTCCGAGTGGTGAGCGCGCCTTTACCGGCAGAGTGTTCCTTATTTTCCAGGGTTGTAACCCGCGCCCTAATGTAATAAATTTAAGATTATTATCGACAGGGTGTACCTAGTTATTATCTACAGGGTGTGCCGCGCCTTTCAATCAATGCGCTTGTAATTGACGCGCCTTTCGATCAAAGCGCCGCGTTGCGTATTCTTAGCCAGCGCATAATCAATCGTCAGAATTTTTTACGGTAGGTTATCGGTATTTGTCGGCACCGTGATCTTGAGGCGTCAGAATTTTATATCAACTTTGACTTGCTACCGGTTAAGTACAGTGCGTAACCAGCACCGTGACCGTGAGGCGTCAGAATGTCAGCCATTTGCGAGACGTTTGAAACATATCTACTGTCGCGATCCATCTTGAGGCGTCAGAATTTTATATCAATAATTTGTAAGCGTGATCGTGAGGCATCTGAGGCGTCAGAATTTTATATTAACTTTGACTTGCTACCGGTTAAGTACAGTGCGTAACCAGCACCGTGACCGTGAGGCGTCAGAATGTCAGCAATTTGTGAGACGTTTGAAACATATCTACTGTCACGATCCATCTTGAGGCTTCAGAATTTTATATCAATAATTTGTAAGCGTGATCGTGAGGCATCCGAATTTTATAGTGACGAGCCTGTTCGTACAGAAAAAAATCTCTCGATATAAATACGACCACCTCAGTAAATGCAGCCACAGTTGGAAATTGAAGACGCACGCTTTCGCGAGTACTTCAAAATGGCGACGCTCATGGATCTAGCAAGACAGATGGAAATTAAATTGAACGACATGTTCCGATTGATAACAGGTATAAGGAGTGTTGGAAAGATTGAGAGATGGATTCACCAGTATGATGTTACTATACGCTTGTTGCGGAAGGCACTTAAAAAAAATTGATTTATCATGTGGACTCAAACACAGTCTGGAGTCAAGAATTGGCCGATTGAGAAGTCTTAAAGTTTTGGTGCGGCAACAGATCAAGACCAGTCGAGGAATTGGAAATACCTCTCAACAATTACGCAGCAGTCGAGTATGCTGGCAGGATACTGAATCAGCTTTCAAAGGAAGAATTCGCACAGGACTCGTAATCAATATACAGCACATCGATCCAAAAAAATTCTTAGAAGATGCTAAACATCTGGTCATCGTTCGAATCAAAAATGCACTGCGGAAGCACACTTGCATTAAAGTAAACACCGCGCTTAACGGAGAATTTTTGTTGAAAGAAAAAAGGGAGACGGAATCCTTCAACACGGTGAATCGGCAGCTACTTGCAACAACGAATCTACAGGAATGGTATGCTGATCACATTGTCACACCCACAATGAGTCAGTTGGAAGAATTTCAGGAGAGGGATAGCGGCTGGGCACTAAGTAGACTTATTAATTTAGAAGTCAATGTGAATAAATGTGAACCCCTAAACGCCTCGAGTTTTGTGGAATTACCTGCGGGAGTGAAAGCTCGAAAAGCGGTAATAAATGTTCGTTCGCGAGATGACGCATGCTTTGCCTGGGCAATCGTTTCAGCTTTACATCCTGTGACGCTTCGTACGGAGCGGCCAAGTTCATATCCACATTTCTCGGAGGTATTAAATTTGACTGGCATTTCATTCCCAATGACACTCAAACAAATACCAAAGTTTGAGAGATTGAATACAATTTCGGTAAATGTTTTCATACTAAATGAAAAACGTGGCAAGAGCATTGGAATTGAACCGCTGTATTTAACGAGCAGTAAAAAAGTGACACACATTAATTTGCTCTTCATACAAAACAGCAGTGGTGAGGCGCACTATTGTTGGATTAAAAATCTTTCCAGATTGCTGGCAAATCAGGTATCGCGTAGCAAGAGGAAGAAATTTGTATGTGATAGATGTTTGCACGTCTTTTGGAGTGAAGTAAATTTATGTGAGCACAGCGTTGATTGCGCTGAATTAAATCATTGCGCGGTGGAGCTTCCCACGGAAGAAACTAAGTGGTTGCAGTTCAAAAATCATAACCGGAAGGAGTTTGCGCCATTTATAGTGTACGCAGACTTTGAATGTCTGCTGAATGAAGTAACGACTGAAGGGTTGGACGATGAGAAGTCTTACGCATATCAAAAGCATGAGGCCTTCAGTGTTGGATATTATTTTCATTGTTCGTATGATAATTCGCAATCAAGGTATGAGACATGTCGAGGCCCAAACCCCTCACAATGGTTTGTTGGAGAACTACACGCGATTGCAATTAACCTGGTACGAACCTACCAAAATCCAGTTAAAATGAATAATTTAACTAAGCAAGAAAATGTGGAATATTGGAACGCAACAAGCTGTCACATCTGCGGTAATCCCTTCACCGATGAAAAAACACGTGTTCACGATCATTGTCACTTTAGTGGTCGATATAGAGGTCCAGCGCATGCTGGATGTAATTTGAATTATCAAGATGATCGCGTTATTCCAGTAGTACTCCACAATATGACTGGCTACGATGCACATTTTATCATAACGGAAATAATGATCACATTCGAAGGAACAGTGACAGTCTTGGCCATCAATAAGGAAAAGTACATCTCATTTACAAAGACAGTTAAAGGGAGCATGAGTTTGAAGTTGAGATTCATCGACTCGTTTAAATTCATGAATTCCAGTTTAGATGAACTTAGTTCACATTTAGGCGTCCAAGAGTTAAAAATATTGAGAAAAAATTTTAACGACATCGATTCCGCTAAATTCAAACTCCTGACGCGAAAAGGTGTATTTCCATATGATTACTTGAACTCACTTGATAGGCTGAATGATACAACTGTGCCAACGCGGAAAGAATTCCACAACCGATTGACAAATACTGAGATTTCAAAAGAGGATTATTCACATGCGTGCGATGTGTGGAAATCGTTTAACGTAAAGACGTTGGGCGAATACAGCGATTTGTATTTAAAAACTGACGTCTTACTCTTGGCGGACGTGTTCGAAAGTTTCAGAAAAAGTTGCATGAGGACGTATGAGTTGGATCCCGCGTACTATTATACCCTCCCGGGATTAACGTGGGATGCTATGCTAAAGTATACCAAAATCCGTTTAGAGCTGTTGACTGATATTGATATGTTATTATATGTAGAACGAGGTATACGGGGCGGTTTGAGTCAGTGCTCGAACAGGTATGCCAGTGCTAATAATAGATATATAAAGTGTTACGATGTAAATGCACCGAAAAAATATCTAATGTACTTTGATGTAAATAATTTATATGGCTGGGCAATGTCTCAACATTTGCCCACTGGAAAATTTGAATGGCTTGCAGATCCAGCACAATTCGACGTGTCGCTGATTTCCGATGACTCTTCAATCGGATATATCCTGGAAGTTGATTTGGAATATCCTGATGAAGTCCACGATCATCATAAGGACTTACCATTCTGTCCTACTCACAGCAACGCTCCGAATACGCGAAACGTTAAACTGCTCGCAACTTTGCATAATAAAAAAAGATATATTATTCACTACAGAAATCTCAAGCAGTGTCTGAACCATGGATTGAAATTATCTAGAATTTATCGAATTTTACAGTTTGAACAGTCGACGTGGCTAGGTTCGTATATTGCATTAAATACCAGCTTGCGCACACGTGCTAAGAATAGTTTTGAAAAAAATTTATTCAAATTGATGAACAATGCTGTGTTTGGTAAAACGATGGAAAATGTTCGAAATCATGTGGACATAAAATTAATCACCAAATGGGATGGACGATTCGGTGCAAAATCCTTGATCGCTAAACCAAATTTTCACCGAAGAACGATATTTTCTGAACATTTCATAGCGATAGAATTGCGAAAGTTGAAGGTGAAAATTTTCAAACCAATTTACGTTGGAATGTGTATATTAGATTTATCTAAAACCTGCATATACGCGTTTCATTATGAATATATGAAAGCCGTATTCCAAGATGACTGCAAGCTACTTTATACCGACACTGATAGTTTAATATATGAAATAAAATGTGACGATATTTATGAAATAATGAAACGCGACATTGGAAGATTTGACACAAGTGATTATGATCCAAGTAATTTGTATAATATTCCTTTGAGAAATAAAAAAATTCCGGGGCTGATGAAGGATGAAAATAATGGTGATGTAATGACTGAGTTCGTTGGTTTGAGATCCAAAAGGTATTCAATTAGAATTGCGGATAAAAAAATTAAAAAAGCCAAAGGGGTGAAAAATTGTGTTGTACAAAATGAAATAGATTTTGATGATTATCTCAATTGTCTGAGTACTAATAATCATTTAACGAAACAGCAGCAGTGTATACGCTCAAAGTTGCATAAGGTATATTCAGTGTGCGAGACAAAGATAGCCCTAAGCTCTGACGATACGAAACGCTTTGTGATTCCCAAATCCACTGGCACGCTGCCATGGGGGCATTATAGTATAAGGAGTCAGTTGGAAAGTGAGCCAGAACAAGATGTCCATTGATATTTGTTATTTATTCGATGTGACAATACATTTTACAACAATTATAAAACATTTTTCTTATTGATCCATGAATTGTGCGATGAATCAAACCCCAACCACTTAACATATACCTGATTCCCTCTTTTACATAAAATTTTTTCCACTAGATGTACATCAGGATATTTAGATATTTTTAATTCATGTTCATAAAATCCCCCCATAATGGGCTGCCCACGAGAATCTGCGAGGGAATACGTCGCTGGATTCGTAACTCGTACTTTAATGATTTTGAATACTTCCGTGGACCAATTAGGTGTGAACCCTCGAGCAAATACAGTTTTGTATTTACTGACACGTACAAAATCACCGACTTTGAATTTTGCAGGCCCCGCTATTTTGACGTTGCTGTATACGGTTGTAAGAAGTTTCTTGGCAATCGTTGGGGTAACTTTCTGCGGAGCCATTCCAATCGTTCTGTGCACGCGTTTATTATAGTCGGCAACCAACCGGTGAAGCATATTCACCCAGTCGTAGGATCCGTTAGCGGTAAAGGCCATCCACATTGCTTTTTTCAGAGTTCTGTTCCAACGTTCAACTACGGATGCTTTCATAACGCTGTACGTTGAGTAGTGATGAATTCCATTTTCACAGCGCCGGATTTAGCGTGTAAGGGGCCTGGGGCTACACACATTTTTCGGGGCCCTGCATAGGCATAATTTGATAATAATAATAATATTGATATCATATTTTAAATTATTTAAATTGTCTTCTGTAAATGCAAATATAAAAAAAATTCTATAAAAAAGATAACCGGAATCTCATTCAGTAATCCGTTTTAAAAGAGCCTTCAAATTTTTTTTTAAATTGCAAGTGGCACTTTTGGGGGCCCCTGAGCATGCGGGGCCCAGGGCTATAGCCCCTGTAGCCCCCCCCCCCCCCCCCCCCCCTAAATCCAGGCCTGCATTTTCAGATAAGTGAGACTTAAACGATGCGTTATAAAATTCTTTACCATTATCAGTTTGAAGATTTTTCGGTTTCTGTGAGTCTGATATAATTACAGTAAATGCAGCACGCACGTCCTTGGCGCTCTTACTTCTGAGTGGAATAGCCCACGCATACTTGGATAGAACGTCGATTACTGTGAGTATGTACTTAAATCCCTTGTTAATTTTTGCATACGGTTGCATGTCGACAAGGTCTGCCTGCCACAAATCATCGTATCCATGGGTGATGACCCTTCGACGTGGATAATTTCGTCGCGCGGGCGCATGCAGCTCTTTTACTAGCTGCAGTTTTTCTTTACTCATTCTGATTACGAGCTTTGAGACGCGCAACGAGTATTTGAATTTGAGTTTTCAGATCAGCATGCAACGAGTCGACGTATTCCTTATTTACAGCATCGAACGGCTGCATAGGAGTCTTCACGTTGTGTAAAAACTTGCTCTCAAAATCAAAGTCGTTCACGAGACCCACCCGCTTGATAGTCGGTAACGAATCAATATAATATCTTGTTTGCGCTCTTCCCCTATCAACGTATGATTTTGTCGCAACGTCGTAACCAAGATTTGGATCACCCACACGAGTTAGTCTTTTACCCTCAAAGTCATAATGTCCGTCAGGTGTGAGATTTTTTCTATCGACATATTCTTTATTTACCGCATCGAATTGATTGTCAGGATTTCCAACATTTGTGAGGCGTTTATTTCTGAAATTCCACGTTTCATTAGGCCCGAGTTGTAAAACATTATTGCGAACTTCATCAACATATTTTTTGTTAACAGCATCATTCTCAGCTAGTGGTGCATGCACTTCTTTTATTCGTTTGTTTCTTAAATTATAATGCTCTCCATCTTCAGGAGTTAAAAAATTATTGTCAACGTAATCCTTCGTCACGACGTCAGTCGACTCGGTAGGAAGCGCAACATTTGTTAACCTTTTACCGCGAAAGTCAAGATTTCCATTTACTTGCAAAATATTGCTGCCACCATTAGCGGTGGGTGTGCTCAATATGGGGATACGCTTAGAGTCAAGATGTCTTCCGAATTTATCAACAGACATTTCTACACTGACGTGTAATAGTGTGGCACCATCTATATATGAATAATATTTGCCTCACGAAGTTCCTCTACGATGGACATTATTTCATTGTCATGCCCTGTGTGGCCAGCATTCCTGGACGCCACTAGAAGTCTCAATCTCTCAACGAGTTCGTTTGGGTTGTCCCAATGGACATAATCTACGGGATGATTTGTAACGACCATTCTGTTGGGAACCAAACCTCGACCAGACGATTTGCTACGAGCTGCAGTGTTGAATAATCTCGCGATTACATATTTCCATTTATAACTTTTATTTCCATTCAGCTGCCCGTGTTCAGTATATCCGCGCTTGTGAGCGTTAGTCGCATGCAATATGCTTTTGTATTTTATAAGATCAACGTCCGTAAAGTCTTCTTCATCGGGAATTCGTTTAAAAATCAGCTCCATTAATCCCTTGGATCCCTTGTACGTAACATTATTGATTATAATATTGTCATTTTTATCTACTTCGATAGGGGAATTACCGAGCAGCCAGGATCCATCCGCAAAACGAACCCCAGACGTTGTATCATATATGTTTTTCGTGTCAAAAATCAATCCCTTGAAATACGGTTTAGTCAATTCACCAAAATTCTCGTCAATATATTGGACGGCATAGTCACGACCCTCGGGGGTTTCTAGAATTGATTGCAAAGTAGTTTCAGGCGATGGATCGGGGTATGACTGAGCTACGGGCTCTAGGTTTAGAAAAACGGAGTCGTTTCTTGGCTGTGTAGAGTCTATTTCCATTGAAACGGAAGCATTCTCAGATGTACCCCGGCGATTCGTGATCGGAGTGCTTGACGGTTTGAAACGGATATTTCGGTTCTGCTTCGTGTCATCCTCATCGTCCAGTTCAAGTTTTCGTTTCACCTGCACTATTGGTTTTCGTTCGACCGACGTATTGATGTTGCGACCCTCGGCTAGGATCTGTAGAGGGGCTACGATTGGTGCCAGGTTTTTTTCCAGGGCTTCAACAGCCTCTGACTGATTAACTTTCAGCGCTCGGTATTTTGCACGAATCACTTTACTCGATCGCGAAATTGCCTTTCTAATTTTTTCATCATTAAGTTTGGTGGAATCATTTTTATTCTTTATGTCCCCAGTAGATAAACAAGGCGGGTTCTGGATAGAAAAGTGTTAGTGCACACGTACACGCACACACATGCGCGCGCCGTCCGTGTCCGTGTGAGGGTGGGGGGAGTCCGCGGACCCCTGGCGATGACGTCACCCGCCTCGACTCAAAATGGCGTCACACACCCTTGAGTTGACGGCACACACCCTTAATATGACGGTACACACCCTTAATTTGACGACACACACCCTCAAAATGGCGGCACACTCCCTTAATATGACGTCACACACCCTTGATACGACGTCAGACTCTCGAACCTTCGATGATGACGTCACGCTCGGACCTCCAGAACTTTCGATGATGACGTCACTCGAATACCCTAGCGATTAACGGTTCCCTGTCTTCTTGGAATTTTTCGGACAAACATTTCTTGGAATTTTTCGGACAAACATTTCTTGGAATTTTTCGGACAAACATTTCTTGGAATTTTTTCGGACAAACATTTCTTGGAATCGGCACCCTTTGTGATTTGAGAAATTTGTTATTTGATACCCCTGCGATTCGTGCAGGCAGATTTCTCGATAACTTATGGTTCTTGGAAAACAAACAGTTCCTGGAATGTCCCTTCATGCGCAGCACTCTGTAAGATTCTGGAAGTATCTATTATATCGAATGAACCTCATATTAGAGATACAACCCTCAAGACCAGTAGAGGGGTGAACGATTATAAAAGCTGAGAATTCGCGCTGGAGAATCACATTCTCTCGAATGAGTCTTGAACGTTTGTTAAAATTAGTCAACTTTGAGAATTTCTGAAAATTACATCCCGGAAAATAAATCGTTACAATGGAGATGATATTAGATGTGCAAGGCTTTGAACACCCCATTAACGAATTCGTGTTAAAAGAACTCGGTGCAATTACCATTCAAACAGATGAAACAGGCTTGCAAGGTCTAGCACGCATTCTTTTCAAACCACCGTGTGCTTGGAAAATATTATCTGTCAAATGCAGAGCTGTCGATGCTTGGTTGACGCGAAATCATCATGGAATACCATGGAATGCTGGCAATATGTCTTACGATAAGGTGCAGGAAGTTGTGCAAAAAGTTGTCGAGCATGCAAGTTATATCTACGTCAAGGGAAAGGAGAAGAAAAATTGGATCGAAAAAATCATCAACGACGAATCGAAGCATGTGATCGATTTACAAGAATTGGGATGTCCAAGTCTTCGATGGCTCGTAGACTACGAAGTGATGCATTGGCATGGGGACTGTCACGGGAACCTCTCAAGATATCAGTGCGCCTTTGAAATCGTGCAGCGTTTGAAAACTTGGTATTTAAAGGAGTGTAAACCATCCCTTTTTAGAGCATTATACACAGCCATTCAAATACGAGATTGGAAACAAATGAAGGCGGAAGACATCGCCTATCTGCCTAAAGATTTTATCCTCATTTACGGGTCGAACGTCATCGATGAGGTGTGGGACAAGCTATCCGAGGCTATGAAGAAGGACAAAGACATCGCAGGCTGTCGGAGATGTCGGATACATTATGAATCGCAGGGTGACCAATTTGATGGACCTACTCCTATGGTCAGAGATTGCCCACAATGTCAAACACACTTATAGGCTCGGAACCTCTTCTGGAAGCTTCGGGTAGACCCGGAATTATTCAGCACCATGTGAGAATTTGATATCCCTGTACGAAGAACATGCAGATGCAAGTCTATTCTTTGATAACTATTGATTCGTGGAATATCCTCCATAACGATTCTCGGAATTTCTAGAACCATCCGACACCCTGTGAGAACTTCATTCAATCAGACCAAATTACTTTGGAATGCAAAAATATGATTAGCCTCATGATTCTCAGAAAAATAGTTCTTGGAACAACCTCCAACTCTGGAAATTAGTGGAGGGGTTGTCAGCTATAAAAGAGCGAAAAATGTAGGGTTGAACATCAATCTACAAGTGTTCCTTAAATGAACCAGATCTCTCGACGTGAATTGCGAATACGAATTGAGTTATTACTGAAAAACATTGACGAAGTGAAGCATTTAATTGAAACCAGATCACGTCTGAATCATATCACGAAAAAGCTTGAAAACATACACTTAGACCAAAGTAAATCGCTGGAAGAAAAATTAACGTAAAAGCTCTAACGTTAAAAAAGATTCAGTATAATGGACCTCACGAAAATCAACAAGATTGCTCGACTGGAGGAATATCTACCGAATAAGAAGATGAGCGACTTGGAAGTATTCAAAGACTATCAAATCACTGGTTTGCGGAAAGTGAAAACCAAATTTGGAGATAGGATAACAGCTGATGTAGAAGATACCTTTTCAATATTTCTACCGGCTCGCATGGCAAGAGTCCTGAACGACGATGGTGATCTTTTCCAAAAAATGGAGCAGGCTGCTGATGAGAATCGATTACAGATGCGCTATCTAGGAGGCCAGTACAATCAAATTGAGTTCAACTGTGTGTAAACCTTTAATTACATTATTAAATTCACTAGTAAATAAGCTGATTATTTGTGAATCTTGATGTAAGTTTCACGTACCAATGTATGTACACTTATCAATATATGTTTGTAAGCTTCATCATGTGAATATGATTTAATAAAAGAAATTATTGGAAAACTATGTGTTGATTATTTGAAGAGTAAGTTGAGCACCATCTCAAAAGATATAATAATCATACATTTATATGAAGACTAATAAACTTATTCAAAAGTATTAAATTATTTATAGATATGTTAAGGTATAGGATTTTGGTTGAAATAGAGGTATACAATAAGTTAGGATAAAATTGAAGGTGTAATTGTTAATATATGAGGTATTCCACGCCGTTTCGAACGGTCAAAAAGTTGTCGACTCTCAAAAAACTTGAAATTTCGTCAGATTGTTTAATTTTATGATAAAAAACAGTGTGAATTATTTCAAAATTTTTGGATCGCTTTTTCTCGAGTTTTTCAACATTTCAATATTTTCAAAATACCGTTATATCTCGCGAGCATTTGATTTAACAGAAAAATGTTTCAGACAAAAAAGTTGCAGCTTTACATGAACTTTGAGAAAAAATTTTGTTTCGAATTTTTCGAGTTTCAAAAATGCCCATTTTTGCCAAAATTACACAAAAAACTTTTTTTTCGGACGGTATGTCACTTTCGATTTTTCTCAAAAAATTTCAGAAAATACTCTGAAGTGTGTACAGTAACACCTATTTTTTTCAGAATGGCTCGATTCGTTGTTCCAAAGCTGTGCTTTGTTTTATTATTATGATATCCCCATGAAAAGCACCTTTGGTGCAAAAACCTTTCGCCTAGTTATATAAATGTGATAGTCACCCACAAAAAATACATTCTCATGCCAAGAAAACATTATACAGTTAATATTTCATGAAAAAAAAGATTCGAAATCAGATGCTATTGCCTAGTACCGATATCACGTTGACTTTTTTCGAATTGACAGTTATATAGGCTTTCCATAACACGGTACATATTGACAGCCTTCCTGAAAACAGAAAATATAAAAAAATAAAAAAAATAAAAAAATTGGAGGTGTGGTACTAGGCGGGCCAATATTTCGTATCACTATATTAGGATTATTGACATGGTTCAATCGCAGTTTCCTTGTACTTATCTAGAAAATGCCCACCTGGTACCACTATACCTCTAAATTGTTTTTCATTTTTAATTTTTTTATGTTTCCTGTTTTTAGGAAGGTTGTCAATATGTACCGTGTTATGAAAAGCCTAATTGTCAATTCAAAAAAAGACAACGTGATATCGGTACTAGGCAATAGCATATATCTGATTTCGAATCTTTTTTTTTATAAAATAATAACTGTATAATGTTTTCTTGGCATGAGAATGTATTTTTTGTGGGTGACTATCACATTTATATAACTAGGCGAAAGGTTTTTGCACCAAAGGTGCTTTTCATGGGGATATCATAATAATAAAACAAAGCACAGCTTTGGAACAACGAATCGAGCCATTCTGAAAAAAATAGGTGTTACTGTACACACTTCAGAGTATTTTCTGAAATTTTTTGAGAAAAATCGAAAGTGACATACCGTCCGAAAAAAAAGATTTTTGTGTAATTTTGGCAAAAATGGGCATTTTTGAAACTCGAAAAATTCGAAACAAAATTTTTTCTCAAAGTTCATGTAAAGCTGCAACTTTTTTGTCTGAAACATTTTTCTGTTAAATCAAATGCTCGCGAGATATAACGGTATTTTGACAATATTGAAATGTTGAAAAACTCAAGAAAAAGTGATCCAAAAATTTTGAAATAATTCACACTGTTTTTTTTCATAGAATCAAACAATCTGACAAAATTTCAAGTTTTTTGAGAGTCGACAACTTTTTGACCGTTCGAAACGGCGTGGAATACCTCATATATGAGCGGATCCACGTCACTTCACTCAAAAAAAAACCGTCAAGTCACGGATTTTTGCGCCATTCAATACATCTGTAGTACTATGGAAAAAAAAAAGTACAATTTGAAGGATTTTGAAAAATTCTCAAAAATGGCGGAGTTAGAGGCATGTGAATTTTTGTGCACCACTTTGTTTGAAAATTTATATCTCCGAAAGTGTTCATCGGAGCGGAAAGATCCTTGGATCGTTTTGTTCGTAAAAGAATGCACTTTTATACAAAAAATCATATTTTCAAAAAAAAAAATTCTTTCAATATTTTTTTGGCGTTTTAATTTTTGATTTCGCTGCCATTTCTGAAGGACTTACAGAAATTCATGGAGATAATTTTTTTTGCATACCTGGATCCTTCCTCTTTAATCCTAAAAAAAAAAATTCATGAAGAAAATACCTGGGCCGGAGATAAAAAATAAAACGTGTCGTCGCGCGTCACCGCGCGCGCTGATCCACGTCCGCGCTACTCCCGCAAGCTCGTTGTGTTACGTAGTGGAGATGTCATATGATGCTTCTTTGCTTACCCAGGTTATCCATTCTCCGAAAATAGTTATTTTACCACCTTAGCCCTTCCGTATCCGTCTACTGGTCATGTTTTCTTGGAGTTATACAATTGTATACGTGTATATATGCCTGTTCTGAAAATTCCAGTACGGTTATGGTTCGTTGAACATACTTGTGCTGGAATTAAGTTTGATTCCATTTCACTCGGTTTGTGCTATATGACTGATGGATCTTGTGCAATATTTTGGTGGTCCTGAAATGAGCCGATGTTTTTCGCGATAATTCGGTGGATGACACTTTTTGTCCGCATATCGCGAGTTTACAACTGATTGCAATTCCAATAATTTAGCATGTTCTTATTTTCGAAGCATATCTTTCGAGTACTGTACATCTGCAGAACATCAACTGGAAGAAACTATTTTACAAAACCGATTCGATAAAGCATTTACAGTTCGTGGCACTCTGAAATTACATGCGGTCATTTCAATATCTCACAAACTCGTCAAAACAAAATCATTTTCCGCAACAGAAAAATTTGATTCGATAAAAATTATGAATTAATTTCAAACAGAGGTGTCCTACTAACAATAAGTGTCATCCAGCAAATTATCGCGAAAAACATCGGCTCATTTCAGGACCACCAAAATATTGCACAAGATCCATCAGTCATATAGCACAAACCGAGTGAAATGGAATCAAACTTAATTCCAGCACAAGTATGTTCAACGAACCATAACCGTACTGGAATTTTCAGAACAGGCATATATACACGTATACAATTGTATAACTCCAAGAAAACATGACCAGTAGACGGATACGGAAGGGCTAAGGTGGTAAAATAACTATTTTCGGAGAATGGATAACCTGGGTAAGCAAAGAAGCATCATATGACATCTCCACTACGTAACACAGCGAGCTTGCGGGAGTAGCGCGGACGTGGATCAGCGCGCGCGGTGACGCGCGACGACACGTTTTATTTTTTATCTCCGGCCCAGGTATTTTCTCCATGAATTTTTTTCTTTAGGATTAAAGAGGAAGGATCCAGGTATCCAAAAAAAATTATCTCCATGAATTTCTGTAAGTCCTTCAGAAATGGCAGCGAAATCAAAAATTAAAACGCCAAAAAAATATTGAAAGAATTTTTTTTTTCGAAAATATGATTTTTTGTATGAAAGTGCATTCTTTTACGAACAAAACGATCCAAGGATCTTTCCGCTCCGATGAACACTTTCGGAGATATGAATTTTCAAACAAAGTGGTGCACAAAAATTCACATGCCTCTAACTCCGCCATTTTTGAGAATTTTTCAAAATCCTTCAAATTGTACTTTTTT
The DNA here is from genome assembly GCA_944452935.1 of Rhogogaster chlorosoma. Classification (NCBI taxonomy): domain Eukaryota; kingdom Metazoa; phylum Arthropoda; class Insecta; order Hymenoptera; family Tenthredinidae; genus Rhogogaster; species Rhogogaster chlorosoma. The sequence goes on along the minus strand of OX101803.1, from coordinate 15,798,259 downwards.
TTTCCATAGTACTACAGATGTATTGAATGGCGCAAAAATCCGTGACTTGACGGTTTTTTTTTGAGTGAAGTGACGTGGATCCGCTCATATAGGTATCGAATTACATAATTCTCAGAATTCGACAGCGAGGGTTGGTCTATAAAATGATCATCCGTCAGTATTTACGAACCATTCACACCTAAGCTTTTGCAGTGTACAATTGTTGTTAGTAACTATAAAAATGGACTCGGTCAAATGTCTTAAGCTTATCAGCATTATGCAAAATGCTTATGAAATTCTGAAAGAGAAATCATCGGCTACGGAAACACAGAAGTGGATCAGATTCGGAACTCAAAACATCAGGCTTTTGAATAAAATCTTACGAAGAACCGCTTCAACGGTGGGAGAAAAAACAAGAATTTTAACAACCATCGGAATCCTGAAATCATTGAAGGCGCGGTTTGAGCAATGTCGAAAAAAGGGGGAGGGTGTAAGGAGACCACGGAGAAGTGACAGAGTCAAGTGGGAAGACTTAGAGTCAGCTTTCAAAGGAAGAATAAGAACTGGAATTATAGCTAATCTACAACATAAAGATGTGAAACATTTTCTGAATGACTCTAAAAAACTAATCATCGTTAGATTGAAGAATGTACTCCGGAAAGATGGAAACTTGAAAGTGAATGTGGTATTGTCCTGCAAATTCGGTACTGTAAAAGGCGGTGAAATTATCGAAGAAATGAAGTTTTTTAATACCAAAAATGAAGCTATTTTACCAGCGACGAACATTGACGAATGGTTTGAAGAGAATGTGACAGCAAAATTACTGGTCAAGATTGAAGACTTCCAGGAAAAGGACTCGGGCTGGTCGTTAATTGAAATTATAAATATGGCTTTGAATATTAACAAATATGTACCACTACGGGGAGGTATATCCACTTACATACAGTTACCGAAGTATATACAAGATAAGAAGGCAGTGGTGAATATTGCGAACGACGACCCGTATTGTTTTCTCTGGTCAGTCACAGCAGCTCTTTTTCCAGCAAGTAGTAATGTAAGTATAACGAGTTCTTATCCGCATTTCAGCTCAGTACTCAGGTATGATGGTTTGAATTTTCCCATGAGTCTCAACGAAGTTTCAAAATTTGAAAAATTGAATGGTTTAGCGATTAATGTGTACGGTATAGATGAACATGAAATAGTACCGGTTTATTTGAGTCGAGCGAAATCTGATAAGCCTACCGTACATCTCCTCATGTTAGAAACGAACATTGAAATAGATGACGATAACAATACAATATGTCACTTTGCATGGATTAAAAATTTATCTCGTCTGTTGAGTTCACAAATTTCGAAACATAAAGGTCATACCTGGTTATGTGATAGATGTTTGAGTCATTTTCAAACTGAAAATTGTTTAACGAGACACAGAATTGATTGTACGAATCTGAATAAATGTAGAATAATATTACCCGACGAAAAGGATAGAATCTTGAAATTCAAAAACTTTAAACACAAAGAGAATGTTCCGTTTTGTATTTACGCTGATCTCGAATGTCTCTTACAATCAGTTGATGACACATCCGAGTCCGAGAATAGAAGGGTGTATGAAAAACATGTCCCGCATAGTATCGCCTACTATTTACACTGTACCTTCAACGATTCGATTTCCAAGTTTAGAATGAACCGTGGAAAGGATTGCATAGAATGGTTCGTAAACGAGCTGAAGCGATTGGCTCAAGCTTTGGAACCTTATTTCAAGTGTGTCGTACCTATGGAATCCTTGAGTCACGATCAGAAACAAGAATTTTATTCAGCTAAGATTTGTCATATTTGTGAGAAACCCTTTACACCTCAGGACTCGAAGCATCGAGATCATTGTCATTTTACAGGAAAATATCGCGGCGCAGCGCATCAAGGTTGCAATTTAAATTATAAAGATTCACACATCATTCCGGTGGTCTTTCATAATTTATCAGGTTATGACTCACACTTCTTGATCAAAACTTTGGCAGTAGCTTTCGAAGGTTCAATCAGTCTCTTACCGGTCAACAAGGATAGATATATATCCTTTACAAAAAGTGTGAAGGGAACATCTACAAAATTCAGATTTATCGATTCGTTCAGATTCATGCCGAGCAGTCTAGAAAAATTAGCGTCTTATCTAGATGACGAGCAAAAATTAATCACGCGTAAGCATTGTACGAGCGTCGAGGAATTTCAACTACTGACGAGGAAGGGTGTTTTCCCCTACGAATACGTAAACAGTTGGGATAGACTGGAGGAAACAAAATTACCTTCCAAAGAAGAATTTTATTCAAAATTAAATGATGTAGGTGTTTCGGAGGATGATTATCTACATGCTTGTAATGTTTGGCAAACTTTTCATATCGAGACTTTGGGTCAATACTCAGACTTGTATTTACAAACGGACGTGCTTCTTTTAGCAGATATTTTTCAAAATTTCAGACATAATTGTTGGTCCACGTATAGTTTAGATCCGCTACACTATTATACGGCGCCGGGCCTCTCGTTTGACGCGATGCTCAAGTGCACGAGTGTGGAACTCGAGCTGCTTATCGACGTTGATATGTTGATGTTTATAGAAAAAGGCATTCGCGGCGGTGTAGCTCAATGCTCGAACAGATACGCTAAAGCCAACAACAGATATATGGGAGCAGCATTCGATCCGAATCAAGACGAATCATACCTCATGTATTTCGATGTTAATAATCTGTATGGTGCAGCTATGAGTCATTTCCTACCGTATAGTTCCTTCGAGTGGTTATCGAATTTCGAACAATTTGATGTTTTAAATGTCTCGGACGAATCCTCCATAGGTTACATACTCGAGGTAGATTTGGACTATCCGCGAGAACTTCAGGACGCTCACAAAGACTTACCGTTGTGTCCAGAGCATTACATCCCACCTCTTTCAAAATGTAATAAATCTAAATTAACAACTACACTTTTCTCAAAACAGCAATACGTCATACACTATAAAGTTTTGAAGCAGTGTTTGAGCTTGGGTATGAAGTTAACGAAAATCCATCGAGTATTAAAATTCAAACAAGCGCCGTGGCTTAAAGAATATATCAACTTGAATACTGAATTGCGGAAAAAGTCTAATAATGATTTTGAAAAGAATTTTTACAAACTTATGAACAACGCCGTTTTCGGAAAAACTATGGAAAACGTTAGAAAACATAGAGACGTGAGGCTAGTTACGAAGTGGGATGGGAGATACAGTGCGAGAGCGCTTATCGCGAAGCCAAATTTTCATAGCTGTACTACATTTGGTGAAGATATGGCGATAATTGAATTAAATCGTACTAAAATTAAATTCGATAAACCTATTTACGCAGGATTTTCGATCATGGATCTTGCTAAAACCTATATTTATGATTTTCATTATAATTACATAATAAACAGATTCGGAAACCGAGCTAAACTGATGTATACCGACACGGATAGCCTTATGTATCACTTTACCGTTCCCGATATATATGAACTTATGAAATGTGATTTGGATCGATTCGACACTTCCGACTATCCTCCAGAAAATGTTTACAAGATGCCGCTGGTTAACAAAAAAGTATTGGGATTAATGAAAGACGAGAATAATGGGAAGATAATGACTGAGTTTGTAGGCTTGAGAGCTAAATTATATTCTTTCAAGGTTTTAGGTGAAAATAGGGAGACGAAACGAGCTAAAGGAGTCAAGGGATCTACGTTAAAAACTATAACTTTCAACGATTACATGGAATGTGCCTTGAAGCATCAGAATTTGGTTAAGAGTCAGAATTTAATTCAAAGCAAGAATCATCAGGTTCATACGCTGATGCAAAGGAAGTTGGCGTTGAGCTGGAACGACGACAAGAGGATCATATTTCCTGATACGACAGACACGCTTCCGTGGGGTTACAATAAGACTGTGTAGAATGAAATAAACGCACTTGTGAAACATTGTTTCTTTATTAATAAACCTTACAAGTCAGACTTGTTTATCCAACTATTGTGTGTATTATTGAAACCTAACCATTTTACAAATAACTTGTTTCCACGTCTCTTGAGCACTTTTTCCACGAGGTAGATGTCGGGGTTCTTCACCTTCAGAAGCTCCTGTTCGTAGAAACCACCTGCTATGGGTTGATCTCGATAGTCTTTAAGCTTGTACGTTACTGGATCAGTATTTACCACCTGGATTATCGTAAATATTTCAGTTGTCCAATTCGGCGTATACCCTTTCTCAAAAACATTTTTATATTTGCTGATTCGAACTTTGTCGCCTACTTTAAACTTTGGCGGCTTGGCAGGTCTCGCTCGAACTTTTTGGTACACACTTTGTAATAATGTCTCTTCATTTCTAGAGGTCACGTCTTTTGGTTTCATTCGAATAGTCCGATGCTTGGAGTTGTTGTAAGCCGAAACCAAGTCAGATAAAATGTCTATCCACTTGTAATTGCCTTGCAGACTGAACCGCATCCACATTTTGTTTTTCAGCGTACGATTGAAGCGTTCGCAGATCGATGCCTTTAAGTTACTGAATGTTGAGTATAGCTTAATATTATATCGTTGCATAAGAGAATCGAAATTCGAGTTATAAAATTCTCCACCTCTGTCAACGTGCAAGTTCTTGGGGCTACGTCCCTGTACAAGTACAGATTCCATAGCGCTTGTCGTGTCTTTACCCGTCTTACTCTTCATTGGCACGACCCAAGCGTACTTGGAGAATATATCGATGACGGTGAGCATGTATTTGTAGCCTCTGTTTACTCCTGCGTAAGATGTCATGTCGACGAGATCCGCTTGCCAGGTTTCATCCAAACCGCGAACATCTACACGACGACGTTGATAGTTCTTTCGAGCTGGCTTATGCAGCTCCGTCACGAGTGCTAGCTTTTTCTCGTTCATTTTCCAACACTGTTAGTCTGGTGTCTAACTCGTAAATGATATTGGCGGTGCGGGTCGACAATTCTTGACCTGCTTCGATATCAGCACCTAGGTTCCGCAGAGCATCCGTTATGCGAGAGTCCAAGGCATGTATCATCGAAAGAATTTCGGTTCTCACACCAACGATTTCTCGTTGCATGAGATTCAAGGTAACAGCATCATTTTGCTGTACAGAATTGGCAACGTTGCACAGTCTCTTATTGTCTATATCGTAATGTCCGTCAACGGTGAATTTAAATCCAACACCGGGAGGACCACGGCTGCCTGCGGCTGCGCTCTTCTCCAATTGCCGTCCAAACACATCAACGCTCATCTTGGAAATGACGGTGAAAACAATGGGTGTTAATTAATAAATGATACCAGCTTCACGTAATTCTTCGATTATTGATACGATTTCACTGGAATGGCTCGAGTTCCCAGCTGCTTGGGAAGCTAGAAGCAAACGCAGCCGGTCTACCAGCTCATTGGGATCATCCCAGTGAACATAGTCCGTTCCTCTACCTTCTCGAGCAATCATAAACTCCGGTAACAAACCTTGACCCGTCCGTGGAAGCGGAATGGTGAACGTTTGCGCAATGAATTTTGTAAACTTGGGATTGTTCACGTCCCGAACAGGTTGATCACTTTTATACCATTTTCGATGTGTATTTGTTGCAAATACGATTTGTTTATAATTTCGGATATCGTCCGAGCTCACGTAGGTCTCATCGGGTATCTTTTTGAATAATAATTCAAACAAGCCTTTGGTCTTCGTAAAGCGCATATCACCTACACGAATAAAGTCATTTTCAAAGCTTATCGGTGAGTCACCTATCATTAGCTTGTCGTGAGCGAGTTTACGGACACCGAAAAGATTATCTAGAGCACTTTTCCTATCTTCATCTTGTAACATTTCAAGATACTCGTCGGAAATCTCATCGGTCGGCTGTAAAGTCTCGTTTGCTTCCTCATCCGCTGTTTGATAGGAATCATCATCATCTCTGCGAGGCTCATGTTCGATCGGTTCGTGTTTGATCGGTTCTTCTTTGACGGGCTTAGCAACCGTTTGAGAAACTTCCACCAATTGTTGCAGCGGTATAGTGACCGGTTTGAAAACATTGCTCATAGTTTGTTCGGCGGTCTCCCTACCCGACTTTAACATTCTATGCTTACGTCGAATCGCTGCACTGGCTTTAGCGATATGACGCAAGACTTCTTTTTTCTCGCGAATACCTTGCATGTTGACGCAGCTGTGACTGAAACGTTACTGATCCCACTTCTCATTTATTTCTGTTTTATGCTCACGAAACAGTCAAACCCTTTCCTATATCTACCCTCATTTATATCACTGTCCTTGTCGATTACAACGAATCCATATTTATCGTTGTTCCAACACGCAGAGCACAAGTCCTTGAACTGCGCGTAAGTCATATCGGTATTCACATGATCGTCGTATACATGCTTCAAGTTCATTTCATCTTGCTTAAATAGTACCAAAAGGTTGGTATTATCACGCACGAGATGCTTGGGAATGCGAGCATAGGTCTGACAGAGATAGAAGCAATCCGCGTGCTTATGTCTTCCCATACAAAAGAAAGCTCTGATGTTGTCCTGCTTCTCACACGCGACATCATCGAAGACGATTATCGAATTGGGTAGGGCATCGTCCGGCATAACTACTTGTTCATGCTCGTCAAATGGAAAGTACTCGACGTCGTCTACTCCCTCGAGTAACTGTTGCAGAAACTTGTACTTGGGTTGATTCAATGATTTCGAGTAGATATAAACGTTCTCGAATCTCAGCCCGTTTGGGTGCGTTATTAGGGTGAGCAGCGCATTGGTTTTGCCGCAATTTGACGGACCGCAGAATACTGCACGCACGCTGTTTGGTAGCAAATCACCGTGCCGTTTTTCAGTTGCAACATTCTCCTGCACGAATTTATCGAAATTCGTCACAGGTAACTTGACAGGCTGCTTCTCGAACCTCATCTCGACTCAGACTAACGGTAAAAGGTATAAATAGTGTGTTTATAAAGATGATTCCTCAGTCAAAGCGCAGCTATGATCGTGCACAAAGCTAAGACGACCAGTCGTAAGCGCTGTGGGAAAGGTCTGGTCAACAGAATCATCAACAGTCTTCCTGTAGAGTTACATCTGCCTGGTTATCAATACTGCGGACCTGGCACCAAACTAGCAAAGAGACTCGCGCGCGGTGATCCCGGTATCAATCCCCTTGACGCAGCCTGCAAAGAACACGATATCGCCTATTCGCAGAATCGAGAAAATCTTGAAGCTAGAAGTGCGGCAGATAAGATCTTGGCCGAGAAAGCTTGGAGACGGGTTTTAGCTCCAGACGCAAATATTGGTGAAAAAGCAGCCGCTTGGGCTGTGACGAACACAATGAAAGCGAAAACCAAGCTTGGCATGGGAATCAGGAAACCGTTGGTATTGAGAAAGGTTATCGATGCAGCTAAACAGTCTATGGTTCCCGGTCAAACGGCACGAATTGCTATCAAGTCTGCGTTGAAGGGTGCACGAGGAGCTGTTAGGAAAGCAGGTGGTAAACGTCATGTACGTTCTCCACGAATTCTACCACTACCGTCCAAAGTCGGAGGGTTCTTACCCTTCCTTATACCTTTATTCGCTGGATTGAGTGCTATCGGTGCGTTGGCTGGTGGTGCAGCAGGTATTGCAAAAGCGGTGAATGAGGCAAGTTCCGCCAAGAGACAACTGGAAGAGAGTCAACGTCACAACAAGACTATGGAAGCTATCGCTTTAGGAAAAGGACTTCACTTGAAACCGTACAAGAAGGGTTTAGGTCTACACCTGAAACCGCACTCAAAAAACTAAAAGTGACGCTACCCCAACGAGCTCTGACTGACACGGACCTGTTGAAGTACGCAACGATCTTGAAAATTCCACATTTCCGCGGCGTATTTATGCGGAACGATTTGCCCAGGACCGGACCGCGTAAGCGTGAATCAGCAATCGTCAATCTAGATGATAAAGATGGTCCCGGCACACATTGGGTCGCGTACCGAAAGATCGGTAACGAAGTAGTTTACTTTGACAGTTTCGGAAATCTTCGACCACCGTCGGACCTCGTCAAGTACCTTGGTGTTGGTAGCGTCAAATATAACCATGAAAGATATCAAGACTACGATACGTTCAACTGTGGACACCTATGTCTTAATTTTCTGTGTAGACTATATAAACGTGCAACATGATCCTTCAACATCAGTTCGCTGTCATGGATGATTCGTTCACGTTAACCGTATCGGGGAGCTCTTCTGTCCTCGAGACTCAATACTTTCCTCCGATTGAACTTTCCCCTCACAAGAATTACTGTCTAGGCCTCGTTGAATTATTAACCTTCAATTCGATTCCTAATATAGATATCGGACACAATAAGATTTATGTAGGCGATGAAGTAGTTACTATACCCAGCGGTAGCTATGAAATAGAGGATATAGAAAGCTACGTACAGGGTGTGTTAATGAGTAAAGGTATCAAAATTGACATCAAACCGAACAACAATACACTGTGTAGCGAAATCAAATGTAGTCACCCGGTAAATTTTATGCCTACCGATTCTATAGGAAGTATATTAGGTTTCACACCACGTATTCTACAGGCTGATAAAGTTCACAAGTCGGATCTTCCTGTAACCATTATCAAAGTGAACGCACTGCGAGTCGAGTGCAACATTACAACAGGTGCCTACGTCAACGAGCACAAAGTACACACGATTCACGAGTTTTTCCCTGTCGTTCCACCCGGATATAAGATCATTGAAGTACCGTCTCACGTCATTTACCTCCCAGTCACCGTAAGGACTATAGATCACATTCAACTTCGTATAGTCGATCAAGACGGAGATTTGGTCAATTTTCGTGGAGAGGTTATAACTGTGAGGTTGCATATCAAGACCCAATAATGGGAATAGTTTACAACAGAAGTGGTTATAATACTACGATAGCATGCCCCAAACACGTCAGTCGCCAACCGTTGCTCAAAGAGCTGACACCTCAGAACGTGCTGCTTCTAAAAAGCTTAGGTCTCAAGGTTACGCGAAAAAAGTAAATCGTTGTTTCCTTTGCATCTGTATCATCTGTTGTATACCATGGAAGAGGAAATCTTAAACATTCAAACGCCTGTAGTCTTTGACGAGTCTATCGCACACTACGAGGTTAATACACACAAGCCTTACGCCTCATCAAGTTTCAATAACAGTGATGAGATTCGTATCGCTGTTCAACACCAAGACCTGTGCGTGTTACCAAACCAGAGTTCGTTGCATGTGTATGGAAAGATAGTGAAGGCTGATGGAACTCCGTCGACTACCACAAGTCTGGTCAACAACGGTGTTTGCCACCTGTTTGAAGAAGCACGATATGAGATAAATGCTATTGAGATCGACAGAAGCAAAAACGTAGGTCTTACGAGTCTTATGAAAGGCTACCCTTCCCTGAGACCTGGACAAAATTGGATGATGGAAAATGCTGGTTGGCTCAATGTGAACGCAAGCCATGTAGATGTCGACGGTAACTTTGATGTGTGCATACCGCTGAAGATCATACTAGGATTCGCTGAAGACTATCGCAAGATCATCGTCAACGCTAAACACGAATTGATCTTGACCCGTTCGAAGACCGATGCGAACGCGGTTTTGCAAACTCAAGATGAAGAATTCAAAATTCTGATCGATAAAGTCGAATGGTTGTTACCGTACGTTAAGCTTTCGGACCAGCGAAAAGTACAGCTGTTAAATTTCATCGAGAAAGATGCACCAATTCCTATGAGTTTCCGTAGTTGGGAATTGTACGAGTATCCTCTGCTTCCTACCACCTCGAAACACGTTTGGACGGTAAAAACATCGACTCAGCTGGAGAAACCTCGATACGTTATATTAGGTTTCCAAACAGGTCGGAAGAATAAGTTGACTAAAAATGCCAGCCAATTCGATCACTGTAATATCTCCGATGTTAAGCTTTTCTTGAATTCTCAATGCTATCCCTATGGGAATCTGAATCTCGATATGAGTCACAATCAATATGCTATGCTATACGAGATGTACGCAAACTTTCAAACCTCTTATTACGGCAAGGAACCTGAACCCTTGCTGAAAAAGAGCGAATTTCTACAGTACGCTCCCTTGTTCGTCATCGACTGCTCGAAACAAAACGAGTCGCTCAAGTTTGGACCAGTAGACGTTCGTCTTGAGTTTGAAGCAAAAAATAACTTTCCTGCCGAAACATCAGCATACTGCTTGATCTTACACGATCGAGTAGTTGAATACAACCCCATAAGTGGTGGGGTGAGGAAATTGGTATAAAACCCTATTCAACCTATCTGAAGTTTCACTATCATTAAAAATTCTGTATCATGTAATTCGGCTAATAAAATACTTGTATCGAATATTTATGTGTCCTAATTCATTACCATACACAACATATAGATGTAGTAGCGACTATTGTTGATAAAACACGACTCCGTCTTGCGTCTCTCTCTCTGCACAGAGTTCGAGATTATTTCCTGGAACCGTTGAGCGTGACCTCTTATAGTAAAAACTTATAGTAAGATTCTAGAACATTCCAAAAGATCTCACATGGTACCAATTCCAAGAAATGTTTGTCCGAAAAATTCCAAGAAGACAGGGAACCGTTAATCGCTAGGGTATTCGAGTGACGTAATCATCGAAAGTTCTGGAGGTCCGAGCGTGACGTCATCATCGAAGGTTCGAGAGTCTGACGTCGTATCAAGGGTGTGTGCCGTCAAATTAAGGGAGTGTGACGTCATTTTGAGGGTGTGTGCCGTCATATTAAGGGTGTGTGCCGTCAAATTAAGGGAGTGTGACGTCATTTTGAGGGTGTGTGCCGTCAAATTAAGGGTGTGTGACGCCATTTTGAGGGTGTGTGCCGTCAACTCAAGGGTGTGTGACGACATTTTGAGTCGAGGCGGGTGACGTCATCGCCAGGGGTCCGCGGACTCCCCCCACCCTCACACGGACACGGACGGCGCGCGCATGTGTGTGTGCGTGAATGTGTGCACTAACACTTTTCTATCCAGAACCCGCCTTGTTTATCTACTGTCCCCGACAAGCGTTGCAGACTCGTTTACCAATTCAGACATGGTTACGCTTAGAAAGTTGAAGGCTAACTGAAAGATTCGGTGTGGCAAACAACGTATTCATCGAACCCTCGTCGGTAACGTCCCACCTAAAGGGGGTCGTCCTTAACAATTACAAGAAACCCAAATTTTTTGAACCAACACAGTGCACAAAGTTTTTGAAATACATCGTATGCCATATCGTTGTTGACATGATCATCATACACGTGACGTAGATTCAAACTGTCTTGCTTGAATAGGATGAGAACATTCGCGTTGTCTCGAATCAGGTGTTTGGGGACTCGCGCATACGTTTGGCACAAATAGAAACAGTCAACTTGCGCATGTCTTCCCATGGAAAAATATTCCCGAACCACGTCTTGCTTGTCACAGGCCACGACATCAAATATGAACACTGAGTTGGGTAATGATTCGCTAGGGGGGATTACATCGCAATTGTTTGAGAATGGGAAAAATCCAATTTCTTCAATATTCGTGAGAAGTTTTTCCAGATATCGATACTTGGGTTGTTGCAACGATTTTGAATAGATGTAAACATTCTCAAAGCGAACTCCATTACAACTTTCCAGCAGACTTATCACAACATTTGTCTTCCCACAATTGGAAGGTCCGCAAATTATTGCCCTAATTGTATTCGGTAGTAAGGGGCCGTGCCGCTTAGGGCTATCGACCTCGGTTTGATTGTCAAGATTTAGCACCCGAATGGAGTACGGCTGCTTGATAAAATGCATTTTTACTTGTGATCAAAATATGGCTCGGTGTAGGGTATTTATATGATACGCAAACATTTTTTTCTCAGTTTTGTAATGTACGTGGACATTAATGTATCGTCAGATTAGTTCTTTACGGCCGAACTTCTGAAATATATACCTAAAGTTATATTGTTGCAATACTATGGCGATGTGATTCCAAAAATATGGAATAAACTTCCCGTACATATAAAGACGGATCCAGACCTCGCACAGTATCGCGTGTGTCTAAAACATTATAATAAAGGTATTGATCATATTGATGGGCCCGCGCGCCAGATAAGAAAGTGCAGTCAATGCCAAGAGCGAGATCCCTTGGTCAAGGTCTGTTGAATAGCGTCATTAATTCACTGCCTTTCGAATTACACATACCAGGCTATCAGTATTGTGGCCCCGGCACACATCTAGCCAAGCGTCTAGCTCGAGGTGACGCGGGCATCAACCCGTTAGACAAGTTTTGTCGCGAGCACGATATAACCTATTCGCAAAGCAGAGACCTCGAAACACGACATAACGCTGACAGAAAACTAGCGGAACAGGCATCACGACGAGTCGAAGCTGGAGACTCTACATTGCTTGAAAAAGCGGCTGCGTGGGCAGTTTCACGCGCTATGAAGGTTAAATTGAAGATGGGTGCCGGGCTGAAACGTAAGGGGAGAAAAAAAATTTCAGGTGGAAAGTTGTCAAAACAGAATGAGAAAAAACATGTTTCACAACCTCGACGGAAGAGGGTGAAGCGCGGCAAACCTCGAATTTTGCCGCCGGAAAAGCGTGGAGGATTTTTACCATTTTTGGTTCCATTACTTGCGGGATTGTCAGCTGTAGGCAGTTTAGCTGGAGGAGCCGCAGGCATTGCAAAATCTGTCAATCAGGCATCTAACGCGCGGAAACTGTTATCTGAGACTGAACGGCATAATCGTGCTATGGAGCAGCATGGTCGGGGGTTATATCTGAATCCCTATAAAAAGGGTGGTGGGATGCGGAAAAAAAAAAAAAACTTCAAAACTGAGATGATTATTCTACCTGACGGTCCGACAACTAACACCGAGCTAGTTGCGTATGCGAAGCGTATGCGTATTCCATATTTCAAAGGTGTGTTTATGCGATCTAAACTGCTTCAAAATAAAAATCCCATCCAAGCTAATGAGTCTGGAATAATTACCCTGGATAGTTTGCACGGACCTGGCACACATTGGGTTGCATATGTGAAACGTGGGCGTAAAATAAAATATTATGATAGCTATGGAAATTTGCCCCCACCCAAAGAATTTATCCAATATTTTGGAAAAAATGTGGAAATTGAATACAATCACAAACAATATCAAAATTATAATTCTGCGATATGTGGACAGCTTTGCTTATATTTTTTACGTGATAATGCCTAGATTACATTGTCAATTCACTGTTTGTAATTAAAACGATAATACATAGATTACATTGACATTTGAACTTCAGTATACGTTTGACTGCGATATGTCTCTGACGCTCACGCTTTCGGGGTCAGCATCTGTTCTAAGTGCAAACTACTTTCCACCTATCGTCCTACGTGAAAATGTTGAATATGTACTGGGATTAGTAGATTTTGAAACATTCAACTCAATACCTAATGTTGACAGGACGAACAATACATTTTATTATGATGTGGACAAAAGGATCACTATTCCAGAAGGATCTTATGAGATTGATGATTTGAATAGGTATTTATCTGAGAAGCTAGTTGACGATTCCGAATCTCCTCCAGCCATAGTACTTCGACCAAACAACAATACATTGAAATGTGAGTTGAAGTGCAAGTATGACATTGACTTTAGTAACGAAAATAACCTCGGCTCGTTGCTGGGTTTTACAAAACGGAAGCTTGAAGCTAACGTCTGGCACGAATCTGATTTGCCAGTCAATATTTTGAAAGTTAATATTATACGAATTGAGTGTAACATCACTGCTGGAGCATACAGCAACGCTCGACCAGTGCACACGATTCATGAATTCTCCGCCAACGTTCCACCGGGCTATAAAATCTCAGAGTCCCCTTACCACGTCATTTACTTACCTCTCAGCTCCCGCGTAATAGACAACATAACAGTTCGTGTTGTGGATCAAGACGGTAACCTAGTCAACTTTCGGGGAGAAGAGATAACGATTCGTTTGCACGTGAAAGAACGGTGATTTTTTCATCATGTTGATCTATGAAAGTGCGCACAAATATCCCATGCCCATACAGCCATCTCTCAGTATTCAAAGTTTGGTCAAACAAACAACACCATACGCAGTCCGTCAATTGCTAACACCCGATAACGCAGAATTTTTGAAATCATTAGGATTTCGTGTAAAAGATAGAAATGGCAAGTATGTTAAACATTAATGCTCGACCAGTATTTGATAACAGTATAACTCGGGTTGAAGTTCATGCTCATGCCCCTTACGCAAGTACGTCGTATCAAAATAACGACGAGATACGAATTCCAATTCAACAGCAGGATTTGTATACGCTACCCTGCAACAGTTTTTTATACCTCGAGGGCACATTACTGAATTCAGTTGCAGACGCAGCGGGTGTCTATCAGCCGGTAAAAAGTGTCAAACTTGTCAACAATGCGATGGCATTTCTCTTTGATGAAATTCGGTATGAATTGAATGAGGTCGAAATTGATCGATGCAAAAATGTTGAAATTACTACCACTATAAAAAACTATTTATCATTTAGTACTAATGCTAGCCGAGCATTAGAGGTTGCAAATTGGTCAGTACCGGGAAATTTAGTTAAATTGGATAAAGGGTATTTTAATTATTGCATACCGCTCAGCATTCTGCTAGGGTTCTGCGAAGATTATAAGCGAATTATCACCAACGCACGTCATGAGCTGATTTTAATTCGATCAAGGACTGATTCAAATGCTATTTTCATCGGTGACGCAAATGTGACGGTAACTTTGAAGCTAAATAAATTACAATGGCGTATGCCTCATATAAGTGTTGAAGATTTGCAAAAATTGGAGCTTTTACATCTTCTTGAGAGTGGTACATCGATTCAAATGAGTTTCCGTTCATGGGATCTGTACGAGTATCCAGTGCTTCAAGAAACCACTCATCATACCTGGTCCGTGAAAACCGCCGTTCAACTTGAGAAACCCCGGTTTGTGGTATTGGCGCTGCAGACCGGACGCAGAAATAAATTTACCCATGATCCCAGCGTATTCGACCATTGCGAATTGACAAACATTCGCCTTTACCTTAATTCAGAATCATATCCCTATGATAATTTAGATTTAGATTTTAATCGGAAACGGTATGCCTTGCTATATGATATGTATGTTAAATTTAAGGCATCGTACTATGGTGCGATTAAGGCGCCGGAACCATCGCTTGATTTAGATACATTCAAATCACACGCCCCCATCGCGGTTATAGATTGTTCGCGTCAGAATGAATCTCTCAAAAGTGCAACCGTAGATATACGTCTCGAGTTCCAGTGCAACGCTAACGTGCCAGCAAATACAACTGCATATTGCCTAATTTTTCATGATAAAATTATTGAATACAGCCCGCTAACGAACGTGGTTCGAAAGATGATTTGAATAAAAAAACTTGAAGTCGTGGAGGTGGGATCACGAGCCTCTATAAATGTTGCGGAGCCCGAGTATTTTGCATACAGGTATACGCGGTCATGGGGCCCACATTTGTAGATGTTCAGGGGTTCACGGGACCCAACAACGCGTTTATTGTGAAAGAAATCGCAGTTCTAAAAAACGGATTTGCAACATTTTATCTTCAAGCCCCCATATGTCTGGTCAATTTTATCCAAGGACCACCAACGTTTAGCGATTGAGAGTAAAATCAATCATGGATTCAGCTGGAACGATGGAAATCTCCCTTACTCGGAACTGCTATACCTCGTGCGGCCTCATCTCGAAAATTCCCCATCAATTTTAGTAACAACCAAGTCCGTTAAATTAATTTTAAAACGATTGTTTAATGTTAATGCAGCCTATTTAGCTGATGAAATAGTATCTAATGTGTGGCAACCAAGGTGTGACAGCCACTTGGATGACTGTGCTATTGAAAATGTATTTAGAATTAGTGATCGATGTAGGGTGGACAAATAAAACTATATTCGTTTCACCATAATACTGTTTATTCAGGCGTTAACACAGCCCCATGTCCCATTCCTCCATCGGGATTCGCCGATTCTCCTCCCAGATCTCCTGCTGTTGGTACCCCGTAACTTTGGTTAAAAATGGAATTTTATTTACTATCAAGTGTCGCATGGAGGTGATTCGTATCTGCTAATAAATTTTTGTTCCTTGTAAAAATTTACAATGTATTAAATTACCTGACAGGTAGTTTGTGTCACGATCCGCCACTGTGAATTTTCGCACCCGCCATATTGCAACTTTGTACCAGGGATTGATACGCTACTTATTAATCCCGTGTATCAGATTTATCTGAACGAGCATCTGCGTGGCACTTAAGATTAACGTCTGCGGCTCCGATATAATTTGCATTTGCAATAATCACTGTATTTATACGCTTGAAGGATCATGATTCTGATACCGCTTAACTTTGAGTAAAATCGATTTTACCCATAAATTAATCGCTTTTGATAACTACCAAGTGTCACATATCAATTGCTAATCGATTTATCCATCGTAAAAATTTTACCTCGCATCCAACTACTTTGGGGCGTGATCCGCTGCCCTTGATTTTTTCACCTGACATAATGCGACTTTGTAGCAGAGATTAATGCGCTACATCTCAATATCATGTATCGGATATTTATCTTTATGAGCTTCTGCACGTCACTTAAGATTAACGTCTGCAATCACTTCGCGACCGCCTGCGGCTATGGCATAATTGACGTTTTGCAGCAATCACTGCACGCTTGGAAAAGAGTACCGTTTAATTTGCATAAATCGATTTTACAGATGTATTAATGGAATTCTGATTACTACCAAGTGTCGCATGGGAGTGATTCGTAAATTGCTGGGCGATTTTGCCACACTGAGATATAGTCCTCTTGAATATGGGAAGGATACTGACAACAATTCATCATATGTTCTTAAATATTTATTTCAACATTATATTCAGGTTGGAGGAAACTTCCAACATTATTTCAAAATATTAGACATTCAGGTCGGGAATACTTCGCAAAGTGAATAAAATCGGGCGAAAACGTTTAGAAACATGACGGTAGTAGACGCCACCATCTTCAGCAACCATCTTCAATTTTTGGAATATGTGGTCGTCACTCAGTAGCCTTGCAGCCATGCGTGGTGGCAGATTTTCGGAAAAGGTCTCATACGGATCGTCTCCACCAAGTATGTCGGCTACTACGTTTTTTCTTCCCGATAATGCTGTTACTTTCCGTAATCCGATGATAATATGCACACCGCTGATCGATTTTCTCATAGGAAGACGTTCACCGCATAAGCCCAACTGACCGATTTTGAATAACTCTTCATCGGTGAAGTTGTGGGTAGATGCGTCCTCGACCAACTCCTTTGCGTTGAACACGTTGGCATCAGATACGTTCATGTTTCCAGAAAGGTCCATGATGTTGAGCATTTTTCTCAACAAACTTTGCAAATCTTGAGAGTTCTATTCGATGCTCACCCTCACGAATTCGGACAACAAGTAACTCCGATCTCGAAATGTAGTCATATTCATACGTGTGGAATAACTAGATGAAACCGGTTTCACGCCAGTACAAATACTTTTTGAACAATCAATCTTGCCATAAGCAGACCTCAGACGATAAATTAAATTAAAGTGATGAACATGCAGCAACCCACCGACGCCGATCGAAATTTCTTATGAACAGATCTTTGAACTGAAAATTCTACAGGTATCAGATTTTTGAACTGAGCAGTTGCACGGGTATCAGATTTTTGAACTGAGTAGTTGTATAGGTATCAGATTTTGAACTGAGTAGTTGTATAGGTATCAGATTTTGAACTGAGCAGTTGTACAGGTGGTAGATCGTTGATCAGTTCAACAGTCTTAAACTAATATTTTGAGAGGGAAATAATGTTGGGTAAAGACTCGGTTAGACTCGTCAGAACAATTTATTTAAACATGCTACATGCAAGGTACAGATTCACATATAGTTAAACTCAACTCGGTTGTATAGTCCTCCGAGGTTATGCAAATAAAGGCGACTCTCATCGGCAGCCAGTATCATTTTTTGAAATAGGTCCTCATCATCAGTCAATACTTTCGACATCCTTGCAGGTAAAAAAGCCGAAAATGTATTTTATAAGTCAATGGCGATCCTCGTACCGAACCTTGTTTGCACTTTTCGCAAGCTCGTGACCGGGTAGTGTTTATTTACCTCCAGATCTGCCAATTTCTTCGTAGGAAGGTATTCGTCGCATCGGCCAACCTTGTTGATCTTAGTCAAGTCCATGGCGTTATTCATATCAGATTTATACTTTGCAACTTTCTCAAAATATGATTCAAATCTGATTTTGTCTGAATCAAAGTTTTTACGTCGTGAATATTTTTCAAAAGTAGTTTTAAACGCCGTCTCAGTTCTTGCTGCTTGCGAATGGATCTCATAGGGTGCGAGTTGAAGACTGATGCTTGTAAGGGATTTCTTACGAATTATGGGGTAGGACGTTAAATAAGGGTTGAGAGGGATGTGATGAACGATTTAACTTATTTATTCTAACTCCTTAAAACTACTACAAATGTATGCTGGTGTGAATGTGTGTGGGTGTGTATGTTTAATGAAGTATCTATTATCGTGAGAATGGTTAGTTATAATGGGTTGCAGAAAAGTGCACCGACCTTTATAGAAGTCTCTGGGTTGTCGTCTAAAGTCACGTACGTCTTACGCTTTTCGTAGATCACCAACGAGTGCCGATCGACGCTAATCGTCGATCGGTCTCGGGTGTTTACGTCTGATTTCGGCTTTTTCCGTGTGGCTTGGGGAGATTTGTGACTTGTCATGTCACATGCTTAAGATTCGAATTCGAGCCCTTTTATACCAGATCACAGTCCCAATCCCAGCTTTGATGTATGCATGAGATACCACTTTTTTAGCATCAATACGTGGTTGACAGCGCAACACATATGATGGTCGCTACACCTGAGTTCGCGCGGGTACAACACCCCCAACTTCTCCAGTGAAGGGCAGCCATACTGGTCCATTTCAACGAACTTTGTATTGCTCTACTTTCTAAACCGAGCAGAGATGCTCCGATTTTGCACATAGTAAATGTACTCTTCCGATTCTATCAAATGTTTTGCAAGAAATGATTCAAGTTCGGTGTAAGAAGCCCAACCCTGCCACCAGGACATTCCATGCCATTCAGAGTCTTCTAGTGCAATCGCACGCGCATCATCCGACAAGTCGTAGATATCGTAAGGTTCTTTAAACTTTATATTTACTATTTTTTCACTTTCAGAATCGACTAATGCGATTTCTTTTACGATAAATTCATCATCTTTTCCCGAGAAACCCAACGTATCGATGAATATGCGAGGCATCGCAACAGTAGGTATGTTTCAAATTGCTGACATTCTGACGCCTCACGGTCACGGTGCTGGTTACGCACTGTACTTAACCGGTAGCAAGTCAAAGTTGATATAAATTTCTGACGCCTCAAGATCACGGTGCCGTCAAATACCGATAACCTACCGTAAAAAATTCTGACGATTGATTATGCGCGGGCTAAGAATACGCAACGCGGCGCTTTGATCGAAAGGCGCGTCAATTAAAAGCGCATTGATTGAAAGACGCGGCACACCCTGTAGATAATAACTAGGTACACCCTGTCGATAATAATCTTAAATTTATTACATTAGGGCGCGGGTTACAACCCTGGAAAATAAGGAACACTCTGCCGGTAAAGGCGCGCTCACCACTCGGACATTTCAACAGGGTGGATTAGGAGCCGCTTGGATTAGGAGCCGCACTACTTCACTACTGTGGTGGTGTGAGGAGTGGGAGACGGGCAGGCAGGTGAAATCATCCGCACTTCATGTATGCTTGTACAGGCCTGCACATTAATGGTATAAACATGAACATGGCTGCGGTTGGATTTTCGAATCGTGTAGCGTGGTTCAAACTCGCACCACGGAGCAGACGACAAGTAGACGCTTTTTCTCGCAGAACGAGTGTATGCGCGCCCAACTTCACGATAAAGTTTATTTTCCGAGCAAC
Organism: Rhogogaster chlorosoma; assembly: GCA_944452935.1. Taxonomy (NCBI): domain Eukaryota; kingdom Metazoa; phylum Arthropoda; class Insecta; order Hymenoptera; family Tenthredinidae; genus Rhogogaster; species Rhogogaster chlorosoma. Next base: position 15,778,306 of record OX101803.1, on the reverse strand, counting down.
TGCATAAACATGCAGATAAACATCCTTGATTTATAAATATATTTGACAAATAATATAATAAATTTAATACTAACCATAATTGCAGCAAAAATGACTAGTTAATTTCTAATAATATTAATACAGCTCATGACTTGAATGGTAGAGGTTAGGATTTTATCACAGTTATTTTACGGATAAGAAATTAAATGTGATATAAAAAAAGAATTTTTATTGACAATTCACGGAATAGCTATGAAGACGAATAAAGCATAATTTGATAGCTGTTATTTTGAAGAAGATAAAGCAGGTAAGAAGTTGAATACGTTTTGTCAAACTAATTCTATTTATTTATAAGTTTTTATTACATCTCTCGAAATACAATTTATTATGGTTCTCCACTTCATAATTTCATATTTTCGAAAACTTGAAAAATAATTTGAATTACCTTTCTACCGGCTTGAATTACTAATTTTTTGATAAAATTTATCGTTTTTGTTATAACTTAATTAGGATCATCATTGTGGGCTACAAGTTCTTCATCTATCTGGGAGTTATGTCTCGTTCGAGAAAAACTAGATCGCCAGTTTCGAGCAATGTCTCCACCAGTTGAACCAGCGGTTTTCATAGGGACCAGAATTTGCCATGGTCTTTGAGCGTTACTTACTCGAGCACCTGATAGCTCGTTACATCTTCAATCATCTGTCAATAATTTGGAGAAGTCTTTGGAACGCAGCAGACGAGTGAATGTGTATAAAAATCATACAGAATTGAAGTAGATAGTAATTTTTTATGAAAGCCCCTGATTTATCAAATTCAGTGTTTATCCAATTTAAGTTGATGTATTTATTAAAACCCTGTATTATAACGAAACATTATGAACAATGTTTCAGGCCATCGCCTCTTTTAGTTTAATGTAGTTGAAATGAAAGTATTAGTATCGAGGACTGATATTGAGCGCTGTTTGATTTATATCTTTCAAAGATACGGTTCACAAAATAAATTTCTCGACAACGCTTAGGTGTGTTTATAACTTCATGCTATCAAATTGATAAAAGTAGATGTAAGGAAATTGGTAAATTTTATAATTGTGTAGCAAAGTAATGAATTTTTTGATAAATTTCAGCAATACCACAAACTTGTCCATTCATCTCATAAAGGCTTATTCTATGAAAAATGCAACAAGCAAAAATCTGAAACTCAAGCAGCAGCTCTCTCGAGTTCTTACGGTAAATGCATTCACTTAAACTGCATGTAAATAGGCGAGGCGATAGATTATAAATCTCAACCTTCACTGAGTTTGTATATTTGAAGCACTGTTGTAATAAATATTATCGTGAAGAATGTCTGAGATATATATTTTTTCCTTCATATTATTTCCTATTCTTATTATAATTAATATTTGCATAATGTTATTCTATTTATAGAGCAGTATTAGCAATCTCAAGATTGATTTATATGAAGATTTTGTAGTATGCAGGGAGTTCCTATATAAATCTGAAGCGAGGTATAATTTGAATTCGATTCAACTATCATGCTTGCGCAGATATCTCATACACCATATATTTTCCATTTTTTGAACGATTCATAAATATTCAAGCCAAAATGCGATTCAACTCTTACTGTGCGTGCGGAGTCATTCTGACCCCAACATTTTTTTTCAAATCAGATTTTGTGCCAAAACAGCGTCGACTTCAAGCACATTCTCCAATGACTAACATTTTCTTTTTGATCTAATATTCACCTGTGATATTCCTTATAATAAAATAAGCTTGCTAAAAAACTATATCTATATTTTTTTAAAGAATTTTTATAGTTTTCGATATGCATCTTTGAAGCCGATAATCGATTGCGGTTAATAATTGACCCGCTATATAATCGTGCACACTAAGGGTTAAATATCGTTAAAATACTTCCACTATTACGACCTGAAATAAAACATTTTCTTATATTCACAAACCAACTAAACATGCAACAAAAATCCAATCTGAAGCTAATATTTTCTGGTTGCCGATATTCGCTCACTGTATGCCCTCCCGATTTCATGCTGATTTTGAATACATTTTGAAGTCGAATCACGAACTATTTTGAAAAGAAATACCGAAAACATGGAGTAATTATTGACCCACAGAATTAATCCAAAGCTGTGGATCTTTTCAAGCTATGACAATTTTTTTATGTCCTCAGTTCGTAATGATTCATTACACAGATTTCACAGATGATGAAAATATACGTGATAACAATTAGTTTGTTCGTGATTCGCAGTGAGCGAACGGTTTAGGTGCTTTCCCGATTTTCAGCCAAATTTTCAGGTCAGAGAAGATTGTTTCATAATATTTTACGAAAAATATATATTATATGCAAATTTTAATTATATAATTTATCTATATATAACGCAAATAGTTCGTAAGTGGGGTAGGTTAGGAAAACGTGTTATATAAATATAGTATTATTTATTGAAACATAAATATTTGGTTAATTATTTATACATAAATATTTAGTTAATTATTTATACAGTGCTATGACGTGCAATTAAGTGGAACTATGTAATGTTGCTGAATTATTTCCGTAAAAATAAACTGCTTGTGTAGTGTAACGAAGTGTGCAATTAACTGTGGAGTGGTGATATCTATGTGAAACTAAAGTTATTGTGTAGTGCAATTAAGAAGAACTGTGAAGTGTTATTCTTTACTAAGAACTGTGAAATTTATTCGTTTAAATATGAATTATTCGGAAGTAAAGAGAGGACGAATTATAGGAATGTGGGAGTGCGGTCGACCTGTGCGTGAGATTAGTGAAGCCCTGGACATCTCGGAAATGGCAGTCAGAAGATGGATCCACAAATTTCAAGAGGAAGGAGAAGATGGATTGATGGATCATCGCGTGAGAAATCATCGCCCAAGAAAAACGACCCCGGAAGAAGATGTGGAAATTGTTGAGACGATGGATGAAAACCCATTTCAAGCTTCTGCACGGGTTGCGCACCAGGTTGAGTCCGATGTGAGTGCGATGACAGTGCGTAGAAGACTACACGAAGCAGATGTGCACTGTCACCCACCCAAAAAGAAGATCGAGATGACGGACGAACATGCTCGGTTAAGGCTAAATTTTGCTCAACAACATCTGGCAACACCACAAGAGGATTGGTTGAGGACAATCTACACGGATGAAAAGGTCTTCTGCACAGATGAAGATGGCCGATTCCATGTTTGGCGTCCAAAAGGTGAGGGTTTAAATCCAAAGTATGTGGCACGACGCCACCGCAGTGGACGGATAACCCTTGCGTATTGGGGATGGATGAGTGGCTACGGAGTAGGTGAACTCGTCCAAACAACTCCTCGTATGAACGCTGCGGAATATGTTGACATTCTGGAGAATGTCATGCTTCCCAGCGTCAGGACTCTGTTTCCAGCAGACGAAGTGCCTATCATCCGTGTAGTGCAGGACAACAGCGCTGTCCATACAGCTGGAATAGTCCGAGACTGGTATGCGGATCACCCGTTCCTCGAGAAGCTTGATTGGCCTGCCAAGTCCCCAGATTTGAATCCAATTGAAAACATCTGGGGAATTGCCGTAAGATCTTGGATATCTGGCGCAGACCGCACCCGTGCAGAACTTGCACGGCATGTCCACAACTCCTGGGAAGAACTTCGTGGTCGACCCGAAGTGTGTTTTAACACAGTAAGAACAATGCATGAACGCTTGGAAAGTGTCATCGCGAACCGTGGTTGGTGGATTCCTTGGTGAATATCAGTGCAAGTGAAAATCCAGTTCGGTGCAATAGTTCTGTGATATTAGTGTAGTGTATCTGTGTTGTGCCGATGAGAAAGGTAAGTGCTAAAAATTTGTTCATTTGCATGTGGGGGGGGGGGGGGGGGGGGGGGGTCAAAGGCTGATAAGAACCTCAAGGAGACAAGCAGTTTAGATTGTCTCACAGATCTTGAGTAACGTTCTCTGGTTTGCTTCTTTTGCAGTAGATTTGCCTGGTGAAATCACTGTAACAGAATCACAAGTTCTCATTGATCATCCATACTCGATTAATTACCTAAATATATGGTGGACAACCATAGTAGTTAATTTACGAATATAGGCACCTTATCTCCTATATCAGTCTATGGATGAACATATTTGAACTTGATACAGCTCTGTCAGCAAGTCCTACTCCCACGTCCCCGAAAGCGAAAGCTGCGTGACCCCCGGGCAATGCATTTCTTGAATGTAGCAGACGGGAGAGGGCGAGGGTAAATATCCAGTGTCATATAACTGGATCATTTTGTCTTGTTTTCCCTACAAGAGTTAACGCAGTAAATCTTTCACTGTTAAAAAAAAAGGCGATGATCACATGGGTAAGCTTGCACAAAGGAACACATGTATAATTTCTGACAGTTGAGCTTGTAATATTGTTGGGCATCATAAAGTGCCTCACGATGCAAAAATTAACCGAAGAGTCTCCGACCCACAGATCTTATTCACAGTGATCATGGATTGAATGTTAAAATCTCACTTTCTTATACGTCGAACAGAGTAATTTTGTGGTTCCTCATAAGATGAAAAAAAATCACTGGAAAATCTAAAAATAATATTAGTTACTTCTTTTATACCTCTGTTTTGAAGTAACATCTGTAAGTTTGAAGCTCTTCGGTTAACTGATTAACGCTGAACTGCTCAAAAATTATTATAAACCAACTTGAATTTGTGTGACACAAGAACTAAGTACTGAGTCAACTTTACGTGACATGTTTGTATAAAAAAATCACTTATTTCAACTGATTACTTCTTCAATAAATAGAATTACTTGCAAAGAAAATGTTATTGTTCTTACCTGCTTCGTCTGTTTCCATCATCAGCACTATCACAATCATTTAACGTTCTCACTGAAAATACTATTGTTATAATATTTGAATCAAGTATTATAATAATTTGACTGATTATAGACTCTTCAAATTAGTGTTAAACCGATATTTATTTCATCAAGCTAGGTTATGTTGAGTTATTGTTACATTATAATCATTCGCACTGTTTCCCATTGAGATATTTTTAATTTTATACGTTTTCAGCTGGGTTGTTGATATTAACTAATTTACACTTTAATGTCTAATTGAATACAACAGTTATCAACAACTCGTTTATTTCTGTGAGCGCGTTTTATCTGAGACGCGTCATCCCGTAACGAAACAAAAATGGCGCGTGGCGTCTGCTAAATGTCGACTGTAGGCGCATAGTGACGTAGTAGAGCTCGGTCCATGCTACATGACGCCGATTTTTTTGGCTACACCATTAATGTGCAGGCCTGTACTTGACTGGTTTATTACATAGAAGAATAGTATGGGGTGAGATACAGTGTGTACTGCGCAAACGCTACAGTCGCTGTTATATATACTTATATATTAGTGTTAGTACACATATACCATAGAAAATTTTAAAGAAAAATCAAAGTCTGGTACCGTATAGCTGTTTCAAGCTATTCCGCTATTCCGGGACCATAAAGCAGACCTTCCTCGAACTCGAAGAGCTGGTTTTCTTCCAATGTCTGCTGTCCACGAGTTTGTCGAGCTTCTTTGGTGCCCTCTTTGGAATCATACCTGCTCCGTGCGCGGTCACTCAGTTCTCCGGCCATAGCATAGAAAGTATTCATAATATCACAACAAAATTTTCAGAGCATATTTTATCTTGTCAACCACACAGTTTAGCAAAATATGTAATAATACATTTTTTGTAGAAAATTTAATTTCATATTCTGATTGTATTTATTTTTTACTTTGCTCTTAGCGTGTTACTCGTGTCTATTGGTATGCAGTGGAAAATGCCTCTATTCTTCGGCATTGTGCAATCCACGTCTTATCGTCAGTTTGTTGGCCTTCTCGTTAAACATAGTGTTCCAGCTGTTCCTACACACACTCCGTACAATGATTTGGCAGCATTAAACACCTCAACACCTTGTGTTAGTACGGGTCTAGCCGGAAATATGAAGATGCCGGGTCAAGGAAAATCCGAGGCTGCTGCAGGCTCTCTGAAATAATAATTAATAATGATGCAAAAACTTGTACGGCACAAATTATGAACTGATACAGGGATGCGAATTGTTGTGTGACACTGACCCTGCGTGTGTTACTGGGTCTTTGAAGGAACAGTCGAATTTTTTGAAATTGTTCCAGATATGGAACAGTGGTAGAGAAGAGGTTAAGGCGTCTTCTCACTTTAGGCACCTCGAAAATAGGCTATTTTCGCGATTTTTTTTCGAGGATTTTTGCAAAAAATTATGGGATAAAATGGATCCTATGTAATAAGCACATCTTTCAAGTACAAGAAAAAAAATTTTTTTTTTTTTTTTGAACAATTATTATAATCAAACAGTAGCATCGAAAAACCCGTGTAGAAATGTTATGTTCGTGGCTTGTTGATGGTATCTCCGAGACAGGTCATCCGAAACAAAAAAATAAAACAGTTTTAGATTCAGTATGTCAGTGGCTATAGCGCATATCATCAGATTTTTGATATTCGCGAAAATAACAAAATGGCGCACGTTTTTCGAAGAAGTACAAAAAAAAACGCGTTTTTTTGCAGTTTTTTGTAAAAAAAAAAATACTTCAAATCAAAATTTAAAAAATCTGATGATATGCGCTATAGCCATAACTATGAAGAATATGTCATTCAAATTTCATGACAATCGGCCGGATAGTTTCGGAAATTTCATCAACAGCGCACTGAAAAACCTTGTTTTGAGATAAACGGGTTTAAAGTTTTGGTTGCAGAAAAATCATGAAAAAACCTTACCTCGGGTTAATCAGCGATGCACGTGTTAAGGTTTTATTAGATGAGTATAGACCCCAAAACAGAATATACCTAAGCAAGGGGTACTACATTAACAAAAGAACATTAACAATTGTATAGAGTCAGGTATACAGGGACCGTCCGAGCGGCGTCAAAGGGATCAGCCGGGTGCTCTCAGGTAGTCACCTAACGGTCGCCCAAAAATGTAGTTAGACTCGTCCGATCTTTATGAAATTTTGATGTAACATTTTTGATGATATGTACTTTCAAAATTAAAAAAAAAAAAAAAAATCGATTTTTTTTAATTTCCAAAGTGAGAAGACGACTTAAACTTTTAACTTTGGCAAGTCCTGGATCATGTAGTAGACACTTCGAATGGTAACCGTGAGTTTTTTAAGATCATTCTAAAGCCAATAATAGCCTGAAACCCTGACTGTTCCATAAAAGACGCAGTTTCTCGTAAAATATAGCGTGCACATTGAGGAAAAATGCCACTTTGAGGTGACGCTCTTACAGATGCACTTATAATTATGAAAAACAGTTTTACTTACCCATCCGTCGACACACCAATCAGTCGCAATCCCCTGGATAACGATCATCCGGTGCACAAAGAACATTTTGTGGGTGTAATAATTATTTTCGGTAATAATTTATCACACTCACCTCGCTGTAGCTGTCAAAATTCAAGATCGCCGACGATCGGCTTGTTTGTTTGGGCGGCCATATTGATCGGGACGATAGAATTTTGCGGCTACGATCACGGGTAAGAAACTATGCCTGACAGTCCGCTACCGGACATACTGCGACGTCAGCGAGGAATTACCCGGTACGTACATTGATACGTGAAACTTACATCAAGATTCACAAATAATCAGCTTATTTACTAGTGAATTTGATGATACACTCGAACCCCGAAAAGTGTCGCTCCGCAAAGTGTCGCTCTTCGTTTTTTGTGTCTGTTTTTTGTGGTCGTTACGGCGCTCGTAAAAGCTCGAGCCCTATTGTGTCAAGGTTCTAACCTTACCTCTCGGGCTCGGCGGCCAGAGCCGTAGCGTTCAGTAATACCCTTTCAGTTGCACGGAGCTCGCGCAACAAAGTTGTATCGCTCGAGTGATACGGCACTGGGCGCCTACCTGCTCCAGCCTCAGAGTCCGGATTTTACGACCTTTTTTACGACCCCGTAAAGTGTCGCTACAAGACCGAAGCAGCGACACTTTTCGGGGTTCGAGTGTACTAAAAATAATGTCATTAAAGGTTTACACACAGTTGAACTCAATTTGGTTGTACTGGCCTCCTAGATAGCGCATCTGTAATCGATTTTCATCAGCAGCCTGCTCCATTTTTTGGAAACGATCACCATCGTCGTTCAGGACTCTTGCCATGCGAGCCGGTAGAAATATTGAAAAGCTATCTTCTACATCAGCTGTTAGCCTATCTCCAAATTTGGTTTTCACTTTCCGCAAACCAGTGATTTGATAATCTTTGAATACTTCCAAGTCGCTCATCTTCTCATTCGGTAGATATTCCTCCAGTCGAGCAATCTTGTTGATTTTCGTGAGGTCCATTATACTGAATCTTTTTTTAACGTTAGAGCTTTTACGTTAATTTTTCTTCCAGCGATTTACTTGGGTCTAAGTGTATGTTTTCGAGCTTTTTCGTGATACGATTCAGACGTGATCTGGTTTCAATTAAATGCTTCACTTCGTCAATGTTTTTCAGTAATAACTCAATTCGTATTCGCAATTCACGTCGAGAGATCCGGTTCATTTAAGGAACACTTGTAGATTGATGTTCAACCCTACATTTTCCGCTCTTTTATAGCTGACAACCCCTCCACTAATTTCCAGAGTTAGAGGTTGTTGCAAGAACTATTTTTCTGAGAATCATGAGGCTAATCATATTTTTGCATTCCAAAGTAATTTAGTCTGATTGAATGAACGTCTCACAGGGCGTCGGATGGTTCTAGAAATTCCGAAAATCGTTATGAAGGATATTCCACGAATCAATAGTTACCAAAGAATAGACTTGCATCTGCATGTTCTTCGTACAGGGATATCAAATTCTCACATGGTGCTGAATAATTCCAGGAACTGTGAAGCTTCCAGAAGAGGTTCCGAGTCTATAAGTGTGTTTGACATTGTGGACAGTCTCTGATCATAGGAGTAGGTCCATCAAATTGGTCACCCTGCGATTCATAATGTATTCGACATCTCCGACAGCCTACGATGTCTTTGTCCTTCTTCATAGCCTCGGATAGTTTGTCCCACACCTCATCGATGACGTTCGACCCGTAAATGAGAATAAAATCTTTAGGCAGATAGGCGATGTCTTCCGGCTTCATTGGTTTCCAATCTCGTATTTGAATGGCTGTGTATAATGCTCTAAAAAGGGATGGCCTACACTCCTTTGAATACCAAGTTTTCAAACGCTGCACGATTTCAAAGGCGCACTGATATCTTGGGAGGTTCCCGTGACAGTCCCCATGCCAAATGCATCACTTCGTAGTCTACGAGCCATCGAAGACTTGGACATCCCAATTCTTCTAAATCGATCACATGCTTCGATTCGTCGTTGATGAATTTTTCGATCCACTTTTTCTTCTTCTTTCCCTTGACGTAGATATGACTTGCATACTCGACAACTTTTTGCACAACTTCTTGCACCTTATCGTAAGACATATTGCCAGCATTCCATGGTATTCCATGATGATTCCGCGTCAACCAAGCATTTACAGCTCTGCATTTGACAGATAATATTTCCCAAGCACACGGTGGTTTGAAAAGAATGCGTGCTAGACCTTGCAAGCCTGTTTCATCTGTTTGAATAGTAATTGCACCGAGTTCTTTTAACACGAATTCGTTGATGGGGTGTTCAAAGCCTTGCACATCTAATATCATCTCCATTGTAATGATTTATTTTCCGGGATGTGATTTTCAGAAATGCTCAAAGTTGACTAATTCTAACAAAGATTCAAGACTCATTCGGGAGAATGCGATTCTCCAGCGCGAATTCTCAGTTTCTATAGTCGTTCACCCCCTCTACTGGTCTTGAGGGTTGTATCTCCAACATGAGGTTCATTCGATATAATAGATCCCACAAAAAACATCGGAAGATGTAAAAAAAGCCGCCAAGTACCCATACGAAAATCACAATTGCTTGACAAGCAAAACATTTCGCCAGTCTCTGTCGTGAAATCAAGGAAAAAGCCAAGCACCGAACGTACCCCTGCGATCTCTCAGCAAGTCTACGTCGTGAAGTCGGAGTTTCGTGTGAGGATATCGAAACATCATTCCAAGAGCTACGTACTTGGCGGGCACATTCGGTTTTTTTTTTTTGTGCTTGTTGTTTTCGCTTTGGATTGATAGTACTTTATCGTAGTTTGCGAACCATTTGTTTTCCGACTGTTTTACTTGGCGGCTGATGGATGTCTCGGAGTAATGTCTAATTTGCAGATAACATTGGTTTTATACACACTTATTTAAAATGCATCTTCCGATCTTGTGGGACGACTTTGTCGTGGCAGTCGAAAGATTAGCGCGTGCGAGTTTACGGAAGTGCTTGCGTGCGGGCGCCTGAGGGCGCCCCCGCTGCACCACTTCCGTAAACTCGCACGCGCTAATCTTCTGGCACTAATGTGTAATTGCGAATGAGCAACAAAATATAGTTGCACTCAAGTGGGGCCGAACTGTGACAAGCATGGGTTTCCGGTATTGAAATTGATCCTTCCCACTACGTGTATACGCTCGTGCACCTGCAGATTGATAAAAATTCCGTATATAGACTGATAGAATGTGCAGAAAACGCTAAAGAAACAGATGGAAATGGATGGAAACGGATACGCAGCTACCCGATTCTATAGCATTTTCTGCGATTATATCTCTCTCTATACGAAATTTTTAGCAGGGATACGCATGCACCATAAGCAAGATTGTATGACATTAGTATAGGTACACCAAAGCAATCAGCAACTGAATTTTATATTCAACATTACATTAAACTGTCATCCTCTATGCTACTTATGGCATACACGTATACCCGTAGCTGCAAGTTTGAGGTTTTATACCGGAATAGTAAAGTAGAGTTTTCTCGATAATTCCATAGTTTTGCAAGTAAATAAGTTCATTCTTCCACAATTAATATTATGTACTCAAGCTCTACGGTATGTCATCTATCATATGAAAAAACTTACCGTAGTACATTGCTCATTGGCTCCATAGTGAGGTACGTGATTCTAGAATTCCGAGTCCGATCTGATAATTGAATGACAGTGGAACGACCAGGATTTTTATTTATTATACAAGGTGTTTACGTCTGTAAAGTCATACACATAATTGAGTACCCGTAGAAGTATTGTCTGATACGATTATAGGTTGAAATAACTAGTTTTTCAGTGTATTTAATTGCTGTCGCATTGAAAACTCAATTTTTGCGTAGAACGAAGTCGGGTTGTCCGTATAGCTCTAAGTAACCGAATGTGCCCGCCAAGTACGTAGCTCTTGGAATGATGTTTCGATATCCTCACACGAAACTCCGACTTCACGACGTAGACTTGCTGAGAGATCGCAGGGGTACGTTCGGTGCTTGGCTTTTTCCTTGATTTCACGACAGAGACTGGCGAAATGTTTTGCTTGTCAAGCAATTGTGATTTTCGTATGGGTACTTGGCGGCTTTTTTCACATCTTCCGATGTTTTTTGTGGGATTTCACTACTTTTTGCAAGTACGAGAATTGAGAAGAATTGCTCATTCAAGGGAAGACCCTACAGAGATTTTGACCGAAATCGTTCAGAAAATCGACTATGCGTTTTTGCCGGAAATATACTCTTAAGGCCTGTCCTTACCTAGTTAGAAATATTCAAGCCTCTGTGACAATTATTTAAAAAGGATTGATTCATTTGATCTAAACTTGTTTGTTTAAATTTAAATAATCAATCGGGCTTGTTAGCTTACTTATACAGGGTGATTCACTGCTACCGAGCCAAATTAAGTGGGTAGGTTCCTTGAAGAATTCTAAGACGAATATTCCTTAGCCAAAAATTCGAGAGATCAACGGTGTCCGAGTTATCGAATATCCTCGTTATCCATTGCTCCATAGTTTTTGGCAGCCAGCTCATCTGCTCCATAGTTTTATAGCCGTCTACGTCGACCACCAGATAAGTTTCACGGACTAGGTCATTTGTGCCATAGTTTTCGGCCGTCTAGGTCCTCCGCTCCATAGTTTTTGACAGCCAGGTCGTCCACTCCATAGTTTTCGGCATCCAGGTCATCCGCGCCATAGTTTTTTGTCGTCTACGTCAACCACGAAAAAGTTTTTTTTTTTTTTTCATCAATTTTTTTTTTCAAGTTTTCAAGTTTTCGCTGAGAAACTTTCGTTTTAAAATTACCCAAGGAACCTATCCACTTAATTTGGCTCGGTAGCAGTGAATCACCCTGTATACTAATGATTCTAAAGTGAATTATAAATTATTTTATAATTCTTAGAGAAAACTACTTGTCACTTGTACTTATAAAATATTTTTTTGGAGCCGGTCTCGATGCTGAGGGTCGGGAGAATTCCCTGGGCCTATTTTAATGCTTTTTAATTTTATTGATAAGTTAGAGGAAGAAGGTGAATTTTCTAAATTTCAAATGATGGACGCGCTGGTGCCAAAAAATAAAATCTATTTTATTTAGATAATATTGCGAAAGGATATCTCAAATGCTAAACGTTATAGACAAGTTTGAGGTGGTAAAGTTTTGCTATTATTCTAATAACTTATAGTCCAGTCAAATTAGACCAATTTTCGACAAATAAAAACATTAATCGGTAAAAATCTGAATTTTAGTATACACGTTTACTGGGGCTTCCCATTGAACTTACAAAAAGTCCCCGTCAAAACCTGTTGCGCTCGAGCCGCCATCTTGAAAAAAGGGTACACTTTTTCAGTTTATTGCCTATATCTCGGCAACTATAACTGATACGAAAAAATAGTTCCGATAAAAAATATAGTTTATCAAATTGCCTATAAAAAAGCTCATGAACATTTTTTTTGTATCTCCAATACTTCAGCTGTAATCCGACATCGAATAGAGAAAAAAGTCTCCTGAGCTCTTGAAACTGTTGTGCAAATAGTTTTTGGCAGCTTCATGACCTGTAAAGATTATGAATAAATTACAAATAATTAAATTTATTGAAAATTGTGTTGGTTTTTCTTATATATGGGGCATTCCATGCCAGATCGACCACTTCTGAACCCGACCCCTTTCGATTTAGCTGAAACTTTTGTACCTTTTTCTACCCCACTAAAGACGGTCCTCATAATTTTTTCAAATTTTTTTACCCAACCCAAACAAGTCGCTCTTTTTTTTTCAAATAGCCATAACTTCTTCAAAAATTGACTTATCGGGACGCTTTTTTTCTTAAAAAGTTTCGTTTTAGAATGTCCTTTTCAAAGATAAATACAAATAAACTTTCGGATGTCAAATTCTATAAAATATCTGACTTTTTTGAGAAAAATCGTCAGTTTTTCAAAGATCGCCATTTTTAATTTTTTTTTTTTTTTTTTTTGATTCCCCAAAAAACTTTGATTCATTCTGTGAATAATGCCACTAGGTCCAGAGTGGGCCGACTTTTCCTTCTATTTTTTTTTTTTAAGGAAAACAAACTTCATTTTTTCTCAATTGTTTATTTTTTCGATTTCACAAGCCTTTGTTTTACAAGCTTTTTTCAAGCTTCGTTTTCAAAATCGAAAAAATAAACTGTTACATATTCCATACTACTCCACGCTCTCATACACCCTTACCTCCAGTCCCTAAGACATAACATCCTGCATACATCCAGTCTCTCAGCCTCTAATCTCTGATTCAAAGAACTGTAACCCTATCTAAACGCACCTGCATAAACGCACCCATGCCCGGGAGAACAATGGAAAAGAATGATCTCGTCATTCAGCTCAGCAGTAGCGAATATTATATTAACACTTGCGTCCAGATCGTCAAAGAAAGCAGTCACTCTCAGACTCGCTTCAGAATCATAAATCACTAATCCAAAATCACTCTCCACTTAAGCACCATAAACTTGTAACACTCATGTAACTAGTTCTACAATGATTATGATCATTACCAATAAACGATCATTCAGTTATTATACATAAGTTCACATCAGTCACCTACCATCCTAAACCCGGTTACCTGAAGGTGTAAAACGAGGAACGAACTCAACGAAAACTCCAGTCTCACACATACTACTGGTACCAGCTCAACCCTTATTCAGTACTTAATTTAAGTATTTAGTTTCGGTACTTAATTCATAACAAAACAATTGAGAACAAATGAAGTTTGTTTTCCTTAAAAAAAAAAATAGAAGGACAAGTCGGCCCACTCTGGACCTAGTGGCATTATTCACAGAATGAATCAAAGTTTTTTGGGGAATCAAAAAAAAAAAAAAAAAATTAAAAATGGCGATCTTTGAAAAACTGACGATTTTTCTCAAAAAAGTCAGATATTTTATAGAATTTGACATCCGAAAGTTTATTTGTATTTATCTTTGAAAAGGACATTCCAAAACGAAACTTTTGAAGAAAAACAACGTCTCGATTAGTCAATTTTTGAAGAAGTTATGGCTATTTGAAAAAAAAGAGCGACTTGTTTGGGTTGGGTAAAAAAATTTGAAAAAATTATGAGGACCGTCTTTAGTGGGGTAGAAAAAGGTACAAAAGTTTCAGCTAAATCGAAAGGGGTCGGGTTCAGAAGTGGTCGATTTGGCATGGAATGCCCCATATATAAGAAATACCAACACAATTTTCAATAAATTTAATTATTTGTCATTTATTCATAATCTTTACAGGTCATGAAGCTGCCAAAAACTATTTGCACAACAGCTTCAAGAGCTCAGGAGACTTTCTTCTTTATTCGATGTCGGATTACAGCTGAAGTATTGGAGATACAAAAAAAATGTTCATGAGCTTTTTTATAGGCAATTTAATAAACTATATTTTTTATCTGAACTATTTTTTCGTATCAGTTATAGTTGCCGAGATATAGGCAATAAACTGAAAAAGTGTACCCTTTTTTCAAGATGGCGGCTCGAGCGCAACAGGTTTTGACGGGGACGTTTTGTATGTTCAATGGGAAGCCCCAATAAACGTGTATACTAAAATTCAGATTTTTACCGATTAATGTTTTTATTTTTCCTAATTTGACTGGACTATTATGTTTATACTTATATGTTTATGAGAGGTTTTTTTTTTAAATATGTTTGAACCTGTGATGATTCTATAAAATCGTTATAATAATTTGAGACTTGTTCCTACTCTCAGGGGGCTGGGAGAGCTCCCCGGGCCTATCTATATACTTGGTTCTAGAGGTTTTTTATCCTAAGTGAGGAAGGTGATTTCGATATATTCAACGAAGGATATGCGTATGAGTATAATAATAATGTTTATTCAGATAATATCAAGTATATTGAAGACGCAAAAGAAAAACGGGTCTACAACTAAAAATGATATTGATTAAATGTTAAATGGTTAACAATGGTGTGAACCTATTCTATTTAATGAAACTCTGAGCGAGAGATAAGTTTTATACATGGATATCGATAACGTTAGGTCTATTGAAGACGCAAAAGAACAACGGGTTTAAGACTAAGAACCGTATGGCTTAAATACTAAATGTTTAACAATAGTGTAAACCTATTCTATTTGAAAACGCATTGGTAAAATTCTGAGCGAGAGGTATGATAATTATTACGTATGTATTCGCGATATTCTAAGTGAGAGGTTAGTTAGTTAGTTAGTTAGTTTGTTCTTTCGCCGCTCCCCTCGGGGTTGCGGCCTCTGCTCTTCCGTTATACTCCTCCATCCTCTCTGGGTTCTCCCTTCTGACGCTCTTTATTTTCTCCTCTCTGCTCTTCTAGTTCTCTCATCCACCATTCTCCGCTCCCGTCTTCCGCTAGCACCCTTCTCACATTTTCCTGCCATCCACCCTTGCCCTCTTCTTCATTCCATCTACCACATCTCTCCCATACGTGCTCCCACGATTCGTTCTCCCCTTCGCATATTCTACACCTTCTTTCTGATTCATCTTCCCAGTAGTGTGCTTCTCTCATCACTCCTCCAATTCTAAACCTTGCTACTCTTTGCTTTCTACTCTCTCCCCATTCTCTCCGCCCTAGGTACTCCGGTATTTCCTCCGTCATTATTTCTTTGTACCATCTGTTGTATTTGGACTCCTTTATGCGCTCCCATCTTTCCTCTTTCTGTCTCTCCTCGATTCTTTTCTTTACATCCATCCACTCATCATTCCCTTCTTCTCCTCTTCTCCACTTATCTCTGAACTCTTTTCTCTCCTTTTCCCACTTGCTTAGCTCTTCTCCCTCTCTTTCTCTTCTTTTCACCTCCTCCCAGCATTTTCTCGCTATTTTGCTTCCCCTTCCTTCTTCCATTTTTCTCTCGAAGTTCCAAGCTCTTTTTCCCGTTCTTCCGTACACTTGCTCCCTCTTCATTTCCTCTCTCACCATGTACCCAGGTGCCCTACTTTCCACACCTAGCACCCATCTCAGATATCTCTCCTGCACTGCCTCAGCTTTCGCTCTTTCCTTCCACCCCCAAATCTCCGCTCCGTACTCCATGACCGTCCATACTAGCCTGTCAAATAGCCACATTCTTCTTTTAAAATCCCTACCAAACTTCCTCTTCCCTATTCCCCACACCTGCCTCATTGCTACTCCTGCCTTTCTCGCCCTCTCTTTTACATGCGCTTCCTGATCCCCGTTACTCTTTATCCTGTACCCTAGATAGTTGAATTCTTTTGCCTCCTCTATTCTTTCCCCTTGCCACTCCCACTTGACCTTCTTTACCCTTCCTCCGCCTTTTCTGAATCTTACAATCTTCGTCTTTCCCACGTTTAGCGATAGCTTCTTCTTGTCCAGATATTCCTCTAACCTTTTTATCATCCCTGTCATCGCCTCCTCCTCCTCTGCCAGTATTACCACATCGTCTGCATAGGCTAGCGTGTATATCCTTTCCTCTCCTACTTTCACCCCCCCTCTCGTTCCTGCCCTTCTCATCTCTTCTTCCATATCCGATGTAAGTATATTAAATAGGAACGAGCTCAGAGGGCATCCCTGTCTTACTCCTCTTACTGTCCAGAATTCTTCGCTTTCCTCTTCCCCCACCTTTACCCTGTTTTTTGTTTCCTTGTATATCTCTTCCACCCTCGCCACTATTTGCTCTCTTATCCCCTTTCTTCTCATCGTCTCCAATAGTACCTCTCTGTCCACAGAATCAAACGCTGCCTTCAGGTCGATGAACATTGCAACTAGTTTACCTTTTTTCTTTCCTATCTGTCTGTTTATCACGTAATTCAGCACGTATATATTGTCAATTGTTCCCATTCCCTTTCTGAATCCCGTTTGATTCTGTGGTATTACCTCTTTTTCTTCCAATTCCTCTTCTAACCTTCCTGCTATCACGCTGGCATACACCTTGTACAACGTTGGCATTAGCGTGACTCCCCTGTACTCTTCTATCTTCTTTCCCTCTCCCTTCTTAATTATCGGGATTATTTTTCCCTCCTTCCAGATTTCTGGCCACCCTTCTCCCCTCCATACCTTATTGCACACTTTCCGCGCCCATTCTCTCGTCTTTTCCCCGCCGTACTTCCATATTTCATTTACTATTTCATCCCCTCCCGGTGCTTTTCCGTCTTTTAGTTTATTTATCACCCTCTCTATCTCTTCCTTCTGTATCTCCTTTTCGTTGTCCTCTCCTCTTTTCCCTCCCTCTCTCATACCTTCTGTCGCCCCTTCGGCCCCCCCCAGCAGTTTCATGAAGTGCAGTCTCCACTCCTTCATCTCTATACCTTCGTTTATTCCCTTCCTTTTCTTCCTTTCCCTATTTATTATTTCCCATACGTCTGCTTCCGTTCTTGCCATTTCTGCCTCTCTCACGAACCTTTCACTTTCTTCCTTCCTCTTCTCCTCGCATAATTTGTTGTGTCTGTTTTTTTCTTCCCTTAGCTTTCCTCTGTCTTCTCCGAATCTCTTCCATCTTTTCATCGCTGTTTTTACCTTCTCCTTTGATTCTATACATTCCTCATCCCACCACCCTCTTCTTTTCCTTTCTGTTCCTGTTCCTTCTCTCACAGCTTTCACAGCTCTCTTTAGCTCTTTATTCATCTTCGCTACTTCTTCTTCCACATTCCCCTCCTTTTCTTCCCATATGATCTCCTCTTCAAATCTTTCTCTTCCTTCTCTCGTCCAGACCCCTCTTTCTATTCTGTTTTGCTTTCCTCTTTTTTTATTTCTCCACCTTCCTTCTGTTTTCATCCTTATTACCACTGGGTGGTGGTCTGACTCTATCCTTTCTTCCACTTCCAGCCTTGCTATCTTTTCTCTCACGTTTTGATCCCCTATTACATAATCTATTACCGTGTCTCCCGTCCCTCCTGTGTATGTTAGTTCTCCTTCCTCATCTCCTTCCTTGTTTCCATTCATTATTTCCCAACCCATCTCTTCTATTGCCTCCAATAGTATTTTTCCTTCTTTGTTTATTACCTTATCTCTTGACTTCCTTCCCTCCTCTTCTTCCCTGTCCCGCCCCTCACATCTTCCCCCTTGTTGCCCTGTTCTCGCGTTCATATCTCCCCCTATAACCACCCATGCTTTACCTTCTTCTTCCCTCGCGATTTCTTTCATTCTTTCCGTTTTTTCTTTTATGTCTCCACTTACATACAATCCTACTATCCTCCATTTTTCTCTGCCTGCTTTTATCCTCATTTCTAATAAGCCTTTCATTTCCTCATTTCCCTCTTTCCCACTTGTTGCATTTTTGTCGACCAGTTCTCTTCTTGCTCCCATCAGCATCCCTCCCTTCGCCCTTCCCATTTTGCTTACTCTTTCTGCATCTTGTTTTCTCCATTCATATCCTTTCGGCAGCTTGCGCTTCACCATGTCCCACCCTTTCTCCTCCACCCACGTCTCGCTGAGTACCATAACGTCCCACTCCCCTAGCGCCTTCCATACTTCCTCGTCTTTTCTCTTCAGCCCTGCCACATTCCAAAATGCAATTTTCCATTCTTCCTCTTTTCTTTCTTCCCCTTTTCTTTCCTCTTCCCCCTTTTTCGACTGCCTTTTTCCTTTGTTCTCTCCTATCCTCTCTCCGTGTCCTCTTCCTTTTCTCTCTCCTTCCCCCGCTTCTCCGCTCGAGGCATTCAAAAAACCCCTCTCCTCTCATTTCTTGCCTCCTCCAGTTCTCCTCTTTCCTCGTTCCATTGCCAGCACTTGTTTTCTATCCATATTTTCTTGTAGCTTACTCTTGCCTTTTTTCCTTTTCCCCTTTCTTCCTTCATCCTCTCTAGCAACTTCTTCTGTATTTGCCTTTCTTTCCATGTCAAGTCATCGTCGATAAATATTTTCGTTCCCTTCAGCATACTCCTCCTTAGCAATATTTCTTTCTTGTATGCCCATTCTTCGAATCTCGCCAGTATGAACTCATCATCTCTCCCTGCCTTCATCCTGCTTGCCTCCTTTATCCTTATCGTTGTTTTCAGCGTATCTTTCAGTACCTTCTCCACGGCCGTTTTCACGTCTTCCCCGTTTTCTCCGTTTGTCCTTATTCCTCTTATTACTAAGTTGTTTCTTTTCTCTCTTCTTTCAGTCACTTCCATTTTTTTCCCTATTTCCTTCATTTCCGTTTCCATCTCCTTCCATTTGTCTGCTTTTGAGGACGCTGCTTCGCTGTATTTCATTTTTTCCTTCATTTTCTCCTTCACTATCTCCTCTACTCTCACTTCTAATTCTTTTCTTCCTTCTTCGTTGTCCTTCCCGGTCCCTTGTTCCTCACTTTCTTTTCTCCTTTCCAATTCTTTTTCTAGTTTAGTTATTCTTTCCGCTGCTATCTCCCTGTCTCTTTCCCCTTTGCTTCTCATCTTCTCAATGGTCTTCCGCAGCAGTTCTACTTCTCCTCTCAGTTCCTTTGTCAACTCTTCATTCATTTCTTCCATTTCTTTTCTTATTTTTGCGATTTCCTGCTTCATCATGTCTCTTAGTGCAGGCGACCTCGCAGTTTTTTTGCTAACTCTTGCCGTTTCTTCCTCCGTTCCTGTTTCCTCATCTTCCGCGTCTTCCCCATCTTCTCCTGCTCTCTTCCTCTTTTCCTTCTTCTCGCTCTTCCACGCCTCTATAATTGACCCTGTCGAGCTCGCCGATCCTGATCTGGTGTTGCCTAATCTGGCGGCGTTCGTCGGTCTTCCCCTCTTCTTCTCTGCGGGCGTGCCTGTTGGCGTTGCCCATACATCTCGTGTCTCCATCTGTTTTTCCTCTCCCGACTTACTCTCATCCTTCTTTATCGACTCCGCTCCTTCCATGTGGCCTTTATTATTGTCTCTTTTCTAGGTTATGTTCCTTCTCACCCTTTTTCCTTTGCTTCCTGCTCTCTTCTTTTTCCTCTCCCTCTGCTTCCTTTTCCACCGCTTCCTTTTACTTCGCTTTTTTGATTCTTACACCTTTCACTTTTCCGTCTTTTACTTTGTGTTTGTTTCAACTATGTTTCTCTCAGCTCTTTCACTACACGTCCGTTACTTTTCACGTCTCGAAAGAACCTCTCTTCTAAGTGAGAGGTAATTTCTACATAGAGTGAAGCTCTTGGCGAGTGATTATTGTTTTATCAACGTCTGCATTTAGGTCTGAACAGAAGGTTGTAAGAATTTAGAAAAATTAAAATCAAGACTTGTACTGTGTGGAACGCGGACAGCCAAGAGGACCGAAGTCGTTCTTAGCAGCTTTATTAACACACAATGAGCAGAAGAATCGTTAATGAATATTTGAGACAGGCAGAGGCCGAAGCGTTCCCTGCGTCGCCAAATATCAACAACGATCCGGACGGACGATTTACCTTTGAATTAACACGTGGAACGGCCCGTCTTATAAACTGGCGCGTACTTACTTCACTCGCGAGAAAGGTTTTTCGCCGGGTCGTGCCGCGCGGCGAGGATAGCCCGCGCCGGGCGGCGCGACCTTGTTTACATTTTTGCTCACAGATGGCGGGCTCGCTCGAACGCGCTATATTTGAATTATTGAATATTCACCGTAGCGTTACAAACCGACAATTTGTTGCTCTGCGACACGATTCTTTATTTGGTGATTGGACAGGTAAGGAGGCCGAAGCGTTCCTCGCGATGCCAATCAAATAATAAAGATCGAATTTTCTAATAATTGATTCACGCTCTACCTTTGAGGGATTTGAAATCTATGTTTGAAATTTCGATCTGACCGTAAAAATATAAATGGAATTTGGAGAAAAGAAAAGAATTTAACAAGCTTGTGCTATAGCAACTCCGAAAGCCGGGAGGACCGAGATCGTACCCAGGAACTGCGTTACTATATGGGGTATTCTCGCTCATCCGGGACACTTTTCTGCGCATGAATTTTCGATTTTCGGGTTACGCGAGATTTTGGTTCTTGGCCAATCCCTAACAACAAATCCAGAGTCATACCCCCTGATTTCAACTAGTTCCGAACTTATTGAATTTACAAAATATGAGAAAATCAGTTTTCGAGCGCACCGCACTATGTTCAAACGTACGTATCTTTGGTTCGGGGGGTCCGAAATCTATTTTCAACCAGTGCTCTAGAATCAGAAAACTTTCACCTTTCACGCTGTAATATCAAAAAAATTTGAAAAAATATTTTTGCCCACGAATTTCACAATTATTTTTGTTTTTCGTCCTGTGACCAAAGGGCATAAATTTTTTCGATGAAAATTGAACTGTAGGTAGATCTCCATGTACTTAAAAGACCCTGCAATTTTCAAGAGGGCATTATTTTTCTTTTTTTTTTAAATAATTTTTTACGGCTTTTTTTATAGGCTTTTTTTATATTTTATTTTTTTTCTCAAAGAAAAAGAATTTTCCGTACGTCTCAACCTCACGTGAAAGAAATACGCCTGTCCCCTGAAAAGAAAGAAATCATTCGTTTCGATTTCTTTGAGAAAAAAAAATAAAATCAACAAAAAGCCTATAAAAAAAGCCGTAAAAAATTATTTAAAAAAAAAAGAAAAATAATGCCCTCTTGAAAATTGCAGGGTCTTTTAAGTACATGGAGATCTACCTACAGTTCAATTTTCATCGAAAAAATTTATGCCCTTTGGTCACAGGACGAAAAACAAAAATAATTGTGAAATTCGTGGGCAAAAATATTTTTTCAAAATTTTTTGATATTACAGCGTGAAAGGTGAAAGTTTTCTGATTCTAGAGCACTGGTTGAAAATAGATTTCGGACCCCCCGAACCAAAGATACGTACGTTTGAACATAGTGCGGTGCGCTCGAAAACTGATTTTCTCATATTTTGTAAATTCAATAAGTTCGGAACTAGTTGAAATCAGGGGGTATGACTCTGGATTTGTTGTTAGGGATTGGCCAAGAACCAAAATCTCGCGTAACCCGAAAATCGAAAATTCATGCGCAGAAAAGTGTCCCGGATGAGCGAGAATACCCCATATACAAAGCAAATAGATTCTTTATTTAATGTTTGGACAGGCAAGGAGGCCGAAGCGTTCCTCGCGGTGCCAAACCATCAATAGAAAACTGTTTCAAGCGAAATCTCTGATATACACGGCCGATCTGCCCGTCTTATAAACCCGCCCGTAGTTACTTTGATAGCGAGAAAGGTTTGCGCTAGGTCGTGCGATGCGGCGAAGGATTGCCCGCGCCGGGCGGAAGCGACGGAGTTGGCATTCTTCCCCAGAGATTTCGGGCTCGCTTGGCCGCGCTATATTTAAATTATGAATATTAGCCGTAGCGTTACAGCCCTTTGATTTTTATTAGTTGACAGGCAGCTGATTTTATTGATAAAATTGATAGTAAATGAAAAAAAAAATTTGTTTCTTCCGTAATAAACTTCTAGAATCTTACCAAACTATTGAAACTATGATTGAATCTAAGTTTCATAAAATATTAAGTCAAAGTATGAACTACGTGGCCAAAAGGATGGGTATCGCAGGACTCCAAAATGCAATAACGAGCTAGAGAGCTTGAAATATCAAATTTGTTCCTCAATCTTATTTTTTTGTTTCGAAAATACCTTCTGTAAGATAGCTATCATGTGAAACAGAGAGAAACCCTGTGAAAATGACAAATCTCACTGAAACGTAGAAGGCCAATACGGCTACGCTGGAAAATTATCAACCGCCAGATCAGGAATCTCCGAAAAATAATAAACTAATGCCTTTTCATGAGAGATTAGTCAGTGACAAGTTGCTCAATAGGTGCACACATGAAAAAAGTCTAAAGCAACAGCCAGAGATAAGTGATATGAGTATTCCAATTTAGCACCGAGATTTTCTGAGAACCACAATAGTAAATCGCAGAACGCAGCACGATAGAATATGCTGCTACAGCCGAATCGATGGAGCCGCAAGGTGAAGTCTTGCAGATCAAGAAGGACTGGACTACAAATTCAACGATCAACTTTTTCAATTTTGTTTTATATGATGTTGAATCTGGAAACGCAGGCCGAAGAAGATCTGCGGTCCAAGATGCCGTAGCAGAAGAATCAGAAAATCTGTGATGCTTCAATGAGAGAGTTTGATAACACGACGTATTGAATTATCTTAGACCATATATTTTCAAAATTCATTTCATTCGTACCATTTTTCATTAAAAGGCGATTTACTCAAAACTACATTTTCAGCTACGCTAAATGTTCCTTGCGTCATACTTCTGCTCCGATCAATTTCTCCTTCGCAGTGTAGATTCATGCATACCTTATACACAAAAGTATCTAGAGAATTTTTTATACTGTAAAAAGCACATAGTTTTCAAAATCCATATAACATGAAAAATGTGAAAAATTGAAGAATACAAGTTTAAAATTCTGGTAAAAAAAAACCAGTCATTCAATCTTAAATCCGTTGCATACTTTTCTTCGCCTAGGTGTACCGAAAGCCCCAGTCAAATAGTATGATCCGAATAAGATTATGACGCAGGGAGCATTTTGAAGTTGAGTATCTGTTTGCCCTTAGAAGTTGCGTAACTTCTATATTACTCAAGTAATCTAGAAGCTCAAGGTGAGAATTTCTTAGTTTCAGAGCACAGTTTCACAAGACCTATCAATTATTTTGAATACAAAAAAAATGTGCAAGTTCTCAGTTTCTGTAGGATCTTCTCTTAATTTCAGCAGGATTATACGGTATTAGGTATAGTGTGATCACCACAAGAAATATATTCAGAATCTAGGCAAGGGGAGAAACATTCAATAAAAGACAGAGACATTCACTTCAATTGTCAACTGTGACAAACATAAATAATTTATTAAATAGAACTTAATTTTGACCTATACAGTATGAGATTGAAGATTGTAACGTTAATTCAACTAAATATTCGCCAAACAATTCTCAAATTCAAGGCTTGAACGTTTCAAATGGATCAAGAACGGCGCTTAATCTCTCAAATTGTGTGAAACATGTTTATCTCGCATATTTGACAATTCTAATAACATGTGAATCACGAAATATTCCATTTCTTTAACGAATATTCTGTTACGTTAACGTTACGAAGTGCAAAGTGTAAATTTAGAACTTAATCAGTAATTTTTCAGCCATAGCTTGGAGGACTGTGTTGCCTGACGCAGTAACAGGCTCATATGTGTTCTGCAACATTGATTGTTCGGGGCTTGGACGCTTGTCTACTGCAATCCAATTCAGGTCACTGTGAGAATCATACAAATCGATAAACGATTAATCATCTAATAGAAATGTCACAGTAATTACTGGAATATATTCCATGTTACTGTGGTGAAAGTGAGCTGGGAAATATCGACTCGTATAACATACCTTCTGATATGTGATATCCAGATTGATACTTTCGTTCGCTCTGTGGTGTCAGATTCCAAAGAATTGTGGAGATCATACAGCCTTGAAGTAACAGTAGGCTGATGTTTGGTTTTAAAACACAGGCCATTCTGAGCTTGCGTAAGTGTTTGTGGCCATGTAATGATTCCAGTGAAGGATGATTGACTAGATACATGTATGGTAAGGAGCTGAATGTGCCGAAGAGTGACGTGTTGTTCTCTAGATTAATGGAGACTGTGATCTTCGCAGGTTCAACTGTAATCCTGAAATACTGGCTCTTCAACGTACGCACGCCTGCAAATCATAAAAATACACGGAATTAAGGGGAGGGACCAGTCATATTTTACGGACCTGTCTAAATTCTCGAATATCTCCGAAACGGGGTAATCAATCGGATTGTCCTTTCGGCAGTCGATGTTTGAAGAGTAATGACATCGAGTTTTCTTGTAAAATTCATGAAATCTTAATTTTTTTTTTTTTTTATGCGTCGAAAAATGCGGGCGGGTCACTTATTTCGACTAGCATCAGTGCCCACGCATCATTGACGCGGACAAAAGTATGTAACAGCAAGTCTATACGGTATGACGAGCACACCCATTACAAAACATCTTGGTTCCATGCAGTAATCAAGTAGAAAAGTGCAAATCAGATTTCGGTGTAATTAGCGATTAAAAATTGTTGGACCGCCATGGTAAATGGTTGGGTTGTCATGCCAATCCTTAGTTTCCGAGATGCCCGAAAAAGAGAGGACAGCGCGAGAGTCGTTGCGTCGGTACTGCAGACGGTGGACTGCATTTTTGATTCGCCTGGTCGCCGCGGCACGATGCGGCGTTGGCTGTTTTAGCCCAGCTCGGCCGGCGACAGCCGGTGCAGGGGCGAATCTATTATATTTAGCAGAAAACCAGTGACGTGCGAATATTTTGTGATAATATTTTCGAGCCCCGGAATTTTTTTTTTTTTCTTCTGTTTCGGTGTAAAGTGCAGCAGGAAACGGTAAGTACGACTAAGTTGTGTTACAAATGATATTTCTATTCTCTTTATCGCCTGTTATCGATTACTTACGCATCCCTTTGCGAATCCACTTGTTTTTTTCCAATCTGTTCGAAAATTTTACAAGTTTATTTTTATTTTTTGATCTCCGGAGACTCCGTATATACGCGTTTCACTCGATTTCCAACCGATTGACATAGGACACAAGAGATGTTTTCTTTTTTATGTTTCGCGATCTTCACAGACCCCGGATATATATATGGGGAATTCTCGCTCATCCGGGACATTTTTCTGCGCATGAATTACCGATATCACGCGATTTTAGTGCCACGCAAGATTTTGGTTCTTGGCCAATCCCTAACAACAAATCCAGAGTCATACTCTCTAATTTCAACTGGTTCAGAAGTTATTAGATTTACTAAATATAAGAAAATCAGTATTCGAGCGCATCGCACTATCTTCAAACATACGGATCTTTGGTACGGGGGGTCCCAAATATATTTTCAACCAGTGCCCTAAAATCAGCAAACTCCCACCTTTTACGCTGTGATATCCAAAAATTTTTTAAAATTATTGTTGCCCACGAATTTTACAATTTATTTTTGTTTTTTGTGCTGTGACCAAAGGGCATAAATTTTTTATATGAAAATTGGGCTGTAGGTAGATCTTCATGTACTCAAAAGACCCTGCAATTTTTGAGAGGGTGTTATCTTTCCTTTTCTTTTATAATTTTTCAGGCTTTTTTTATATGCTTTTTTTTTATTTTATTCTTTTTCTCAAAGAAAAAGAATTTTCCGTACGTCTCAACCCCACGTGAAGAAAATACGTCTGTCCCCTGAAAAGAAATAAATCATTCGTTTCGATTTCGTTGAGAATAAAAAAAAAAAAAAAAAAGCCTATAAAAAAAGCCGTAAAAAATTATTTAAAAAAAAAAACTAAAAAAAATGATACCCTCTTGAAAATTGCAGGGTCTTTTAGTACATGGAAATCAAGGGGTATTACTCTGGATTCGTGGTTAGGAATTGGCCAAGAACCAAAATCTCGGTCCACCCGAAAATCGACAATGCATGCGCAGAAAAGTGTCCCGGATGAGCGAGAGTTCCCCATATATATGCGTCTTATTCGATTGCCTATCGATCGCCATAGAATATAAATGATTGTCGTATATCATTTCAAACTTCAAACGCGAATATCTCGAAAATCGCTGGATACTTCGGATTCTTACCCCGATGCTTTTTTGTAGAGGGGATTTTTTCCGATTTATCTATTCCTCTTCAAACCCGATTCGAGTATTTTTGAGGATCGGAGTTATTTCGCATAAGCCATGTGCGTTCTCGACAGTCCCAACCATCAAGTCGCCGGGCTACTGTTTGCCGCGCGCGCACGCCCTCAGCACCGCGGCGACAAAGCAGCTGTTTGCTTTTCATGCGGTTGATATACATCACTTGATTCGATCGCTGCCTAACAGTCTTCGTTCCGAATCCTACGTTGAAGTAAGTAACAAATTTGTGAACTCGGCAGGCTTCCTTGCACCCTTCTTATCCTTTTTGATTTACCTTTACTCTCATTCTGTATTCGATTATGCATCCATCACGTCTGTTTCTTTATATACTTTATATTATGTGTAATAATTACTTCATCGTTTATAATATGCCGATGCCTAATATTGCTATAGACATGGTAACGAACGATCTATCTAAAATCTATCTAATTATCTAACGATCTATGTAATCTAATAACTTTACTTTACTTTACTTTACTTTACTTTACTTACTGTACTGTTGCTGTTCTTTATTTCTTCCACCCTAGGGGACTTGTCCCATGGAAATAAACCTATTCTATTCTATTCTATTCTATTCTAATTCATATATCTATTTATATTCTGGTTGATAAAATAATCATTCGCTGTATTATTTGTGTCTCAATCAGAATATGGCAGCCCAGGAAATCGCCACGGAGCTGGCGTTGTTGAAGGAGGCCCGGCAGCAGGCGGAGAAGGGGTTGGCGGAAATCGCGGCGATGAGGCAGGAGGTGAGGGAGGAGAAGGAACGGATAGAGAAAGAGAGAGAGAAACTTGAAGAAGAGAAGCAGGAGATGAAGAGACTTCAAATAGAGCTGCCCTCTGTCATAATTTTAATAGTACATGGTTAATGCAAAACGTTACGATTTCAAAGATTTGATTCAAACATTTTATCCACCAGAGTTCACCCAAGCGAAGCAGGGGCGAGGGGCGGACAGTGTCGCAGGACCGGCACACCCATAACGAAAAGTGAGTATAAAATGATTTTACCTTGATGATTTTATCACATACACGGCGGTGAATCAATCTACTCTGGATAAGGGGGCATTTCACGGCCGGAATCAGCGTTTGATCGATTACCCCATTTTTTTTAAAGATAGTATGAGTTGCACTCACGTACTCTACACTCGGAAGAGCCATTAATTTCATCAATAACTATGTTCGCGGAAAATAGAGTATTATTCCCAGAATAGTCTGCTAAAATTCAAATCACCTGCATCTTGGATATTATCATTTGAGGATATTTATAATGATGATTCCATGACGAAAAGCTGATTTCTAGTAAAAGCCTTATTCGAGAGGTATTTCGTTGCTCGTTATTTTTTATTTTATTTTTTCGACAAAAATTGGTCAACCATCAATGAAAACTATATCTGTTTTAGGTACAGATGGTCCAACCGGCGGCACTGGTCCGCCGATAGAAGCGACGGGCAGAAGCGGGACGGAAAGAAAGAAGGATTTGGGAAGGATGGGATGGATAGGAAGGGTGGAAATCGGAAGGGAGGTGGCGGGAAGAGAGGCAGGGGAGGTGGGAACAGGGGGGGGGGGGGGGGGCAAAATATGTTCTTAATTTAAAATAAAATAAAAAATCATCGAAATTCAAAAATATATTTCGCTCTTATTTATTCCACCTAATCACACACGCTTCCAATACAAATACACAGATTCAAAAATATATGCTCTGGTTGTCTTAGATCGTAATATTTGTCATGTCGAAGTTTTCTAAAAAAAAAATTACGTTGACTAAATTATCTGTACCCTGCTCATCAAGAAGCAATCTTGGTGTAAATTTGAAATTCATGTACGTAATATTAGTACTTTAGCCTTTCTTTAATTGAGAAGACCGCAAGAACCAATATTCATAAAAAAATATTGAAACATGTGTTTACCGGCACGGATGACCATCGAGATGGAGAGCTGGGGCTACATAGTGAGGTACGTACCTCTATTATGACGTCGTTATAGTTACAAAGAATCCTTAGATGAAATCACGCTATTATAAACAAAATATAATGCTGTCGTTGTATAAAAGGGGTTCGTGCA
Source organism: Rhogogaster chlorosoma (assembly GCA_944452935.1). Taxonomy (NCBI): domain Eukaryota; kingdom Metazoa; phylum Arthropoda; class Insecta; order Hymenoptera; family Tenthredinidae; genus Rhogogaster; species Rhogogaster chlorosoma. The sequence continues at coordinate 15,749,402 of OX101803.1, read as the reverse complement.
GGTAAGCTTCGCACTGTGTCGTACCTACTCCTTCACCTGAGGAATTACTGACTATTGTATCAAAGCAATGAAGACGCGCAGCCATATTGCTATCCGTGTACCTATTATTAATTTTTCGTGACAAGGCAACCTGTAAATATGTCAAATGAAAAGTCGCTCGTAAAGATTAAAAAAAAACAGAACACCTATTTACTTCTCAGAATTGACAGAGGGTGTATAAGTGACAGAATGACAATGTTTTTGTTTCGAAGTTTCATGCTTCAGAAGTAAAAAAAAAAAAATTATGTACTACGTGTACGTTTACATGTTGTTCTCGCGATTTGTTGACGTCAATTATTAGCTACTCGTGTAACCACGAGTATTTCCAGGAAACGCCGCGGGGAGGCTAATTGACAATGTTTCCCATAAGATTTCCTTTACGTCCAACATTTCGGTCATCTCGGCGAGGAGATGCGAAACTGACTTATCGTTCGATCCGCTCCAAAGTCTTGACAATAAATTCTGACTTTGGTGAAAATTATTTATCATAATGCTGGCCTCAAAATCGCAACTTCGTTGCGATTTACCGGCTTTCGTGATGAAAAAATTAGACCGTTCCTCGTACATAAAGGCTTTTTAACGAACCTCGTTACAGCACTCGCCTTCGGCTCATGCCGTAAACCTTTCGTTTTGCCAAAAAAGCCTTTCCGTAGTCGTATCGAAAAGTACTATTTTTACAGAAGTGTAAAATTGAATAACTATTACTTTGGGCAGCTCGTGGGGTTATTGGCGATTAGCTATATTTTTTTATATACCAACATCAACGTTTGTTTATCGCGAGACACCATTTGAGAAAAAAAATTTACAATAATTCGTTGGGTAGCTGATAAAATGACCAGGAAAAAAATTATACAAATAAACTATACGGTATAAACTTATACGTCTCAGGGGCGTTCACGAAAAGAAAATCCTGCAAAATAATGAACACCCCAATGTGTATGTATACTACGTATACAAGGCATTCCACGCCAACTCGACCAGTGAACCCCGACGATCTCGAAAACATATTTTATACCATTTTACTTTGTGAAAAACGCTTCCAGATTTTTTTTGTTTTTCTCATCAAGCCGTTCATGTCTTTCAAATTTCTACAGTTGATTGACAGAACTCATTTCAAAATACCTGGAAAAAGTTGAAAAAAATCCAGTGACTGACAAAGAACAGACCCCCATCATCAAAATGTGGAAATAATTTTTTTCACTGAATTCGGAATTTTGAAATTTTAAAAACTAAAATCAACCATATCACAGAGATAAATTGGAGTAATATCGTACTGGGAAAATCGTATGCGTGGGATTATATGGATCAAATCGTAAGCGTCAATTAAGGGTCAATTCATTTGTAAATTCTCTGTTTCATAATTAATAATTGAGTGAAAAAAATTTCGCTTCACATTTTTGATAATAGCGGGCTGTACTATGACATTCTCTGTTTTTTTTTTTTTTTCGGAGAATTTCTTTAGATCTCTGAAAATGGGCTTTCCGAGTAATCTTCAAAAATGTATAAAGAATAAACAGCTTAATAAAAAAAATGTAAAAAAAATTTAATACCGTTTTTCACTTAGTAAAACGTTAGAAAAATACCTGGACTGATTTCGAGATGGTTGGGGTTTAACACTGGTCGAGTTGGCGTGAAATGCCCCATATATATATTTGTATTCCCGTGTATAATGATCGCCCCAATCACATCTGATAATTGTGTAATTAGAGTAAATAAATTTCATAATCACTTGCAAAAATTGTAAATCAGATGTAAAAAATAATGATTAGTCGACGTCAAATTACAAATGTAATTAATAATTGCTAAGTAGTTAATTACTAATTCGGCAAACTCTTCAAGGACCCCGGAGCCATGCGTTTTATTCGATTGCCCATCGATTGACATAGCATATGAACAATGTCTTTTTTTTTTTTATTTATGTTTTCGAAAGACTCCGGATTCACGTGCGTTACCTGATTTTCTATCGATTGACATGAGTTTAAATAAAAAATTTACCTCCTTTCTGATTCTCATATATCATTTCAAACTTCAAACGCGAATATCTTGAGAACCGTTGGATATTTAGGGTTCCTACCCCCATGCTTTTTTGTGCAGTGAATTTTTCAAGATTTTTCTGTTCTCTTCAGAACCCGATTAGAGCATTTTTAAGAATCGGAGTCATTTCGCACAGGGTACGCGCGTTTTCGATACAGGAATCAAGTCGCCGGGCCAGTGTTTTCGGCGCGCGCAGGCTCTCGGGTCCGCAGTGACAACAAAGTTTGTTTACTATACGCTTGATATCATTGTGGTTCCAAACATCACTGCGTGTTGTGAAGATAAATGTATAAATATATATATATTCATAAATCCGGATTGTAAGGAACTTTGTGAACGGCTTGTGATTTTTCTGATAAAACCAAGTAATTATACTATTGTGATTTTAAAAATGCCAAAATTCAACGAAAACCGACGTCGCCTGTCTAATCGCCGACGCAAACGTGGAACATTACGTAAACAGGAGTAAGTACAGGTTTTTTATGATTACGTTAGTTTCGTACGTACTTGGGCTTTATTTAGATTAGTCCCGATAGCTTATGGTCAAAGTCTGTAGGTCATTTATCATGTAATGTAGATTGTGATAAAACCATAGAATGAGTTATCGGATTTGATACAAACAAACGAACATATTATATTGCAGATAGATACATTTATGTAAAACTGCATCAAAAGATAGTTTGATACGTTGATTTATATCGTATCTGATATATCATGCTATGGCCTATGGTTCTTTGTCAAATTTGTTATAATAACATAATATCAGAATCTGAATTGTATGATGATTGCATGCAGAATCCTACCGTTTTGTGATTTATCAAACGCCTGTTCTAGTATGGCACTAACAGAAACTTCACTGAAAGCCGTTGGTGTATGACTTCATTGTATTGTGCTGAATGTCTTCGGATTTTGATTTTTTATTCCGCGTTAGAAGAGCAGTTCGACAGTTCATCGTTTCAATGTTGAGTTATTTCTTTGCTCCAAAATTCACCGAATATTGCCTTGTATTTAGACCTTTTTTTTTGCTCGAATATATGGGGGTTTCCACGCGAAACCGACTAGGGACGACTCAAATGTCTGATTGTTTTCGATCTGGTTGATTTTTATCTTATACTATATATAAAGCAGATTTATTGCAAATTTTTATTGCATTCATTCTCGAGTATGAATTTCATAGAAATTTGCCACAAGAAATTAACAATGAAAAATATAGATTATCATTTTTGTAATGTACTTTCAACGAGGGGGTACATACATCTCCAAACCAATTTGCTCAAAATCACTGTTACACCGTGATTTTTTTAGCAAATTACTGGTGTTTTCAACTATTATTCACAACTAATAAAGAATATTTGGTCTTCGCGTTATGAATTTCTCAGAAACCAATGGAAAACCCGATGAAAACAACTCGGAAAAACAACATCATATATGATCATGTATGTTCTGTAACGTGGCAGATTTTAATATCCGCCACGGACATCGACTCCACCCGATAACGCGAACGACCATGCCGCTGCCGTACCGGTCCATCTCTCGCCAGAGTTACGTGGTCCAATTTTTATCTTAGTGTACGGTGTCTGCCTTAAGTTTTTTTTATTGTAAACCCCAGGTACCTCTGCGCACCAGGACGTCGGGGGATACCTTTTTCGTCGCTGGAGCATCGGGGGGAATGTCCTGGAGGCCTCGGTACTAGTAGCCGCATCTACGACATCATCCAGCCTCCGCAGCCTCGCCAACTGCAAGCCGGGAGAGGGCTGTAGCCGCCAGCCTGACGTTCAGCTCCGCGTCTATTTCCCTCCCGGCCGAAGATTTTGAATACGTCCGCCGATAGATGCGGCGAACCTACCGTGTGCGGAAAGGCTTCCCCCTCCCCGCCTACCGTCCAGCAAATCACTCCGGTGCTGACCGCCGTACTGTCGAGTCCTTTGAGTGCCGTAGATTTAATTCCGTTCCGATATCTTATATTCAGTTTATTTTTGCCGCTATCTTTTTTCTTACGTTTAAGTTTTTTTTCTTTATTAGTGATATTAAGTTTTCTTTCGTTCCGTGCCGCCTTCGCTGGGCTACGCCCCGATTAAAAGGTAGGCTCTTTTCTGTTCAGATCACGACCATCCGTCTCCAAGCGCATTTCTTGCCTTGTTGCCGCCTAACGGCTGATTTCAAACTCCGCGTCTGACGGATTGCCGTGGTCATCTCTTTATTTCATGATCTTAGGCTACTTAAGATTAAGTTTGCTTTATCCTGGACCCGTAACGCTCTGGGGAGATCTTTAGTACCGTACCGCTTCCGTTCCGTTTACTTCCGTTATTATTTTACTTTATTTTACCGAGTAAAAATAGTGTGTAAGCTACCTAGTCGTGATCGCGGCTAGCGCATTTATCGGTTAAGTAATTTTATCTCGACCTCTTTGGAATTGTTAGTAGCTTCTCATACCTTAAGTTACCGAATTGATACTTTTTTTTGTATTATTTTTCTGGTTTATCGAGATTATATTCAGTTCCGTTACCGTATCTTGCCGTTTTAAAGTGTGTTATTTCTACGCCCCCATGTTCCCCTCTCCGTCTAACTAGCTGGTTATCTGCTCAGTTTTGCGTTTTGTTTGTGGCTTATTTTGATCTTTCTTTGAGTTCCGTCTCGCTTTCTCTTATCTGGTACATTCGTGTACCTGGCGCCCAACATTGCCTTCTCTGTCTATTTATTTGATTTTGGCGTGAGATTCACGTTGGTACTCTTTGTGCGGGATTTATTTTTCTATCTAGTTCCTCCGGGTAGGAAAATTGCTCGTTACAGTTCATATATGGACGGTCATATATGATTAATGATTATACATGAATTTTGGCCATGTCTAAACTAGTATGACCATATAGGAACAGGTATGATCATATATAGGAATAGATATGAGCATATATGAATAGATGTGAACATAATTTTATATGTAATATAATTTTTCAGTTATTTTTTTTTTTATTCGTTGGAGTATATACATTTTTATTCTATCGTTATACTTTTCAATTAGACTTGAGTAGATAAACAATGCCGGTTCTGGATATAGATTCCTACCCCGACATGTTACCGACCTACTTAGCCGAGACGCAAACCCTTTCTGTGACGTCATCGAATGTTCTAGAAGGTTCTGCGTTGTTTATCGGACACGTCACGGACCTTCGACGTCACAGAAGGTCGAAGTTGTTGTTCCGACGCGTCACCGATCTTCGACGGTGCGGAAGGTTCTACGTCGTCGTCGGTTTGACCAGACCTAAGACGCGGGGATTCCAGGAATTGTTTTTGCATTCCGGTTTTCGAGATATCATCTTTCGTAACTATGACGCGAGACTGATCTACGCGGTACTTTCTCTCCGATTCGAGACGTCATCGTTCGCTATCAGAAGGCAGAACCGATCTACGCGGTGTTCAGCCCCCCGACTCGAGACGTTATCCTTCTGAACGCAAAACCTATCTGGGTCTCCGAAAGGCTCGAGGATTCGTAGGAGTGGTTGAACGGCGAATGATTGAACGTGTGCGTTCGAAGATAAAAAAATAAGATCTATGTTTATTGAGATGAATACAGTTTACAAAACATGATATGTATATGGATAGTAATCACACTGTGCAAATACTTTTCACACATTATGACATCTGAAATTCTCATCCCCCTCGACCCGGTGCTCCAGATACCACATCTTTAGACGTTGTACGTTTTCGAAGGCGCAAGTGTACATCGGGATGTTCTCATGGTACCCATGATACCAACATCCATCCACTGGTAGACTTTGCAATTTTGGACAACCCAAGTCTTCTAAATTTATCACAGGTTTTGATTTACCTATGATACGCTCAACCCATATTTCCTTCTCCAGTCCCTTGACGTAGAGGTAGTCTGCGTCTGCGATGATCTTTTTCAGCACGTTTTCCATAAGATTATAAGGTATTTCTCCAACATTCCATGGTATTCCATGGTGGTTACGTGTCAACCAACCGTTGATGGCCTTGTATTTTGCTGGTAGAATCTCCCAATTACAAGGTGGTTTGAACAACATACAGGCGAGGCCAACAAAATTTTCTCGATCTGCTTGTACAGTAATTGCACCAAGTTCTTTTGGTATGAATTTATTATTGGGGATTTTGAAACCTTGCACATCCAATATAATTTCCATTATAAAATATCTTTCTTTTACACGACGTTGGTAATATCAATGTCCGAAGTCAACTGATTCGATTGAGGATTAGATCAGCTCTTATATACATTTCTATAATTACTTCTAGAAATTTCTCTGTGATGAAGCAGTACATCTGTTGATTATTATTATTATCACAAAGAACAAATCATGAAATAACTGCATCGTGACAAATAAGTTTTCGACGTAGAGTAAGAGAAAGAAGGTAAATAGAAAGAGTGCGATACCTCCAAATGCATTACAGTGCAACGCGCCACAGCGATAGCGGGGTTGAGTGCATAATGAGTACATCTGAAGTATGCAACCCGATACCTGCAAGGCTACCTGCCCGCGAGATCAACACCTACGACGATTTTGTGTTGTTTTGCAGACTCACTCTATACTACACCGCTCTATAATACGTGAACTAGCATAATTTCTGATGTGTCAATGAAAAATGTTCACCCGATATGAAGATTTTGACTATTTCCAAAAAACACTCTGAATATGTCTAATGTTTTTTATTTTCCACAAATCTGGAATCCTTGATCGTTGACATGATTGAGGAAAATTATACAACGGTAAGTTTTAACTTCAGTTTCAATTTTATTATTGAATAGAAAGAGTGCGATACCTCCAAATGTATTACAGTGCAACGCGCTACAGCGATAGCTGGGATAGGAGCATAATGAGTGCATCGGAAGTACGCAACCCGATACCTGCAAGGCCACCCGCTGGATCAACACCTACGACGAATTTTGTGTTGTTTTCCACTCATTCTATACTACACGGTTCTATAATACGTGAATAGTATAATTTCTGATGTGTCAATGGAAAATGTTCACCTGATATGAAGATTTTATTTTAGTTTCAATTTTTAACTCCAATAATTCTAATTACAATTTAGATGTATTACTAATATATACCAGCTTCGGTGGAAGGGTGTTATCGCATTTCACCATTGTGAAAAACATCAACACCAAGGGTATATAAGTTAGTGCTAAGAAGCCATTGATCGAATCATTACGAGTTACTCTGTTGCAATTACCAGTAAGTATCTCTGATTGAAAAAGTGACAGACGTTCAAACGAACCAAGAATAATCTATTAAAATTGAACTGATTATTATCCTGTGAATTGAATGTTATCGGGTTCAATGAGTGATTTTGAAACATAAATTCATCTAGTGTATCTACAATATTGGTGGATTTCTCTCATACTTGAATTTTTTTTTTTCCCAAACAGGCTGAGAAATCAACAAAATATCAAAAGAAAAATGTGTGAGTACGGTGAGGATTATCGGTATCTGACACCGCAAATAATTATCCCGGTCGAATGGCTGAGTTTCGCACCGGAGTCATGCCTAGAGTTCGTCACCACAGTCGTGATTGAGGCTCGTCACAACCTGGATGTCATCTACCTCGAAATTGGGGAGGTTGTCGGCATTTTGCGTGTCGACAACGATAAATTCTGGTTTGAAAAAATAGAAGATCACCCTCTGATTTCACATGAAGAATAAAAGTGGTTAGTATATACAACCAATGATGAATAATTTTCGATGCAGTTAGCGTAAAACTTGATTTTATCCCAGCAAAACAATGAGTAAGATCGGATTTTACGCACACCTGTGTCGAAAAATAATCTTTCTCAGATGTACGTTCATCTTGTTAACGATTAATTTCATTGTGTTTCAGTTTCCACCTCTGGGATGCCGGATCATACTTCCCCACAGCTGATATTTCTATGATTATTATTAAAATCACAGTGTTATTTTTATAATTCTTATTATTATTATCGTTAACATTAATATCATTTGTTCTTGCCAATATAAAATTATAATACATTGTATGCGTTGATTTGAAAATTGAATCAAATAAATAATGAATGAATAATAATTATTATAATCAGTATTATCATCAATATTATTAATATTATTATTATCATTGTCAGTGTTATGACACATTATTATTAACATTAATATCATTTGTTCTTGCCGATATGAAATTATAATACATTGTGTGCGTGGATTTGAAAATTGAATAAAAAGTTCTTGAATTATAATAATAATAATTATTTAAAAATCCATTTATCAAAATCTTGTACCAAATATTCCATTGAAATCAATTTAAAAGCTAATATACAATATTTTGATGAAAAACATTAGATTATTTGAAAGATTATTCAGAGAAGAGATTATCAAATACAATTGGGTTTTTATTGAATAAAATAGACATTTCAGAAATAAGATGATAGCACTTTTTCATGTATTTTTTTTTTTTTAATGTCATTTGATGGGTTTTGCTAGATGAGATAGACATTTCAAAATAAGATGTATAGTGACACAATATTGATATTTCACACCTCGATGAATTCGCACTTGTTGAATTGACCGCCGAAGTAGCGTAGGTAGAGATGGTTCGCTGCAGTGACGGACTCGAACCGTTGGAACTCTTCCTTATCATCCTGAAACGCTTTCGATACTCTGGCTGGAAGGAAGATAGTGTGAGTGTCGTCAATCACCGTCAGGATTCTCGGTCCGAATTTTGTTTGGACTGATTTGAACGCCGATTTCCAATTCGGATATTTTCTTTGTGGGTAAAAAGTCGTCCATGCGACAGACTGTTTATTCTTCCGAAATCCATTTCGGCTGGTGAATGAACACTCAATGCGCAAAACGCTGCGATGTCACTTTCTGTATATCACTCAATGACAAATGGGTACTGATCTTTGAGTAAGATTTTTTTTTTGTGTGCAAGTCTTACGTTCCCTTAGATGCTGAGAAGTCAACTGAATGATCAATCAACAATTCCACCCTTCTAAGCAATTCATCCTTCATTCTAGAATGTTCCTCATAGTCTCCGGTCGAAAACAATTCTCAGAAATATTTACCATAACAGTGTCCTTGAAAAAATCGTATAAAAGGGTTGCTTCCAATGCGATGAGATCATTGTATTATTTAATACCGAGTGCACACATTTGATATTGAATCGTAACACTATTCAGTTATCGAGAAACGATGGAGTCTATCGAATGCCTTAAGCTCATAAATATTATGGAGGAAGCTTATCGGCTTCTGAAGAATGAAGCTTCACCGGTTGTAATAGATAAGTGGGTTAAGTTTGGAACGCGAAACATTAGGCTTTTGAATAAAATATTGAAAATCAGTGCTTCAACAGTTGGACAAAAAAATAGAATTCTTACAACCATTGGAATTTTGAAATCTATATCAGCCAAATTCAAGAATCTTCGGAAAACGGGCGACGGCGTGCGAAAGCTGAGAAGAAGTGATCGAGTGCAGTGGGCAGATTTAGAGACAGCGTTTGACAGTCGAATCAGAACTGGAGCCGTGATCAACTTGCGACACAAGGATTTGGAATATTTCTTGCAAGACTGCCGTAAGCTTATGAGCGTCAGACTGAAAAACATTTTACGGAGAGAGCGAAGTCTGAAAGTTAATGTTGTGTTGTGTTGTAAATTCACTATTTCGAAAAATGATCGAATTGTTGAGGAGAAGAAATTTTTCAACACCAAAAATGCTATTGTTCTTCAATCGACCAATATCAATGAGTGGTTCGATAAGAATGTGAAAGAAAAGTTGTTGACAAAGTGCAAGGAGTTCCAGGAGAAGGATTCCGGCTGGTCACTTGTTGAAATTGTAAATCTGGCAGTGAACATAAACAGATATATACCATTACGAGGTGGTCTTTTCACTCACGCTGAGCTACCAAAATACATAAGAGATAAGAAGGCAGTTGTGAATATCAGAAGTAACGACCCTTACTGTTTTCTTTGGGCAGTCACCGCAGCTCTATTTCCTGCAACGAATCATTCGACCGAGACAAGTTCCTATCCGCACTTTAGTACAGTTTTGCGATACGATGATATAGAGTTTCCGATATCTTTCAACGGCATTTCAAAATTTGAAAAATTGAATAATGTATCGATCAACGTTTACGGCTTTGTGGAAGAAGGTGACGGATCAAATCGGAGAAGCGAGATAATACCAGTTTATTTGAGTCAACACAAGTCAGATAAGCCAGTAATTCATCTCCTTATGTTGGCGGTGGAAATTGATTCTGATGAAGAGGATGATATGCCGAACAACAGGGTGTTTCACTTTGCTTACATCCGAAACTTGTCCCGTTTATTGAGCGCACAAATTTCAAAACATGATCATTGTACTTGGCTGTGCGATAGGTGTTTGAGTCACTTTGGATCAGAAGCAGGTTTAATCAGACATAAAATCGAGTGCTTCAATATGAATAAAAGTCGAGTTGTCGTACCTGAAGAGCAGGATAAAATTATTAAATTCAAAAACTTTAAACACAAAGAACCTGTCCCATTCTGCATTTACGCTGATATTGAATGTTTGTTGGAACCGCTTGTTGACAGCACCGTATATCAAAAACATGTTCCATATAGTATAGCGTATTATTTACATTGTACATTCAACGACAATATTTCAAGATTCAAAATCAACCGAGGCGAAAATTGTATCGCCTGGTTTGTGAATGAGCTGAAAGAACTAGCTCAATCGCTAGACGTTCACTTCAAAACGATTGTACCAATGGACTCTGCGAATGATTTGGATCACAGTGAAAATTGTCATATTTGTGAAAAACGGTTCGGCAGTGATGATACGAAACACCACGATCATTGTCATTTGACTGGCAAATATCGGGGCAGCGCACACCGAGGCTGCAATTTGAATTACAGAGACTCACATAGCATTCCTGTGATCTTTCATAATTTATCGGGTTATGATTCACATTTTCTCATTAAAGCGCTGGCTACATCATTCGAAGGTGCAATGAACCTTTTACCTCTCAACAAAGAAAAGTATATATCCTTCTCAAAATTTGTAAAAGGAACGAGCATAAATTTCAGGTTTATTGATTCGTTCCGGTTCATGCCGAGTAGCCTTGAAAAATTAGCTTCATATTTGAACAATGATCAGAAATTGATTACACGTCAATATTGTAAAAATGCTGAGGAATTCCGATTGTTGATTAGGAAAGGTGTATTTCCATATGACTATGTGGATAGCTGGGTCAAGCTCGAAGAGAACCGATTACCAACTATAGAGAACTTTTATTCCAAATTGAATGATGAAAATATGTCCGAAGCTGACTATGCACACGCATGTGATATTTGGCATACTTTTAACATCAAAACCTTGGGGGAATATTCAGATTTATACTTAAAAACGGATGTTCTTTTGTTAGCAGATATTTTTCAAAATTTCCGACAAAATTGTAGCTCCACGTACAATTTGGATCCCCTGCATTATTACACAGCGCCGGGTTTGGCGTTTGACGCGATGCTAAAATGTACCGATATTGAATTGGAACTCTTAACAGATATTGATATGATCATGTTCATTGAAAAGGGAATACGGGGTGGTGTAGCTCAGTGCTCCAATAGATATGCTAGAGCTAACAATAGATACATGGGGGAAGCCTTCGATTCGCAACAAGAAGAATCATACCTGATGTATTTCGATGTCAATAATTTGTACGGTGCAGCTATGAGTTTATTTCTACCGTACAGCTCATTCGAGTGGGTATCAGATTTCGAGCAACTTGATATATGTAACGTTCCAAACGAATCTTCCATAGGATATATACTCGAAGTCGATCTAGAATATCCTCAGGAACTATACGACTTGCATAAGGATTTACCGTTGTGTCCAGACCACCACGTACCCCCCACCGCAAAATGTAAAAGTTCTAAATTGGCTACAACGTTGTTTCCCAGAAAGAAGTATGTGATGGTGCAAAAACCTTTCGCCTAGTTATATAAATGTGATAGTCACCCACAAAAAATACATTCTCATGCCAAGAAAACATTATACAGTTATTATTTTATGAAAAAAAGATTTGAAATCAGATGCTATTGCCTAGTACCGATATCACCTTGACAATTAACAATTAGGCTTTTCATAACACGGTACATATTGACAGCCTTCCTGAAAACAGAAAACATAAAAAAAATTAAAATTAAAAATTAAAAAAAAAATTAAAAAAAATTTGGAGTACGTGGTACTAGGCGGGCCTGTATTTTGGATCACTATATTAGGATTATTGACTTTGTTCAATCGCAGTTTCCTTGTACTTTAATCTAGAAAAGGCCCGCCTAGTACCACTACCTCCAAATTTAAAAAAAAAATTTTTTTAATTTTTAATTTTAATTTTTTTTATGTTTTCTGTTTTCAGGAAGGCTGTCAATATGTACCGTGTTATGAAAAGCCTAATTGTCAATTGTCAAGGTGATATCGGTACTAGGCAATAGCATCTGATTTCAAATCTTTTTTTCATAAAATAATAACTGTATAATGTTTTCTTGGCATGAGAATGTATTTTTTGTGGGTGACTATCACATTTATATAACTAGGCGAAAGGTTTTTGCACCAGAGGTGCTTTTTATGGGGATATCACTACTTTTTGTAGAATTAGATTAATTAAGTACAATCATCCTCGTATCCATAATAAATTGCATAAATTGTAGACCACTCTCGATATGGAAGGTATACATAGAATTAAGAATTCCCTACCGCGTCTAGCGTTCTATTGTCTATTAGATCCCGCAAGGCAGAAGTCAATCGCCCTGTAACCGTAACACTAGAAAATTTCTAAATTAATTCCACATGAATCCAAAAAATATAATATTATTACAGCTCATCATCAATCGAATAAAAATTTGAGCCACAGGTTACCATATAACAAATATTCAACCATATATTTTATAAAAATATACCCATGCAACCGTACTGGAAAGTGTCGTGTGCTGAATTATATGACACTAAATATAATACCCTATACTGTTAACGAAGATAAAGATATTGTTGAATAATTGCTGACAGCCCTTGGTACAGTTATAAAAACTGTTATCACTCTACGCTCTAATATGGAAAGCTGTGGGTAACATTATCCCTCCATTTCCTATTGCCTCTGCGATGAAAGAGACTCGGTCAAGTTTCGCGCCGCACTTGGGAAAAAGATTTTAACTCTAACTTGTAATTGATTGCTGATAGTATGTTCAAATTTGGCGGCATGGTTTCGAATAGAATATACAGAAAGACTTTGAGTAAACCCAAGACTACAACGGTAGGCGAGTCGGTTTTTTGCAAAATTTGCAACGCTGTCCATATCTACAGCGTCGGCTATGAGATTTCCGCAAGACTATGTTTTCAGACTTCTTAGGCTGTAAAGAAATTTCGAGTATTGTCTGCTACATTAGAGATACGTCTCATAGAATCAAATTGTCTCGTTGAATCAAAATTACATCGCTTCATTCCTGACCGTCGTTGTCAAAGTGATGCCACGAGTCAGGTTATAGTCCTCGAGGAACTGCTAGCTTGTCAATACTGTCGTAAACGAACAGAAATTTACATCTGCCATCAATTCATTAGTTTCTTACATATTATTCACGAATTAATATTGTTTGACATTGGTTTATTAAGTTCATTATACAGTTGTTTATAATTAAATAATATTGCAAATGAACAGAAATTGCCATCTGCAATCAGTTCGCTAATTCATTACCACTTCTTTACGAATGTATATCGATTCCCGTTGTCTTATCAACCATATCTGACTCTGACAGTTAATTCTAACCTAACGACATGACAGCTATGGCCACGGCGTCTGTAGAAGTCTGTAGAATCATCAAAAATCTTGCATTTATCTCATATACGACCAAAAATAAATTGATATGATAGATCATACCCTGCATGATCCGTATGATAATACCGTACTGTAGTTGGTGAAAATACAGAACTAACCAAAGCGCCATCTGGCTACGTCCGTATTTGGTGAGTCTCTTCTTCTGCGTAGCCTGCGAAGGCAACTCTATGCTAATTTGTATACACCTGGGAAATCTGGCACAAGTGAGTGACGTCACTGACTGACGGAGGAGACGATGATGAACAAAATAAAGTCTCGTCGAAGACACGTATAAATTACTTGCATCGAAACCTTCGAATAATCATATCTCAGCTATACGTTCAGCGATTTGATCGCAATAGGGCTTAAATGAAAGCTCTCCTCGGCCACATCCTACAATAAATATTAGAATTCCGTATTTATAGCGAGACGAAAGATATTAACGATCATAAATTGCCGTAACGGTCGCTCAGTTGCCGTTCGGGTATATAAACTCTGTCGAGTCTCGCGCGGCACGAGCGAAAAAAAAATTTTTTTTTTATATAACTAGGCGCGAGACTCTACCGAGTCTCTTGATAATTCACTACAGTGCTTTGCAACAGTGTTTGCGTCTAGGTATGAAATTGGCTAAAATTCACCGAGTTTTGAAATTCAAGCAATTACCATGGTTGAAGGATTACATAGATCTGAATACCGAATTACGAAAAAAATCGAACAATGATTTTGAGAAAAACTTTTATAAGCTAATGAACAACGCCGTTTTCGGAAAAACGATGGAGAATGTGAGAAAATATAGAAATGTCAAGTTAGTTACCAAGTGGGATGGGAGGTATGGTGCAAGAGCTCTTATAGCAAAACCAAATTTTCATAGTTGCACCATTTTCGATAAAGACATGGTTATAATAGAACTGACTCGAACAACGGTTGATCTGAACAAACCGATATACGTAGGGTTCTCTATTCTAGATCTCTCTGAAACATATATTTACGATTTCCACTATAATTATGTGAAACACACGTTTGGGGAGCAAGCAAAGTTATTGTATACAGACACAGACAGTCTTATGTACCATTTTACCGTACCCGACATTTATGAATCTATGAAATGTAGTTTGGACAAATTTGATACCTCTGATTATCCGTTGAATAACATTTATGGAATGCCTTTAGTGAATAAGAAGGTTATCGGATTGATGAAAGATGAAAATAATGGTAAGATAATGACTGAATTCGTAGGTTTAAGAGCTAAATTATATTCATTCAGAGTTTTGGGGGAAAATGAAGAAAAAAAACGTGCTAAGGGGGTCAAGGGATCCACTTTAAAGAGAATAACGTTCAACGATTATCTGAAATGTGTTTCAGAACGACCAAACTTAGTTCGAAGTCAAAACTTAATTCAAAGTAAGAAGCACGATGTATATACCATTAAGCAGAATAAGATAGCGCTCAGCTGGAATGACGACAAACGAATCATATTACCTGATACGACCGATACGCTGCCATGGGGTTATAAACAGACGGATGAATGAACTGTAGTAAAACATATGTATGTATTACAAGGTGTAAAATAAAAACAAATGATAGCAATTGATTCATTTATTTCATCAGCAAAAAAAACCTTACAAATCAGTTTCGTGTATCCAACTATTATGTGTATTGTCAAAGCCCAACCACTTAACATATAATTTTTTTCCTTGTTTTTTCAACACTTTTTCCACAAGGTAAATATCAGGGTGTTTGACTTTGAGAAGCTCTTGTTCATAGAAACCACCAAGTATAGGTTGATTTTTATAGTCCTTCAGCTTGTAAGTTACAGGATTGGTGCTGGCTATCGCGATTATTGTAAATATCTCAGTCGTCCAATTCGGTGTGTAGCCTTTTTCGAAAACATTTTTGTATTTGCTGATGCGGACTCTATCGCCAACCTTGAATTTCAATCGCTGAGCAGGTTTCACTCGGACTTTCTTGTACACATTCCGCAATAAATCCCTCTCGTTTTCGGAAGAAACTTCCGATGGTTTCATCCTAATGGTTTGATGTTTGGTATTATTGTAATCATGCACTAAATCTGGTAGTATATCCGTCCACTTGTAGTTTCCACGTAGACTGAACTGTTTCCACATTTTGTTCTTCAATGTGCGATTGAAGCGTTCGCAAATAGACGCTTTCAAGTTACTGAAGGTTGAGTAGAGCTTGATATCGAAGCGTTTCATGAGAGACTCGAAGTGTGAGTTGTAAAATTCTTTCCCTTTGTCAACGTGTAAATTTTTAGGTGCACGCCTTTGAACGAGCACAGATTCCATCGCAGTTGCAGTATCTCTACCCGTTTTAGTTTTGAGTGGTATAGCCCAAGCGTACTTTGAGAATATATCGATGATGGTCAACATATATTTGTAACCTTTGTTTTCTCTCGCATAAGCTGACATGTCAACAAGATCTGCCTGCCAAGTCTCATCCATAATTTTTCCTGACAGGCTTATGCAGTTCCTCCACCAAGGTTAGCTTTTGGATGCTCATCTTCCCGCTCATTTTCGTTTTTCACTCAACCCTTTCAACGGTCGATATGCGAATGATCCTCGATCATCGAACCGTGGGGTTAATAAATAATTCCAGCTTCGCGTAACTCCTCAACGATGGACACGATTTCGTTCGTGTGGCTGGGATTACCGGCGATCTGGGACGATAGAAGCAACCGAAGTCGGTCCACGAGTTCATTGGGATCGTCCCAGTGAACGTAATCTATTCTCGCTGCTTCGTCGTTTCCCGAAGCGATCATGTACTCAGGTAAAACTCCTTCACCTCTGCGCGGACGTTTCATAGGCGACGGTGGTAGAGGTAAAGAGTCTATCCGTCCGCGTTTCCTCGGTTGCGGTGCCGTCAAGACGTCTGTGGCCTTTCGTTTCTTCGGCCCGGGTGAGATCTCCGCGCGTTCGCCTGTCCTGGGCGGTACCGTACGCTTGCGGCTCGCTGACAACGGTGTGGATGAGACGGTTGTAAGTCCACGTTTTCTCCGTGGGGGTAGATACCCTGAACGCTTCCATTGCACCAACGACGATCGGACGTCCGTATGTTCACGTTTCTCAGGCGGTGGTGAGGACGGTACGTCCGTAGACTTGCGCTTCTCCGCGCGATCGCGTTTGCTCGGTGCAGGTGATATGATCCTAGGTTCACGTTTTCTCCGCGGGAGTAGATACCCTGGACGCTTCCGTTTTACCAACGACGGTCGGACGTCCGTGCGTTTACGTTTCTCCGGCGGTGGCGAGGACGGTACGTCCGTAGACTCTCGCTTCTCCGGCCAGGGTGAGATTTCCATGCGATCGCGTCTGCTCGGTGCAGGTTGGATGATCCCAGGTTCACGTTTTCTACGCGGGACTAAGAAGCCTGTGCGCTTCCGTTTCATCGACGACGCTAGGACGCTAGTACGCTCGCGTTTCGCCGGTACTGGTGAGGGTGAGGTGTCCGCGCACCTGCGTTTTCTCAACATCGGTGAGGTTTTCGTACACTCGTATTCCATCGGCACCGGTACGACGTTCGTGCGCTTATGTTTTGTTAGCATTGGTGATTTCAGAGCACGTTTTCTTGGCAACGTTAAAATCGTTTCGATTTCCATCGCTTGCGAGGGTTGTTCGTCTTTGAAGATATCCGTACGTTGACGGTTTTTCATCGGTGCAGGTGATAGTGGCGTATCCTCGCGTGTACGTTTCGTTGGTGTACCTCCATCTTCTTCCCCCTCGTCCACTGTTGAAAACGATTCAGTTTCCATTTCTGACGGCGGTGACCGCTCGACTCCGTCTTCGATCGGTTTTACATCTCCCTTGACAGGGTTGGACAGTGACACCAGTTTTTCAAGAGGAGTAACTATCGGTTTGAAGACATCCTTCATCGTCCGTTCAGCGGCCTCCCTGCCCAGCTTTATTGTTCTGTGTTTTCGACGAATCGCGTCGCTAGCTCTAGCGATGTGACGCAAAATTTTCTCTTGCTCGCGAATACTCGTGCCTTGCATGTCGACGTAGCTGTGTCTGAAAAGCAACTGTCTCATTTCTCATGAACACAGTGCATTTATCACCTGTTCAATCTCACGAAGCAGTCGAATCCTTTCCCATATCGTCCGTCGTTCATCTCACTTTCTTTGTCGATAACCACAAACGCGTAATTATCGGTGTTCCAACATGTGGAGCACAAATCTTTGAATTGCGCGTACGTCGGTTCATCGCAGGCAGCTCGGTCGTTTGTTTCTCGAGCCTCGTCTTAATCACGAGTGAGAAGTGATATAAAACGCTCCATATATGTATTTCGAATCAGTCGGATCGAGACAATGATTGTGCACGGATGTGAGAAACTACAACAAGGTTGAAAAGGACGACGGCTTCGAGAACGATGCGGTAAAGGTCTAATGAACAGGATCATCAACAATCTTCCGTTCGAATTCCACTTACCCGGCTACCAGTACTGCGGGCCCTGGACAAAACTAGCGAAGAGGTTGACGCGCGGTGATCCCGGTATAAATCCTCTGGACGCAGCGTGTGAAGAGCACGACTTGCGGCGAGAAACGAAGCGGACAACGTGCTCGCGGAGAGGGTTTGGCGTCGCGTGCGAGCCTGGGTGAAAAAGCTGCAGCCTACGGTATAGCCAACACGATGAAGGTCAAGGCTAAACTCGGCATGGGTCTGAAGAGAAGGAAGCCTGCAACGACCTCCTTGAAACAAATCGTCAAATCAGCGGAAACTTCGATGTGCCCAGGTGCGAATCCCGTCAAATCAGCGCTCAGAGGTGCTCGTGAAGCCGTCAGGAAAGCTGGTGGAAAGAAAAAGGTGCGATCACCGCGTGTGTTGCCCGTGCCCTCGAAAACAGGAGGTTTTTTGCCGTTCCTCATACCGATCCTCGCTGGTCTGAGCGCCACCGGAGCTTTGGCGGGTGGTGCGGCCGGAATAGCTGAGACGGTGAATGACGCCAATTCAGCTAAGCGACAGTTGGAGGAGAGCAAACGGCACAACGCGACGATGGAGGCGATAGCCTTAGGCAAAGGTTTGTTCCTGAAACCCTACAAAAGGGGTGTGGGACTGTATTTGAAACCAAAAAAAAAAAAACGCGTGAAGCTACCACGTCGAGCACTGACCGATGTCGATCTGTCAAAGTACGCCAAAGCCATGAAAATCCCACATTTTCGCGGCGTCTTCATGAGAAACGATCTACCGGAATACGGTCCGCGAAAATACGAGTCTGCGATAGTCAATCTCGACGACAAGGATGGGCCAGGGACGCACTGGGTCGCGTACAAGAAGAGTGGCAACGATGTCGTTTACTTCGACAGCTTCGGCAACCTGCGACCACCGAAAAATCTGATGGAGTATCTTGGTGTTGGTAGCGTCAAATATAATCATGAAAATTATCAGAACTATGACACGGTCGTATGTGGCCACTTGTGCCTCAAATTCCTCAGCGGACAGCTATAAAGTCAATGGAACGTGACGACGTGAAGTCAGTCATGAACGATTCGTTCACGTTGACACTGTCGGGAACGTCCTCCGTTCTGGAGGCTCAATACTTTCCATCTATCGAATTATCACCATCGAAAAATTACACTCTGGGACTCGTCGAGCTGTTGACCTTCAATTCGATTCCCAACATAGACGAAGGCAATAACAAGTTCTACGTGGAAGACCAAGTCATCGCTATACCCACTGGTAGCTATGAGATTGAAGATATCGAGAGCTACCTGCACAAGGTATTACCCGATGTTGCACTCACCATCAAGCCTAACAACAACGAATTACGAAGCGAAATCAAGTGCAGCCGTAGGATAAATTTCACCCCCCAAGACTCAATCGGTCGACTACTAGGATTTACGCCACGTATTTTGGAGCCTAATGTCACTCACAAATCAGATTCGCCGGTGGCCATTCTGAAAATCAACGCCCTACGAGTCGAGTGTAACATCACGACGGGCGCCTACATCAACGAACGGCGAGTACACACCGTTCACGAATTCTTCCCGATTGTTCCACCTGGATATAAGATCATCGAAGTACCATCACACGTCATTTATCTTCCAATCGCCGCCAGCGCAATACATCATCTCCAGTTGAAAATAGTTGATCAAGACGGAGAACTGGTCAATTTTCGTGGTGAAATTATCACGATAAGATTGCACATAAAGTCGATGAGTCAATAATGGGAATTGTGTTTGAAACAAGAGCTCTTGGTAGAAGCTATAAGAGTGACTCAGCATGCCCAAAACCCGTCAGTCATCGAGCACCTCACAAGGAGCTAACACAACGGAACATTCAGTTTCTAAGAAGTCTGGGTCTCAGATCTCGCGGAAGTTTGAAAAAGTGAAAATTCACCTTTGCTGTCTCGTGTGTGTATTACCATGGAAGAAATCTTAACGATACAGAAGGCTATTGTCTTCGATGAATCGATCGAACATTACGAGTCACACACGCACCAACCTTACGCGTCGTCGACCTTCAACAACAATGACGAAATTCGAATCACCGTCCAACATCAGGACTTGTGTCTGCTACCGAGCAAAAGCTCGTTGCACGTCTGCGGTCGATTAACCAAGGCCGATGGTACTGGCGTAACCTTGAATACGGTTTTGGTCAACATGACTGTCTGTCATCTGTTTGAGGAACTGCGCTACGAACTGAACGCCGTTGAGATCGATCGAAACAAAAATGTCGGCCTCACGAGTCTCATGAAAGGCTACGTATCCCTAAACCCTAATCAGAAGTATTTTCTGGAAAACGCTGGTTGGTTGAACGATTATGAGGACAAATTATCCAATAACGATGGATACTTTGACGTTTTCATACCACTGAGCTTACTGTTGGGATTCGCCGAGGATTATCGCAGAATCATCGTCAACGCTAAGCACGAATTGATTCTTACCAGAGCAAATACCGATACGAATGCTGTTGTACAGACCGCCGCGGAGGACGGGAAAATATCACTCACGAAAATCGAGTGGGTGATGCCGTACATCAGAGTCTCTGATGCAGAAAAGATTCAGCTGCTCAATTACATCGCCAAAGATCCCCCTATTCCCATAAGTTTCCGTGCCTGGGAGCTGTATGAGTACCCTTTGCTACCAACAACCACGAAGCACGTCTGGGCTGTTAAGACGTCAACGCAGCTCGAGAAACCCCGATACGTTGTACTAGGCTTCCAAATCGCCAGAAAAAATAACCTGACCAAGAACGCGAGCCACTTCGATCACTGCAACCTACGAGACGTTAAATTGTTTCTCAACTCTCAAAGTTATCCCTATGCAAATTTGAATCTTGACATTGGCCGTAATCAGTACGCTGTTCTCTATGACATGTACGCAAACTTCCAGGCTTCATATTACAGCAAAGAGATGGAACCTCTATTGAAGAAGTCCAAGTATTTACAACACGCTCCACTCGTAGTCATCGACTGTTCCAAGCAGAACGAGTTTCTGAAATCTGGGCCCGTAGACATACGCCTGGAATTCGAGTCGGAAGCTCAGTTTCCACCTCAAACTTCAGCCTACTGCCTGATTATTCTACACGATCGTATCGTTGAATACAATCCGCTAAGCGGCGGAGTGCGCAAATTGATTTAGAATAGTTGATCAAATCTTACACCGATGTATATTGTCTATACTCATACTTTATTATAACTTGTGAACTGTATATTCATCTCAATAAACGTAGATCTTATGTAAACTGTATTCATCTCAATAAACGTAGATCTTATTTTTTTATCTTCGAACGCACACGTTCAATCATTCGCCGTTCAACCACTCCTACGAATCCTCGAGCCTTTCGGAGACCCAGATAGGTTTTGCGTTCAGAAGGATAACGTCTCGAGTCGGGGGGCTGAACACCGCGTAGATCGGGGATAACGTCTCAAGTCGGGGGGGCTGAACACCGCGTAGATCGGTTCTGCCTTCTGATAGCGAACGATGACGTCTCGAATCGGAGAGAAAGTACCGCGTAGATCAGTCTCGCGTCATAGTTACGAAAGATGATATCTCGAAAACGGGATGCAAAAACAATTCCTGGGAAACGGAATGCAAAAACAATTCCTGGAATCCCCGCGTCTTAGGTCTGGTCAAACCGACGACGACGTAGAACCTTCCGCACCGTCGAAGGTCGGTGACGCGTCGGAACAACAACTTCGACCTTCTGTGACGTCGAAGGTCCGTGACGTCTCCGAAAAACAACGGAGAACCTTCTAGTACATTCGATGACGTCACAGAAAGGGTTTGCGTCTCGGCTAAGTAGGTCGGTAACATGTCGGGGTAGGAATCTATATCCAGAACCGGCATTGTTTATCTACTGACTTGAGAATGAATTTCCGAATAAAATTCGTATTCTGACCGGAAATTTTATACAAAAAAATTATCGTGTATATATGGGTCATTCCATGTCAATTCAACGACGTTGCGACGGTGACCCTCTTCGATTTTCTTGTTTTTTTAATATGTTTTCATAGACGTAGAAAGAAGTCATCAGCTAAATTTTGAGCTCTTTATCTCCACCCATTCCGGATTCATCGATTTTTGCTTAAAAAGTGTATATCTTTGACTATAAATATGATTATCTTATTTTATACGGGGTCATTTTTTTTCATTTCTAACGCACTTTCTGTGAAAAAATTAAAAAACTGAGAAATTTTTTTTTTTCAACTTTTTGATGCCTTTTCGGCCATTTTTAGTCAAAAAATATGTTTTTCGTTCAATAGGACACTTTTGATTTTTTTCAAAAAAATTCACAAAATTCTACGTTGAAAAACAAAATTTTTGAGCCATAACTCAAGATGGGCTTTAAATAACTTCTAGTAAAAAAAATTAATAAACAATTTTTTTCTGTTATTCTGATTTATTATACAGAAAAAAAAATGAAAAACAACTAGAAGTTATTTGAAGCCCATTTTGAGTTATGGCTCAAAAATTTTGTTTTTTAACGTGGAATTTTGTGAATTTTTTTGAAAAAAATTAAAAGTGTCCCATTAAACGAAACACGCATTTTTTGACTAAAAATGGCCGGAAAAGCATCAAAAAGATTTTTTCAGTTTTTTTTTCAGTTTTTTAATTTTTTTCCGGAAAGTGCGTTGAAAATGAAAAAAGATGACCCCCTATAAAATAAGATTATCATAATTATAGTCAAAGATATACACTTTTTAAGCAAAAATCGATGACTCCGGAATGGGTGGAGATAAAGAGCTAAAAATTTAGCTGAAGACTTCTTTCTACGTCTATGAAAACATATTAAAAAATCCAAAAAATCGAAGAGGGTCACCGTCGCAACGTCGTTGAATTGACATGGAATGACCCATATACATACGTATACAAGTTCATCATATATAGAGTAGAGTGATACATATATATTTATTCGTCCGTGACTAAGTAAAAAGTCATATCTGCACATAAACGTATATGTTCATATGGGTCATTCCATATCAATTCGACGACTTTGCGACGGTGACCCTCTTCGATTTTTCTGATTTTTTCATATATTTTATACATGTAGAAAAAAGTCTTCAGCTCAATTTTTAGCTCTCTATCTCCACCCATTCCGGAGTTATCGATTTTTGCTAAAGTGTATATCTTTGACTATGATTATGATAATCTCACTTTATAAGGAGTAATATTTTTTATTTTCAACGCTCTGTTATATCTATTTAATTGGGTTAGGTCCCCTGTTCAATATATAAAGATATACCTGAGGAGTATGTGGGTAAACGATAATGAAAGTAATTATAACCAAACTTAAATCTTTATTTCTAATAGTGGTACTGAGTTATAAAGGAAGTCGTGTCTCCTGTATGGTAGTTAGTGAAGGAGTGAAGTCAGAGGGAAAGGTAGACAGTGGCTATGGCAATGAGATAGAAGGATTATAGCTGACTCGCTGCATTTGGCAGTGCCGTGTGCAGCGAGTATCTTGTAGGGACGTTAGGACAGGATGCGGACGGTCGGGTAGCAGATAGATAAAGAGAGTAGAGATGTGAAGGAACAGGGGGGTAGAGGTGAGTGAAGGGAGAGCGTACGGGTGGTGACACCCGGACGTAACAGCTCTTTGTGAAACAAAATTCAAAAACTAAATAAAAAAAAATTTTCATGCTTTTTCGGACATATTTAGTCAAAAAATTAGTTTTTCGTTCAATGGGACACTTTTGATTATTTTTTAAAAAATTCACTCAATTCTATCAAAAACAAAATTTTTGAGTCATAACCCAAGATGGGCTTCAAATAATTTCCAGTAAATTAAATTAAAAAACAATTTTTTTCGGTAGTTTGATTTATTTTTGTCCTAAGATCACGTAATTTCTTCAAATAGTCTCAAAATACAAATTCATCCTGCGATACCAAATACTGATAACACAATTAGTGTAAAAAGATTTTATAGATCAACGGAAATAAAAACGCATAAAGTAATAAAAATAATAAGAAATAAAAAAAAAGTCCGCAATGATAGAGTATTAAATAAGATGTAAGATATAACAGAAAAGTTATGTATTTTGAGACTATTTGGAGAAACTACTTGATCTCAGAAGAAAAATTAATCAAAATTGCAGAACAAAAAATTATTTTTTAATTAACTTTACTGTAAATTATTTGAAGCCCATCTTAGGTTATGGCTCAAAAATTTTGTTTTTTAACATCGAATTTTGTGAATTAAAAAAAAAATTTAATTTAATTCAATTTCAATTTTTTATGCCAATTTTTCAAATTCTTTTATCTTATGCTTTTTACTTTCAAAACCGTGTGCTACATGAATAAATAGGAAACTTTTGTCTGAAACTTTTTTTTTTAATGTCAACTCTCCGTGGTACTTCTTATATGGTTCTCAATTTGATTTTATCTTTTCCAAATGTATAATATAACATTTTTTCGTATCTCGCTTTGGGAAAAAATTGCCTGGGTCACTATAAACGCCGCACCCTGTATATTTACATATGAGGTTACAATCAAAACGTGATTTGTCACAAAAATGAGAAAAACCTTTTTTGATTGAAAAAAAGGTTTTTTTTTTTAACGAAAGATAGGTTTTTGAATGAAAGACAGGTGTTTTGCATTATTGTGACAAATCACGTTTTGATTGCAGCCTTCTCATATGTCCACATACGAAACAGATATGCTCAATGGTCATATATATGCCCATACATAATTGTACTTATATATAACTTGCACATATGAATACACGCCCTGGATATTTGGAACATAATATATGCTCATATATATGCCTCACGTATGAATATATCTTGAATCTTATTATACATGGGCATATACCTATATGTTTTATATCCCGGAAATTATTTAATCTGAGCCGCTTTTACATTCAATTATACAGAAGCAGTTTCAGGTGAAAAACTTCATACTCAAAATTGAAATTCATTAGATATTGTTGGTTTGGTACGGAATTACATCGATGCAGAATGTTTCTTCTAAATTTCGAAAAGATTCAGTTCACGATGCGATCGATATGCTGCACCAACCGCCTTTTTATCAGTAGCTGAAAACTATGTAATACGCCAAATCCAAATATTCTTCAATGATTGTAAACGATAGTTCAAAACACTAGTGATCGGCTGTGAAAAAACTGATCGTGAGTCAATGAAATATTCCACCACAGCGTATCAGCGATTTGAAACGAATTGTTTATATTTTTAAGGGGTGCACGAAGGTGGTTCGAAAAAAGGCGATATTTTTTCTTCCTCCTCCATTACGTGACAAATGTCGAAATATGAAATATGAAAAATATGCAAACCTGTAATATCAAGTCAAATTCGAAAAATAAGCTAAAAATGGCTTGAACTACCTTTTAAAAACTTTCAATATAGAACTCATATTTGTGGAAAATTTTGCTTTTACCATCTATTAACGTTTTCACATACCTAATGGAAGAAAAGAAAAATATTAAGTTTTTTTGAACCATCCCAATGTACCCTCTTAAAAAAGTTATCGCAAATCTTATTGAATGGATTCTTTCAGTTGATAGTATAAGTCCTTTTTTTTTTTACGCGATTGCAATAATTCATGATGTTGAAAAAATGATGTATAATACGATTGTCAATTGAAGGCCCGGATCGAATAACCCTCCTAGCGCTCGGCCGAGTCAAAAAGTGACGTCATGGTGACCAAATTTTAAAAGTTGCGGAAATGAATTTTGAAAACTCCTATCATGTAGAGGATCGATAAAGACAACTTTTTTGCATTGAAAGTTTATTTCAATAGTCAATAGTTTTCGAGAAAAAAGAGGAAATTTGCAAAATCGTCAAACCGATTTGCACCACGTTTTTTAAACTTAACTCGCTCTAACTTCAGCAAATATGAATGGATCTTTTTGATTTTCGGCATGCAGTCGTAGAATACGCTAGCTCTGCTGATAAAGTCATAAAAAGTTACATATTAAATAGTTTTCATCCAATAAATCAAACAAAACCAGCGAGTGAGTTTTTATAAGATTCTGTTTGTTCAAAGAGAAAAAGTGTGCTATGAAGTTGAAGTCTCGAAAAACTTTCAGCGGGGCGTTTGTTCGTTAACATAACGGGAAGATTCTCCGAAATTTTCAGATCATTTGGATGAGAACCTATGAAGATAGAGCGATCTTACAAAACTTGGGCTATGCGTGCGATCTCAATCTTGCGATATAATTGCGAAATAATAAAGATTGGGATCGCACGCATAGCCCGAGTTTTGTAAAATCGCTCTATCTTCATAGTTTCTCATCCAAATGATCTGAAAATTTCTGAGAATCTTCCCGTTATGTTGACGAACAAACGCCTCGCTGAAAGTTTTTCGAGACTTCAACTTCATAGCACACTTTTTCTCTTCGAACAAACATAATCTTATGAAAACTCACTCGCTGGTTTTGTTTGATTTATTGGATGAAAACTATTTAATATGTAACTTTTTATGACTTTATCAGCAGCGCTAGCGTATTCTACGACTGCATGCCAAAAACCAAAAAGATCCATTCATATTTGCCGAAGTTAGAGCGAGTTAGGTTTAAAAAACGTGGTGCAAATCGGTTTGACGATTTTGCAAATTTCATCTTTTTTCTCGAAAACTATTGACTATTGAAATAAACTTTCAATGCAAAAAAGTTGTCTTTATCGATCCTCTACATGATAGGAGTTTTCAAAATTCATTTCCGCAACTTTTAAAATTTGGTCACCATGACGTCACTTTTTGACTCGGCCGAGCGCTAGGAGGGTTATTCGATCCGGGCCTTCATTATTCCAAAATTAAACCTAAGTCGGTCGTAATACTTTGACGTCTTATATATACCTACGCGATGGTCCATTGTTGACTCAGCAAAATATCTTGAGAACAACGTATCATTGCAAAGATGTTTGCAATGAAAGTGAAGGTGGAAAAACACTGTGCAATCGTACTTTCATTTGGTTATTTATTTATAAGGAAAATGGTTTCCACTATCGAAAAGAGCTCGTAATAATCGCGTTCGGACACAGAATTTTTGTGTGTTTTTTTTTTTAATATAATAAAAAGGCCGGTCTGTCCGGCGTTTCCAAAATTCATAAATGAATAACGTTTCGAAGAAAAAACCTGCAAAAATTAGGAGTGGATATTAGAGTTAGGATAAATGTACAAAAAATTAGGATGGACTATATCAAAAATGGTGAGGGAAAATCATTGGTCGAGTTGATATATATATGTATATACTATACTATACACAATTTTTCTTTATCGATGTTATAGCGAAAATGATTGTTCGTGCTTGTAATTTTTGTCAATTCCCATGCTATCCATCATATTTTCAATCCATTACCACGAATGTACCGGTTCATTACAGGTGTTGACAGGTGGTTGCTAATCACAAACATAGATCATCTCTATAAAATAGTAAAAAAAAGATTAAAAGAATAATTCTTCATCAATAAACGAAAAAAAAAAGAACAAATAAAATACTGCGATGGTCTTCGAGTAGATGTTTCAAAGAAATGATAATATTATTATACATAATGTTTTCAACAAATCTAATTGTTCTAATCGCGTTCTTCGAAGATATTATGTGTATTTTGACAGGGGTGGCCATCGTCATGCCGAAAATCATATATATTTTATGAATATTCTTAAGTCGTGGTTTGCAATATCTATATAGATGGCAGCTAAGACGAGCTGCAGCATTAGCTTCGCAACAGAAACGGGTAACTCAGATGGAAATCGAATCAGATCCTACGTTCGAAGAAAGCTTAGAAGAACAGCCGAATTCGGATCAAACCGAAGACAGATCAATTGATTGCATGAGCAACGAAGAGATAGCAATCGAAGGCCGTTGTATCATCGATATAACTTATATGCTGGAGCAGATCCATGATAAATTTGATAACCATGATCCGGTTTCGAATTGCACGTTTCGAGACATGGTACAAACGAAGTCGCGCCGTTACGGTTTGCAGACGCAAATTTTCTTTCAGTGCAGGGTTTGCAATTTTAATGACAGCATTTGGACGGATCGTACTGATGGTGTAGCAATGGGCGTTAATCAAAGTGCTGTCGCGGGGACCATCGCAACGGGAATAGGATTCTCACAGCTCGAAGAACTCTTGGCCTCTATGAGTGTTCCTTGCATGTCAGGAACGACATAAAGGAAATACAACATGGAAATGATCGCAGCATTTGAAAAGGCAGCACTCACTGAAATGCTGCGGGCCGGCGAAATCGCTAAAAAACAGGCACTTGAAAGAGGAGATTTCATTATGCACGATGGCGAAAAAATTCCGTTTCTGACCGTTGTAGCCGATTGTGGTTGGATGAAACGGTCCTACAAAACTGGTAAATACGATTCATTATCTGGTGTTGGTGCGATCATCGATCATCATACACAGCAGGCAATTTTCATTGGCGTCCGCAACAAGTTTTGTTATATTTGTGAATGTGCTGCACGGCGCGGTGTATTGCCAAGAGATCACGTATGTTTCAAGAATTGGGGCCGTGACCAAGCATCGACCGGGATGGAAAGCGACGCGTTGTTGGAAGGATTCAAGACAAGTATTGAAACCCACGGACTCATTTACAAGACTTTAATAGCAGACGGGGATAGCAATGTCTACAAATCAATTGTCGACAACGACCCGTATTCCAAGTACGGCATAACCGTCGAAAAAAAAGAATGTGTCAACCATTTGCTACGAAACTTGGCGAGAAAGATCAGAGATGTAGCCAAGACCAAAGGCCGCAACATCTCCCGCCTGAAGAAGTTAGTACACAGCAGCGTGCTGAAATTCAGGGAAACAATCGAGAAGGCAATACTGCATCGCCAGCAAGATATCGAAAGTCATCCTACGAGGGCAGCAAGAGTTGATATTCTCAAGAACGATGTACTGAACGCACCGCATCACGTCTTCGGTGACCATCGTTAGTGTAATCAGCTCAACGGTTTTTGTCGTCAACAGAGTGCCAACGAAGGAATAAACACTGTTGAGGATCTAAAAAAAGCCGGACTTTTCCAGCAGCTGGAAGATGCTATTACATACTTAAGCTTTCACGCAGATAGCTTACTGTTCCACGCTACTGCTAACAGTGCAGAATCGTTCAATGCCATAGTCTGCAAATTGATCGGAGGAAAAAGGATCAATTTCGGCCAGAGGGGATCCTTCCAAGCTAGATGCGCTGGCTCTGTGTTGCAACACAATACACAAAACGTTTTGACGAAGTTGCATGAAAGCGAAGGGAAACAGCCACCCAGCACTGTAGCTGTTGTAGCAGCCCGGCGCCAGCGTAAAGTACGTGAAAATGCGCTAATGAAGAGATCGCGACAAGCAAGACGGGCACTTCATCGTGAGACACAAAGTAAGCCACGAGGCCCTGATAAAAATTACGGTCCAAACGCAGAGAAGCCAGATTTGCCTGATACCGTGTACGACGATCTCGCGGAACTACATCAGAGCCGACTGGTGGAAAATCAGAAAAATCGCGTCGAAATCGAAAAAAGTACCAGGGGGCAAGCCGACAATGCCCTCTGGCGATCCACGCGAAGGAAGCTGCTGACTGCTTCAAACTTCGGTAGAGTATGTCGGATGCGTGACACAACATCCTGTTCGGCTACCGTACAGTCAATACTGTACCCATCATTAAAGGGTACACCTGGCATGGTCTGGGGTCGGACAAACGAAGACAATGCCATCGAAGGACTAAAAAATAAATTAGCGGCTGAAGGAAATCCTGTGACTATCCGGCCTTGTGGATTATTCATCGATCCGAGCCTTGAATTTCTAGGAGCTAGTCCAGATGGTATCATCGACGATAAAACTATCGTTGAAGTGGAATGTCCAAGATCTGCATTGGCTTATCACCCAGAAGATGCGATTCAGCTAGGCGTCACCGAAATCCCAAAGTATTTCAACAGGAATGATCCATCGAAGATGAACAAGTCTCATCATTACTATTACCAGGTGCAGGGACAGTTGCACGTAGCGCGTGCCGAAACCTGCTACTTCGCTGTATGGTCGCCTTTGGGTCTCAAGTATGTCAAAGTACTACGAGATGATGCATTCTGGAATGAGCAAATGGAACCGTACCTAACTCGATTTTACAAAGAGTGCATGCTGCCTGAAATAATAGACAGTCGATTCATTCGTAAAATGCCGATGCGCGATCCAAAATATGTTCTGCAGGCCAGACAATTTAGGAGCCAGGCTATCGAAACATCCAGAACCATAACTGGAGTACGACATACAGGGGTTGTGACACCTAACTCTTCAGACGCGACACCAGGAAAAGACCATGACGAATGTTCACTTTACCAATCGCAAAGCTCAAACAGCGAAAGCGAATTGGTACACGCCGAAACTTGCGGCACAAAAAAAGTTTGGCCGACGAAACTGAGTAGAAATCATTCGAAGGATTCATATTCTTGGAGTGTTATATCGTCGGATGAGCAAAGTGAGCGAGTTGAACCTACAAGATTAATGAAACGTACTTCCGAAGACGGAGTGTCTTGGGTAGTTTCATCCTCTGCAGATGAACAGATCGGTTCATCAAAAGGCGAGTCACGAATTCCGCCGTTAAAACTGAAACGCACTTATGAGTGCGAAAATTCTTGGGTCGTATCATCTACAAACGAGCAAGAGTCTGCATATGAAAGCGAACGAATGTATGGTACTGATCCACCTGTCGTGCCGACACCACGGCCAACCGCACCGAACTTCAACAGCACAGATATTCCATGGGTCGTTATATCGGACGATCGTGTTGGCAAAAGTCCTACCCAAATGGAAATTGATATTCTGCAATCAGTGAATCAGAATGTCAAAATTGATGATGTTAAGAAAGATGTATTATCAGAAGAGTCTTTGCTCAATGATACATCGATAGATCAATTTCTATCAGTAATTAAGAAAACATCACGGTTTAATACAGCAACTTCGCTTTGGCTGGCACATCCACGGTTCATCCAGCCTTCGCGTACGTCGCAAGATATCCACATTATCGGTGGAAATGCATTCAGGCATTGGCGATGTTTGCATTTTGATGGAACACAGCTTTTTGTATATGACAGCCTAGGATGTCAAGGCTATCAATCATTGGAAGCAGAAGTGAAAAGGTTCATTTCTTTACGCTATCCAAATCTGAAACTCGAAGATGTCGTTTTTCCAGCGGTCCAGAGACAGCCGGACAATTTTAGCTGTGGAGTATTCGCAGCAGCTTTTGCTACAACGGTAGCTTTAGGAGGAAACCCATCGCATGATATATACTCCACGGACGTAAAAAAATTGCGAAATCATCTTATCAAAATAATACAGAGCAATAAATTATCTGCTTTTCCAAGCGAGTAGTTCACACTGCATCGATGTAGTGTACGAACTCTAGAGATTTCCAATAAATGTGTGTATAATTTTCTGGTATGCAATATTTGTTTTATTACTCCGAATAAACGGTAAAACAGTTCGCAGCTCTTCGGAGCGGATCGAACAAGTGACAGTTCGCAGCTCTTCGGAGCGGATCGAACAAGTCAAAGTTTGCAGCTTTTCGGAGCGGATCGAACAACAAGTCGCAGTTCGCAGCTCTTCGGAGCGGATCGAACAAGTCAAAATTCGCAGCTCCTCGGAGCAGATCGAACGATAAGTCAGTTTCGCATCTCCTCGCCGAGATGACCGAAATGTTGGACGTAAAGGAAATCTTATGGGAAACATTGTCAATTAGCCTCCCCGCGGCGTTTCCTGGAAATACTCGTGGTTACACGAGTAGCTAATAATTGACGTCAACAAATCGCGAGAACAACATGTAAACGTACACGTAGTACATAATTTTTTTTTTTTTACTTCTGAAGCATGAAACTTCGAAACAAAAACATTGTCATTCTGTCACTTATACACCCTCTGTCAATTCTGAGAAGTAAATAGGTGTTCTGTTTTTTTTTAATCTTTACGAGCGACTTTTCATTTGACATATTTACAGGTTGCCTTGTCACGAAAAATTAATAATAGGTACACGGATAGCAATATGGCTGCGCGTCTTCATTGCTTTGATACAATAGTCAGTAATTCCTCAGGTGAAGGAGTAGGTACGACACAGTGCGAAGCTTACCTGCACGAACCCCTTTTATACAACGACAGCATTATATTTTGTTTATAATAGCGTGATTTCATCTAAGGATTCTTTGTAACTATAACGACGTCATAATAGAGGTACGTACCTCACTATGTAGCCCCAGCTCTCCATCTCGATGGTCATCCGTGCCGGTAAACACATGTTTCAATATTTTTTTATGAATATTGGTTCTTGCGGTCTTCTCAATTAAAGAAAGGCTAAAGTACTAATATTACGTACATGAATTTCAAATTTACACCAAGATTGCTTCTTGATGAGCAGGGTACAGATAATTTAGTCAACGTAATTTTTTTTTTAGAAAACTTCGACATGACAAATATTACGATCTAAGACAACCAGAGCATATATTTTTGAATCTGTGTATTTGTATTGGAAGCGTGTGTGATTAGGTGGAATAAATAAGAGCGAAATATATTTTTGAATTTCGATGATTTTTTATTTTATTTTAAATTAAGAACATATTTTGCCCCCCCCCCCCCCCCCCTGTTCCCACCTCCCCTGCCTCTCTTCCCGCCACCTCCCTTCCGATTTCCACCCTTCCTATCCATCCCATCCTTCCCAAATCCTTCTTTCTTTCCGTCCCGCTTCTGCCCGTCGCTTCTATCGGCGGACCAGTGCCGCCGGTTGGACCATCTGTACCTAAAACAGATATAGTTTTCATTGATGGTTGACCAATTTTTGTCGAAAAAATAAAATAAAAAATAACGAGCAACGAAATACCTCTCGAATAAGGCTTTTACTAGAAATCAGCTTTTCGTCATGGAATCATCATTATAAATATCCTCAAATGATAATATCCAAGATGCAGGTGATTTGAATTTTAGCAGACTATTCTGGGAATAATACTCTATTTTCCGCGAACATAGTTATTGATGAAATTAATGGCTCTTCCGAGTGTAGAGTACGTGAGTGCAACTCATACTATCTTTAAAAAAAATGGGGTAATCGATCAAACGCTGATTCCGGCCGTGAAATGCCCCCTTATCCAGAGTAGATTGATTCACCGCCGTGTATGTGATAAAATCATCAAGGTAAAATCATTTTATACTCACTTTTCGTTATGGGTGTGCCGGTCCTGCGACACTGTCCGCCCCTCGCCCCTGCTTCGCTTGGGTGAACTCTGGTGGATAAAATGTTTGAATCAAATCTTTGAAATCGTAACGTTTTGCATTAACCATGTACTATTAAAATTATGACAGAGGGCAGCTCTATTTGAAGTCTCTTCATCTCCTGCTTCTCTTCTTCAAGTTTCTCTCTCTCTTTCTCTATCCGTTCCTTCTCCTCCCTCACCTCCTGCCTCATCGCCGCGATTTCCGCCAACCCCTTCTCCGCCTGCTGCCGGGCCTCCTTCAACAACGCCAGCTCCGTGGCGATTTCCTGGGCTGCCATATTCTGATTGAGACACAAATAATACAGCGAATGATTATTTTATCAACCAGAATATAAATAGATATATGAATTAGAATAGAATAGAATAGAATAGAATAGGTTTATTTCCATGGGACAAGTCCCCTAGGGTGGAAGAAATAAAGAACAGCAACAGTACAGTAAGTAAAGTAAAGTAAAGTAAAGTAAAGTAAAGTTATTAGATTACATAGATCGTTAGATAATTAGATAGATTTTAGATAGATCGTTCGTTACCATGTCTATAGCAATATTAGGCATCGGCATATTATAAACGATGAAGTAATTATTACACATAATATAAAGTATATAAAGAAACAGACGTGATGGATGCATAATCGAATACAGAATGAGAGTAAAGGTAAATCAAAAAGGATAAGAAGGGTGCAAGGAAGCCTGCCGAGTTCACAAATTTGTTACTTACTTCAACGTAGGATTCGGAACGAAGACTGTTAGGCAGCGATCGAATCAAGTGATGTATATCAACCGCATGAAAAGCAAACAGCTGCTTTGTCGCCGCGGTGCTGAGGGCGTGCGCGCGCGGCAAACAGTAGCCCGGCGACTTGATGGTTGGGACTGTCGAGAACGCACATGGCTTATGCGAAATAACTCCGATCCTCAAAAATACTCGAATCGGGTTTGAAGAGGAATAGATAAATCGGAAAAAATCCCCTCTACAAAAAAGCATCGGGGTAAGAATCCGAAGTATCCAGCGATTTTCGAGATATTCGCGTTTGAAGTTTGAAATGATATACGACAATCATTTATATTCTATGGCGATCGATAGGCAATCGAATAAGACGCATATATATGGGGAACTCTCGCTCATCCGGGACACTTTTCTGCGCATGCATTGTCGATTTTCGGGTGGACCGAGATTTTGGTTCTTGGCCAATTCCTAATCACGAATCCAGAGTAATACCCCTTGATTTCCATGTACTAAAAGACCCTGCAATTTTCAAGAGGGTATCATTTTTTTTAGTTTTTTTTTTTAAATAATTTTTTACGGCTTTTTTTATAGGCTTTTTTTTTTTTTTTTTTATTCTCAACGAAATCGAAACGAATGATTTATTTCTTTTCAGGGGACAGACGTATTTTCTTCACGTGGGGTTGAGACGTACGGAAAATTCTTTTTCTTTGAGAAAAAGAATAAAATAAAAAAAAAGCATATAAAAAAAGCCTAAAAAATTATAAAAGAAAAGGAAAGATAACACCCTCTCAAAAATTGCAGGGTCTTTTGAGTACATGAAGATCTACCTACAGCCCAATTTTCATATAAAAAATTTATGCCCTTTGGTCACAGCACAAAAAACAAAAATAAATTGTAAAATTCGTGGGCAACAATAATTTTAAAAAATTTTTGGATATCACAGCGTAAAAGGTGGGAGTTTGCTGATTTTAGGGCACTGGTTGAAAATATATTTGGGAC
The DNA here is from genome assembly GCA_944452935.1 of Rhogogaster chlorosoma. NCBI lineage: Eukaryota > Metazoa > Arthropoda > Insecta > Hymenoptera > Tenthredinidae > Rhogogaster > Rhogogaster chlorosoma. The sequence goes on along the minus strand of OX101803.1, from coordinate 15,714,132 downwards.
CCCCCGTACCAAAGATCCGTATGTTTGAAGATAGTGCGATGCGCTCGAATACTGATTTTCTTATATTTAGTAAATCTAATAACTTCTGAACCAGTTGAAATTAGAGAGTATGACTCTGGATTTGTTGTTAGGGATTGGCCAAGAACCAAAATCTTGCGTGGCACTAAAATCGCGTGATATCGGTAATTCATGCGCAGAAAAATGTCCCGGATGAGCGAGAATTCCCCATATATATATCCGGGGTCTGTGAAGATCGCGAAACATAAAAAAGAAAACATCTCTTGTGTCCTATGTCAATCGGTTGGAAATCGAGTGAAACGCGTATATACGGAGTCTCCGGAGATCAAAAAATAAAAATAAACTTGTAAAATTTTCGAACAGATTGGAAAAAAACAAGTGGATTCGCAAAGGGATGCGTAAGTAATCGATAACAGGCGATAAAGAGAATAGAAATATCATTTGTAACACAACTTAGTCGTACTTACCGTTTCCTGCTGCACTTTACACCGAAACAGAAGAAAAAAAAAAAATTCCGGGGCTCGAAAATATTATCACAAAATATTCGCACGTCACTGGTTTTCTGCTAAATATAATAGATTCGCCCCTGCACCGGCTGTCGCCGGCCGAGCTGGGCTAAAACAGCCAACGCCGCATCGTGCCGCGGCGACCAGGCGAATCAAAAATGCAGTCCACCGTCTGCAGTACCGACGCAACGACTCTCGCGCTGTCCTCTCTTTTTCGGGCATCTCGGAAACTAAGGATTGGCATGACAACCCAACCATTTACCATGGCGGTCCAACAATTTTTAATCGCTAATTACACCGAAATCTGATTTGCACTTTTCTACTTGATTACTGCATGGAACCAAGATGTTTTGTAATGGGTGTGCTCGTCATACCGTATAGACTTGCTGTTACATACTTTTGTCCGCGTCAATGATGCGTGGGCACTGATGCTAGTCGAAATAAGTGACCCGCCCGCATTTTTCGACGCATAAAAAAAAAAAAAAATTAAGATTTCATGAATTTTACAAGAAAACTCGATGTCATTACTCTTCAAACATCGACTGCCGAAAGGACAATCCGATTGATTACCCCGTTTCGGAGATATTCGAGAATTTAGACAGGTCCGTAAAATATGACTGGTCCCTCCCCTTAATACTTTGATGCTGCAGTGATGTTTTCCCGGGCGTTGTGTTCTATTGATTAAGGGGACCAGTACAGCTTGAAATTTTGAAAAAATCATTTTTTCGTTTTTTGCGGAATCTGCTGTCTCAGGGTCATATCTATCTCTAAAAAAGTCGCCATCGACGAATTCGTAAAAATGATCGAGAATTGGCATTGGGTTTCGGCGACCTGGCGCAAGCAGCTCTGTCGCTTTGTTTTCATATCGCTCACATGTTTCGTGACCGGCGATTGCTTGTCGAACATTCTTAGAGATCGTGTAACGTTCCCGCTCTTTACTTGTTTCGAATACAATTACAACAAAAACAGACCTTTGCAGTACTAAAAAATCCGCGATTCCATCGTGATAAATATCTAGCTTTGTCATTTCCGTGTATAAACATCGAGTGACAGTGTGTGTGAGGTTATTTGTGGGTTCTCACCAACTAACCTCAAAGTAAGTATAGCATGCTTGTGTTTGCGGTCGAATTTTTTTGCTCTTTGTTCACAGATCTCGTAATTTACACCCAGAAGAAATAAATCGTTACAATTTTCGAAAATATGAGCCAAAAAAAAGAGCAAAGATCTTCCATGGCCCTGCAACGACCAACAACAAAGCCCCAAGTACTTCGGAGCAATAACTTTTTCCGAAGGAGCCACCGGGATTCTGGTAGTCATGACTGCACCTAGAGTGACCCCAGGATCCAACGCGAAGGCTCACATGATTCGGACCGACCAGACACGGCTAGAACAGGCTCAACGACAGGCAGCTGATAGTACTCGAGAAGCCCAAATTGCTATCCGAAGACTACGACTAGGCTAAAATGAGACTACAGCGGCTAGAGAAGGACCGTCATGTGCTGCAGGAGCCTTATAAGGTAAGACCCTACTGCAAACTTGACATAAAGCAGTTTTTTATTTTCCAACAGGCCAAAAAAGGTTCAAATCAAAACGTAATACTACCAATTCTAGATTATGGTAGAATATGTTTTAAAATAAAATTTTAGTCTTCTGCGATAAAAGTGTATGCGCAGGAAACCTTTCCAAGCGCTGCGCAGGATAGATTCTGCGTAAGGTTCCCTGCGCATACACTTTTATTGCAGAAGACTGAATTTTTTTTAAAACATATTCTACCATAATCTCCAATTGGTAGTATTACTTTTTAGATTGAACTTTTTTTGGCCAATCGAAAAATAAAAAACTGCTTTTTTTCCAAGATTTCAGTAGGGACCTCCCTTAAAGATGGTACGATGAAAATATTAGTTTGAAAGTTGAACAAAGAAATCTTGTTTCTTGTAAATAAAAAATTGAATTTTGTCAGAAATTTTGTAACCAACAACTTTTATTTGAAACATTTTTCGATATTTCAAACTTTTCTAGTAGTAAAATTTGTTTTTTTAGTAAAAACTTCAAACCCGTTTTTCTCAGAACTATATTTTTGGCAACGTGTCGTAAGGTTTTGGGAGCACCGTTGCTCCGATTTGACTCATTTAGGGCTCATTTTTTTCAGAAAACAAATCCTCATCGCATGAACGAGGGAAATTTAAACAAAAAATTTCCAGACAAAGTTATCAGCAAAAGAGTGACCAGATTTTTGCTAAATTTCGATAACTGACCATAACTTATCACAGGATTTTTTTTAATCAATTCCCTACGTTCATGCGATGAAGAATTGCTCTTCGAAGAAAATGAGACGTCAAAAGACATAATCGGATCAACCGTGTGCCTGAAACTTTACGACAAGTGATTTTCAGACAAGTGATTTTCTTGATGTATTATGAACTTTGGTTAAGATATAAATGATTTTTGGAGTATGTAGAATTTTTTGAATCAAGCTGTACTGGTCCCCTTAAGGTGACTTGAGAGCACCAATTTTATAGCATACCTTTTGATATAAGATCTTCCAATGTATTAATCCTATTGTGTTGAATAGCGGCTGCGCAAGTTCGGATGATTATCACAATAGTTGTATTCCCATGCGACGTTTGGCCAAGTGGAAAATGAAATGAGTGACCGGAAATGTTGAGCATAGATCGTGTGATCTATGGATCTACCGAGACATTCAGGTTTTAGCGGTGGGAAGCTAATCGTCAGTCTTGAAATCGTAGCTCTTTGGAGTTTGTGTGCCTGTACCAGTTTCTCGTGTCGATTCTGGTTTCTGTAACAAACAGTCGAAACATTGATTATGTAATAATTATAATTACTAGTCAGTTGGTAGGAGCTCACCAGTTATAGGTTCTCTATTCTGTCTTATTAATGGAGCGATTTATAAAGTGTCTATTTTTGTAGCTGCTGTGTTATTAGTAAGCGAATGAGGTTTCCATTGATTCAACTGTGCATTGCGATCTTATAATGCATAGTGTAGCTATTTTGTACCTGTTTGTATATACCACGGTAGATCTTGGTTGGACTCAGATTAGAATTTAGCTAACTAAGTTTTAGCTGATATGATTTTCAACGTGACTCTAATCAATTCATGTGCCTTAAGTATTTCTATCCCTACTGGTATATCTAGTTTCTGATTGCCGTATACTGTAACTTGTGGGGATATGCTTCACTAGCTGAAGGCTAGTGAAGTTATCCAAGTTCGCGTGAATTCTTTGTCACGGGTAATGATTTGGAGCTCCTCCTGGGAAAAGTTGAAAAAAACCCTTTGTTGACCCTAATACAGACTCGGATAGGTTTTATTCTACCAGAGCTGCCTCCCTACAGACTTGGGATATGCTAGGCTCACAGACTAGGATAGCAATTATAGCTCTATCGTAGCTGCCTTGAGTTCTAGCTCACCGAAGCTGCCTGTTACAGACTTGGGTCGTAGTACTCAGACTAGGGTGCCAATTATAGCTACACCGTAGCTGCCTGTACTACGCCGAAGCTGCCTTCTAGCTAAAATGATTTTATTCTGAAAGTTTGAAAAATGAGGTTATGTTGCACAAAAATGAGTAGATAAAGATTAGATTCCTTGATAAATGATTTTAACAATCATCCGATTGTTTTTCTTATTTATTAAACATAAATGAAATTGAATTTTGACAAATAATAAAAATGATTACAAAAATAAAATAATCAAACAAAAATGGGAAACAAAATTGAGAAAGGTAATATTTTACCTTCTTTTTGTATGAAAGTGAATCTAACCTAAAACTTATCTTAATCGTAACCTATTTCGCTGCGCGTGTCGTTTTCTCTTTTCTATCCGGATTTTCTATTCTTTTGTGAAATTCGTTATTTCTCCTCTTTATTTTAAAATTACCGTTTTGGCTAATTTTTGATTTTTTTCTTTTTCTAATAATGAAATGCTGCTTTGGCTAGGACTTGTCTTTTTTTTGTATTTTTGATAAATGCCGCTTTTGGCGTTTGCTACAATTTTTGCTATTTTCTGAATTTACTGTGAATTTAAAGTGAATTTCTATATTTTTGCCATGTGGCTTGAAAGAGTTTAGAGAATCTAATGTGAGTCGGCTGGCCGTTTTGGCACGATTCCGCTGGTCAGCGTGGTTTTACCCGTCTTTATATACCCGTCGCGCGGACCAAGATGTCGCGTGTTAGTGAGTGGGGGGTTCTCGTGACGTATGAACGAGTGACGTCATAACGCACACGTTACATTGCCCCCTTTTCGTCAGCTGATGTTCGGCGTTGACTCGTCTATGGTTTTTACGACGACAGGCAAGCTGATGAAACCTTTGTTCTAACCAGGTAAGTTATTTTTTCTTGATCATCTTCTTCTTCTTCCTTCTTCATCCTTGATAATCTTTTTTCAGGCCCAACGGATCAGAAAAATCGAAGTCCTTCACAAATTCAGGCGTCAACGAACCATCTGACATCGGCTCAGGTGTTTTGATTTGCCGTATCCAGTCCGCGATTTCTTCTGCCGGCATGTCATCAGGCAAGTCCAATGAACCAAATAATTTTAATAGTTCAAGATCGCCGACGTACTTCTCCTTTTCTTCCGCAGTCCTTTCCGGTAAATCGATTTTTGTCAATTTCCAGACGATTTTCTTCGGCTTTTTTGTGGATGTTGTTCTTTTCGTTGTGTCTGATGTTTTTTGTCTCTTCGTAGATGGACCAGGTTCGGATACCTCCTCTTCCTTCGGCATGGATCTGAGTTTTGCTAGCTGAGGACCTTTTAACACCGCCTTCCCTGCAGCGTATCTCCCTTCGCCTGGTGTAAATGGCTTGGTGGAGGGAATGATCACCGGGTATAGTAGCTGATTTGCCTCTACAGAATCAATATCGATTTCCGTTGCCTGAACACCGATTTCCTTCGTCGTCTTCACTGGGGTGGTAAAGTACTCGTACTTGAAGCTCATGTTGAGATATCAATCACTTGACTGAGGTATCTTCCTTTGGCTGATCCCGTTTATATAGGATCGTTAATCCTTTGGCTAGGATTATGGCTGTTGCCTTGTGCATTTCTTATATTCAAATTTCAAATTTCAAAACTTTACAAAAACTTTAAGACTTATCTTTCAATTGTTCAAATCTAACGTACAAATCCGCGTACTTGGCTAACGTATATTTCTTATATTAATCTGGATCAACGTACAATTTCATCATGTTGACGTGAAATCGTCCTCGCTCTAATCCATTGTTTTCGTTTACAAGGATGTACGTTGCCTCCCCTATCTGTTTATTAATAATATACGGTCCCTCGTATAGAGCAAAAAATTTAGCCATTTTTTTATTAGAAGAATCCGACACGTTTAGCGCTTTAACTAAAACCTTATCACCTAACTTAAATCTAGATAATTTGTGCCTGGTATTGAACCTGTCGGCTCGTCTTTTTCCGTGTTTTTTGATATTTTTGTCGACTAAATGTAATTTAGTATCATATGAAATTTTTCTGTTTTTAGGAACTAACCATTCCTCCCAAAATCGTGATGGTCTGGTTTTTAATTGGATTTCACACGGAGCGAATCCAGTGCAATCATGACACACTTCATTTATGCATGTCTCAATGATTCTCAACCAATTAATCCATTGCGTATGATTATCTGTGAGAAAAGTTCTAAAAAACCTTCCTAACTCTCTATTTACGCGTTCAACGATGTTACTTTGAGGATGTCGGATAGACGAAAAAACTAACGTTATCCCCTCTTCTTTTAATCTGTTAATCCATTTAGACGAAGTGAATTGTGTGCCATGATCGCACTGAATTCGCTTCGGTTTTCCCAATTCAGGAATGTAGTCATTGAAGATGCAATTGATTGTGCCCTGCGCGTTAGCTGTCCTCAAAGGATATAATTTAACAAATTTGCTAAAAGCGTCTATGGTAACGAGCAGCCACTTATAATTTCCTTTGCTGGCTGGTAAAGGACCTAGAAAATCTATTGAGACGAGATCCCCTACTCCTTTTGGAATTATATTCTGCATTGCCGCATAAGAATGACTATTCGGAATTTTGCATCTCTGACATTTGTCACATTTTGAGATTATTTGACGTGTTCTTTTTGCTAGTTTTGGGTAATAAAAACCCTCTCTAAGTAGTCGATGACACTTTGAAGCTCCCACGTGTCCGTATGCCTCGTGACATTCATTAACTAGATCTTTTAATAAAGCTTCAGGGATGTAGGCTTTAAAATCGCCCCCTGGATTTTTGTGGTATAAAATGTCATTATCTACTAAAAGATTTTTATTTTTATTTAAGTTTTCAGGTTGCATTAACTCGCATATCCTGTTATCTTGCTGCTGGAATTTCCAGAAGACTTTTAAATTTTCTTTTAAATCTTTGTCTATTTCTTTGGCTAGAGGAGCCATGCTAAATTCTGCAAATTTTGATTCTAAATTTTCTTTTTCAGGCGGATTTCTACTGAGGATGTCGGCAGCGGTGTTCTCTGTACCTTTAATGTGTTCAATTACAAAACTGTATGCCTGAATAAACAGAGCCCAGCGTGCCAACCTAGAACTTATGAGCCTGCATGAAAACAAAAAAGTTAATGCATTGTGATCCGTTCGTACCGTTAATCTGGCACCTATGATAAAGGATCTGAATTTGCCTAATGCAAATACTATTGCTAATAACTCTTTTTCAGTAGTAAAGTAGTTAAGCTCAGCGCCTTTCATAGTTCGGCTTGCTAGTCCTATTATTTGTTTTTCATCCTCATCTGAAATTTGATAAAGTACCGCGCCTACCGCAAAATTACTGGCATCGCACTCTAAATAGTACATTTTTCTAGGATTCGGGTGATGCAAAATCATTGTTTCACAGAAAATGTCTTTTACGTGGTTAAACTGTCTGTTCATGTCGACTGTCCAATCCCACTTGGCGCCTTTTCTTATTAAAGCTAACAGCGGAAATGTCGCTTCAGAATAGTTTTTTGTGAATTTGCTATAATAATTTGTAAGACCCAAAAATCCTTTTAATTGTTTTACGTTTTTCGGCGTTGGAAAATGTTTAATCGCCTCGATTTTTTCTGGTTGTGGCCGTATGCCATTTTTTGTTATTTTATGCCCTAAAAAATCTACTTCATCACGAAAGAATTTTGATTTTCCAAAGTTAATCGTCATGTGATATTTTCTGAAAGTTTCAAATAAGATTTTAAGGTGGGCCAAGTGAGATTGAACGGTGTCAGAACAGCAGAGAATATCATCCACAAAATTAATTGTGAACGATTCTGTATCTTTTAAAACTAAATCTAACGTTCTAACAAGGCTCGCCAAACTCGTGCTTAACCCATAAGGTGTTACTGTAAAATGGTATGTTTTACCCTCGTGCATAAAAGCTGTGTATTTTCTCGAATCGCGATGTAGCGGAACTTGCCAGAAACTAGCGGTTAGGTCCAGACTTGACATGAATGCGTTATTGTTGCACCGCTGAAATAAGACCTCAGTCGATTGAGCACAATCATGGTCAGGTATAATGAGTTTATTTATGAAACGTGCATCTAGCACTAATCGGATCTCTCCTGATTTTTTCACGACAACTACTAATGGATTAATGTATTCGCTGTAAGATCTTTCTATTACCCCGAGCTCGAGCATTTTTTCTAGTTCTTGATTAACCTTATCTCTATGAATCATAGGAATTGGGTAAGACCGTTTTATAAAAGGCTTATCCTCATAGATTTTGATTTTATGCTCGTAGATGTTGACTCTACCTGGTAATTTACTGAAAACGTCTTTATATTCCATCAATAATTCTGAAAATTTCTCAATTTCATTCTGACTCAAAACCTGGCACTCAGAGAGTTTCTCTTCAACTTCATCACTGGTCAAAAGATTTGTCTCGTCTTGCACACTATTCGCTGTTTTGTTTCTGGTAAAAGAAATGTTCGCTATCTGATTTTCGAGTTGAATTTCAGTTACATGAACTTTTATAGGATTTTCTCCTGGCATGGTTTCTATTTGAAGTTTTTCTGTTTTTAAATCTAAATCGGCTTTCCACCTGTGGAGTGTGTCTATGCCTATTATTGCATCTCTTCGAAGTCCGCTAACAATGAGGAAATTTACTTTATCTAATGATCCATTTACGTTTATTGTGGCGAAAACCTGTTCTTTGACCTTCGTAGCCTTGCCCCCTACTACTCCGTGTATTTGAAAATTCACAACGGGTAAGCGTTCACATTTTGCGAAAGAATTTTTGTTCCTATCGTAAATGTTCCTGGGATAAGCACGTAATTTGGCTTCCTGTGTCAATTAGAGCTTTTACTTCTATGTTTTCTATCATTAAACGAATTTCTGGACATTGTTTGTGCATTAATTTTGCTCCTTCATCCTCTGTTAATAGATAATTTGCTGGATCTTCAAAAAAGTCTAAACTTAGATCTTTTAAATCTTTTAAATCGGTCGCGCAAATCTCTAAATCTTGCTGTGTCGGGGCTAGCGCAGGCGGTTCCGGCACAGCGCCATCTAGTTTTCCGAACTTGGCTCTACGATTCTATCGATTTCTACTTCATCGATCGATTCTTCGATTTGTGAAATTCCTTGGACTCTCGCATTTGTCCAAGACTCAGTCTTATTTTGGACAAGTTCTGGTTGTCCAGAACGCCTTTGGTAACTAGGCTTGTCAGTAATTTCGCGATTCTGAAATTGTCTTTGGTTTAAAGGTGTCGAGTTACGCCATGAAAGGTTTTTGTTTTTATCATCGTAAGTACGATTGACAGGTGGGCTCTGTCTACTCAAAGGAAAAAGATTTGTCGGCTTGCGTGAAGCATTAGATCGACCACCGTTCTGCATCTCGTCGAGGAAAGCTAAAAGTGCGTCTATTCCTGAAATGTTTCGACATCGAGCTGCTTCGACAACGTGTTCTTCAAAGTGTCTAATCAACGATTTAACAATCTCTTCCTCAGGTATTCGAGGACATAACCCTGCTGCGTCAGCGAATTTGCGGTTTGCATACTCTGACCAGGTAAGTTTTGAATCCCAATAAACACTGAATTCTAAATCTTTTCTAATCTCTCGTTGTTTTTCTACTCCCCAGAATCTGTCTATAAAACGCGTTTTGAAGCTATCCCAATTATCTATGACGTCACGACGCGCAGACCACCAATCTTTTGCATCTCCAACTAGACTTTGTCCAATTAATCTGAGACATATTGCTTCTTCAGCACCTAAAAACTCAAAATATTCTTCTAATTCACGGATATAAACCATGGGTCTTTCCCAAGCTTTTCCGGAATAATTTGGTAATTTTAATTGTTTTGTGATATGTCTAAAAGAATCTGTTCCACCGCTATTTGTCTGTCCTACCATTCTAGTTTTTAGTCGTTTAATGTCAGCATCTACTCCTATTTTTAAACTTTCATGTTTGTGATTTAATTCCTTGATTTTATCATCTAAGGCTTTATCGCCAGCTTTCATTCTGCTGTTTAAAACATCTAAATCACTAGAATGTTCAGTTCTAAGACTAGCTTCTATCTGACTTATTTTGCTTACACAACCTGTGACATCGGTGTCCCATTTTTCTAAGACTATTTGGACTTTACTATCCATATCATCAATTCTTTTTTTGTTCTTATTTGTGGTTTCGTCAAATTTTTTACTGATTTTATTTTCAAAGATAGTTTGTGACTCTATGTTGCTAAGCTGAAACTGATGCATGGTTCGTTCCATCTGCGCAAACTTATTGTCTATCTTTCTTTCTAATCTTTCGTTTGATTTCTTTAGAGAGGCTATCGCTGCTGCAATGGATGATAAAGGATCATCACGACTACCCTGAGGACTATCGACGTGACTCATCATGCTGGTGTCAGTCATCTGGGATGTGTCACCATCCTGGAAACCTGTGTCTCCGTCTGGCTGACTTGGCTGACCTAAAGTTTTATCGCCTAATCCACTAGGAATCTTATCTTTATCTGCCATTTTTGTGCTTTTGTTTTTATATAATTAATAATAATAATGACTCTACTACACGATTTTAACTCTACTGACTTTAAGGAGGTTGGCTCGCCAAATGCATATGTAGAGAAATCTTTGAAAATTTTATCAACGAAAGATAGATGAATAAAAAGCTTCCTGCCAAAATCTCAAGTCGATTCACCTCCCCGTTTTTGATGGATTAATTTTTGAATTTTCTTCTTATACACGTAGAGGTATAGGGAGCCAGTAAGGTTAGTTGAAATCTACTCTTACCGCGCGAGTGATACTGAAGATTTCGACTAACCTCACTGGCTCCCTATACCTCTACGTGTATAAGAAGAAAATTCAAAAATTAATACATCAAAAACGGGGAGGTGAATCGACTTGAGATTTTGGCAGGAAGCTTTTTATTCATCTATCTTTCGTTGATAAAATTTTCAAAGATTTCTCTACATATGCATTTGGCGAGCCAACCTCCTTAAATAGTCCTTTTGCCCCAAAAGAAAGTGAATTTAAATTATACAATGATTCTACTGATTTTACTTGCAAGTGAATTTAATTTTATTTAGAGGAGCCCCACGTTGGGCGCCAAATGTAACTTGTGGGGATATGCTTCACTAGCTGAAGGCTAGTGAAGTTATCCAAGTTCGCGTGAATTCTTTTCTTTTCAGTAATATCCCTAGTTCTATCGTCTGCTAGCAACGATACGGCGAATGCCGCGAAACATGCTTCGTAAGTGTCTGGAGGCAATGAGAGGTTATGTTGCGAAATGAAGCGAATACCGATGCGAATAAAATTTTGAGTAATAGTTATTGAAAAATTGAATAATTAGTACAATAGTATCAAATCAGTAGACTGAAGCATTTTAGTCGACCTATTTACTCAGAGAAATTATGTTTCTGGCGTTGGAGAAAGTAAATCAAAATAATGAAAATCAAGAGTCAACATTTACCGAAGAATTATCAAACCATCAGAATAAAGCGGAAGAAAAAGGCGTTTCATATCCTCAGGTTCAGGGAAGTTTAAGATATGTGTCAGGTAAGTAAGAATAAGTTTATTGTAAAAAGTATGAATTCATTTAATACATGGCGAAACTTGATATCTTCTTGCAAAAAAGTTATTCATCTTTACAGGGTAGGTCAGGATAGATCACAGGCGCAGGTCGCATAAGCAGTAGAATTTTGTTCGAGATCTCTCCCGAGTGACTTTCCGCTCTGTGCCTCAATGAGATTTTGCCTGATTCTGTCGAGTGAAGGTAAGAATTCTTTTCCCTGTGCAATCAACAAAAAAGTAGTAGATGAGTCGAAACAGCGTGCCTCAATGTTATTGCGCAGAGGCTTATTCCGTACCGAACTAAAAAAGCTGTAGTCCAGAGAGATACATGGTATTTGTGTATTTGAACTGATTTATTTGTCTGAGCTACGTCTTTCTTCGTCGGTGCGAAATAAGCCTCTGCGCAATAACATTGAGGCACGTTGTATCTACTTCGTGAGATACATTTTTCTTAATCAACTTAGCCAATGGCCCATTTCTACGATCATCTAACAAACTTTTTCAGACATTATGAAGACACATCTGGGTAGTGACGGAGACTTCAACGTTGACAGTCTTTGAAGATACAGAACCATGGCTATTCGTGTGCGCCGACCTGGTCCTACCTGATAGGCAAGCTACAGTTCCTGGCTGCGGTGTATCGCAAGCAGTCTCAAACAGCTGAAGTGTTGAAGCTCAACGGATGTTCATGACTTATTAGCATCAATTGTATTTGCTGTTACCGAGAAGCACTACTTCGATATTGGTAGTGCGTTTCGACTATTTCATAAGTATGAAAAGCATTTATCTGATACAAAAACCTTACTCCTGAAATGTATGTAAGTTGTTGTATGCCTGCGTTAAGTACGGATGCTGAACATTACAGCTGTCCATAGTTATTCTTGGCTATTGAGGATTGGAGTTAATAAGTGTCCAGAGACTACACATTATCATGCGGTAACTAAATGATCATTCTCTTTTAGGGCCTGGCAATGATACCGCCGATGTCGGTAATGATGTCGTATATCAATAGTATCGTAATATTCTCAATGACTCCGATGCCTGGCAAGAGATGTCAACCTGGAAAATGAATTTCTTATGTCACGATCCTATTTAATTATTACTGTGTGTGAGATGAATCTTTCATTGTTCAAATAAATTTGTTTTCACCTACCTGATGCGATTGCTTCGACCTTTTACACAATGAGAATGAAAATTTGTGTTACACTTCAATTTATTTTTATTTTCAATCAATTCATGTTTAATAAGTGATTTTAGTTGTTGATTCGGGTCGCATTGTTTCAATTAACCTAATCTGAAGCGACACCTAACCCCCCTTGGCAGATAGTAAAAAGGACTACACTTCGCTTCCATTATTTGAACACTTGGTAATGAATGATAGTTAATTTAAAATTTACTCCACACCGCATTCGCTTGCTTTGATACACAACAAACATAACCTATTCCTGTCACGGTCTGCAAATAGCAGACGGACTCTAGGGATATTCGTGGCAAGTCGGAAATTGGCGGCCCTCGTAAAATTCGAATAAATCAGCGCTTGCGCATTTGTTTCGGGCTCATTCCTCGCGTCCTCACGGTATACAATGGACACAAAGGTTGGAGTTGTATATGGACTGCAACGTATATCAAACGGTTATAGACTTCCAATCTCGATGCATGTCATTATAATGTTGTTATCAGTGATTCCATATTGTATGTAACGCTATTATTATCCTATCAATTTGAATTGGAATAATTAAATATCATGTTGCATAATATCAAGCAGTTGCTAGGTTGAAGAATAGAATTGAATTCGAGTTTCCAACACATTAAGATTGAAAAGCTATTGTAACAATGCTCATGAAATCAAAGAAATCTGTCACATTCTATGAACAGATACAGACATTATTGATAGTTAATCTCCCTATACAATTCCACGTACGATTCTTCCAGCCAGTGTTAGGACGGATTTAACGACTGATTCTTAAACACTATAATATTTTGATAGTCTCTCTATAGCTATACTATGTTTGATGTGAATACACATACTCGTCGGAATACGTGGATGTAGTGTAAAGTGTATATTAGTGTAGGCTTGAAGAATCGAAGTAGATAATATGGTCCATCATAATAGTTATTGAATCATTTTGAATAATACTGTATAATAAAATGCATAATCATGGAATAGTTATATGTGAACCAAACAAGTTATTGCATTAGCAATATATAATGGTTTATTAATAATCCATTATAATATTAGTAACAGTATCAACAGGTCGTCTTGAATAATCACAGTTGATTAGCATATCACACCACCAAGGAACGACGTGTGGTATGGAATAGGTGGATTGAGTCAGTGATTGGATTTACAGCGGAGGTTGTATCATACAGATACAAGCCAGTGTGTATGGTTTGAAATGATCGATCAAGTACTTATTGATTTATAGTGTATATATGAGCTTGCAATATCTGATAAGTGCCTAGATGGTTAGAAACATTACAGTTAATTTCCCGGCAATTCGAAAGATGCTGCATAATTTCAAACTATTTTGAAGAATTCATGTCATTTCACTAATAATCTAATCGATAGCATATTTCAAGGTATCAAACGATTTAACTAGATTTCTAAAGATATTAGATGTTCCAACTCATTTCATAGTCCACGCAAAGTAAAGAGTTTTTTCTGATTTTGTGTAATTGTACACTTGCCTTCGGTTCGTGTTGCTAACTCACATTGGTCAGAAAAAGTTTCATCGCTCTTGTATCGTACTGTACTATTTTCAACTCATCGTGCGAAACTCGGTTTCTTATACCTGTTGGTAGTGTGCGAAGTGCCCGATTCACACACGTCCATATGTAAAAATAATTAAGTTCTTTTCGTTGTGAAATAATAATTTTTAGAATATTTTTCTTCTATTTAACTTCACAATTTGGACACGTAAAAATTTATTGACTGAATAATCGCGTTACCAATATCTCAAAGTGATTACATGTTATTTATAAATAGTGAAATTTAGATGACAATTAATATAAAATGATTGTATCAAAATCAAAGGAGCCTTGCTTTTCTGATATAACTTGTATATCTCGAATTTGCATTTCCATCGATACACTACGCAAAGGGATATATACAAGTCTTAATCTAAAACACGAGTGTTTTTGTGTCTGTGATTTTCGCACTTCTTTAGTTTTGGAGACTAATAAAATTTTATGTCTTCGAAAATTTTGTTTTTAATCCTCTGCGGGGGCAGAGCCCCTGGACCTTGTCCGCATCCTGCCTCTCGCACTTGAATTGCAATTTATATACTATATTTTCCTATTTTCTAGAGTTCTTCACTGGTCAAGGATTTCGCACACTGAGTTTGAAAGAATAGTATACGATATGCGTGTTCATACTTGTATGGGTACTGTACTGTTAAAATACTTTTAATGATCAGCAATTTCAAACATATCAATCTATTTGGTAATCAGTCTGCGTTGCTGATGTATACGTAGGTGAAGTTAATGGTTTGTAGGCTGGTAGAAGTTAGCTCATTTGAAGAAGATACGTAGAGTGTTGTAACTTTGGAGCAGCTGTGGGCTACCTCTGTTTAGGCACATTAGTCCAGGCAAATTAGCATTTTTAGAAGAAATAATTTATAAAGTTTTGAAATTTGGGGTACGAGCTCGTGATACAAGCAGAATCAAATATCCGAAGAGTTCCCACCTTCCCGGTGGGTGCATCATCCCCTAAATTGAGAAAAACCACTCCCAACAGATACTTTTTTTTTGTTTTTTCAATTTTTCCAACGAACCGTCGCTCGAACGGGAAAAAAGTATAGGGGTCAAAATGCTTGTCATAAAATTTTACATAAAAAATGTTCCATTGACTTTTTAGCTAATTCCCACTTACCTTTCACAATCAGCGTTTGAAGTGGGGGGTAGTTTACAGCGCGCAGTCAAAAATTGGCTTAAACTGTTTTTTAACAGCAAATATCACGAAAACGGTTTGTTTGGCGAAAAAAATTAATACGGACGAACTTGTAGCGTGGAATCTCCTCTTCAAAATGTATATTTTTCGATTTTTTTTACAATAAACTTGAGGTGTTTTTTCTCTTGTTGTTTGCGAAAATATATTTGCTGTTATAATCTATTTTTTATTTTTTCTACAATTTTGTGATTTTTATGTATTACAAGGTACTTTTCACGAATTTCTGTCATTATCTTCTTCGAACATCAGAACTCAATATTACTGTAAAAAAAAAAACACTTTTATAAGTTTATTCAACGCAATCAATTCATTTTATTGAAATAGCGAATAAATTTGAAAATTCCATTACAACCAATTCTTCTTAGGCATAAGAATAAGATTCCACGCTTCAAGAGCGTGGAATCTCCTCTTCAAAATGTATATTTTTCGATTTTTTTACAATAAACTTGAGGTGTTTTTTCTCTTGTTGTTTTGCGAACATATATTTGCTATTATAATCTATTTTTAATTTTTTCGACAATTTCGTGAATTTTATGTATTACAATGTACTTTTCATATATTTCTGTATACTGTATTCTAGACCCTCGACTCTCGAGCATTTATATTAGTTGTGAAGCAACACTGTGCCATGTAGTACGTTCAGAATTTTAACTGAAAAGGCTAGGAAAAGAAAACCGAAAAATAATTGTATTGCGATAAAGTGTTACGATAACGTGTGTGCTGCATTGCGCATTTGAGGTTGATGTGTTTTTATGGAGATGGATTACACAGAGGATTGTTTAATATGCGAAGAGACGCTAAAAAACGGTGAAACTGTGCGGGTAGAAAAAGGCCTTGACAATTTAATAGCGGTTAGCAAGACTCGGAAAGACGATAAACATAAGCAGATCGAAAATGTTACAGCTATAACTGTGCATAAAGTTTGCAGGCGCGAATATATAAAAGAAAGGAATATTCTTATTTTTTTGGAGAAGGGCGCGGGTAGTAGCAAAAGTGGTAAGCAGTCAAGGTCGCTCGGGATATTCGATTTTAAAAATGATTGTTTGTTTTGTGCCGAGAAATGTGACGTTTCAGCGGAAAAAAAAAAATATCCACAAACGCGTTCCGATGTATGAAATTCGTGCACTCACGGTGAAGGATAGAATTCTACAGAGATGCGCGAATAGAAATGATGAGTGGAGTGAAGCTGTGTCTGGACGTGTCAATAGCGTTATGTGTTTGGTCGCAGCAGAAGGACGTTATCACAATTCATGCTATGTAAAATTCTTATCAAACGAGCCAACAGATCGAAAACGCGGGCGTCCGCAAGATGAAGATTTTGCTTCAGCATTTAATAATCTTTGCGATTTCATAGACAATTCCGAAGAATGTCAATTCACATTAACGGATTTGATGAGAAAAATTGAAGAAAGCTTATCAGAGGGCTCTTCGATCACTCTCAAAACTCTTCAAAATAAGTTAATGGAGATATACGGGGATAGCGTTGTATTTGCGACGATGCGAAAAAAGCCAACGGTCGTTTGTTTCCGAGGTTCTGGTTTGAAACTCATTAACACGTGGTACATGGAAAGGGCGAATGATGAGAAAGATGAACGTATGAGAATTGTTGAAGCAGCGGCAACGATAATTCGTGAGGATATTCGTACAACAATATATAATACAACCGAGTATCCGGATATAACGAATTTTACAGACGGAGCAGAGGACATGGTTCCGCAGAGTTTGAGCACATTTTTAAGTACGATTATAACGAAAAATAAAAAAGGTACCAAAGGAATCGAGAAAAAATGCACTGCCATCGCTCACTCAATAATATCTGCAACAAGACCTCGTTCATTCACATCGCCCATTTTACTTGGTCTCGCCGTGTACCTTTTTAGTAAAGTTGCCTCAAAATCCATCATCCAAGCAATCGCCAATTTAGGTTTCTGTTCAAGCCATAGTGAAGTTTCCAAGTTTGGTCCTCTGCCGTTCGATCTTGGGATCCAGATATTGACAAACGTTCTTTTTCTCAATTTGTCTTTGACAACACTGATTTTAATATAAACACGATGACTGGTAAAGAAACATTTCATTCAATGGGTGGAATACAGTGTGTTACACCATACGATGCTGTAAATATAAAAAACGTAACCAAACTATCATCAGTTTCCTCTTCCACCGAAATCGCTCAAAGCAGACAAATAAAGATGCAACATTTCCTGCGGTCAGCGAGTGGCATCGAAGAGATTTTACTAAAAAACGTGTACTCCGAAGCTGCTTTTGAAAAAGTGTCAAGACCTTCGAGTCAAGACGTGATTTGGCTGTTTGGAAAATTTTTACAGATTCCTTCTTTTCCAGCATGGCAAGGATTTATGGAGAGGGTGACGAGTACTTTGCCTCATACAAAGTCACGGATTTTAGCCCTACCCTTCGTCAATCACCCTCCTACAGATTACAGTACGATATTTACTGTTTTGAAACACGCGGTTGAGGAGACAAAGAAATTGGGTCAAACTACATGTACCGTTACATTTGATCAACCACTTTACATGAAAGCAAGAGATATCGTTGCTTCGGAAAACAGTAATCCAGCAACAGAACTATCTAACGTCGTCGTCAGATTGGGTGGTTTCCATCTTTTAATGTCATATCTGGGATCTATTGGCTACGTAATGGGAAACAGTGGACTTTCGGAATTGTGGTCAACAGTTTATGCACCATCATCGATACCTCACCTGCTTTCAGGTCACGCCTATGCACGCGCAATCCGAGCACATTTATTGACCTATTCTGCTCTATCGACGATAATGCTCGAAGAAATGGCCCTAGACAGCAACGACAAGGAACACCTGCGGCAAATTCTCGTCGCTTTCGTAGATCAACCACCGACTCTCGATTCCATAGAAAAAGACACCGCGGTCACGAAGCTCAAGATACAGCTATCAGACCACGTCAGGCAGTTGCGAGAAAGGGGCAAAACAGCTCAACTGTGGTTGCATTATCTCGAGCTTGTTGCCATTGCTATGCATTTCATTCAAGCAGAGCGTATGGGAAATTGGGAGCTTCACTTAGATTGTGTAAAAGCTATGCTGCCAATTTTCCATGCAAGCGGTCACTTTCCTTATGCCAAATCATGTCAGATTTACCTTCAAGATATGGATTCTCTTGAACAAAAAATGACGCAAGCAGAGTTCCAAAAGTTCACAAAAGAAGGGTTCTTTACCATTCGTCGCTCTGATAAGCATTGGTGTGGCGTATGGTCAGATATGACAATAGAACAAACGCTAATGAAGAACATGAAAAGTGTTGGAGGTATTACGCATGGAAGAGGCTTTACCGAGAGCGTTTTAAATAAATGGATTTTTGGATTACCTATAGCATATCACGTACGCGAGAGCATCGAGAAATTCTGCGAAATTGAAACACAAAGCAGCGACCAACATGTCGAACTACGAGATGCACGAGTTCAGAGAGATGAAGAGGATCGCGACAAATTTACACTATGGCTAAAACAACACTTTCCTTTCACAACATCGGAAAATTTGATTTCATTGTCGAGCGGTCTTATTGCCTCTCATAACGTCGATTGTTATAAATCAAAGGAGATCGGCAAGAAGTCGATGGATGAGCTCATAAAAGACGGTAGCCCTTTCCGAACTTTAAAGTTGAAACGATCAAATATGGCGAAATCGATCACCACAACTAAAAATGCTATAAAAATTCGAGACAATGATGTTATTCAAATTGACGCGACGCAATTACTGCAAAGAATAGTCTGTACTGTTCGTTCCCAAAAAGACTTGGAGTCATGTTTCGACTTTGAGCTTGCTCCGATCCCGCTCGCTATGTTTGATGAAAAAGGGTTGATGAGAAAGACGAAGAAAACATCTTTGTATGACATTTTCGATACAGTTGAAGAAAGAGCCATCGATTTGGACAATTGCTCATTCATCGTTGACGGAGGCAATTTAGTTGAACGTGTCATATGGCCAAGGGAAGGTACATTCAATGACATTTACAATGCATATGTAAAATTTATTCGAAAACATTACGGCCAAAAAATTACTCTCGTCTTCGATGGATATAATAAAAATACGTACAGTACGAAAAGTATCGAACGACAGCAAGATATTTTGAAACAAATCACTCCGGAAATTTGTTTCAATGAGAGCACCCCAATAAATGATGGGCAAAAAAAATTACTAAGCAATTTCGCAAATAAAAATCGATTCATTTCTCAACTGGTGGAGAAATTTAAGCACGAGGGAATTAACACACTCACTGCTGTTGATGATGCAGATGTGTTGACTATTCAAACTGCCATTGACGAATCCCATCGAAATGAGACAGTAGTCGTTATTGGACAGGACATCGATCTCCTCGTACTTATCATTGCTCTTACTCCTGGTGATAAGGACATTCGATTTTTAAGAGGTGGTCAAGGAGCTGTGAAGCAGAGGGCCTACAGTTCTCGGGATTTGCAGTTATCTAAGGTTGTAGAAAACTGTAAAGAAAAAATTTTGTTTGCGCATGCGTTTAGTGGTTGTGACACCACGTCCGCTTTCTTTAGTAAAGGGAAATCACAAACCATTAACACGTTAAAAAACCGAAAAGATTTGGACGAAATTGTTTCGGTTTTTAACAATCTTGAATCCACAAAAGAAGAAATTTTAACGGCAGCAGAACGTTTCGCGCTCGCCCTGTACAAAGCTCCAACAACAGAAAAATCTCTACACCATCACAGATTCATACTGTTCAACAAGTTGGTCGGAAAATTGGGTACTCCGGTCATTTTGCCAAGACTACCACCAACAGTTGCCGCGTTGAAGCAGCACGCATACAGGGTTTTTTAGCAAATTTAGTCTTGGCAAGGAGAAAATCTGGATCCTCTACAATGGGGCTGGAAAAAAACCAGCGACATTTTAATGCCCGTTCACACCACCGAGGCACCAGCGCCAATATCGATATTGGAGCTTGTGTCATGCAACTGCAAAAAAGGTTGTGGAAAAAGATGCGGCTGTGTTAAAGTGGGGTTGCGATGTTCAAATATGTGCTCCTCATGCCATGGACAAGCTTGTTTCAACTCAACAACCGATGAAGATCTCCTCGAAGAGTTTGATGCTGAAAATATGATTTATGCCTAAGAAGAATTGGTTATAATGGAATTTTCAAATTTATTCGCTATTTCAATAAAATGAATTGATTGCGTTGAATAAACTTATAAAAGTGTTTTTTTTTTTACAGTAATATTGAGTTCTGATGTTCGAAGAAGATAATGACAGAAATTCGTGAAAAGTACCTTGTAATACATAAAAATCACAAAATTGTAGAAAAAATAAAAAATAGATTATAACAG
Source organism: Rhogogaster chlorosoma (assembly GCA_944452935.1). Lineage (NCBI taxonomy): Eukaryota > Metazoa > Arthropoda > Insecta > Hymenoptera > Tenthredinidae > Rhogogaster > Rhogogaster chlorosoma. The sequence continues at coordinate 15,693,332 of OX101803.1, read as the reverse complement.
CAAATATATTTTCGCAAACAACAAGAGAAAAAACACCTCAAGTTTATTGTAAAAAAAATCGAAAAATATACATTTTGAAGAGGAGATTCCACGCTACAAGTTCGTCCGTATTAATTTTTTTCGCCAAACAAACCGTTTTCGTGATATTTGCTGTTAAAAAACAGTTTAAGCCAATTTTTGACTGCGCGCTGTAAACTACCCCCCACTTCAAACGCTGATTGTGAAAGGTAAGTGGGAATTAGCTAAAAAGTCAATGGAACATTTTTTATGTAAAATTTTATGACAAGCATTTTGACCCCTATACTTTTTTCCCGTTCGAGCGACGGTTCGTTGGAAAAATTGAAAAAACAAAAAAAAAGTATCTGTTGGGAGTGGTTTTTCTCAATTTAGGGGATGATGCACCCACCGGGAAGGTGGGAACTCTTCGGATATTTGATTCTGCTTGTATCACGAGCTCGTACCCCAAATTTCAAAACTTTATAAATTATTTCTTCTATTTGCCTGTTTTTGGTCTAATTTGCCTGGACTACATCGTCTTGCAGAAATGTTATTTTCGTCTGGTCCAGTGGATTATTGATAGGATAGGAATGGTCCAGGCGACTGTAAAAGATATAAAATAACGTAGAATTGAAACAGAGGTTTCAGTATATTACTACTAATTTTTATAGCATTGTTATCATCTTGGAACTATGGGCTTTGAGCTACCTTTAACTTGGGATGCTGTATTATCGAAGTGTTATGTTCATTTATTTCAACGGAGTGATCATCGGAACCTTGGTATTGGGACATCGTTTTGTCAAAGTATTATCTTCGTCTATTCCAATGGATTGATAATAGGATAGGAATGGTCTATGTGACTGTGAAAGATATAAAATAATGTGACGATCGGCTAATGCCCTCTACTAACCGTCCAAATTCGAAAAATCGGATTCCATGCGCAGCTTACCTGCGTCGTGGATCAGCATAAGTGGTGATGAAACACTCTTGAACGAGACAATGAACGAATAAGAAGTAAACTCGCTCCGATCGGACTACCTAATTAACAGCATCTAAATCAAATGCATTCAAGTTAACTTATCGTCGAACTATTTTCCATACGAAAATATAACCAGTGGACTCAGTAAGTCAAGTTGATCAGTAATATAAAAATCAAACAGTTTAAACCAATTTAGAGAGAAAACTCACCAAATCAAAGGCCTAATTCATTTCGAGAGAAAACTCACCAAATCAAATCGTGCAACCATTTTTTTGAGAAGAAAACTCACCAAATCAAACAAGTGAATCAGTTCGAGAGGCAACTTAACGGATCAACGTGAAAAATCACCCAAGGGTCAACACCTTCCAGCAAAACACTCGATAAGTCAAATATTGGAAAATCTGTTGTTCAAGAGACAATTTTTATGCTGTTTTTAATGTGAATGAATGTACGTATGGATGGATGAATGTTTAATGTTAATTTTAATATTTCTAACCCTTATGGGCTCGTGAATTGGAATAGTCATATATATATCGTTTTTGTTTGGTTAAATATATTTGTGCTGGGTACCTAATTTATGCATTTACTCTTATTTTATTATAGATTTCTCACTACCTTACTATTAGGTCCCATTTAAATAAAAAAGTAATTGTAGCGACCAAAAAGAATATGTTACAATAATAAAGAATTGAAAAAAAGATTCCAGAATATTACTACTAATTGTCCTAGCATTCTTATCATTTTGGAGCTATGAGCTGTGGGCTACCTTCGCCTTGGGATGCTGTATTGCCGAAGTGTTATATTCGTCTGTCTCAAAGGATTGATAATTGGAACCTTCGTCATGGGATGTAGTTTAGTCAAAGTGTTATCTTTGTCTACTCTAATAGATTGATAATAGGATAGGAATGGTCCAGGTGACTGTAAAAGATATAAAATAACATAGAATTAAATGAGAGGTTTCAGTCAATTATTACTCATTTTCCTAGTATTGTTATTACTTTGGAGCTATGGGCTGTGGGCTATCTTCGTCTTGGGACGCTGTATTATCGAAGGGTTATGTCCGTCTATCGCAACAGATTATTAATCGGAATCTTCGATTTGGCACGTCGTTTAGTCAAAGTGTTCCGTTCGTCTACTCCGATAGATTGATAATAGGATAGAAATGGACCAGGTGACTGTAATAGATATTTGAAATAACAAAGAATTGAAGAAAAGATCTCAGAATATTATTACTAATTGTCCTAGCATTGTTATCATTTTGGAGCTATGAGCTTTGCGCTACCTTTAACTTGGGATTTTGTTTTGCCGAAGTGGTTCGTTCATTTCAATGGAGTGATAATCGGAACCTTGGTTTTGGAACGTCGTTTAGTCAAAGTGTTATCTTCGTCTATTCCAATGGATCGATGATAGGATAGGAATGGTCCAGGTGACTGTGAAAGTCATAAAATAACATAGAATTACATGAGAGGCTTCAGTATATTACTACTAATTTTCCTAGCATTGTTATCATCTTGGAACTATGGGCTTTGAGCTACCTTTAACTTGGGATGCTGTATTATCGAAGCGTTATGTTCGTCTTTTTCAACGGAGTGATAATCGGAACCTTGGTATTGGGACATCGTTTTGTCAAAGTATTATCTTCGTCTATTCCAATGGATTGATAATAGGATAGGAATGGACTAGATGACTGTAAAAGATATAAAATAACAGAATTGAATGAGAGGTTTCAGTATATATTACTACTCATTTTCCTAGCATTGTTATTACTTTGGAGCTATGGGCTGTGGGCTACCTTTGTCTTGGGACGCTGTTTCGCCAAAGTGTTATGTTCGTCTATCTCAACGGATTGATAATCGGAATCTTCGTTTCGGTATCTAGTTTCGTCAAAGTGTTATCTTCGTTTATTCCAATGGATCGATAATAGGATAGGAATGGTCCAGGTAACTGTAAAAGATATAAAATAACGAGGAATTGAAGGAAAAAGCTCTTAATATTACTATTAGTTTTTTCAGCATGTGTCATCATAAGGGATTATTCTGGATCTTGAACGTTAACATAGCGCCTTACGTTAATTTTCAGCGCTTGTGTTATCGTTGTCCGTCCCCATGAGTCCTCTGTCATCTTTGCTACCGCCTACATGCTTTGTTTCGGGTGGAAAATACAAGGTTGTTAAGCAACTGGAACGTTTATCATCGACAATTAACCATCGAACTCAGGCAAAACCTGACGCTGTTACGACGCTAACTAGCAAACGAAATCATGGCCTCGGCTTGAAACGAGTGGCTGGCGTTACCGCGCGTGCTAATGACTCTCGGCAGTAGTGCCTGATCCGTAGGTAGCGATTTCATGGAGTCAGGATTTCCTCGCTTCCAATTGTTGATTGCCCAAACATATAGAGGTCTGCGGAGATGAACGGGTGTAGCAGGGAAGCGCAGGCGCTCAAAGTTTACGTCGGTGGTATGATAACGCCAAGAGATCCAGAATCGCACCTCAAGTGATGGTAGGAAACATACGAATCAATAGATAAGTAACGAGTCATGCATTCAGTGGAAATAAAGAGGCCGAGGCTGTTTTATACATCCATTATTGTGTGAACAAATGTATCAATCTAGTGAAAATCAATGTGCGTACATACCGTTTGATGTAAGTCATCCTAACCTCTTTTTCACTTGTTCCCGTTAGTAGTAGAATAATACATATCCTGTATATATATTTGAACCCAGCTCAGAGGATCCGTGCCGTGCAGTTACAATTCCAAGAGGCCATCATGCACATGTCAATAATTATTCTTAATAACAGTCATCGGCATAAAACCTTGTCGTCGCACTATTCCACTCACAACCATAATTATGCACTGATTCACTGATATAAAACCACTACCACGACCGATAACACATTATATAAAATTATATAAGCTATATGCCCTCTAATAGCCCTATATAATATGATCATAAGTAAAATTATTAATATTTTAATTGTCGATACCGCCGCCTCACAGCCATGCGACGGCCATTTTGATTTCGTCGACCCTCTGTAGCTCACTTCGTAACTATATTATTACATTTCGACCGAGTGCGGATTCAGATTCAGGCCAAAATCAATAGGGGGCGAGAATTTGATGGCTTGTAACAACGTTTAAAAGTTCCAGTCGATCTGTGTCCTCGTTTGTTCGGAAATGTGCGGACAGTCTGCGAAAAAATTGTCGGGGGAAGAAAAAAAAGGTGTTTTTTCATCAACTTTAGTGACTAATAAGTCGAAAACCAGTGGACCTATTTCGACCAAATTTATACAGCAAAGTCGTGTGGTGGGGGAATATTTATTCTGAAAATTTGATCGTAAAATATCTACGCGTTCTGAAGTTATGACCTCGTGCTTACAGGTATAAAGAGTTCCCCCCAGTAAACATATTCCGGCTAGCGCTCGCCTGCCTAGGGGTACTTGGCGGCGATTCGCTGCCGCGAATCTTGATACTTCCAGAATCTTAGAGTGCTGCGCATGAGAGGACATTCCAGGAACTGTTTGTTTTCCAAGAACTATAAGTTATCGAGAAATCTGCTTGTACGAATCGCAGGGGTATCAAATAAAAAATTTCTCAAACCACAAAGGGTGCCGATTCCAAGAAATGTTTGTCCGAAAAATTCCAAGAAGACAGGGAACCGTTAATCGCTAGGGTATTCGAGTGACGTCATTATTGAAAGTTCTGGAGGCCCGAGCGTGACGTCATCATCGAAGGTTCGAGAGTCTGACGTCGTATCAAGGGTGTGTGACGTCATATTAAGGGAGTGTGCCGTCATATTAAGGGTGAGTGCCGTCATATTAAGGGTGTGTGCCGTCATATTAAGGGTGTGTGCGGTCAAATTAAGGGAGTGTGACGCCATTTTGAGGGTATGTGCCGTCAACTCAAGGGTGTGTGACGCCATTTTGGGTCGAGGCGGGTGACGTCATCACCAGGGGTCCGCGGACTCCCCCCACCCTCACACGGACACGGACACGGACGGCGCGCGCATGTGTGTGTACGTGTACGTGTGCACTAACACGCGTTGGTCCAGAACCCGCCTTGTTTATCTACTGGAACTATAGAACTTCGTTGCTACGATCACGGGTAAAATTTTCACTGAACTATACCTGACGGTCCGCTACCGGACATACTGAGGCGTACGCAAGGAATCACACGGTATATTCTCCTTCCAAACAGCCATGGCCTTCTCTATGAGATCAAGTACAAAGTCTTCGTCATAGTCTACACAGATCGGTCTAATTTTATGACTCGTTTCGAAGTCATGATTGGCTACGCAGAAGAAACCCTTTTTTACCTGTTTCATGAACATCTGAAGCTGAATTTGGACTGAATTTTTTTTTGCAATTTGGTGATTTGCTGTGATGTATCTAGATTCTGCTTGACGACTCATTGGACACTTGATCTCGACTACGAAATCATTTCCTATTCCATCGGGTGACGCGCCAATAACAGGGAACCTCGATCCGACCAGCAATCCACAATCTTCTATGTTTGTTTTCAACATGTCTTTCAGTAATTTGATAACTTCTTTCTCTAATCTTCGTCCTCGCTCCATTGCTTCGGTATCCCTGACTTTTGAACTTCCGATGACCTGCTCTACCAAGGATCCGTTTTTTGTCTTGCAATGAGCCTTTTCATATATCCGAGATGCCGTGACTCGACCATATCGTAACTCATTCCATAATTTTGATTCACTTCGAGTTTGGGTTTCTATTCTAGCTCGGATGCATTGATCCACAGTCATCATGCTGCTTGCGAAGCTCAAAAAACTTTGTACATCGGTGTTATCTGAACAGCTACAGAATTGGAGCATTATATTATGCAACGACAGAACCTTCGGTGAATCTTTGTTTATACAGTGAGGTTCACTGGAAACTGGATGAGCCGAACGTTAGGCAATTCGTGTAAACACGAAAATGGCAACGCTGTCGAACGCATAGAGTTCAAACGACAATCCACAACGACGGACAATTGCAGACTGCAGTTGTCACGTCGTTTGGTCAGAATTAACTGACAGAGTGACATATGAGCGGATCCGCGTTACTTCACTCAAAAAAAAAAAAACCGTCAAGTCACGGATCTTTGCGCCATTCAATACATCTGTAGTACTATGGAAAAAAAAGTAGGTTTGACAACTGATTGGCAATTCCGATCCTATTCAAACACCGCTGGATCTATATACAGGGTGAGTTTTCTCCGGGTCCAAATGAGGAGGAGCTTATCACCGCCGATTGTAATAAATGTACTCTTGTCTTGTTTAATGTACTTTATTTACGGTAACTATTTTATAATTGTGGAGTAGCTTTCGACATGCGCTAGGGCTTGCAGCCATCTTTATCACTGCTTTCTGGCGTGACCGCGAGGTGGTGCATAAGCTCGATCGTGACATCTTCTCTTTTTTTTTTTTAACAATATAGAATAATTTGAAGTATAAAATATGGTTACAATGTTTAAGTAATATAATCCTTAAGATAACCGGGTCGGGTAATTGCGCGTCCACTATGAGTAGTTGCTCGAGGCGGTGGAGTGTGTTTTTTCGGTGCTTCGGGATTTGCTGCAAGTTCAGTAGGAGGCTGTTGTTCTACTTCACGAGTTTCGCCGAAGGTGTTCTCGTTTTCGTGATTCGTCTCCTCATTATGAGGGAGTTCGTCGAAATAGTCTGGAGGATGTTTAACTTTAAAGTTTCCGTTTTGGTCTCGATTGAAGTACTTTCTATTTCGCGTTAGGATTGTCCCAGACTCTTTCATAACTTCGTACGCGCGCGGTTTGTCGCTTTTATGAATGACTAATCCGGGTTCCCAAGTCTTGTCTTTGTTCTGTATTCTTACGGTTTCACCTGTCGATAGTTCTGGGAGATTTCGTGATCGTTTATCGTGGAAGTATTTTTGCGATGTTTGTTTTTCGACTAGCTTGGCTCTGATCGGTTCGTTTTCGGGACGTCGATACTCTAAGAAATCAGGTAGCACTCCGCGTACGTTTCTGTTAAACATTAATCTATTGGGAGACTCGATACAATTAGAGATCGGTGTGTTACGGAGCTCCAGCAACGCTAAATACGGATCCTTCTTGTCCTCTTTCGCTTTTTTCAACATTTTTTTCACCGTTTGTACAAAACGTTCGACTAGCCCGTTACTTCTCGGATAGGTAAGGCTCGACGTTGTGTGTTCAAAACCCCAAGCTTTAGCAAATTCCTTGAATTTTTGGCTACTAAACTGCGGTCCGTTGTCGGATCTGACTATCTTTGGTATTCCGTGTCTCGCGCACAGAGATTTTATCATCACTATCGTCGTTTCGCTCGATTCATTTGTCAGTAATCCTATCTCTACATATTCAGAGTAATAATCGACCATTATTAGATACGGCTGTCCTTGCAAATAGAATAAGTCGACGGCTATTTTCTCCCAAACATTACTCGGTACTTCGCTCGAAATTAATGTTTCGTTCTGGTGACTTTTTTGGAATTTTTGGCAAACTGCACAATCCTTGATCGTGTCTTGAATTTGTTTGTTCATTCCCGGCCAGAAAACGATATCGCGAGCTCTGCTCTTTGTCTTTTCGATGCCCATATGATTGTAGTGTAGCTTGCTGAGGACTTCTTTACGCATTCTACCAGGTACTACTACACAGTTATTCTTGAATACTAACCCATCTGACTCGAAAAGTTCTGGATGGTAAGTGTGGTACGGCTTGGCAATCTCAGGTACGTCTTTGATTTCTTTCGGCCAAGTCGTCCGGATCAGTTTAATTACTGTTTGTAACTCGTTATCACTTTCGGTTTCAGCTACGAACTTTAGCTTTTTCTTGTCGTTCATGCTTTCGGACAACGCAATATTCAAGATGTGCGTGTTTATATCATGGTCGTCGTTCATCTTTGTCAAATGCGCACGCGAAAGGCTGTCTGCGATTAGCAAATCTTTGCCGGGTTTGTAAGTGATCTCGGCATCGTACGGTTGTAACCGCAAGCGCATTTTTTGGAGCCTTACAGGAATGTCAGCTATCGGTTTTTTCGAGATGGGTACCAGAGGCTTATGATCGCTCTCTACAATTACAGGCTTTCCTATTATATATTGGCGAAATCGCGTACATTTCTTTTTCGATTTGTGCCCAGGCTTTTTGGCACGTCGTGAACGCTTTTGAAGCACAAGCTATCGGTAGGTTATTTTGCAAGAGGACTGCTCCTACTCCTGTTCCACTGGCGTCTACGCTCAGCTTGCAATCGGCGTTTGTGTCATAATACTGTAACACGGGATTGCTAGTTAGTCTCTCTTTGATCTTTTTAAACGCGACTTCGTGTTCTTCTATCCAATGAAATTCCACTCCTTGTTCATCAGTTCTCTGAGTGGGGCTGTTACGTCGGATAAATTCGGGATGAATTTGGCTACGTATGTTATCATGCCTAACAATCTTTCGACCCCTTTTGTGTCAGTGGGTTTCTTCATTTCCGTGACAGCTTGAATTCTATCCGCATCTATTCTGATACCTTCGTTTGTGGAAACGTGACCCAAAAACTTTACGTCACTTTTACCGATTTTACATTTCCCGAGATTGAACTTGACACCGTTTTTTCGAGCTTTTGTGAAAACTTGCTGCAAAATTTTGTTATGGTCTTCTTTGTTTTGTGCCCAGATTATGATGTCGTCGATATAAACTTCGACATTCGGAACGTCACTACAAATCTGTTTGTATAGTCTGTGGAAGATCTCGGGAGCCGTTTTAATACCGTAAGGCATGCGCAGGAAGCAATATCTACCAAAAGGTGTTTGGAAAGGGGTGAGTTTTGAACTCGCTTCGATAACTCAACCTGCCAAAAAGCCTTGGACGCGTCTAAAACTGTAAAAATTTTCGCGTTTGTCATCTTTGAAGCTATTTCTTCGAAAGTCGGTAATTTGTAGTGTTCTCTGAGTAGGCACGAGTTCAGGTACTGAGGGTCTAAGCAAACTCGAAGCGAATTATCCGGTTTTTTCACAAGTACAACCGGATTCTCGAACTCTGTTGGCACGTCTATTCGCCTGATAATTTCGTCCCGTTCCATACTCTCAAGTTCAGATCGATAAGCCTCTAATACTTTGAAAGGTACTTTCCTGCAAGTTTCGATGTTCCCTACTGTCCTGGCTTCATTTTGAAATCGTAAACGTACTTGAGTTTGCCGATGCCTTCGAACAGGTCTTTATTTTCTTGAATTAAACCCTTTGTTCCCTGAGCCTTATTTAAGCTTATATTCGCTACTCGAGTTAACAGTTTCAACTTTATAATGCTCGGTAAACCCATGAGCGGTGTCGTTTTTTCGCAATCAACTACGTAGAATACAAGATTTTCTGTTTTACCTTTAACTTCGCACGCCAATTCTACTTTACCTACGACCGTGAGTTTAGATCCGTCGAAGTTTGACAATTTTTGGCCGGTAGCTTCGAACTGTTTTCTCGGACCAACTTTCCGATACTCGTTTAATCCGATCACATTTGCTCCGGCACCCGTGTCTAGTTTGAACGATATTGCTTTCCCCGTTTCAGCGAATACTATCTTCTCGTACCAATCCGAAATTGCGCGATCATTACCTGTTACATTTCCTAAGAAAATTGTATCTGAATCTTCGGTTACCGCGTCTATCTTTTGACGGCTACGACATGCCTGCGCGGAGTGATTGTACCCATTGCACGCTTTGCATTGCTTATTGAAAGCTGGACATCTATTCGCTTGATGTCGATACCCGCATCGTTTACACGACGATTGATTCTGCTGCTGCAGATTTGGCTGTCCGTTGTTCTGCTGCTGCGTATGGTTTTGTTGTCGTCTGGTTGGCTGGCCTTCGCTGCTACTCTGCTGTTGGTACTGCTGCTGTTGTCTCAGCTGCCCCTGCTGGCCTCTGCCTCTGTTGCCACGTGGCTGGTTGCGTCCTCTACTGGACGGTTGCTGTTTTTCTTTTTGTTTTGTTCGAACGACATCTATTATCTCGGTCGTTTTCAATGTTTCAATTCGCTGATTGGCTAGCTCGGCTGGTCTACACAACTGCGTACACCTGTCGAAACTCAGGTTTTCCTCTCGGAGGAGCCGATCCTTTAGCTGTGTGTTTCTTATGCCACTGATGATGCGATCTTTGATCAGGCTATCTTTCAAGGCCCCAAACGAACAATCTTGACTCAATTTTTTCAGGTCCGTCAAGAAATCCTCGAACGATTCATCCGGTTTTTGGTTTCGCTGGAAAAACACATGTCGGCACACACTTTCATTCTTCTTTGGCACACAAAAGTTTTCGAATGCTTGCACGACTTTTTCGTAGTCCTTCGCGTCCGCTTCACTGAGCTCGAACGTGTCGTATTTTTCTTGTGCCTCTTCTCCGATGGCGTGAAGCAAGATGGCGATTTTCACTTCAGCGGCTTTGTTATTCGATTCCGTGGCTAGCAGATATATACCGAACTTTTTGAACCACTTTTTCCAGTTTTCTGAAATATTCCCACTGAATGAGAGAGGTTCTGGCGGCTTCAGGTTGAGCGAGTGCTGCGCCATGTTTCCTTTGTCGTTTTCTCTTTCAGCACGTGCTTCGTCGACTGAGCGATTCTCGTCGTTCGTTGATTCTTCTAGGGTTACCGTGATGTCTCAGGCGTTTTTGAAATCACTAGTAGTGTCGAGTCCAGACTGCGCCATGTAATAAATGTACTCTTGTCTTGTTTAATGTACTTTATTTACGGTAACTATTTTATAATTGTGGAGTAGCTTTCGACATGCGTTAGGGCTTGCAGCCATCTTTATTACTGCTTTCTGGCGTGACCGCGAGGTGGTGCATAAGCTCGATCGTGACACCGATGCTCTGCCCACTTTATCCCACTTTATTCGCCTTATCCCACAGTTATCAAAATCTAACTCTAGCCGTCGATACTTTGTCTGGTCGAGTAAGGTATTGTTGACTGTCGAATAAAAACAATGAGCAGATTGGGACCTTCACAGATTACCTTCTTGTTTCATAATCCTCAAAGTTATTGCCAACAATACCTTACTCGACCAGACAAACTATTGACGGCTCGATGTGAAGTTAGATTTTGATAACAGTGGGATAAAGCGAATAAAGTGGGATAAAGTGGGCGGAGCATCGGCGGTGATAAGCTCCTCCTCATTTGGACCCGGAGAAAACTCACCCTGTGTAATTGAGCATGTTCTTATTTTCGAAGCATATCTTTCGAGTACTGTACATCTGCAGAACATCAACTGGAAGAAACTATTTTACAAAACCGATTCGATAAAGCATTTACAGTTCGTGGCACTCTGAAATTACATGCGGTCATTTTAATATCTCACAAGCCCGTCACAACAAAATTATTTTCCGCATCAGAAAAATTTGATTCGATGAAAATTATGAATTAATTTCAAACAGAGGTGTCCTACTAACAATAAGTGTCATCCAGCAAATTATCGCGAAAAACATCGGCTCATTTCAGGGCCACAAAAATATTGCACAAGATCCATCAGTCATATAGGACAAGCCGAGTGAAATGGAATCAAACTTAATTCTAGCACAAGTATGTTCAACGAACCATAACCGTACTGGAATTTTCAGAACAGACATATATGAGCGGATCCACGTCACTTCACTCAAAAAAAAAACCGTCAAGTCACGGATTTTTGCGCCATTCAATACATCTGTAGTACTATGGAAAAAAAAAGTACAATTTGGAGGATTTTGAAAAATTCTCAAAAATGGCGGAGTTAGAGGCATGTGAATTTTTGTGCACCACTTTGTTTGAAAATTCATATCTCCGAAAGTGTTCATCGGAGCGGAAAGATCCTGGGATCGTTTTGTTCGTAAAAGAATGCACTTTTATACAAAAAATCATATTTTCAAAAAAAAAAATTCTTTCAATATTTTTTTGGCGTTTTAATTTTTGATTTCGCTGCCATTTCTAAAGGACTTACAGAAATTCATGGAGATAATTTTTTTTGGATACCTGAATCCTTCCCCTTCAATCCTAAAAAAAAAAATTTATGGAGAAAATACCTGGGCAGGAGATAGAAAATAAAACGTGTCGTCGCGCGTCACCGCGCGCGCTAATCCACGTCCGCGCTACTCCCGCAAGCTCGCTGTGTTACGTAGTGGAGATGTCATATGATGCTTCTTTACTTACCCAGGTTATTCATTCTCCGAAAATGGTTATTTTACCACCTTAGCCCTTCCGTATCCGTCTACTGGTCATGTTTTCTCGGAGTTATACAATTGTATACGTGTATATATAATATATATGCCTGTTCTGAAAATTCCAGGTATGGTTATGGTTCGTTCAACATACCTGTGCTGGAATTATATTTGATTCCATTTCACTTGGTTTGTGCTATATATAACTGATGGATCTTGTGCAATATTTTGGTGGCTCTGAAAAGGGCCGATGTTTTTCACGGTGGTTTGTTGGATGACATTTACTAGGAAACCTCTGTTTAAAATTAATTCATAATTTTCATCGTATCGAATTTTTCTGAGGCGGAAAATAATTTTGTTCCGACGAGTTTATGAGATATTGGAATGACCGCATGCAATTTCAAAGTGCCACGAACTGTCAATGCTTTATCGAATCGATTTTGTAAAATAGATTCTTTCGCTTGATGTTCTGCAGACGTACAGTACGCAAAATATATACTTCGAAAATAAGAACATGCCCAAGTATATAGATCCAGCGGTGTTTGAATAGGATCGGAATTGCCAATCAGTTGTAAACTCGCGATATGCGGACAATAAGTGTCATCCACCGAATTATCGCGAAAAACATCTGCTCAAGATCCATCAGTCGTATAGCACAAGCCGAGTGAAATGGAATCAACCTTAATTCCAGCACAGGTATGTTGAACGAACCATAACCGTACCTGGAATTTTCAGAACAGGCATATATATTATATATACACGTATACAATTGTATAACTCCGAGAAAACATGACCAGTAGACGGATACGGAAGGGCTAAGGTGGTAAAATAACCATTTTCGGAGAATGAATAACCTGGGTAAGTAAAGAAGCATCATATGACATCTCCACTACGTAACACAGCGAGCTTGCGGGAGTAGCGCGGACGTGGATTAGCGCGCGCGGTGACGCGCGACGACACGTTTTATTTTCTATCTCCTGCCCAGGTATTTTCTCCATAAATTTTTTTTTCTAGGATTGAAGGGGAAAGATCCAGGTATCCAAAAAAAATTATCTCCATGAATTTCTGTAAGTCCTTTAGAAATGGCAGCGAAATCAAAAATTAAAACGCCAAAAAAATATTGAAAGAATTTTTTTTTTTGAAAATATGATTTTTTGTATAAAAGTGCATTCTTTTACGAACAAAACGATCCCAGGATCTTTCCGCTCCGATGAACACTTTCGGAGATATGAATTTTCAAACAAAGTGGTGCACAAAAATTCACATGCCTCTAACTCCGCCATTTTTGAGAATTTTTCAAAATCCTCCAAATTGTACTTTTTTTTTCCATAGTACTACAGATGTATTGAATGGCGCAAAAATCCGTGACTTGACGGTTTTTTTTTGAGTGAAGTGACGTGGATCCGCTCATATGGAAGGTAGAGAAGGAATGAGCCTACCGAATTAACCTCTGAGCGTCACCCGAGCCAACTCCAAGAGCCCACCGTTGAGCGACTTCCTTCACGATGATCCTGGTGCAGCTTATGCCGAGCAGTCAGATCCGAGTCAGCTGTCTGTTTGATGGACCTTCTTCGAATCTGCTCTCTGGTCTGCTTCACACTCAGCCCTTGTCAGGAGTCCTCGAAGACGGTTAGGCGTGGCTCAGGGTGCGCGTTAGAGGGGTGAGCACTTTGCTCAACTTGCGGTAATAATTCGACTGACGAGCAATCACCTCGGTTTCGATAAAGAAACCTCGGGTTGCTCGATGGTGGGGTTTATTGCAAATCGCTGAATCGATGGTTTCGGGTGTCATTTCCTGCTCTGCCTTCCGGCGAGCGCGCGCGTGTAGGAATGCGCTGACTGCACTACTTGCAGTAGAATAAATTTGGAAAAAATGCGATATCGGGGCCGTTCGTAACAGTACCATCGGATGCATCCTCAGCAGTTATGGCGTGGGAAAGCTGCAAGTTGCGGGTATATGGTTTACTTATAGGATCGTGCCTCATCGGCTATGAGGGAGGGAAGGTGACGTGTGGACTGAAGGTCCGGACGTTACACCTCCCCCGTTAGGAGAAACATAGGGATGAAGAAACTATGTTTCTCTATGTGGAACATATGAGTTGGATGGACAAAGTTTTCAAAAATGATGATACAAAATTTTTCTTACATCTAATCTCCTAGGTTGTGATTAAATGATTGAGAATGTTTCATAATTTTTATGTGTTTATGAGAACTGTTGTTGTGAGTTGACCGTTTTTCTTTGGGAAAAATCCTTTATTCGGTCGTGTCAATTACATTTGTTTGTTTCGTGTGGCGTATTAGATTTCAAGTGGTATTGTTCTACAAAATAATGTTCAAATATAAAAATATAAAAATTCAAATTTAATAAATGAGTACTGAGTATACTGTGTTATATTATCAGCTTACAGCTGTAGGGTATCAAGTTCAAGAAGCGAGTTGGCTGACTCGTTAGCAAAATATTTTACGTCCTTCAAATTCGTATTGTTTCGGTAATTGAAATTATTTGTTTTGCAGTTTTGCCTTTATAGAATACATGTGAAGTTCAGAAGGTTATATGAAATAATGGGGGTGAATGTGACAAGTTTCGAAATTGCAATATGATGTTCGCATGATGTTGAGCGCGTGATATTCGTAGATTCGGCCCTAAGGCTCCGTAGACTCGTAGATTCGGCCCTAAGGCTCCGTAGACTCGTAGATTTGGCCCGTATGGCTCCGTAGACTCGTAGATTCGGCCCTAAGGCTCCGTAGACTCGTAGATTCGGCCCGTATGGCTCCGTAGACTCGTAGATTCGTCGGCTTATTGAGACTGCGACTTATTTATTTTCGTAGATTTGTCGGCTTATTGAGACTGCGACTTATTTATTTCGTAGATTATTCGTTGACTTATTGCAACTGCGATCTTTTATATTTCATTATCACGTAGATTCGTAGATTATCCGTCGACTTATTGCAACTGCGACCTTTTTATTTTCGTAGATTATTTCATTATCACACGCGTAGATTATAATGATCATGCTTATTATTTGTCTTTATAGACTTTAACTATCACACCCCTTTGTTCAAGAGTTAATTACAATTATTACACCTTCTTTTTTTTTTTTGTCAAAAGTTTCAGTTACGATTATTAAACATCCTTTTTTTTTTTTTTAAGTACAGTCATCAGTGATACACGTTTGTTTTCATTGTCTTTCGTTACAATAGTTCCACACTTTTTTTTTTCATTTTATGAATTCACGTCTACACATCTTGATTTGATGTTACAACAGTTCCATTTTTTTTTTTTTTTCATTCATTTATTTATTATTTATTTTTTATTTATTTCCTTTTCGAATTATTCACTTTCTTGAAGGAAGTTTCACTGATATGATTTTTCGTGATTTAGAATATATTTTTTTTTGTGATTCGTTGCGCTTATGTACGCTCTTCGACCCCGTCTAGTTACAGACGAGTGAGAGTGCATTCCGCAATGGTAGAGATTTTTCACTTAAAATAGGAGTACACTTTGTTACTTTTTTTTTTTTTAAAGTCACAGGTTTTCACTTATCACTCACTCACTACAGAAACGGGAATCCCACCTTTTTGTCATCATTTGTAAAGTCCGAACTTATGAGGACGTTTTAATTTGTCGGGTTCTATCCCGCATTGGAAAGAATCGTGAGCAATTTCAGTTCCAAACCGCTCGCTCAGATTATCGAAGACGCCCCGACTTCATTCTTTGCTTGGGATTTGGATCCCACCTTTTTGTCATTTTATTTTGGATTTCTGTTACGATCTGAGTTCACTGGTTTTCGTATCCGCACCGCTGTTCACCACTTTTATGTGACGTCGGGGTTTCGTCGCTACCGATTCGTCACAGATAGGCATAATAGTCACCATTTATATCCCGTTTTGCATTTAAAAGTAACTGGAATGAGGAGTGGGAGGATGAATTTAAATGGTTAATTCGTATAAATAATTGAAAAGTATTGAAGGTTGAGTCGTCTCGTTTATTGAAAACAATAATGATTAAGAGAATGAGTGGTTCATAGGAGATTTTTGGAGGTTGAGTTGTCTTTCAGAGGAAAGGGGGTGGAAGAGAGCCGACTAGTCGGGGATAGAGAAGTGAAGATGTTGAAGTTTGACTTAAAAGTGAGTTAATTAGAAAGAAATTATGGTAGCTTGGTTAGGAGAGGTGGTAAGACGGGTGGCCACGTGTGTCTGAGTTGCATCGTACTGTCAGATGCATGCTCAGCAGTTATGGCGTGGGAAAGCTACAAGTTGCGGGTATATGGTTTACTTATAGGATCGTGCCTTATCGGCTATGAGGGAGGGAAGGTGACGTGTGGACTAAAGGTCCAGACGTTACAGAGGATACGCATTTAGCTTCACCATGAGGCAAATGTTCGCTAACGCTTTCATATCCCTTCAATTCCTAACCTCTTTATTGGTTTCGTCATCTTCGCTGTAACCAGTTATACTTGCCCACAGATTTTCCCTGATGAGAAACATCTTCATGGCAAATTTCCAATCGTTGAAATTATCACGGCCATCCAATTTACCAATACCTGGCAGTGCGGTCCCGCCACCATGTGCTTTGTGCGTATCACTCATTTTTCACAGTGATAAATAACACAATAATCAAGCAGTCTAGTCCTCACTTTTCACCGAATTCATTAGTTTGTGCACCTGGGCCCATAACCTGTTAGAGTTTAGGATTTTCAAGTGGAGGATGCCGTGAATAAAACCCGATAGTTGACTAGTAATCACATATTTATTAAGAACACGTTGTGTCAGCCATGACGTCGTAACGAAAGAGAGCGGACATAAAAAAACGTAGCAGGAAATGACTCTTGAGTCATGGAGTATACAGAGTAATAGATGGATTTTAACAGTTAGATTATAATATTTCTAACATTTTCCCCTTTCCATTTCCTTTTCCACATGTCTACCAGTGGCTTTATCTCCTCTGTCTTCCGCCTTTCCAACACCCCAACGTTTCTTGGCCTTCCTGGTTGACCCTTCTTTTTTTCCCCATCCGTGTCCCATGCTCCCATTGTGGCTATGCTTGTTCTCTCGCTTATCTTTTCTCTCTCTATCATCTTCGGCGTGCTGTATGGCGTAAGGTCCTCGTCGCTCTGGTTTACGTCTTTCTTGTTATCTCCAACGTTACCTGTGCTGACACCTGTCGGTTCGCCTCCCTCATTCATATTTTCTGCGCCTCGCTACTTTGCTTTATCTGTGGATCTTCTGTTCCCTACCTTGCCTATCTTGCCAGCTGTTTTTACCTTGCGCTTCTCGCGCTTCCTCTCTGCCTTGCTGCGCCTTGTCTCTCTGTTGAACAGTGGATGTGGAGATTTCAGGGTGAGCAAACAATCTTTTAGAGATTTATAACTGCTTTATTTCTTTCGGTTATCTAAATCACAGATATCTTACATATATTCTATCGGCTTGCACGCCGGCTAACAACTAACATGAGAGTCACCGCAGTGCCTCAGTACGGTTTCATTTTGTGCAGCTAGGTGTCGCCAACTTTACGTTGACTAGAGAGAGGGATTCAAACCTTTTGGTCAACATCCCCTCCGTTTGAATACTCGGTTTGGCTTTTTAGCCTTAGTTTACTTCTTAGGTCACAAAAACGTTGTTTAGGCAGCGCTTTTGTGAGAATATCTGCTAATTGTTGTTCTGAAGGAACGTATCTGACTAGGAGCTCTCCGCTCTCTACCTTTTCCCGTATATAATGGTACTTAATATCTATATGCTTAGTTAGTTTGTGGAATTCTGGATTTTTCGACAGTTTGATCGCACTCTGATTGTCCACAAGCAACTCACATACAGTGTCAGAGTCACACCCAAAATCTTTTAACAATCTTTTCAACCACACACATTCCTTGGCAGCTGTCGCAGCGGCGACATATTCTGCCTCTGTGGTACTCAGAGTGACCATCTTCTGTCTTTGGGATGACCATGTTATCGGTCCACCTGCTAATATGAAGACGTAGCCAGTGGTCGATCTTCTGGTACACAGATCGCTCGCATAATCTGAATCTGAATATCCAGTTGGTAATTTTCTAGTCGTAGGATTTTCCACTTGATACACTATACCTAGATCTTTTGTGCCTATTAAATAGCGTATGATTCTTTTTACTGCCTGCCAGTGGCTCTCACTATGGTTATTTAGAAACCTACTTACTGAATTTACCGCAAAAGAGATATCTGGCCTAGTTACAGTGGATAAAAACAACAGCGAGCCTACGACTTCTCTGAAAGGTACATCTGTTATTGCAATCTCATTTTCACTGACAGGTTGCAGAACTGCATGAGGGTCTGCAGGTATTTCGACTGCTTTTCCATCTGTCATTCTATACTTGCTTATTAGTTGTTCTGTGTAGGACTTCTGATGTATAAACATTCGTTTGTTTTGCCTATCTCTTTCGATCTGGGTTGGGATTCTAGGATCTCCGCTAACTCCGCTAACTCCGCTAACTCCGCTAACTCAGCGAAGGCCGTTGGTTGGCTGAGGAGCGGCCAATCGGCGCTCGTTTCGGGTAGTATAGTAAATACTGACGACGTACGATGGCGCTGTGGGCTCTGCTCGGCCGCTAGTCTTACATACAAACACGAGGCCCACTTACACTTGATATACATGCATGTGTACCACATGTGCCACAAGGATAAATCGAATAAATGAAAATAAAGATTCAATTCAATTAGATTATTCGTTCTGTTTCTTTTTTTTTCATTTATTCGGTTTATCCTTGTAGTACATGTGGTATACATGCATGTATATCAAGTGTAAGTGGGCCTCGCGTTTGTACGACTAGCGGCCAGGCAGAGCCCACAGCGCCATCGTACGTCGTTAGTATTTACCATACTACCCGAAACGAGCGCCGATTGGCCGCTCCTCAGCCAACCAACGGCCTTCGCTGAGTTAGCGGAGTTAGCGGAGTTAGCGGAGTTAGCGGAGTTAGCGGAGATCCTAGAATCCCAACCCTGAAGTCCTACGAACGTTTCTACACTACCTATTGTTATCTCAAAGGATTTTCTTAGTGCTTCTATTATTTTATCTAGTACGCTGTGACTCTTAGCGGCTATAAGTCCATCGTCTACAAATAGAATTAGGTATGTCTCTACATTGTCTATTTCAGTGATGAAAATGCACTTGTCCGCATCACTTTCCTTAAAGTTAAACTGTGTCAAAAATGACTTAAACTCGCGGTTCCAGCATCTGGACGCCTGCTTCAAACCGTACAGAGCCTTTACAAGTTTACAAACGCTAGGCCTCTGTTCATTCTGCACACTCAATCCTTCGGGGATTGCCATATACACGTTCTCATCTAGCCTGCCATACAAAAACGCAGTTTTCACATCGAACTGTTTCACTTCCAGATCATTACTCGCGACTATTGCTAGAAAAACTCTTATGGAATCGTATCTCACCACAGGGGAAAACGTTTCTA
Source organism: Rhogogaster chlorosoma (assembly GCA_944452935.1). Taxonomy (NCBI): domain Eukaryota; kingdom Metazoa; phylum Arthropoda; class Insecta; order Hymenoptera; family Tenthredinidae; genus Rhogogaster; species Rhogogaster chlorosoma. The sequence goes on along the minus strand of OX101803.1, from coordinate 15,673,779 downwards.
AATATTCCTGACCTAGTCGTTGAAGAAAACCTCTCGCGCATAGGCGAGCCTTACGTCTTTGGATGTCTCCTGTTGCACTTCTTTTGATCTTGAACACCCACTTTGAGTCGATGATCTTCATGTGGTGCTCAGCTGGTACGACCTTCCATGTACCGTATGTCTCGTGGGCTTGCGATTCCTCCTGAATTGCCTTGTGCCAGTGATCTGCGCTGGCTGACGACATGGCTTCCTCATATGAGGAGGGTTCCTCGCATTCTGCTATATTTACCTCATATCTTTGGGGTTTCTTTATCCCATTTCTGTCACGCAGCTGCATATGGGCTCCCTCATTGTCTCTAATGCGTTGACCCTGCGCCTCATCCACTCTTTGTGCGTTCTCAACGATGTCTTCTCTGGCTGCGTGGAAAACTTCTTCGATGTCGTTGTCGACTTCTTCTTCCTCCTCAAGCTCCTGAGGCGTTAGTTCTGTTAGGAACTCGAACTCCGCTGAAGCTCGTTCTGACCCCTTTTTGTCCTCGTTGAACGTCACACTCCTCGACTCAACGACCCTTTTTGTTACTGGATCAAATAAACGGTAATTAGTGGATTCAGCCTGATAGCCGACTAATATAAGTTTCTTTGCTTTTGGGTCGAGCTTCGTCCTTTGTTGATCTGGTACATGCATGTACGCATCGCATCCAAAAATTCTGAGATGGCTTAGATTGGGCTTTTTACCTGTCCATACCTCATACGGGGTGATGTCTTTTACCTTCATCGTTGTGGTGCGGTTGAGTATGTATACCGCTGTTGCCACAGCCTCCGCCCATAAATATCTTGGTAGATTTGCAGATTGCAGCATCGTCCTGGCGCTCTCGACGATCGTTCTATTGTCCCTTTCTGCCCTGCCGTTCTGCTGCGGCGTGTATGGGGCTGTACGCTCGTGTTGGATCCCTCGGCTGTTGAGATACTCCCGCATCTCCCTATTGCAGTACTCGGTTCCGTTATCAGTTCTCAGTGTTTTCATAGGTCTCTCGAATTTGTTGGCTATGAAACGCTCGAACGTCTTGAATCTAGCCACCACATCGGACTTGTGTTTAATGAAGTAAATCACACGAAAACCGGAGGCATCGTCCTTAAAGGTTAGAAAGTATCTGGCCCCGCCAACTGATTCTACCTGTAGTGGACCACACACGTCACTATGAAATAGCTCTCCTGGAACTGACAGTCTGTCCGAGTCTCGTTTTGGAAATGTCTTTCGGTGGGACTTTCCGAATTGGCACGGTTCACAGAACAAGTCATTCACATCACCCACTTTCACTCCTCTAATCATCCCCTTTTTTACCATTGACAGCACAGATTCTTTGTTGATGTGAGCTAGCCGTTCATGCCAGACTTTCAACTCACATCCCGTTGTGTTTGCCTCAATATGTTTTGGGCTTTTGAAAAACATACGAAAAATGTCGTTGCCTTGTCTAACACCTTGTGCTACGATTGAGTTTTCTGAAAGTATCACTACACCTTGTCCCTTGAAACGTACTTCGTAATTGATCGCAGTACATACACCCACAGAAAAAAGGTTCTTTTTCATTGTTGGCACATACAGCACTTCACGTATAGTTCCCTTTTCCCATACACCATTTACAAGCTTTTCAATATGGACGGTGCCTTTGCCCTGCGCTTCGCACGTGCCGTCGTCTCCTAGGTAAACTGTTTCGCCCGTGGTTGCTTGGAAGTCGGTCAACCAGTCCCTGCGAAAGGTAATATGCCTGGACGCCCCACTATCGGTAATCCAGATTTCCTTTGTGTCTTTACTCAAGAGGTATTCTACCTGCTGTTGCGTCGGTAATTTGTCGCTTTTGTCTTCTCTTGTGACACTGTTTGCACTCCAGGATGTGCTGTCATCGTTTGTAACGATGAATGCGCACGCGCCCGAGCTCACACTGCCTTCACTGTTTCCGCTTTGGGTTGAACTTCCGTTCTTTTCATCACGTTTCCTTTTTCTGCAGAATTTTTTAATATGTCCCTTTTTTCCACAGTAAAAACACTCGGGGACAGGACGTCTCGCTCCATTGCTTGGATGTTGCTCCTTGCACCCAGTGTCCTTCGAAACTTTCTTCTTTTCTTTCAACGTTATAGCGGCCAAGGCGTTCGAAGTTTCGTCATCGTTGGACAGGCGTTTTTCTTCTTTTATTAAACGTTCCTGTAAACTTTGTATTGTTTGTTGATCCGGCGCAACGCTGTCCCGCGCTGTGATTAAAGCGTTATACTTGTTTGGCAGACTTCCTAGGATTTTCGCCATTATGGCTGAGGTTGACTGTTTTTCGTCCAGGTCGCTGAGCTGTTGCGCCATGCTTTGAATTTTCGCCACGTGTTGAACGACAGAGTCGTTATCTGCCATCTTGTATCCGTGAAATTTTTGCAAGAGGAGCAGTTTGTTTGATGCTGTTTTCAACTCATGGATCGAGCTGAGTTTGTCCCACATCTCTTTCGCGCTAGTGCATGTAGCTAAATATGATAGCTGCGAGTAGTCCATTGCGGCAGAGATCAGGAACATAGCCTTAGCGTTGTCCTTCACCCATGCTTTTCTCGCTGCCGCAACCGCTGCTTCGTCTCCGGGATGTGCCCGATCCCCGTTCACGACGTCGTGGATGTCCTGGGCCACTGGCAGTGACACCATCTGAAACTTCCATAACTGGAAATTCGATCCGTCGAATTTTGTCATCGACCTCGACATGTGATCTTCCGACATCTTTTTCACTCACAGATTTTACACGTGGGCACGTTTACTATTTCTTATGAATTTAAATAACCGGTTTTGGATCTTCTGAAATCTCTCTCTAAGGTTCTCACTGGGCCCATAACCTGTTGAACAGTGGATGTGGAGATCTCAGGGTGAGCAAACAATCTTTTAGAGATTTATAACTGCTTTATTTCTTTCGGTTATCTAAATCACAGATATCTTACATATATTCTATCGGCTGGCACGCCGGCTAACAACTAACATGAGAGTCACCGCAGTGCCTCAGTACGGTTTCATTTTGTGCAGCTAGGTGTCGCCAACTTTACGTTGACTAGAGAGAGGGATTCAAACCTTTTGGTCAACACTCTCTCTGCTTGTTGTTTCCCGCCTAACTTCCTAACCTTAAAACTATCCTATTGTCTACCTTTTTTCTTTCTTACTTTGTCCTCTCTCTACTTACTTCCTTATTTCTCTCGTCACCCTTTTTCTTCCCTTTTCTTCTCTCTCGCTTCTCTTTCACACAGTATACTCATTTTGTTATTTTCGCTCTCTTTTCACACACACTTCTATCGCACAACCTCCTTCGTACATACCGGAAGCGGAAGTCTATCGCATAGTATTTTTATTTAATTAAAACGTAAAAGTAAATGAAGGTGTTTTAATAAAATGTTACCTGAAATAAGTATTTCAGCATGTCCGGTATTATAGTTTATGTCAACAAGCTAAACATTTCGGTTTGTGTTGCTTCAACTGCAGCGAGTTTTTCTATTGCCTTCGACACTCTAACAGTGGCTTCCGCCATTTGTTTCATGGCCTCACCCATCATTTTAAACGACGGTATATGATATTAATATTAAATCAATGCATTGAGTAGGATGAGAAGTTTGACGAACATTATCAACATAACACCATTGCTTTTGTTTGATTTTCAGCAATTCCTTGGAAAACTTCTCTAGCATCCGCAAATTGAACTCCAAGTCTCTCTCTACGTACTCCTGAAATAATTTATACACGTACCCATCCCTGATTTAGAAATACTTAATGCACATAATGATTAATTGATATATACTCACTCTTAGATCTAGTACGTTGCTGTGGATTTATCTCATCGGGCTCATTTTCATCTACATGGAAAATAGTACCATTGGAAGATCATTCATGATAAAATTACATGTCAAATATAATTCAATATACTAACTATCGGTAGAATCTTCAATTTCGTTATTTATATTCTGTGCTGCTTGTGAAATAATTATTTTTTGGCTATCACGCTCTTTTGGTATGGATGCAGCGTTTCTTACTATTGGTTTCACTAGACGTCTTTTTCTTATCAAGGCTGTTTTATTTGGATCTAAATCTTTGAGTTCTTGGTCTAGAATTGAATGTAATCAGAAATCAAAGGTTATAGTTCATGCACGAATTTTATTTATTTCTTTCAATAGTCAACTTACTGCGATTGTTACAGTTGGGAATAATTAATGTGCTTGTTGCAGGAGCTATATTAATATTGATAGGTGGCTCTTCTAACATAAATCGTAAACGGTAAGTTTCACAGAAAAGTTTATAAATAACAAAAGATGCAAAATTTAATTTTCTACAATAATGGTCTGTATGACTTTTGCCCTAAAGCGCATAATTTCCGAGATATCGGCCAAAAACTTTTGTTCAAGATGGCGCCTGAAGCTCCACCGGAATCTGTCGGTATTTTGTGATTTTATACTCAGTAAGTAGTCCTAAACCTTATTAAAAAAAAAAATTAGATCGGCAATTTAGTGCAAAGTTGACCAAAAAAAAAGCTATTTTTACTGGCCTAATAGCACAGCTGGAGGAGTACAATATATACTACCGACGACTTGATTTCTGCTAGAAATAAATAGCCAAGAAATCTTCATGTCTCGCGTACAGAACTTTCCATTCGTTCAAACGATTTCCGCGATGATAAATACATATCATGGTTTAATTAAAAATTAGTACTTATATTTAGTACTTTTTCATAAAAAAAAAATATTACTATAAAATGTTACGAAAGACTTTTGAGAAAAAATTAAAAACAACACAATGAAAATGGCTGAAAAATCGAATAATATCACATAAAATTTGCCAATTTACTTTGTTTAAACAATCAACGAGACGTAAAATTATTCATATGTGAACGTGGGACGCGTATTCAACCGGTAAAAATCGAAAGGAACCGGTCGATTGCTGACAAAACTAATTCAAACGCCGCATGCAGCCGCGCGGAGGGCGACCTTCAATCGCTGCAGCAACCACTTTCTCCACTGTTTGGAAAATGCAGCAGTGGTTTTTCTTACGCAGAAATTGATGACCTTTCGAATGAGCTTAAGTTTTTTGAGGAGATCGATCATACTAGATACCTAGGTACGAGGCGTCCCTTATCATGCTGCTGCCACTGATTAGGCCAATCAGGGGGGCCTGCAGCACTGCATTATCGTATAGTACTATCACTCCCCTATCTCGAGGAACAAATAAAAATTGGGAGTCTTATCATACTAGAAACCGGATTTTTTAATAATTTTTTTTTTTTTTTTTTTTATGACGCCGCCAGGTTTTTCGCATTGCAGCATCGCCATTCCGTGTTCCCCTATTAATGACCCGACTAATTATATATATCTCATCTGGTAGTCTTATCCGTCTAGGTTTAGTGTCATGGGCTCTTAGACTATACCGCAGGCGACGCAAGTCGGTACGAAGCATTGATCGTCAACTATCGTATTGGATTACAGAATAGGCCTACTGTACATTATTAGACCGGGAGCCCATAACACTTTTTTCATGTATCATAACTTACCGCTCACAAGTATCTTAAGTCTCATAAATCTGCGTCTCGCATCATGAAAATGGCATCGCCGACCAAATTCCGTGGCTACAAGATGCTATGCCGGCGCGATCAAATTGTCTCGAAAACTCAGAGTTTCGAACCATTACCTACCGTTCGGCATACGCTGCAAATTGCTATTAAAGAAAAAAAAATTTGGGCGGCGGCCAGTGCCGAACACGTAGGGTGGCTATGGAGGGCACTAGCTCCACATGCTTTTGAGAAAAAATTTAGTACAAAAATTATTACAACTTACTGTTCGGCATTTCGTTGATATCCCTCGTTATTCACTAAAATTCAAAGCAATACGGTCGCCGAACATTTCGGTCCGCTAGGAGCCTAGCCGCACCTGCGCACTTCCGTATCTCCGGTGTCGTATGTGTGACATCATAGCTTACTTCTTCAAATTTTGATACTATCTTAATACAATGCCAAATATCGCGAATTAATTGTTGCCGAACAAATAAAATGGCTATGCTGGATGTAAAAACATCTCGATGGCTCCTATCGAAAAGAGCGTAACTCAGCAGTTCAGGAAAGAAGAGCGTAACTCGGCGAAGCAGTTAAGAAAGGCGTATGTCCCCTGTGACGCCCTATGACAAATGCCTTTCTTAACTGTTTTGTCGAGTTACGCTTTTCTTTCCTGCACTGCTGAGTTGCGCTCTTTTCGATAGGAGCCATCGATCTGTACATTGCGGATCCTATGTTCAAATAATATAATTACAACCTACCGGTCGGCACCTGTTCCAGTGTACAGATGTTTATTGATAAAACGCAATTTATTGATTTTCATGATAAAATAATAGCTACAAATGGAATCATTACAAAATATCATCGAAGTTATGTCGCCACTGTGCGCCGCTGATATATATACGCCACTGGAGCGTCTATATTGAGTGGCAGCTGAACTTGGTCTGATGATGAAATTGTTGAGGAGCAATTCCAAAAATTCTAAACGAGTGTTTTTTATGTAACGAAGGCTCCGAATTCTTTAATAGTATAAAGCGTTCTGACCATAAGAAGTTAAATCTCTGCAACGACAAACTGAAGATCCGAAAAGAAAAATCATGGGAATTTTCTGATACAAAATTACCTACGGACATTGCGGGTGATTGCGGGTATCATTCGGAATGTTACCGAAAATTTATAAAAATATCCGGAAAATTAAAAAAAAACGTCTACAAGCGGAAGTCGTATTGATTCAGGACAACCGGAGCAGTTACCGTCAACAAGTCGAGATGATACAGCCGCTGCATCTATTAGCCAAATGGCTGGAAACGAAGGAGCGAAAGACGTGTAAGTACTTGGAATATATATATATATTCCTGCTATTTTCGAAAGTTGTCGGCCTTTATACCTGTCCCACGGTTCACGGCATCGCGGCTAGGTATTTTGAATCGTCGTTAAAAAATTTTTTAATTGTTTAGTCACAGAAACGTGCTTATATTTGATGACCGGATGTGTCACTCCGAGCCTACAAGTCCATCGTCATAAAACGGGGAAATAAATACGTGCCTCGATCGCCGTCCGTCCCGTTGCAGACAGTTTGAAAGGTTTTGGCCCACGAAAATTTTATGACGAAAAAAATGTATAGTCAAACTGTACACGGAGAAAAAATTATGATTCGGGCTCTTATACTTGGTATAGTGATTTCGATGTATTCCGCACTTTGAGTTCCAAAGCTATGCGTATAAGATGATATCCTACAAAAATGTTCATATCTTTCAATTCACATAATATCATTCAATATTTAGTATAAACGGGAATGATAGTGGCTTCAAAAATACTGAGTTGCAAACGATAGTACAGTGGTATAAGAAATGGAGTAACATTACTGACGACACCCATCATGACGTGAAGTTAATAGTTGAAATAACAAGTACATCATCTTACAGTCAGCACTTATATCGAGGCGAAACATATTTATTTCTTCCATTAATGTAACGGCATCGTTCTACCCACAATATACAATATAGTTATAATTTCTATGCGCCGTATTTTCTCTATTCGTATACGCGGTATGGTATGACCCAATATTATATGTACGTCTCAAACCGACTTTATGAGAATCGTTACTATACAGAGAATACCTATATTCGCCATGCATTTTAGCACAGCGCGTAATATATATAGCAAATGCTACTATAGGTTCAACACCGTGTTCTATATTGTAGAACATGAATCCTCAAGTTTTTACATAGTGGTGGGAAATGGACCCACATCCTGTTATGGCCTGTGCCATTTCAGTCAGCTTCGAACTAGTATTGTGGTGTCGCGAAGAGTTTCAACATCGTTAGTTTACAAAATTAGCTTCAAACAGAATCAACGTACGTTATACAATAGCTTTGAGACACCAATTGATTCTTAATTACCGACTCCTCAATAAACGTGCCTCATATGACGAATATATCTGTGGTCCGAAAAAAATCGTAAATATCTGTGAAGAACCGAAAGCGATCTCTTTCAAAGACCTATCATTCCTGAACAAATAGTAACAAGTGAATATAAAAGAAATAGTGAACAAAAAAGGGAAGATGGAATAACCAAGGGCTCTATCATAATAATTCCAGATGAAGAAGGACCGCAATTTTATGATGTGCAATTAATATTTATAAACAAAGAAAATAAGATTGTCATTATTACTAAAAAACTGCTGGATTGTTTTTTTGATGCACATACCCAATCATATAAAATTATCGATATAAATGCACACGAATGGGTATCTCTGCATCGAAATTTCATATAAAAACATTTTGAGCGATGGTTACACGTACATCGCGAAACTGTAAATGTTTATTTTTTAATTAAAAATAATAAAAGAAGTATTGTTTACCTCAAATATTCGAAATATTACTATCGACAAAAGAAAAAGAAAACCCCCCACCCGTAGATTGGGGGAGACCGAGGAAAGTAGTGACAGAGGTGAGTTGTGACGAAGCCGATTATCTCTGAACCTATGACAGTTAGCGAGCTGGCAATAGGTTCAGACAAGATCTGCTTTGTCACAAATCACCTCTGTTATAAACCTCCTCGGTTTCCTCTAGTATAGATTATTACATTCGTATTTGGATTTTCTCTATAACGGTATAATTTGTTACATTACATTGATTTAGTATGTTTCATTGATCTACTATGAGAGCACCTCTCATACTGATTATGGTACACATAATTATACTTCAGAAGGACTCACTATCATAATGGATGAATAGCTCTGCAGAAAGTATGATAACTTCAACTATACTGGTTTTTCTTGAGTTCACTACTCTTTAAAATGAAGACTATAACACGATAGGAATTTCTTCACTATTACTTATGATTATAACTGCTAGAATGTGCACTGCGATAAAGTATGAGAATCATTATCATATTTGCGGAATACATCTTTTTTAATATACCTAGTAGTAATAGTTACTATACAATTGTGACATATGTTGGTACAATTTTTTCTCCGTGTATACTGCTTTCCATCTAAGTACCCTGCCAACTTTCTGAAATGCCTATACCACATGGCCGTTCCTATTTTCCAAGGAACGGCTGTAGGGCTTTCTACAATATTTTACTCCGTAGCAAGCAAGCGAGACGTAGCAAAAAAAAAAAGAAAAACCAGCGGGATTCGATCCATGGACCCACCGGTTACAAAGCCGACACGCTACTCACTGTGCTATGCACTGCTTACAAATTGTGATGATGTTCATTATATTCCCACAAATATACCAAAGAAATCATTTTTGCATTGATATATAACAGGGTGGCGCAAAAGAACCGCCTTTTTTATTTTTTTGAGTCTCGTATGAAAATATTTTGTATGTTGTATATGTATTTTTAATATTCATTTTTTTGTTAGATTCAAATTTTTATATAACAAAAAAAGTCAATTTTTTTTTTGCACCACCCTAATATATATACGAAAACGACGAGAGCTAGCTAGTTTTGTCGAGATTAACGCGAGACGAATAACTTTTTTTTGAAGCATTTTGCTGTAAGACGTATAGCAAAACAGCCCGGTATATACAGGGTCACCCAAGACCCCCGGACCGGAAGGAATAGGTGAATTCCTCGTTGGATTTTGAGACGAAATTTCCTTTTCGAAAACTTCGTCCGATCAACGGTGTCCAAGTTATTAGAGATTAAGAGTAGCCAATCAGCGCCTCGCTTTAGGTCCGTGGCAGTGCCGGGTCAATAGTGAACGGCGGGCAGGGCCCGTGGTTTATTTTACATTTGGCTACTTTCTTCTTCACTTTACGATCGACGCATATTATTATTATTTATTTTATTTTATTTTTTTCTACCGGACCGTAGTTCTACGTGTCCAGGTTGACCGGACCGTAGTTTTCGGTGTCCAGGTCGACTGCACCGTAGTTTTCGATGTCCAGGTCGACCACACCGTGCAAATTCATAAATTTTCAATCCCATGGTCAATTTCGCTCGTGCGTACGCGGAAAAAAAAATAATAATAATAATAATAACAATAATAATAATAATATGCGTCGATCGTAAAGTGAAGAAGAAAGTAGCCAAATGTAAAATAAACCACGGGCCCTGCCCGCCGTTCACTATTGACCCGGCATTGGCACGGACCTAAAGCGAGGCGCTGATTGGCTACTCTTAATCTTTAATAACTTGGACACCGTTGATCGGACGAAGTTTTCGAAAAGGAAATTTCGTCTCAGAATCCATCGAGGAATTCACCTATTCCTTCCGGTCCGGGGGTCTTGGATGACCCTGTATACTCTACGGTGGCCGAAAAAAAAGAATATTATTTTATGTGAATTCCTTCCGAAAATATGTCAGTTTATCATATTTTAAGAACCCCCTCCAAAGCGCAGCTCAAAAAAAAAAAATCTTAAGCGGTCGCTCTAGATTTTTAATAATTTCCAAAAACGTCGAAAATCTACTTTTTATTGAAATTTTTGTTATTCTCGTTATTTCACTATTTTCTACTATAAAAATAATCGGGATCCTGAAATTTTCAAGTCCATATTTTTAACATGATAAACTAACATTGTAACGTTTCGGGATATGCCGGAATTTGAAAAATGGAGGTATATCCGCCGTTAGTGTGAGTTCTTTGCTCAAAAGATGAAATAATTTGAATTTTCAGTTTATTTGGGCACTTCACGTTACTAGGAGGTGGGGAAAAGTTGGTTTTGCCACAAAAAGCCACCTGACCTAGGTTTTTTGTAATTCCCTAGCTAACTACGGACTCGGTTAATTTCTTAACAAAGCCGTCAGTCTTTGGACTCGATCAATTGCTCGATAAAGCCTCCGACCTCAGCGGACTCGGTTAATTTCTTAACAAAGCTGCCGCCCTAGAGCAGAACCGGTGGTTTTACTCACAAGCCTGCTTCCTAGTTCTATCCTGATTCCTTTACTATTACCTACGCTCAGATCCGGGGTTTGCACCCAAGACTGTACACCAGACTCGGAAGATTGCTCTTCAAAGCTGTTCCCTAGCGTAAACCTATCTCGGCTGTTGTAGCATTAGTTAGTTAAGAAATGAGTGGCGGAAATCTCGGACAAAGAACTTAAGCAGTTGCTTCTTTCAACTTGATAAATTTAATGAAATTAAATGTTCATAGTTTGTTTGATTTCTACAAATAAAATAACATAAAGTTAACAAAATTTCCTTATTGTTAAACTAATCCTACTGGCTCTTTCTTTGTTCTGAATTTCTCTGATTCTCTGAACTTCTGAATTATTTATGATAGAATGTCAAGCTAATTTTAAGTCAAGACTTCAGTTAATTGTTTAGCTATCCTCGGGAATTCGCGTAGCGATAGACTTTTATGTTTTATTCTCTTTTTCTAAATTTCTATTTTATATTCCAAGTTTCTAACTTTATATTTCTCTCTAAATTGACTCTACTGATTCTACTTTATTATCTGGAAAAGATTTCCAGTATAATATACTATAATGAGACGCCTACAAGCGCTTTGCTTCGTATCGCTAAGTTTTATGATTCTCTGTGAGTCGTCTACGAGCGCTTTGCTTCGTATCGCTGAGTTTTATGATTATTCTCTATGAGTCGTCTACGAGCGCTTTGCTTCGTATCGCTGGTGAGGCATTGCCGCACCGGCTTTTATACAAATTTTGTCAGTTGGTGACGTCACCGACGTTTGCCGCGCGAGTGGGGATTCGACCGTTTCTCGTTCGTCGCTCGTCTGTCCTTGTTGTTCTCATAGGCCAGCCGAACCGTTACAACATATTGTCTTAAGGAATTTAAGAAAAAAAATTTCTTTTTTTTCTTAACCTAATATACTCATACCGAGAAATGCATGCCCGAGAAACCTTTCGCGTCGAAATAGCTGCTTTTTAGAGTGACCACGAAGCCTTGAAAAACCACATGGCCACTCTTCAGGCTGACTCATCAGGGCTATAACACGGTTCAGAAAAATGTCCCACATGGAAAAATATATATGCCAAAAAAGTATATTGTTTATATATTGAACATATATATATGTTCATATATATATATATATATATATGAGTGAATATATGTAGGTTATATACGTACATATGTCAACATATTGTAACTTGTGGGGATATGCTTCACTAGCTGAAGGCTAGTGAAGTTATCCAAGTTCGCGTGAGTATCTTTGTCACGGCTAATGATTTGGAGCTCCTCCTGGGAAAAGTTGAAAAAACCCTTTGTTGACCCTAATACAGACTCGGATAGATTTTACTCTACCAGAGCTGCCTCCCTACAGACTTGGGATATGCTAGACTCACAGACTAGGATAGCAATTATAGCTCTATCGTAGCTGTCTTGAGTCTAACTCACCGAAGCTGCCTGTTACAGACTTGGGTCGTAGTACTCAGACTAGGGTGCCAATTATAGCTACACCGTAGCTGCCTGTACTACGCCGAAGCTGCCTTCTAGCTAAAATGATTTTAATTCTGAAAAGTTTGAAAAGTGAGGTTAAGTTGCACAAAAACAGTTAATGAAGATCAGATTCCTTTGAAATGGCTTCTGCAGTCATTAGACTGTTCTAATTTATTGAACACAATAATATTAAATCAAAAGAGAAATAAATTTAAATGAAACAAAATCATAATTATTTACAAAAAACAAAAAATAATAAGAGAACATAATATTTTACTCCCTTTGCTTTCGGAGTCGAACCTAACCTAAAAATTATCCTACTTGTTAACCTAATTCGCCGCGCGTGTCGTTTTGATTCTTTTTATCCCGGATTCTGAATTTGTACTTTTTCTTATTTTTGAAATAGTTTATTTGATTCGTTAATTTGCTAAGAAATTGCCGCTTTGGCCAACTCTAAGATTTATTTTGGAAAATATTTCAATGAAATGCCGCTTTGGCCAAGACTTGAATCTTTTCTTTGCTTTCTCAATTTACTGCCGCTTTTGGCTTTTGCTAAATTGTTATTTTGAACTTTTGAATTTGTGAGAATTGAATTTATTGGAGAAAGTGAGTTTACGTTATTGCGAGTCGGCTGGCCGCTTTGGCACGATTCCGCTGATCAGCGTGGTTTCACCCGCCTTTATATAGCCGTCGCGCGGACCAAGATGTCGCGTGTTCGCGAGTGGGGGGTTCTTGTGACGTATGAACGTGTGACGTAGTAACGCACACGTTACAATATACAGGGTGATTCACTGCTACCGAGCCAAATTAAGTGGATAGGTTCCTTGAAGAATTCTAAGACGAATATTCCTCAGCCAAAAATTCGAGAGATCAACGGTGTCCGAGTTATCGAATATCCTTGTTATCCATTGCTCCATAGTTTTTGGCAGCCAGCTCATCTGCTCCATAGTTTTATAGCCGTCTACGTCGATCACCAGATAAGTTTCATGGACTAGGTCATTTGCGCCATAATTTTCGGCCGTCTAGGTCCTCCGCTCCATAGTTTTTGACAGTCAGGTCGTCCGCTCCATAGTTTTCCGCAACCAGGTCATCCGCGCCATAGCTTTTTGTCGTCTACGTCAACCACGAAAAAGTTTTTTTTTTTTCATCAATTTTTTTTCAAGTTTTCAAGTTTTCGCTGAGGAACTTTCGTTTTAGAATTACCCAAGGAACCTATCCACTTAATTTGGCTCGGTAGCAGTGAATCACCCTGTATACGACATATGGTATTTTTGACCGTTTTTTATATATTCCGCATATAAGTAACATACATGTAATAGTTCATATACGACTCATATGTTGCATATACATGTTGGATATATGCCAGTATATATGCCAGTATATATTTCACATATAACTCACATGTAGAGCCTATAAATGGTTTGTAAATGAGAACATATATAGAAAACCTGAATGAACTTCATCTTTCTCTCATTTTTATTTTATTTACGTTTCATCATCGTATTTATAAAAAAATGAGTTTCTCCGCAAATTCAGTTATAAGGAATGTAGTGAAAATAATAATAATAATTAACAATAGTGTAGTAATAGTTAAAACCAGACATTCTTATTATAGCTTGTTACTTATACCCCACCCATGCTCGTACGTACTCGGAATAACCAATCAACACCGAATAAGCATGAGCCATGATAGCAATGTTATTCTCAGGGATCAGGGCAAATATCAGCGGTAACTCAAAGTTTTATCCTTAAAAATAATAATAATAATAATAATAATAATAATAATAATAATAATAATAATAATAATAATAATAATAATAATAATAGCAATAGTGTAGTAATAGTTAAAACGTACAAGGACTTGGTTTTTATCAATATCAAACGGAAAGTGAGAGTTCAGCGCACGACCTACGTTACAATTATTATAGAATGAAGCCACCAAGAAAAAAAAGGAACTATAAAGTTGTATGACAATTATGAAAGTGAATCCAACGTTCCAGATAGAACCACACCACGATGGAAATACGAAATGTGTATCAAAAATGATATCCGTTGCTGCAAGATTTTTACTTCAGGTGTTGTTGACGCAGCTTATTCAGTTTGACATTGATGGCGGCACCAAACTCGCCTTCTTTAAAAACTGTCGGATACTGAGCACGCACTGAATCTGTGGAACAATAAAGAGTTATTACAATGCTAATAAAATTGGGCTTAATAACAATGCCTATATTTGTTGTACAAATAATTGTTCTTACATTTTATCGCTTCAACGATATTTTTGTCTAGTGCCTTTCGCACCGGTCCTGCGTCATCTTCACCCTTGTTGAGTTTACTAGCACCACCTTTATAGTTGCTACGTAGTAGAGTGTCTAGCGGGAATACTGCCTGTAGCAGTGAGACTGTCATCGCAGTGTACGTATTGGTAGAACATGCAGTGGCCCACTGCATGTCAGTGACCAGCACTTTGCTACCCGGTTGTCCAATTTCAATCTGAAAATAAACTCCCGTTTTTCGGATCAGTTCATCAGGAACATAAAATTATTAAACAAAGAACCAGTCATTGCATAATGTTACAACCAACGATAAAACATTTTTCTTACATCTCCTTCAGTGAATTCTCCTTCTTTAAGAGCATGTATATTGTGATGGGTTGGTTGCGAGGGCCCAGGACGTGACCGTCCTAGCATGCTTTTGGGAAGTACTTTTCTCGCGCCTTTAGTCAGTACGAGGCCTGAATTTCCGTCGTCATTACTCAGCAACTCAGCGATTTCATTGAATTCTAAAAACCATTACCAAATTTATGCTACAGTGCGCTCTTAAATATTTTGGAAGAAAAAATAACCTAACATTAATGACTTACGGTTGCTCATTACGTCTAGCTTGGTCATGACTTTCTCGAGAGTTACTTCTTCGGACAGAACAGGTGATGGTGTTCCAGATTCAGAACTACCTCCCAATGTTTTCAGACCGTTGTCGTTTTGTGGTGATGATGATGTTCTCTGGCTGACATCATTATTACCTATTTCATTTCCAGAATTGAAAATATCAGGACTGGAACGGGTATTTTCCTGGAAAATTGAAGGGTATATGATATGAAATTACATAAATTCGAAGTTTTTTCATATGAATGTATAGAACATTACGTAGATTCCAAAATATCATGACTGAAGGATGTCCTACTTGTTCCTCATTTATATCCACGTTCAGTAACCATGGGCTTTTGGTTGCAGACGCGTGCTTTTTCTTTGGGATGGGTGACTTCGGAAGCTCATTAAGGGGACCAGTATGGCTTGAATTTTTGAAAAATTCGGTTTTTCGTTTTTTGCAGTTTATGTCACCTAAAGGTCTCCTCCATCTGTAAAAAAATTGTCTTCGACGAAATGGTCATGGTTACCAAGTTACCGGCAATAGTTTCTCATTTGGCTGTCGCGATCTGGCTCGAATGGCGCTGACGCTTGATTTCGATATTGATCACGTGATTTATGATCGCTATTACTTTTCCAATACTTTTCGAAGTTGCGTGAGCGTTTCCGTGAATTTCAGTTGTTTGGAATTGAAAATATAAATAAAAACAGTACTTTTCAGTACTAAATAATCTTTCATTTATTTCTCCCGATAACTAGCGTGTTATTGTTATACGAGTGTTGTGCTCCGAAGTGTAATATAACCTAAAAGTAAGTATTCTATAAGAATAGTAATATCTACACTAAGCTTCTGCCGACGTGTGTGTGCGGCCGAAGTTTTTTTGCTTTCTGTTTACAGATTTTTTCGAGTTTTTTACTAACATCGAAAGGAAATATATATAAAATTCATTCAATATGAAAAAAAGAGAGAGGAGTTCGGGTGTCGGGACAAAAGGACGAGTGTTGTGCTCCGAAGTGTAATATAACCTAAAAGTAAGTATTCTATAAGAATAGTAATATCTACACTAAGCTTCTGCCGACGTGTGTGTGCGGCCGAAGTTTTTTTGCTTTCTGTTTACAGATTTTTTCGAGTTTTTTACTAACATCGAAAGGAAATATATATAAAATTCATTCAATATGAAAAAAAGAGAGAGGAGTTCGGGTGTCGGGACAAAAGGAACGGGGAAGAAGGATTGGCCGGCCAAAAAAGAGGCCAAAAATATTTCCGGGCAAAAAAACTACGCCTGATAAACAAAGCGCCAAAGTTTCAACAGCTTCGAATAGAAAAATCAGTGGGGATTACGAGACTAGCAATTCTGCTGGCTATAGGCTGTTCCACGTTGAAACGCTATTTGGTGCTCTGCGGGAGCATTTATCTTGCAAGATATGTGGTGGGTGAATAGTTATGACCGAAGTTAGCTTGAGAGGATTGGGAGGAAAATATGGTATCGCTTGTGAGAATTGCGTTCAGCTAAGAACCTTTGACAGTAGCCCTATTATTGACGATACACGTAGCGCATATGAAATCAATAGGCGATCGGTACTAGCGATGCGTTGTATTGGGCAAGGCTTGGAAAGTTTAGCGACATTTTGTGGAGCGATGGACCTACCGCCGCCTGTAAAAAGGCCAACATACAATGCAATTGTAAAACGTCTAGCGGAAGCCACATCACAAGTTGCCGAAACAGTCTTCCATCAAGCTGTCGAAGAAGAAGTCGAGGCTTCATCGACACCTGAAGCTCGAGCCATCACTGTACAGTGTGATGGTACATGGCAGAAGCGAGGCTACAAATCACTCAACGGTGTTTGTACTGTCATTGGCAGCGAAACAGGTAAAGTGGTCGACGTTGAGATTCTGTCATCCCACTGCAACGCATGCATCCGATGGAAAGGAAAGCAGACTGGCGAAGAATGGCAGACTTGGTACGAGCAGCATAAGCCACACTGTCAAGCTAATCACACTGGCTCTGCCGGGGCAATGGAAGTAAACGGCATGGTTAGGATATTCCAGCGCTCCGAAGAAAAACATAATGTGAAGTACGTCAGCTACATTGGGGATGGAGATACTAAGAGTTACGCTGCCGTAGCGAAAGCAGAGCCTTATGGCCCGGAGGTCAAGATCAACAAACTTGAATGCTGTGGACACGTCCAAAAGAGATTCGGAACTCAAATGCGCAAGCTGAAAGTGAATCTGCGGGGGCAAAGACTTTCTGACGGCAGACTCTTGGCCGGAAAGGGTAGGTTGACCGATGTGATCATAGATCAAATGCAGTCATATTACGGCAATGCTATCCGTAATAATTCAGGGTCCGTTGAAAATATGCGCAAGGCAATATGGGCAATCTGGCACCATAAGTGCTCCACAGATGACAAGCCTCAGCATCATTTGTGCCCAAGTGGGGAAGATTCTTGGTGCCAATATAATAAGGCGGTCGCAAGAGGAACAGTGGCAAAATACAAACATAAAAGTTCGCTACCAGAGGCTGTAATGGAGACGATCAGGCCTGTTTTCGAAAACTTGACATCTCCAGAACTACTTACTCGCTGCATCGGAGGTAAAACTCAAAATGCAAATGAATCGGTCAACAATGTCATCTGGAAATTCTGCCCAAAGAGAACTTACACTGGGCTAAATGTGGTGCGCATAGCAGCTAATATGGGAGCTGTAACTTTTTCTGAAGGCGCTGCAGGAATTCTGAAGATCATGACTGCGCTCAAAGTCACTCCAGGAAGCAACACAAAGGCTTACTCAATTCAAGCTGATAAAACACGCCTCGAGCAAGCTGAACAACAAGCAGCCAGAAGTTCTCGTGAGACACGGATCGCCACGAGGAGGCTGCGGCTTGCTGACAATGAGTCTGCGGAGGATGCAGCAGGGCCTTCATATGCTGCTGGAGCTTTTTAAAACAGTGAGTAAGAAAATTAAGCATGTATGGGACTAAAAATATAAAGAAAAAAAAGTTGTTGAAAAATAATTTTTGAAAAAAAAAAAAAAAATTTCAATTTTGAAAAAAAAAAAAAAATTGAAAAAGAAAAACATTTCACTTCACTTTTATATAACAAAGTTTTTGATGTATAAGCCCCTAGAGGAGTAAATACCAATTTTTCTGTGAAAACTTCAAACGCGTTTTTCTCTGAACTATAATTTTGGAGCTTGTCGTAAGGTTTAAGGAGCACCGTTGGTCCGATTGGAATGTTTGACGGCTCATTTTGTTCAGAAAACAAATCCTCATCTTATGAATGAAGGAATTTTTGAATCTTTCTGTTTTGGCCACGTTATTTGCAAATTAGTGGTTGAAATTTTGGAAATTTTGGATAAATGATTGTAACTTTTCATATGGTTTTTTGTTTTCAGATCCCTACATTCAAAAGATGTAGGATTGCTGGCTGAAGAAGATGAGACGTCAAAATCTTGAATTGGATCAACGCTGCTCCAAAAACCTTACGACACATGATTTTGAAAAAAAGTTTTTTTTGATGTGAAATATACTTTGGTTATGAAATAAATCAATTCTGGAGTAGTCCTGATTTCTCAAACCAAGGTGTACTGGTCCCCTTAATGCCTGATATATCTTGGTATCGTGCACCAGCGTCAGAAGAATCTGATGTCGAGATTCATCGTACTTTTTCATACCGTCCCTGGTTGCAATTGAGAAACAAATAATATTTTGTATGACTAGTTATTCTTTAGGACGCGAACAAGGAAGACGAGAGTCTGCGGCTAATCGTGAGGAATTTTCGTTTTCAAGTCACTGAAGAATTTTGGAACTCAAAAATCCTTCCAAAGATAGAAGAGTGTGTGGTAAAAAAAGTTGTCAACGTTATGCAATAAAAATGACCCTTGGCGCAGGGAATCAATGTAGGCTGTTTGTCGCTTCGCTGCGAAACATCTTTTGTTCACATAATTTCATCGCAGACCAATGTAATATTTTTCCAATACACATATTATAATAATCTAAACATTGCTTGGAGATTCAAATGTATGAGAATGTGATGGAAAATTAATCACAATTCTTTCATAGTTTTGCAAGGGAGATATATTACAATGATCACTATAGTGCTTACTTTTGTACTTTGAGGCTTCGAGCTAATTTTTTCTGAATCTGTTGGATGTGATGAAGCTGGTTTTTTCTTTGGCACAATTTTCGATACGTTCGGATTCTTTGTTTGCCCTTTATATTCTGTGTCTTCTGACGATGTTGTAGGATTTTGAGGTATAACTTTAATTGGCGATACCAATCCTTCCAGTACTTTCAATTTTTCATCCAACACTCGACGACGTTCTGTAATCAGGAATTTATCACAGGATGTAATCGAATGATGCACATGTCGTTCCATTGTTCAACTTTGAGAAGAGCCCTGAAAACCCCTCAAGAAATGCTGATGCAAGTTGTTTAATAATTTTTTAAATGAACAAACGTTGTCTAATTATGGAACCCAACCCTAGGCTCTCACACCCTTCTGCGATGGTACACTTGAGACGTCACAGACTTTTTTGAAAATCTCTGGCATAGTGTAGTGAAAAGATTCAGCAACACCGTCAGCGTCGCTGCAACAGCGTCCCAATTACTACAACCGCATAAGGTTGTATTTTTTTCTATATGTATACTATCACAGTGAAAAATAAGAAGCGTTGGTTTTTTCACCGGGGCGGCTCTATCAATTTTCGAATTGAAAAACTATTTTTTTTAAATTTTTTATTAATTTTTTCTTCATGAATTTACCTGAAATGTGTACGACGTAAGCATCATATAACTTCCATCCACCTTTGGGAGGTTTTCTGCTATCCCGCCACTCAATAGCGTATACTTCGGCGGATGATGATTCGCCTGACTGATAATCAGCATAGTCAAAATTACGGATCCACTCGATGGGGATCCCCGGAGTGTATGTCTTGTCATCCGAGCCACCACACCACTTGGGTAACGCCAATTTCTTGCTTGGCATCCTTGCCAATATTTTTCGTTACCTGGCCAAAGTAATTGTTATCAGAATTTATTGAAATTTGAACAGAACATAGTTTGAGTACTAAAGATTAGTGGAAAGTCATTTATTTTATGAGAATCAAAAAACACAAAGAGAAGGAGAGAGAGAGAGATAGAAGATGAAGAGAGAGTGAGTGAGCGAGAAATAGCGACTATACAGGGTGATTCAGAATTCGTTCGAATCTCTTAAGGGGTTAATTCTTGTCAAAATCGGGATCGAAAGTTTCTTAGCCATTCTTCCAAAAAATGATTTTTTTCTTGGAACCATAACACATTCTTTTAACATCTTTCACCAAATAAGAAACTTTTACTGAGAAATCCCTCTAATATTGAAAAAAAAAAAACTCATTGGCATTATATGGGATTCTTTAGAATTGACAAATGATATAAGAGGAAAAAAAAAAGTTTGTTAAAAAAAAAATTATTTATCGAAAAAAAAAATTCCAAGGAAACAAATGGTTTTTCAGAAAAATGACTAAGGAACTTTCGATCCAAATTTTGACGAGCATTAACCCATCAAGAGATTCGTCACGAATTCTGAATCAGCCTGTATAGCTCCGCCAGCAGCCACAAGCCCGCTAGTACATTATTGTTCTTGGAAAAAAAAAATATTTTCGTCAAACGAACTACTTTCCACTATTGATACATTATTTGATAATTGATTGTGAAAGTATGAATCGATTCCGTAATTCCGTTACTTAGTTTGCAAACGGCGAGACGAACACGTGTGTACACAGTTGGAATAGGCCTCTTGGATACATATACATGCTTAGTTAAATGAGATTGTGTGGCGTGTATATGCATGGAAAAAACGACCCAGTATCGCCACAAAACTCCGCAAGGCAGCGCTGATAGACGTATATGTACACGGGTTTCACACAACTAATAACACGCATGTATGTTATCCAAGAGGCGTATATTGGACAATACTGTTAGGACGCGTAAATTCGATAGACGATTAATGGTTCATTAGGGGAAGGTGGCCTAAAGCGGGTAGGTTAACGATAGAAGCCCAAAAATCTTAGTTTTTGTTCGATTCAAATAATAATTTTGGTTCCATTTAATAGGAGGGTTATCGAACTTCAAAATAACAAATCATAATTGTGTCATTTTTTACAAAGTAAGTGTTTATTTTCAAAAATTCGAAATTCCTCGAAAACCCGCTTTGCCCGTATAGGGGGCCTAAAGCGGGTAAGCATCATAAACTTGACAAATCTTAGCACATAGGTATTAATTTTTTTAAACATTCATTTTGAGACTTTAATTATACATCTAACTATCGTAAAAAAATAACTTTTGAAATATTAATCTTCTTATACTAGTCTTAGACAGTTAGAAGTCTCAATGATGTAAATCTAGCAACAGTAAGAGTTATATAAATATTAAATTGACAAATACTTTCGTTAGCAAATCAAAAAATAATAAATAGTTGAAACATTAGACTTTAGTTAAGTATCTATCATAAAAAAAAAAATTGTAAAAAAATTGTATCCACTCAAGTAGATACCCGCTTTGCCCTACCCGCTTTGCCCGGAAGCACATTTTTTACTTAAGGAAATTTGAATTAAAAAAAAACAAAAAAAAGCCAACATGTCTATCGTATTTTGTAGCTCAATAGTATCAGAATAATATAATATAATTAAAAATAAAATAAATGTACTAGTATTCTACTAGTCAAAAGTTACATTCCTACGATTTTTTTAATAAATTCACCGATTTCTTTATATTGCACCTAGTTACGCCATGTCGTACCTCCGATACTCGGTTGGGACTGATTGAAACTCGGGGGTGTTCGGGTAATCACAGCATACATACACATTGACATTCGCGCTACATGCGACAGCATACGGACGCCTACCCGCTTTAGGCGACCTACCCGCTTTAGGCTACTCTCCCCTATATAAGTTATTCATGGACTACTTACCTACTGTCGGTGCAAAAAGGTCTGAGCCCTCTGTTTGAGTGATGATAACTTCTACAGAAAAATTGATAGAGCATCGAGCTTGGAATGATCGTAAAGCGCCAAGTTTTCTGCGTCTGATGGTTATTCGCAAATTTTTGTGTAAAAATCGTAAAGTGCGTTATGATCTCCGAAAAGTTAAAAAACGTAGTTTTCCGGAGTCCATTGCCATACGTCAACTTCAACTCGTCACAGTATGTCTAAAATAAGTGTAAAAAATCTGGAAAAATTCACGAATATTCCCTGAACATTACCGAACACGATAGCACTTAAAAATTTCAAAAATGTTCACGAGTCTGTACGCCAGGTGCAAAAAGGTCCAATGGTGTGATTTGGGTAACGGATTGGTGCGGGCGAACTTGAGACAGCTCAAAATTTTCGTGAGAACATACACTTTTTGATTCCGTGATCAGTTTTTGGTTCGCAATAGTGAACTTCCAGTAATCGATGTCAACAATTGAGGGGCCGGTTCAATAATCAGATGTGCGCGTGACCCTGAAAGTACTAGCGCCTTACAGTATGCAACCCGTAGGATTTGCCGATCGCCCGGTTCAGTCGTCTTTACATTAAAAATAAACATATAAAACGACATATGGGCAAATCCACAGAACTTTTAACTTTGCTGGATTTTTTTCTTTTTTTTCTATTTTACGAGCACAGATCTCAGGTTTGGTGTATGTTTTCGCACGACTTATGAGACAAATAATTCACGTTCGTTAACTATTTCCAGGCAGGGGCGTAAGCTTAAAACCGACCAACGTCGCATTACGCATCAATTGTGTCCTGATATCTTGAGGAAAAAATATGTACAGCCAAACGACTCGCAGAATTCTTGATTAAGATCAGTATGGCGTCAAAATCGTAATCAGCGACTCCAAAAACCCCCATCTACTCGTTTTTTATGAATTACGCTAAAAACTGCAAAGCTAGCCCATTACAGTGGCCATATTGGATCCACCATTTTGAATTTCGTAATTTCGAATTCAGAATCGTAATCAGCGATCCCGGAAACCTCCAGATCATCTATGATTTTCTAAATTTGTTCAGTAGAAAAATTTGCTCCTCAAAGGGTTAAAGTGTGTGTGCCGTTCTAGGATTGATGACTTTATATTCGATTCATACGTAGATTTCTGACGCCACTATTTTTTTCAGTTAACACATATGACAAACTGTAGTTGACAATTATGAAAATGTGAAACCAAGAAACATTTTTTACGTGCCGTTGTAAAAACTGAATTTTATACACAGTTTACGTTTCTGATGATCATTTTCGAATTGTTACTGCATGAAAACCATTGATGGCACAGTCATGCGACAGCTCGCAAAAGATGCCTCTTTCAATGAAAGATGTGTCAGCATTGCTCATTTATCGATACATCTGAGGGCGTACGTGTAAAATAATTAACTTTGCAGAAAAAAATAATAAAAATTAATTCATCCTCGCATTTTTGTGGTTAAATAATTTTTTTTGTGAGAGGAGCACATCTAAGGAAAAGCGGGTGATGTTTCAGTGTATAAAGGAGAAACTGAAACACATTCAATTAAAATGAAAACTGGAAGGGCGCTCGTAGAATATCATTAAAAGTTCAACAAATTTCGCTTGCCTCGCATGCAATTTCGACATTTTCTGATCTTTCAAAGCTTGATGCAACTTTACTATATATATTTCAGTAGATTTAAATATGCAAATACGTGTCTAATACTATGTAGAATTAGCATAAAAACCTATACGTGCATAGCAATGTTATCCTAACAAATATTCTTAATTTTATCGCGCCTCGCTGGGGGTTAAAAGTTCTGTGGATTTGCCCATATCTCAGAAAACTTCCAGCGAGAAAGTTTTTCCCAATGAACAACCGAGTAAATCTGTGCAAACAGAATGTCATTTGGATTTGTCTATCGAAAGATATGACGAGTTTAAAAAAAGTATCTCGATTCCTATAGTGTTATTCATATCGGTAAAATTGTTCGTATATTTTTTATTTTTATTTCATTGTGTTTCAAGTATTTAATGTATAGTAGTAGTAGTAGTAACAGTGATAATAACAATAATAATAATTATTATTATAATATTAATAATAGAATAGAAACAAGATATTCAAATCCAATCTTAAAAGATCCATGACCCCGTAAAATCGAAATCTCGCATGCATTGTTGACATTTTATTCGCGCTCGGATTGGTCGACGACGGTCGGGTCGAATCTCGAGCTTATCGAGGTCCGACTGGTCGCCGTGAGTGTATTTCGAGTTTTCGGCGTTTTTCGGCGATGAATTCAACCATTTCGTGATTTTTGACGGATGACAGATACGTCGGTCAGTTGATGGATGACAGATAAAGTATGTTGGTTGTGTTTGATCAATTCTGTTATCACTTTATACAATTTCTTTATAAATCTTGAGGAAGAAGCTTCGAGTACAATGCAAAGATTAAACAAAATTACCTGTGAGTGAAGTTCGGTCAGAATTGTATACAGACACCAAACCATATCCGAATGTACCACACTGAAATAAGATTGCGCGCTAAAGCAAATGTACTGTTTTCACTGAATTATAATTTACTATTTACTGTCTATTTTGTATGAAATGCTACCTTTTTTTCATTGTCATCTTGTGATAATTTGATAGATATAAGGTGAATTGATGACACGATAACAGTGCATACAATACGGTCAGCACACCACACATTTGAATAAACTTGGAAGTTGGGTGTGAAACACTCACAATCAGTGTACTCTATGTAATTCTACGGAAGTGTGCCCTTGAAGGGTACACGATATTGGAGTACTGAAGAATATTAATGACCATAGTATATTAATTAACATAGTGAACTATAATTAAATCAAAAATGGAATCAGCTTCAGCGCGCGTGAAACGCGCAATCTGACCTAGTAGAGGTAAAACAGTGATTATTTTAATATTTTCATTTACATAAAGAAAATATATTTTCCATATTAACAAACGAATTATTCGTATTAACGAATATTCGTATATTAACGTGAATATCTTGTTTCTATTCTATTATTAATATTATAATTATTATTATTATTATTATTATTATTATTATTGTTATTATCACTGTTACTACTACTACTACTATACATTAAATACTTGAAACACAATGAAATAAAAATAAAAAATATACGAACAATTTTAGCGATATGAATAACACTATAGGAATCGAGATACTTTTTTTAAACTCGTCATATCTTTTGATAGACAAATCCAAATGACATTCTGTTTGCGCAGATTTACTCGGTTGTTCATTGGGAAAAACTTTCTCGCTGGAAGTTTTCTGAGATATGTCGTTTTATATGTTTATTTTTAATGTAAAGACGACTAAACCGGGCGATCGCCAATCCTACGGGTTGCATACTGTAAGGCGCTAGTACTTTCAGGGTCACGCGCACATCTGATTATTGAATCCGGCCCCTCAATTTTCCAAATTTGCGCGGGGCCACGTGTGTCCCAGCCGCGATATTCGTCGCTGCATTTCCCCCTACGCCGCGCCCGTCTCAAACTCAATTGTTACTCACAGCTCACGCGGCTACTGATATACAATGTGTATGAACCGTAAATATCGGTTTTAATACCAAAAAAATCTGTAGGCGATCAAAATGAATTACATTAAATCGATATTATATAAATCATAATTTTTTAATAATTAAACGCATTTTTGACCAGCCCGTGGTGCAGGTATCAATCAAGTTGCAACCTGCCGTATTACTGGGGTCTCTGAAACGAGGGTGAGGCCTCAGTAACCGGGTGCACCGTGGCCTGCGCTTTTGGACGCTACCTAATTTGATAAATCAGGAAATATCTCTAATCTAGTATCTAGTGTCCAGATACTCGTTTTGACAGGGAAGCTGGTTGAGACACTCAGGGTGAGGTTCGGGCACGTAGGCCCTCGTACCTATTTTCTGTTCTGACGCTGAGGCGTTCTTGTTCTGTTAAACATAAATCTAGACAATCAGTGCCAATAGACTACGTCACCGGATGAAGTTCTCGATGTTCTTGAAGAGAGTCCGGTTATTTCCGAGGAAGAAATGGGGAAACTCGTAGGTAGAATGATTCGTACTCAGTGAGGTAGAATTGAACAATTGAATTATATTTTGTCTTTGGGTATGGAATTCCACACCCAGAAGTATGTAGGTATGAAGAGAAAAGTCGTGTTTTCCAAATATTTTTATTACTGATTACGCATTTCGCGTCGATAAAAAAGTAAGGACCCTTCGAGCAAATTTTGTGCATACCATACTTGTATTTATCTCCACGCGCCGCTGCGTACTCCCTTCTTGCCCAATGCCCGCGATCGCGCACGCTTGTTGCAGCGCTCTCTCTCGTACACTGCCTAGTCTCGCTCTCCCCTTCCCGATACCGATACCGCTCGGCGCTCCGTCAAACTTAGCGACACTGTACATTAGGGTGCTTCAAAAAAATTTTTTTTTTTTTTTCGTTCTTACCCTCTTAAATGTTAATGGTCTAGAAGAAACAAATCCTCCCCAAAAATGGTCTCTCTAGCTCAACTCTAAGAGGTCGCTCTTTTCATTTTAATTTCCCATTTACTTAACATGGAAAAATTTGTCTTTTCATTAAGGGGTAACACCACTGTAACGGCCTAAAAACACGCTGTTTTTACGAATTTTTTTTTAGTTGGAAGGAAAGGTGATACGAAAATACAATTCAAGGAAGTTATTGAATATACAGGGTGACCCAAGACCCCCGGACCGGAAGGAATAGGTGAATTCCTCGTTGGATTTTGAGACGAAATTTCCTTTTCGAAAACTTCGTCCGATCAACGGTGTCCAAGTTATTAAAGTTTAGGAGTAGCCAATCAGCGCCTCGCTTTAGGTCCGTGCCAGTGCTGGGTCAATAGTGAACGGCGGGCAGGGCCCGTGGTTTATTTTACATTTGGCTACTTTCTTCTTCACTTTACGATCGACGCGTATTATTATTATTACTATTATTATTATTATTATTATTATTATTATTATTATTATTATTATTATTATTATTTTTTTTTTTTTTGTGAAATTGACCATGGGATTGAAAATTTATGAATTTGTACGGTGTGGTCGACCTGGACATCGAAAACTACGGTGCAGTCGACCTGGACACCGAAAACTACGGTCCGGTCAACCTGGACACGTAGAACTACGGTCTGGTAGAAAAAAAAAAAAAAATAATAATAATAATAATAATAATAATAATAACAATAATAATAATAATAATAATAATACGCGTCGATCGTAAAGTGAAGAAGAAAGTAGCCAAATGTAAAATAAACCACGGGCCCTGCCCGCCGTTCACTATTGACCCGGCACTGGCACGGACCTAAAGCGAGGCGCTGATTGGCTACTCTTAATCTTTAATAACTTGGACACCGTTGATCGGACGAAGTTTTCGAAAAGGAAATTTCGTCTCAAAATCCAACGAGGAATTCACCTATTCCTTCCGGTCCGGGGGTCTTGGGTCACCCTGTATATTGAAGTATATTACAAGAAAATTTTATCCAAAAATATTAAAAAATGGCGACGCTGGAGCCATTCTCCGGAGCCATGACGAATTCACGGCGAACCGCGGCACGCAGCATAACTCGGACAATTTTCATTCTTTTGATTTGAATTTTTGACACTATCTTTGAAATAACGTTTGGAAGAGAAACACGTACGGGATTTCAAAAATATTGATTTTTGTAGAATTGGCGAGCAATCAAACAGAAGGTGTCCTGTTTCGCAAAAAAAAAGGCAATCATTTGTTAATAGAAAATGTTCAAATTGACTTATCGAAAATCCCGTATGTGTTTCTCTTCCAAATGTTATTTTAAAGATATTGTCAAAAATTCAAATCAAAAGAATGAAAATTATTCGAGTTATGCTGCGTGCCGCGGTGCGCCGTCATGGCTCCGAAGAATGGCTCCAGCGTCGCCATTTTTAAATATTTTTGGATGAAATTTTTTTGTCATATACTTCAATATATATTCAATAACTTCCTTGGATTGTATTTTCGTATCACCTTTCCTTCCAACTAAAAAAAAATTCGTAAAAACAGCGTTTTTTTAGGTCGTTACAGTGGTGTTACCCCTTAAGGGTAACACCACTCTAGCGCCAGCAAAAAAGGCCGAAATTTGATATTTTTTTTTAAAGACATGGTTAACGGGATCGGATTTATTTATTCAGCGTTTATTAAACACATATTGAAGTACGTAAACAAATTTTTTTTATTGCAGTTTGTATACAAAATGGCTGTGACAGAGCCAATCTCCAAAAAAGACTTTTTTTTTTATACCTCCACGGGCGGAATCGTAACTCCGAAAGGATGAAAGCTAGAATAAAAAAAAAAGTTTCTTAAAGTACATGCTATTGGCTGAATCATCGCTTGCAGCAACAGTGTTCTGTTGGTGAGAAAATGTTTGAAACCACACGCTCTCGTTTACTCCAAATCAAGGAATTGACCAATAGTCATATGTTTTTACAAAAGCTACCATTTAACACTTATCGAAATGTTATTGTGATCCAGCAAGTAATTTTTCATGGTAAGACCTTGGAAGAAAATACCGTTCTTGCGGTTCCAAATGAAATGCAGTACGAATTTTATGTCATTCAGGTAATACTTGAAGATGTTTCTCGTACTTTGTATGTTGTTCTCAGAAACGTTACTGATTACACATACTATGATGAGCATTACCAAGGATACAGACTCCACGAAAATTACACTTTAGATCCTAACATTTGGCAGTGTTCGAGAATGACGGATTTTGAAGACTGCTCTATAACTCGAATTGCTTGTACGACTGACGGTAGAAAATTTATTTTAAAAAGATGGATATAGGCGTGAAAATGTAATATAACTGTATGAAAAATTACATTTTTGATACAGATATCAGCGATAATGTAAGCATAAAGAATAAGTTCTAGAAGCGTAGTATTGTAAAACTTTGCATTGTCATATGGTAATTAGAATTATTATGTATAGATATTATTGAAATAAATATGTCAAGTTATACTCATTGTAAAATGAATCATTTATTCCTACTAATCTGTATTCTGCACATGTTGGAAATAAACTTGGGAATGAATTTGAATACTTCTATCAAAATGAAAAAACTTTTTTCCTGAATTCACGAAAGGTGCTGTTACTTGATTTAATGACATGCATTTAGATACGACAATAATGAGTATTTTAACTAATATAATTGTAAGTTATTAATTTATATGGTGTCCACATTTTCATACAATTAAAGAATGGTTGGACAAATTTCAATCAAACGTTTAATATATTCAAACCGAGGTGATCAATTATGTAAAACTATCAAATTGTAAAGAAATGTATTACGAGGAAAATATTTTTCATGAATATTTCTTGTGTCAGCATAATTTTCATTTGTGTATGTCATATTTGGAATAGAAAACATTTTTCTTTGACTCTTTTTCACTCATTAAATCAGTAACTGCAATTTACGCAAAATTATCTCTTCACTAGTAAGCAAAATAAATGAATTAGAAATCTTCTATCAAAAAAATTCAGAAAAATTACAGTTTTACAAGAATTTCTAAGTAAATTTCACTTGTTTCATGCATTTTAATAGCTGAAAACTTCCGTATTCATATTAATTTACGTGAAAATATTCAACAAATATTTAAAATCAGTCAGGTCAAGATACAATAGTTTCCTCTTGAGAATTTATTATTACCACAATACATGTCTGATAACTAAACTTAAAAAAGATTCTCCGGTGATTTCGGGACACCCTGTTTATTATTTGCAGATACACGTAATAATTTATTGGATTATAATAATTATTTTTCATACAATTTTTAAATTTAATAATCAGTAGCTCTTATGAGGTCTCAATTGTTCAGAATGAAGAAATATAAAACTTTGTCAAATAAGATGAAGAATTCATAAATTTATTCAATAATGTTTACTTCGTTCATAACTAAAAATTGATTTGTAATGCATAACATAAATTATGCATGCTTATTCTTTTCCAATATTAGTACTGCGTTCATTGTGGTCCACTTATGCGTATAATGGTCGATACGGTACGCGCTGCATTAGGAGCTGCCAAAGAACTTGGCAATCGCTGTCAGAACTGTAATAGTTACGGCTCGGGACCGTAACTGTTACAGTTTTAACCTTTGCTGTGACAAACTGTAATAGGCGCGGCGAGAAGCGTAATCATTCAGGTCCTCTCGGCTTTCAACGCTATTAGATGCAATTTTGTTTCTCTAAATGCGCTGAACGCGGTCAGAACAGTGACTACTACGGTGAGAACGTGAAACGTTGTGGTATTTTTTTCTCCGTGTAGGATGGTTGTGTTCGGAATTCCATACAGAATCGGGCTCAGGCAGCCGATTTTGCATTCTCGATGCATAGTCTTTGATATAAGACGAAATAAGTGGCACGCCCACACTTTGCGACAAAAAAAAAATAAAAAAAATGTACGATTTTATTGAATTTCAGGTGCTAACTCGATCTCATTTCTCGTCAAACATTGACTGCTAAAAGGACAATCCGATTGATAGCCCTGTTCTGGAGATATTTGAGGAATTAGATGGGTCAGTCAAATTCGACTAGAGCCTGCCTTAAATTGTTCCTGAAGTAAACTGATATGATTGTTTCCCGACATCGAACATTAAATGATGCTAATCTTATTGTTAGTCTATAGCATGACATACTACATCAGATTCACACCAACGGCAGTGAATGACTGGAGAACTTAACGGTAATCTTTATACTTATGTTAACCGAAAGTTTCAGTGGAAATGTCCAATAAGCGAATAATAAATGGCAGGGACAATGTGTTGTACAAAAATGAAAAGGCAATACAATGTCTTCTTCACTGTCTCATACATTGATATCCACCTAGATGAGTCATTTCAAGCGAGACACTTTTTTGACCTCATGAGCTCGAAAATTGTCGTATTTTTTTTTTTTTTTTACGTATTCTGGGTATGTTCGATAAACTCAAAATTCACACCATGAAAGTGCAATTCAAGCGCTTTGAAATGAGTTTTTGTCGACGTCTGTACGATATGGTTACTGGAGATATTGTGCGTTTTCCAATTAGAGCAGTGTGCGACACAGTGCTGCGTACTAAGCAATATGATTGGCCATTTTTGTTAGATTCAACTCATCCAGCCAGTCATATCGCTTAGTGCGCAGCACTGTGTCGCACAGTGCTCTAATTGGAAAACGCACATTAACATTGAAAGAAGAGCTCAATTCGGACTTCTGGTAGGTGTCTCGAAAATTCAACCCCTTATAACTTCTGAACCATTGAAGTAAAAAAAATTTCATGCATTCATATCACCCAAAAAATGTGTAAAAATAATTACAAAAGAATCAGAAACATAAAGGAATAGTTTTAGTCAAATCCGTCCCATTTGACGCCGAATAACTCTCGTATTTCAGCTGTTTTATTCGTCTATACGGCCTTAATGGAAACAGGCAAGACTTTAAACGATAATAACCTACTTTAATATCGTTGATTCGTTGCATGTAGTTTTGTCTTAACACTTTCACATATACCCATATCGTATTGCGCTTATTTAGTCACCACATCGAAATGTACATTTAGCGGTTTTAATTCATTATGAAAGTCCAAGATGATGTCAAACCATACTTTGATCACATATTGGTTGTTGCATTACCACGAAGGCTGGCCTGCATGAGAGATGTATGTGGTCTTAGCAGTGGATCTGCGAAACAATCTCCACCTGATGTAGCTCTTCTTTCTAAGTTCAAGAGCTGAATGTCTTGACTACTAAGGATAAATACAAAGTCTCAACACTCAGATATTGCTTTGTACGTATATTTGGGTGATTCATTTTAAACTTGGTTGTTGTTTCGTCTCCCGCCAGAAAACTTGGTGTTAGATTTAGAAAAAAAAATTCACAATGAAGCGCAGAGCATGAAAAAAAATATTTAGAGGTCGCTACTGTTACGTGTGGCTCCACAATATTCAAAATTTTCATATTTCAAATGGCAAATTCATATTTATTATTAGGGATAAAAAAAAGCCGTGGGAAGAATTAAGAAATATAATCCCAAAACCCTCTTTAATTAAAGTCACGCACTCCGGTAGAGTTTTAAAGATAAGGAACAAGTAGAATAAGTTAAGTTAGGATCTAATGCAGTGCCGGGTTCTGCTGACCCAGCACTGCATAGTCGGTTCGATGCAACTCTCTCCCAAATTATCACAAACAGACTGTCCTGAGGTTGGGACCGCTGCACGCTGTTGGAGGTAAAACGGCCAGGAGGATGGGTTTACTCGGCCGCGGAAAGACGCAGGTCTTTTGATCAGGCTAGTTATCGCGGCGGAGTAATACTTAAGTTATTTAGCAGCGGCCTCCTGGCTGCCTCCAACCTGGACAGCGTCTTCGTTCTCCAGAGTTGCGACCGCACAGACGTGACCCGGGGTTTTGTCATAGAGAAAGAGTTAGCGTACGAAAATCCGTGAGTGACGACGCTAAAGACTCCTAAGCATCGAAAAATAATTATATAATAAAAGTGCATGGACGCATTTATTAAAAGTTTCAACTGGACAAAGTTTCTTAGTAAAATTAGGGTAGTTTTCAGTTTATAAATTTCATCAAAGAAAAGGTGATTGATTTTTTTTTTGTTGTGGGTGCGAAAGGTGAGACTCTGTCCGGATAGAAGGAGACCCAACTTCAGGACAGAAGCCAAAACGCTAAGTCTTTATTTTTCTTAAGTCAATTACCAAAATCTGTCCTAGTAGTGAAAGAGGAAATAAAAAAACAAAATATCAGTTCTTGTTTAGAGAGAGAGAGGGTTGCATGGATCCAGTAACATATACAGTGAGGTTCACTGGAAACTGGATGAGCCGAACGTTGGGCAATTCGTGTAAACATGAAAATGGCAACGCTGTCGAACGCATAGAGAAGTCAAACGACATATCCACAAAGACGGACAATTGCAGACTGCAGCTGTCACGTCGTTGGGTCAGAATTAACTGACAGAGTGACATATTCGAGGTTAATCGTGATATAACTAATAAGGCAACGGGAATCGATATTCATTCGTAAAAAATTAGTGGTAATTAATTAGTAAATAGATTGCAGATGCCAATTTCAGTTTATTTGCAACAATATTTGGTCATAACTATCGGGGTGAAATCTACGAATCTAATTGTAATAAAGGTACATAACCAACCAATTTGGAACGATATTAATTTGTTATCAAGTCTTGATGAAATTATGAATTGATTGCAAATGTCAATTTATGTTTATTTACGACATTATTTACAAGCTAGGAGTTCCTCGGTGACTGACTGACTCGTGGCATCACTTCGACAATTACGGTCAAGAACACAGTGACGTAGATTTGATCCAACGAGCAATCTACGAGACATCTTTGATGTAGCAGACAGTACTCCAAATTTCTTCACCGCTGCCGCATTCGAAGACTTGTGGATACCTTACAGCTAACGCTGTAAACTTTACTTGGAAACAGTCCTGCAGAGATTTTCAGTTTGACTATCAGTTCGGGTATACCTTTCTGCGAGTAATGAATTAATGAAAAGTATTGCTTATGGTGTAAATCAATGTAATTGTGGAGTGTGAGGAATAGAATAAAGCAGTACCTGTTTCTGAAGATAAGCTCATTCGCAATATTTTTATAAATTTAAAATGATTTATTTTGTCTTTAAATACAATATTGGAATAAGGTAAAAAAATGTAGAGAATTATGATGAGGAAGATTGTAACCCCGAGGGGATCAAGAAACGAAGGTAAAATAAGAATACAAGATTATTTTTTTCAACATATGCATGTAGAGGTCCTTTTTCTCGCATGAAGAGTAGATGGAAGATTCCTCATGACTAGCATTGTCTTTATTACCTCTCTGGGTAATGAGTCGATTTCCTCCCGCAGAGAGGGAACTCTATGAAGGATGAAATCTTCTAAAATTTCCGTCCTACATGCGAAAAAAGGGCCTATACATGGACTTGTTGAAATAAGTACGGTGTGCAATACGGGGGGAGGTTAATTTGCGAAGAAATCCAAATCAGTCTCAAGAATTGCGCGAGAGATTAGGATTTTAAAATTATCGGTACAACGGATCGTCAAAGTCGCACATGTTATACCCTCCAAGTGCGATATGGCACAGAAGCTTGAGTCACCAGATAGTGGCAGTCGACAAATCTTCTCTGAGACGTTGCGGAACTGACTTAGGGAAGATGAAGATATCCGCAGGATATTTTTCACCAAACAGTCCATCATCCTACCACAATTACATTAATTTACACCATAAGCAATACTTTTCATTAATTCATTACTCGCTGAAAGGTATACCCGAATTAATAGTCAAACTGAAAATCTCTGCAGGACTGTTTCCAAGTAAGGTTTACAGCGTTAGCTGTAAGGTATCCACAAGTCTTCTAAGGCGGCGGCGCTGAAGAAATTTAGAGTACTGTCTGCTACGTCAAAGATGTCTCGTAGATTGCTCGTTGGATCAAATCTACGTCACTGTATTCCTGACCGTAGTTGTCGAAGTGATGCCACGAGTCAGTCAGTCACCGAGGAACTCTTAGCTTGTAAATAATGTCGTAAATAAACATAAATTGACATCCGCAATCAATTCATAACTTTATCAAGACTTAATAACGAATTAATATCGTTCTAAATTGATTGGTTATGTACCTTTATTTCAATTAGATTCGTAGATTTCACCACCGCCGTACTTCCACCTAGGCAAACTAGGCAGTTGCTTAGGGGCCCACCTTGCAGGGGGGCCCTGCCAGGGACCGAAATGGTACGAAACGAACTTTTTTTGCATATAATTTCGTACTTATTTGTGATATTTCTAAGTCTGCTTCTTTATTTTCTAAGGTCGATGTACGTTAAATAAATGAAAAATGAATAAAATTTTTGTTTTATTCAATTATTTAAAAAAAGGGCCCCGACTCTGTTAACCGCCTGGGGGCCCTAGGTTTCCATGTCCGGGCCTGGATTTCACCCCGATAGTTATAACCAAATAATGTTGCAAATAAACCGAAATTGGCATCTGTAATCGATTTACTAATTCATTACCACTAATTCTTTACGAATAAATATCGATTCCCGTTGTCTTATTAGTTATATCACGATTAACCTCGAATATGTCACTCTGTCAGTTAATTCTGACCCAACGACGTGACGGCTGCAGTCTGAAATTGTCCGCCTTTGTGGATATGAGTCAATCCACGTCAAGCGGGACACCTTTCTGACCGCATGTTCTTGGAAATCGTCGTAATTTTTCCTACACATTCTCTGGGTGTACAAATAAATGAGTGAAACATTTTTTTTTTCCTTTTTTAACTCGAAGGGCTTAGAAGTTACAAGGGGTCGAATTTTCGAAAAAACCACCAAAACCCGGAATCGCTGTCTTCTTTAAACGTTAATATCTCCGGTTTCCCTTGTCGTACAGACATCGGCAAAAACTCATTTTCAAGCTCTTGAATAGCACTTTCACGCTATTAATTTTTAATTCACCTAATAAATAATGTTCTATTTGTTATGAACAATTATATTTTTTAAACGTGATTTTCGAGATGATGACACCTTCGAAAATTCTAAAAAAAATACGAGCCTGTTCCTTGATTCATTCTCTACGAAATCTGTAAGTTTCAAAATGGAACTCCGATGGAAACTATATTTAAGAAGCGATTGATTCGTGCGGGACGTCGCGCGCGGCTGTCTACGCGGGCGCGCCGAGACCGAGGCTTGTTCTCTTCACATGCAAGGAATACAGGGGGGCTGTTATAGGTCTGAATTCATCAAATCCATTAATCCACAGAATTATTTATTTCATTTCATACTGAATATTCTACTCAAAACAATAAAATATTAATACAGAAATAAAACGCTTAACTAAAATCTTAAAACACATCACACATTCAAAACTAAAGCTCCTAGTCGTCAAAAATAAGTGGTAAATATAAAGTACTTTTTGATTCCATCAAATGGAATACGTCACAATATTATCATTCAATTAATTACGTACTAAATTAATCAACTAAAACTTACTAGATATTATAAATTTCAGAATTTTACTATACATATAAATAAAATCTTACAGTGAGCCGCAAATTTGAATTTCTACTAATAGTTGATTTACTTGGAAACCAATGCTTCTACTGACTTCTGTGGGGATCCAAAATCCACGTGGGTTTTTTCACAAATGAGGATTATAAAGAAGAAGCTGTTGCATTAGAAGCTCGATTTGAGAAAGCGAAGTTAGTACGTGGAACATTGACATTCCATTGTATAACACCTATTTCAAAAAAAAAAAAAAATTGTTGCCAAAAGATATTCGAATGCACAGAAGTCAGTAAAAGCATTGGTTTCCAAGTAAATCAACTATTAGTAGAAATTCAAATTTGCGGCTCACTGTAAGATTTTATTTATATGTATAGTAAAATTCTGAAATTTATAATATCTAGTAAGTTTTAGTTGATTAATTTAGTACGTAATTAATTGAATGATAATATTGTGACGTATTCCATTTGATGGAATCAAAAAGTACTTTATATTTACCACTTATTTTTGACGACTAGGAGCTTTAGTTTCGAATGTGTGATGTGTTTTAAGATTTTAGTTAAGCGTTTTATCTCTGTATTAATATTTTTATTGTTTTGAGTAGAATATTCAGTATGAAATGAAATAAATAATTCTGTGGATCAATGGATTTGATGAATTCAGACCTATAACAGCCCCCCTGTATTCCTTGCATGTGAAGAGAACAAGCTTCGGTCTCGGCGCGCCCGCGTAGACAGCCGCGCGCGACGTCCCGCACGAATCAATCGCTTTTTAAATATAGTTTCCATCAGAGTTCCATTTTGAAACTTACAGATTTCGTAGAGAATGAATCAAGGAACAGGCTCGTATTTTTTTTAGAATTTTCGAAAGGTGTAATCATCTCGAAAATCACTCTTAAAAAATATAATTGTTTATAACAAATAGAAGATTATTTATTAGGTGAATTAAAAATTAATAGCGTGAAAGTGCGATTCAAGAGATTTAAAATGAATTTTTACCGATGTCTGTACGACAAGGGAAACCAGAGATATTAACGTTTAAAGAAGACAGCGATTCCGGGTTTTGGTGCTTTTTCCGAAAATTCGACCCCTTGTAACTTCTAAGCCCTTCGAGTTGAAAAAATAAATGTTTCATGCATTTATTTTACCCAGAGAACTTGTAAAAAAAATTTAAGAAAAATCAGAAACATGGAGGGAAATTTTTGGCCAAATACGTTCCGCTTGACGTGGACTGACTCCAATACAGTAGACTCTAGCTATATGGCCAAGCGATGGGGCTAGAGAAGAGGAAAATCCTCGGAAATAGCCTTTTACGAAGAGCTCCCACCAAGCTTGCTGGAGTGGCGTGCTACACGCAGTGGGGGGGGGATATGCGTGCGCGGAGGACTGTGGTGGGGGACGACATGTTAGTGTGCGTGCGCGTCCGTGTGAAAGAGAGGTCGCCCGTGTGGCCATATAGCAAATGGCCATATAGGTAGAGTCTACTGTAAGTAATTTATCTGAAATTTCAAGTATTTTGGGCACTTTGCAACTAGGTTGGAGGGGAAAAGTTGGTTCTGCCACAAAAAGCCTCCTGGTCTAGATTTTTGTCTCCTATCTAACTACGGACTCGGAGTTAACCAAGCCGTTTTTCGTAGACTCTATTGATTTCTCAATAAAGCCACCTCCTATTCAGAACCGATGCTTTCGCATAAGCCTGACTCCTGCGCTTTCCTATTTTTTAAACTATTCCCTGCACTCAGATCCGGGGTCTGCACCCAAGACTGTACACCAGACTCGGAAGATTGCTCTTCAAAACTGTTCCCTGATGGTAACCTGTCTCGGCTTGTTGTAGCGTGCTAACTTTATTATATGGAAATTGAGTGACGAAAATGTCGAACAAAGAGACAAGTTGATATTTTACCATCAATAATCAATTCAATGAAATTTAATTCTGTTTCTGAATTTCTACAAAAATGAAATAAACAAAATGTTCACAAGTTTGCTTTCTTATTCTTTAACTTATCCTACTGGCTCTATCTCGATATTCTCTGAATTTGATTTGACGTTTAGAGTGACGCTGTTTTAGTCGTTGCCTCGATTAGATTTGATAGAGTGCTATTCTCAATTCATGCAGCAATAGACTTTTAAATGTTATTTCGAATTGACTTCTGCTTTAGACAATCATTCTAAGTTTATTGAATTTTGACTATAATTGATTTTAATGATTCTGTTATTATTCTCAGAAGACCTGAGATATAATAGCAAGTGAGTCGACTACAAGCTCTTTGCACCGTATCGCTGATGAGGCTTGTCCTCACCAGCTTTTGTACTATCCGTGTGGTCTTCTGACGTCACTAGACTACCTCCCCGAGCCTAGGCGCGGTGGTAGGGATAGTCAGGTGGTCACCTGGTCGGATCTCCCATCTCTCTCCCACCTACTGGCTAGCCGAACCGTTACAATACAAATAGAAAACAAAATACTATACATCAAAAAGTAGAAAAATAGAGTTTTTCCAAATCAAATTTTTTCTTTTCTTTCGGGAGGATACTTTTATTAACATTTGGAATTTTTCTTGTCAATAACTTGCTTACTTGCCAAACACAAATCGTTTCAGAATATATTTTCAATTTTAACAGTTTAAATTCTCAGCTTTATTTTATCAGCCTTAACCTCTAAATATTCATTTCCCTCATAATGAGATCATTGAAAGAACGTACGGTTCTGTACAGAACTTGGCCCGCGAAGATCCCAATATCGGGCTTTTCACTCGATAAGCCAAAATTAAAAAATAGATCTTGCCCAGCAAACGAATTTATGTACTCAGGATGTATCTCATATGTTGTGGATGTTACATGTGATGTACCAAGTGACGCACATGAGCGGCACATTTGCTGCCCGATGTCCACAACATGAGCGTGTTGTTCGTACCTCTCGAGTACACAACAAAGATACATACCGCATATGTACTACTGATGTCACAGGTATGTACCAGTGACGTATCGGTGACGATTTGGATACTTTTCAAGTATGCAACAAAGTTACGCACAATGGACGTAGCACTGATACAGGTATATAGACCGGTAACGTATCACGTTCATGTCACTAACATTACAACGGTAAGTATCTCATCGCCGTATTAGAAGAGTACCAGTGTTACATTGCCGGTATAGAGCAAGATCCCAGGGCCCCCAGACCTAACTTATTTTCTCATAAACCAAATGTATGGGATTAAGTAGTGTAAGTATGCACTTCGAGTGTATGCGTACCTGCTAGTTTGGGCCGACGGCCAATTAACAGGTACCCGGTGCTAAAGGTAAGTAAAAATAGCAGTAACATTTCTTAAAGTCTCAGTGCTGATTTTTTCGTATGTGTTGGAGAATATAGTTAAAAATTAATAATCAATGCTGCCAGACACTTTCCGTCGGCGGTAACTTTTACCAGACGCTTTAAAGCTCCCAAGAAAATAATGTAACTTTACTTATAATCTCAGTCTTGATTTTTATACATTTTAGTCGCAGATAAGAAGCTTAAATTCAAAAATGAGCCCCCCCTTCGTGTACGCATAAGTCGCCATCTTGAAAAACGCGTTTTATATCATATCTCGAAAACGGCTGACTTTAGGACAAAAAACATAAAGACCTGTTTTGTAGATATTTAAATTTTGCATCTTTTTTATTCTGAACTGTTTTAATTCAACTTACGGTTTTTCAACAACAGCTCGTTTAATGTTGCAAATCTTCTTTTTACCCCCGAAACTCCCTTAAAAATCGATGTACTGATAAAATTCATGATATCTTTTTCATTCGTTATTAACCCAATAAACACCTGTCCGTATATTACGCGCATCATATACGTATACTTAGTGTATTTTTGGTATACATATATGATCGTACTAATATTACACGTTTATGACTTACGTTTATCGACAAACATAGAAAATACGTATATGATATACGTTTTTTAGCCGAATAAATCCTCCGATCAATGAATAATATACGTTTCAGTTGTGAAGAATAAGTGTGTATATTGTATACGTAGAATATTGGTTTCTGTGACCGAAAATATGTACAGTAATGTTCATTAATGGGTGCCCAGTGGCTAACTTTTTTTTCCGGGAACGAGTCTCCTTTCTGGTCTTTTTTATGTGCCTATGACCGATGAAGCAGTCGACAGAACAGCTTGGGAAACCACGACAAAGCCTCATTCCTCGTACTCGAAAATTTATTATCAATTCGTCTCATTTCACTACTCGCATACTAATCATCCATCCTTCTAGCATTTATGTCGATTGGGTTCATTCCGATCCCTTGACGATATCAAGTCAAAGTCGAAGCCTAAAGTCTGGTTTGAATATGAGAATCTCCACTCTGTATCCATTATCAAGATCTGTGTCCAAATGTTGAAGTCATTTTACAGGCCCCTTGCCAGTTCGAGTCTAGTTCTGCGATGAGAATCTACTCCATGTATCCATTAACAATATTTGTGTCCAAAGCCTAAAGTGCGGTTTGAAAATGAGAATCTACCCCATGTATCGATTATCAAGATGAGTAATGCGATATACTTCA
Organism: Rhogogaster chlorosoma; assembly: GCA_944452935.1. NCBI lineage: Eukaryota > Metazoa > Arthropoda > Insecta > Hymenoptera > Tenthredinidae > Rhogogaster > Rhogogaster chlorosoma. The sequence goes on along the minus strand of OX101803.1, from coordinate 15,632,966 downwards.
TTAAATGTAATTTGCAAATGAAAACATTCAGTCATTGATATTCAGAAATCTCATATACTATTTTTCAGCCATAAAATTAGGAGGTATTTGTCAAGTGAGGTGAAATTATTTCAACGACTCAACTAGATTGATACCTTTAAAGTAGGTTCAATCGGAATCTAAAGGGATAGATAAAATTCAAGTCATGTATTACATTTGTTTGTCTTGTCTTTAATATTCGATGAAGAAAAATTCGAATTACATAAAATATTGACTGAAATCTGAAACAAGCTAAATGGAAAATGCTTAATGGAAACATCAATCTAATGAGTTGAACCCGAGGCCACTTTCCAGCTTGAGTATAGTTCTACGATGAGAAACTACCCCACGTATAGATTATCAAAATCTGCGTCTGCAGCTAGAAGTCATTTTCGAGGCCACTTGCCAGTTCCAATCTGATCCAACGTCTACTAACGTAGAATGAACCTTGCTGCAACTTCTGTCCTATATATAAATAATATAAATTGTGGGAATTTGTTCGAGTCATATCGTCGAGGGATCGAAATAAACCCAATCGACATAAATGCTAGGATGGATGATTAGTATGCGAGTGGTGAAATGAGACGAATTGATAATAAATTTTCGAGTATGAGAATCAGAATGAATTTACAAATGATGAACCCATTTTTTTGACTACGTGTCATCGTACTAATTTTATACCTAATAAGGTTATTACTGGTTCGTTGCAGTGAATCGAAAAACAGTTTAAATCACTGCACAGGTTAATTTTATCTGCGGCTTCTTGACCCCGGCATTATATTTATTGGTTAGGAAAAGCTCCGGGCATTAGGCTCTCCGTAATATGCTAAACTATATAAAATATCTCACATCCATCGAGTCTTAAATGCGGAACATCATGAGGGAAAAATTAATTCAATTTTAATTAATTATTAAAATTATTTGTGCTCTCGCGAACTTAGAGGTTATGCGAATGCGGAATGACAGCGGCGGGAGGCCTTGTCGTGGTTTTCCAAGCTCTCCTGTCGACTGCTTCGTCGGCCATAGGCACATGAAAAATACCAGAAAGGAGACTAGTTCCCGGAAAAAAAAGTTAGCCACTGGGCACCCATTAATGAACATTACTGTACACGCGGTACAATCAGATATAATCAAAAGATACTTTACAATAATCAGATTCGCTTAGCGAAATAGCAAATATTATAAGACAACTGAACTGCGGGAATAATACTTTTTAATACTCAAAAATACCTAATCTATTGAGTCTGAGTCCGCTTTAGCGGCACGAAAACAAGGTTAAGCTGGCTAGCTAGCGAGCGCCTGAGAAGCGATATAAAACAAACTATTATACTACTTTTTAGACTGCGTATCACCGAGCGATACGATACTCGAGCAAATAGGCCCTACTGGCGACGCTAGCGATATTTTATAAAAATGATCTACGATATTCAGACTCAAGTAGCGGTAACAGAAGAAGTAACAATCGATAATCTAAGTTAACAAAAGGTTCATCAACGGAAAACTGCGCAAAATACTAATAGAATAACCCGTAGGTTCGCAAAGGATCAACTACTGACTCGATACAGAATTAATAACTCGATACGGAAGGTATCGAGCGGAAAAGCGTCAATAGGCGATATTGACCGGAAAATCTACGAAATTACTTAATTAAACAACTTAATCTATGACAACTACGTTCAGCCAACCCTCGGGGAGTTGGTAAAATAGTTAGCGACACACCAGGCAAGATAATACGGAATATACGATACAGAAAATCATAGAAAATCACATAAATCAAAGAAATAGCAAATTACATGCGTAATATAGCAGAAAAACAAGCTAGCAAATAGCAGTAAGTAAGCGGTAGCAGAAAATAACGCAAAGCGATAATCAAAGCAACTAAAGCGTAAATATTCCAACAAATTCAACTAACAAATTCAAACAGCAAAATACAATCAGCCACGAAACTCTTGTGCTGAACTTCCTTTCTTTAATATTCTTACTTACGATACTAACCCTTCGTGGTCACACTTCCGCCACCGATCTCGGTGGTCACACTTGGGTTGATTCCACCCAGTCCATTTTCGAACCCGTATTGTGACCAATCTATCGGCCCGAAAATTCTCAAAAAATTACTGAACAACCCTTGGCCCGTATACTTACCGCCGCCAACGCGTAGAGGACACTACAAACTATCGGTAGATGGCGATTAGAGCCCCATCCAATACCGAGAACTAGTAGATATTTATGTCGAAAGGTGGTCACTGGGTGGATTCTACCCAGTGTGACCACGGAGGGCTAAATTACTAAACCTACGATATAAAATGTGCAACCACGCAGCACTTCGGCTACGCACTACCCTAAATCTACGATATTTTAGGAAGTTCAGCGGGACTTTCGTGGATTTACAAGCTAAAGATCTTAAAGACCTTACCTTTACGTTGAGTCTGCTACACGTCACACTTACACTAACTTTAACTTAAACTTTGTCTTTAACTTTAATTTAAACACCCGCACAGCGGTACGATACTAATATTAAGAGTCCGTGAAGCGGAATTATGTTTGGCGGAAACTGATGCGAGAGAGAGCGGTAATCACAGGCGATACGTCTTTACTCAACAATTGCTGAACGTAAAAGTGACGAACGTCTTCCCGATTTTCGGTATCGAGGTGCCTAACGTTCTGACCATGGGGTGGGGGGTCGTACGAGACGTCTCTCTATGCCTGATTGGCTGGCTAAATACCTGACGGTAATTCGCACGACCAGCTCGTCAGCTGATGCGTGCGCGGTGCCGATTCCTTGCCGAGCGGCAAGCGGCAGGCGATAAAGATGCGGTAGGATGCAGTTTCTGCGGTAGGCTGACGTTGGGAAGGAGTGATCTTGGGCTCTAAGATGCGGTACCGTCCTTACGCCACTACTCTCTGCGGGATTCACACTGTCGGGCTCAGCAGCACTGTTGACAGCCTCCTGACAGGACCTGGTGCACTTTTGGCCTGCCAGGAGCACGTGGGACGCTATCCTCGCCCGTCTCCGTGGCTCGTCCTTTTGGAGATACGTTACGCCGTCCTGGCGTCGATATTAGTGGCAGGATCGTTACGATGGTCTCTGGTGCGGTAACGGGAGACTGTAGCGTTAGCGTGCAGTCCTGTACGCCGTCGTTGCAATGCCAGTTGCAAGCGGTAGTGGTATTCTGCTGGCGTGGAGTCGAGATAACCCTGGACTCACAGCGAGAATACTCCCAAGATCTACATCCTTCCCTCCAGTTGGTAGTAGTACGACCCGTGGATGCTCTCATCCCGGGCTTCGTACCGTGGAGGCCTCCGCAGTGGCGTTATGTCGAGGTCATCGCGGTATCTGCCATCCTTCTGCGGAAGTTCTCGTGCGGCAGCGATATGTCGTCTTCTCTTTCTCTCCCTGTCTCTCTTTCTTCTCTCTCCGTCGTACATTAACAAAAAAGTACCTCAAATTACTATTTGTTCAAAAGCTACTATTTGTCCGTGGTGTGCCGCTATTTTCCCGAGGGCGAGACGTGCTTCGCCTCTCTCTCGCTATATGATTACTCTATTTCCTGACTAAGTTATTGCGAAAAAGGTAGCCAGAAGGGCTCCTGTGACGGCAGCAGATCTGCACCGTCACAATATATACATATACAGGGACTTTCTGTAGAGGCGGCACAGTTAGTTCCATTAGCCACCGCCACTATACTCGGTTCACGAAGAGATCGACAGGAGATCGAAACAGAACTCGTCCGGTTCGGCCAGATCCCACCCAACGCGCCGCCCATTTCACCCACTCCACCGCACCACACGGGTCTCACAGCTGAGCAGCCGCGGCTATAGCGACACGGGACCCTCAGTCTTTGAGCCTCTTTGAGCCTAGCGTGCCAAATATATTCGGCGCCCATGCGTACTATAATTTAGATCCGGCGTTGAGTTGCCAGCCCCACTACCCCCACCCGGCTCTCAGGCCGTTCGAAGCTGCGTAACTGCCTGTCGATCTCTCCGTGAACCGAGTATACACACAGGCACGCTTCGTCCATGTGACAACCGAAGACTTCACGCTTATGGTTGCTATACTCTTTGCTCTGTTCAAGCTTCATCATTCTTTTTTTCGGTTGGTATTCCTGGCACACGGACGAAGCGTGCGTGTGTTTGGTGGAACTAGCTGTGCCGTCTCCACAGAAAGTCCCTGTATTCAGTCCAGTATGCGTGAACTTTTTTCTAGCTATTTATTTCACCTAGAAGCCTCCTTTATATAATCATTTCAAAAGTGACCCGAGGGCCTGTGTAGGACTGACGAGAGGAACCCAATACCTGATCTATCTCCCAAAGGTAGGTCAAACAATTTTATTCGTGTAAGTCGGGTGGTGCATCACGACTACCTTCCTTCTTTTCGACTTCGCAAAGCAGCACCACGCACGTAACACTAGCACACTGTATAAATGTCGCATTATTACAGGCGCATTTTGTTTTCAAAAGTTCGACTGCGAAGCAAACTTCGTTAACATTTTGAAAGATTGTTCTTTCATCGCACAGTTTTGATGCAAACCACGCATACCTGATCATGTCACCAAAGATTGGAGAAGATGATTGGTGGTGAACAATTGAATGAATTTTCATATAATCTTCTCTATCATGAATCGTCGGGAATTCCAGGTATAAATGTAGAGAACAACTAGGTGTACCCCGCCACATGTTAACACACATATATATGGGGCATTCCATGCCAATTCGACCAGTTTTAAACCTGACCATCTTAGATTTGCTTGTCAATTTTTTTTATAATTCTACTCGATGAAGAAAGCACCCTGATTTTTTTTCAGATTTTTTTGGTAATCCGCTCATTTTTATGAATTTTTTAAGTGAATCATCGATAGCCCCATTTTTTAAATTTATGTTTTCGATAGTGCTGAATCCGAATACGAAATTGGTTTTTGCAAGTTGCTATCGGGTCTATTTATTTACAAGAATTTGATTGTTTAAACGATAATATCACGAAAACGGTTGCAGATGGAGAAAAAAGTTTAAAAAAAAAGATGTTTGCCATGTAAAAATGAACATTTTTCATTCCATCATTTTTTCTATTTTTTGTCTGTTCATATAGAAACAGGGCTAGCGTATGGACTACTATTCTTAGTTCCACTTTGAAAAATAGTTAGAAAATTCGTTTTTTAATCATCAGATTTTTGTGCATTTTTTCAGATTTTTAAAATGGGGCTATCGATGATTCACTTAAAAAATTCATAAAAAATGAACGGATTATCAAAAAAATCTGAAAAAAAATCAGGGTGCTTTTTTCATCGAGTAGAATCACAATAAAAATTGACAAACAAATCTAAGATGGTCAGGTTTAGGACTGGTCGAATTGGCATGGAATGCGCCATACATATACTGGAATATTTCTACATATAGTTATTATAATTTTCGGAATGTGAAAAAGAATAAAAAAAAGTAAAAAGTTTCTATGAAGAAAAAAAAAATCACGCGCCGAGACTCGAACCAGCGACCCAGCGATTACTAGACTCGATCTCTACCGTCTGCGCTACGCCCTTCGTTGAAACAAGCGTCGTATCTAGTGAATATAAGATCGAGTACAAAACTTCAAAGTCGATCATCTCGGAAAATTCTGAATATTGCATCGAACCGCTTCGGGAAATTCTTATTCAAGGTCCCAACTACACGTACCATAAATATAAAAAAAAAATTCCGTTTGCCGTAAGGTCTCCTTGTAAGTCTTTTAAGTTTTCTTCCGTTCTGTGCCGCCTTCGCTGGGCTACGCCCCGATTAAAAGGTAGTTCTTTTTCTGTTCAGATCACGACCATCCGTCTCCGAGCGCATTTCTTGCCTTGTTGCCGCCTAACGGCCGATTTCAAACTCCGCGTCAGACGGATTGCCGTGGTCATCTCTTTATTTTCTGATCTAGGCTACTTAAGATTAAGTTTGCACTTTCCTGGACCCGTAACGCTCTGGGGAGATCATTAATATCGTACCGCTGCCGTTCCGTTTGCTTCCGTTATCATTTTTCTTTATTTTACCGAGTAAAAGTAGTGTGTAAGCTACCTAGTCGTTATCGAGGCTAGCGCATTTATTGGTAAATTAATTTTATCTCGTCCTTTTTGGTATTGTATGTAGTAGCTTCACACACCCTAAGTTACCGATTTGATACTTTTTTTTTGTATTATTCTTCTGGTTTATCGAGATTATATTCAGTTCCGTTAAGTACAGTATCTTGCCGTTTTAAAGTGTGTTATTTCTACGCCCCCATGTTCCCCTCTCCGTCTAACTAGCCGGTTTCCTGCTCAGTTTTGCGTTTTGTTTGTGGCTTGTTTTGATCTTTCTTTTAGTTCCGTCTCGCTTTCTCTTATCTGGCACATTCGTGTGTCTGGCACCCAACATTACCTTCTCTGTCTATTTATTTGATTTTGGCGTGAGATTCACGTTGGTGTTCTTTGTGCGGGATTGGTTTTTCTATCTAGTTCCTCCGGATAGGAAAATTGCTCGTTACAAGGTATATGTAATTACGCGCTCATATATGGTTCACTTCTCTATCACTAGGATGTAGTTCCGCGGCATTTTGCCTATCTACCCTTGTTGCTATGTGAGCCGACCATCTCGGTATAATGTATTCTCGCCGCTTGCGCATATCGCGCTCGTCACTCGTTGCAGTACATACAGGATGATTTAATTTGCGCGCACCATTTGGTAAGGGTAGATTCCTTGTGAAATTCTGAAACTAATTTTCGTTCACCAAAAAGTCGTGGCATTGATAGTTTTCGGGCTACAGAAGGTCTCAGTTGACCAATCACAGAGCCTCAAGCGTAGTAAGTTAGGGCCGGGTCAAAAGTGTAAGACTAGCAGTGCCCGTGGCGCGTCGATTTCCGATGAAATAAAAATAAATTATTAAATCTAGTGATAGATTCTTTCATCATATGGCATTGAGGTTACATTTATTGATGAGGGTTAACGGCGTCATCGCCAGAAGTTGTCTGCATACAACTTGGTTATCTGCCTTGGTTATCTGTGACTAGGACCACCGCTACGTCGGCTTCGTCCTCCAGGTCCACCGCTACGTAGTTTTCGTCCTCCAGGTTTACTGCTACGTAGTTTTCGTTCCCCAGGTGCATCGGTACATGGTTCTTGTCCTCCAGGTCCACCGCTACGTAGTCTTCGTCCTCCAGGTCCATCGCTACGTAGTGTTCGTCCTCTAGGTTCGCTGCTACACATGTTTTTTTTGGACCTGGAGGACGAGAAATACATAGCGGTGGACCTGGAGGATGAAAACTATGTAGCGGTGGACCTAGAGGACGAAAAATGCGTAGCGGTGGACCTGGAGGACGAAAACTACGTAGCGGTGGACTTGGGGGTCGAAAACTATGGTGCGGTCGACCTGGAGGATGAAAACTACGTAGTGGTGGACCTGGAGGACAAGAACCATGTACCAATTGACCTGGGGGGCGAAAACTACGGTGCGGTCGATCTGGAGGACGAAGCCGACGTAGGAGTGGTCCTGGTCACAGATAACCAAGGCATATGTTGTATGCAGACAACTTCTGGCGATGACGCCGTTAACACTCATCAATAAATGTAACCTCAATGCCATATGATAAAAGAATTTATCACTAGATTGATTCATTTATCAAGATTCGCGGCAGCGAATCGCCGAGTTCCCAAACCAAACTCGGCGCGCCAGCCACGAAACATTTACCCGAGCCAGCTCTTGTTCTTGTAAAAAATCTGTCATATCTTTCGAACCGCTGATTATTTCCTAATAAAATTTATATGGGCGTAAGACCCTCGCCATTTGACCTTGCTCGCGAAATTTCGACAAAATCTACCGCGTGGTTCCGGAGATATTGACCGTCGAAGTTGATCGAAAAACACAATCTTCTTCTTCTTCTTCTCCTTCTTCTTCTTCGTTGCAGACCGTTCTTCTTGGGACCACGATATCTGTCGAACCGTTGCACTTATGAACTTGCCATTCGGAAGGAGTGTTCTCGTCACCGAAATCTCGCCCCCTATTGTTTTTGAGCAATAATTGACCACGCATAACTGAGTTATTAATAATATTAATTATTTTACAAAATGCGATCACAGAATTATTGATCGATGCCTGATTTACAAAATGCGCATGCGCAGCAGCAAATCGCGGCCGCGTGCCAGTATGATTATAATATAATATTATTATTGTAACGTGTGCGTTTAGCCAACACACGCTAGCGCACACGTACAGTAGTGTTCATGTATGGATGCCCAGTGGCTAACTTTTTTTTCCGGGAACGAGTCTCCTTTCTGGTGTTTTTTATGTGCCTATGATCGATGAAGCAGTCGACAGGAGAGCTTGGGAAACCACGACGATAGCCTCCCGCCGCTGTCATCCCGCATTCGCATAACCTCTAAGTTCGCGAGAGCATAAATAATTTTAATAATTAATTAAAATTAAATTAATTCTTCCCGCATATTGTTTTGCATTTAAGACTCGATGTGAAATAATATTTCATATAGCTTAGCAATATATCACGGAGAGCCTAATGCCCGGAGCTTTTCCTAACCAATAAATATAATGCCGGGAACAAAAAGCCGTTGATAAGGTTAACCTGTGCAGTGATTTAAACTGTTTTCCGATTCACTGCAACGAATCGGTAATAGTATAATCTTGTGAGGTATAAAATTATAACGATAACACGAAGTAAAAAAAAAACGCGTTCATAATTTGTAAATTCATTATGATTTTCATACTCGACAATTTATTATCAATCCGTCTCATTTCACTACTCGTATACTAATCATCCATCCTTCTAGCATTTATGTCGATTGGGTTTATTTCTATCCCTCGACGATATGACTCAAACGAATTCCCACAATTTGTAGGACAGAAGTTGCAGCAGGGTTAATCCTACGTTAGGAGCAACGCTCTTGAGAATCCATACAGTTTCCATCGTTGGATCAGACTGGAACTAGCAAGTGGCCTCAAAGATGATTTCGAGCTGCGGACGCAGATATTGATAATCTATACGTAGGATAGTTTCTCGTCGTAGAACTATACTTAAGCTGGAAAGTGGCCTCAGCTTCAACTAATTAGACTGCTTTTTCCATTGGGCATTTTCCATTTAGCTTGTTTCAGATTTCACTAAATATTTTATATAATTCGAATTTTCCTTCATTGAATATTAAAGACCAGACATTTCGATTATTTCGAAAAAATCTAATACATTACTTGAATTTTATCTATCCGTCTGTATTCTGATTGAACCTCTTTGATATAGCAGTATAAATCTAGCTGAGTCCTTGAAATAATTTCACCTCACTTTACAAATAACTCCTAATTTTCATTTCTGAAAAAAATATATGAAATTTCTGAATATCAATGACTGAATTTTTTTATTTGCAAATTACATTCAATGAAGTATATCGCATTACTCATCTTGATAATCGATACATGAGGTAGATTCTCAATTTCCAACCACACTTCAAGTTTGGGACGCAGATCTTGATAATGGATACAGGAGGTAGATTCTCATTTTCAAACCAGACTTCAAGATTGGGACGCAGATCTTGATAATGGATATAGGAGGTAGATTCTCATTTTCAAACCAGACTTCAAGTTTGGGACGCAGGTCTTGATAATGGATACAGGGGGTGGATTCTCATTTTCAAACCAGACTTCAAGTTTGGGACGCAGATCTTGATAATGGATACAGGAGGTAGATTCTCATTTTCAAACCAGACTTCAAGTTTGGGACGCAGATCTTGATAATGGATACAGGGGGTGGATTCTCATTTGCGAACTAGAGATCAAGTTTGGGACGCAGATCTTGATAATGGATACAGGGGGTAGATTCTCATTTTCAAACCAGAGATCAAGTTTGGGACGCAGGTCTTCAGAATCAATACAGGGGTGGATCCTCATTTTCAAATCTGACTTCAACATTTGGTCGCAAGACCCTCCCAGTTGAAAATGTACAAATAGTCGAACATTTTGTGGATCACAATCCATTCGACAGTTCGGTGGCCGTTGTTCAGGACTTTCACCTGGATGTAAGCCTGCTCACCGTGCGCAGGCATTTGAAGGAAGCACACATCATCTGTGACAAGCCAGTGAAAAAAACCAGCTCAACAGATGATTACTGAGCTATCAGTATTTTGTCCAATACCCGTTATTATCGATTACTGCCTGGAGACGTCTTGGCATTGAGTTAATGCAATTGGCTACAATGGCGGGATATTCACGTAAGCCTTCCCATGTTTGTCGGACCACGGCTTGTAGTTCTGGCATGGTTCGAGCTTCTCCAGATATTCTATTTAGTTGCATTATTGCCCACATATTTTCTATGGGGTTCAGGTCGGGGGACTTAGCAGGATGTGGGAGCACATGAATATCTGGGTGCAGTGCGATCCAGTCTCTCACGAGGTGGGCCGTGTGCACTGCACTATTGTCGTGTACCATGTTGATCACTGGGTACTGATCAACAGGATACAAGCGACGAACGGACGGATAGAAATGATTTTCCAGGATATTCACGTAATCGAAACGGTTCATATGTGCTCCCACTTCCTGTATCTCGCCAACACCATCGGGAGTGATGTAGCCCCAGTAAGCGAGCGAGATGCGACCGCTATGGGCGTCCTGAACCACATAGTTTGGATCTAATCGCGCGTTATTGCTCCTGGGCCTCCAAACATGCTTACGTCCGTCTTCAGCAGTGCAAAACGTTTTTTCGTCCATGAAAACTGTGCGTGACCAAAATGCAGGCTCTGCGCGAAGATAATTATGCGCATACGCAAGCCTCTGAGCTCGGTGATCATCTGTCAAGCTGGTTTTCTTCACTGGCTTGTCACAGATGATGTGTGCTTCCTTCAAACGCCTGCGCACGGTGAGCGGGCTTACATCCAGGTGAAAATCCTGAACAAAGGCCACCGAACTGTCAAATGGATTGTGGTCCACAAAATGTTCGACGATTTGGACATCCTCAACTGGGAGGGTCTTACGTGCCCCTTTATTGTTCACGCGGTGATCCAGTAAGGCGTCCTCTCCATTCTCCTTGAACTTCCGCACCCATTTCCTCACAGTCTTCACCTGACAACCGAGTCTCACCGCAATTCTATTTTCGTCCCATCCTGCCTCATGCATCCCGATGATGCGTCCACGCCTAATCACTAAAAACGTTTGAACAGCGTTACAACAGACTTGTAATAGCTTAAATCACAACCACATACGTAATGGATATTCATTTCTATATCAAACAATGGTGTGAACTATATACTGAATATATACTCATTAAAAAATTTAAGGGGTGACTTTCATTTTAGCCTCAAATACTTATTTTCGAAATACTTCACATAATCAAGAATTAACTGATCGAGATGAAGGAAATTGCATTCACAATTTATGAATTTTTTTTCTAAGTTCGGTTTCACTAGCAATTCAGTAATTAATCAGCTGTTACAATTATCGCAAAGAAGTCTTGCAAAATGTTATAGATGGAACCCACCGGCAGCAATTGAATAAAGAAAATATTTCTCACATCCACCGTATTCTGTAAATTTGAATTATGAAACAAGCGCGCAAAATACCTGACAAATTGACACCGTGCTGCCGCTCCATTATCAGTTAAGTAATATATTGAGTATGTTTTCGTTGTATCAATATACACTATTATTCTTGTTTGCAGCAAGAATAGTCAGCGAGATAGCGAACAAAAGAAGAATTATTATTTAACAATTGAAGATTGATATTCGATCGTCATGCATGTGAATGAGAATCTACCCTGTGTTTTGATTATCAAGATCTGCGTCCCAAACTTGAAGTCTGGTTTGAGAATGAGAATCTACCTCCTGTATCCATTATCAAGACCTGCGTCCCAATCTTGAAGTCTGGTTTGAAAATGAGAATCCACCCCCTGTATCCATTATCAAGACCTGCGTCCCAAACTTGAAGTCTGGTTTGAAAATGAGAATCTACCTCCTGTATCCATTATCAAGACCTGCGTCCCAAACTTGAAGTCTGGTTTGAAAATGAGAATCTACCCCCTGTATCCATTATCAAGATCTGCGTCCCAAACTTGAAGTGTGGTTGGAAATTGAGAATCTACCTCATGTATCGATTATCAAGATGAGTAATGCGATATACTTCATTGAATGTAATTTGCAAATAAAAAAATTCAGTCATTGATATTCAGAAATTTCATATATTTTTTTCAGAAATGAAAATTAGGAGTTATTTGTAAAGTGAGGTGAAATTATTTCAAGGACTCAGCTAGATTTATACTGCTATATCAAAGAGGTTCAATCAGAATACAGACGGATAGATAAAATTCAAGTAATGTATTAGATTTTTTCGAAATAATCGAAATGTCTGGTCTTTAATATTCAATGAAGGAAAATTCGAATTATATAAAATATTTAGTGAAATCTGAAACAAGCTAAATGGAAAATGCCCAATGGAAAAAGCAGTCTAATTAGTTGAAGCTGAGGCCACTTTCCAGCTTAAGTATAGTTCTACGACGAGAAACTATCCTACGTATAGATTATCAATATCTGCGTCCGCAGCTCGAAATCATCTTTGAGGCCACTTGCTAGTTCCAGTCTGATCCAACGATGGAAACTGTATGGATTCTCAAGAGCGTTGCTCCTAACGTAGGATTAACCCTGCTGCAACTTCTGTCCTACAAATTGTGGGAATTCGTTTGAGTCATATCGTCGAGGGATAGAAATAAACCCAATCGACATAAATGCTAGAAGGATGGATGATTAGTATACGAGTAGTGAAATGAGACGGATTGATAATAAATTGTCGAGTATGAAAATCATAATGAATTTACAAATTATGAACGTGTTTTTTTTTTACTTCGTGTTATCGTTATAATTTTATACCTCACAAGATTATACTATTACCGATTCGTTGCAGTGAATCGGAAAACAGTTTAAATCACTGCACAGGTTAACCTTATCAACGGCTTTTTGTTCCCGGCATTATATTTATTGGTTAGGAAAAGCTCCGGGCATTAGGCTCTCCGTGATATATTGCTAAGCTATATGAAATATTATTTCACATCGAGTCTTAAATGCAAAACAATATGCGGGAAGAATTAATTTAATTTTAATTAATTATTAAAATTATTTATGCTCTCGCGAACTTAGAGGTTATGCGAATGCGGGATGACAGCGGCGGGAGGCTATCGTCGTGGTTTCCCAAGCTCTCCTGTCGACTGCTTCATCGATCATAGGCACATAAAAAACACCAGAAAGGAGACTCGTTCCCGGAAAAAAAAGTTAGCCACTGGGCATCCATACATGAACACTACTGTACATACGTCACAACACCCCCCACTCGCAAATACGCGACATCTTGGTCCGCGCGACCATTATATAAAGACAGGTGACACCGCACTAGGGATGGGCGATATTCATAAAAATATCGATATTGTATATCGATACATATCGACATATAAAATATCGATACGCTTAAATATCGGACATTGGGGTATCGATATTTCGATATATCGATATGATAGAGCTCAAATAAAATAGACTACGTTACCATTATTTTAGCAGTACAAAATCAGAGATACTAAAATAATTGAATTTAGATCATTAGTTAAAAATGTAAATAGTTTATTATCGGGGACAATTAACAAGGATTAAGAATAATAGGAGAAAAGACTGAGACTTATATGATTTGGAAAATATTATATAAGTTTGAACTGCATAAAGTATTGCCTAAATGTGCCACTCTTCTATAGGTAATGAATTGAGAAAAATTAACATTTGTAAATGCTGACTTGTTAACCTATTCCGCAAGTCAGTCATTATGAGCCCAGCTAAAGAGAACAAGCGCTCTGATGACACCGAGCTTGCAGTTATACATAAGTATCGCCTGGCAAGTGTATAAAGTTTTGATGGTCGATACTGATTCCAAAACTCGATTGGGCTTTGGTGACGCTCAATCGGATCTTGATTGAGGTAATATTTAAAGTCATCAGGCATTTCATTTTGTGCATGATTTTCCTCTTTTCTGACCTTTCTTAAATTTACCAAACTGTCATGAAATGACCAGAAATCACTTGAATTTGGGGCTGGTCCAATTTTAACCTCGCCACATTCTTCAGGTGTCAAGTTTTCAACACTAGCCGTGTTTAGCATTTTCATGATCTTACTGATGGCGTTGGAGCAATGTAAAATATTGGCGAAATGTATCTTTCGGAACCGTGGATCCAATATAGTTGCCACTGCTAACAAAGTCATTTGCTCTATATTTTCAAATCTCTTCGAGAATTCCGCAATGAGGAGATTTTTTAGGCGTAACCCTGTATCTGTGTTAAGGGAGCTTTCCAGTGTGACAGCCCAAAAAATCGCTGTTTTTCGCGATTTTTTTTTTTAAAGAAAAAATAATCTAATCGGTCCGGTTTTTTTTTTGTATATTAATTGGGTATTGAAGAAAACAAAACAATTTTTTAAAGATCGATTTATTTATTAATTAATATCTATAAAAATGATGAAACAATTGTTGCAGAAAATGCACTTGGATGTGGTGTCCACGTTGGGGGTCACAATTTTGATCTGAAACAAAAAACACAAAAAGATTATTGATCGGTATATAATTGGCTTTCGTGCTATGGAGGCTTTTTTTTTTTTTTTGACATCTTCCTATTTTTTTGTAAAAAAAAATGCTAAAATCGATACTTTTCGTTCAAACCGGCGCCATTTTTGCAAAAAAAAAAAGCCTCCATAGCACGAAAGCCAATTATATACCGATCAATAATCTTTTTGTGTTTTTTGTTTCAGATCAAAATTGTGACCCCCAACGTGGACACCACATCCAAGTGCATTTTCTGCAACAATTGTTTCATCATTTTTTATAGATATTAATAAATAAATAAATCGATCTTTAAAAAATTGTTTTGTATTCTTCAATACCCAATTAATATACAAAAAAAAAACCAGACCGATTAGATTATTTTTTCTTTAAAAAAAAAAAATCGCGAAAAACAGCGATTTTTCGGGCTGTCACACTGGAAAGCTCCCTTAACTTCGTATACACCCAAATTATGTTTCAGTGAGGCGACAATAGGTATAATTTGACTCGCCGTGACATATTTCTCTCCAGAAACTAACAGAGTTGCCTCCTTGAATGGATTGAGTAAATCAATGAATTCTCTTACTACTTGCAGCTCAGCAGCTGTAAGCATTTCTGGACCAGAAACCGATTCTAACAGAATGACACTAATTTTGTTTCCCAATTCCGAAAATCTGACTAGCATATCATGCGAACTATTCCAACGGGTATCAATGCAGTTTATCAATTTTAATGTCGAAACTGCTCTTAATTGATCTGTAGCGACTACAGATTTTTTGAAATACGACACAATAGCTTTAACTTTATTGCACAATGCGCTGATAACTTCATCTCTCTGAATTATTTTAGATGGTACTAAATTTAGGAGATGTGCGAAACACGGCATCTGCTTTTCTGCGCCAAAAGCATCAGTCACAGCTTTCTTTATATTTGCAGCACTGTCCGAAACAACAGCAACGATACTGGCTTTATCTATTTCCCAATCCTTGACTACCTGCAATAACCAGATTTTGATATTTTCTGACGTATGGCGTTCTTCTAATTCTATAACACCAATTACAACATTCTTGTGCGTATCTTTTTGAAGGTAGTGTGCTGTCACGCCTAAATAACTTTTAGTATTTAATGGGTCAGTCCAAATATCTGTTGTGAGGCATAAGTCAGAGACTTGGGCTAATTCGTTTTTGACTATCGTCGATAATACGTGATATTTGTCCTCCATAAGAGTCGTTGTAGTTTTTCTATTAGGCGGCTTATACAGGGGTGCAGCTTTTTTCATAAGAACTCTAAAGCCTTCGGAGTCCACAAGGCTAAAAGGTAAATTATTTTTTGCCAAGAAGAATAGAAGTCCGTTGGTTATATCGTTTGATTTATCTCCTCCCTCTGGAAAGACAATTGGTAATTGAAAGTGAATGAATTAAACTTCACACCCAATATATAAAAGAAAAAAAAAATCAGATCAAAAAAATAAACTGTATTATTTAGCTACCTTGATAAGACTTCTGATTCATGAAAGTATCTTCAAGTCTGGATTGTTTCTTTTTTGGCTCTCCTCTGAATCGTGTTGAAAAAGAACTACTTGATGATGCTGATTCTGCTGGAGATACGGGAGGTTCATCAAAATAATCAGGGTCGTCACATCCAGACTCACTTTCATTACTCGGCTGTAATTTTTACACACGATAGATAATACATTTTCTGTCATACGACAATAGTCTAGAGAAAATTCAATTTACTCACCAGCTGTCTTCTTTTCAATAGATTGACAGGTTTATCGTTTGCAAACTCGTCAACATTAACATCCATTTGTAATTTAGGATGGTAGCGTTTGATGTGTGCTTTCAAATTGGAAGTATTTCCACTTGTTTTGACATCTGACTTGCAGATCTTACACACGGCTATATTATCTTTTTTTATGAAATACTTCCATAAAATACTAGGCGCCACTATAAAACCAAAGGTGTTGATTATTCGCAACAAAAAAAAAAACAGTATATAAGACTAGACAAAATATATTAAAGAGGCAGGAATAACAGATTTCAATGAAAAGAAAAGGATATGTATGGATGTTACGTGTATGATCGTACTGTTATAAATCAGTCAAAAAGCTAGGAAGTTGTCAAGTTGAGGTTAAGGAGCCGATTTAATTTCATACCCAAGCCACGCTGTAAAATCATGCAAAGATCAAAACATTGTTAAATATAACGCACCAACAAACACAAGGCAGTAACGTATCATGAAATAAACGTCAGATAATCAAGTTTTTGATATTAATTTATTATGATGAATATTCCTACGTTTAACCTTACCTTTTGTCTTGCATCATTGTAAAATGTGAATGTAAATTCAACGGTTTCGACCGTGGTTTCGACGCAGCAGCTAAACTGGCCTCTGCAAGTCTGCACACTTTGAAGTTTCAAAATGTCGAACTGTGATTGGCACGTTATACGAGTCACGACAGATAGCCGAACTGCGCGTGCGACGTGCGTTCCGCAATATACTGTCAAATGTCAATATCGAAATTCGATATCGGCTATTACGATATCGATACAGCGATATATCAGACCACTAAATATCGACGATAAATATCGATATTTTTGCGTGAAAATATCGATATATCGATATATCGATATATATCGCCCATCACTACACCGCACTCATCAGCGGATTTGAAGCAAAGCGCCCAACCGACTCACAAACGATAGCTGGACTCACTTGCCAAAGCGGCAGTGAGATCCTAAATAGCAATTTAGATTCAAATCATTCAACATATTAAAATCACAATTTAACAAACTTAAAATCTTGCATCGTGCCAAAGCGGCCTTTGTACAAGTAAATTCAAACAAAATCGACAGTTAGCTAAAGCAGCAGCTAGTACGGCATAACGTAACCTATAATTTAGAAAAATAAAAGAAACAAAAAGACACAAAAGCCAAAAAGAGAAACATTAGACGAAACACGCAATAATTTAGGACACGATTTAAATTTATGACTTAGACTTATTATTTTGGTTTTGTTAAAATTCGAGTCAACATTTGTTTTTATTTTATGTTATATTATTATAATTTTTTTGTTAAGCTCGAGTGAGCGACATGTTGACTAATTAAATTCTCAAATTCCTCAAAATGAGGAATTTGATCATTCTTAACCATTTTTCTTAATCTTGTTTTCACGTTTGCAATTAATCTAATAATTCAAACTTTTCAGAATTAAAATCATTTCAGCTAGAAGGCAGCTTCGGCGTAGTACAGGCAGCTACGGTGTAGCTATAATTGGCACCCTAGTCTGAGTACTACGACCCAAGTCTGTAACAGGCAGCTTCGGTGAGTTGGAACTCAAGGCAGCTACGATAGAGCTATAATTGCTATCCTAGTCTGTGAGTCTAGCATATCCCAAGTCTGTAGGGAGGCAGCCCTGGTAGAGTAAAATCTATCCGAGTCTGTAATTAGGGTCAACAAAGGGTTTTTTCAACTTTTCCCAGGAGGAGCTCCAAATCATTACCCGTGACAAAGATACTCACGCGAACTTGGATAACTTCACTAGCCCTCAGCTAGTGAAGCATATCCCCAGAAGTTACATTATATTATTATAGTATTATTTATAATCATATTTCATTTATCATTGTTATTATTATTGTCATTATTATTGATGCGTCACGTCTACTCGTGCTCCCCAAAAAAATTTGTACTCAGTAATGTGTCCGCACCGCAGTTTTCGGTGTCCAGGTCCTTCGCTCCGTAGTTTTCGGTATCCAGGTCCTTCGCTCCGTAGTTTTCGGTATCCAGGTCCTTCGCTCCGCAGTTTTCGGTGTCCAGGTCCTTCGCTCCGTAGTTTTCGGTATCCAGATCCTTCGCTCCGTAGTTTTCGGTGTCCAGATCCTCCGCTCCGTAGTTTCTAGTGTCCAGGTCCTCCGCTCCGTAGTTTTTGGTGTTTAATTTAACTTCATCAATTCAAAACTCAATCTTTATACTCATAAATTTTTAGAAGCTTGTCTGTTTTCTTGCAACAAAATTGAAATATTATTGTACATATTGTAACTTGTGGGGATATGCTTCACTAGCTGAAGGCTAGTGAAGTTATCCAAGTTCGCGTGAGTATTTTTGTCACGGGTAATGATTTGGAGCTCCTCCTGGGAAAAGTTAAAAAAAACCTTTGTTGACCCTAATTACAGACTCGGATAGGTTTTATTCTACCAGAGCTGCCTCCCTACAGACTTGAGATATGCTAGACTCACAGACTAGGATAGCAATTATAGCTCTATCGTAGCTGCCTTGAGTTCTAACTCACCGAAGCTGCCTGTTACAGACTTGGGTCGTAGTACTCAGACTAGGGTGCCAATTATAGCTACACCGTAGCTGCCTGTACTACGCCGAAGCTGCCTTCTAGCTAAAACGATGTTAAATTCTGAAAGTTTGAAAAAGTGAGGTTAAGTTAGCACAAAATAGTTGATAAAGATTAGATTCCTTTGATACTGATCACAACAGTCATTTGGCTGTTGTTTCTTATTTATTAAACATTTGTGAAATACGTTTTAAATTTAACAAAATCAAAAATATTTACAAAAACAAAATAATCAAACAAAAATGAAAAAACATAATATTTTACTTCCTTTCAGTTCGCAGTTGAATCTAACCTAAAAATTATTCTAAATCGTAACCTATTCGCCGCGCGTGTCGTCTTTATTCTTTTCTGTTCGGATTTTGAATTTTATTCTTTATGAAATTCTTTGTTTATTGATTTGATAGGAAAATTGCCGTTTTGGCTAATTTTATAACCTTTTATTTTGTTGAAAGTTATTTCAATGAAATACCGCTTTGGCTAAGACTTGAATCTACTTTTGAAATCCTTTTTTTTTTTTAAATATGTGCCGCTTTTGGCGTTTACTATATTTTTCTGTAATTTTGAATCAAATATGAAATTTTTATGAAATTTTTGCCATGTGGCTGGAAGAGTGATTCTACGTTATTGCGAGTCGGCTGGCCGCTTTGGCACGATTCCGCTCTGATTGAACATTTCGCGTGTGAGTCGGCAGGCCGCTTTGGCTCAATTCCGCTAGTGAGCGTGGCGTCGCCTGAGTTTATACAGGGTCACCCAAGACCCCCGGACCGGAAGGAATAGGTGAATTCCTCGATGGATTTTGAGACGAAATTTCCTTTTCGAAAACTTCGTCCGATCAACGGTGTCCAAGTTATTAAAGATTAAGAGTAGCCAATCAGCGCCTCGCTTTAGGTCCGTGCCAGTGCCGGGTCAATAGTGAACGGCGGGCAGGGCCCGTGGTTTATTTTACATTTGGCTACTTTCTTCTTCACTTTACGATCGACGTGTCTACGAACTTTACGAACTACGGTCCGGTCAACCTGGACACGTAGAACTACGGCCCGGTAGAAAAAAAAAAAAAAGAAAAGAAAAAAAAAAAATAATAATAATAACAATAATAATAATAATAATATTAATAATAATAATAATAATGATAATGATAATGATAATGATAATGATAATGATAATGATAATGATAATGATAATGATAATGATAATGATAATGATAATGATAATGATAATGATAATGATAATGATAATGATAATGATAATGATAATGATAATGATAATGATAATGATAATGATAATGATAATGATAATGATAATGATAATGATAATGATAATGATAATGATAATGATAATGATAATGATAATGATAATGATAATGATAATGATAATGATAATGATAATGATAATGATAATGATAATGATAATGATAATGATAATGATAATGATAATGATAATGATAATGATAATGATAATGATAATGATAATGATAATGATAATGATAATGATAATGATAATGATAATGATAATGATAATGATAATGATAATGATAATGATAATGATAATGATAATGATAATGATAATGATAATGATAATGATAATGATAATGATAATGATAATGATAATGATAATGATAATGATAATGATAATGATAATGATAATGATAATGATAATGATAATGATAATGATAATGATAATGATAATGATAATGATAATGATAATGATAATGATAATGATAATGATAATGATAATGATAATGATAATGATAATGATAATGATAATGATAATGATAATGATAATGATAATGATAATGATAATGATAATGATAATGATAATGATAATGATAATGATAATGATAATGATAATGATAATGATAATGATAATGATAATGATAATGATAATGATAATGATAATGATAATGATAATGATAATGATAATGATAATGATAATGATAATGATAATGATAATGATAATGATAATGATAATGATAATGATAATGATAATGATAATGATAATGATAATGATAATGATAATGATAATGATAATGATAATGATAATGATAATGATAATGATAATGATAATGATAATGATAATGATAATGATAATGATAATGATAATGATAATAATAATGATAATAATAATAATAATAATAATAATAATAATAATAATAATAATAATAATACGCGTCGATCGTAAAGTGAAGAAGAAAGTAGCCAAATGTAAAATAAACCACGGGCCCTGCCCGCCGTTCACTATTGACCCGGCACTGGCACGGACCTAAAGCGAGGCGCTGATTGGCTACTCTTAATCTTTAATAACTTGGACACCGTTGATCGGACGAAGTTTTCGAAAAGGAAATTTCGTCTCAAAATCCAACGAGGAATTCACCTATTCCTTCCGCTCCGGGGGTCTTGGGTGACCCTGTATAGCCGCCGCGCGGACCAAGATGTCGGGTGTCCTCGAGTGGGGGGTGTGGTGACGTATGTACGTGTGACGTAGTAGCGCACACGTTACAATATACGCATATAACATATTATACATTCCAAATCAGTTTAATCGTTTATATAGCTGTTAAAATAAAAGGCATGTCTCTACTAAAGATTATTAAAAATAATAACGTGTAATTATGTTGGTAATGAAGTATTATATCATATCATAATAAAAGGTAAATCATTTTTTTTAATTTTCAAAGTCGTTTATTCACATGTTTATAAATTTACAGCTTACAGTTCTGTCTTTAAACATTATTATCATACAAAATTGGTCCACGCGTCTTTCATTCAAACTTGACAGGGAAATGGTTACAAAGCGTCGAGAAATAGGAAAGAAATGAAATTTTCAATTAGAAAATTATTGGACATTTTTTTTTTCTTTTATATAATTGAAGAACCAATTTTGTAGAAATTAATGTACGAAAAAATTTTTTTTACACCTATTTATTTGAGAAATAAAACAAAAATTCTTATATGTATTTTGAATAGGAAAGGGGACCCCTCCCTGCGACAGCTCAATTTTTGAGATATCGAGCTGAAATTCTGAAGGAATTTTTTTCCGTGACAACGAAATTTTTGAAATACATTTATTCCGGAAAAAATGGTCTTCTGACACAGTCTGATGTATATATTTTTTAGATCAACTTGAAAAATATTGTAGAATCTCATAAAGGTCTGTTTAAATTGGACATTGTTATTTTACGTAAGAGTTTCACGATCAAACAATTGTAGAACATTTGCCGTATTCTATGATCGTACGACATCTAAATATGTTGCACTGTCTAAATAAAATGGAATCATGGGTAAGATAAACTATAATAATCCGAACAAGCTATTGTATTATTCTCAAAACGAGATTTCTTGGCCGAATAAAATAGCTCGTATCTTTTGCGCAACTTCCAAAATACACTTGTTCATTGTAGCACATGCATTCCATTGCGAATGATCGGAAGTTGATCTTTATACATGTGTAATATGTAGAATACATTAAAGTCAGCTTAGCGCTGACCCGTTTGCTCATACAAAAAGTAATGAAATAACGGCAAAAACATTGTAAATGTAAAAAATTAAAACCGAGTTCCAAAATGGTTTCCCCAGCCAAAAACTCGAGAACATCCATACTCTTTTTCAGCGTCAGATTACAAACATCATTTCCTTACAAAAATAGTACAACATAATACGTGAAATCAGGCATCGAAGCCGAGCGTTCCCTTTGTTAATTTTCAGACTTCAAATTATGTTCTTCAAATGCTAATCAATGGAAATGAATGGAAAACCAATAGAATCATTGATAAAACCTGTGATAAAACAGCATATTGGCGACGGAAAATATTGCTGAAGGAAGTTAGCTCGTATGATGATACGAAATTATCAATTGCACTCTTTTTTTTAAATTATTTCTTCCAGTCAATGTGTAACGATCACACCCACAAAATTGTCGGGAGCATGATCAAATACTGTTAGGATATTCTTGGCATTGATAATATATTTATTATTGTAGACTGAAACTGCGATATAGTAGTAGTTTATATGGCAATGGCGCAGAAAGACCTCATCTTCGAATCGTGTGACACTTTCACACTCCTCATAAAGTCCTTTTCAGTGCCCGTGCCCTACATACTATCCTTTTTTTCTTCAAATTTAAAAATCAGAAAACATTTTCCACGCACTAGTGCTTCGTGGTTTTCGCAAGAGGTTGTGTTGAAACAAATGAATGAAAGGAATGAGTAATCCGTTGAAAATTGAAGTTAAAAAAATACCTATAGTGTGTTCATAACAAGAACTAATGGTCCAGGCACGGTGATCTCAGTAATTTAAATTCGAATGCAAGTTTTGAAGAAGAGTTCAATTTCATTCTGCATCCATTGTTTACCGATTTTCGACTAAAGTTATAACGCCATGCTACAAACATGTCACATCCATAAAACGATACATACTTATACTGGACGTACCCATTATCGGTACACTTCGGTGATGCTCTTGCAACGTCTCTCTTTCTATTCGACTTACAGTATAGATACACATATTCTGCATTGAAAGATGCACTAATTGCTGATCTTACCTCACACTTCAGCAATTGATAATTTTCAGAACAATCTATGCCCGCCGAGTTCGTATCATCATACGAGCTAGCTTCCTTCAGCAATATTTTCCGTCGCCAATATGCTGTTTTATCACAGGTTTTATCAATGATTCTATTGGTTTTCCATTCATTTCCATTGATTAGCATTTGAAGAACATAATTTAAAGTCTGAAAATTAACAAAGGGAACGCTCGGCTTCGATGCCTGATTTCACGTATTATTTTGTACTATTTTTGTAAGGAAATGATGTTTGTAATCTGACGCTGAAAAAGAGTATGGATGTTCTCGAGTTTTTGGCTGGGGAAACCATTTTGGAACTCGGTTTTAATTTTTTACATTTACAATGTTTTTGCCGTTTTTTATTTCATTGGAAATCGACGCTCCACGGCCACTGCTAGTCTTATACTTTTGACCCGGCCCTAACTTGCTACGCTTGAGGCTCTGTGATTGGTCAACTAAGACCTTCTGCAGCCCGAAGACTATTAGTCCCATGACTTTTTGGTACAGGAAAATTAGTCTTAGAATTTCACAAGGAATCTACCCTTACCAAATTGTGCGCGCAAATTGAATCATCCTATATAGAATCATTCATACGTTTAACATGTATGTACAGTAATGTTCATTAATGGGTGCCCAGTGGCTAACTTTTTTTTCCGAGAACGAGTCTCCTTTGTGATCTTTTTTATGTGCCTATGGCCGATGAAGCAGTTGACAGGAGAGTTTGGGCATTGACTAAAGATTGTAAAGACGGTCAGCCACGGGCAATTTTTTGAAACCCGGTCCAGGGGCACCGCGGGGCATGAGGGTAATGGCAGATTTCCAAATGACCGGTCTCGTCGGTATAGAAGGACCGTATAATGGGGTGGTTATGATTAGCTGTGCCAATAAGTAGGTCTGCTATATGGCTCATTCTCAGATAACTGTGATTTTTGGAACTTAAATTTTTCTAAAATTAAAAATGTATTAAAACGCATGTTTCGGGTGTTTTTTTGCTTCACTTATACACAGAACTAAGCCTGTAATGTAGTTCTACTACAACTATAACAGAACAAAAACTATGACAATATTTGAAAAATATTTATATTATATTATTATAATATATTCTTTTTTTTTTTATTTTATACTCAGTAAGTGGTCCTAAACCTTATAAAAAAAAAAAAATGGATCAGCAATTTAGTGCAAAGTTGACCAAAAAAAAAACGTCTATTTTTACTGGCCTATTCAGTTACTTTTTTGGTTTGGGTCTTCACTCTTCTTTTTAATTGATTATTATTGCACAAGTTTTGGAGCCCAGGTATGTCTTTCAGTCTCGTCCGGAGTATTCTAGCCATTTTCAACTAATCTAAATAACGAATAAACAAGTATTTTTTATTTTTGCCATGGTACTGACATCCACGGTACTGACATTTGGATTTATAATTGACCTAACTTTATAATGCGGATAGTTAAAATAATTTCCCAAATAATTTTGATGTTTCACGTGAAAGCAAATAAGAATTCAGTACAATTAATTCAAACATCATAATAATAACCCTAAATTTCAATACCATGGTACTGACATGTGATTTTATGACTTACCTTTTTAAAAACTAAACAAATTGCTTTAATCATATTTTTAAAACTTCCAAATAAACACACAGCTGTAAACAATGCACCAATAATCTCTCTTTAAAATGACACCAGATAGAGCCAATGAAACTAAATTAAGACCATAAAAAGCACCTCTGGTGCAAAAACCTTTCGCCTAGTTATATAAATGTGATAGTCACCCACAAAAAATACATTCTCATGCCAAGAAAACATTATACAGTTATTATTTTATGAAAAAAAGATTTGAAATCAGATGCTATTGCCTAGTACCGATATCACCTCGACAATTGACAATTAGGCTTTTCATAACACGGTACATATTGACAGCCTTCCTGAAAACAGAAAACATAAAAAAAATTAAAATTTTAAATTTTAAAAAAATTAAAAAAAATTTGGAGTACGTGGTACTAGGCGGGCCTGTATTTTGGATCACTATATTAGGATTATTGACTTTGTTCAACCGCAGTTTCCTTGTACTTTAATCTAGAAAAGGCCCGCCTAGTACCACTACCTCCAAATTTTTTTTAATTTTTTTAAAATTTGAAACTTTAATTTTTTTTATGTTTTCTGTTTTCAGGAAGGCTGTCAATATGTACCGTGTTATGAAAAGCCTAATTGTCAATTGTCAAGGTGATATCGGTACTAGGCAATAGCATCTGATTTCAAATCTTTTTTTCATAAAATAATAACTGTATAATGTTTTCTTGGCATGAGAATGTATTTTTTGTGGGTGACTATCACATTTATATAACTAGGCGAAAGGTTTTTGCACCAGAGGTGCTTTTTATGGGGATATCACTACTTTTTGTAGAATTAGATTAATTAAGTACAATCATCCTCGTATCCATAATAAATTGCATAAATTGTAGACCACTCTCGATATGGAAGGTATACATAGAATTAAGAATTCCCTACCGCGTCTAGCGTTCTATTGTCTATTAGATCCCGCAAGGCAGAAGTCAATCGCCCTGTAACCGTAACACTAGAAAATTTCTAAATTAATTCCACATGAATCCAAAAAATATAATATTATTACAGCTCATCATCAATCGAATAAAAATTTGAGCCACAGGTTACCATATAACAAATATTCAACCATATATTTTATAAAAATATACCCATGCAACCGTACTGGAAAGTGTCGTGTGCTGAATTATATGACACTAAATATAATACCCTATACTGTTAACGAAGATAAAGATATTGTTGAATAATTGCTGACAGCCCTTGGTACAGTTATAAAAACTGTTATCACTCTACGCTCTAATATGGAAAGCTGTGGGTAACATTATCCCTCCATTTCCTATTGCCTCTGCGATGAAAGAGACTCGGTCAAGTTTCGCGCCGCACTTGGGAAAAAGATTTTAACTCTAACTTGTAATTGATTGCTGATAGTATGTTCAAATTTGGCGGCATGGTTTCGAATAGAATATACAGAAAGACTTTGAGTAAACCCAAGACTACAACGGTAGGCGAGTCGGTTTTTTGCAAAATTTGCAACGCTGTCCATATCTACAGCGTCGGCTATGAGATTTCCGCAAGACTATGTTTTCAGACTTCTTAGGCTGTAAAGAAATTTCGAGTATTGTCTGCTACATTAGAGATACGTCTCATAGAATCAAATTGTCTCGTTGAATCAAAATTACATCGCTTCATTCCTGACCGGCGTTGTCAAAGTGATGCCACGAGTCAGGGTATAGTCCTCGAGGAACTGCTAGCTTGTCAATACTGTCGTAAACGAACAGAAATTTACATCTGCCATCAATTCATTAGTTTCTTACATATTATTCACGAATTAATATTGTTTGACATTGGTTTATTAAGTTCATTATACAGTTGTTTATAATTAAATAATATTGCAAATGAACAGAAATTGCCATCTGCAATCAGTTCGCTAATTCATTACCACTTCTTTACGAATGTATATCGATTCCCGTTGTCTTATCAACCATATCTGACTCTGACAGTTAATTCTAACCTAACGACATGACAGCTATGGCCACGGCGTCTGTAGAAGTCTGTAGAATCATCAAAAATCTTGCATTTATCTCATATACGACCAAAAATAAATTGATATGATAGATCATACCCTGCATGATCCGTATGATAATACCGTACTGTAGTTGGTGAAAATACAGAACTAACCAAAGCGCCATCTGGCTACGTCCGTATTTGGTGAGTCTCTTCTTCTGCGTAGCCTGCGAAGGCAACTCTATGCTAATTTGTATACACCTGGGAAATCTGGCAAAAGTGAGTGACGTCACTGACTGACGGAGGAGACGATGATGAACAAAATAAAGTCTCGTCGAAGACACGTATAAATTACTTGCATCGAAACCTTCGAATAATCATATCTCAGCTATACGTTCAGCGATTTGATCGCAATAGGGCTTAAATGAAAGCTCTCCTCGGCCACATCCTACAATAAATATTAGAATTCCGTATTTATAGCGAGACGAAAGATATTAACGATCATAAATTGCCGTAACGGTCGCTCAGTTGCCGTTCGGGTATATAGACTCTGTCGAGTCTCGCGCGGCACGAGCGGAAAAAATTTTTTTTTTTTTTATATAACTAGGCGCGAGACTCTACCGAGTCTCTTGATAGCGATTAGGCGGTGAACATTTCAAATTTAAAAATTGAATGAAATTCCCGGACATAATTCAATGATCATTATTTTTCTCAACAATCAATATTTTCGTATAATTGCAATACAATTTGATTGAGTATACATTAGACTTAAGTTATGAGAGGTTAATTTTATATTACAAAACGAATATTGATAGAAATTTATACATTTAGTTCGAAAAATGAGAATCGGACATGCCACGGTACTGACGTTTCCAGTATATTTTCGTCAGTTATGAATAATCCGAAACCACGTATGTTCCAATATCTAATGTAGGTTGTAGAAAACTATCAGATTTATGACATTAATGACTACTTGATGAAAAAAAACTCTGTTGGATGATAAATAATATACTCGACATAAAAAATCACAGTTATCTGAGAATGAGCCATATACAGTGCGATTCTGTGGAAAGTTGGGAGCCGTGTGGGTAGGCAACCGGCGTATTCATCGAAACGGCAACGCTGTCGTAGGGACAGTCGAACGTCTGCATCTACAGATGACATAGCGGCAGCTTTCACGTCGTTTGGTCAGAATCAAGTGACAGAATGACATATTTGAGGTTGATCGTAATATAACTAGTAAGGCAGCGGGAATCGATATTCATTCGTGAAGAAGTGGTAACGAATTAGCGAATTGATTGCAGATGTCGATTTCTGTTTATTTGCAACGTTATTTGGGTCTAAACAACCGTCGGGGTGAAATTTACGAATCATTCTAATAAAGGTAACCAACAAATGTCAAACGATAATAATTCGTAATAAAGTCGTGATAAAGTTACGAATTGATCGCAGATTCGGAGTTATGTTTATTTGCGAAATTATTTACAAGCTAGCAGTTCCTCGATGATGGACTGACTCGTCGCATCACTTCGACAACTACGGTCAGGAACACAGCGATGTAAATTCGATACAACGAGCAATCTACGAGGCATCTCTGACGTAGCAGCAAACCCCAATTTTTTTCACCTCCTAATAATTTAAATGCACAGTTTTGCGGAAATACTGCGCATAGTTCCAGAAGACGGTCAGAAGCTTATCTCGAAAGTTGCTCAAGAAGTCGGCATGTCGTCGGCACAACGCATTTAGTTTATTGATATTGTACTACACTCTAAGAAAAAAATATAGTATATTGTAACTTTATCTGGTTATGCTTCACTAGCAGAAGGCTAGCGAAGTTAACCTAGTCCGCGTGAGTGTATCCTTTGTCACGGGTGAATTCATCTTCGGAGCTCCTTAAGGGGAAAATGTTCTAAAAACCCGGTTACCCTGATACAGACTCGAGTTGACTTTCGTCAACCAGAGCTGCCTCCCTCACAGACTCGAGTATGCCTGATTCCACAGACTAGGGTGCCAGTGATAGCTACACCGTAGCTGCCTTGGAATCAGAACAGTACCAGAGCTGCCTTTTACAGACTTGAGTTGCAAGTTTGCGTACAGACTAGGGTGCCAGTGAAAGCTACACCGTAGCTGCCTTGCTCGCTTACAACCAAAGCTGCCTCTAGCTATCAATGATTTTAAGTTCTGAAAGTTTTAAGAATGATTACTTGCAAACAGGAAATGAATGATGGCACACAAGGAACAGTATGATTTTCCTTATTACGCCGCTGTCGGCAATACTATTTTAATGTTATCAAATATGAAAATACTATTTACAAAATTATAAAAAATAACAGAAATTATAATTTTTAAACATGAATGTTTAACCTTTCGTTGTGTCTTTTATTTTTATCTTATCTAATTTTCTCTATCTTTAAGTTTTCTAAATCTATTTCGCTTTTTCGTGTCGTTTCCGTGTTTTCTACGTTTTTTCTATAAGTTTGAACAATTGCTGCTTTAGCTAATTTTCTTTTTATCAATTGAGGTTAAGTTTGGAGTCAAGTACCGCTTTTGGCAAAGTGCTCTAACTTTGGTTTTTCTGTTTCTAGTCAAATGCCGCTTTGGCTAAGTGCTAATTTTTATAATAAATGAATTTATGTTGAGAAATTGAATTTATGAGTTTAAATTGAGAAGGAGAAATTAACGAGTCGCCACGGCCGCTTTGGCTCGAGTACGCTGACGACCGTTGGTCTGCCGCGTTTTTATAGGAGTTGTGACGTCACGTCAGGGTCTTCCGATGCGCCGCCGTAGTGCGCGTTGGCCAGTCGCCGTTTCGTGTTCTTGTGCTGCACGAATGTGTGCGTGTCGTTGGTATGTGTGCGTGTCGGTTAATGTGGAATAGCCGAACACGTTACATTGCCCCCTTTTTATCAGCTGATGGCCGGCTGACGTGAGGCAGTTGCAGGTAAGTTGATAAAACCTTTTTGTTGCACCTTGCACTTTGCGTCTGTCCCTTCCTTCCTTCTAGATGTTATCTTCCTTCTTGTTTTCGTCTTCCTTCTTTTTCTTTTCTTCCGCCTTCTTTTGACTTTTTCCTTTTCAGCCCCAATGGATCTGAGAAGTCGAACTCTTTGACATAGTCCGGCGTCACAGAACCATCAGACATCGGCTCGGGTGTCTTGATCTTTCTCATCCAATCATGGATTTCCTCGTCCGGCACGTCATCAGGTAAGTCCAGAGATCCAAATAATTTGAGGAGTTCGAGATCGTCCAGGTATGTTTTTCATCCTCTGTCTTTTTTTGTAAGTCGATCTTGATTAACTTCCATTTCATATTATTTCTCTTTCTGCCCTTATCTAATGGCCTTGCCTTTTCTTCTTCTTGCTCTTCTTCCTTCTTTTCTTCTTTCTTTTCTTTCTTTTTCTCTTCCTTCTTTTCTTTCTTCTTCTCTTCCTTCTTCTCTTCCTTCTTTGTAACTTTCTTTCTTTTTTCAGATGGTGGCTGCTCTTTACCACGCTTGGCAGTTTTCTTTGTGATGACTGGAGGAGGTTGATGTGCTGCAGATGTTGATGGTTGAGGCTCTGGATTTTCTTTCTTCGCCTCCCAACCAGGTCGAAGCTTGATCAACAACGGATCTGTGACAAAACTTTTTCCAGCACGTTAACGCCCTATCCCTGACACAAACGGTTTTTTAGAAGCTTCTATCACTCGATATAATTTGCAATTCGCGTCTAAAGAATCTATTTCTATTTCAGTGGCTTGGCCTGCAAAGTCCTTTTTCTGGATCTGGGGTTTGGTGAAATACTCGTAAGTGAATTGCTCCATTTTTCAAAACTGACTGATTCTGAGTCTCCAGGTAAGCTGGTTAATATAGTCTAGTTAATCTCTCAATCTGGATTAGCATCCCCATATTTCGGCTAAAATCACCTGATTTCTGTATTTCAACTCTGCCTGTTGACATTTCTTAACCCTTTTTTTTCTTATCCTACATTCTCTAGATACGCCTTCATCATATTCACATGGAAACGACCTCTTTCTAACCCTGTGTTGATGTTCGTCAGGATGTACGTAGCCTCTCCTATTTCGCGAGTTATCAAATAAGGTCCCTCATACAATGCAAAAAACTTTGCCATTTTCTTATCCACGGAATCCGACACATTTAAAGCTCTTATCACCTACCTTAAATCTAGATAATTTATGGGTGGAGTTGAACCTGTCAGCTCGCTTTTTCCCATGCTTTCTAATGTTTTTATCTACAAGTTTTAGTTTTGTATCATATGGTAAATCCATATTTTTTGGTTTAATCCAGTCTTCCCAAAACCTACTTGGTTTCGTTTTTAACTGTATCTCACATGGAGTGAATCCAGTGCCATCATGGCACACCTCGTTTATACAAGTTTCAATTACTCGTATCCAGTTAATCCACTGCGTGTGTTTGTCTGATAGAAATGTTCGAAAGAATCTTCCAATTTCACGATTAACGCGTTCCACTATGTTACCTTGTGGGTGACGTATTGAAGAAAATATTAGAGTAATGTCTTCTTCTTTTAATCTATTGATCCATTGTGCGGACGTGAACTGTGTGCCATGATCGCACTGAATCCTTTTCGGTTTTCCTAATTCTGGAATGTAATTCTTAAATATGCAAGAAATTGTGGACTGCGCGTTCGCTGCTCGCATTGGATATAATCGGACGTACTTACTGAAAGCATCGATGGTTACTAGTAGCCACCTATAATTCCCTTTACTAGCAGGCAATGGCCCCAAAAAATCAATTGAAATTAAGTCGCCTACTCCGTTAGGAATAATGTTTTGCATGGCTGCATACGAATACCGATTAGGAACTTTGCGACGTTGGCATTTATCACAAATAGCTAATTCTTGCCTTATTTTTTTTGTAAAATTTAGGATAATAAAAACCTTCTCTGAGTAATTTATGGCATTTTGACGCACCTATGTGTCCGTAAGCTTCATGGCATTCAATTATTAAATCTTTCAATAATGCCTCGGGCACATACGCTTTATAATCGCCCCCTGGACTCTTGTGATACAAAATGTCATTCTCTACTTTAAGATTTTTGTCTCTAATCAAATTGTCTGGATGCATTAATTCGCAAATCCTTCTGTCTTGCTTCTGAAATTTCCAAAAGACTTTCAAATTTTCATTTAATTCTGATTTGATTTCCTTTGCTAATGGTGCTATGCTAAATGCTTCTATTTCAGAGATTTCTTCTTTCTTTTCAGGCGGGTACCTGCTAAGAATATCAGCGATTGTGTTTTCTGAGCCCTTGATATGCTCTATCTCAAAGCTGTAGGCTTGAATAAACAGAGCCCACCGAGCCAGTCTGGAACTTACCAATCGACACGAGAATAAAAAGGTCAATGCGTGATGATCAGTTCTTACTGTCAATCTTGCGCCTATGATAAAAGATCGGAATTTTCCTAACGCGAAAACGATCGCCATTAATTCCTTCTCGGTTGTAAAGTAATTAAGCTCCGCGCCTTTCATGGTTCTGCTAGCTAGGCCTACTATCTGCTTTTCGTCTTCGTCTGAAATTTGATATAAAACTGCGCCTACTGCAAAGTTGCTGGCATCGCATTGTAGATAATACCGTTTATGCGGATCTGGATGGTGTAAAATCATAGTTTCACAAAAAAGGTCCTTGACTAAGTTAAACTGTCTGTTCATCTCCACAGTCCATTCCCATTTGGCACCTTTTCTTATCAGAGATAGCAACGGATACGTTGCATCTGAATAATTTTTCGTGAACTTACTATAATAGTTGGTCAATCCCAAAAATCCTTTGAACTGTTTAACGTTTTTAGGCATAGGGAAATTTCTTATTGCCTCTATTTTTTCAGGCTGTGGAGTAATTCCACTTTTAGTTATCCTGTGACCTAAAAAGTCAACTTCTTCTCTGAAGAATTTAGATTTTTTGAAATTTATAGTCATGTTGTATTTTCTAAATGTCTCAAATAAAATTTTAAGGTGGGCCAAATGAGATTGGACCGTGTCAGAACAGCACAGGATGTCGTCTACAAAATTAACTGTAAACATTTCTACGTTTTTTAATACTAAATCCAATGCCCTGACAAGGCTTGCCAAGCTTGTGTTCAACCCGTATGGAGTTACCGTGAAATGATATGTCTTTCCCTCATGCATGAATGCAGTGTACTTTCGAG
Source organism: Rhogogaster chlorosoma (assembly GCA_944452935.1). Classification (NCBI taxonomy): domain Eukaryota; kingdom Metazoa; phylum Arthropoda; class Insecta; order Hymenoptera; family Tenthredinidae; genus Rhogogaster; species Rhogogaster chlorosoma. The sequence goes on along the minus strand of OX101803.1, from coordinate 15,599,779 downwards.
AATCTTTATGGAGTGGTACCTGCCAAAAACTGGCAGTCAGATCAAGGCTTGACATAAATGCGTTGTCTGCACATCGCTGAAATAAGACCTCAGTCGATTGAGCGCAATCATGGTCAGGTATTATTAGCCTGTTGATGAATCTAGCATCTAACACTAATCTGATCTCTCCATTTTTCTTTTCTACTACTACTAAAGGATTCACATACTCACTATAAGATCTTTCGATCACTCCTAGTTTTAGCATTTTTTCTATTTCAATGTTTACTTTTTCTCTGTGGATCATAGGGATCGGATAAGAACGTCTAACAAAAGGTTTATCTTCGTATAACTTTAATTTATGCTCATATACTGTGAGTCGACCAGGAAGTTTATTAAAGATATCTTTAAACTCTATTAATAAATCTGCAAATTGCTTAGATTCATCCGGACTTAACACCTGACATTCAGTGAGCTTCTCAAGGATCTCATCACTGGTCAGTTGAAATTCAGTCTCGTCCTTTCTCTGATCTGCCAGTTCATTGCATTCCTTTACGTTATCTGGAAGCCTATCTCCTTTGTATAATTTTATCGAATTCTCCCCTAGCATGGTATTTATCCGCAATCTTTCTGTTCTCAGATCTATGTCGGCTTTCCATCGGTGTAAGGTGTCTATTCCGATGATTACGTCTCGACGTAATCCACCAACGATTAAGAAATTTATTTGATCTGTTGATCCGTTTACGTCGGTCATTGCAAATATTTGCTCTCTAACTTTGACGGCTTTGCCCCCTATCACTCCGAATACTTGAAAGTTCACAACCGGTAGCTTTTCGCATTTTGATAGATTGTTCTTGTTACGATCATAGAAATCTTGTGATACACAAGTAACTTGGCTTCCTGTATCTAATAAAGCTCTAATTTTTATTTTTTCGATTTCTAAATCTATCTCAGGACATTGTTTGTGTAACTTTTCAACTTCTTCTATTTCTGGAAGCAGATAGTTAGCTGGATCTTCGAATATGTTATTCTCGATATTTGAAATTTCTAAATCCGTTGTCGGGATACCCTGATTGTTTTCTGGAATTTTGACATTTTCTGAAATTTCAATATTTGAATCTTGATTTTTGGATTTTTCAAAAGGTTTTATAGGATTAGCCACATTACTGACTGGATTCCTGTATAATTTATCGTTTGAATCGTTCAAATTTGTCACAGGGGTAGCCAGATCGCGCTGTGTCGGGACCAAGTTCGTCAGCTCCGGCACAGCGCCACCTAGTTTTCCTGCGGCGTCTCTACTTTATCAATTGATTCTTGATCATCGACTTTTGTTTCCTCTATACCCTGGATTCTAGCTTTTGTCCACGAATCGTTTTTGTTTTGGACAAATTCTGATTGTCCGGAACGTCTAGGGTATTCTACTCTGTCCATAGTTTCCCGGTTTTGTATCGGTTTTTGCATAGTATTATTACTAGGCACTCGCCATGAAACCGTTTTGTTTCGGTCATCATAACCTCAATTGACTGTTGGGCTCTGTTTATTCTGAGCTACCTGAATAACAGTTCTACGCGAAACGTTTGACTGACCGCCGTACTGCATCTCATCTAAAAAGATTAAAAGTGTGTCTATTTCGCTGATGTTTCTACATTTTCCTGCTGCGACCACGTGCTCGTCGAAATGCCGAATCAAGGATTTTACGATCTCTTCCTCAGGTATGCGAGGTGACAGTAATACAGCATCTGCAAATTTCCTATTCGCATACTCGGACCACGATAATTTAGAATCCGAATACACCCCAAATTCTAACTCTTTCCGAATTTCACGCTGTTTACTTGTTCCCCAGAATCTATCTCTGAAACGTGTTTTGAACGTATCCCAGTCTCCGATGACATCGCGACGCGCAGTCCACCAGTCCTTGGCATCGCAAGTAAGACTTTGGCTTAATAATTTCATGCATATCGTCTCGTCTGCACCTAAGAACTCGAAATACTCTTCTAACTCTCGTAAATAGATAACCGGTCTTTCCCAATTTTTTCCTGAAAAAGTTGGAAGTTTAAATTGTTTGCTGATATGGCTGATAGGATCATGGTGTCCAGAGCTGACAGGTCCAGTTGTCTTAGCTTTCATACGCTTAATGTCTGCTTCTAAACCTATCTTAAGACTATCGTGCTTGTGACTAAGCTCTTTTATTTTCTCGTCTAATGCACGATCTCCTGCTTTTATTTTATTATTTATGAGGTCTAAATCTGCGACATGTTCTGTTCTCATACTTGAATGTAGTTCGCTTACTTTAGCATTACCTCCTTCAAGATCAGTGTCCCATTTTTCTAACACAATATCAACTTTGGTTTCTAAGTTATCGACTCTCTTTTTGATTCTAGAAGATGTTTCCTCTAACTTTTTATTGATTTTATTTTCGAAACTGACATGTGATTCAATATTAGTTAACTGGAACTGACTAATTGTTCTTTCCATTTGTGCGAATCTACTATCAATTTTTCGTTCTAATCTTTCTCCTTGTCTTGTTAACAGGGCTATCGCGGCTTGAAGTGACGCTGGAGGATCATCTCTATGGCCAGAAGGGCTGTCGCTCTGACTCATTAGACTTGTGTCTGTGACGTTTGAGACATCGCCTTCCTGAAAACCTGTGTCTCCTCCGGTCTGACTGAACTGAACAGTCTTCTCGCTGGGTTTCGGCGGAATCTGTTCCTTGTCTGCCATCTTTCGTCTCTTTTATTTAATATTTTTATTCAATGATTGACTCTACTACACGATTTTACCACTACTGACTTTAATTAGTCTTTTGCCCCAAGACAAGTGAATTTAATTTTTAAAAAGATTCTACTGATTCTAAAACAAGTGAATTTAATTTTATTTTAACTTTATCTGGTTATGCTTCACTAGCAGAAGGCTAGCGAAGTTAACCTAGTCCGCGTGAGTGTATCCTTTGTCACGGGTGAATTCATCTTCGGAGCTCCTTAAGGGGAAAATGTTCTAAAAACCCGGTTACCCTGATACAGACTCGAGTTGACTTTCGTCAACCAGAGCTGCCTCCCTCACAGACTCGAGTATGCCTGATTCCACAGACTAGGGTGCCAGTGATAGCTACACCGTAGCTGCCTTGGAATCAGAACAGTACCAGAGCTGCCTTTTACAGACTTGAGTTGCAAGTTTGCGTACAGACTAGGGTGCCAGTGAAAGCTACACCGTAGCTGCCTTGCTCGCTTACAACCAAAGCTGCCTCTAGCTATCAATGATTTTAAGTTCTGAAAGTTTTAAGAATGATTACTTGCAAACAGGAAATGAATGATGGCACACAAGGAACAGTATGATTTTCCTTATTACGCCGCTGTCGGCAATACTATTTTAATGTTATCAAATATGAAAATACTATTTACAAAATTATAAAAAATAACAGAAATTATAATTTTTAAACATGAATGTTTAACCTTTCGTTGTGTTTTTTATTTTTATCTTATCTAATTTTCTCTATCTTTAAGTTTTCTAAATCTATTTCGCTTTTTCGTGTCGTTTCCGTGTTTTCTACGTTTTTTCTATAAGTTTGAACAATTGCTGCTTTAGCTAATTTTCTTTTTATCAATTGAGGTTAAGTTTGGAGTCAAGTACCGCTTTTGGCAAAGTGCTCTAACTTTGGTTTTTCTGTTTCTAGTCAAATGCCGCTTTGGCTAAGTGCTAATTTTTATAATAAATGAATTTATGTTGAGAAATTGAATTTATGAGTTTAAATTGAGAAGGAGAAATTAACGAGTCGCCACGGCCGCTTTGGCTCGAGTACGCTGACGACCGTTGGTCTGCCGCGTTTTTATAGGAGTTGTGACGTCACGTCAGGGTCTTCCGATGCGCCGCCGTAGTGCGCGTTGGCCAGTCGCCGTTTCGTGTTCTTGTGCTGCACGAATGTGTGCGTGTCGTTGGTATGTGTGCGTGTCGGTTAATGTGGAATAGCCGAACACGTTACAATATAGTAGATTTCTGCACAGTTGTGAAATTATAGTTAGCCAGCACATATTTATTGTTCTATCAATCATTATATAGTTGTCGTCATCATAATGAAATGATTGCATCAATTATAACAATATAGTAAGTCAAATTACTGAAATTTGTGTTAATCCTACTATAATATCTGTTATACATGACACTATTTTTGTATAGTCAAATTAATAACCTTGATTTAGTTACGGCTACAACTCAGTCGGTGATTGTACTATCATTATAGTTGATTCTTCCTCACCGATATTGTCGATTATACAATCTGCGACATAGTTGAATCAACGCTCCGCGTACTTATTATTGACGATTCGAACTTAGTTAGCCGTACTTTATTATCGATTAAAGCTACCAAAAATATTGTAGAATCTATCAGTATCAACCATTAAGTACTAAAAACTATAATAATATAATTCAGATAATATTTTTATGAGAAATAAAATTTCTTAGAAAGTTGTCATTTAGAGTTCCTTCGTAAAACCAATAGTTCCACCATGAGCGGTGTTTCAATCTGAATTTATACTTTTCCCATGTTATTCGAATGGGAAAAGGAACCCTGCATTGAGAGAAATTCAATGTGTAAAATCAACATTTTTGATACAGTTGAAATCTTATCGCAACCGTAACATTTTTTTCCGTTGAAGTAACTATTTAATTGAGGTGCAGCGAGCATTTGGGATTTAGAAACAATAACTACGCCGGAAATTCGGTAATATCAACAGTCTTTTCTAGCCATAAGTATATTCAACTTTTCTTGAATAGTCACTGTAACTATTCAGAACACTGTACCAGGCACAATTTTTCCGAGTTACACAGCTGAACTTTAGGGGGAAATTGCATTGAGAAGACATTTCGGATTCGGACGGTCAGTTAAGACATCTTACGATTAGCTGCATTAAAACGCTGATATCATAAAGACACACCAAGTTCAAAATAAATACCAAAAAATGATGAAATGTTTCAGCGAATAGTTTAGCGTAGTCGGTGGAGCGTGCGACTAGTAATGCGAGCGAATGCGTAGGTCCCGGATCGAATCCCGGCCAAAATAATGCGATGTTTTTCTAGTCTAAAAATCCCTACTATGTATCAATATGCAGTTGGTTACAATTGTAGGTGTTGCTCAACACATCACACATTGTAATAAATTCATTGTAACCATCTCAACTTATTTTTTCTGTGTACCAAAATTTCAGCTATGAGCAAATATTTATAGTAACTGTAACAAACTGTGTTGGTCACCTGCACACTCTTTTACAGTTAGCAGTGCAGAAAAGTATTGTCAAAATGGTCGAGTAATGTGCTCCAGAGACTATTTTTTATTCGTTGTTAAATTATCGTTACAGTAACTATAAATTTTTCTCAGTGCACAATCATTCAGCCGCATTACAGAAAGTCAAAAATTTGGTTGACTCGACCTCGCTGTACAATAAATTCAATTATTTGATCACGTGGAATTTACTATCTGCTACAATTAGGGCCACGAAAAGTATGTTTAATAGTAGCAATCGTTTAGTATCGATAAGTATTTCAATTTGGTTCGTATTACTATTTTGCGAGTTGGGCTGCACATAGTTACACTTACGATATAGATATAGTAACTTGCAACGATTATATTATAGTGAACCTAACCATATTTTTGTCGGTAATGGCAACTATAAAAAATAGATGTCCCCTCCAGTCACTCTATTTTATAGTTAAAATATGGTTGACGTAACTATATTTTTTTAAGAGTGTACGCTTAATGAATAAAAAATGTTATTACATGATCGAAACTCATTATAATGCAATATAATAATCATCATATAAATATAATAATGCATTATAATCATTTTTACAAATATGCGACGCTTTATTCCACTCAGCTATCAAAGGCACAATTATGTTTATTTACAGAACAATACTTTCAATTAATTCATTCCTCGCTGAGACTTCTACAAGATTATCGGTAGGCAAACAGGTAATCTTTGATTCGCAAATTTCACCTCGAGGGTTGTTTGGACCCAAATAATGTTGCAAATAAACAGAAATCGACATCTGCAATCAATTCGCTAATTCGTTACCACTTCTTTACGAATTAATATCGATTCCTGTTGTCTTACTCGTTATATTACGATCAACCTCAAATATGTCACTCTGTATGGTGATTCTGACCCAACGAAGTGACAGCTGTCGCTACGTCATCAGTAGGTGCAGACGTTCGACTGTCCCTACGACAGCGTTGCCGTTTCGGTAAATATGCGGGTTGCCTACCCACACGGCTCCCAACTTTCCACAGAATCGCTCTGTATATGAGTAGTTCTCACGAATTTGCGAAAATCGTGTCCATACTCAGTTTTGTATATTATTACCGTTGTATTGTAAACTTTGTATTTTTTCACGAAAACTATACTACTGGAGCTGCTCGTGCCATAGATCACTTAGGTGTTTTAATCTCACAATAACAAATGGCAGGTAACCGAATACTTCAAATATCATTCCCTCATCGTGTCCCAAACTACAATATTTGAATAATATTATATCATTAATTTATTGTGTTCTATAAATTTGACTAGTTTTGGCCATTACTAATGTTAAAAATAGTGCATTTAACAGTACATACCCTTTTCATAAGGTACTGAGTAAGAAATGATTGGAAAATTTAATTTTTATCTGGGTCCCAAAAAGAAAACTCATTCCCTCACTCTTTACTGAAACCTGGATTGTACATTTCAATCGGATCCTAGGTTGCCGCGCTTATAAATTTTTTGCAGTTGGCAGCATTGTCAATGAAGCCATACTATCATTGTTGCAAGGCTCGAAGAGATGTGTTGTTGTCAACCGGTTTTTAATTAATTATTTAAATGTTACATTTTTATGTCTCATTCCCTCACACCATCTGAGTATGAGGTAATTATTTCATTAGTAATTGTCATTATGCTGTTTCACATGTTTTGAGGGGTAGAAATTTTGCCTCGAATCGTAATTCGATTTGAAGTTAATGTTTGACTAGATTTTGTACAGTCGGGGAACCGGATTCTGAAGCCCCTTATCCTGCGCTGAACGCAACTGAACATACACCTTTGATTTTAATTATCTACAAGTTGGCATGAAATTAAAACGACATTAGCTCTACTGGTAAATTAGCGATCTGCTCTGCTTTTGTTTCATAGAATGTCAATTCGCATAACCTCTTGAATGCACAAGTGATTGAAAAATCTGTCACATCCGATAACCCCAAAATGCGCGTACGTTTTTTCGAATTAGGTTGCTCCTAAAATGAACTAGTGGTCGTAAAACCCTGGCGAAAATGAGATGTACAAAATATCGAAGCAAATGTAAATTGGAACAAATAAGTGTGACCGGAGTGTGAATTTGTGCCAATTCACGTTTCCTGTACGCTTTCTCACGTTTCCTGTACAGCTCATTTTCGCCAGGGAGTGTTCATATCGTTGAGGGAGGGCCCTAATGAAACTTAATATTATATTCTTTCGTGAAACCGGATCGAATTTTAATCATTTTAAAGTGCTAGCTGAAATTAATAAAATCAGCCTGCGAAATTTAAAATTCAATCCTAAATATAAGAGGATTACGCACTAATGATGGATCGCAGGCTATTCAAAATTAGGCAATGTGTTCAGAATACTTAGGCAAAGAATCCCAAGTATCGGATGTAATATCGGTCGTCTCGTTACTCAGAAAGCATAGTTAACATTTTTTATTTCAACGTCTCTGCAGTTCATTGTCATAAGTGATTCGGTACATAGGTTTCATATGACAATAATATCTATACCGCACTTTGTGCTTAACATGTGTGTGAAGGGTATGCTCCGTTTGGGAAGCTAATTGGAATAAGAATTGTATGCAAGGAGCAAACGGCGTTGCTAAAAATCTATGTCAGTAAATTGCATTTTGATGATCGGTAAAAATCCGCCCGGTTTCATGAAAGAATACAACATTAAATTTCATTAGGGCCCTCCCTTGACCCTATGAACACTTTACGAGAACTACGTTATTTTTCAACCACTTGTGCATTCAAGAGGTTATGCAAATTGACGTTTTCTGAAAAAAAGCAGAGCAGATCGCTGATTTATCAGTAGAGCTAATGTCGTTTTAATTTCATGCCAACTTAGACATCATTTAAATTAAAGGTGTATGTCCAGTTGCGTTCGGCGCGGGAAAAGGGGCTTCAGAATCCGGTTCCCCGACTGTACGTTATGGTCGATTTTATCATTCCCTCACTATCATTCCCTCACTTCATTCTATTAATGAAAATTCTATTAATTCAAAAAAGGTGGGGACCACATAGTCAGCTGAGGTAAGTTACTTGTGTACTACATATTGAATATATAAAATTTTCAATTATCATAAATTATATTCTTATTATTACATGAAGTCATTTTTCCCAAATTCGTGAGAACTACTCATATATGGCTAGTCTTACAGTGAAGGAATTTTGATGCGCTCAACTAATAGCTCCTTTGTTTTTTAATATTTCTGATTAATTTCAAATCTGGAATAAGAAACTAATTGGCTTTTATTTGGGCACTGAAATTCAACGAGGTCAGAAAATATCTTTTTCGAAAAAAATGCCTAAACATGAGCAAAATTGTCACTTTCCTGTGGGGGGATTTTACAAAACGCAAGTCTTCTACCTAAATATTACGTAAACTAAGTACTGTGACGTTGCAGATTTGCTGCCGTCACAGGAGCCCTTTTGGCTACCGATTTTTAGCGATTTAATTAGAGTTAGAGTACCGATACCGCGAGAGAGAGACGAGACACGTCTCACCCTCGGGAAAACAGCGACACACCACAGACAAAGAGTAACTTCTGAATAGATTGTAATTTGAAGTGCTTTTTTGTTAATGTACCACGAGAGAGAGAGAGAGAGGGAGTAACGACGCTACGAGGATTTCCGCCAACTACCGATACCGAGATGACCTCCAATTCACGCCACTGCAGAGGCTACCACGATACAGGACCTGCAAGCCACGGGTCGTATCGCAACACCAGGAGGGAAGGACGTCGACCTTGGAGAGACTCTCGCTGTGAGATAGGGGTCGCACACGGCTCCACGCCAGGACAGATCTTCTACCGCTAGCAGCTGGATTGCGACGACGGCGTATAGGGTTGCATGCGCTAGATGGCTGCAACCTCCCTTCACCGCAGCCGAGGACATCATACCGCTCCTGCCAATATCGATAAAGGACGAGCCACGTGAGAGTCGCGCCCTACGTGCTCCTGGCAGACCAAAAAAGGCCACCGGTTCTGTCAGGAGGCTGCAACAAGTGCAATGATGCCACGACAGTGCGAATCCCGCAGAGATAATTGAAGTCAGGAAGGTACCGCATTCTAGAGTCCAAGGTCGCGCCTTCCCGAGGTCATCCTGCCGCATTTACGGCCGAGTATCGCATCTCTACCGCCTGCCGCTTGCCGCCCGGCAAGGATCAACGCATCGCACGCATCGGCTGACGAGCCGATCGTGCGAATTACCGTCGAGTAATTAGAATAGCCAATGAGGTACAGAGAGACGTCTCATAGGGTCCCCACCCTTTAGACCATGTAAGGAGCCTCGTTGCCGAAAATCAAGAAGACTATCGTCACTTCTACGTTCCGCCTTAGAGTCGTCAGACGTGTTTCTAATATCTCTCTCGCCTCTCGCAATTAGTTCCCGCCTCAGTTTTATACCGCTCCGCGGCTGGGATAGTTAAGTTAAAGTTAAAAGTTCAGCTAAAGTGTGTACGAGCAGCTACTGCATCGTCAAGGTAAGGTCTCTATAATTCCGCTTGCCGAGTCACGCAATTCCCGCTGGACTTCCTAAATATCGCTGAAGTAGTCAGTTTTTAATTCGTACGTAGCCGGCGGGCTACGTCATTGCGCATTCTCTTAGATTAAGTAGTACCGTAGGTTAGTTAAGTTAGTTAAGTTAGATTAGTTGGAAAGGAAGTCCAGCGTAAGAGTTTCGTGCCTGATTGAGCTTTTCTGAATATTTGTGTCTTTGAGTTGCTTTGAGTTGTTATTTGCTATTTTCGTATCTTTCGCTTGCTTATACCGATTTGCTAGCTCGTTACCGCTTCTATCACGCATGTAATTTGTTATCTTTGATATTTCTTTGATTTTCTCTTGATTTATGTGATATCTTTGATTCTCTATGATTTCTGTGCTTTTCTTGTAATATTTTCTTGTATGGTGTGTCGCTAAACTATTTTCCAACTCCCCGAGGGTTGGCTGAACGTAGTTGTCATAGTTGTTTAAGATTTTGTTGTTAATTTAGCTTATCTTTGAATAATATCGCGTATCTTCCGCTCGATATCTTCCATATCGAGTTCATAGTAGTTCATCTTGGCGAACCTTCGGGTTAATTAGTAGTTTTTCTTATTTGTTTTATCGCTACGCGATCCCTTGTTAACTTAGCTTCTTTTGTTGTAAATCTCTCGAGTCAATCATTTTATTGAGCCAAATTATAGTAGATCTTTTATAATATCGCTAGTGCCGCCAGGTATAGGATCCTTTTGCCTGAGTATCGTATCACTCGGTGATACGTGCCTAAAACGTAGTATAATAGCTTGTTTTGTATCGCTTCACAGGCGCACTAGCTAGCCAGCGTATTATTGTTTTTTTCTTGCCGCTAAGGCGAACTAAGGCTCGATAAAATAAGTATTTTCCGTATTAAGCGTTATTATTCCCGAATTACGATTGTTGTATTATTTTTGCTATTTCGCTCAGCGAGTTCATGATATTATAAAGTAGTTCTGTTACTGTAATTTATTGTACCGCATGTACTATCTGATTGAAAAATAATATACGGAATTGTTAAAAAGGTTTATCTGGTGTTCAACATTTATTTTGGATAATCTAATTACCTAAGTAAGGTGTACCCAACCCCTCTACCATTCTCGCTGTAAATTTGAGTCAGCTGTGCCTTCGAGGCCGTCGTTCCGTTCTTTAGTTGAGTTTGAGTTGCTATCGCTGAATTTTCTAGTTGTTATTTCGTAGAAAAATTGACGCATTCGCGTCTGGCGCCCAACACTCTATCTTGTATCGCAGAAAAATTATTCGTATCGTCAGGAACGCCGTAGAGCGCGGTGAGAGCTCTGAATCACCGTTGCAGTACATAAATCAAAGAGATTGTATCTAAGCACACTAACAATCAATACAACTTTGCTAAAATCTAAAAAGAAATTATGAATCTCTCTATTTTTATTCGGATTTCCATCAGAGAATAGAGGGGACACGAATTGTGTATCACATTCCTGTCAGCTAAAAATATGTTAAAAACACCCCCAAATTATATAATGAGTACTTGTTGTCACACTTCCGATACAAAGCACGTAGTTAAGTTAGCTCATTGCCGCTTGAACTGCTACCAATCAGTCAATGAGACAGTCGTGACGAAGATCTCGTCGACCGCAAACGCGTTCGGGTCAGACAAGTTCTCACTTATCTGTCATGTATTTACATGAACAATATCCCTAGACGAGGCATCCCATTTCTGATGCCTTCTACAGAGCATGTGGGGTCCGTATGGGCCCCGTGCGTTTCCTTGGTTTAGATCGCTTCCTAAGAGCGGAAACTGGGTTTATGGAAATGTAACTTTAGGAGTTACCTTTAAATTGAGCTAGTGAGTCCCTGAGTGAAATAAACAGACTTGGAGACACAAATTAATGGTCAGAGCAGATTGGATTATATTCAGTAAGATACAAGTGTCTCGTTTAGCGTCTGAGACAGGACTGTTATAAACAAGAGTCCTATGGTAACATCAGTTGGTTGTTTTGTGAAAAGATGTTTGATAATTATTACTGCTATGTTTAATACATGGGAGTTCGGGTGGCTATGAAATGAGTGAATATAAAGCAATACAAGGGGTGGACGCACCCCGTGTAACACTGCCCCCCCCTGAAGGGAAGAGGCGACCCGACTCTTAAGTAAGCGAATAGCGAGTGTGTTATCTGCTAAGGGAAGAGTGAACTGAGAGCTGTGGATCAGACTTTAAAATGCTTAAAGTATTTGAAATCTTCCCTAAACTACCTGTAATTCCATCCTAAGCCTCGAGGGAAACCACAGAAAACCTGAGAAGGTAGTTTGGTTACAAATTCACAACAATATTTGGTATAAAAAAAGGTCTTCGCCCAGTCAGGCCGAAGTGAAGAGTTGTAGATGAATCCATCCTTGGAGAAGAAGGGGTGTCTGGAAAACTGGAAACCGTCTGGGGATGAAGTCAGCTTGTGATCCGTCAGGAGAGTCAGGGAAGTCAGGAAAATCATGCGAGTCAGGAAATCAGGTGAGGCGGCGGCAGGAAAACAGGAATCAGGGATCACGAACTGCTCCCAGGCGGGTCCAAAAGATAGGGAAACAGCACACCCTAGATTGGAGGACAGACGTGAGTACGAATGGAAGGAAAGATGGAACGTACAGATCCTCTAATCGTCAGATCACTTCCAGCTTATGATAATCCATCGAAGAATGAATAATAAGAAATAACTTGTGAATTAAATTAGAGGTTAAAATGGAACGATCTTATCTTTATCCTGTGTAAACTAAAGGAGAATTCTGGGGAATCGAAGCCACTTCTTGTTCCGTTTTGCGGGTTCCGCGTCGTTTCTTTGGGATAGGTGGGAAAGCACCTAGGACTCTCAAGGGAAAAAGGTTAAAATCCTAACCCTAGACGATAAGTGAGAGCAATCAGCTCGGATCTCTGTATGAATTAGCAGCCAACGCTGGAGAGACAACGCTCTAATCGTAAGGAAGGAGGAACAAATAACAAACGCGAGAATTCCGAGAGACTGTCTACTATGTTCAGGGTTGCAAAGCCAACCTGAAAATTAAATAATTTCCTAACCTATTGAGATTGTGATTGAACGCTGAAATCGAATGGTTAAAAAAGCGATGTTAAAAACTCTAGGCCTCCTGAGGCTTATCTCGATCCCGAGTGTCGTTGTCTCTCCAATTCTGCCGGGAATTCGCACGAGAGCTATTGAAAGGGAGTCTCTCTCCCTGGGCAGGATTGCGATCCTGATTAGAATTGAAATTAGGGTTATAGTCGTTATTTCGCCAAGAAAGTTGATTCGAAGGTCTGAGGTTATGTCCGTTTACTCGATTTCTGTTTCGTAAGGATAGGCATTGCTCAATGGCATGACCGCGTTTTTTACAGTATTTGCATTCTCTGTAATCCTCATTTATGTGACGTCTGCGATCCTGCTCAGAGGAAGAAGATCTCCTTTCGTCATCTTTGGATTCTTCGGGGGTTGGCTTTACCACCTCGACCTGTCGAACGCGGCCGGATCCCAGATATTGTTTGTTAATCGCATCTACCTCTAATGCCTTTATTATGGCTTGACGGAGGGTAGTGGGTCCTATCAAGCTCAGGGCATGTCTTAGTTCAGGATCAATTAATGCGTTTATGAATCTATCTGTCGCGAAGCTCTCACGGATGGCCTCGTCACCATGAGGCATAACTATTCGCGACAATCTCTCTATGTCTTGCCCGAGCGTGGCAAGATCCTCATCCCTCCGTTGGCGCCGCGTATTAAACTGAGTTAAGAATAGCTTGGTCAGGTGTTCGTTCCCATATTTAAGCTTAAGAGCCGCGTGAACTTTATCAAAATCTAATAATTCAGCCGCGGTCAAAGAAGATATTGCACTGGCTGCCGGGCCTCTCAAACTATTTACTAAATGTGCGGCTTTTACTGTCGGGGTCCAATTATTCACACTTGCAACCGTCAAGAATTGCTGCTCGAATTGAGCTAACGGTCTGTCTCCGTCATACGTCGGGGGTTTGAGGTTAGCCGCGGATCTGTTGCCTATGTCGGGGTTAGCATTTACTGTCGGAGTAGCGTTAGCTTGAGCAAGAGAAGTAAGAATCGGCTCCTGGGAAGGAACATCGACCAGACTTGGTTCAACTGCGACCAGGCCGCGATCGACCGGCGAAGCAATAGCAAGCGTATTTGGGGGAGCAGTTTCCCTAATTGAAGGCACAGACCTTAGAGAAGCTGGAGTTTGGGTCGGCTGGCAGGAAGAGGTAGAGGGGATAGGCTCTGTCAAGGACTGGATAGGCTGGGGCTCGTCTCCAGATCCTCGTCGGTCGTCCCTCAGGGTGGAAAGGATTTGGGTGAACGACTGCTGCTGATCCTGCAGCACTCCGATCAGCCTTCCCTCAGATCGCTCGCGTTCCTCGAGAAGCCGTCCTTCAGCTCGTTCTCGATCCAGACGTTGATCCTGGAGAATCTGTAAGAGGAGAGCTTGCTGCTCGGCCTGAGCAGCTTGAGCTGCCTGTTGAGCTGCGAGTTGTGCAGCTTGCTGGGCGGCCTGTTGAGTAGCCTGCTGCTGCAGAAGTGCTACCAGGGCGGTGATCGGGCTGGCCTCCATTTCTTCCGCCCGTGGTTCTTGATTGGCGTGAGCGGCAGCAGCAGCAGGGGATTCCTGGCGACGAGTATTTCGTCGATTGCTCATAGCGAGCAGATTTGTAGGATTGTAGGATTTGTAGGATTTGACGTTGCGAATAAGGCAACGAAGGCTTATAGCTCTTGAATACAAGCAATCGGCAAAAACCAAAAGAAATGCACCAAACAAATCAGCTTATCGGACTCAGAAACGATCTCACACTCCTGACACCAAATGTAACTTTAGGAGTTACCTTTAAATTGAGCTAGTGAGTCCCTGAGTGAAATAAACAGACTTGGAGACACAAATTAATGGTCAGAGCAGATTGGATTATATTCAGTAAGATACAAGTGTCTCGTTTAGCGTCTGAGACAGGACTGTTATAAACAAGAGTCCTATGGTAACATCAGTTGGTTGTTTTGTGAAAAGATGTTTGATAATTATTACTGCTATGTTTAATACATGGGAGTTCGGGTGGCTATGAAATGAGTGAATATAAAGCAATACAAGGGGTGGACGCACCCCGTGTAACAATATGATGAATCTCTTCTTTTTTCAATAAGGAAGCGAATGGTGCATATTAAAGTCAATTTTCAAAAACCTCAAGTCGTGAAAAAGTGCATTAAACAAAAAAAAATGTAGAAAATACGCAAAAATTACTTTTTTCACACAAAAAACTCTCAATTTTTTTCTATTCAACCGATCAAAAAAAATCAAATGGGGCTTCAAAGTAGACACAATATACTATCAGAAAAAAAATATTACCATTACCCTCCCAAAAAAGTATAGTTTTCTGAGCATATAAATGTGGCCAATTTCTGGAGATTCAGAAATGGAAAAAGTTTAGGATAATTCAGTAAAAAAATTTTGTTTGCAAGTAATATTGATAAAAATTTGTTTTTATTTATTGAAAAAGTTAACAAAGTTGAGAAACCGTTATATTTTTTTTTTTTTTTTCACAATCGAGTGCAGCAAACAGGGCACAACATTGTTCTGTGCTCGTCACATATGGCGCGTCGGCAATTATTACAAAAGACCCTGACCTTGCGATCCAGAGATCTAGGGCAAAAAGTGCATCGCGCCCGGCCTTTAGGTCCCGGATCCAGTACTCCAGCTCCTTCATCTATTTGAAGAATTGCTTGGATCGACAGACTTATATTCCGACGCAATCGAGGGAAACTGAGTCTTGTTCGCAGATGAGGCTCTACTAGTGCTCTCATAAGCTGTTTTAAGAAGCTTCTGCGATTCAAGAGGGTGTTTGCAGAATTAAAATTGTGAAGAATTAAGGCGTTTATTCCGGCTTGATCCAGCATCCTCATCCACATTCGCATCGGCCATCGCTGAGTTTTCCTTGCTGTTGTATATTCATGACACATGTGGTCGAACGTGTCAGTGCCTCCTTTGGTAGTGTTGTAAAAAGTAATTATTTCCGGCTTAACAGTGTCTTGATCAGTGTCGGCCGTGCGGTGGAAAGTGGAGAGCAAGAGAACGACTTTGTTCTTCTTGGGAGTGTAGGAGAGAAGAGTTTTCGTGCTATCGAAAGCATATTTTGCTGATTGAACTGCTCCAGCGACTCTGAAATTATCTGGAATCTGCGGTTTATTTTTTCGCACGGTTCCCACCATCGTCACTGAATGATTTTCCAACATTCTATCGAATAATTTTACAGAGGTGAACCAATTATCACACGTCACATTGCGAGTGGTTCCGTGGATAGGCTGTGATAATTTTCGAACAAAATACGAAGGAACAGTTTCACCAGCCTGGGTAGTGACTCTCCCTACGTATGGCTCGGCGGTGAACATATAATATGTCCGTGCATCATTCAACATTACAATCTTGATCCCGTACTTGTCTGGCTTTGACCCGTTGTAAACTTTGAATGGACACCGTCCTCGGAAGCTCAGGAGTTGCTCATCCACAGTGCACAAGGAAGCTGGATTATAATTTTTCGTACAGTTCGATACGAACTCATTCCAAATTTCGCGAATCGGAGCAAATTTAAACGCCCCTGAAACAATCAACAAGTTTACGAAAAGAAAGAAAGATGATCGGAAAAGATTGTTTCAAGACTATTATGTGAAGAAAAAACGGCTGTGTAGTGCTTTTTAAATTTATTTCCCTAGGAACAAATGGTCGGCCCATAATGAGATTTATAGAGCAAAGTTGGGAAATTGGATGGATGATTTGTGAATTTTTTCATCAAAATCAAAACGGCCCGAAGATCTCAAAACACCATTTTACTCGTTTTTTTTTTTTTGCGTTTTTTTGGTTTTTGAGCACTTTTTCTTAATTAAAAAAATTCTAAAATATTTTCATCGAGAAGCTGAGGAAAAAACACGTTTTTTATGTATTTTTAATAATTTTTTTTTTTTCATGCCAAATGGATAGATATAGAGAATGAAAAATTGTACACGTTTCTCATATCTAGGCTACGAGCAGTGCTAAAAATCTGAAAAAAATCACAAGAGGTCCTCAAAAATAGGTTACTCCACACAATAAAAATCAATTAAATTTGAGACCATGAAACAAAAAGGTGGCTGGGTTGACAAAGAATCCTTCTTATATAAAATATTTACTGAAATCTAAAACAACCCGTGAAAAAATATTCTGATCAGACAATATCAGGCCTGATATAAACCGTCCATATCAGACCTGATATGAAAATTGGCCATATCAGACTATATATGCCTTGATATGAGTATATCAGACTACAAATGCCCTGATATGAGCATATCAGATTATATATAGTTATATTCAGATTGATACAGCCTGATACAGCCATATCAGACTATATGTAACCCTATCAATAAATAATAATTGAATGGTTTGATACTAAATAAATGAGCTCACAAACTTATTCATTACACTTTTTATTATATTTTTTTGAATACGATTTTATGTAGTTTGGTTTGTTCAGATATGGCTGTAAGGTAAAATACCCAACAGTTGGACAGTTTGGAAGGCATGATTGGAATAATCTCATTTTATATTATATAATTGATGTTATTAATTATATTAATTTTATATTATATAATATTATATTATAATATTAATGTTAAGAGCTCAAACTTTCACAATTTGTCATCTCGAACAATATTTTCATGGTAACTAACGTAAAACAAAATAGTCGGTTTTTTTGGCCCACCCTATTACATATACAAAAGCGGCATAAAATAAACTTAAAAATAAGTATAAAATTACAACTCTTCTTCTTTCAACGTTTTTTTGACTGTGAAATTGTAACTTTCTCTTGTACTGAATCTTCTACTTTACCAAGTGAACAATGTCAAAACTAACCGAACTTATTTGAGGTTATGTTGACTTTATTCGTAAATATTAACACTTCGTCTGCAAAGGTTTTTTCCGCACCTCTCGTCTGCAAACGTGGGTCTTTCGCGTCCGGCCATTAATTCACCCCCTTAATGCACTCAGAAAATTCTGAAAAAATTTACGCTACTTGTTTAACTATTCCTTTTGAAGTGCCAATTGTAAAATTTTTGAAAATTCAATTTTTTCACACATTTTTTGTTAAATATATGAAGAAATTTGTAAAAAAATCTTGATTTACAAAAAAAATTGTAACTCAGAGACTTCTAAAGATAGCGCAATTTTTCAAAATGGAAATTAAAGGTCAATAGTGTAGCTTTAAGAAAAAAAATAGTTTGTTTCATTTATCCATAGCTAAGTGCTTAAGTTTTGGACATGAAAACAGGCAATAAATTACGTACGATGCATATTGGTTTTCACACATTTTATTAGCAAAAAAATTTTTTTTTTTTTTTTTACAATGAAAAGTCCTTATAATTGCATATTATTATGATTCTCAACCTAACAGTGCATTGTAGTTGATAATTTTGTTGAGGCCGATCGCTGCTCCATTTTCAAAAATACTAAAAAAAAAATTCCAAATTTTTTTTTAGGCATACTGACTAATGTCAAATGCCTTTGGCATACTACTGATGCCAAAAATACCATAAAACACGAAAAAAAAATTTTCACGAACTCACCTGTTTACTACACGCCGTCTGCAAACCTGGGTCTTTCGTGTCCTCTGCAAAGTTCGTGTGCTCGTTACCACTACCTGGAAGGTACTAAAATTTTGAAACTTGGGCATTAGTTCCCCTTCCTATATAACTTTTTTTACAGATAAGGAGGAGCCTCCGCCCTTCCCCTATTTTCCCGGTACAAACCAAAACTGTTTTCGCTCGGACACGAACGACCCAGGTTTGCAGACGAAGGGTTAAAACAAATATTGATTTTTTGTAGATAAAAAGTGAAAGTACTTTGATTTATCTTACTTACGCACTACCTTAGCCGCTTCACTGCCGTAATTATTATTAATTTATTAAAGTTTTGAACAGAGCCTACGTGTGTCCAAGTTCTATACTCTCCGTATGAGCTACGGTTGGACATAAGCGGCGCCGTCTGTCCAATTAATAGTCTCTAGTAGTTGAGTGTGAAAGGTATACTTGGACACGCGAATTCAATATAAAAAAAAAGTTTTTTGCAAAATAACTCATGAAATTATACTCACGAAACACACAACCATCAATACATTTCGAAACCTCACACTGTTTCCAAAAAAAGATTTTTTAATTTTGAATCTTTCATCTTACCTTTTTGCTTCGGAAAGTTTCTAAATTCATGCATATCACGTTGCTCTTCGGAATCTAACATGATGAGCCTCATATTATTTAATGAAACGATATTATTATAAAAAAAATGTATGATTCTCTCTTCTAAGATGATAACAAATCTAGATTCGGCGTTGACACCATGATAAACAACTGCTTTAAAACAAAAAATTGCTCTTTTTTATTAGTGTCCAACTATATTGGGTGTTTTACCTTATTGAAAAATGTAATGTTTCTATTTTTTTCTCGTAAAATCCATTAAACTATTATATTAAAGTATTATTGCTCATATCAGAACTTATCAAGCTATACCAAAGAACTATATGTGAACATATTAGACTAGATATGGTCCTATCTGTCTAGATTAGGCTAGAGACGAAAATTTTTATAGAAACGAAACACAAAAATAACTGTTACGTATACCTAGATATCAAGGCATATTAAACTATACCCCCAAAAACACCTCACGTGCAAAAACCTTGCGCCAAGTCCATTAAAACGTAGTAACTATCAACGAAAATTTGTTAACAAAATATTCGAAGAAGTAGCACTCGATCTACAAAAGTATTGAAATCAATGGACGTTGCCAAGTACAATTAAATTTTTTCACAATTTATTTTTGAATGTGACTTAGTATTAGGTTTGGTTGGTACTCACATCTGAATATACATAAGGTGCGTAACACGTAATGACATGCGGCATATGTACACGTAAGAAAAGAATAATCCAAATCAAAATTGAAAAAAAAAAATTTTGGAGTACGTGGTACTTGGCGGGCTGATGTTTGAATTATTATAAGAAATTTAACATAGTTCAATTATCATTTTCTTCTAATTTGCACATAAATGCCCGCCAAGTACCACGTACTCCAAAATTTTTTTTTTTCAATTTTGATTTGGATTATTCTTTTCTTACGTGTACATATGCCGCATGTCATTACGTGTTACGCACCTTATGTATATTCAGATGTGAGTACCAACCAAACCTAATACTAAGTCACATTCAAAAATAAATTGTGAAAAAAATTTAATTGTACTTGGCAACGTCCATTGATTTCAATACTTTTGTAGATCGAGTGCTACTTCTTCGAATATTTTGTTAACAAATTTTCGTTGATAGTTACTACGTTTTAATGGACTTGGCGCAAGGTTTTTGCACGTGAGGTGTTTTTGGGGGGATTTCATTACTTTTTGCACCGTTCAGCTGCATATTTATTCATGCTTGAGCTTTTAACAGACATCGGGGGTTTTACTTGAAGTAAGGGTACAGTTACTGCTGACTTTAGCATTGATCAGGTCTGATATAAAAAGAATACGTATGCATCTTGAGCATTTTTGGGCCATTTCTGCTTTGTAATAGTATTACCTATAATGTCATTAATAAAATATATGGGTCATTCCATGTCAATTCAACGACGTTGCGACGGTGACCCTCTTCGATTTTTTTGATTTTTTAATATGTTTTCATAGACGTAGAAAGAAGTCTTCAGCTAAAGTTTCAGCTCTTTATCTCCACCCATTCCGGAGTCATCGATTTTTGCTTAAAAAGTGTATATCTTTGACTAAAATTATGATAATCTTATTTTATAGGGGTCATTTTTTTTTCATTTCCAACGCACTTTCTGAAAAGAAAAAAAAAATGAAAAAAAACACTTTTAAGAACTTTTTGATGCTTTTTCGGCGATTTTTAGTAAAAAAATGCGTTTTCCGTTCAATGGGACACTTCTGATTTTTTTCAAACAAATTCACAAAATTCTACGTTAAAAAACAAAATTTTTGAGCCATAACTCAAGATGGGCTTCAAATAACTTTTAGTAAAAAAAATTAAAAACCATTTTTTTTCCGTATAATGAATCAGAATTACAGAAAAAAAATTGTTTATTAATTTTTTTTACTAGAAGTTGTTTGAAACCCATCTTGGGTTATGGCTCAAAAATTTTACAGTTTTACAGTTACAGTTACAGTTTATTTTACAGTTACTGCTGACTTTAGCATTGATCAGGTCTGATATAAAAAGAATACGTATGCATCTTGAGCATTTTTGGGCCATTTCTGCTTTGTAATAGTATTACCTATAATGTCATTAATAAAATATATGGGTCATTCCATGTCAATTCAACGACGTTGCGACGGTGACCCTCTTCGATTTTTTTGATTTTTTAATATGTTTTCATAGACGTAGAAAGAAGTCTTCAGCTAAAGTTTCAGCTCTTTATCTCCACCCATTCCGGAGTCATCGATTTTTGCTTAAAAAGTGTATATCTTTGACTAAAATTATGATAATCTTATTTTATAGGGGTCATTTTTTTTTCATTTCCAACGCACTTTCTGAAAAGAAAAAAAAAATGAAAAAAAACACTTTTAAGAACTTTTTGATGCTTTTTCGGCGATTTTTAGTAAAAAAATGCGTTTTCCGTTCAATGGGACACTTCTGATTTTTTTCAAACAAATTCACAAAATTCTACGTTAAAAAACAAAATTTTTGAGCCATAACTCAAGATGGGCTTCAAATAACTTTTAGTAAAAAAAATTAAAAACCATTTTTTTTCCGTATAATGAATCAGAATTACAGAAAAAAAATTGTTTATTAATTTTTTTTACTAGAAGTTGTTTGAAACCCATCTTGGGTTATGGCTCAAAAATTTTACAGTTTTACAGTTACAGTTACAGTTTATTTTACAGTTACTGCTGACTTTAGCATTGATCAGGTCTGATATAAAAAGAATACGTATGCATCTTGAGCATTTTTGGGCCATTTCTGCTTTGTAATAGTATTACCTATAATGTCATTAATAAAATATATGGGTCATTCCATGTCAATTCAACGACGTTGCGACGGTGACCCTCTTCGATTTTTTTGATTTTTTAATATGTTTTCATAGACGTAGAAAGAAGTCTTCAGCTAAATGTTCAGCTCTTTATCTCCACCCATTCCGGAGTGATCGATTTTTGCTTAAAAAGTGTATATCTTTGACTATAATTATGATAATCTGATTTTATAGGGGGTCATTTTTTTTAATTTCCAACGCACTTTCTGAAAAAAATTAAAAAACTAAAAAAAAAAAAAACTTTTAAAATCTTTTTGATGCTTTTTCGGCCATTTTCAGTCAGAAAACGCGTTTTTCGTTCAATGGGACACTTTTGATTTTTTTCAAAAAAATTCACAAAATTCTACGTTAAAAGACAAAATTTTTGAGCCATAAGCCAAGATGGGTTTCAAACAACTTCTAGTAAAAAAAATTAATAAACAATTTTTTTTCTGTAATTCTGATTCATTATACGGAAAAAAAATGGTTTTTAATTTTTTTTACTAAAAGTTATTTGAAGCCCATCTTGAGTTATGGCTCAAAAATTTTGTTTTTTAACGTAGAATTTTGTGAATTTGTTTGAAAAAAATCAGAAGTGTCCCATTGAACGGAAAACGCATTTTTTTACTAAAAATCGCCGAAAAAGCATCAAAAAGTTCTTAAAAGTGTTTTTTTTCATTTTTTTTTTCTTTTCAGAAAGTGCGTTGGAAATGAAAAAAAAATGACCCCTATAAAATAAGATTATCATAATTTTAGTCAAAGATATACACTTTTTAAGCAAAAATCGATGACTCCGGAATGGGTGGAGATAAAGAGCTGAAACTTTAGCTGAAGACTTCTTTCTACGTCTATGAAAACATATTAAAAAATCAAAAAAATCGAAGAGGGTCACTGTCGCAACTTCGTTGAATTGACATGGAATGACCCATATACAGAGAGATTCTGTGGAAGTGGGGAGCCGTATGGTAGGCAACCGGCATTTTTCATGGAAATGGCAACGCTGTCGTAGTGACAGTCAAACGTCTACATCTACAGATGATGTAGCGATAGCTGTCACGTCGTTGGGTCAGAATCAACTTACAGAATCACATATTTGAGGTTGACGGTAATATAACTAATAAGACAACGAGAATCGATATTCATTTGTAAAGAAGTGGTAACGAATTAGTGAATTGATTGCAGATGTCGATTTCTGTTTATTTGCGAAATTATTTACAAGCTAGCAGTTCCTCGGTGCCGGACTGACTTGTCACATCACTTCGACAACTACGGTCAGGAACACAGCGATGCAGATTCGATTCAACAAGCATCTACGAGACATCTTTGACGTAACAGACAAAACCCCAAATTTCTTCACCGCCTAAGAAGTTTGAAAGTACAGTCTTGCAGAAATCCAACAGCCGATGCTGTAAACCTCGCCACAAAACAGACCTACGTAGATCACCTGTTTGCCTACCCAATCGTGTAGAAGTTTCAACGAGGAATGAATTAATTGAAAGTATTGTACCGACGACTTCGATATGCCGACCTCTTGAGAAACTCTCGAGGTTGGCTTCTGTCCATCTTCTGCGAGTGCGCAGTACTTTCTCGCTGTGCTGTGTATTCAGTTATTGTATTTAGTTCATTGTTATTGTGTTGAGTTTATTGTTATTTATTTGATTAATGAAAAATGTTATTTCATGATATAAACTCATTGAAATGTAATTATTTTTACAAATATGCGACGCTTTATTTCAATCAGCTATCAAAGGCACAATTACGTTGATTCACAGAACAATACTTTCAATTAATTTCTTCCTCGCTGAAACTTCTACACGATTCGGTAGGCAAACAGGTGATCTACATAGGTGTGTTTCGAAGCAAGGTTGACAGCATCGGTTGTAGGATTTCTGCAAGACTGTACTTTCAAACTTCTTAGGCGGTGAAGAAATTTGGGGTTTTGTCTGCTACGTCAGAGATGCCTCGTAGATTGCTCGTTGAATCGAATCTGCATCGCTGTGTTCCTGACCATAGTTGTCGTAGTGATGCTACGAGTCAGTCTGTCACCGAGGAACTGCTAGCTTGTAAATAATGTCGCAAATAAACATAACGTAGAATCTGCGATCAATTCGTTCGTAACTTTATCACGACTTTATTACAAATTATTATCGTTTGACATTTGTTGGTTACCTTTATGAGAATGATTCGTGAATTTCACCCCGACGGTTGTTTAGACCCAAATAATGTTGCAAATAAACAAAAATCGACATTTGCAATCAATTCACTAGTTCGTTACCACTTCTTTACAAATGAATATCGATTCTCGTTGTCTTATTAGTTATATTACAATCAACCTCAAATATGTCACTCTGTTAGTTGATTCTGACCCAACAACGTGACAGCTGTCGCTATGTCATCTGTAGATGCAGACGTTCGACTGTCCCTACGACAGCATTGCCATTTCCTCGAAAAATGCCAGTTGCCTATCACACGGCTCTCCACTTTCCACAGAATCTCTCTGTATGTATCTGAAAGTAACTTAAAAATTATTTATCTATTGTCAGTGAGCTGTATATATAGTGAGCTTATTCAAACTACCTCCGGTTTTAGTAAGATGAACGTAGTTATTAGCGATGTTTTGATTCAAACAACGTAACATTCTTATCACTGCCTAATGCAATTTAGCGTAAAGTTGCAGTGGTATTATTCGTGAAGCTGCCGTATGAATTACAAGCAATTCTATTTATAAATATTATTTTACAGCATTTTAATAAATATCTAAATATATCAGCGTCTGAATGTGCCTACAACAGAAACCGAGTACATCAACAGCGTTCATAATATTCGCCACCAAATTGACAGATAATTTACATAACCTCAAAGATTCTAGCTCGTCGGGTGAACTATTAATAATGAATGAAATGAGTAATATCGATGGTTGATCTGTGGGATACCGTATCCAATTTCGACAATGTTTTCCGTACAGAAGAGGGAAATTTCATAATAAAATTTTCAGCTATGTATACTACTGCAATTGAGTCGCACATACCGGCTGACTTTAGCTGTCAGTTTGACAGATCGGCGCGCAAGCGCATTTGTCTGGAGCGACGCGCATGCGCATTGGTCTGGAGCGATAGAATTGTGCTGAAAAGGGAGAAAATCTGAGAACGTGAATCGAGCCACCTCGAAATTAAAAATTATCATATCTTAGCTATACGTGCACAGATTCTATTGATGTTAGGCTTAAATGAAAGCGCTTTCGACCCTCATTCTGACAATAAGTCGTAGATCCGCATGATATCACCAAATACGATGGTATAAAGAAAACATTATCCCCCCACTCCGCGGAAAATTGCCGTAGCTGTATAGAGACTCGGTAGACTCGCCACGTACAAAAAAATTTTGTTTTTTTAATGTACTTGGCGCGAGACTCTACCGAGTCTCTTGATCAGGCCTGATCAGAATTTTTTTAATATGTATATCAAAGTATATATGTACTCATATAAGATTATATAAGGCCGCATCAGGACATATAAAAAATTTATATATGCACTTATCAAACCATATCAAGTCATATCAAGCCTGATATGGGCATATCAAGTTGATAAGGCTTGATCTGGCCTGATATGGCCAATTTTCATATCAGACCATATCAGGATTGATTAAAATTTTTATATGGGCATATCAGATCATATCAGACCAGATATAGATATATCAAAAATTTTGATATGGGTTTATCAGGTCATATCAGGTCTGATAGGAATATTTTTTGACGGGAAGCTAAATGGAGAATGCTTAAGGGGTTACATGGGTTTCCTCGGGGAAAAAAACGACCTATTTTCAACAATTTTTTTTTCATATAAAAAATGAAATATTTTATTCAAACTTCTCATTGTTACAAAGATACACTATTGACAAAGAATTTCTGAAATTTTGGGAAAAAAATATTAAAAACTCGGCTATTGTGACGTCATATCCCTCGGAAAGGAGATGCGTCCGCGTTGTCAGCATAACTCCTGACAGGATCATCTAAAATGAAAAAACAAAAATACGTGTTTTAGTTAAGACCATAAACTCGTGCTTGAACGAAGGATTTTTTTTTTTCAATTACAACTATTTAAAAAAAAAAAAATGTCAAGCAAATTTGACCGAAATTTTTATTTTTTTGGAAAAATGTCTGCCAAAATTCCAATTTTTACTTTTTTTTTCTTTCCTTCGTTCAAGCACGAGTTTATGGTCTTAACTAAAACACATATTTTTGTTTTTTCATTTTAGATGATCCTGTCAGGAGTTATGCTGACAACGCGGACGCACCTTTTTTTCGAAGGGTCACCGGAAATGACGTCACAATGGCGGAGTTTTAATTTTTTTTTTTTTAAATCTCAGAAATTTTTCTTTGAATGTGTATCTATAAGACAGAAAAAAGTTTGAATTAAATAAATAATTTTTTATATAGAAAAAAAATTATTGAAAATAGGCCTTTTTTCACCCGACGAAACCCATGTAACCCCTTAATGGAAACATCGATCTAATTAGTTGAACCCGAGGCCACTTTACAGCTTGAGTATAGTTGTACGATGAGAAACTACCCCACGTATAGATTATCAAGATCTTCGTCCGCAGTTCAATCATTTTTGAGGCCACTTGCCAGTTCCAGTCTGATCCAACGATGGGAACTGTGTATGGATTCTCAAGAGCGTTGCTCCTAACGTAGAATGAACCTTGCTGCAACTTCTGTCTTATAAATTGTGGGTATTCGTTTGAGTCATATCGTCGAGGGATCGTGTTGAAGGAAACGAATAAAAAACAATATGTATTGTTGTCAATTCAAAACCTACGCGCCTTAGAAATTAGTAGTGACGTAGCTAAGAGGCAATGCCCTCAGGCCACAGCGGCCGTTTTCAGTACTAATATATTATGTGTTTCCGTTTTACTGTATCCTCGTGTTCTACAACCTTTTTATAAAGAAGAAATAAAGAATCTGAGTGACGAAATAAAATCTGTTTACTGAATAAGAAAATATCACCCGTAAATAACAACAGATCGAAATAAACCCAATCGACATAAATGCTAGAAGCATGGGTGACCAGTTATACGAGTAGTGAAATGAGACGGATTGATAATAAATTGTCGAGTATGAAAATCAGAATAAATTTACAAATTATGAACCCGTTTTTTTTTACTTCGTGTCATCGTTATAATTTTATACCTCACAAGATTATACTATTACCAATTCGTTGCAGTGAATCGAAAAACAGTTTGAATCGCTGCACAGGTTAACCGTATCAACGGCTTTTTGTTCCCGGCATTATATTTATTGGTTAGGAAAAACTCCGGGCATTAGGCTCTCCGTGATATGCTAAACTATATAAAATATTATTTCACATCGAGTCTTGAATGCGGAACATCACGAGGAAAAAATTAATTTAATTTTAATTAATTATTAAAATTATTTGTGCTTTCGCGAACTTAGAGGTTATGCGAATGCGGAATGACAGCGGCGGGAGGCTTCGTCGTGGTTTCCCAAGCTCTACTGTCGACTGCATTGTCGGCCATGGGCACATAAAAAAGACCAGAAAGGAGACTCGTTCCCGGAAAAAAAAGTTAGCCACTGGGCATCCATACATGAACATTACTGTACCACTTGTATCCGTTTCTTCCGGATATGATGCTGCGCGGACGTCCACCTCGGGAAGGTTGACGCTCAGTAGGTGCTTTTCTTCTACGTTTTCCTCTCGGAGGTGCCGCTTCTTTCTGCTCAATCTCTTCCTCTGATTGTACTTTCTCGGGTTTACCTGGCGGTTGGAAATCTGGATCTCCATCTTCCTCCGACTCAGAGCCCGTTTGCATCTCTTCGTTATCAGGATCTCCGTCCGACACTTCATCAAGAGCTAAGGTTTCATCCTCCGGTGGTGTCAAGGTCTGTCGTATGACAGTATCGCTGCGCAACGTGTATTGCCTCGTCATTGTCTGCGAAAAGCACAAATTTATGGAGAACCGGAGTAAAAAATAATTTTCACGGCGCATACTTTATAATTAAGCGATAGTGAGCGTAATTTATTCCCTTCAACTAAAAAACTCAAATCAACTTACCTCGACAAACTGCTTACGCAAGAGAGCACGTGGGGTCCGCTTGGCCCCCAGATCTTCTTGTTATAGGCACTGCGTCGAAACTGATAACTGCCGAGCGTTCATACAAAGTAGGCTCGGTGGCCAGAGAGTTAAACTGAGTTATGAAGCAGGTCCGAACCCGAAAAAGCCGTTTGCTATTTCAGCAGCGTATTTTGAAACATGCGTGGGGTCCATATGGCCCCCGCATGCTCTTTCTAGGGATATTTGGGTTTCTTAAAGATTTTTAATTGTTTTGATCAATATACCTAGTGTAAATATAATATAAAGCATTAACATTGCATTTAAATACAGTGTTTTTGTGTTAATAATGAATAATCTCCAAATTATCACTTTCCTGTGTATCACTTGTCTGGCCATTTAAATAAAAAAAAATCGCAATCTATCCACTTAAATTTTAAAACTGCCATAATTTGAATATTTACCAATATTTTGTTTGACCCACAAAATTTTAGCTCATTTAAGTCAAAATGATGAGCTCTGGCCACTTTGCAAACTAAATCTAAAATAATATCTCCGCCCCTGCGCGCCTCGGGCACTCGGCGCTTCGCGCGTCACTCTGTGAGTGGCTTGATATGTGTGCATGTGTGTATGTAGATCAGCGGGGCGACCTAACCTATTCTAACCTTTTGGGAGCCGCAGCTACCGGCTGGGTGTTTCGCATGTGTGTATGTGAAATCTAAGGGATAGAAGACCCTTCGTAGATCTTTTACGCCGAGTCCCACACTCTTTGGTCCGCGCGCCGAAAACTTCACTATTAACTGTTAATGATAAAATCACGATATAATTTTCATTAAGAGATACTTGCCCAAGAAGAATAATGGAAAGCAAAGGCTACTTTGGGTTTACATAGATGTCAGTTCCAATTTTCCATGGCGCGAACAGCGGCTTGTTCCAGTATAAATGAAACTATGGTCAATCTTAGCTCCCGATGCCTATCCTGATTTTTCGACAGGCAATACGACAGTGCCCGAAAAAGACAATTCCCATCTGGCTTCATCTGCACTATCTGTTTATCCATTTTTTTTTATTTTTTTTTGTAAGTGAAATAATATTTCTATTTGACCTGTCAAGTATTCACGGTGAATATATAACTGTCATTAAACAATATTAATGTTAGAATACTGAATTCATCTGATTTTTTTAAAATGAAGTTTAGTTTTCCGTGAATTCTTTGCGGCTAGGTCATCCGCTTCGTACTCATCGGTGCCCAGATCTTCCTATACGTATTTCTCGGCGCGGAGGTCAACCGCTTCGTCGTTATCGTTGTCTAAGTCTTCCTCTACATAGTTATCAGTGTCCAGATCATCCGCTTGATAGCTTTTGATGTCAAGTCTTACAGTTCGCAGTTCTGTGAACCGACAACTACAGAGCAGATGACCAATCCACCAAAAACTATAAAGCAGGTGACCTGTGCGCCGATACCCAAGAAGCGGACGACCTGTACGCCGTGACCTACGTGGTAGATGACTTGTGCGTCGAGAACTACGGCGAGGAAGACCTGGACGCCGAAAACTATGATGCGAATAACCTTCACACCACGAACTACAGTGACGAAGAGCTGGACACCGAAAACTATGAAGCGGATCACCTAGCTACCATGAACTACGAAGCGGATGACCTGGACACCGAGAACTACAACGTAGTTGATCTCCACGCCAAGAACTACGGTGAAGAAGACCTGGACGCCGAAAACTATGATGCGAATAACCTTGACACCGCGAACTACGGTGACGAAGAGCTGGACACCGAAAACTATGAAGCGGATGACCTAGATATTACGAACTATGAAGCGGATGACCTGGACACCAAGAACTACGATATGGATGACCTGGGCTCCGAGAACTATGAAGCAGATGATATGGACATCATGAACTACTACCTGGCTGCTCTGTACGCCGTGAACTAAGAATTGGATGACCTGCAGACCCTGAACTACGAAGAGAAAGACCTGTACCTCGAAGACCACAGAGCGGAGTACCTGGACATTGTCAAACACGATCCATAGTTTATTTCTACAAAAACAGCACGAAACGCTCGATGGCAGGCAACACACATGGCATTATGAGCTTCACCGCGCTCATCTTTTTTTCGCAGAAAACGCCCGATTGCAGGCAACCCAAATGGCATTATGCGACTCATCGCGCTCATCTGTTTTTCGTCAAGATTTTTTTATTAATATAGAGAGATAATAAGAACTAGCCATATATATATGGGTACTTCTACAAAAATTGGGTAACTTCATGTGTTCATGTGTAATTCGGTCAAATATCAAGTATATCCAATAATTCTTACTGATAAGTAATACACAAAACGAAGTACTATAAGGCCATAGCAACAAATATCGTAAATTAAATTGGAATTATTAAAAAAATCATCCTTACTTGTCTAAAATGTCAGTCCCTTGTCGTGTCACCGACACATATTTTCACATTAAGACGATGATATTTTTCAAACTATTAGGTTCACACAGTTACTTTCAGTTTCAATGTATTCTAGGATACTCTTTAAAGTGTACAGAATCAATAAAATTTACATTTAAATACATAAATAACAATTTTCATCTAGTTGAAGTAGCGTACTCAACATTGGGCGTCAGTCCCTTGCCACGTGTGTAATTTTAAAATTCGCGGTATTTTACAAAGCTCAGAACCTAGGTATCTGTTCAACATAAACCAATGACTTGACCTTAGCGGCAAACGTCGTTCTTTAGGAGTTAGCTGATTTGAGTTCATTGCTATTGGCGTTCTTGTGATGAGAGGCCGTATCCTGACAGTCAAAATGTCAGTCCCTTGGTCAGTAGTTTTGTTGTAAATTACTGGTATTTTTTTTTCATAATATTTTATTTCAGTGTCTTTTGTGTGACGTTAATTGTATGCAAACTAGATAAATAGTGTCTCGTTTTAATCAAAAGATATTCTTTGTTTTACCCGAATTTCATCAGTCCCTTGTCGTCAGTCCCTTGGTTTAGTATTATTATAACATTGACCGAGTGTTGTAGGACTGCATAGTTTTTAATCTATGTCAAATGGCTTTATAGGACAGCTTTTTGTTAGTTACTGGAAATTTTATTTTATTTTATTTTTTTATTTTTTTATTTTTTAGAAAAAAAAGGAAAAAAAAGTTTTTTCGATTTTTTCATAGATATCTACTTTTTGAACATTCTCAGGTTGATTGGAGAATTTTTTTTTTTGATACGCCCTTTTGGTTTTAGTAACGCGAATAAAATAACTCGTTTTTCAATGAAATTGTTGTGTTTCGTCAGTCCCTTGATATATTTCTCAGTCCCTTGGAGCCACATTTGACAAAACCCTTAATTCTTCCTAAACTACTTTATAAAGTGACTGTTCCTTATACACACAATATAACCGACCCATGGTCCATTAAAAGTGTTATGAAGTAACAAAATTTGAGATAAAAAACATGCGATTCAAATTCAGGTCTGAAGTTACCCAATTTTTGTAGAAGTACCCATATATATATACCGTGAGTATTCGTGTATGCGGGTCGGTTGGATCCGCCCGATCCAGAATTTGGCGTTTCGGCACTGCCTTTCCGCCGTTCCTTGTGCACGCTGGTTGCCTTCTGCTTTGACAGGTAGGCAAAGCGCGCGGAGTACGATTTTATGGTTAGATTGCGGTTAGGATTTTCAGTATGAAAAATTTGTTCCGATAATCTGTCCATTATTATTCGACGAATAAATAATACTTTTAAAACGATTCAATGCAATTCAGAAGAATTTGTTTTTATTTGTTCATCAGTTATCAGTTACACTGATTAATAATAATTTTCATCGAAATGTAATAGTAATAAAATTGTTGTTCCTTCGTCAAAAATCTCGAAAGTTGTTTTCATTTGTGGCTAAATACATTAATTTGCAACCTGAATGTAATTCACTCTCTGTTAATTTAGTGACTGTAATATAAAATTGTCTTTATTGCCTGGTACAATTTATCCTTCTCTACACTCTTTTACAGGATTCGCTAATAAATATTCTCGTGACTCAGCTGCTTCAGTTTCTTCTGAATTGCATTGAATTGTTTTGAAAGTATTATTTATTCGTCGAATAATAATGGACAGATTATCGGAACAATTTTTCATCACAAAAGCCGGAGAATCGCGACGAAGTTGCGATTTTGAGGCTAGAATGCTGAAAAAATTAGACCGTTTCTCGTACGTAAAGGCTTTTTGACGAACCTCGTTACAGCACTTGCCTTCGGCTCGTGCCATAAACCTTTCGCTTCGCCAAAAAAGCCTTTCCGTAGTCGTAACGTAATGTACTATTTCATACTGAAAATCCTAACCGCAATCTAACCATAAAATTGTACTCCGCGCGCTTTGCCTACCTGTCAAAGCAGAAGGCAACCAGCGCGAACAAGGAACGGCGGAAAGGCAGTGCCGAAACGCCAAATTCTGGATCGGGCGGATCCAACCGACCCGCATACACGAATACTCACGGTATACATATGGGGCATTCCACGCTAAATCGACCTGGTTCGACCCTCGACCTCTCAGATCCGGTCCGCGATTTTTTGTAAAATTCTTCAGACCCTAAGTAGCAATCACAATTTTTTTCAGATTTTTCAAAATAAATTTGAGTGAGTCATGAATTTTTGAATTTTTTTTTCCAGCACCCCGATGGCCGTGATCGAAAAATCTGAAAAAATTCTCGAAAATTTTGTTTGAGAAATGAAAATTTTCGAACTAAAATTCAAAATGTCTGGGCTCTTGCTTCGACCTGTTTTCTTTTTCGGTTTTTTTGAGAATATCACTATGAATCCGGAAGTTGTTCCGATATTTTTTTTTTTGACGTAGTCAAGTATAGTTGATTCATGACCGATCACGAACAGTGATCGCTCTCAATTAATCACAATTTCACGTTGAGATTCAAGAAAAAAAAAAAAAAAAAAACGCTCGAAAATCAAGAAGCAAGAGCCCAGACATTTTGAATTTTAGTTCGAAAATTTTCATTTCTCGAACAAAATTTCCGAGAATTTTTTCAGATTTTTCGATCACGGCCATCGGGGTGCTGGCAAAAAGAAATTCAAAAATTCATGACTCACTCAAATTTATTTTGAAAAATCTGAAAAAAATTGTGATTGCTACTCAAAGTCTGAAGAATTTTACAAAAAATCGCGGACCGGATCTGAGAGGTCGAGGGTCACGACCAGGTCGATTTGGCGTGGAATGCCCCATATATATTGTAACGAGCAATTTTCCTACCCGGAGGAACTAGATAGAAAAATAAATCCCGCACAAAGAGTACCAACGTGAATCTCACGCCAAAATCAAAT
The DNA here is from genome assembly GCA_944452935.1 of Rhogogaster chlorosoma. NCBI lineage: Eukaryota > Metazoa > Arthropoda > Insecta > Hymenoptera > Tenthredinidae > Rhogogaster > Rhogogaster chlorosoma. Next base: position 15,566,594 of record OX101803.1, on the reverse strand, counting down.
AAATAGACAGAGAAGGTAATGTTGGGCGCCAGGTACACGAATGTACCAGATAAGAGAAAGCGAGACGGAACTCAAAGAAAGATCAAAATAAGCCACAAACAAAACGCAAAACTGAGCAGATAACCAGCTAGTTAGACGGAGAGGGGAACATGGGGGCGTAGAAATAACACACTTTAAAACGGCAAGATACGGTAACGGAACTGAATATAATCTCGATAAACCAGAAAAATAATACAAAAAAAAGTATCAAATCGGTAACTTAAGGTATGAGAAGCTACTAACAATACCAAAAAGGTCGAGATAAAATTACTTAACCGATAAATGCGCTAGCCGCGATCGCGACTAGGTAGCTTACACACTATTTCTACTCGGTAAAATAAAGTAAAATAATAACGGAAGTAAACGGAACGGAATCGGTACGGTACTACAGATCTCCCCAGAGCGTTACGGGTCCAGGATAAAGCAACCTTAATCTTAAGTAGCCTAAGATCATGAAATAAAGAGATGACCACGGCAATCCGTCAGACGCGGAGTTTGAAATCAGCCGTTAGGCGGCCCAAGGCAAGAAATGCGCTCGGAGACGGATGGTCGTGATCTGAACAGAAAAGAGCCTACCTTTGAATCGGGGCGTAGCCCAGCGAAGGCGGCACGGAACGAAAGAAACTTAAAAAACTTAATCGCACTACTCAAGAAAAACTTAAAGATAAGAAAAGGTAAAGAAAAGAAAACTGAATAGAAATAAACGGAACAGAACTAAAACTACGGCACTCCAAGGACTCTACGGAGCGGCGGTCAGCACCGGAGTGATTTGCTGGACGGTAGGCGGGGAGGGGGAAGCCTTTCCGCACACGGTAGGTTCGCCGCATCTATCGGCGGACGTATTCAAAATCTTCGGCCGGGAGGGAAATAGACGCGGAGCTGAACGTCAGGCTGGCGGCTACAGCCCTCTCCCGGCTTGCAGTTGGCGAGGCTGCGGAGGCTGGATGATGTCGTAGATGCGGCTACTAGTACCGAGGCCTCCAGGACATTCCCCCCGATGCTCCAGCGACGAAAAAGGTATCCCCCGACGTCCTGGTGCGCAGAGGTACCTGGGGTTTACAATAAAAAAAAACTTAAGGCAGACACCGTACACTAAGATAAAAATTGGACCACGTAACTCTGGCGAGAGATGGACCGGTACGGCAGCGGCATGGTCGTTCGCGTTATCGGGTGGAGTCGATGTCCGTGGCGGATATTAAAATCTGCCACGTTACAATATATTAGGGTGATTAAAAAAAAATCGATATTTTTTAATTTCGAAAATCCCCTATTTAAAAGTTGTTGGAAGGTGAAAAAAGATCCCAGTTAAAATTTCAGCCCGAAAAAAAAATATTTAGAGGTCGCACATTGAGGTTTTCTATTTCCCATTTAAATAACATGGGAAAAAACATTTTTTTTTTAGAATTTTCTAGCTCACAAGCCAATCGATGGATCTTTATGCGCGATGGAGATTTTTGTAGGAATCTGAACGCTTTACAAAAAATGTCTCTTATCATTTTTTGATTAAACGACGAGTTCAAAAGTTTACTTTTTACTTTTTACTTTAAACTTTCAAAAATTAACTTTTGAACTCGTCGTTTAATCAAAAAATGATAAGAGACATTTTTTGTAGAGCGTTCAATTTCCTACAAAAATCTCTATCGCGCATGAAAATCCATCGATTGGCTTATGAGCTAGAAAATTCTAAAAAAAAAAATGTTTTTTCCCATGTTATTTAAATGGGAAATAGAAAACCTCAATGAGCGACCTCTAAATATTTTTTTTTCGGGCTGAAATTTTAACTGGGATCTTTTTTCACCTTCCAACAACTTTTAAATAGGGGATTCTCGAAATTAAAAAATATCGATTTTTTTTTAATCACCCTAATATATATATATATATATTTTATAATATATTATTACCTATTATATTATATATTATATATATATATATATTAGGGTGTGCCAAAAAATGACGATTTTTGTTTTTTTCCGCTCTCACCCGAAAATATCAGAGGATATGCCCAAACAAACATTCTGTCCGAAGGACAGCTCAAAATTTCAATTTTGAAAGGTCCTCCACGGAACTTGAAGTTTTGCCATTTAAATAACACGGGAACCAGGGTTTTTAACATTATTTTGTCCTGCAAAGTATGATGAAATTTTTTTCTGATAAAATGAATGAACGGATCATATTCAGCAGTAAATTCTGGACAAAAAAGCTTCTGGAGCCGTATTTCCATCGTCGATATTGAAGTTTCTACAGATCTTTAAAACTGAAAATTTTTAAATTTCACGTTTTTTTGCAGTCTCCAACTAAACTATTGCAGATAGAATAACAAGTTGAAGAGCAATTTTGTAGTTTGTCTAGCGGCTGACACAAAAGTCTTATACAAATTTTCCGAATCATTACAAACAACGATGTTACAGGCTCACAAAGTACCATTTTTATGAATTTTTGCTCTTATCAATTGAAAAATTGATTAAAAATTTTTGCTCTTATCAATTGAAAAATTCATCAAAAATTTTTGCTCTCATCAATTGAAAAATTGATCAAAAATTTTTGCTCTCATCAATTGAACAATTGATCAAAAATTCATGAAAATGGTACTTTGTAAGCCTGTAACATCGTTGTTTGTAATGATACGAAAAATTCGTATGAGACTTTTGTGTCAGCCGTTAGACAAACTACAAAATTGCTCTTCAACTTGTTATTCTATCTGCAATAGTTTAGTTGGAAAATGCAAAAAAACGTGAAATTTAAAAGTTTTCAGTTTTAAAGATCTGTAGAAACTTCAATATCGACGATGGAAATTTGGCTCCATAAGCTTTTTTGTCCAGAATTTAGTGCTGAATATGATCCATTCATTCATTTTATCAGAAAAAAATTTCTTCATACTTTGCAGGACAAAATAATGTCAAAAACCCTGGTTCCCGTGTTATTTGAATGGCAAAACTTCAAGTTCCGTGGAGGACCTTTCAAAATTGAAATTTTGAGCTGTCCTTTGGACAGAATGTTTGTTTGGGCATATCCTCTGATATTATCGGGTGAGAGCGAAAAAACACAGAAATCGTCATTTTTTGGCACACCCTAATATATATATATGGGGCTTTCCATCCATTATCGCCGACGTTTGACCTCGACATTTTTTTTTTTGCCTAATTTTTTCTTATGTTGTAGTACTATATCGAAAGATCATCTGTGATTTTTTTTTTAATTTTCCAACAAACCGTTTTTTTTTCATAAATAATAACAACTCTGAAAAGAATACATCCTTCGAAAATTCTGAAAAAAATCACCGATATTCTACGTCCGAAACTCGATTTTTTGACACCCGTCCGATCGTGGACGGTTGAGATCTTCTATTTTTTCACCCAATATCAAGATTGAAGAATCGCTATTCAACACACACAAGTATCCTTGTGGGCTGATAGCATTCATTTTTGATGAAAAAAAAGACAATCCAACGAACGATTTCACTAGTCCAACAATTACCAACAAACAAAACAAACGATTTACAAAAAAAAAACTCAGAAAACTTGAAATTGAACCGAAATATAACCGAAAGTTACAACTCTTTTTTGTTTTCGAAAGGATGGGAAAAACACGAAGTTTTTTGAACACGAAGAATGTTCCTCCCTTTTCACTTCAAGTCGCTCTAAATCCAAAAATATTACGAGTTTCCACTGCAGATTTGGAGTAGTTATGTGTTAAACTATTCTCAAGATAGTAGATGGTAGAATTTTTCGTTTTTTCAATCCAAAAAAATTATTAAATTTCTTCCGAGTAGATACACAAATCGCTTTTGAATATTTCCAATCGCTCGGTTTATTGAAGTAAGTTTAAGCAATCGCGAACTTCCCGCGGATGATATGGTTGTCAGCATATGTAGAAGTTTTTCGTGAAGTTCAACTCTGATTGAACCAGCCGTTGATAAATTGCGAGTGTGAATTATTATATCGAGCCGCACAGCGTTTTAAGTCAAGCGGTTCAATTTCAAGTTTTCTGAGTTTTTTTTTTTTGTAAATCGTTTGTTTTGTTTGTTGGTAATTGTTGGACTAGTGAAATCGTTCGTTGGATTGTCTTTTTTTTTCATCAAAAATGAATGCTATCAGCCCACAAGGATACTTGTGTGTGTTGAATAGCGATTCTTCAATCTTGATATTGGGTGAAAAAATAGAAGATCTCAACCGTCCACGATCGGACGGGTGTCAAAAAATCGAGTTTCGGACGTAGAATATCGGTGATTTTTTTAGAATTTTCGAAGGATGTATTCTTTTCAGAGTTGTTATTATTTATGAAAAAAAACGGTTTGTTAGAAAATTAAAAAAAAAATCACAGATGATCTTTCGATATAGTACTACAACATAAGAAAAAATTAGGCAAAAAAAAAAAATGTCGAGGTCAAACGTCGGCGATAATGGATGGAAAGCCCCATATATATGTATACAATGTACAGGGTGTATAAAAAAGTTTGGTCACCGCTTCACCAGGTGATTCTCCAGCTCGAGATCGGTGAAGATCTTGAAAAACATGTAGCCGCAAAACTGACCTTGACCTTTTATTGAAAGTCAAATTTTTTTATCGTTTCAAAAAATCTTACTTTCCGAGGTGAACAAAAGTCTCTGAGGAACCATGGGTCGCAACCGAATCCTTTTTATCGAAAAGGGCATCTGAACCTCAGAATAAACCTTTAAAATATTGAGCGAGTCTAATGAAATATTATTCGTATTAGACAGACTAACGAAAAGTGACAGATTGTTTTTCCATTTCTTTCATCGCTTTATGATAATCTGAAGGCGCTTATGAAGCATGGGCTATCATATGCTAGGGTGCTCAGGACTCAACATTGCATGTGAGAGAGATAACATGTGATTGGCGCCCGGGTAATAGCAATGAGGACTAAGAGAATATAAGTATGATTCAAGTAACTCACGCAGTCCTGGATTTGCCAATAGGCCGTATAGGCCGCGGACTAGGGGCGGCAGCGGCCCAGGGGCGGCAGATTTCAGAGGACGATTTTTTTTCCCTCACCCTGGTATGCGGCCGTATTAGGATAAGTTATAAACGCGAAAAGGTATAGGCATTAGGGTGATTCAAAAAAAAAAAATTTTTTTTTTCTTTCAAACAGGCTCAAAAGTTTCGTTTTGATGCCAAAATACGCCTGTCAAAATTTGAGCTCTTAATAATAATATTAAGAGTGTCCTCATCGCACTTTTCTATTTTCCATAAGAATAACACAGGAAAAATCATTTTTACTTATTCTGATTTTTGTACGCTACAAAGGACTGCTCAAACAGTAAATCGCTATACATATTCTTGTAGAGAATTGAACGCTCTATAAAAAAGGTCTCTTGGTCTTTTTCGATAAATTTAACCGGTTCAAAGTTAGTTTTTCCAAAATCGCTAAAGAAATTTCAAATATACATCTGCATTCTGTTCTATTGTTACCTATCCAAAAGATATAACATATTTGTTACCTTATAAAGGCCAAGATAAAAAGATACAAGTGAGTGATTAGAATAGGTAAGAAGGCGGGGGGGGGGGGGGGGGGGCACAAAATGAAGTGGCCTATACTTAAGAAAAGTATAAATCCGGCGCTGAACTCACGCTGCTACCAACCGCGGTCGGCATGGTAGAGTGTGCCAATCCATGATATTCAACTCGTTCTTTTCCGGCAAGCTTGTCGCATAGAACCAACGTTTTCTGGGGGAGTCTCGTGATGTTATAAGAATTTTACACGAACCAAATAAGAAATCAAGTGTTTCTGAGACTAGGTGCGTCATCTCGGAAGTGGAAAATGCATGCGACAGTTTTTGATGGTCTGAAAGTGAAATTTTATTTATTTCCGCTGAATCCGACCGCAAAATCGAGTTTAGACTCGCTCAATATTTTAAAGGTTTATTCTGAGGTTCAGATGTCCTTTTCGATAAAAAGGATTCGGTTGCGACCCATGGTTCCTAAGAGACTTTTGTTCACCTCGGAAAGTAAGATTTTTTGAAATGATAAAAAAATTTGACCTTCAATAAAAGGTCAAGGTCAGTTTTGCGGCTACATGTTTTTCAAGATCTTCACCGATCTCGAGCTGGAGAATCACCTGGTGAAGCGGTGACCAAACTTTTTCATACACCCTGTACATTAGGGTGGTCGTTAAAAATTAAATTTTTTGCGACGCCCCCTAAAAAGCTTCTTTTTGTTGAAAAAACACTGGAAATTTTTTTTTTTTTTTTTTTAATTCAAAACAACACGTGCCTCGAGACGATCTAAGTTAATTTTTGGGTACAATCATTTTTTCTCTGAAAGTATTTTATTAAATTTGAAATAATTATTTTTTCGAGATTTGAAAATAGTTAACAATGAAACACCTTCAGTGTTATCATTTTAAGTTATGAACTTTAACTTAAAGCTTTATAAGAAGCTCAATATACTTCGTCATTCAAGCTCATGCTTCAATTTTTCTTCTATATTTGGGCTTCTTATACGTCTGTGAACAGTTACGTATAAGTTATTTGAATAAAATTGTATTTTTCCTGAAAAATTCCCAAAAAAGATTGTACCCAAAAATTAACTTAGATCGTCTCGAGGCACGTGTTGTTTTGAATTTAAAAAAAAAAAGAAAATTTTCACAGTGTTTTTTCATCAAAAGGAAGCTTTTTAGGGGGCGTTGCAAAAAATTTAATTTTTAACGACCACCCTAATGTTCATGTATATATATTTTAAGCCTCGAGTCATTACTTGCAGTTTAAAACAGTATAATTACATAATCAGATCCGTTGTGATATAATTTGAGACTTATGTGAAGTTGGCTCCCCCATTTGGGATCTAAAATCATACTTTGTTAGATTTCATTCGATTGCGAACGTTCAAAGCCTGATAACTTTTTATCTCTTGAGATTACGGGAAAAATATATAAGAGCTTTTTGTAGAGACTTAAATTTCTTACAAGAATATGTGCATCAAAATCGGAATAAATTTTTTTTTAGAGTTTCCCGTGAAAAAAACAAAAACAATTTTTTTTACGCGTTATTTATATGGGAAAACGGAAAATCGTTGAGCGTTTCGTAGAGTTCAGATATCGAGCTGCGCTCTTAGGAGAATATTTTTCATACCTAAAAGAAACTTTTGAGCTGATAAAACTTGAAAAAAAAAAAAAAATGGTTTTTTTGGACCACCCCAATATACATTTATGAAATTCACAAATAAAAGATAAATATTCATAAACTTCAATCGGGGAGCTATTGCCCAGCGTTGACTGAAGAATGTTTACGCGCACGGATATGCACCGGCCGTGAGCCTCGTGAGTGCCGAGTGAGAACTTCTTCTATTCAGTTCACAACAACAACCCATGGCCGATGGTATACGTATACCTATATAATCAAGTGTTTCATTCTTTCCACTTTGTTGCGGAAAGCTTTGTAGAAATTGAACGAATATTTAGACCGAGAGCCAGCAAGAAAAATGACGTATGATTTGCGACATCCTGACACTTTTAGAGAAGTTAGCCAGTGTTATAAAAACCAGGGAAACGCAAGTATGGCGGTCCTTCGGTGTCGACGTTGCGCTGCGCAATTTTTTGAATGTGTCAAAAAAAGCTGTGTCCTTGGAGAATGAGCGAAAATGTAATTCTTGTTTTATATCATAGATTCGATAGCCCGATTATGACGGAGTCGTATGCCATACCGATACGGTGTCTCAAACTGTCCGCCATACTGAATTAAACGTGTCATTTTTTTTATGTTCTCTCGAAATACTTGCGAAAAAATGATTTTTTCATCCAGCCTTACAAAAAGATGTCTCATCACCGATTATGACCATGCCATACCGTTTCGGTGTCTCTAAGTACACGCCATACTGATTCAAAGATGTCGAAGTTTTGACCAGTCCATGTATCATAGGCGAAAGTATGGCGGTCCGTTTTTATGACCCTCGTGGTCCATTCTGAAGAATGTATGCAATGCCATACTGTTTCGGTGTCCCTAAGTACACGCCATACTGATTCAAAGATGTCGAATTTTTCACCAGTCCATGTATCATAGGCGAAAGTATGGCGGTCCGTTTTTATGACCCTCGTGGTCCATTTTGAAGAATGTATGCAATGCCATACTGATAGGAGGTATATAATGGCTGCCATGATGAAAAAACTATTTTTTTTCTTCAAAATATTCATAAAATCATTGGTAATTGTTGGAAGATAATTCTCTAATCGTTACATTAATGAAGAAGTGATATGAAATGAATGGTTTCAAGAAAAATTAGGACTAACATTCTATATATTGAAGTACAAGTCAGATGTCCGGATGTCAGAAATGACGTCACAGATCGTAGATACGTGTTGTGTGTTTCTTACTGTATACTTTACTGTACTCACTGTACTGTATATAAGGGTTTCTTATTTAAATTATATACAAGAAATCGACGGCTCCGCAGAAGAAGCGGCTATCTCGGAAGTTGCTTGAAAAAGCGGCTATCTCAGAAACTGCTTGGAAAAGCAGCCATCTCAGAAACTGCTTGAAAAAGCAGCCACCTCAGAATCTGCTTGAAAAAGCAGCTATCTCAGAAGTTGCTTGAAAAAGCAGCCATCTCAGAAGTTGCTTGAAAAAGCGGCTACTTCAGAGGTTGCTTCAAAAAACGGCTATCTCACGATTTAAACTTTTTCGCCACAAATTAAATTGGTAGCACTAATTAATACAATAAATACTAATAATATTTTCCGTTAACTGCTTTTTTATTTGATTTAGAAATTAGATCAGACAGTACTACCAATTTAATTTGTGGCGAAAAAGTTTAAATCGTGAGATAGCCGTTTCTTGAAGCAACCTCTGAAGTAGCCGCTTTTTCAAGCAACTTCTGAGATGGCTGCTTTTTCAAGCAACTTCTGAGATGGCTGCTTTTTCAAGCAGATTCTGAGGTGGCTGCTTTTTCAAGCAGTTTCTGAGATCCCTGTGGAAAAAATCTGACAGAAAATGTTAAGTTCCAATAAGAATCCTGATCAGTCTATCTGGATCGAAAAATGCCCAGATAGAAATTCTATCATAACTTATCAGTCGATGTCGAAATTAGAAATTTATACGGATTCTCCATATTGTAATCTATGGGAATGTATAATTTTTTTCAATTGATTGGATTTTATCCGGATAACCGGGTAAAGTATTCATCAGGTTAAATACGGACAAATTGAAACATCAAACTTATAAGTATGTACAGTTACCAGAAGTTATATTTTTTTATCTGCAAATTCATTTAAGTTGTACAACTTATGTATGTATCATGTTTCCTGTTAATAACTATGTTAGCATCAAACAGGATGTTTCACTCAATTTTCTTATCGGAGACTAACAGTAATTACTCGTCTAATTTTTTGATCTCTACCGATAATAATAATGTATTTACAATACAAAAATTTGATGATCTTACGACTTTTCATAAGGAGCTACTGTTTCAAAAACCTATTAGATTCCAATAGTTGTATCTGACATTCCATCGAATTAATTGTAATTGTATTTATATGTAATTGTTTACGACTTTTCATAAGGAACTACTGTTTCAAAAACCTATTAGATTCCAATAATTGTATCTGACATTCCATCGAATTAATTGTAATTGTATTTATATGTAATTGTCCTTTCTTTTTTTATCAGTTTAAATAAGCAGATTATTGAAATATTTATCAGCTGGTATGAGGATTTCCTAATATGGTGAGGATCAATTTTTATCGAATATACCTACAAATTTTTTGTTTTATTTTCTACATTTTATACACACGCTTACAAATTTGAATTATGTTCATATTTATAAACGATTGTATTTTTCGTAAGATCGAATTTACTTAGTATAAATCTGATTGGGATGACCAATATTTTATTGCGAATTCCATAGTGCTAAGTCAATCATCCATTTACTACGAGAAATGAGAATAAATTATTACAGTCTGCATTTGCTTTTTAGAAAAGACCTTTACAAAATTGACCATAACTGACTTAATTTTCACTTTTTTTTGTATGAAATTTTTTTTGGGATATAACTGATTCGAACTAAGTAATATAGATTTGTTGTGAATAAATTCCGTCGCCGTAAAAAAATAACAAAAAAAGCGTTTTTTTTTTTGCATTCTAAGTCTACCTAACCCGGCTTGACTCGGTGTTTTTTTTCCGTTAAATGTTATTGATGTATCAAATAATTGTTATTATCAGTATAAAAAAAAATCGCCACAGATGTTTGAGAAATTCTGTACTTTGTTTTATATTCTGAAAAAATAAGAAAAATCAATAATAACAAAATCAACATTTGAATTTATTATGAGAATATAGCAATTTACTTTTCATTTTTATTAAGTATGAAAATTAAGTATTTGTGTTGTTTTCCTAATGTTGTTCAGCTTCAAGTTAATATGTTTAAAAGTGTCCGTCCATAAACAGAGCGAGTACCAGAAGGTTGAGCAAAATGAAAGTATTTACTGAAATATTATTCGTGGAAAATGTCCCGCGGTGCGATTGATGTATTGTATTGTATTGTGTTTGGTAGAACACGACGGTGGTAGGAGTAAAGCATTTTTCAGACACATAATGTCAACATTGAGAGCCCGCCGAAATTAAGCCGGTAGTCACGCTGCATCAGTCGTTTCTCGAACGCCGCGCCGACCGGGTCACATTAACATTTCCAAAAGTGATTCTGTGTGTAACAAGTGGCTACTTTAAAAAAAAAAAAAAAACTAGTGACTACAGTAGCACACGTAAGTACCAGTTATTTAGTTGATCATTTTTATTTATTATTAACAATTAAAAACCATCGGATTGAAAAAAATTGAGTATGGATTAGTTCTACTGGTAAAATCCAATAGGTCACATTAAAAAAGGTTTGTCTCACATCTATAATTTTTAGTATTCCATTTTTTTATGATTAAAAATTTTTTAATTATTTTTTAACTTCGTCAGTGTTTTAAAGCATTAATCAACCACTACAGTTTCTTTTAAACGTTACAGGAAAATTTATAATTTCAGATTGTATTGTAAATAATTACAAATTGATTGCATCAATGCGCACAACATTTAGCATATTTTTTATTTTATTTTTTTTCACTTGCAATTAAACTAATAATTTTATTGTTGATTAGGATTGAAGTTTTAAAAAAAGTTGATGATTGTGATTATAAATTTATTTGAACAAGTTTCGTGATTGATCGGATTTCTGGATCTCCAGTTTCATAAGTACAATCCAGTAGGTTCCTAATAAGCTTATCGAATGTTTTTACAGATATTTATAGACATTATTTGAAAGGACAATTGTCGCAAAAAAAAATCAATGAGAAGGTCGACGATTACGTACAGTATATACGGGAAAAAATTTCAGATCTGGAAAGACCCAAAAAACCACCACGCACAGGTAAGAATTATTTTAAATTATTTGTTATTCGTATGCTGATATGCCATTTACTTAATTAAATGAACATTTAGATGAAAGGTTAACCCTAGATGAAAGCGAGATCAAAATATTTTATTGGCACAAAATTTTGATCTATTCGAGTTTTAAAATTAGTATACTAATATGAAAGAACCCTTTTGCGAACTTTATTAATGAAGATGTCTTTGGAATAAAGCGTTTCATTTTAAATCAATGAATACTCTTATGTTATAGGAACTGAGAAAAAGGCCAAAGGAACCAAGAAGAAAGGAAAAGGCATAACACAAAAAAAGGTTTCGAGCTCCATTGAGAGTAGCAGTTCTAGTGAAGAAAGTACCAATTCTGATTGTGAGAGTGAAACTACTAGTAGCGATTAACATAGTGTAAACTGAACTTTTTTCAAAAATCTATCCTCAATTCTTGAAATAATAAACAATAAAGACAAGTAAGATAACAGATTATTACTAATAAATTTTATTATCAAAAAAAGATTGAATTTATTCGCCATTACTGTTTCCAAATAATAAGCGAACGAAGAAGATGTATTGGGATCAACCCCATACGATCTGATCGTTTTCTGATTTGGATTACCTAATAAACTTTCATGCAACGTCAGAATGGAATAATACATTAAAAGACTATCGTAATATTGCTAATACTTTCTTATAGATTCTCATGAGCAACAGACTGGGCCAAAAAAATTGACTATTTTTTTTTTTGAATGGTACCTCGAGAATATCATTCAGCATGAGAGAAAAACAATTTCGTGAAAGTTTGAGCCCTTAATATTAATTTTAAAAGGTCTCTCATCGCTATTTTTGATTTTTATTCATAATTTGATGTTTTACGTTAGAACTGTCAGAACATTGAAGTGAAAGAATTTATTTTCGCTTATTTCTATATAAAATCAAATTCCCTACAAAAAAGGTCTGATTATAGATTTTCGTCAGACAAGCCGTTTCCGAGTGATTAAACTTAATAAATTGATATGTTTTTTCGATTTGACGTTTTTAATTTGGAACTTTGTAACTAACGAATCAATGAATATTTAAAAAAGATCACGACGGATTCTTAAAGGAAATTTAATGTTCTACAAAAAAGATCTCTTAACATTTTTGCCTAAATTCAATTCTTCAAAAGTTATTCTCAATTAAAATCGAAGAAAAAATTGAAATTTCAAGTTCATAACTTTTGAATGATTGAATTTAGGCAAAAATGTTAAGAGATATTTTTTTTAGAACATTAAATTTCCTTTAAGAATCCGTCGTGATCTTTTTTAGATATTCATTGATTCGTTAGTTACAAAATTCCAAATTAGAAACGTCAAATCAAAAAAGCATATCAATTTATTAAGTTTAATTACTCGGAAACGGCTTGTCTGACGAAAATCTATAATCGGACCTTTTTTGTAGGGAATTTGATTTTATATAGAAATAAGCGAAAATAAATTCTTTCACTTCAATGTTTTGACAGTTCTAACGTAAAACATCAAATTATGAATAAAAATCAAAAATAGCGATGAGAGACCTTTTAAAATTAATATTAAGGGCTCAAACTTTCACGAAATTGTTTTTTTGTCATGCTGAATGATATTCTCGAGGTACCATTCAAAAAAAAAATAGTCAATTTTTTTGGCCCAGTCTAATGAGCAATACTATTTTTCATTTAGTAAAATACATATAAGTAACTATCAAAAAAGATTCAATTTATTCGCAATCACTGTTTCCAAACAGTACTCGAATGATAAATGTGTACTTGGATCAACCCGATACGTTCTGATCGTTTTCTGATTTGGATTATCGGATGAAGTTTAATATGCTTTCGAACTGGAAAAAAGCTAAAGAATACAATGCATATTCAACTCATAAATTCTCATAAAAACCATTATGAACTTATCGGTAATAACTTTATCAAAACCATAAGTCGGTAGTGTCTGCCCGATCCTTTATTATACTTTTCCATCCGTTTTCCGATTATTATCCCATAAAAAACTTTACGCCGGACATGTACAATTTACTGATACAACCTCATTAACTCTATCAGTAAATTCAAGTATCGCAATTCTGGATCAGAATCACTTGGAAATACTGATACGATCCAATTTGTTGTTTCTGTACCAGATGATATCCAATGAATCTATTATGTTTTTCGTCAATCGGTAAGTATCTGGAATTGCTGTTTCAAAAACACCATAGCTTATAATAACTTCCCATCGAACATCATATTTTATTGGGATCTATCAGATTTTTTCCACAGGGATGGCTGCTTTTCCAAGCAGTTTCTGAGATAGCCGCTTTTTCAAGCAACTTCCGAGATAGCCGCTTCTTCTGCGGAGCCGTCGAAATATTGTCTACAAGGAAATACTAGGTGCTGTGTGAATAAATCAATTCATAGCTACAATTGTATATTCATGATATTTGTTCTTAGTGTGCTATCCGTTTTCGGACTTCACACTGGATAGCCACGTACACATAAACACACATCCCAAAATTTGAATAACGCAAAAACCACAAATAACCGAGCAAGCGTAACGAGTGAGGAATAACGCAAAGCCAAACGAGTGAGTGAGCGAAGCGAGCGAACGAGGACAATTAACAGCTTGTAATTTATTAAAAGAAATGAAATACATTAAATTTGGATTATATGTTTCGCATTATTCATTCTCATTAGATTAGGTGCCGGCTGCTTGGCTCCGCAGTTTCGTCCCCCTCCCTGTTGAACCCTCACCGCGCGTCCCTCTCGTCCCGTCATCCCAACAATAATCCCCGGCCTTGTGCGCGTCAAAAATTTTACAACTTCACAGGTTTGTTCCTCGCCTTAGAGACATGGTATCGGTATGGCACATATTTATTCGTATTCCAGACATTAAATATGTCTCAAAAACATGAGTATGGCATTTTCGCCTGTTATACATGACACTTGTAAAAATTTGACAACTTTAACGGTTAATTTCTCACGTTCGAGACATCCAATCGGTATGGCACATACAGACTTGTCTTCTAGACATTAAAATCGATGGATACTTGTCTTTTCCAGGTTTTCGCCTATGATACATGGACTGGTAAAAAATTCGACATCTTTGAATCAGTATGGCGTGTACTTAGAGACACCGAAACGGTATGGCATGGTCATAATCGGTGATGAGACATCTTTTTGTAAGGCTGGATGAAAAAATCATTTTTTCGCAAGTATTTCGAGAGAACATAAAAAAAATGACACGTTTAATTCAGTATGGCGGACAGTTTGAGACACCGTATCGGTATGGCATACGACTCCGTCATAATCGGGCTATCGAATCTATGATATAAAACAAGAATTACATTTTCGCTCATTCTCCAAGGACACAGCTTTTTTTGACACATTCAAAAAATTGCGCAGCGCAACGTCGACACCGAAGGGCCGCCATACTTGCGTTTCCCTGGTTTTTATAACACTGGCTAACTTCTCTAAAAGTGTCAGGATTTCGCAAATCATACGTCATTTTTCTTGCTGGCTCTCGGTCTAATTGAGTTAACTATGGCACGCCGTTTCACTATTCAATAGCAGAAGTAAAATTGTCATAAAATTATTTTATGACAATTATTTATTTATGATTATTTTTTCTATGTCCCTACGTAGTGACATAGCGCATTAAAATAATTAAAATAGCGCATTTTTAGAATAATTATTATGTAGTGAGATAATAGAATAACAATAAATTAAAACTTTTGGTCAAATTAAATATAAAACCTTAGTTGTTATTATGTCTCACGATAACTAAAAATATCAGCATTAAAATTATGTAGGT
This sequence comes from Rhogogaster chlorosoma, assembly GCA_944452935.1. Classification (NCBI taxonomy): domain Eukaryota; kingdom Metazoa; phylum Arthropoda; class Insecta; order Hymenoptera; family Tenthredinidae; genus Rhogogaster; species Rhogogaster chlorosoma. Next base: position 15,551,392 of record OX101803.1, on the reverse strand, counting down.
ACAGTAAAAGTCTGAGCACTGTGAAATGTCGGGACCGGGCGAAACGGGCACTGTAAACGACCTAACCTAATTGCTCTGATCAATTAGATGAAGGTGCCAGGGCCGTGCTCTATGCAACTAGCCAATGAAAAGGGTGTTAAAAAAGTCAGTGCACGTGAAATTTTGTGTCGGAAATAACATTGCGTACAGAGATTTTTCATTGACCAACTGATAATTTTTTTCAGTTTCACGATAAAACAATATTTTATCATATTATAGTGTACTCGTTTCAAAGAATATGGGGTATTCTCGCTCATCCGGGACACTTTTCTGCGCATGAATTTTCGATTTTCGGGTCACGCGAGATTTTGGTTCTTGGCCAATCCCTAACTACAAATCCAGAGTCATACCCCCTGATTTCAACTAATTCAGAAGTTATTGAATTTACAAAATATGAGAAAATCAGTTTTCGAGCGCACCGCACTATGTTCAAACGTACGTATCTTCGGTTCGGGGGGTCCGAAATCTATTTTCAACCAGTGCTCTGGAATCAGAAAACTCTCACCTTTCACGCTGTGATATCCAAAAAAATTTTAAAAATATTTTTGCCCGCGAATTTCACAATTTATTTTTGTTTTTCGTCCTGTGACCAAAGGGCATAAATTTTTTGGATGAAAATCGGACTGCAGGTAGATCTCCATGTACTTAAAAGACCCTGCAATTTTCAAGAGGGTGTTATTTTTCTTTTTTTTTTTAATAATTTTACCGTAAAAAATTATTAAAAAACAAAGAAAAAAATTTTGCCGTGAAAAATTATTGAAAAAAAAAAAGAAAAATAACACCCTCTTGAAAATTGCAGGGTCTTTTAAGTACATGGAGATCTACCTACAGTCCAATTTTCATCAAAAAAATTAATGCCCTTTGGTCACAGGACGAAAAACAAAAATAAATTGTGAACTTCGTGGGCAGAAATATCTTTTCAAGAATTTTGGATATCACAGCGTGAAAGGTGAGAGTTTTCTGATTCTAGAGCACTGGTTGAAAATATATTTCGGACTCCCCGAACCAAAGATACGTACGTTTGAACATAGTGCGGTGCACTCGAAAACTGATTTTCTCATATTTTGTAAATTTAATAACTTCTGAACTAGCTGAAATCAGGGGGTATTACTCTGGATTTGTGGTTAGGAATTGGCCAAGAACCAAAATCTCGCGTGACCCGAAAATCGAAAGTTCATGCGCAGAAAAGTGTCCCGGATGAGCGAGAATTCCCCATATAGATATATGGGTCTGATCAAAGGTACAGACCTTTTTTTTTGTGTCTCGGTGTAAGAGAGAGGAAAAAAAAAACTTAACTTTTCCAGAGCAAATGTGGGATGGAAACGAAAATCGGAAAAAACGTCGCCGAGGATGAGCGTTTGCTGATCGCCGAATGCCCCATATATTCATAGGTCAGTATATCAGACCTCAAACTCTAAACTGCCTTACCCTGTGTGCCCGAATGGTAAGGTCATTATCAGAAAACTGTTTTATTCATTGAACCGGGACGGATAGTGTAGTTCGGCTAAAAATGCTCGAGGTCATCGAGAGGGCAGTCGTGCACCACTGAAAAATCGAGCTTCAACAGACCCCATTAACCTGGCCGTCTTTACAATCTTTAGTCAATGATGCAGGGAACAAGAAGCTGCGTCCCAAGTTTGAAGCTTGACTGATTCACAGCAATTATTAACATTTTTTCATGTAGTGACTCTAACGTTCGTGTACTTTACATTCAAACCCTGTGAATTTATTAGACAAGCCGAACCAAATTAGTGCATATAAATGGAAGTGTCTCTAACTGAAGTGAGATTCTTCCTTTATTCAAGCGTGCAAACCTCAGAGAGACCGAAAAAACCGAAAAAAACATTCTAAACGATTTCGAATAAAAAAAAAATGCGAAGGTCCCGGTTCAACCTCGGGCCGAGGGAATTTTCACTTGAAATCGTTTAGAATGTTCTTTTCGGTTTTTTTCGGTCTCTCTGAGGTTGGCACGCTGGAATAGAGGAAGAATCTCACTTCAGTTAGAGACACTTTCATCTATGTGCACTAATTTGGTTCGGCTTGTCTGATAAATTCATTTTTACATAAATAAATATAATATAAATATAAATAAATAACATTTTTTTCTCTTTTGACCTTCGATAGTGACCTCTAAATATTTTTTTTATACTCTGCGCTTCAACGAGAATTTTTTTTCTGAATTTGGCAACGAGTTTTTAAGCGGAAGACGAAAAAAAATGTAAGTTTAAAATGAACCACCCTAACGTATATCGATACATAAAGGTGCTATAATATTCTGACTGATAGAATCTATAATCACTTACTGAAACGAAGCATTACTTTCAGGATCGCCGTCTTCATTGCTGGTAAACAGTACTGTACCGTAATGAACATCGGTATTCAAAACACCGTTGTAGACTAATAAATCGTCCACCAGTATCTATGACCGGAAGCGTTCACTTTTTATTTAACATATTTATAGAAAGAAAGATACGACTTCAGAAAAATCATAATCAACAACATTCCTATAGAGATAATTTGTTGTACTTACACCAAACTCTTTAACTCCGCGTTGCACAGTTTTTTTGTAGTTCCACAGCTTAATCATTGATACTATAATAGGAGCGTTGAAAATAATGTAGACCCTGTTAGTCTGGAATTGGAAATGATATTAGTACGCAATTGATTTTTCATGTAACGGTATACAAGACATTTTTTGATGAATATAGTCCAGTCAATAGAGATTTTTTCGTGACAAAACTCCCACTGGCAATTTGACTGCGCCACATTTTTAAAGCCGGTTCACAAATGAAAACTAAGATGTTTCCAACTCCTAATTTTAAGTGTTTTTTTTTTAAACAATGTTTAAAAACGAAAAAACACGTTTTTTAGTAGTTTTTCGCGTCTGGGATGGAAACTGGTAGAGCAATCTTGGTACTCCAATGAGAACAGTTGTAGAGAATTGAACAACCTTCAAAACGAGCTCTGGATCGACTCGATCAGAGCATTTTTGACCGAGAAAAATCGAAAACACCCCTAAAAAGAGGTGTTTTTTCAAAAATTCATAACTCCGCCATTTTACAAGTGGTAGCATAGGCCTTTCGCGTGGTAGTAGTGAATAACATGTAGATAACGTTGGCATAAAATGGGCACTGTCGGATTGGTGGTTTTTGCACAATTGCAAATTGAATTTTTTTGCTTATCATTTTCGATAAGCCACCCTTGCTCGAGAAGTGGTCGGATCGTAATTTTCTAAAGCGATTTTTAAACTAGACTATATTTACTACAAATCGTTCATTTATGCCGAGTCGTTATTTTGCGTTAAAATAGGTGAAAAATGCATCCAAACATAGGCATAAACGCCCGATCGCAAGAAAGTAGGCGAGTGGCGGGGGCACTCGACTGCGGTGGGGAAGCGTATATGGCTCATTCTCAGATAACTGTGATTTTTAAAACTTAAATTTTTCTAAAATTAAAAATGTATTAAAACGCATGTTTCGGGGTTTTTTTTGCTTTACTTATACACAGAACTAAGCCTGTAATGTAGTTCTACTACAACTATAACAGAACAAAAACTATGACAATATTTGAAAAATATTTATATTATATTATTATAATATTATATTTTTTTTTTTATTTTATACTCAGTAAGTGGTCCTAAACCGTATAAAAAAAAAAAAATTGGATCAGCAATTTAGTGCAAAGTTGACCAAAAAAAAACGTCTATTTTTGCTGGCCTATTTAGTTACTTTTTTGGTTTGGGTCTTCACTCTTCGTTTTAATTGATTATTATTGCACAAGTTTTGGAGCCCAGGTATGTCTTTCAGTCTCGTCCGGAGTATTCTAGCCATTTTCAACTAAACTAAATAACAAATCAATAAGTTATTTTTTATTTTTGCCATGGTACTGACATCCACGGTACTGACATTTGGATTTATAATTGACCTAACTTTATAATGCGGATAGTTAAAATAATTTCCCAAATAATTTTGATGTTTCACGTGAAAGCAAATAAGAATTCAGTACAATTAATTCAAACATCATAATAATAACCCTAAATTTCAATACCATGGTACTGACATGTAATTTTATGACTTACCTTTTTAAAAACTAAACAAATTGCTTTAATCATATTTTTAAGACTAACCAAATAAACACACGGCTGTAAACAATGCACCAATAATCTCTCTTTAAAATGACACCAGATAGAGCCAATGAAACTAAATTAAGATAGCGATTAGGCGGTGAACATTTCAAATTTAAAAATTGAATGAAATTCCCGGACATAATTCAATGATGATTATTTTTCTCAACAATCAATATTTTCGTATAATTGCAATACAATTTGATTGAGTATACATTAGACTTAAGTTATGAGAGGTTAATTTTATATTACAAAACGAATATTGATAGAAATTTATACATTTAGTTCGAAAAATGAGAATCGGACATGCCACGGTACTGACGTTTCCAGTATATTTTCGTCAGTTATGAATAATCCGAAACCACGTATGTTCCAATATCTAATGTAGGTTGTAGAAAACTATCAGATTTATGACATTAATGACTACTTGATGAAAAAAAACTCTGTTGGATGATAAATAATATACTCGACATAAAAAATCACAGTTATCTGAGAATGAGCCATATACAGTGCGATTCTGTGGAAAGTTGGGAGCCGTGTGGGTAGGCAACCGGCGTATTCATCGAAACGGCAACGCTGTCGTAGGGACAGTCGAACGTCTGCATCTACAGATGACATAGCGGCAGCTTTCACGTCGTTTGGTCAGAATCAAGTGACAGAATGACATATTTGAGGTTGATCGTAATATAACTAGTAAGGCAGCGGGAATCGATATTCATTCGTGAAGAAGTGGTAACGAATTAGCGAATTGATTGCAGATGTCGATTTCTGTTTATTTGCAACGTTATTTGGGTCTAAACAACCGTCGGGGTGAAATTTACGAATCATTCTAATAAAGGTAACCAACAAATGTCAAACGATAATAATTCGTAATAAAGTCGTGATAAAGTTACGAATTGATCGCAGATTCGGAGTTATGTTTATTTGCGAAATTATTTACAAGCTAGCAGTTCCTTGATGATGGACTGACTCGTCGCATCACTTCGACAACTACGGTCAGGAACACAGCGATGTAAATTCGATACAACGAGCAATCTACGAGGCATCTCTGACGTAGCAGCAAACCCCAAATTTTTTCACCTCCTAATAATTTGAATGCACAGTTTTATGGAAATACTGCGCATAGTTCCAGAAGACAGTCAGAAGCTTATCTCGAAAGTTGCTCAAGAAGTCGCCATGTCGTCGGCACAACGCATTTAGTTTAGTGTTATTGTACTACGTTTAATGAATAAAAAATGTTATTACATGATAGAAACTCATTGTAATGTAATCATTTTTACAAATATGTGACGCTTTATTCCACTCAGCTATCAAAGGCACAATTACGTTTATTTACTGAACAATACTTTCAATTAATTCATTCCTCGCTGAGACTTCTACAAGATTATCGGTATAGTAGGCAAACAGGTGATCTTTGACTCGTAAATTTCACTCCGAGGGTTGTTTGGACCCAAATAATGTTGCGAATAAACAGAAATCGACATCTGCAATCAATTCGCTAATTCGTTACCACTTTTTGACGGATTAATATCGATTCCCGTTGTCTTACTAGTTATATTACGATCAACCTCAAATATGTCACTCTGTATGTTGATTCTGACCCAACGAAGTGACAGCTGTCGCTACGTCATCAGTAGGTGCAGACGTTCGACTGTCCCTACGACAGCGTTGCCGTTTCGGTAAAATACGCCGGTTGCCTATCCACACGGCTCCCAACTTTCCACAGAATCTCTCTGTATATAGTAATAGAGGCGCACGGCGAATATTGTCGATCATTTGATTCGTTTATCTCGGCAACTACTGGACCGATTTCAATTTTTTTTTTTTCATTTTGGGTAGCTCAACATGCGCAAACTGGATATGTCGTCAGATTTCATACAGATAGCCAACAGCGAAAGTTTCTCTACTTCTCGTTTAAAAACTTTTCAATAGCACCTTCAGTATTGATTTCATATGGAATCTGACGACATATCCAGTTAGCGCGTGTTGAACTATTAAAAATAAAAACAAAAAAAATCGAAATCGGTCCAGTAGTTGCCGAGATAAACGAATCAAATGATCGACAATATTCGCCGTGCGCCTCTATTACTATACAGGGTCACCCAAGACCCCGGACCGGAAGGAATAGGTGAAGTCTTCGATGGATTTTGAGACGAAATTTCCTTTTCGAAAACTTCGTCCGATCAACGGTGTCCAAGTTATTAAAGATTAAGAGTAGCCAATCAGCGCCTCGCTTTAGGTCCGTGCCAGTGCCGGGTCAATAGTGAACGGCGGGCAGGGCCCGTGGTTTATTTTACATTTGGCTACTTTCTTCTTCACTTTACGATCGACGTGTATTATTATTACTATTATTATTATTATTATTATTATTATTTTTTTTTTCCGCGTACGCACGAGCGAAATTGACCATGGGATTGAAAATTTATGAATTTGTACGGTGTGGTCCACCTGGACATCGAAAACTACGGTGCAGTCGACCTGGATACCGAAAACTACGGTCCGGTCAACCTGGACACGTAGAACTACGGTCCGGTAGAAAAAAAAAATAAAAAAAATAATAATAATAATGATGATGATAATACGCGTCGATCGTAAAGTGAAGAAGAAAGTAGCCAAATGTAAAATAAACCACGGGCCCTGCCCGCCGTTTACTATTGACCCGGCACTGGCACGGACCTAAAGCGAGGCGCTGATTGGCTACTCTTAATCTTTAATAACTTGGACACCGTTGATCGGACGAAGTTTTCGAAAAGGAAATTTCGTCTCAAAATCCAACGAGGAATTCACGTATTCCTTCCGGTCCGGGGGTCTTGGGTGACCCTGTATATATACGCTTCCCCACCGCAGTCGAGTGCCCCCACCACTCGCCTACTTTCTTGCGATCGGGCGTTTATGCCTATGTTTGGATGCATTTTTCACCTATTTTAACGCAAAATAACGACTCGGCATAAATGAACGATTTGTAGTAAATATAGTCTAGTTTAAAAATCGCTTTAGAAAATTACGATCCGACCACTTCTCGAGCAAGGGTGGCTTATCGAAAATGATAAGCAAAAAAATTCAATTTGCAATTGTGCAAAAACCACCAATCCGACAGTGCCCATTTTATGCCAACGTTATCTACATGTTATTCACTACTACCACGCGAAAGGCCTATGCTACCACTTGTAAAATGGCGGAGTTATGAATTTTTGAAAAAACACCTCTTTTTAGGGGTGTTTTCGATTTTTCTCGGTCAAAAATGCTCTGATCGAGTCGATCCAGAGCTCGTTTTGAAGGTTGTTCAATTCTCTACAACTGTTCTCATTGGAGTACCAAGATTGCTCTACCAGTTTCCATCCCAGACGCGAAAAACTACTAAAAAACGTGTTTTTTCGTTTTTAAACATTGTTTAAAAAAAAAAACACTTAAAATTAGGAGTTGGAAACATGTTAGTTTTCATCTGTGAACCGGTTTTAAAAATGTGGCGCAGTCAAATTGCCAGTGGGAGTTTTGTCACGAAACAGCCTTTTTTTCCCTCTATTGACTAGACTAATAGTTGAGTTGGACTACAAGAAGTAATAAATACTTTGAAGTTTTCGTTAAACTATTACAACACGATTTACCTGATTTGGTAAAATAGGAGCAAGCCACATATGATGACCGTCTGTTGTATCATTTACTCCGTCGACTAATTTGTCAGGAGTTCGCACGTCATTGTCCACACCTTCAATTATGTTCACGCTCTCTGGATATGCAGCAATATCTAGCAAGTAGTCATTCCTAAGTTAGTAACTTATGTATCAAACAAGTAGGTACGCTTGGCATGTTCAATCATGACCAGTATCATACCAGTCCTGGTCGAACACATCAAGTGTTTCCATATATAAGGTAGTTTGCAAGTACTCGATGAATTGTGTATGAATTATGTAAGACTCACTGTCTTTTGTCAGTTGAATCAAGTAACCATTGGAGTCATACATTTGGATCCCAGTCAGACCGACATAATAAGGATCGCCCCAAGTAGAAAATATTATCACCTGATATACAAATCCTTGCGGCATCATTGCAGCTTCATAATCCATGTTGTCACTGATACAAGCTGGACAAATTTGGTCAGTAAATGATTGATGAAATTATATGTAATAGACCGAAGTTCGTCTGATTATCTGAACGCAGAGGTAACTCTATAATTGATTACTTTTTAAATTTTGGTACTAGATGTTAGATAGATAACTGCCAAAAACCGTACTGCAATGACTGTAGGCAGTATATATATATGTACATCCATTTAATACGGTTTTTGCCACTATCTGTATGCTTTTATCACGGAGTAGCATGAGGAGCGCAAACTTGGGAACTAAAAATGACCCTGCTTTCTGGAACACTGAACCATGTTTAACTGAATGCGATCCGAGAGCTACGGCCAGAAGATTCCGAAAGCTGACGAAATAAAAGATAAAGACAGCGCATACGACACACACGATAGGTTCTTTCAAACTTTGTTCTTCTTCCCCTCCTGCGGCTTGCACTCATTGCTGCAGGTATTTCGCATATTTTCTGCCAGTATCGCTAGTGTCGCATTCAGCTAGCGCTGTTTCGCGTGTCCAAAACTGGGACCACTTTTTCGGGCATCAATAGTTTGAGTCAACACTCCTTATACTACTGCTTGGCTTTTATATCTGTCTCTTTCCGAATTTTTGGGCAGGATAGTCTATAACAAGTTTCAAGTTACGTACATGGTGAATTCCTAACGTCTACCCACGAAGAGTTGTGTTTAGGCGGTTGTGCGCGTCGAAAGTGGCAATTGTTTTAGTGGCTACTGATCCCTTGATTGGTAATCTAGTAAATAACAATTGCGTGGCCACCTCAACATGACTCTTCGTGGATGGATGCTAGGAATTCATCTCGCAAAGTGATCGTCTAATCTTTACCTTTTGATAATGCACTGAAAAGTACAGGCCGTTGTTCCCATGATTCAGATCTCCAAGGTTGGTTGTAAAAATTTATTTCTTGGACAAAGTCGTAGTGGCAACAACCTGGAGCTCTTCTCAGCATAATACCATTATGGTGCTCGCACACTGACTTGCCATCCAACTTAACAAACATTTGCTTCACCTAAATATAAGAAAGAATTCCTTGTATGCCTCTGTACTGAACGATCAATCAACTGTATGTTCACGGAGCGGAACGTTATTTGATCATAAAAGTCGTGGGAATTAATGAGAAAATTAATGATGGCAGCAATCTTGAATATCAAATTCAATCTAGTTCCAATTTTCATTTAAAAGCATAATTTTATCCAGACTTTCCGAAACACTAGTATAATCAGGATCAAAATGTATTATTTGATATACGTTACAGAATCGTAATTCAATATGCCTATGAAATAGTATTGAAGTAACTCACCCCACAATATGACAGATCCAAGGAGCTATTATAATTCCAAATTTTTATTCCAGTCAAGAATATCTCAGTTTGAAACGTAATGGTTACAATGGCGATATCACCTGGTAGAAAATATGCCGCCCACATATGAATTGCCTCTGTAGTGAAATTATTCTCATCTGTCAATCGGTGCAGATTGGCGTTGCCAAGATTACAACAAAATGAAGCCTGTGTTAATGGAATTATGGAATCTTGGTCGCCTGTCAATTCTATACCACTCAGTCCTATGAATTCAACAAGATAACCTCAACTTACAATCTTAAACAATAATACAAACTGTTAATGATACCTGGACAAACTGCTGAAGCTTTATATCATTATATGTATAATGTTAGCAAAATTATTCAAAATAATTTTTCAACTTACCAATCAGACCGGGATGTCCCCAATTTGAGAATAGTATCAATTCAATTTCTTTACAAGCGTATGAAAATGTGTTGCCACTGGAGTTGAATGAGTTTGATTGAGTAGAGCTTGCACAAGTTAATGGACGTCCTTTCTGTTTATCATGCCATAAATTTGAGGTCTTAAATTAGGCTATTGTGCTATATACATTAGGGTGGTCCCTATTTTGGTCATTTTGGAATTTTTATTGACCCGCTCCCTAAAACCCTTCCAAATAATTTTAATAAAATTCCTTAAGCTGAGCTCTTAATAATACTATTACCCGATCCCCACGACGACGGAAGTTTTAAATGGGAAATTGCATGTATTTTTTAAAACTAAATTTTGAATTTTTATGACTCCGATAATTATGGATGCAAAAATCTGAAGTTTGGTGTCATTATTTGTACTTCTATGATGTTCAAAATGGTGTATTGGAACAATTTTAGATAATTATATTCTTACCTTTTAATACTAAACTTTTGAAAAAAAAAAGTTTTTTCATCACATTGAAAGGTAAGAATATAATCATCCCCGTAAAAAGCACCTCTGGTGCAAAAACCTTTCGCCTAGTTATATAAATGTGATAGTCACCCACAAAAAATACATTCTTATGCTAAGAAAACATACAATTATTATTCTATACAAAAATTCCTTCCTATTGAAAAAAAAGATTTGAAATCAGATGCATTGCCTATCACGTTGACTATTTTCGAATTGACAATAAGGCTTTTCATAACACGGTACATATTGACAGCCTTCCTGAAGGCAGAAAACATAAAAAAAAAAAAATGAAACAAAATTTGGAGTACGTGGTACTAGGCGGGCCAATATTTCTTATCAATATATTAGGATTATTGACATGGTTCAATTGCAGTTTCCTTCCCGTGTAGAAATCAATCTAGCTGCAACTAGTGCCTAGCCAGTGGTTGTATAGCCCCGACCAGATAGGATTTTTAGCCAGTGGCTGTTCAGCCTCTGGACAGCCATTACCAAAGAAAAAATCTTATCCAGCCACTAGGTAGCGATTCGCTAGTAATTACGGGACACAGGTGGCGCTGTTTTTTTGGGAAATGCTATCCAGTGGCTGTTCAGTCTTTGGACAGCCGTTACCAAAGAAAAATCTTATCCAGCCACTAGGCAGCGATTGGCTAGTAATTACGGGACACAGGTGGCGCTGTTTACTTGGGAAATGCTATCCAGTGGCTGTTCAGTCTTTGGACAGCCATTACCAAAGAAAAATCTTATCCAGCCACTAGGCAGCGATTGGCTAGTAATTACGGGACACAGGTGGCGCTGTTTACTTGGGAAATGCTATCCAGTGGCTGTTCAGCCTCTGGATAGTCGGCACTAAACACAGATAACAAAGTCAAGTTATATGTCAATATGGCAAATTCTATTCCCATTGACCAGCTGCACCCGATAAACAAGATGAGGTTATGTTATTGTATATTTTCAAATTATTTTCAACGCAGAAGTTTTTCTATCAGGACGCGTAAGTAAAAAAAATGGAAAAACTAAGCTGAGCGTTGCGAGGTACACGTTGCCACCGAGAACAAACGGAAACAAACAAACAAACAAACAAACTGCACTCGCAATACAACACTCGATTCAGATGGCGCTATAGTTTTGTGGGAAACCAATATAGCCGCTAGATAGTAGCTATCTAGCCTCTTCGAGTTTCGTTATAAATTAATTTTAAATAATTCATTCTTCACGCTTCATCCAAAATAAATTAGCTGAGTATTAGGTGATATAGGTACTATGATGTTGAATTATAAATATGAAATTATTATAATATCAATTTTATATTATATAAATATATTCAAATTATAACTATTATATTTGATAATTATGAAATTGCACATACAGATTGCAAAATTATCTGTGATAAAATTAGTGGATAAAAACCAAATGTACGTAGTCAACCAAGCGGCAGTGGCACAGTGCACAACGTTACAGCTTCATAATCCAAAGGTCCAGGGTTCGAATCTTCATAACGGTAAGAAAAATTTCCATGTACATATGTATATTAGACATTTGTAAACGCTCTACTAATCAAAAAGTGTTCCAGGTGATGATAGCAGCAACATCAAAGTTCATCGGAAGAATAAAAAAAAAAAAAAAAAAAAACGAAAATTGATCAATAAAAATTCTTTTAATTGAGTGTCATTCATTTTTTGAATCTAGCCACTACCTAGCCCAGGCTAGGCGGTGACTACCTAACGTCATCTAGGTGGTACTGTCTAGCCTCAGCTAGATGGTAGCTGTCTTGCCTCGGCTGGACAGTTAATACATCGCCCAAGCGTTACATTACTACATGGCCACCAGTCAAAAACGGCTAGATAGATATAGCCGAAGCTGGATAGTGGCTGGATAGTGGCGAGTTTGAATTTTCACACGGGTTGTACTTATCTAGAAAAGGCCCGCCTAGTACCACTACCTCCAAAATTTGTTTCATTTTTTTTTTTTTTTTTGTTATTTTTTTTTTTTTTTATGTTTTCTGTCTTCAGGAAGGCTGTCAATATGTACTGTGTTATGAAAAGCCTTATTGTCAATTCGAAAATAGTCAACGTGATATCGGTACTAGGCAAAAGCATCTGATTTCAATTCTTTTTTCTTAATAGGAAGGAATTTTTGTATAGAATAATAATTGTATGTTTTCTTGGCATAAGAATGTATTTTTTGTGGGTGACTATCACATTTATATAACTAGGTGAAAGGTTTTTGCACCAGAGGTGATTTTTATGGGGATATCACTACTTTTTGCAGAATTAGATTAATTAAGCACAATCATTCTCGTATCCATAATAAATTGCATAAATTGTAGACCACTCTCGATGTGGAAGGTATACATAGAATTCCCTACCAAGTCTGGCGTTCTATTGTCTACTAGATCCCGCGAGGCAAAAGTCAATCGTCCTGTAATCGTAACGCTAGAAAATTTCTAAATTAGTTCCACATGAATCCAAGAAACATAATATTATTACAGCTCATCATCAATCGAATGAAAATTTGAGCCACAGGTTACCATAGGTATATTAATTATTCAACCATATATTTTATAAAAATATACCCATGCAACCGCACTGGAAAGTGTCGTGTGCTGAATTATATAACACTGAATATAATACCCTATACTGTAGTTATCGAAGATGAAGATATTGTTGAATAATTGCTGACAGCCCTTGGTACAGTTATAAAACCTGATATCACTTTACGCTCTAATATAGGAAACTATGGGTAACATTATCCCTCCAATCCCTATTGCCTCTGCGATGAAAGAGACTCGGTCAAGTTTCGCGCCGCACTTGGAAAAAAGTTTCTAACTCTAATTTGTAATTGATTGCCGATGGTATGTTCAAATTCGGCGGCATGGTTTCGAATAGAATATACAGAAAGACTCTGAGTAAACCCAAGACTACAACGGTAGGCGATTCGATTTTGTGCAAAATCGCAACGCTGTCGTACGACCATATCTACAGCGTCGGCTAAGAGATTTCCGCAAGACTATGTTTTCAGACTTCTTAGGGTGTAAAGAAATTTCGAGTATTGTCTGCTACATTAGAGATGTCTCATAGATTGCTCATTGAGTCAAATTTACATCGCTTCATTCCTGACCGTCGTTGTCGAAGTGATGCCACGAGTCAGCTTATAGTCCTCGAGGAACTGCTAGCTTGTCAATAATTTTGTAAACGAACAGAAATTTACATCTGCAATCAATTCATTAGTTTCTTACATATTATTCATGCATTAATATCTTTCGACATTGGTTTATTAACTTCATTACACAGTTGTTTGTAATTAAATAATATTGCAAATAAACAGAAATTGCCATCTGCAATCAGTTCACTAATTCATTACCACTTCTTTAGGAATGTATATCGATTCCCGTTGTCTTATTAACCATATCTGACTCTGACAGTTAATTCTAACCTAACGACATGACAGCTATGGCCACGGCGTCTATAGCAGTCTGTAGAATCATCAAAAACTTGCATTTATCTCATATACGACCAAAAATAAATTGACATGATACATCATACTCCGCATGATCGGTATGATACCGTACTGTAGTTGGTGAAAATAAAGAGCTAACCAAAGCGCCATCTGGCTAGGTCCATATTTAGTGAGTCTCTTCTCTCTACCTAGCGAAGGCCACTCTATACTCTTTATACACATAGGTTTCCTGCCACGGTGAGTGACGTCACTGACTGACGGAGGAAGAGATGATGAACAAAATAAAATCTCGTCGAAGACACGTATAAATTACTTCCATCGAAACCTTCGAATAATCATATCTCAGCTCTACGGTCACCGATTTGATCGCAATAGGGCTTAAATGAAAGCTCTCCTCGGCCACATCCTGCGATAAATATTACAATTCCGTATTTATAGCGAGACGGAAGATATTAACGAGCATAAATTGCCGTAACGGTCGCTCAGTTGCCGTTCGGGTATATATACCGAGTCTATATATAGACTCTGTCGAGTCTCACGCGGCGCGAGCGAAAAATTTTTTTTTCTTTTTATATAACTAGGCGCGAGACTCTACCGAGTCTCTTGATCTATAAAATTGTTCTAATGCACCATTTTGTACATCGTACAAGTACAAATAGCTATGTACCAAATTTCAGATTTTTCAATCAATAATCATCAGAATTATAAAAATTCAAAGCTTATAGTTTTGACCTGATCAGGTTATCGCTTTTTTCGGCATCTTGTCAGGCTATCGTGGGTCGCCGAAGACCCGAGACGTGTTAGAACACGTAATTTGCAATGAAAAAATCTGATAAAATTCCTAACGACTCTTCAATACTTCTACTTTGAGGGCACACTATGAAGATTGCAAATAAATTGAAAGAAATAATTTATTTTTCGTCATAAACACAGCCACCTCCCAAAAATGCAGGCATTGACTAAAAAGGGCTCGAGTCTCCAATGACTCACGATAACCTGATCGGGTTAAAAAATACATGCAATGTCTGGAGTTTTTTTTTTTTTGTTATTTGGAAGTTTGGAGTTTCAGGTCAGTTCCAATGACCAAACTAAGAACCACCCTAAAATATAAATATACAAGTTATATGGGGTATTCCATGCAAGGCGAGACATGTTTTGGCCAAGGGTCGGCGAATTCGACGCCCGTCCAGAATCTTGCGCCGAGCTTTTCAGAGTCTGAGACCCTGATTGATTCATGATTCCCCGTGAGTCGCTATTAATTGCATTTTCCTAGGTAGTCCAGGAACCGGGTATTTTTACGTGACACAGAGCCGGACCGATTCTAACCGACGGATTCGTGTAGGGCTCAAGTCCCTGACAAAGGCCTGATAGTTTTCCAACCACAGATTTTGGGAGGCTTTTTTTTGCCACGCGGTCAAAGTTGGCAAAACCATGTTTTTGCGAGATAGCGCCGAAACTATCGATCGGAGAAGAAAAAAGTTCAGTAACTATTTGTAGATATTAGAAAAACGAACAATTTGGCGGGTCACAAGTTGAAATCGGTTGATTAGTTCGCCCGCAAAAAATTAACAACCAGCTAAAATGGCCATTTCTATTATAAGGAATTAATAATTCAAAAATGTATGTGCAGCCTTCAAAATCTCAGAATATATGCCCTTCGGTACACTAAACAAGTGTGCAAAATTTGAGCTCGATCGGATGGATAGTTTTTGAGAAAATCCATTTGTTATCAAAAAACCGACTGTTTTTGCAAGGAATTTCTACACCGGGAGGGGGTCACAGCGCAATAAAACCAGAACGAAATCATTCCGAAAGAATCAAACTACCATATACACTTTGGGGCAAATCGATTTTTTATAATTAAAGGGGTGAAAAACGGCTCCAAAAATGGGATACGATTTTTACTCATAAACAATTAGAACTCCATCGCGAATTTCCAAGTTACAGAGTCGGGAGTGACATCATTCGAAAGCGGTTATTTTTATACGAATTTAGAAAAAAAAAAAAATGCGTAAAGTTAATTAAGGGGAGATAAAAAAATTTGTTTTTCAATAATTATTGGAGCTGCTCATTTCAACATAGAGAGCTGAAAATTGGACAGCGACAGGGTAAGGCTTATGCTACCCGGAGAAAAATCGGTGGAAAAATCACATATAAATTTATTGTTTATTTCAGCGGCTTAATGGGAGGCCAAATGTCACGTAGCGTTTGGCGGCAGAGTGGGGGTAGCCGTCTCCGGCTCCGGCTGAAAAGTGAATTCGCGCGTTCAAATTCCACCAACATGCAATATCTCCGGAACTAATCAACTTATCGAGTTGTTTTTTTCTTTTAATATGGGCTAACTTTTTCCGCTGAGTATGATTCCTCTATTCAAAATTCCGAAAAATCGAAAATCCACCTCCAAATTTATTGATCATTTTTTTTTTCATTTTTTTAACACAGTTTTTTACTCAACTTTCGGGTCAAATCAAATGAGAATATTATCGTTGTGATCTTCCCCAACTACTGTACGGAGGGGAAAAAAAAATCAATGCAAAATGTTTTTTTCGCGGAGCACGTGTCCTTCCGTTGCCAGAATTTATGTCCCTTTCATCGAAAAGATCGAGAAAAATATTGCAATAAGAAGACAGAAACATTTTAAAATTAATAACAAATTACTGAATTAGACAATCTTCTTTTTTGACCTCATCTTCGTTATATTGGAAAACATTTGTTGTTCAGTTTGCTATCAAGTATACCCGAATTTCAAATTTGCCGCCATATGTCTCGACCAATACCATTACGCCCATGTTTTCATTGGTTACGCCATTTGCCTGGTCCTTTTCCGGTGTCATCGGGAATACTTGATAGCGATTCTGTTCAACCTTAAAAATCGTATCTAGTCTTGCTATTAAGATCGTGTACTTTTGGCATTAAAAAATGCCACCCAAAGAACCGGACAAATGTCCGCTTAATTACCCGCAGTGTAATCGTGAGTCATCATCTCTTAATGATGGTTATTCTTCAAAATTGGTTTCATAACCTATAAAAATTTCAAATTATTTTGTTTTTCCGTTATAGATTAACGCGGAGTTCTTACTTTTCTTCTTTTTCTTCTATTATCCTTAAGTTGCGATAAATTAAGATGTAAGTATGGCCGTTATAAATATAATTATGTTGTCAATTATTGGCTTGTTGTAAAACACTTTGAAATAAAAATTACAGTTCTGAAGAGGGCCTTCTTCACAGGCCGAAACGTAAAAAATTGGAGTTGTTTCTGACCTTGGATACCTAAAAATGTTTTCCAAAATTACTGAATGTTTGTAAGCCTCGTGGCGTGGTGAAAAATATATCAGCGGTTCAACCTTTCTCTGTGTTAATATTTTTTTAATTGCTTGTACCCTGAAAACTAATGCATAATAATTTTAATTAAAAAGGTAAAATATTCTTCATACTTAAGAACATGTGGTATCTCTCATAGTCGCAATGGCTTCGAATAGTTAATTTATTCTGGCAACGGAACGACACGTGCTCCGCGAAAAAAAACATTTTGCATTGATTTTTTTTCCCCTCCGTACAGTACACTGAAAACCTGATATCGCTGTGGTAGCCATATTCGAGTCCACAGAACCTTATGGTATTGCTCCGTACACAAAACAAAAACGTATGGCGTCGCAGCTATAACGGTATAGGTGCAGCAGCAATACAGTCATTGGTAGCGCCGTATCGCTACTAGAGAAATATAATTTGGTTACGATCACGATATAGTGTATCTCGATCTCACCTAGTGACGACAACGTCACGCGAACACTATTTTATCATAATAGTGTCAAAACGCTACATTGATAATTGTTTTTCATTATCTCGAACAAATCGATAAACAAAAGAACAAATCAAATATGAAAGAAATTTTTTTAAATGACTATCAAGTGCAGACAAGATCTGATATGTCTTAATTCTTATAATATATAATGAATATTAGGGTGGGTCAAAAATACCGACTATTTTTTTTCTCATTTTGTACTCTGAAAAATCGGTTGCTAGACACCTCTGGAAAATACTCACTAAATATGAGCTCTTAATTTTGATAGAAAGGTCCTCCGCTTTATAGTTTTCCATTTTTTCCTCAGTATTAGAAACGAAAATTTATATCTCTCTATCAACGGTTCGTTAAAAAATATTGCTCCTCATGTTCTTGTAGGAAATTGAACGCTCTACAAAAAAGGTCTCTTGGAATTTTTTCGGAAACCTTACCGTTTAAAAGATATCACAGGTTTAAGTTTGATTATTTTAAGAGAAATTGCTGTTTTGCTTATGAATTTTATAACCCGTTACCAAAAATTTTTATGAAATGCGCAATTCATAGTTTTGTAGGAAATTAACTGCTCTACAAAAATGGTCTCCTATGATTTTTCGATTCAATTAAGCGTTTAAAAGATATTAAGTTTTCCATTTTTTCCTCAGTATTAGAAACGAAAATTTATATCTCTCTATCAACGGTTCGTTAAAAAATATTGCTCCTCATGTTCTTGTAGGAAATTGAACGCTCTACAAAAAAGGTCTCTTGGAATTTTTTCGGAAACCTTACCGTTTAAAAGATATCACAGGTTTAAGTTTGATTATTTTAAGAGAAATTGCTGTTTTGCTTATGAATTTTATAACCCGTTACCAAAAATTTTTATGAAATGCGCAATTCATAGTTTTGTAGGAAATTAACTGCTCTACAAAAATGGTCTCCTATGATTTTTCGATTCAATTAAGCGTTTAAAAGATATTAATTAAATATCTTAATTAAGATATTAATTATATTACTTTTAAAAGATTATTCGTTTATGGATTGAGTACTGTGCAATTGAATGCAATGTACTTTGTTAACAAAATTTCATTAATTGTAATCATTTATTCATTCGTATCAATGAAAGTATAAATAATCAAATCTTATCAGGTATATTATTTTGAAATTTTTATTGATTTTTAAAAACGCATATTGGATGAAGTTATAAGAAAGATATGATTATATTGCGTCCTCGCTCTCAGACATTACATGTGTAGTAGTCCTTCAGTCCGTCTACGGCGCACGCATTCAGAGTCATATTCAAAATAAAGAGGACCCATTGGTCCTTAACTCTCCACTCCTCCTAATAGGGACTTCACTTATCTTTCGTGCGCACATGGCGACACACGTGTTCAGATTAATTATCCTCCTGGAAAAAATGTGTTGCGTGCAGAATTAGAAAGAATGGGTAAGCGATCACGCGAAAAGAATGAGAAGCTTGATCTTCTCTTAAAGAAGTTCAAGGTAATGGAAGAAAAAGTAGAGAAGTTGAGTGAAAAAGTGAATAGAGAAACACACGCGAATACGCCGTCATGCTCAACAGCGACAGAGAGACACGTGGAGGAGAATTTCTTGTCTGAAACAAAGGAGAATTCTCCACCGAACGTCGAGGAAACCTCGTCAGAAATCGTCTTAAATACAACAGAGAATCCTTCGGAAGTTCAAGAAGCTGAACCACAACCTGTTGAAACTGAAGATTCGTCCGAAGTTCAATATACGGAATGGTTACAGATCGTAAGTAGTTTTTAAAAATGTACTTCGAAAAAAAAAAAAAAGACATCACCTCGACACGTTGCGACGTGATCATGGGTCTGTGCCTACTTTGTGGTAGGACAAAGACAAACACATATCCATCCGTGCTAACTGAGTGGTTAGACAAGGATGAGACTACATATATCCGTGCTAACTGAGTGGTTAGACAAGGATAAGAATACATATATCTGTGCTAACTTAGTGGTTAGATAAGATATAACTATTCTCTACGTGTTCATACATGTGATGAAACGCATAATGAGGTGTCTTTGCAGAGAAAATTTTTTTCATTATTTCATTCTTGGTTACAATTAGATCGGCGATGATCCAACGGAATCACAGGCCAGAGAAATGAAAATGCGAGAGGACGTACTGAAGCGATGGGATCATTTCTGCAAAGAGAGGTTAAAGAAGGAAAATTATGAGACACTTTTAAAGAAATTTGCCTGTTTAGCAGAATGAAGTGCAATGAAGGAAGGCGCATTGACTAGAGACAAGCACATGAGTGATATACAGCAGTCCTGGATTTGCCAATAGGCCGTATAGGCCGCGGACTAGGGGCGGCAGCGGCCCAGGGGCGGCAGATTTCAGAGGACGATTTTTTTTCCCTCACCCTGGTATGCGGCCGTATTAGGATAAGTTATAAACGCGAAAAGGTATAGGCATTAGGGTGATTCAAAAAAAAAAAATTTTTTTTTTCTTTCAAACAGGCTCAAAAGTTTCGTTTTGATGCCAAAATACGCCTGTCAAAATTTGAGCTCTTAATAATAATATTAAGAGTGTCCTCATCGCACTTTTCTATTTTCCATAAGAATAACACAGGAAAAATCATTTTTACTTATTCTGATTTTTGTACGCTACAAAGGACTGCTCAAACAGTAAATCGCTATACATATTCTTGTAGAGAATTGAACGCTCTATAAAAAAGGTCTCTTGGTCTTTTTCGATAAATTTAACCGGTTCAAAGTTAGTTTTTCCAAAATCGCTAAAGAAATTTCAAATATACATCTGCATTCTGTTCTATTGTTACCTATCCAAAAGATATAACATATTTGTTACCTTATAAAGGCCAAGATAAAAAGATACAAGTGAGTGATTAGAATAGGTAAGAAGGCGGGGGGGGGGGGGGGGGGGCACAAAATGAAGTGGCCTATACTTAAGAAAAGTATAAATCCGGCGCTGATATACAGAAGTTAACTGGCACGGCTATGTCAATTGTTGGATCCCTGATGACTTCCATTCACGAGAGAGATGCTAGTCTATTCGAGGAGGACATAATTTCTTCACTCAATGACGTTGGAAAATTATTAGCTATCGTCATGTATAAACAGACAAAATCTAGAAAGACCTTTATCGAGCCAGGGCTTTCGGATGAAACCAACAAGCGCAGACCCAACAGACACAATTTCAATACCAGAGGTCTTAGCAAAAACAACAGAAAGGCTAAGCAATGTACGTTTGAAAGCAGGTAGATTAAAAGAATTTTATAAGTGGGAAATCAATTTAAAATTATTTAATTATAAATATAATATAATTATTAATTTTAATTATTATTATTATTATTATTATTATTATTATTATTATTATTATTATTATTATTATTATTATTATTATTATTATTGTTATTATTATTTTAACCAGTAATATTACTCAGGAAATCTAAGGGAGCAATCGTTAAGTGCGTTGAGTCAAAAGATCAGTTTTTATCTCCTCTCTTCTTGGTAGAGAAACCAAATGGATCTCACAGATTTATCTTAAATTTAAAACGTTTCAACAAATTTGTAGTACAAATTTGCTAGCTGCCTATATTCCTTCTGCAGAAAACGTAGTCGACGGACTGAAGGCCTACTACACATGTAATGTAATCGAGCGAGGACTTCATATAATTATGATCGAACGTCACTTGCAGGTAAGTTCGTTTGATCTGCAAATAATATTTTGCGATCAGTATTTGAAATTGAAAATTGATGTCAATAAATTGAATAAGAAATTAACGAGAGGAAATTTCGAATAAAAAATTTTAGTTAAAAATTGATGATAGTAGACGAATGCATAACGTAAAGAAAATTCATCCCTAATAAAATCAAACGATCAAATGTCAAATTCGATTTTTTATTTACAGTTTTAACTATAATATAACACAAAACTTATATATAGGTATCGCGATTGATTCTTCCAGTGATAAACTTGAATTTCATACTGAAAATAATTCTCGTTATTCTGTATACAACAAGCTTATTCTCATCAAATGTAGAATTATGTATTTTCGGATAGCATGTTGAATCATAAAGCGAACCGCAGCAACACAAACTCTTTATTGTTGGCCGATCTTGTTAAAGTGAGAGGATAAGGGGATAGTAATAATTCGTACTTTAGCATACGAGCTTTCTTGCAAACATCTAACACTTCATATGCATGTTCATGGTTCCGAAAAACAGTTGTGAGCCTGTTATAGATAAAAAAAATATTGCCATTTTTTACGCAAATGAATTTAATGATTCCGAAAACAGACATGCAGTCCAATTCTTCAACGCATACAACCATTTTTGGTTTATAGATGCTTCCATTTTTTTTAACCCAATTGAAAACTTTAATTTTATGGTTTTCACCTTGTTGGTACTCAATTGTCATCTCATCGGGATATGAACATAAGTCCTTTACAGCGCGTATCTGGCAAGGACCAGTTTGTAAACTGGAGAACAATGTTTTCCCGTACAGTGCGAAAGCAAGTTTTTTTTGTTGTTTTTTGGCTACTGTAAGACACACGTTTTTTTTGCAACAGGAAGTGGAAAGTAATAATTTGGACTCAAAGTGTTTTTCTTCAAAGCGCATACACCATAGAAGAACGAGTGGACCACAGTTGTTCAGTACAGTTGGTAAATCAATCAAAAAGTGGTCTTTCGGTTTCAAATGCCGGTTTAACACTTCACGGACCAAGACGTGATGCTCTTTGATCAAATTTCGAAGAATTATGCTGCATTGAATTTGTATCGATGGAGACATAACAATATCGATAATTTTGCGTAAAATTAAATAAATTGGCCAAGCAGTATCACTCTCTGGGATCAAATCTCCAATGAGAATACCAAAGTTACGCACAAACGTATGAACTTCTGATGCGGACATACGAATTTTATCTTTTTTCAAATCTTTTTCTGAAATTTGCGGTGGAACATTGCCCGATTCCGCCGATCCCCAATCGTGGCATATCATACGACAATTTAATTGGTCAAGAGAGAAATATTTCTTTTCTTCAATGAAATGATTCAACAATGCAGCCATATCAAAGACACAGACCCCTTCGAGAAGGTCATGCATGATATCTGATAACAGATTTTCAAGAACATGAAAATTAGGTAGCCTATTAAACACGCATTTTTCTTTTATCCCCGTTCGACTCGTATCATTTAAAAGTAAATCCGTTTCGTAACCAGCTTTTGTACGCAAATACGCTTTATCTTCCACGGTTGCCAGAGATCTTTGTGCTTTATCCATTTTACAAAAACGGCACGCAAAATTTCCTTGAAAACTTTCAACAAAGCCCAACAAACCGTGAAGCCCTAAATTGTCTCCAATTATGAGTCCCAATTTGAAAAATATTTGCACTTTTCCCTTTGGTAATACTACTTCTATTCCCGTCGTTTCTAGAAATTGCAATTCTTCGATCAGTTTTCTGAAAACTGCAAAATTTCCAAATCGTGTTCGATCGGTGGTGAAATAAAGGAGCGCGTGAAAAATCGATGAAACGTTTGAGGGAAGTTCTGGTGGAAAACAAGGGATTGAAAAGTACGTCCCACCCAGTTTGTTTGTTCCTGAATGACTTCCAAGAGCGTTTCCAGTCTCAAAATCATCGTTATATAGGAAAAGAGGTAAAATATCTTTTGCATGAACATTTTTCACTTTATTTTTCCAAAGTTCACTCTGTACGAAATTCGATATGACTGGAGATGGTTTTTCCAACTCTTTTTTGTAAGAAAAAACCGCGTCATACACTCCTGGAAGCTGAAAGATATTTTTCAAGATGTTTCGCATGGGAAAAAAACATGCATAACTTTTCACGTAGTATTTTTTAAGATTGCCGGAAGATGTACGTTTTACGCGTTCAAATTTATTACCAACAAAGACACTGACCGGTGGTGTATAATAGCCTTTGTTTTCCAGGATTTTCAATTGTTTTTTTTCGCTGTCCAGTTCTCCGAGAGCTTCACAAAATGAATTAATAAGGATTGATAACCGTGAAAGAATTTTCTTATCGTTTTCTGAAGTTGAGTGAGTTTGAAGTTCTTTTTCAATAATTTGATAGCCAGAAGTCACCAAGTTTTTAGCGTGTTTTGCTAAAATCTCAGCGTTTTTATTTGATAATGTTGTTGAATTGTTCAATGATACGATTTCGTCAAAAATTCTAGATTTGAAATTTTCGAATATTTTTTTATCTTGATCATGACATTTTTTTGTTGCATTGATTTGATCGTTACTTTCACAGCCACTTGTTCTTGCCGGAAGCGGTTGTTTATGACCACGTGAAAGGTTTTCATGTTCTTTTCCAGAATTAACTGTATTACTGGAAATGTTATCGAGATTTCGTACAACTTCTGCATTTTCACATTTGAAATTGTCAGAAATTGTTTTTTCAGATAGTGAAAAATGTTCTGTATCGCAGTGCGAATTAAGCCAATGATAACGAAAAGATGCAAAAGAATCATATGTGCGATAACAAGATTCCTCAGCACAACAATATTTCGTACACTCAATATCAATGAAATGTTGTTTCGACAGATGACTCTGAAAATCATTCAGCGAGAATTCATTAGGACATAAAAAGCAAAGCGGCATCTTGGAGGAAGGATTTTATGCACTTGACTTTTTCAAATCCGTAATCAAAGAGTTCACGCTCGGAAATTCGATGTCGCTTTCTCCGGTAATTTCGAAAATTCTGCGTTGAATCACAATCCAGGGAAATAGAGATTCTTTAGGGTATGCGACCTGCAGAGCGTAAAAGCTTTTGAAAACTATATCGATGGCGGCGATTGGTCCTGCAAAAGGGTAGTGCACGCCGTTGATCACCGCAAAACTTTTTTCAACTTCTTTTTCACCAACGATAACAACTAGTGGCTGTACTTTCAATCCATAATTTTCCAGATTTTTTTGCCTATCTTCCAACTTTTGATTCATGTCTTGCTCATCCTAATAGAAATACGTAAATAAAGACGAGGGTTGAACGAGCAACAAGAGGTATTAATCGTTCTTACGTGCACGTGCAAGATAAAACCAGACTCCACTTCGCTCTTACTAGGACGCCAAGATTTGTTATTACGATGACAAATTTGTGGAGGGCAAGGACAAAGGTGAGCCAATAGCTTCATAACCATAACAGGTCTCAAACCTGAGAATAAAATTTTTATTTGAAATTGTTTAACTCAGACAACCCATCAAATACTTATATTTGGCGTAAATGCTTAATTACTTGTTGAAAAATCATCATTTTGGTGCCGTTCCCATAAATTCAAAACAACACGGAGTCCGGGATTCCTTTTTTTTTGTTTCGCTGCTCTGGTTACCTCTTTCTCAAAAGCATGGAATTCGAATGAAAGCCTTGAGCTTTTTGTTGGATAAAGGGTCGAAAAGTCGATTTCGATCTGAAAATAGTACTTTTCGATACCAGTGGGAAAGGGTTGATTCTCGGTGAAGTGTGAAGTTTTTCGCCCGAGCAAAGCGAGGGTGAGAATCACACGAGTCGAGAATCATCTTTCGCACGTGTATTGGACTTTGTTTTTCGATACAACGTGCGGTAAGTTGGATTTTGTGCACGCAAAGCGTGCGCAAAATCGAACTTTGCGCACGCCGTGTGGAAAATTATATTTATCAATTCAAACTGCGAATTGCTCAATCAGATAATACATAAAATCGTTAAAAAAGTTGAATTATTAATACCAATTCCGGACCAAGCGAAATATGTCGCAAAACAATGTAATCATTGAAGTATCCAGTGTCTGAATCGTTTTCAATGAGTTTTGAGATTCTTTTTTTCGAAGTGTCCCGCCAAAACTGTTTTACTCGTTCCAATGGATCGATATTGTTCTTCAGCCAATCGATCTTATCATTTAATTCTGTTGTAGAATCTGTAATAACTGGTTCGAATACATGTGCTCGGCAATAACAGTGTAATTATACTCTCACTCAAGAAATGGTGAATTCTAAATTCATTCATGCGCACCATCTGATTCCACAAGATCACCTCGGAAACCAAGACGAAATAAATGTGAATCGTCTGTGTTTTTACGCTGTTTTCCCGATTTCCTCGTTTTTGTTGTTGCACCGCTTTCGAGTAATAATCCTCGATAATAATGATATTTATCGTGGAGTTTTCCTTTTGCAAGAGTTTTTTTTATCAAGTTAGTATCGTTGAAATACGGAACGTAATACGTGTATTCACTCTCAGTTCGGAAGGTGTTCTTGATAAGGTACGATAAGAATTGCAATCTTTCCGTTTTTATTCTGAAATTAAATCGTCCGAAAGTATTTTGGAGGATTAGCATGTGAAAGTGTCAAAACTTCTTCTCACTGTAATAATGAATTAATGTGCTTCATACAAAATTTGATAATTTCTATTATGGGTTGACTCATTTTCTATTTTCGTCAAGAAAATGATGTATGCAAAAGTGAAGACATTACAAATTTACAATCCCCATAGAGAAGTTGAATAAATTTATGTGGTTCGTGAAAAATATTACGGAATTATGGAAAGCTTACATAAAATCTGAATCAGTGCATATTTCAATACGAATTATGGAATCAGCCAAAAGATTTCTGAAGTTCTCATTTAAATCATGATTTCTCTTGTAATGATTCAAAATCGCTATTCCAGTTGCCGAAGTTCTTAAAGCGTCAACAAGGTCAACAATTGGATTATTTGTTTTCAAACTCAAGTCTGCCGAGTCAATTTGAGTGAAACTATTTTCGGAATCCGTTATTGCTGAAGTCGCTGCAGCTTTATTGGTATTTTGGGTTTCTGCTTCATTTTCCTCAAAGAGAGCTATGATTTCAAACATAACATTATGAATTTATAACAAATTTACAAGTTCTGTCAACGTCAAAAGTTACTCTCATTTTTCGAATAGTTTTCTGAAAATCTACCTTCAGTCTGCAGCGATTTCATCAAATCATACTTCGTTAATTCTTTCACAGAACCGTCAAAGTAGACCTATATTTTGAAAGAATTGACTTTTTGATGTTTGCCTCTGTGACTTAATAAAATAGGATAAAATAAATTGTGCCGGTAGGCCGTGGAATTATTTGTATTTAAGTAGATTTCGAAACCAATATTTTTATCAAATAATTTCACCTGTACAATTTACGCGCAAGCACATAGTGAAATTTACGTGAATTTCATGTAAACGCCATACGTGAACGCGTTTACATAATATGTATAAGTGCGCTCGTTACAAGCAGGTGTATAAATTCTTTCATCTATTGAGAAAACATTAAAAATTTCTCACACATTTTTCCGAACTTTCGAATTCAAATTTCCATTTGGACATAAATTTGGCCTGGGGACCAGCTTTAGGAATAATATCTTTAATGATTACTTCAGATAAACATTGGAAAGCTTCACGGTCAATTTCGTGTTCTGCAAATGCGTAATATTGGTAAAATACATTTGTAATTTTTTAATTATTAATTTTAATTTTAATTATTTTTAATTTTAATCATTTTTTGAAGGGGGGCCGTCATACCCCACCCTCCCCTACCTATATAGTTGACTTGATGAATTCATTCGTTAAAATTGTTCAATTTGTGATGTTTTAGTGAAAAATATGAAGACAAATATGAAATGAAAATAAAATATTACGATGAAATTACCAAAAAAGGCATTGTATTTATTACCTTTGAACAAATTAATGTATGTCGTCAATCCCCAATTATCAAGTTTTTCCTCTACCCACTGATCCATTTCAATACATTACATTCGTATATTTTCGTCTAGAAACAAGTCGCCGTACACATAAATAGCAATATAGCAATTGAGGTTCTGTATGTGGTTACGCGTTATAACAGTTACGCATCGTTATAGTTACCGACATAGCGCTACTTCTGGGCATTGCAGCAAAATAGTATAGCTGCCACAGCTATACGCTTGGGTGGCGGAAGGATCCACCTTTTATACCTATCGTGCCGATACATTTATGCTTATTAGAACGAAACGAAATTGCTAAGAGGGCAAACTGAATGTATCGATGTGATTCCTATTCAGTTTTGTTGCGATAACTGTAAGTATTGTTCACGGAGCATTTGAAATTATTGATAATTCTGTATCGCTCCTACACCAATATGAGATTTTCAGTGTAGTTGGGGAAGATCACAACGATAATATTCTCATTTGATTTGACCCGAAAGTTGAGTAAAAAACTGTGTTAAAAAAATGAAAAAAAAAATGATCAATAAATTTGGAGGTGGATTTTCGATTTTTCGGAATTTTGAATAGAGGAATCATACTCAGCGGAAAAAGTTAGCCCATATTAAAAGAAAAAAACAACTCGATAAGTTGATTAGTTCCGGAGATATTGCATGTTGGTGGAATTTGAACGCACGAATTCACTTTTCAGCCGGAGCCGGAGACGGTTACCCCCATTCTGCCGCCAAACGCTACGTGACATTTGGCCTCCCATTAAGCCGCTGAAATAAACAATAAATTTATATGTGATTTTTCCACCGATTTTTCTCCGGGTAGCATAAGCCTTACCCTGTCGCTGTCCAATTTTCAGCTCTCTATGTTGAAATGAGCAGCTCCAATAATTATTGAAAAACAAATTTTTTTATCTCCCCTTAATTAACTTTACGCATTTTTTTTTTCTTCTAAATTCGTATAAAAATAACCGCTTTCGAATGATGTCACTCCCGACTCTGTAACTTGGAAATTCGCGATGGAGTTCTAATTGTTTATGAGTAAAAATCGTATCCCATTTTTGGAGCCGTTTTTCACCCCTTTAATTATAAAAAATCGATTTGCCCCAAAGTGTATATGGTAGTTTGATTCTTTCGGAATGATTTCGTTCTGGTTTTATTGCGCTGTGACCCCCTCCCGGTGTAGAAATTCCTTGCAAAAACAGTCGGTTTTTTGATAACAAATGGATTTTCTCAAAAACTATCCATCCGATCGAGCTCAAATTTTGCACACTTGTTTAGTGTACCGAAGGGCATATATTCTGAGATTTTGAAGGCTGCACATACATTTTTGAATTATTAATTCCTTATAATAGAAATGGCCATTTTAGCTGGTTGTTAATTTTTTGCGGGCGAACTAATCAACCGATTTCAACTTGTGACCCGCCAAATTGTTCGTTTTTCTAATATCTACAAATAGTTACTGAACTTTTTTCTTCTCCGATCGATAGTTTCGGCGCTATCTCGCAAAAACATGGTTTTGCCAACTTTGACCGCGTGGCAAAAAAAAGCCTCCCAAAATCTGTGGTTGGAAAACTATCAGGCCTTTGTCAGGGACTTGAGCCCTACACGAATCCGTCGGTTAGAATCGGTCCGGCTCTGTGTCACGAAAGGGGCCTTTTTCATACCCGGTTCCTGGACTAAGGGTCTGCTCGAGTCATTTGAAAATTTTACTGAACATATTATTCATCATGAAGTCAACACTCCAACTTAGTAATTAGACAATCTTGGGAGCTCAAACAATCTAGTCGAGTCAAATAATTCCAGTTGCCTGACGATTCGGCAGTGATGTTCTGCCCTCGATGTATTTGACTCGACTAGATTGTTTGAGCTCCTTCTCACATGTTTACTGAACATAGTTCAAGGTGTCACAAGAGCATGGTAAAATTTTCAGCCGCCCCTTTTTTTTTATTCACTGGCAATAACTTATCAAGAAAAAAAATCTGGGAATAATCGAATTTTTCGATACCTAGGCTTTATTGAGATCAAATACAAACGCCAGATGCTAATAAAAAAAAATAGTTCAAAAACGGCCACCATGACACAAAATAATTCCTACGTTATAGCGTTCAGTGGTCGTAATAAGGGTCGTTAAGTGATCGTTCTTTCTACCACCGCAGGTATAACTTGCTAGCCAGTGGCGCTCAGTTCTGGCTAAACAAGTCAGGTTGGTACGGAAAATTCAATTATTCCAAGACTTTTGTTTTGAATAATTCATTGGCGGTGAAGAAGAAAGGGGTGGCTGAAAATTTTACCATAATTTTGTGACACTTTTAACTATGTTCAGTAAAATTTTCTAGTGAATCAAACAGACCCTAGGAAAATGCATTGAATCGCGACTCACGGGAAACCCAGAATCAATCAGGGTCCAAGACTTCGAAAAGCTCATTGCAAGGTAGTAAGGTACGAGATTCCGGACGGGCGTCAAATTCGCCGACCCTTGGCAAAAACCTGTCTCGCTTCGCGTGGAACATCCCATATACCTTTATGTATAACTCAAACTATCCTATATAATCACGAACAAATTGAAAGTCTGCCCTATTATCCAAACTCAAGTATAGTTATATGATTTGTGTATAAGTGATTTTGTCCCCTATAGCAAAAGTGAGGTCAGAAGTTTAAGAAAAATACATTTATTTATAGGTGAATTCAATATGCAAGTATGTACTATCACGAATTTATCTTCAGTAAACGATGCAGAGCAAAATTTTCAAATCAAAGTTTTTGACCCAGATCAAGTGCTGACGATTTATGAAAATTCCCATCTACTTATGGAATTTTGTGACAACGGAGCTCATACTAACACCCGTATCAGTTGTTATCGGTCGTTCCACTTCCTTTCCGGGTGATTCAGTATCATCTGTGCCAAAAGAAAACATTGCGTCGTGCTTGGATATCAGTTCCAAAATACATTCATCAGTTGTGAATAGGATTGTCTAAAAATTACACATGAATACATTTTACTATAATATCTACAAAATAAACTTGGCTCATCATAATTAATTAGCAATTTAAGTTATTTATCATTAATGTAATTATAAATGTTGCAAAAAAAGGTCCAACGGCAGTTTACAGTCTGACAAGTACTTGCAATGATATTATCTGTAATTTGTAGAGGAATTTTTCAAGAAATTTCTTTGCTATAATTCTTGTTCTTTTTTTTCTATAATCTTGTCTCCTAATTTTTGAACAGGGAACGAATACTATGTAATTGATATAATGAATATTCATCTTTAGACAAATCACCGCAACTACAACTTCGTCATCACATATGTTATTACTAATATAGCGAAGAAGATTGAAGATGAAATATTTTAGGTATGAATTCAACATAGGGAAACTCACATCTCCGAACGAATTAATATTCCCAAATACACCTCCTGATGCTCTTGCAATCTCACCGTCAAATATAACAATATCTTCAAGTGATATTCTAACATCCTTAACTCCTCTATAAGAATGAATTCTGGATTTGTTGTAATTCTGAGAAGGAATTGAGTCGCTGCGTTGTTATTAATTTCTCATTTTATACTCACTACCAGAGTTAATGTCCAAAATATGTGTCTATTACCATTAGTGGGATTATTGTTATAGGTATGCAGCAGTGCAATTTCGATTTCGGCACACGTTTGTATATTGGGTCGAGTTTAGTCACCCCGAATCATTGTGTACCCGAAATATTCTCGAATCTCGAAATTTATAATATTCATCAAATAGTCTAATCGTGAGAGACATGAAAATATTCAGAAAAATATTTATATCGTTTATACAGTCGAACCTCGCCAACTCGAATCTCAAGGGAAGAGCTAGTTCGTTCGAGTAATAGAGATTTTTCCTTATCGAAGTTTTCGAGTTATAGAGGTTGACTAAAACAATATTCGACTTATAGAGACTCGTAAAAATTCACCATATAGTGGAGATAAATCTTCAATCTTCAATCTATCCAAGGTATCCGCAAAGATGTTTTGCTTAAGGTCAGCTTCATTTTTCAAAATTGCGGATAGTGTTCTGCTGGGATTTCTAAATTCTTCAGCGATTCCTTTTTTTTTTTTTAAACAGTCTTCACTGCTTTAATCACCGTAATCTTTTCACTGACACTTGACGATTTGAGTTGCCGTTTGGAAGTCATTTCGAGACAAACTGATCCGGAATCACTCATCCTAACAAACTAACAAGCATTAGCACGTGGGATGCAGGTTGTGACATGTAATCTTAACGTCACTGCATAAAGCGGTTCGAGTTGTAGAGGTCAGGGTATTGGAACTGCGAGTTATAGAGGTGACTTTTGACTTATAGAGGTCAGGTATCTCTAAATTCGAGCTACAGAGGCAAAATAATGGACCTTGATATGTTCAGAAAAGTTCGAGCTATTCTCTGTTTTTTTTTTTTCGGATTACAGAGGTTTTTGCAAGGGAACAGACTGAATCTCTGACTTATGGAGGTTTTCGAGTTATAGAGGTTCGAGTTAGCGAGGTTCGACTGTACGTGCATAATTTTCACTTTCACTTTAGTCCGGATTTTAATCTAATTCAATAAAACTGCAATTCGTCTAAAATTCGAAACCGTTGAGAAATTGTCGCTTGTACGTCCTTATAGCGCTGTGAAAGGTGTTATAAGAAAGCAAAACTTTCGAAGATCTCGACATTCTCCGTTTCCTGAATCTCCCAGGAATCCTGGATGATTCCTGGGACATTCTAGAAACCAAAATATTTTGGAAACCCAACGCAACCCAACCCAAGGAATTCCACTACTAATATGTGGCGTCAGACTACATCGAACAGTTTCCAACAAAATGCTCATAGTTATATGTGGGGCTTTCCATACCAACCCAAACTACCGATGATTTTTGCATCTTCGATTTCGCTGAAATTTGGGCATCCTTTTGTACCCCTCGAAAAAGGTTTTTGTGATTTTTTTCAAATTTTTTCAAATTTTTTTTTCAAATTTTTGAAAATTTCGCGGATTTTTTTTTTAAATAGCCATAACTTGGTGAAAAATTGTCCGATTTGGGACTTTTGTTTTTCAAATTTCGTGTTTTTGACTGAATTTTCTGAAAAATGTATGCAAAAAACTTTTCATTGTTAATTTGATTGTTTTTTTTTGTATGTTAAAGGTAAAACTTGGATTTTAAGATTGTTTGTATCCTTCGATTTTTTTTTAAATATTCTCAAAAATACTACTCCCCAAAACACAAATTTTGAGCCTAGTCTCGTAATGGGATAATGATGGGTTATAATTTTTTTGAATTTTTAAATTAATTAGTTTTTTTTTTTTTTGTTCCATTTATTGTTTTTACTTTGTAGAGTATTGTATTCGAATAAAAAACCATACCAAATACTCTACAAAGTAAGAACAATGAATGGAACAAAAATGAAAAAAAATTAATTAATTTGAAAATTAAAAAAATGTAGTATGTAGGATCTTGCGAGGGTATAAATGAATGGTGTTTGGCGTCGAATATTGAACAGATAAAAATGACTATTTATTAAGTATTTGTTAATATAGACCTATTTTACAAAAACTAGTATTTAAGAGTCGTCTCGTATAATGTTCGTCTGGAGCGTCTTTCGTTATATCGTCGTTCGTCTTTCGTATTCGGTCGTCGTTCCGATACTTCTCGTCTTACGTCTTTCGTCTTTAACCGTCGTTCTTAAACTGTCTTTTTTACGAATATGCAACCCCCGACTGCAGCCCTTGCATCCTTCTCCACTCATAAATCAGCCATACTTCTCTCTCACGCTTTCTGTTTATGGTGCGTGGGCAACACGCGTTCCCATGAATTTCGGGGTTGCTTTGCAGGTCATGCCTGGTCACTGTCAGCTTATTCTAGTCATGGTAAATCTAAATCTTAAGTGCTACAGTCTTTCTTTTAAAATAAACTTACGTCTAGCCTAAACTATTCCCGATACTACAAAAAATTATAACCTATCATTATCCCATTACGAGACTAGGCTTAAAATTTGTGTTTTGGGGAGTAGTATTTTTGAGAATTTTTCAAAAAAAATCGGAGGATACAAACAATCTTAAAATCCAAGTTTTACCTTTGAAATACAAAAAAAACAATCAAATTCACAATGAAATGTTTTTTGCATACATTTTTCAGAAAATTCAGCCAAAAACACGAAATTTGAAAAAAAAAGTCCCAAATCGGACAATTTTTCACCAAGTTATGGCTATTTAAAAAAAAAAATCCGCAAAATTTTCAAAAATTCTCGTCTCCCGGTTGGCTGGATGAAAAAATTTGAAAAAAATCACAAAAACCTTTCTCGAGGGGTACAAAAGGATGCCCAAATTTCAGCGAAATCGAAGATGCAAAAATCATCGGTAGTTTGGGTTGGTATGGAAAGCCCCATGTGTACCTATTATCAACGATGTTATTACTTTCTTCGAAATCTTACCCAAATTCTGATCATTGCAATATTGACTATACTCTCAAATGTCATATGAATATAGTGATGGTTTCCGCTTGTGTACGGAGCAAGCCATAAGTTATAGTCGTCTGTTGTTTGATTCATGCCATTAATTAGATTGCTGACAACACGCGGGTCTTCGTTGTACTCTGGCAGTACATTTATATCTGTAGGATCAGCCCATATCTGTAAATGTGTATTACATTTTGAATTCCGCCCGAAATTTTGTCTGAATATGCAGAATGTAATTTCTGCAAATATTAGATAGTTCACCTTGCTTATAGTCAATGATTCACCAGTGTCCGAAAATATCTCAATTCCATTAAGTCCCACGTAATGCTTATCACCCCAGGTTGTCAGAATATCAATAGTGAGTCTACTCCCACGTGGAAGTTCTGGGATAATAAAACCCTGATCGATATCATCATCTGTAATAAAACATAGGTATACTATATAGCTACTAAGGTGCTTATATTTGGACTATTTTTTTTTTTTCGCTCCCATACTCAAATTGTTTGGTAATGCAAAAAAAGAAATTCCCTTAGAATATGAGCCCTTAATATTAATGGTAAGTACTCGCTCAAAGCGAGTGAAGATTTCCCATTTAAATAACATGTAAAGTCAGATCTTTTTTTTCAAATCCCTACAACTCAGCTGCATTTTGTACTATCATATCGCCCATAGTGGCAAATTACTCGTGATTAAGTGCTCTACAAAAGTGCTCAACGCAATATATCTGTAACTCACACCGGTGAGGTAGTACAGGTCAATTAAGTCAATTTTTGTGTAAATTTCTTGTTTTTCTTTCTTTTTTTTTTTGTTGTTATTCCATCAATAGCTAAGCTTCACAACAAATGTGAATGACATTTATAGGAAATTCAATTTCCTACAAAAAAAAGTCATTTGAGATAAATCTCTAAGATTGATATTTCTCGAGTTATTGAGCTTTGACTTTTTTGTAGTATGAAATTACATTACTAATTACATTACATTACTCATCTTCTTCCTCACTCGCAACTTGAAAAATAGATAATTACTCAAGAATGTGGTGATAGGAAATGAAAAATCAATGTACATTACAAAAATTTGACTTAATAATCCATTAAAATTTCAGACTACAAAAAAGTCGAAGCTCAATAACTCGAGAAATATCAATTTTAGAAATTTGGCTCAGAAGACTTTTTTTGTAGGAAATTGAATTTCCTATGAATATGTCATCCACATTTTTCCTCTAAGTTCAGCCATTGATGAGAGAATAACAAGAAAACAAGAAATTTATACAAAAATTGACCTGTGCTACCTCACCGGTGTGAGTTACAGTTACGTCGCAATGGGCACTTTTGTAGAGGGCTTAATCACGAGTAATTTGCGACTATGGGCGATATGGTAGCACAAAATGCCTCTGAGTTGTAAGGATTGGAAAAAAAAACTCTAAATTTACATGTTATTTAAATGGGAAATCTTCACATGCTTTGAGCGAGTACTAAATATTAATATTAAGGTTGTTCGGACATTACTGCGACTTTAAGATAAAAATCTAAATTTTTAGTATGTTATTAATTGATATCAATTACGTATAAATTAATTTTTTGAGGTATATCTGACGAAGAGTTTTCGCGTAATTAATTACTAAAATATCGTAATTCAACATACAGAGCATAGGCAACGTTAACGAAACGCCCATGTATCGAGTTATCTTGTCGTTCCTTAAAAAGATTGAAAAACACAAAACTTTTCTCTTTATTAATTAACTATCGTAGAATACGTAAAAAATGGTTAAAAAGTGTTCTGACGAAGGCTTTTAAAAATATTTGTGTAAGAAGCACGGAAAATGCACAAAAATATCCACCCGCCATAATTGAAAATAAATTTGTCACGTGACTCAGATGAGTACGGCAACGTCGCAAGAAATAAAACGCGCTAACTATTTAAATTAAAAACGTAACTGATTATTTCTGTAGATATTTAACGATACTTTTCTTTGCGAATCGCCCGTTGTGCCTGAATTGATTTGCATTACTCATTTTTATGCGTTAAATCAAAAAGTATAAAAATATTTGTTACTTTTAGGAATAAATGAATTTCAACACTTTACAGCTAGATCAACACAATACAGCTGTTCGAAGCGACGTTGTCAGATCTACATTATGAGAAGAAATACTCGAGTCAAAATAATTTTTTTTATTATTTATTTTAATAAAATAATGAATTCATTCATTCGAAAATCATGATAACTTGCGTCTAAATTTGAATAATGAATTTACATAATTACATTTCCGATTTTTGTGAAAAAAAAATTTAGATTCTAGTTTGATTTACGGGGTACTGTCCGAACAACCTTAAGGGCTCATATTTTAAGGGAATTTCCTTTCTTGCATTACCAACAAAATTTCAGTACGGGAGCGAAAAAAAAAAATAGTCGTCAAAATAAAAGCGCCCTAATAGCTACATTACTACTGCTCAAATAGCTTTTGCACTGACCTGCCGCAAATGTTTTTCCTTGTGTACCAAGGCAGCCAAAAGTTACATCAAAGTGTACATATATATTCATAAAGCATATCCGATATTAACAACTGTATAAACATGCAATGGAAATATCAATTGGACGTGAAAATTTCTAAATCCTCTTCGAACCCTACATGGTATATTCGTTTGTGGCATAAAATATATCTGTTTTACAGAAGAAGACAAATATTTCATGATCAGCTTGAAAGTGACAGATTCATAAAATAATAACTATCTGCAGATAGTCGAAAACATAGAATAAGTATAAAATGCACGAAATCATAGTTAGTACTATATATATTAGGGTGGTCGTTGAAAATTAAATTTTTTGCGACGCCCCCTAAAAAGCTTTCTTTTGATGAAAAAACACTGGGAAAATTTTCTTTTTTTTTTTAAATTCAAAACAACACGTGCCTCTAGACGATCTAAGTTAATTTTTGGGTATAATCGTACGTCCAGCGCATGCGCATCTGGTATTTTTTTAAGGCATTTTCATGAAAATAACTCATACGTAACTGCTCACAGACGTATAAAAAGCCCAAAAACAGAAGAAAAATTGAAGCATGAGCTTGAAGACGAAGTATATTAAGCTTCTTATAAAGCTTCAAGTTAAAATTCATAACTTAAAATGATAACAGTGAAGGTGTTTCATTGTTAACTATTTTCAAATTTTAAAAAAATTATTATTCCAAATTTAATAAGATACTTTTAGAGAAAAAATGATTATACCCAAAAATTAATTTAGATCGTGTAGAGGCACGTGTTGTTTTGAATGAAAAAAAAAAGAAAAAAATTTCCCAGTGTTTTTTCATCAAAAAGAAGCTTTTTAGCAGGCGTCGCAAAAAATCTAATTTTTAACGACCACCCTAATATATATATATATATAATATAGCAATAAAAACTATTGTTGACTTATCATTGCATCGGGATTTGAAATAGAATAATACGATACCTAACACCTGAAATTAAAATGCCATCTGTGTGTTATACATAAATTTATTACGAACTATACTTGGAAACAAGTGCATTACACATTACGAAATCATTTCATGCTATGACTACCAACCTTTAGGTGGATATCGCTCGTAATGATACAAAGGTCGCTTGGCGTGTGGCAATAATGGGTTTAAATTATTTTCTGCCTGCCTTAAATCGGCTTGTATACTTTTTTTGACAACCTCTATAAGGTTTGGTCTTCGAAAAGCTTGCAGATTCAATTGCGCAACTTTATCTGTTAACTGGAAGTCATCAACGTTTTTCTGTAATGAAATAGATGAATGTCCCAAACTCGTCTCAATACGTAATTGGTTTCTTCCATTATTCTTCCCCTTATTCCATACTAGGTCTGCACTTTTTGATTTAATCTCTTCTCTCAATGCGACACCAGCCAAATAATCTTGTTTCCGTCTTATTATACCTGTTCAATACAAAATATTATCATTTATCATTCACCATAATCATAAATCATTAAACTTTACACTTTACTCAAAGACTCACTCGACTTTTTCAATACTAACCAATTGGTAAATTGGGACTAGTACCCACTTCCATAATTTGCAAATTAGTGCTTGTACCCCTGTAGGGTGGTACACGTCTTCTAGATAGTTTGCCAGTTGCCTGCTGTTGGTGTCGAGATATTCTTCTGTTCTTCTTTGTCTGGATATCAATAGACGAATAATCAGTCTCAGGTCTCTCAGTTGACTTTTCCTGAAATGTGGTATAACTCCATGGATGTTGCGGATCTCTTGTTTTTGATTCTGAGGATAAGTGCAGGTCCTCCCAATATGCTACTCCACTATTTGATTCTACCTTAATCTCACTATCGTTTTTTTCAGGATATTTGTTCAAGGTCATAAATTCATTTTCATTTGAATCTGGTAAGGTGAATGCTGAGAGCGCTGATAAGGCTCGAGGATATTCATATCCGTCTTTTGGTGTATTGGGAAGTGAGGTAGTAGTAGACGACTGTAGGATGATGCAACCCCCAAGACTGTCAGGAGCTTGAACTGAAAACGGTGACCCATACCGTACGCCATCTGTTCTGAATGACAAAGAAACGTAATGGATTTCAGATGTGTCCAATATAGAATAACAACAACATGAATTCCAAATGTAAAGCACAATATACACGAGGTACAATATGATCACAACTTATAATTTTGTCTATTGGAATCAAGCCATTGAAGGGCAAATAGAAGAACAAAAATGTGTAAAAATAGAAGAAGAAAAAATAATTGATGGACATGAATAATGATCTACCTGTCGACTCTCCCTGTAAGTTGATCAGTCGAATTGACCTGTAGTTTATCGACTGCAATATTTTTAGTTGGAGGAAAATCTACTCTTTTCTCTGGGACTTTGAGGTTTTTTGTAAGTCTGGAAATAAATTAGAACTGTATACTATTAGCATTGAACAGCTGAGAGGTATCTGTGAAAATTATTAAAATTCTAACAATAATGCATTTCTTTCAAAATACATCACAAAATCTATATATTGACACAGTTGAAGCAAGAAGATATATTAGATGTAACTTAAGAGCAATCATGGGTATGTATGAAAATTATATAGAGTGATCTGAACAATTTCACATATAAGCCACTTTGATGATGGTTCGACATACTCAGTCCTGTCCACAAGCCAAGCAGGTAGTTTATTGAATATTCCGGTTGATTCAGGAATCGACGTATTATCACTAGTTACTTTCTCCATTGTTTTATGCTCTGTTATTTATTATTAATTACTTATGCCAACAGAATTTCAACACAGGATTTCCAGCTGGGTTCTCAACAATTTTTTTCTATTTCCAGGAAATATTTAAAAAAACCAACAAGTGTCACAAGTCATGTCATGCAAGGGATTTTTTTCTCAAAATGACACATTTTTTCTCTATTTCCTAAATGTAGATTGAGCAATCAGCCGACATGACGATGCTCACGGTACATGCTTTTCTTGAGTCTCAACGACGCACTGGTGACAGGTGTGTTTACATTGAGAAGCATAGCTGTTGTCATGGCTACCGTAAGGTCGTGAATGGCTTCAAAGTTCAACAGCTCATGTTTACGAAACAGTATTCGCTGGGTGCGTGAACCCAGCGCCACCTAATGTTACAACTTACGGTGGCTCTTTTAACTTTTAATTTGTTAAAAAAATTGAATGAACGTTAAAAAATATAATTACTATGTAAAACGTTACAGTGTAAGTTATCCTTGGGTCAGCTGAAAAAAGTAAGTATAATAAACACAATAACTCAGACAAGTGTCATGTGAACTAGGTTAAGCAGTATTAAAATCTGTCAAGATGCTTATTGTTAAATTAATATTGAATGATGAATCAATATTAATATTCAATATGAAACAAATTGAAATTACATAAAAGATGAAAAATATCTCTATTTAACATTACTATATATTGACGAATGTATCTTAAATTTTTATTTCTTTTATTTAATTTCTCAGAAATACAATGGAATTCGTGTTAAGAACTGGCTTTCAATCAATTATAGCGTTTCTGACTGGTCACACCCGTGTACACTCAGTGTACTGTGACGTTCAAAAACGCACAATAAGAAAAGCAACGAAGTATGCAAAACTTAGAGTCACCGCGTATATACATGTACAGTGTGAGCCCACGCTTAACGTACGCTCATTTATTCAAACATGGAAAATACCAACTAAATATTAATATATTTCAACTTCTAAAGACACAGGTCGAAAGTAAAAAACCCAAGCTTTCCTATGAGCTATTTGTGGAATTTCTACTACGAGAAATACCAAAAATAGACACCATAGAAGCGCATGGAACATCACCATGAAATCTCAAAGTCATCGGATTACAAATCCGCTTGCACGAAACGAAAGATCATAAAATTAGAAGCCGAAAAGATATATTACACTAATATCAAAAAATACATCGTTGCAATTTTAGACATCATAGAAGTACATAGAACAATGCGGATTAGCGCGCCGCGACTATATAAACCGCGGCACGCTAGGCACAGCAAGCTAGTCGGCAAAGCGCCACTACGCGAAACGGATCTCTTCTGCCAAATCCAGGTATACTCAGCTCAAATAAATTTAATATTCTTCTTTAAAATATAATTATCAAAATTCAGCTATACGCTAGTCGGCAAAGCGCCACTAAGCAAAACGTTTGGCATATTAGAATCACAGAGAAAATCCTGATTCACCAATACATCAAATTCACAAATAAACTCCTGGTTTATAAGGATACTAAATTCATAGATAAATACAGAGATGATCTGTGGAAAGTTATAAGCCGTGTGGGTATGCAACCGGTGTTTCACTACAAAATGGCAACGTAGTCGATGCGAGAGTCGAATGAGTCGAATGAGTCGAATGACCGTATCTACAGACGACGTAACGGCAGCTGTCATTCTGCGGGGTTATAACCTAATAATGTTCGAAATAAACCGATATTGACATCCGCAATTACCTGAATAACCCATCACACTTTCTCAAGAAAGAATATTTACCGTTGTATCAAGGAACTGTAATTACAAAATCTAAATCTGACAATTATTTATAACCCTCATTCTAACCTAACGACATGACAGCCGCAGAATGACAGCTGCCGTTACGTCGTCTGTAGATACGGTCATTCGACTCATTCGACTCTCGCATCGACAGCGTTGCCATTTCGTAGGGAAACACCGGTTGCATACCCACACGGCTTATAACTTTCCACAGATCATCTCTGTATATTGTATTAATTTCACTTATACGCGAGTCGGCAAAGCGCCACTTAGCATAATTAGCATATCTTTCAAACGAATGGTCTTATTTCACCATGTTTCAGATCATATAGATTTCTTTGATTGACAATTGTTTTCGTTTCGATTTATTATTGTTAAATAAAATCATATATTTTTTTATATTCAGTGTTTTGCAAAGATTACTGCATCCACTCCAAAACACAGCATACACTCGGTCTTGTAGGCGATTCTCCGGTCATTGCGACACGTTGATCGTTCCCTATAAGATCGATAATAATCAGAATATACAAAATCCGATCCTGCAGGCGATTTCTACCGACTATTATAGTACGGTGATCGTTCCCTGTAGGATTTCGGTAACAAACATACACACACAAATCCGGTTCTACAGGCGATTTGTTGGCTATTAAAGCACGGCGATCGTTTCCTGTAGGATTTCGGTGACAAATACACACAAACCCGGTTCTACAGGCGATTTCTACTGACTATTATAGTACGGTGATCGTTTCCTGTAGGATTTCGGTGACACAATCATACAGACATACGCACACAAACGTGTACAACGTAAGAGTAACTCCCAAATCACCTGCTCTCTAACGAGCTATCCCAGGGACGGACAATTTGGGACGTTACAGTACACTCACGTCACGCATCATGTTTTACTCGTATCCTGATGCTCAACCCACTTCTCATGCACTTTGTTTTACTGGTAAGGCTGGTGGATGAATTTTGTCCCCAGTGTAGAAAATCCGGCGAACTCGTGCCACTGTGGTGCAAACATGGCTGCCTAATATGGCGCCCGTTACTGGAGCAACTTCCGTTTGCTGTATTCAATTATTTGAAAAATCGCGGAACTGTTGTTGTTTGTATTTTGCGGTTTTGAACTTTGATATCAATTCTTCTAGTAAAAATTCACGTGATTTTTGAAGAATGTCGACCAATAAAAAGTCTGTTTGCTTTATAGTCAATAGTAAAATTATAGATATCCAACCAACCGATGATTCTACACGTAAGAAGTGGCAAGGTAAGTTATTCATAAATTTTCAACTATGATGGTTTTATAACCTTTGAAAAATGTTTTGCTTATTTTGAAGAACCTGAATACGCTATCACGCGAATCATCAGATTAGTCGACCGAGGCCGTATTGACTTAGCTGGTAAAGCTATAACGAGCATCGTATTGGTCAACGATGATTCTGAGTAAGTTATTTCTGAATTATCAACGTATCTCTTCACAAATTATCAATTTTTTTGGTCACATTATGAGTCATAAAACTGAAATTTCTTATAGACAAATAACAATATACGAGGCGCTAGCCCCTGATGACGAAACTGATCACGTATCGCAGTAAGTAATCCATCAAAGTATAGTATAGTATATGTATTAGGGTGCTTTTATTTTGACGACTATTTTTTTTTTCGCTCTCGTACTGAAATTTTGTTGGTAATGCGAGAAAAGAAATTCCCTTAAAGTATAAGCCCTTAATATTAATATGTAGTACTCGCTCAAAGCGTGTGAAGATTTCCCATTTGAATAACATGTCAATTCAGATTTTTGTTTTTCAAATCCTTACAACTCAGCGGCATTTTCTGCTATCATATCGCCCATAGTCGCAAATTACTCATGATTAAGCCCTCTACAAAAGTGCCCATTGCGACATAACTGTAACTCACACCGGTGAGGTAGCACAGGTCAATTTTTGTATAAATTTCTTGTTTTCTTGTTATTCTCTCATCAATGGCTGAACTTACAGGAAAAATGAGTAATGTAATGTAATTAACTAATTAGTAATGTAATTTCATACTACAACAAAGTCAAAGCTCAATAACTCGAGAAATATCAATCTTAGAGATTTGGCTCAGAGGACTTTTTTTTGTAGGAAATTGAATTTTCTATGAATTTGTCATTCACATTTTTTCTGTAAGTTTAGCCATTGATGAAAGAATAACAAAAAAACAAGAAATTTATACAAAAATTGACCTGTGCTACCTCACCGGTGTGAGTTACAGTTATGTCGCAATGGGCACTTTTGTAGAGGGCTTAATCACGAGTAATTTGCGACTATGGGCATTGACTAAAAATTGTAAAGACGGCCAGGTTAATGGGGTCTGTTGAAGCCATAGACTTAGAGAGATAGACTGAGCGATCCCATAAGAGGCACTGAAGCTAACATTTAAAGGACAGAGATATGTCCGGAGTACTCCTCTCTCTTTTCAATTGGCGTCATGGTGGGAGACAACGGAGCAGTGGAAGTGGAACAGCCACAACTGCTTCTCCTCATTCTCCTCTATTGCCTCAATCCCCACCACAAATATCGTCAGACAGAGAGAGGAGTACTCCGGACATATCTCTGTCCTTTAAATGTTAGCTTCAAGCGGCCCATAAGAGCGCTCAGTCTATCTCTATAAGTCTATGGTTGAAGCTCAATTTTTCAGTGGTGCACGACTGCCCTCTCGATGACCTCGAGCCTTTTTAGCCGAACTACACTAACCGTCACGGTTCAATGAATAAAACAGTTTTCTGATAATGACCTTACCATTCGGGCACAGAGGGTAAGGCAGTTTAGATTTTGAGGTCTGATATACTGACCTACGAATATATGGGGCATTCGGCGATTAGCAAGCGCTCACCATCGGCGACCTATTTTCCGATTTTCGTTTTCATGCCACATTTGCTCCGAAAAGGTTTATGTTGGATATGGGGTCGTAATTAGGTGGAGATTGTGAAAATAAATATATTTTAGTTTTGCTTCAACGTAATACTTTTATTTAATCATGCAAGATGCTCTGATTTGAAAACGTGTATACTTTGACTAAAGACGGTGAGGTACTGGTGAATACAGGTGGTTGGTCACGTAATACGCGCAACCATATAGTTACAAGTAATTAGACAATATAAGGACTGAACACAGCCAAATCTAACATCCCTATATGACTTTATTACTCATAATTT
This sequence comes from Rhogogaster chlorosoma, assembly GCA_944452935.1. Classification (NCBI taxonomy): domain Eukaryota; kingdom Metazoa; phylum Arthropoda; class Insecta; order Hymenoptera; family Tenthredinidae; genus Rhogogaster; species Rhogogaster chlorosoma. The sequence continues at coordinate 15,507,351 of OX101803.1, read as the reverse complement.
CACACGCCGCCTTAATAAAGTCATTTACAATATTTCTTACAGTTTATATATTTTTTTTTTCCGCCGCCTTATTCATTGCATGTACATTTCATTTCATATTTAACATATTTCTAAAAGTAACAAATTTATCTTTAGCTAACGGTTTGGTAAAGTAATCCGCCAGCTGTTGCTCTGTAGGTATACAGGGTGATTCACTGCTACCGAGCCAAATTAAGTGGGTAGGTTCCTTGAAGAATTCTAAGACGAATATTCCTTAGCCAAAAATTCGAGAGATCAACGGTGTCCGAGTTATCGAATATCCTCGTTATCCATTGCTTCATAGTTTTTGGCAGCCAGCTCATCTGCTCCATAGTTTTATAGCCGTCTACGTCGACCACGAGATAAGTTTCAAAGACTAGGTCATTTGCGCCATAGTTTTCGGCCGTCTAGGTCCTCCGCTCCATAGTTTTTGACAGCCAGGTCGTCCGCTCCATAGTTTTCGGCATCCAGGTCATCCGCGCCATAGTTTTTTGTCGTCTACGTCAACCACGAAAAAGTTTTTTTTTTTTTTCATCAATTTTTTTTTTCAAGTTTTCAAGTTTTCGCTGAGGAACTTTCGTTTTAAAATTACCCAAGGAACCTATCCACTTAATTTGGCTCGGTAGCAGTGAATCACCCTGTATAATTGAGAGTAATTAATTTTTTTTCAAGTTTTTGTTTAATAAAGCTTATTTTTATGTCTATATGCTTTACTCGTTTATTATTTTCCGGGTTATTCCCTAAGTGTATTGCGGCCTGATTATCCACATAAATGTGCACAGGTTTCTCGTTTTGTATTTTAAAGTCAGCTAGTATTTTAATTAACCAGCATGCTTCTACTACTGAAGACGTTAAGGCGATGCATTCGGCTTCAGTAGACGATAAACTTACGGTTGGTTGTTTTCGGGACGACCATGTTATGGTTTTACCAAACACTTTAAAAATGTAACCCGTTGTTGATTTCCTATCATTTGTATCGGTTCCCCAGTCTGCATCTGAGAAACCTTGCAGTACGCTTTCATCTTGTTTTCTTTTGTAAACTAATTCTAGGTTTATGGTGTGTTTAATGTATCGCAAAACTCTCTTGAGGGCTGTAAAAAGTTCATGATTCGCGTAGTTTTGATACCTACTAAGGTAAGATATACTAACACATAAGTCTGGTCTCGAACCTATCATAGCGTACATTAAGCACCCAATCAATTGTCTACATTTAGCTTCGTAATATTTATCACTCTCTACAGGCTTAACATACTTAAATTTATTTTCCATTTGAGTTTCTTTTGGTTTGCAATGTTCCATATCGAACCTCTTTAATACCGAATTTAAATAGTGAGTTTGGTTCAGTCTTGTTTCTCCGTTAGTTAGATCCTGAGTTATGTTAATTCCTAGGTAGTTAGTTGCTAGTCCCAGGTCTTCCATAGAAAATGCTTGTTTCAGAAAATCTTTTAACTCTAGTACTTTATCTGGACTTGACCCGAATATTAGGATATCATCGACAAACAGTAATAAGTAAATCTTATCGTTATGATTACAGTTTGTATATAGACAAAAATCATTTTGAGATCTAACAAACCCTTTCTTACTATCTATTATCTTACTTCCTATCGGAGCTTTAATTTCTGTCCATGTATTATTATCTAAGAGATTTGTCATTTCAGTTTTCATGGCGTCTTTCCATTTATCTGCATGAGCACTGTTTATGGCTTCTTCGAACGTTAGTGGTTCTTCGTGGACGCTTAGAAAACTTGTTTCGTAGTCACCCCACCTTTCGGGCTTTTTAATTTTTCGTTTACCTGGTTCTCTGACTATTGTTTTATTTGAGTCTAACTGATCGACTGGTTCACTAGACTCACTCGTATCACTTAACACTGGTGTGCAGTCCTCGAAGACACTACTATCGGATCGCAAATCTTCTTCCTCGTCTCTCATCTCTTCACGACGCTGCTGCTGAGGATTTGGTTCCGCTTCATCATTTTCTGGGGACTCGAATAATATGTTTTGCATATCTTCTTCCGGTTTATCGGATACAAATACGACATCTCGTTTTACCTCTACTCTATCTATCTCTGGAAAATATATCCTATACCCTTCTGTATTCTCTTCATAGCCTACAAATGTACCTTGCACCCCTTTTGTGTCCCATTTTCGACGCTGCTGCTTAGGTATGTGTACAAAAACTTTTGAACCGAACACTCGCAAATTTTTTATATCGTATGTCTTGCTATGCCATAAATCGTAAGGAGTTCTATTTTTAATCGAGCTTTTACCAGATCTGTTGAGAACGTAGGTCGCCGTGTTTACGGCTTCTGCCCAAAGTTTCTTCTCCATGTTGTTCTCCAAGAGCATAGATCTCGCTGCTTCCACTATTGTCCGGTTCTCTCGTTCAGCTTTCCCATTTTGCTCAGGGGTGTAGGTCACCGTTGTTTGATGTCGAATCCCTTTTCCATCGAGTAGCTCCTTCATCTCCCGGTTAACGAATTCTTTGCCATTGTCAGTCCTTATGGACCTGACCTTGTTACCAGTGTCTTGTTCCGCTAAACTCAAAAACAACTTTACTTTACTTACTACCTCAGACTTATTCTGTAAAAAATATGTGAGCCTATAGCCTGAATAATCGTCTTTTATTAAGAAAAAAAAACGTGACCCTCCAATTGACTTATGTTCCATAGGACCACAAACATCCATGTGGACTAGTTCAGCTGTTCTCGTGGTAACTGTTTCGCTCCGTTTAAACGCCGACCTGGTCATTTTACCTTTTAGACAACTTTCACAGTCTATTTTTACTTCTTTAAACGCAATATTGTTTTTTTGTAGCACTTTTCTTACATGGTCCAAGTTCTGATGACCCAACCTTCGGTGCCACTCAAACAAACTATCTTTTACCTGTCCTAACGCAGCACATTCATTTTTACTAAAACACATAGTGTAAAGTTTCTCACTTCTGTAGCCTATTGCAGCCACTTGACCGTCTTTCATTATCTTACAATCGTCTCTGTTGAAAAGCACTGTACACCCACGGTCAGTTACGCTACGCACCGAGAAGAGATTTACTGCCATATTTGGCACATATAGCACGTTGTGTAACGTGGTATTTATCCATTCTGTCCCGTTAAACGCTTGCAATTTGATTTCACCCTGTCCCACGGCATCAAGTTCTCTCCCATCACCGAGCACTACCTTTTTATTTATACTTAAACTTTCATATCTCTCATAATAACTTTTTACATGACACATATGCTCGCTGGCACCTGTGTCTACGAGCCAGTTTTCTTTGTCGGTGTAGCTCATCACGAACGCGTTGCTTTTTTCTTCGTGATTTGTATTATTGACTTTGGTGTTCTTGTTCTGTTTATATTTGAGCTTCCTACACTCGCTAATCTGATGCCCTGTTTTCTTACAGTACCCAATAAACACCAGTTCGTATAAAAAACGTATATAAAGGTCATATACCCTACGTTTATTCAGAGGAAAAATGTTCCTCAGTTAAACTAATATTTTACGTTTTTGAGAAACGTGTATATTAAAGCGTTTAATATCGACAAATATAGTACGTTCAATATACGACTTTTTATTCGAAATTATTTCAATATTTGTCGACCCTTATTCGTCGTATGCACGTATAAAGAACACTCATATTATACGTATATATGTAGCGAACTTGTAACGGTAACAAAAAAGTTATATTTTTGGTATGCTACAGTTATGCAACGAATATTATCATTCACATTTTATAACTTTTTCCTCATGAGAATCGACTAGCATTACCAGTTCGCTTAGAAAAACGCTATCAGATTTTTCGACCTAACTGGGATTTGAACCCAAGTCCGCTCGCATTCGCTGTATTACTAGTCGCACGCTCTACCAACTACGCCAAACTACGCTATGGATATTAGTCCAATATTTTCCGATTTGTCGGAGCTCATGATTAAGGTGCCAAATTAAATTAAAATAAAAGGTGTTAGAAAATTGAAATTTTTTTTTTTTCAAATGGCCGAGGAACTTTCGACCCCAACTTTTGACAGGGATTCACTCCGTGAGAAATTCGTCACGAATTTTGAATCTGCACCCTATATATTATACCCCTATGTATAGAAACATAACACTGATATTAATACCATGTATCATCTGTTATATTAGCATGGCCTAAAAATGTTACGTAACTTCGATATAACATAGGTCATATTACTAAATAGTCTTGAAGTTATAAAACAAATGCACGTTGTGTTTGCTGGGTAGTAGGGAGGACTAGAAGAAGTCTTCATTCAAACAGATATTCGACGTTTTTGAGAAACGTATGTGTAAAACGTTTAGTATTATTGAATTCTGCACGTATAATACACGAATATTTTTGAAATTATTCCGTTATTTGTATTGGTCCTTATTCGTCGTATGCACGTATAATGGATATCTATATTATCCGTTTCCAGATACTATTGAATAAACGTGAGATAATTGTAATCTTTGTACGCGCAAAGTTTGCAATGAATTATACGTATATTATTCTGTAACTCGGATAATCATGGAAATATCGGTACACTAGAACGTGTATTATACGCCTTCGATTTTGAATGAGTAAACGTATAAAACAGGTATTTTCGACACATCTGAAATTTCCGACAAAATGCGTGTATTATACTGTAACTCGGACGATTGTGAAAAAATCGTAAATTTAGAACATCTATTATACGTTATCAGGTTCAGTTGAACTAACGTATGAAATACGAATTTTTCAAACGTATAAATGTTCCGTAACTTTGAAGTTGAATCGACGTTTAGGTATCAGTTTATTCGTTCGAAAAACGTGTATAACTAACGTATAATACAGATTAGTGCACCATGTTCGTACCGTAAACTAAGAACATTTATTACACGTACACGGAGAGACCGTTTCGGTGATGATTACTATACTAGTTTAGTATTTTTGAGAATTTCCAAGAAATACACAGAAATTCTTAGAAATTTCTAATTTATTGAAACTGTTTCAAAAAAATATAAAAATGATGCCTAAACTACATAGTAACAGCTCGTAAAAAAAAAAAATTGTAATCAATTCCATACGATTACAGCACTCCTTAATAGTTGTATGGCAGTAGTTCCTAACACTATGCACAGCACTGATTGTAATATTGGTCAAAGCGTTAAGTACCATGCCACGTTTAGCTTCATATCTAGTACAAATATCAAACAGTGATATTATGTATTGCACTGCTTCCTTTCAGACGTATAGTTTGAAATTTAAACTTGCTACGTCGAATCACTCTTATACTCGTAAGGAATCTGTTATATACATATTCTAATGGTTACCAACATTTTAATATCTTTATTATTAATCGCTTCCGATCTTCGGTAAGAGGTCGAACCTCCGCGCACATAGTATATGCTAGCCGCGTGTGGAGTGGAGGTTCCTAAGGTTGTGTTAAAGGTTCTAAAAAACTGTGCTGCCAAAGCATGCTTCGTGTGGTGAGACAATTTCATAGTTTGGTATGAAATCATACCGCTATGCACATAGCAAACCCTGCCCGCCTGTATAGTAAAGGTTCCTAACATCGGGCTAAACGTTCCAAACAACTGTACCGCGAAAGGGTAGTTTTCACGCTGAGACAAGTCGAGACCGTCAGGATCAGACTCATTTCAGCTCTCTACGTTACACGTATAAGTTCGGTGTGCTTCATCGGCGGTTAGATACCGTTCAAATTTGTTATAAAAGTGTCGTGTGCTGGTTGAAATATTTTCCAAAGGTAAGTCTGAAGATTTTACGTAATCGAACTCTCACTTTTTCATGTTCGCTTTTCTCATGTATAGTATTTCATATACCTAATAGCCTGTTCCGTTTTGATCAATTTCCATACTTGTTGTGTTCATAAACCACCTATATAACAACTTTTTGTGTCTTTTTCAGATGATGAGTTACATCATTTTCAATGGTTGGAAGGGAACATTGAACCTTGGACAAAAGTGGCCACATTTTGGGATAAAACATTTACAGCGACATTAAATCATTAACAATAAAAATTATAAAATTATGTATTCCTACTTTTATGACTAGGTCGCCGAATGCCAAATATTATATATCTAAAAAATGGATTTAATTGTCGACGTATTGAAAAATAAATTTGGAATATGTATTCAATCTACCCAATTATTTCAGTACCCACTTTTTCCCACGGTGAACTAATTATTACTACAATTATAATAAATATCACAATAACGACTGTTACTAGCATACCTAGGTATCATAGGTAGACGATTTGTAATTGTTAATTAACGGTGTTCGGACTGGTTCCTCAACTGCACTGTAATGGTTTCAAAATTGATACTAGTATAAAAATTGAAGAATACTTATGTGCAAGGGGTTGATTAGTATGCGGAGTATAGTAACAGTTTCTAGTTTCAGTAGTAGTTTGGGTACTATATTCGACATGAGTGTACACTGAAAATATTTTGATTGATTTCAAAATTTTATTTCATTGTTAGTGATCATTCACAACCATCGCTACAATCATAGCAATAGTTTCTAAGTTTTGTAGCAGTGGATACCAACAATGTTCTCAGCACCTTCACAACTTTTTAGCTGGACTGTTACTCATTTCGAAACATTGCGAGGAGCCGTTACTATCGTTCAGAATAAAGCACTACTAAAAATGATGCTTTGTCACCACTTTACTAAATTTTTTAGGAATGAATACCAATTTTTTAACAATCATCACCGAAACGGTCTCTCCGTGTATTTATTTTCATTCAAATCAACCTGTATGCTACGTATGCGCGATACGTAATAATTTCCCAAAAATTGAACGTATAATACTCGAGTCAGCATATACGTTTTCGTGAGATCCAATAAGAACGTGTTATATTTGTATAATAATGAATTGAAAAGACGTATAAATCAGGTAGTTACTATACGTCAGAATGATACGCTTTTTATACGTGTATAATTGAGAATTAGTCAACCATGTTCGTACCGTAGAATATGTACATTAATTGTACGTACATATTTTCGGTCACAGAAACCAATATTCTACGTATACAGTATACACACTTATTCTTCACAACTGAAACGTATATTATTCATTGATCGGAGGATTTATTCGACTAAAAAACGTATATCATATACGTATTTTCTATGTTTGTCAATAAACGTAAGTCGTAAACGTGTAATATTAGTACGATCATATATGTATTGTAACATTGCATGTTACAAACTGCTCCTCGCCCCTAAACGAGACCTTATTTAAGACGGGGGATCGCTGGTATGAATGAAGTATGAATGAATAAGATGACCCCGAGGTCCGAAATACTCCCGGGAGGCGACCGTGACCGACTTAGATAATGAAACCGATTATTTATTCTTTTGTTTTTTTTGTACACTTTTCTCTGGCATGTGGGCACCGAGGCATTGTTTGTGGGAGGCGACGTAAGGACCACGATATGCAACGACGAACGTCTGCGACTCGATACGCCGAGGGCGTGAATTTCCACCGAGGCGCCACCGAAGCTCGGGAGATTAGCAAGTGCACTGCTAACTCCCCCAACCAGTCGAGGAGGCGGGAGAGTGTCCACGACATGATGAAGGTGGTGGATGAGATTCCCGCCACCGAGAAGAGTCTACAACCCGCATTCCTCGGCCAAGAAGAGCCAAAATCACCGTGGTGACCATTTGAATAATTCGCGCCAAGGATCGAGCGCCACCCCATGACGTCACAGCATGGTCGATACCCGAATCGATAATTGCGGGACTAAGGAGGTCCTTGCGCATCCGTACGACGCCGGTGGTCTCACTCTGCGTTAGGCTTTGGTCGAGTTTACTCGTTTTTCGCTGCGTACTAGAGACAGTCTTTTTGCGTTCGAGCCAATTTTTGTTCGGTTAGAAGTGTGCGTGCGTGAGGATTCCCCCGAGGGACTGAGAAAACTTGGAGAGTCCCGATGGACCTTAAGAAAGAGGAAATCCTCTTTATCAGGTGGCTGGAGAACGGTAAGCGTTAAGCAATCGTACCCGTTGGATAATTTGAATCCGGCAACGGCCTTCTGCCGCGTGCTTGTTCTCAGCCACGAGGCTATTTCACGAATTGGGGATCAAATTAAGCCGAATTCCGAGTGAAAGCCGTCACCAGTGTCCCATGCCATAATTTAGAGTTCGAGTTTCGCGTCCAGATTATTAATTATTGAATAATTATTGAAGTAAGAAATTTTTGTACTATTCGCCCACGAGGGCAAGTAAGAAAGCCGGTCCCTGTCGCGCTCTCTTCCTCCTGCGAGTAGACTTTGTACCGAGGCCGAGCCTCGTGTATGGTTTAGAGATTTCGAGTCTAGATTATAGATCGACGTTAGTTAAATCTGTAAATAATTTTGTCGTTTATTGCGCAGAGTTAGGTTAAGTTAGATTTAAGTGATTTAGTCAATTTGTTGAGTTTGTGCCGTCGGCAAATAAATCAAATAAATTCTACGCCGCGGGATTAATTATCTAGCGAATTAGGAATAATTCTGGGCCGCAGGCCTCTTTGATTTATTAGTAGTAATAGTAGCGAATTTATCGCACCCTGTTATAACCGATGTTATCTATTGTTGCATGATTTAGAATTAATTTATTATTGGTTTGTGAACTTTATTTGACGAGTCATTTATTAATTTTCTTTTCGTTCTGTTATTGCCACCCTACGTGGGAGCGTGTCTTTAGTTCTTTTTCTTTGTAAGGCTCGTCAAGCGTGGCCAGGTCGCCTCTACACGACCCGTAATCAATTTATACCCGAGGGGAAGTACCCCCGGGTACATCATATTTTGTTATCTTTTTTTTATTTTTCATATTCTATTTTTTTTTGAATAAACGCATGTTTCGTCTATTATAATTTAATTACTCGAGTAACTACTTCATTTGCTGATCCCTCAATTCAATCCCGACCCCTCTCCGCGGTACTGACGCTAGCCGCCGCTTATTAGTAGTTGTCTTTTGGTTATTGGTTTCGACCTTCTTGTTTCGTGGCGAAGTAGTCGCCTGGCGCCCAACTAAACTTATTATTATTTTTCTTATGAAATTATTCTTTATTTAACCCTCGGGGTTGCTCATTGTCGACTGGACTATCTCTCGGAATAGCTATCCGGTATATTCCGAGGGATAAAAAGGGTTCACGTCACAGTATACCAAAAATACACTAAGTATACGTATATGATGCGCGTAATATACGGACTAGTGTTTATTGGGTAGTGACACTGACCTTTGTATAATCCACAATCGCGTTTAATATGGCCCGTTTTGCCACACACGAAACACTTTGAATCTGTCGATAACGTTTTGCTAGCTAATGCCGCGGATGGTTCCGCAGTTTCCGATGTCTCATTACCGACTCTTTCCTCTTCCGTTAACAGCCTAGCAATTAAGGGGGTATCCTCGTATAGATCGATCAAAAAATCGATTTTTTTTTTGCATGAATCGATTCTACATATATTTAAAAATATACTGTGAAAATTTCAGAGCGATATTTAAAGTGGTTTAACAGCTATGACCATTTTTGCTTACCTGCTCCGAAAACGGTGCCGCGCGGAGCAGGTAAACAGATGCGTCTCGTTTGGCAAAAAAAATGGAGCTGGCTAAGCAAGAAGAGGGAGAAGAGCTGCTATATGGCCCAGGAATTGCTGATTAGCAAAAAAAATTGGATCATTAGGAGGTTAGTTGAAAATAAAATCAATTTTCGTTTACCAAAAAGTTTAAATGCGTTTATCTCGAAATGAGATTATTTCGATTTTCCGAATTTGCGTAAGAGATTGCTCAACGAGTTTTCAAGTTATCGGAAAAAAACAAAAAGCATTTTGAAGAGAATGAAATTTTCTAGTCGATGAAGCTATTAGTTTTTATGAAAAATTATTATTTATTAACTTTTTATGCATTAACAATAAAAAAATTTTTGTAAAATTTTTTCAAAAGTCCGCCATTTTGTCAAGAAAATTTTTTAATTTTTTAAATTAGGTTCATCGACGACATTTTATCATGATAATAACAAAAACGATCGACTTTTTATGTTTCAGGACGATATACAGCCGTGATACCTTACGCAAGTTAAGGTGAAAAAAAAAAGGTGTCCATCTTCATGACGTCACTGCTTTATAATTATTCAACTTTTTAACATAAAAAAATTTTTTTTTGTAATTTCAAAACAAGAAATAAAATGCTTTTAAAACTTCAGATCAAAATATTCATTTGTTTCGTCACAAAAAATTTCTAAAGTTTTCTCAGATTTTTGGCCATCTATACGAGGATACCCCCTTACCCACACAGCACAAGATATCTCCAGGATATCCCGTTAATGACCCATATGTCCTAAAGACGTCCCGGATTTATAACGGATATCCATGGGATATTATGCGGGATTTTCAGCGCTCGAGGTCCCTAGAATATCCTATAATATCCCAACATCTTATTCAGATATTAAGGATATCTTCAGGAGATCGTGAGATATCGCGAACACTTTGCTTCAAAAGTTATGCCAGATTATTCAATATATCTATAGTATATATTGACACACTGTTTCGTGTTTCTCTCATACGTGATGCATGCTGCATATCATGAATTTTTCATAGGTATATTATGGATTAAAATCAATGGCCGTATGTATGTATTTTATCCCACGCGAAGCTACTATACATGGTATATCCATCAAGGAGTAAGTCCTTGATATTACTCTCTGATATCCATGTATATGTATTGCCTAATTCCGCTAACTCAAGCTAACCGGACTCTTACGTCTATAGACTTTTGTGAGTCGTGAGTGTTAATACTATAAAATCATTTCACATATTGATTTCCTATAGAGATATCGTATCGTAAAAATGATCGATTGTTAATATATCACGTCGATACTTAGTGGACGTTATATGTATACCTATACGTGAGTGCAAGCGTGTGACAAGTGTATTTTCCTGTTTGTTCAAAAATTCTTAACATCTTTGAGGTTAGGTGCAAATATTAGTGTCTCAAAATGTCCAAAAGAAGAAAGCAACTGCCTTATCGTAAACTATCGAAGCGTCAATTTCGTTTACGTGTACAGAGAGAAAGTACAGCCCTCTGTGATTTACAGTTATTTGAAGCCAGTGAACTTGGCGAAGGATCTTCATCCGGATTAATTTCAAACCATCTATCTACAAATACTTCCGTGTCATCGAACATTATTAGCAGTGACCCTGAACAATCTTTTCACCAAGAGTTAACTGCAGCAGAAAATGTTCCCTCCGCTGAAAGTCATGACGGAGTATCCGATACTAACTCAATTATCGAGGGACAAAATCTGATAGAATCACAATCTATACCAACGTCTTCAACGGAAGAAGTTGAAAACCTTCAGCAAAATAATTTCGAATGTGTGAATCAGAATGTGGGTTATAATCTGCCATCTTTTCTCGCTCAATGGGCAGTAAGTAACCGAATTCCACATAATGCTGTATCATCTTTATTAAAGAAACTGAGAGAACATCCATGTCATTCCCACTTGCCATCGGATGCTAGAACTCTCCTGCGAACTCCAAGAATCACACTTGTGAAAGACATGCAACCAGGACAATATTGCCATTTTGGATTGCGTCATGGAATAAATAAATTATTGGTCAAATATGGTTCGGAAATACGTGGTGATATAGAACTAGCAATAGGAATTGATGGCCTTCCATTATCAAGATCATCGAGAAACTCATTGTGGCCTATTTTGGGGTTGGTTGTTTCATTCAATGATGTATTCTTGATCGGTTTGTATCCGATCAAGTAATGAAAAACCGATGTTAGCCAATGAATTTTTAAAAGATTTTGTGGAAGAAGCAATTGATATATGTCAAAATGGGCTAGAATATGAAAATAGAATATTTAAATGCAGCATAAAATATTTCATTTGCGATGCGCCGGCTAAATCATTCATTTTAAATATTAAAGGCCATACTGGTTACTTCAGCTGTACCAAGTGTACTATAGAAGGTGAGTACAGTAAAGGTCGGATGTGTTTTCCATCATCGCATCATCAAGAAAGGACAGATGCTGATTTCAGAAACAAAGTTGATGAAGAATATCATCATGGAAACAGTATCCTAGAAGATATTCCAAAGCTAGATCTCGTCAAAAATGTACCACTAGACTACATGCATCTAATTCTTTTGGGAACTGTTCGCAAATTACTGTATATCTGGTTGTTTGGTGATCTAAATGTTCGAATAAGCCATCGGATCGCAAAATTAATTTCAGTGTCATTACGGGAAATGTGTTTTTATATTCCAAAAGAATTTGCCAGAAAACCACGCTCTCTTGATTATGTAAAGCTGTGGAAAGCCACAGAATTTCGACAGCTTTTATGCTATACTGGACCAATAGTTTTGAAATCGACTCTGCGCTTGGATATTTATTCATCACTTCCTAACACTCCATGTCGCAATAAGAATTTTATGCAGCGAAAAACAACACGCACATCTAATTGATTATGCTGAGTCCCTGCTGCACCATTTTTTCTCCTCATTCATCACTTTATATGGAAAACACCACGTATCTCACAATATTCATGGGCTCATTCACCTGGCACAAGATGTTAGAAATCTCGGCTCACTTGATAGTTTTAGTGCATTCAATTTTGAAAATTATATGCAAATTTTGAAAAAGCTTTTGAGAAAAAGTGACCGGCCTTTGCAACAACTTAGTAGAAGGTATTTTGAAATAGAGAAAAGTGAAAACGACAAACCCAAGAAATTGATTCATGCACAGCTTGCACCACTTGCACACTCATTTCACTTTGATGGTCCATTGCCAGAGGGTCGTGTAAATCCACAATATAAGGTTGCCAGTTGCAAAAACTTCACATTACATGTCGGAAGCAAAGCAGATAGCTGCTGCGGTTTATCAGATGGGAATATAATTCTGGTGACTAATACTGCACATGATTTAAATAGAAACATTCTTGTTGTAGTGGGGAATGCGTTTGAAAAAAAGCACAATTTATACGATGTGCCATGTGAATCTTCTCTACTCGGAATCTGGGTTGTTCAAAAACTTTCAGACACAAAAACATGGGCTCTAAAGGATGTGGCTCACAAGTACATCATATTACCGTATAAAGGTAACAAGTCGGCAGTTTTTCCGTTACTACATTCGCAAGCAGATTAGGGAAATTTTATAAAAAGAGGCAACCCTCACCATATACATCCCTGTGTTGAGAGGCCCCGTAGCCACCTTTATAGTTCGCACGGCCCTTGTAGCAGGCGTGCGCATGGCTGAGCAACTGTATTTTTCAGTGTAAACACTACCAGGGTTGGGATTCTAGGATCTCCGCTAACTCCGCTAACTCGCTAACTCCGCTAACTCAGCGAAGGCCGTTGGTTGGCTGAGGAGCGGCCAATCGGCGCTCGTTTCGGGTAGTGTAGTAAATACAGACGACGTACGATGGCGCTGTGGGCTCTGCTCGGCCGCCAGTCGTACATACAAACGCGAGGCCCACTTACACTTGATTTAAATGCATGTGTACCACATGTACCACAAGGATGAACCGAATCAATGAAAATGAAGAAACAACGAATAATTGAATCAAATTATTGGACTGCAGTAAAACTGCCAGTATAATATTATAAACTTAACGACAACTTTTGACTCGTAGGCTCTCGATGATAATTTTCTCCCACCGATTGAATCTATTTAACGTCTCCCTAAATACAAAGCGGGTAAGTACGATTTTATCTATGATGAATTGTTGTCTTGCATATGCTTCTCCCTGTGTTACAGTTCGTTAAATAATTCCACATTAAATCACACGGGTATGTATTATAATAGGTATTTATTTCACCTTCTGTGAAAGTACAGTATGATACATCATAGAATATTAATAATAGTAATCATAGAATATTAATTCATCGACATCGTTCATAAATCATGAATTCTACATACAATGAATGAGCCAAAGAATAGCGGCGAGTCTTTATTAACAATAACTTATATAGGTAATATTAGTCCGTCCTCACCATATCGTCTATTTGCCAAATGTGCCTACTTCCCATCCAAGACTATTTCGGTGGAACACTCACAATTAATGATCTATAGCGTTATATGGGTAATCAATTATTTTACAGCGTTACAATTTCATACGAAAAGAATGAAATCTAGACATCAGCAGAGGCAGATGCGGCTTTGTATCTAGTCGCACGTTTTTCATCGCAGTTATCAATGACGAATGATCGTATTGAACTGGCTTATAGGTGGTAAACAAAGTGAGAACAGGTCCTACCTGCCAAAAGGTCGTATATAACTATGCTTTCTGAGTAACGAGACGACCGATATTAGATCCGATACTTGGGATTCTTTGCCTAAGTGTTCTGAATACATTGCCAAATTTTGAATAGCCTGCGATTCATCGTTGGTGCGTAATCCTCCTATATTTAAGATTGAATTTAAAATTTCGCAGGCTGATTTTATTAATTTCAGCTAGCACTTTAAAATGATTAAAATTCGATCCGGTTTCATGAAAGAATATAATATTAAGTTTCATTAGGGCCCTCCCTCAACGATATGAACACTTTACGAGCACTAGTTCATCTTAGGAGCAACCTAATTCGAAAAAACGTACGCGCATTTTGGGGTTATCCGATGTGACAGATTTTTCAATCACTTGTGCATTCAAGAGGTTATGCGAATTGACATTCTCTGAAAAAAAGCAGAGCAGATCGCTAACTTATCAGTTGAGCTAATGTCGTTGTAATCTCATGCCAACTTAAACATCAATTAAATTAAAGGTGTATGTTCAGTTGCGTTCGGCGCGGGATAAGGAGCTTCAGAATCCGGTTCCCCGACTGTACCTATATGAGGGTGGGTCAAAAAAATTAATGATTTTTTTTCTGCTCTGGCACAGAAAAATTGGTTGACACGCACCTCCATAAAGTACTTACCAAGTATGAGCTCTTAATATTAATAGGAAGATCCTCCGCATCATAGTTTTCCATTTTTACTTCAGTCTCATATAAAAAAAAACATATCTCATTATTAAACGATTGTTTAGCAAATCTCTATACATATTTCCATAGGAAATTGAACGCTCTACGAAAAAGGAAATATATACAGATATTTGCTACGCAATCGATTATTAATAAAATATGTTTTTTTTTTTTATATGAGCACAGAAGTGATAATGGAAAACTATCATGAGAAGAATATTCCTATTAATATTAAGAACTCATACTTGGTAAGTACTTTATAGAGGTGCCTAGCAACCAATTTTTATACGTCGGAACTAAGAAAAAAAATAACCAATTTCTTTGACCCACCCTAATATATATTATACATTAGGGTGGTCGTTAAAAATTAAATTTCTTGCGACGCCCCCTAAAAAGCTTCCTTTCGATGAAAAAACAATGGGAAATTTTTTTTTTTTTTTTTCAAAACAACACGTGCATCGAGACGATCTAAGTTAATTTTTGGGTATAATCATTTTTTCTCTGAAAGTATCTTATTAAATTTGAAAGAATTATTTTTTCGAGATTTGAAAATAGTTAACAATGAAACACCTTCAGTGTTATCATTTTAAGTTATGAATTTTAACTTAAAGCTTTATAAGAAGTTTAATATACTTCGTCATTCAAGCTCATGCTTCAATTTTTCTTCTATTTTTGGACTTTTTATACGTCTGTGAGCAGTTACGTATGAGTTATTTGAATAAAATTGTATTTTTCCTGAAAAATTCCCAAAAAAGATTATACCCAAAAATTAATTTAGATCGTCTCGAGGCACGTGTTGTTTTGAATTAAAAAAAAAAAAAAAAATTTCCCAGTGTTTTTTCATCAAAAGGAAGCTTTTTAGGGGGCGTCGCAAAAAATTTAATTTTTAACGACCACCTTATTATACATATATTATGGCATACATTTTTTCGTTGATTTGATGCATGCCAAGTATGAAAATCATGACGTAAATTCAGGCACGAACTTTTTTTTTTGTATGTTGACTGTTGTAATTTTGAACTTCAAATAAAATTGATGATATTTTGATTGAATATACAATCCGAAAAGTGATTGTAAAATGGAAAATGTGCATTTTGTTTTTGGCGATATCTGTGGCGTAGATTCGTAGAAAACAGTGAATCGAAAGATTGTGAAGAAACGTTTGAAAAGTTAGTCATTGAGAGCCTCGTAGCTTATGTCCACACGCTAGCGTCATGACGGCTGAATTTCAAGATACAGCGGACTTTTACAGCGGTAATGTTGATCAGTTGTCGGACGCAGCACAAGGTTTCCTCCGATTGCGTACGGTGCCGGGGGCGCGGATCACAGACTGTTTCAACAGGGTTTCGCCTACTGTCGATTCTCTGGGGACGCTTATTTGGGAGGACACACTGCTATCAGCTCCTAAAAGTACAGTCAACGTTAGTCACTGTGGCGACACACTGTGTGTGAAAAATGGCTATCATTCAGCCTGTCTAAGATCTGACGTGTCAAGGACACACACACGCACTTGCCTGTACTTCAGGGTCAAGGGATAAGCCAACGTAGACTTTATGCACAGCGTAGCCCAGATTCGATTTTTTTTTATTAACGGGAATAACTTCTTCTTGACGATGGTCACTAGCTTGTAAAATGCTGTCGATGATGAACATTGTACAGGACAAATTTCGTAAACGAAGTTCATTCTGGTTAAGCTGTGGAACATTTGAAATAGCAATTGGATGAATAATAATAATAATAATGCATTGCATTATAGTGTTGCATTCGAAGGAAATTAGAACATGCAAGCGTCGAGCCAAATTTCACACGGCAATTCCCTGTAAACAACCCGATTTGAATGTCATTTACCATCTCTGTAAATGCTACATAAATTTCGACATATCGCATCACGAATATTACCCAATCTTTGTTGCCAGGTCTATTACTGTCACAATGGCTGGTATCAATAAAACGAAGTAGATGCTAATGCTTGAAGCAGATGCTTCGGATTCGGAGTAGATACTTCAGATGTAGTAGCATGCTTTCGCTTCCGTAGTATCTACTCCTATGTTACATGGGGGTTAATACTAGTGTTTCGTAGTACCTACTCCTAGCTCAAAGTAGGTACTCCGTTTTTGAGCCGGGCGTAGTATCTACTACAGTTTGAGTGAAGCTGCTGTCCGAACAACTTTGCAGACGGGCTACTTCGCTAAATAAGTGGAAATGGCCGCTTTTATGAATATTAGACGACGGATAAAAGTTTATAATAATCGGAGGGAATATGACGAAAAATATCGATTCTCACAAATGATTCATATGATAAATGTAGAAAACATCAAATAACTCGTGTGAATTATACATAGATATACCCAATTATTTAAATAACGTTTGTTGAATTTTTCTAGTTCGTTATATGTAAAAAAATCGTGACTGAAAATAATAGTTTTCGTCTTGATGTTCGGTATTTTATATCCAGAAATTATTTTATACTACTACTATAGTAGATACTACAGTATTGAAGCAAATCTTTCTTAGGAGTAGCAGATACTTCACTTGCGTAGCATGTACTACACGAGGGAAGCATCTACTACGAGGTGAAGTATTAACCCCTACATGCTTCGTAGTAGATGCTAATACTTGAAGCATTAGTATCTACTTCGTTTTATTGATACCAGCCAATGTCTTTCGATTCGGTTTTTTGCAAGGAACTACCAGTTCAGGATTTCAATTTTCATCCTACATTATTTTTTGAAATCTACTTTATTCAAAAATTTTTTTCGCAAACATTTCTACGTTCTCACCAAACAAGTTATGTGAGTGACAGTTTCTTAAAAAAAGTTGAAACAGGGGATAACAGTGAAAAGAGTTACTTACTACCGGCTCTGTTGGATAGTCTGCTCGATGGCGCTTTTCACCTCGAAAACAGTGATTTGTGTTTCAGTCTCGTTACACACTGTCGACCACAAATCGTTGACCTCGTAGGCAAGAGATCATCAAGGGATCTTGGAGTCACAAGATTTCTCAGCTAGGAAAATTGACAGCGGAGTCAGACAAGGGTAAGATTCGAAACAAAAACGATAACTTTGTCAGTTGACTTACTCTGGGACATGTGGGTGGAAAAGCACCGTCTTTCTCCATTCGGCTGGATAACGTCAGATCACCGGCCAGCTATGGCTCAACATCTCGGTTGTAAACATCTGCGTGAAAATTATCAGACACATGCATAAACGTTGACAGGCATACAAAAAGTGTAAGTCTACGGTTTTCTGTAACTCAATGTCATGTTACAAAACGACGCAAGTATCCCGCAAAAAATTTATCGCAAAACTGTGGTGAGAAATTGACATGCTGTACGCAGTACGCGTGTACATATATTTACGCTATCGGTTTTTTTTTTTCTTTTTTTTTTATACATTTTTTATTTTATTGAGACCTCTCACCGATGCGTCGTATTATTGCAAATATGGCGAACCTTTAACCAACAAATCCTGCAAATTTTCTGCTTTTCCGCATATGTGCAATCCTCCCGCGTCACTTGCGGTTAGATTCTTCGTAATGTGCCGGGAACTGTTCGTCACGCCACCGGCGATGACGTGATAACCGCTACCATGAAAACGGGGATTCACAGCTCACGCGCGCTTCGCGGCCCCTTTTCTACGACGAGAGGTTAGGTTGGACAGGTCTCACTTGTTGCACGGTAGACGCCTCGAGTGTGTTTCGCTTAAAGCCCGTACTGTGTACCGGTGTACACACACACGCATGTGTATTCAAAACTGGCAAACGATAACTAGTAAAAAACTGAAAATTAAATATGTGGGTAAAATTATCACATATCGGAAGTGTGCTAAATCGTGTGAAGTATCGTGTGCGAAGTGCAATACCTACTATGAGGTGAGTATTAAATTTGAAAATTTCTACGCGATAAACAAATCAAAATCGCGCGGGAATGTTGCGATTTACCTCCCCTACCTTTCGATTGTCTTTCTTCTAATTGTTTGTTTGCAATCGAAAGATTAAACGTGCAATTTGAGATACAAAAAAGGCTTAAAAAACCATAAAAAACCGACTTTTTGAAGTCGAAAATACGTTATTTTACATTCCAAACTGCCCTTCATACAATATATATCACAGCTTTATTAAATTTCGCAGTATATTTCTAATTATATTTTTTTTAATAATTCACGATAATATTATTTAATCACCCGCGTTTTCGCCTTTATTAATAACTTCTTTTTAGTTTGAGCTTCCACACAGAAATACTACAAGGTTGGTTTATACATCGTATTATTATAAGTAGAATGTAATAATCGTTAGTTTTAAAAATTAATCTGTGAGACTCGCACGCGCTTGCATTGGTAGAGCTTTGTATTTTAACATAGAGTGTTTATTACATATATTGTTAAGCACATGCGTGATTCTTTGTCATCGAATCTTTTTTATTTCTTAATTTTATCACGTTTATACTTTTTTATTCGTACATTGTCGTTCGTCATGGATGGAAAAATAAGAACAAAAAATTGTACTAATTACGATCCAAAATGTGTAATCTCATATATTTTTGGAAGATTCAACGTTTTGAACACATAGTATTATAAGGGTTTGGAATTTTAAGATGGCTGACGCATGGATGCTGCTTGACGTTCAAGACCGGATACAGGAGCAGGAAGACGAGATAGAGGAGCAGGCTGACCAAGGACTGAACAACCTGAGGGAAGTCCGCCGGCGTCTGCGTGACTCGCAAGACCCGTTGGATCTATCGGAGCCGCGATTCATCGAACTGTTCCGCATTTCGCGTCAGCTGGCGATGGATCTCATCGTCGAGTTCACCCCGCAACTCGAGAGGCCAACAGCCAACAAGCTCTCCGTCACTTCCCAGGTAGACATCCCTACGTACACACATTCGAGGTGTTTACTTCAACTCGAGTACCTTTCCTTTTGAATAACAGTAAATAACGATGAATCGAAGTGAGCGAAATCCATTTCGGACATACCTAATTTCGGCTTTGCACTTTTCAGGTACTCTGCGCCTTGAGGTTCTTCGCCGTAGGGTCGTACCAGCGGGCTATCGGACAGGACTTCTTGGTCGCAATGAGCCAGACTTCGGTCAGCCGCTGCATCCATACTGTGACGACTGTAATCGAGGATCGTTTTTTGAGGGAGGTGATCAAGTTTCCTGAAACACCGGTGGAGCGAGAGGCGGCTCGCGAAAAATTCAGACTCGCTCCACAACCTTTTCCTGGTGCTATCGGTGTGATAGACTGCACCCACGTCTCCATCGCGACGCCTACTGTGGACGAAGTGGCCTACGTGAACCACCACGGCTACCACTCCATCAACGTGCAAATAGTCAGTTGATGCTGAATTTTATTGTATTGCCAAAATTAAAATACATCGCTTTAACTATTTTCATTCGTGTGTTCGTGCCATAGGTATGCGACCCGGACATGTTCATCCTGAACATAAATGCAAGGTTCGGAGGGGCACGACACGACGCAGCTATTTGGGCACAGTCTCCTGCAAGGTTGCTGATGGAACTGCATCACAGACGCGGCGAACGAGGAACTTGGCTGCTGGGTAAATGATCACGATTACAAAGAAATATGTTGATGTGTGCTTGCATATGCGAATAAACTTTTGTAAGAATGATGTACTTCACAGGGGATTCTGGTTATCCCCTCGAGCCCTGGCTCATGACGCCGATCCTTCACGCCCAGCCTGGAACACCCGAGTTCCAGTACACGACCAGCCACTGCAGCACGCGCTCAGCCGTCGAAAGGTGCAACAGAAGGCTCAAGGGTATCTGGAGGTGCTTGTCACGGGTTGGTTGAATTATTGATTTTGAAACAATAAAGTTGCAAGCTGCATATGGGTAATTCTCATTTTGAAAAACGAAAAGTCAATACCGTGGAGGACATTTTTTATTTAAGGGTTGCATTACCTTAGGGGTTGCAAGCTCGGTGAATATTAACCATTAACCTTAAAGTCATGAATATTTATCCCAAGGTAGGAATTCTGAAAAAAAGTAATAGGTAAGGTAATAATTTGAAAGAAATGTCCTCCATGGTGGTGAACCCTCGTTTTTCAAAATGAGAATTACCCATATATGTATGTCATGCACTGCGTAGTGCTGTAGTTCACGACTAGTGATGTGAAAGTCCGGTAGATATGTATTTTCGTTTGTTCTTGTCGAAAAGGAGAGAATTCTCAACTACCAGCCGGAGGTCGCAGGCCGGATCATAAACGCATGTGCGATTTTGCACAACCTGCGTCTGCAGTACAAAGTCGGTGGAAATCTGGATGAGGTTCCTGAAGACGTCGACGCCAATGCAGCTGAATTCGTGCTTGCGGATCAACTGGAAGGTAGAGAGCGACTCGCCCAAGGCAGGCTCGTCCGTCAGCAGATAGTGCAAGATCACTTCACTAGATAGACGTGACTCAGCGGCATTCCTTTTAGAAAAACGACGCTTTGACGAGCCAACGAATACAGCTAAGTCAACTTTCAGAATATTATCAAATAATTTGTGATTAATGTGTAGGATGGTCGTGATTCTCCAAACGAAATGACAAAATCAGTCGTTATAGGTTTATTTATTAATAAAAATCACAACACGTGGGACAAACTGTGTGGCATGTCCTTTCCTTTCTGTTCAGCCATCCTTTATGACTCTACAACTCACTTCCCGTTCGGCAATGTATTGAGCTGTGTGCGCATTAGGCGTACTTGTTTCAAACTACTGTAACTTCTTACATAGAATCCTACACATGTTAAACTAATTCCCCATTGCTTGTTTTGCGATATGCGTATACCACACACCTTTGTTCCTATTTTCAGGTTCCAATGCAGATTTCATGAAGTATATATCACCACAATGAGAAACCAACCACGGAGACGTTGACAAAAGATTAGTATTTACAGACAATATTAACTTATTATTATCATTGGATTTTCGATTCTTGTTAATTATCTAATTTGCATAAAATTACTTTCTAATGCCCAACCTACCTATACCTTTGTTACATACGTGTGTATATACATACATTTGCAGATTGCCAACCGTCCAATTAGCAGTGGGCTGTCAGGAATATCATTGAACGACGCTACGACTGAGGATTAGCGAGAAATGCACACACCATACATATAGGTTCAGGATTACCATTTATTCATTTTATTTATATTTTTTGTAATATAGCCTGCAACGTCCCAAATTGCCCGTCCCTGGGATAGCTGGTGTAGAGCCTGTGATTTGGGAGTTACTTTTCTCTGTTTGTATACACGTTTGTGTGTGTGTAGTTGTGTGATCTCTCAGGGAACGATTGCCGTATCGCAATGATCGACAGATCGCCTGTGAGATCGTGTTCTGAGTAGCTTTGTTACCGAAATTCTACAGGAAACGATTGCCGTACTGCAATAGTCAACAAATCGCCTGCAGAATCGGATTTGTGTTTGTTCTGTAAATGTTATCTGGATTCGGACAAGAGCCGATCGCCGTACTGTAATAGTCAACGACCCGTTGCCAGACCAGAGTGATAAGTGTGCTACCGAAGTTCTGCAGGAAACGATCGCCGTACTGCAATAGTCAGCAGATCGCCTACAGAATCGGGTTTTGAGTATTTTGTTGTGTTTTCTGGATTCTGACAAGATCCAATCGCCGTACTGCAATAGTCAACGATCGGTTGTCAGACCAGAGTATAATGCGTGTTACCGAAGTTCAACAGGGAACGATCGCCGTACTGCAATAGTCAGCAAATCGCCTATTGAATCGGATTTAGAATATTCTGATTGTCGTCGATCTTATAGGAAACGATCAACGTGTCGCAATGACCGGAGAATCGCCTATAAGACCGAGTGTATGCTGTAAATTTGGCGTGGATGCAGTAAATTTTGCAAAACACTGAATATAAAAAATTATGTGATTTTATTTATCAAAAATAAATCGAAACAAAAATAATTAACAAAATAAAGAAATCTGATTTGAATTATCGAAAAAATATAAGAATATTGTTTTTTAAAGAAATGCTAATTATGCTGAGTGGTGCTTTGCCGACTCGCGTAAGAATGAAATGAATATAATTATAATTTGCAGGATTTTACCTATGGTTTTAAATGTTATAAATCAAGAGTTTACCTGTGAGCTTAATGTATTTCCGAAACAGGATTTTATCTGTAGATTCTATATGTGAGGCGTTTCGCGTAGTGGCGCTTTGCCGACTAGCTTAAATAACTGAATTTTACTATAATTATATTTTGAAGAAGAATACTGAGTTGATTTGAGTGAATTTGAACTTGGATAGCTCCGTTTCGCGTAGTGGCGCTTTGCCGACTAGCTTCAATAACTGAATTTTAATAATTATACTTTAAAGAAGAATATTAAACTGAGTAAGAGAATATTTGGATTGAGTAAGAGAGATCTGTTTCGCGTAGTGGCGCTTTGCCGACTAGCTTCCTCCGCTGAGCGTGCCGCGGTTTATATAGTCGCGGCGCGCTAATCCGCATTGTTCTATGATTTTCTATGATGTCTAAAATTGCAACGATGCATTTTTTGATATTAGTGTAATATATCTTTTCGTCTTCTAATTTTGTGACCTTTCGTCTCGTGTCAGCGGATTTGCAATCCGATGACCTTGACATTTCATGGTGGAGTTCCATGCGTTTCTATGGTGTCTATTTTTGGTATTTCTCGTAATAGAGATTCCAAAAATAGCTCATAGGAAAGCTTATGATTTTTACTTGCGATCTATGTCTTTAGAAATTGAGATATGTGAATATTTAGTTGGTATTTACCATGTTTAAACAAATGAGCGTACGTGAAGCGTGGGCTCACATTGTACATGTATATACTCGGTGACTCTAAGTTTCGCATACATCGTTGCTTTTCTTTTATTGTGCGTTTTGAACGTCACAAGCCCATGATCTTGCCTAAATATTAGATATATTCATTTTTCAATCAAATATGTCATCCCATTCGGCTGCATCTTCAAATACTGCATCTATGTCCTGGCACTCTTTAACTATTTGACATTTTTTCTCTGCCATCTTACGTTTCTCATCTACTAATGGTATTCACAGTTATTTCACCAACAACTCTATACTTTCATAATGATACTAGCCTATTGTATAATTTACTAAACTATATATATATATATATTAGGGTGGTCCAAATTTTTTTCGAAATTCTGGGTTTAGGCTCAAATGATAGTTTTCGATGAGTTAAGACTCCACCTAAATAATTAGCTCAATCGATCAAGTTTTAGAGGTCGCGGAAGGCCGTTTTATTTTTACATTTGAATAACACAGGGAAATCGTCACTTTTTACTCAATATGAGGTTTCGCGAAAACTTGGGGGAATTCGGTGTCGCTTATATCACTTTCTTGTAGTCACTAGATGACTTGAGAATGTAACGCATGTATAATCCCAACCAAAAATATTTTGGTGAGAATTTCAAGTCCTTCTTGTTGAGTCAAAATCTGCAAAAAATCACCAATTTTTTCACTAAAATCACGGATTCGTCACTTTCTTGTAGTCAATAGATTACTTATCTATCTATCTATCTACTGACTATAAAAAAGTGACGAATCCGTGATTTTAGTGAAAAAATCGGTGATTTTTTGCAGATTTTGACTCAACAAGAAGTACTTGAAATTCTCACCAAAATATTTTTGGTCGGGATTATACATGCGTTACATTCTCATGTAATCTAGTGACTACAAGAACGTGATATAAGCGACTCCGAATTCCACCAAGTTTTCGCGAAACCTCATATTGAGTAAAAATTGACGATTTCCATGTGTTATTCAAATGTAAAAATAAAACGGCCTTCCGCGACCTCTAAAACTTGATCGATGAAGCTAATTATTTAGGTGGAATCTTAACTCATCGAAAACTATCATTTGAGCCTAAACCCAGAATTTCGAAAAAAATTTGGACCACCCTAATATATATATTGCAAATACTAACCGGTGACACATGTCGTTTGCTCTATAGGGTCCTGGCCGATACCATATGTCGAAAGTAAGCTCATCGGTGTATCATTCACAATGCTCCGATCTCCAACCATCAATCTAAGCAGCGCAGCCTAACGATCAACGACAATTCATCATTTCAATTATGTATACGTCACCCTGTTACTTACAATCAAACTTATTACCCTGATAAAAAATACCTACTCATTTTCATGTGTGACAAGCAATAAATAATTGCTTTTCATTAATATTATTATGTGTTGAAAAATAAATATAAATCAATTATGAAAAATTTCAATGTTATGAACATTTTCAGTAGTTTGAACTGTTGAGGAAGAGTTTATTTTATCCCGAATTAACTCGTTACGATTAAGCCACGCCAGGAAATGTGCAATTTTGCATCAACTTTAATGTGAAAAAAAGGGCCTATTTAATGCACGTGTTGAAAAACATTCGCTTACACGTAGTATTTTTGGGTGTTTATTACGACGCGACGTCACTAATGTACACAGGGTGTAACAGAACTTGCGATGACCATTTTACAGGGTAAATTTTTATCAAAAATGAGATCGAAATTTTCTCAGGTGATTTTTTCGGTAATGCATACATTTTCCGTTATAATTATTTTCATTTTGGTCAATGAAGCGTGGCTCATGAACGGCTGCTTGTCGATATGATTACCTCTCGGATGTGTGTGCATCTCCCGCTCCTCACTTAACATTACTATTTGCCGCGAAAACTTCGGTGGGAGACACGCACACAACCGAGCGGTAATCACACCGACAAACGGCTGTTCATAAGCCGCGCTTCATTGGCCGGCATAAAAATAATTACAACGGAAAATCTATGCGCTTGTTAAAAAATCGGCTCAGTAAATTTCGATTAGGTACATTTTTGATAAAGATTTATCTTGTAAAATGGTCATCGCGACTTCTGTTACATCCTGTATGCATATAACGTTTTACTATACCTACAATGATTATTTACAATTTGACCTATCATCGCATAGATGAAGGTCAAATTGTAAATAATATCACTTTATCAACTTACGTACAAGAATTAATATCGATTTCATTTTAAATTCACACGTAAATTATTCAATTTCATATAATTATTTAATATTTCTCAAATATCTTCATGAGATTTCATGCTAACCGTACGATTGATTTTTATTGGTTCTATCTCAGCGATAAACCACCAAAACTCCCATAGTCTGAATATAAATATATACAGTTCTCGTTCAATCTAAAAAAAAAAATTCGCATTTTACGCTTGAAACATGTTGTTCACCTGAACGTCAGAAAAATATTTGTTTTTAACATAAAAAAAAAAAAATAAGCAATTTTGTACGCGATGAAAATACCGAGGTCATTCAACATGATGTACACCACGCGTGTTTGATTCCGACCTTAGAATCGAAAGTAGCGTCGCAGTAATCATGAAGGATAGAAGGAGACGGAAGACTGTGGTGCCAACTTCATATCGGTCGGAATAAAACCCGCCAAGCGTACAAGAAATCCACTTTGAGGAATTTATTGATAAAATAAAAATGAACATTGGTACCTATAGTTATTTAATTTTCATTCAATATTATTCTCACTTTTGAATCAGGCAGGCTATCTTGGGTGTTCGGAATTCCGTCCACCGCAGCCCTGCCCATTACCGTAAGGACTTTCCGGTCTAGTATTCCCAACGCATTATCTTGTTGAAAATGTCCGGTATCATTTTTAGACAACAATAGTGCGGTCGCCTTTGCCTTCGCGCGCTTTTTAATATCCGCCCACAACTACGGATAATGCATCATCATTATACAGACAGTTGTTTTGGTTATCGACGAATTTTTTCGCCTTAAGTACATTAATGGGTTACGAATAAATTTCAAAAAACAGGATCGCCAAATTTGAGTCCTTAATTTCAATATTAAGAGGTGCCGACAGCCCTTTTACTTCTTCCAATTAGAACAACATGGGGCTGTTTTAATATAATCATCATATATATATATATATATATATATATATATATATGGGGAATTCTCGCTCATCCAGGTCAATTTTCTGCGCATGAATTATCGATTTTAGTGACACGCGAGATTTTGGTTCTTGGCCAATCCCTAACAACAAATCCAGAGTCATACTCCCTAATTTCAACTGGTTCAGAAGTTATTACATTTACAAAACATGAGAAAATCAGACATCAGTTTTCGAGTGCACCGCACTATCTTCAAACGTACGTATCTCTGGTTCAGACGGTCCAAGAAATACTTTCAACCAGTACTCTAGAATCAGAAAACTCTCACCTTTCACGCTGTGATATGCAAAATTTTTGAAAAGATATTCTTGCCCACGAATTTTACAATTTATTTTTGTTTTTCGTCCTGTGTCCTGTGTAGTTTACTCTCCTGACAAATACTAACAATAATCAGCCGTAATACCCGCTTTCCCTTGATTCTGCGTGAACTTCAAAAAATGGTACACCTCAAAATCAGTGACCAAAATGTCTGCCAACTTTTTTTTGTATTCGGGTATTCCTAATGAATCGAATGGACGCAACTAAAACCATGAACAAATGATTTAGTGGAGCTTTTTTTTTACATTCTTACAAAGCTATGTCCCGTGATAATGCAGAGCCCTGCATGTCTGCCTCTTCGATTTTCATCGTTTTGAGAATGATTCTGACCATTAGTCCAAGAAGCAGACATGAAGACATGAGTTAGTACCCTTTTTTTCTTACGTTATTGAAGCGCTGTAACTCAAAAACGTAGCGACGTAAGACCTTAATTGACTGGACCTAATCGATTTGTATTGATTTGAACTGTCATCCCTATTGATATGAAACATGAACAAATCATATACCAAAATTGCAGCCAGCTCCCTGACTAGAAGTTTTCAGATGCACTTGAGAGAGCCCGTCTGTTTGTTAAATTTGAATCCAATGATGAAAATTTGTGAAATATATGACTTGCGCCAAAGGTCAATAATTGTTTCATTGAATACATCTTTCGATCAGCATTATATTCAGCTGTATCAACAGTATGTATTGGTGAATTAACAATACGTTTGGCTGTAACCACACTCATTAGGGGGTGGATGGGCTGATGTCCGCCGCGGAAGCTGTTTTTTGCTTCCCACTTCTTAGGGGTTGCAGCTCGAAAATCGAAACTGGGGGGAATCGATAGCTCATAAATAGCTCGTAATTCCTGTATATTTTATTTTTTTTTTACTTACTTATTAAGCGTTGGATGGGCTGATGTCCGCCGCGAAAGCTGTTTTTTGCTTCCCACTTCTTAGGGGTTGCAGCTCGAAAATCGAAACTGGGGGGAATCGATAGCTCATAAATGGCTCGTAATTCCTGTATTTTTTTTTTTTTTTTTTCATTCACTTATTAGGGTGTGGGGGGGCTGATGTCCGCCACGAAAGCTGTTTTTTGCTCCCCACTTCTTAGGGGTTGCAGCTCAAAAATCGAAACTGGGGGGAATCGATAGCTCATAAATAGCTCGTAATTCCCGTATTTTTTTTTTTTTCACTCACTTATTAAGCGGTGGATGGGCTGATGTCCGCCGCGAAAGCTGTTTTTTGCTTCCCACTTCTTAGGGGTTGCAGCTCGAAAATCGAAACTGGGGGGAATCGATAGCTCATAAATGGCTCGTAATTCCTGTATTTTTTTTTTTTTTTTTCATTCACTTATTAGGGTGTGGGGGGGCTGATGTCCGCCACGAAAGCTGTTTTTTGCTCCCCACTTCTTAGGGGTTGCAGCTCAAAAATCGAAACTGGGGGGAATCGATAGCTCATAAATAGCTCGTAATTCCTGTATTTTTTTTTTTTTTTTTTAATGCACTTTCAAGTGGTGGGGGGGCTGACTACGTACGTTTTCGGCCCCCCCACTCAAAAACACGAATTCCTGGTCAGTGGTTGGAGCTCAAAAATCGCGACTTGAGTATTCGGAGAGCTCTTAAATAGCTCGTAATTTTGAACACTATGTTTTTCATTTTCTCAAAAGTGGGGGGGCTAGGTACACAGAGGTCCCCGCGAGGCCCGGGGCTGATAGTCTCGAAGGGGCTCTCTTAAGGGTAGAGAAAACCCCAATTTTGGTGAAAGTAGGAGAATAAATTGCAATTTTTAGTTTTCGAGACCAATGTTACAATTCAAATTTAATTTGTCATGTGTCGTCGCTTCCGAATAAGAAGGGTCTATCTCCGAGTCCTGCTATAATCTCGCGATTCATTTAAAGTCTTATCTCAATAAATCTAAGTAAAAATTGTTTTATTTAATAAAATCAAATTATATAATTTAATTTAATTAAACAAAAATTAGCTCCCGGAGACAAAACTTTAGATGGATCGCGAAATGGGCCCTTCTCAGCCGGACTCTGAGATAGGCCTTTCTTATTCAGAAACGACGATGTGTGGAATACTATTCCAAATATTAATACTATTCTAAATTATTCTGCGGGTCTAATCTAAGACATTGTGAATATTTTCACAACATTTATCTTCTTTTACCTAAACGTGACATGTCTTTTCTGATAGAAATTGTGCGTAACTACTAAAACCTATTTAAAAAATCAGATTAAAAACATTGTGGAAAATTATTTCTTTATTTGAAATTTTATAAAAATCATCGTAACATATTAAAAAAAAAAATTGTTTTCTTAGAGAAGGGGGCCCTTGGGACCCTTGGGGCCCGGGGCTGCAGCCCCAGCTAGCCCCCTGCTTAATCCGGCGCTGCGAACGGGTCACAACACTGATATTTTGGCATTTCTATAGCGAAAGAGCTGTATTGACTATTCAAGTGCGAGTTTGTCGTAAGACTGAATTAATGAGAGGTGAACTTGGTCATTTATAGGGCCGTTGTGCGGGGTCTAAGGTTGAACAGGTGTGTTGAACGAACCATAACCGTACTGGAATTTTCAGAACCGATATAGGTAATACACAGGTACAGGTATAACTCCGAGAAAATATGACCACAGACGGATACGGAAGGGCTCAGGTAATTACAAAACTATTTTCGGAGAATGGATAACCTGGGTAATCAGAAAAGCATTAAATGAAATTTAACTTGACTACGCAATACAACGAGCTTGCCGGAGTAGCGCGGACGTGGATCGGCGCACGCGCGGTGACGCGCGACGACACGTTTTATTTTTTATCTCCGGCCCAGGTATTTTCTCCATAAATTTTTTTTTTTAGGATTGAAGGGGAAGGATTCAGGTATCCAAAAAAATTTATCTCCATGAATTTTTGTGAGTCCTAAGGAAATGGCAGCGAAAGTAAAAATGAAAACGCCAAAAAAATATTGAAAGAATTTTTTTTTTTTTTGAAAATATGATTTTTTTTATGAAAGCGCATTCTGTTACGAACAAAACGGTCCAAGGATCTTTCCGCTCCGATGAACACTTTCGGAGATATGAATTTTCAAACAAAGCGGTGCACAAAAATTCACATGCCTCTAACTCCGCCATTTTTGAGAATTTTTCAAAATCCTCCAAATTGTACTTTTTTTTTCCATAGTACTACAGATGTGTTGAATGGCGCTTAAATCCGTGACTTGACGGTTTTTTTTTGAGTGAAGTGACGTGGATCCGCTCATATCCTCATCGCAAGTGGTGTTCGAGATATAGCTGATCAAAGATTTTACATTTTGACGACGCATTTCACAAAACGAATGAATAAAAACATTCATCAAACAATTATTATCAATCTACAAATGTTTTTTGTTAGGAAGTACTTGAAAGCCCTTATAGCGAGCCTTTATAGCTTTTACATCTAAGCCAAAAAAAAAAATTGAATACTTTACACATAATTTACCTACTACCACATTAATTCGCCATTCTAATATTATTATTTATTACATACAGGGACTTTCTGTGGTGGCGGCACAGTTAGTTCCATTAGCCACCGCCACCACACACAAGCTCGCTTCGTCCATGTGACAACCGAAGACTTCACGCTTATGGTTGGTATACTCTTTGCTCTGTTCAAGCTGCATCATTCTTTTTTTCGGTTGGTATCCCTGGCACACGGACGAAGCGTGCGTGTGTTTGATGGAACTAGCTGTGCCGCCACCACAGAAAGTCCCTGTATAGGATACACAACAAATGAGCAGTGTCCGAATCAATACAGAAACAGCTGCTCCAGATGAGAATTATGAACCCTCATTTGGTTAATTTCTCCTGATCTACGGTTTGTTAGATATGATTTTGAAGATTGATCTAAAATTTCAGATGATTAAGAAAAGTAATTGAGGGGCTGGATGCAAGAAAGAGGAATAACTTCATTTCGCTTCGCAGAGTTAGCCTGTCAGCAGTTAGAGACGAAATTTTTTCAATTTTTTAACGGATTTTTCAGGAATAATACATATATGATAGTGTTTCAAGATTGACTAAAGAAGAAAAAGGTTAATATTGTTGTTAATAAGAAAGTTATTAATTTTTTGAAGAAACATTCCAAAAATCTGTTATGGATATCTTCAAGCGCTTCGGAAGTCGAACGAATTTTGAGTGACCGAAATCTTCCAGTGAGGAAGTTGTACATTAGGGTACGAATAATTTTGCTAAAAAGTTTTACTTCAATCGAATGAATAGTTTAAAAATTGTTAATGTTTTATTCGACCACCGCCTGGTTGCCGCGCGCATATGTATGCTGCGAGAGTGTTTCAGCAGCGACTCGCAGTTCGCCAAAGATAGAAGGTAATCAAGATTCGGTAGATAAAAAAAATCATAGTTTATTATTCATCTTTTTCATTAGGCAAAGATTTCAATTTCTAACGGTCTATGGGAACAAAAATAATTAGAACACTTTACAAAACAAGCATTTTACTATTGTATCTATCCTTCCATCTGAAAAAGATAAATAATAAACTATGATTTTTTATATCTACCGAGTCTTGATTACTTTTCATCTTTGGCGAACTGCGAGCTTGACTGCGAGTTGCTGCTGAAATACTCTCGCAGCATACATGTATGTATTATACAGGGTCACCCAAGACCCCCGGACCGGAAGGAATAGGTGAATTCCTCGATGGATTTTGAGACGAAATTTCCTTTTCGAAAACTTCGTCCGATCAACGGTGTCCAAGTTATTAAAGATTAAGAGTAGCCAATCAGCGCCTCGCTTTAGGTCCGTGCCAGTGCCGGGTCAATAGTGAACGGCGGGCAGGGCCCGTGGTTTATTTTACATTTGGCTACTTTCTTTTTCACTTTACGATCGACGCGTATTATTATTATTATTATTATTATTATTATTATTTTTTTTTTTTTTCCCGCGTACGCACGAGCGAAATTGACCATGGGATTGAAAATTTATGAATTTGTACGGTGTGGTCGACCTGGACATCGAAAACTACGGTGCAGTCGACCTGGACACCAAAAACTACGGTCCGGTCAACCTGGACACGTAAGAACTACGGTCTGGTAGGAAAAAAAAAAAATAATAATAATAATAATAATAATAATAATACGCGTCGATCGTAAAGTGAAGAAGAAAGTAGCCAAATGTAAAATAAACCACGGGCCCTGCCCGCCGTTCACTATTGACCCGGCACTGGCACGGACCTAAAGCGAGGCGCTGATTGGCTACTCTTAATCTTTAATAACTTGGACACCGTTGATCGGACGAAGTTTTCGAAAAGGAAATTTCGTCTGAAAATCCAACGAGGAATTCACCTATTCCTTCCGGTTCGGGGGTCTTGGGTGACCCTGTATAAGGTACTATGGAAACTTTGCAGCATTTTTTCTCAAAACTGGCTGGCTATTGTCTCATAATATTTTTTCATATTACCACCTTAGGGATACATTACCAGCACACGTAGTTTGCTCCGGAAGTCAATTTCTCAACCCGTGTATTCCTCCTAATATATAGATAGTGAAACCTATAGTTAGTGAAAAAACAAAATCCATAGAAAATTGATCAACAAAATCGTATAGTTAGAGTTTTTGCAAAAACTTTTTAATTACAAATAAAGACACCAAAGGGTTCTGCGATATATGCATTTTGAAATTGCTAGAAAAGGGCTCTTTTTGATAATTCAACTGCGTACAGGCAGTAGTAAAAAATTTCTACCAGGTTCCATTCTTTGCGAGAGTTATTTTCATATAATAAGGTACCACAATCACAATAAGCAACAAAATCGTGGTTCATTTTTGAACCGATCTATGAATACTATATTACAAAATAATAGACTTTTTTCATACAGTCGCTTCTGCGTAGGTTGCCACGTTTGGGACTGTAGGGGAGTATTTTTCTTGGAAATGATGTTCCCCCACTCTCGAGCGCAACCGGCTCTCGATGCGATTTATTTCGTCCTCTGTCTATGTTGCCACGCGCCTCAGCGCACGTGAGTCACAACACAACGGAGCGAAAAATGGACATCGAAAACTACGGTGCAGTCGACCTGGACACCGAAAACTACGGTCCGGTCAACCTGGACACGTAGAACTACGGTCTGGTAGGAAAAAATAATAATAATAATAATAATAATAATAATAATACGCGTCGATCGTAAAGTGAAGAAGAAAGTAGCCAAATGTAAAATAAACCACGGGCCCTGCCCGCCGTTTACTATTGACCCGGCACTGGCACGGACCTAAAGCGAGGCGCTGATTGGCTACTCTTAATCTTTAATAACTTGGACACCGTTGATCGGACGAAGTTTTCGAAAAGGAAATTTCGTCTCAAAATCCAACGAGGAATTCACCTATTCGTTCCGGTCCGGGGGTCTTGGGTGACCCTGTATATACCTATATATTAGGGTGATCTAAAAAAACTAACCTATCGAATCTATGGTCTCAAAAGGATCTATTTACTGATTAAAAAATTCTCTCATTTGGAAAAATTTTTATTTAAATTTTAAAAGGTGTCGGTGGCCATTTGAAATTTCCCATTTAAATAACACGTAAAAAAATTGTTTTTCATTAAAAATGCTATAACTATTGAACCGTTTGAGATAAAAAAAAATTTCTAGGCATATTCTTGTAGGGCATTAAATTCTCGAAAAAATGACTTCAGGGTTAATTGTCTAAACTCGAAAATTCATATACTTATGGGTTATGAGTTGTGCAATAAAAAATAACTAAGTGGATTCAAACTCTCTTCTCTTTGACAAATCTAGTTTATAATCAACATTTTCTACACATTTTATTTCATTTCAGTGTGTTTTTTTATTTAGCATGAATATTTCCAATCATAAAGCTCTAAATAGGCAGGCCACTTTTTTTTTACTTTCATAGCCCATAAGTATATGAATTTTAGAGTCTAGACAATTAACTCTGAGGTCATTTTTTAGAGAATTTGATGCCCTTCAAGAATATTTCTAGAAAATGTTTCTATCTCAAACGGTTCAATAGTTACAGTATTTTCAATGAAAAACAATTTTTTTACGTGTTATTCAAATGGGAAATTTCAAATGGCCACCGACACGATTTAAAATTTAAATAAAAATCTTTCCAAATCAGATAATTTTTTTCTCAATAAATAGGTCCTTTTGAGACCATAGATTCGATAGGTTAGTTTTTTTGCATCACCCTAATATATATATGAGCGGATCCACGTCACTTCACTCAAAAAAAAACCGTCAAGTCACGGATTTTTGCGCCATTCAATACATCTGTAGTACTATAGAAAAAAAAAGTACAATTTGGAGGATTTTGAAAAATTCTCAAAAATGGCGGAGTTAGAGGCATGTGAATTTTTGTGCACCACTTTGTTTGAAAATTCATATCTCCGAAAGTGTTCATCGTAGCGGAAAGATCCTGGGATCGTTTTGTTCGTAAAAGAATGCACTTTTATACAAAAAATCATATTTTCAAAAAAAAAAATTCTTTCAATATTTTTTTGGCGTTTTAATTTTTGATTTCGCTGCCATTTCTAAAGGACTTACAGAAATTCATGGAGATAATTTTTTTTGGATACCTGAATCCTTCCCCTTCAATCCTAAAAAAAAAAATTTATGGAGAAAATACCTGGGCAGGAGATAGAAAATAAAACGTGTCGTCGCGCGTCACCGCGCGCGCTAATCCACGTCCGCGCTACTCCCGCAAGCTCGCTGTGTCACGTAGTGGAGATGTCATATGATGCTTCTTTACTTACCCAGGTTATTCATTCTCCGAAAATGGTTATTTTACCAACTTGGCCTTTCCGTATCCGTCTACTGGTCATGTTTTCTCGGAGTTATACAATTGTATACGTGTATATATAATATATATGCCTGTTCTGAAAATTCCAGGTACGGTTATGGTTCGTTCAACATACCTGTGCTGGAATTAAGTTTGATTCCATTTCACTCGGCTTGTGCTATATGACTCATGGATCTTGAGCAGATGTTTTTCGCGATAATTCGGTGGATGACACTTATTGTCCGCATATCGCGAGTTTACAACTGATTGGCAATTCCGATCCTATTCAAACACCGCTGGATCTATATACTTGGGCATGTTCTTATTTTCGAAGTATATCTTTTGCGTACTGTACGTCTGCAGAACATCAAGCGGAAGAATCTATTTTACAAAATCGATTCGATAAAGCATTGACAGTTCGTGGCACTTTGAAATTGCATGCGGTCATTCCAATATCTCATAAACTCGTCGGAACAAAATTATTTTCCGCCTCAGAAAAATTCGATACGATGAAAATTATGAATTAATTTTAAACAGAGGTTTCCTAGTAAATGTCATCCAACAAACCACCGTGAAAAACATCGGCCCTTTTCAGAGCCACCAAAATATTGCACAAGATCCATCAGTTATATATAGCACAAACCAAGTGA
This sequence comes from Rhogogaster chlorosoma, assembly GCA_944452935.1. NCBI lineage: Eukaryota > Metazoa > Arthropoda > Insecta > Hymenoptera > Tenthredinidae > Rhogogaster > Rhogogaster chlorosoma. Next base: position 15,471,699 of record OX101803.1, on the reverse strand, counting down.
AATGGAATCAAATATAATTCCAGCACAGGTATGTTGAACGAACCATAACCGTACCTGGAATTTTCAGAACAGGCATATATATTATATATACACGTATACAATTGTATAACTCCGAGAAAACATGACCAGTAGACGGATACGGAAGGGCTAAGTTGGTAAAATAACCATTTTCGGAGAATGAATAACCTGGGTAAGTAAAGAAGCATCATATGACATCTCCACTACGTAACACAGCGAGCTTGCGGGAGTAGCGCGGACGTGGATTAGCGCGCGCGGTGACGCGCGACGACACGTTTTATTTTCTATCTCCTGCCCAGGTATTTTCTCCATAAATTTTTTTTTTTAGGATTGAAGGGGAAGGATTCAGGTATCCAAAAAAAATTATCTCCATGAATTTCTGTAAGTCCTTTAGAAATGGCAGCGAAATCAAAAATTAAAACGCCAAAAAAATATTGAAAGAATTTTTTTTTTTGAAAATATGATTTTTTGTATAAAAGTGCATTCTTTTACGAACAAAACGATCCCAGGATCTTTTCGCTCCGATGAACACTTTCGGAGATATGAATTTTCAAACAAAGTGGTGCACAAAAATTCACATGCCTCTAACTCCGCCATTTTTGAGAATTTTTCGAAATCCTCCAAATTGTACTTTTTTTTTCCATAGTACTACAGATGTATTGAATGGCGCAAAAATCCGTGACTTGACGGTTTTTTTTTGAGTGAAGTGACGTGGATCCGCTCATATACGCGCGCGGCAGCCAGGCGGTGGTGGAATAAAACGGGAATAATTTGTAAACCATTCTTTCGGTTGACGTAAAACTTTCGACAAAAATTATTTGTACTCTAATACATTACTCTCTCACTGGGAGTCTTCGGTCACTCTAAATTCGTTCGACTTCCGAAGCGCTTGAAGATATCCATAACTGATTTTGCGTAAAAAAAATCAATAACTTTCTTGTTAACAACAATATTAACCTTTGTTTTCTTTAGACAATCTTGAAACACTATCACATATTATTTCTGAAAATTTTGTTCAAAAATTCAAAAAATTGGGTAAACTACAGCGAATTGAAGTGAAATAAGGCCAGAATTTTTTAATTCACAAAAAATTTTTTTTTTTTATAAATATGTCAAGAACGACAAACGCTACAAATTTTTTCATAATGAAAAAAAGATGCGGAATTGAGTTTTCTACCGGAATACATATTGAAAAATTCGAACTTCGAACTTTGCGTAGCGAAATAAAGTTATATCTCCTTCTTGCATTCAGGGTGTCCGCTGTTTTGTTTGTCTCGCGCTTTACTCCGAAATGCTATAGCCGATACGAAATAATTTTTCTGATTCATCTTGTGTGAAATTAATATTTTTGATCTGGTTATTTCTATTGCTTATAATTTATATACCGTGAGTCCCATATCAAATCCTAAGTTCGCTGCCCACATCTCCTCCAACATTTTTTTATAAATCTGCGACGTTGAAAGTTTATAATGATTTTTGGGAATCATAAAAGTTCATTTTTTTGCTGATCTATAGAGAATTGCGTCTGTGGTTTCAGAAAATCATAATTTATAAAAAGCAATCCAATCTTCCGAAGCATGTAAATTCACTAGAACTGTAAAGAACAATTATGCTTCTAACGAGGGGAACACATGAAGTGTAACCCTCCGATTTTTCTGTAACTTCACAGGGTGAAAGAGGTATCAAAATAAGCGGACACGTATTTCGGCTTATCCGTAGACACTCGACCGTTTTCGAGAAAATGGCGATTGAAGTTTTTAACGCGCTTCAATAGCCTGCGAACGCGGCAGCTGTTTAAGCGAGGCGGTAGCGCAGCGGACAACGGCGCGGCTTGGAGATTTTGCACCCCGAGTTCGAGTCCCGTAATTTTTTTTTTTTTTTCTTTTTTCTGACTTTCATCGAAGTTTATTACATGCATGTTTTTTTACATGTAATTCGAAACAATAGTGCCCTTTTATATTCATACTTACAAGCAGCGCCGGCAAGTTTTGTCTTGTCTGTGTTGTCACGACAACACACAGAATCCTAGTAGTGTGGAATTACAACACACGAAATTTCATCATTGCAACTGAAAATTCATGAATTTCAACCAATTATTATTATTTTTTTTTATAATTTTTCCTGTAATTCTTGAACAGTCGTTTTCCGCGCTCAAAAGGTTTAAAACTTATTAAAGATCAACCATGACTCAAAACCGGCTAAACAATATAGCCGTTTTGCACGTCCATAAAGAATCGACGGAAAATCTGGACTACGGAGAGCTGATTGATGAGTTTGTTTGTCGAATTGCGATTAGGAGGGCGACCTTCGCCATGGACGAATTAAAAATATGAAAAAACCAAATCGGTTTTCTACACCACCCCCCCCCCCCCCCCCCCCCCCCAACGTGACTTGACAACACACGAGAATTCGGTAACTTGCCGGCACTGCTTACAAGTATGTCACAGTAGGGTGGTCCTTATTTGGGGTGTTGACGAATTTCGACAAGTGCGCCCCCTAGACACGTTCGAAATAAATAAAGAAAAATGTGTGCAAAAACGGAGCGCTGTAGTCCAATTAGAAGACGTGCCTCTAAGCTAGTTTTGTTTCTCATTTGAATAACATGGGATTTTCAGACTACTTCAGTCATTATGTTTTTGAGTTGTCCCCGAGCACGCGAAAATTCTTTTTTCACATAAATCTGTTGTTCATGGGTACAACTACTTCGAAAACTTCAATCGCCATTTTCTCGAAAACGGTCGAGTGTCTACGGATAAGCCGAAATACGTGTCCGCTTATTTTGATACCTCTTTCACCCTGTGAAGTTACAGAAAAATCGGAGGGTTACACTTCATGTGTTCCCCTCGTAAGTACTTTCACTACGAGATAAAAAAAATGTGACATGCGGCACAGGCTATCATTCAATTGTGAAAACATCTATGCATCTATGCATTTTCGGATAAATTTTATGAGCCCAATTTTCAGCATATGTATGACGGAGATTAACCCCGTGAAATTGACGTTGTGAATTCTATTGCATTCTGTATATCTATAATCCACGCTTCCAAAAACGTCTTTTCACAAAAAAAGTATGTACGAAACGATGACTACGTTTTATTTTTCACGGATAAAAAAATTCTAGAATTCAATAAATTATCTAATATTTACTTACTTGGCATGATTTTCGGGGGATGATGCTCCGCTCGTAGCACTCGACTCACGATTGAGACGTTTCGGAGCATCGTACGATCTAGCAGTCGACGCTGCGGTCGAAACACGGGTTCGAATCGCGAAATGCTCTCTACATCCACAATTCACAAAGTAGTGTGGCTTGAGTAAAGAAACAACAGTGTCCTTATTGTTAGATATTATTTCATTGACTTGACTCTTACGCGTCTATTATAAATTGTGAATTGTGTTTTTGAATTATCATTATGGATAGGAAGTTTCGTCACGATGATCCAGAACATAAACGATATCGTGTGTGTGGAAAACGGCTTTCCTTATCAAAAACTGCACGCAATAGGTTAGTGGATTGTAATTTGAGATCTGTATGAAATTTATTGAAATAATTCGGTCGTATTTATGCTTCCATGTTAGAAGTAATAAATGTAAATGTTATAGGCAATTGAATTTTCATGTCCGTTATCTCACTATGGGAGAACTCATATTGTTGCGAATTTCAATTTGTTATTTCAATTTTCATTTTTCTCGAATTGAATAATCGTCGATTATTTCTAGCCTTCTTAATTCTAATTTTTTTGCCACGGAATTTGTATAATTTTCTGAAGTGGGATGAATATTGAAGATCTTTGTTGTGGTGCCGAAATTTTGATAAAAATTTTTTTTTATCTAAGTTTTCCGGAGTACATGACCTTTTTTTCGTTTCATAAATAATGAAAAAAAATTCAAAGTATCTTATTACATAGTGTAAATCGAGCGATGATTATTCCCCATACCTTTTTCCTTAGGTTGAATGTCAGTTAAATTTTTCATTATTTTATTAAAATTCGCGGAAATAACGAATTATCGAAAGAATTTGACATAAATCCATCGTCTACAAATAAAATACATTTCAATTGAATCGTTTAAATCATGAGAAATAAAATTGGAGCAACGATCGAATCATTGACATTTTTATTTTAAAGAATTTCATGAACACTGAATAACTGACTACATACTTATTATATATAATCATTTTATGTTTTAATCGCCGCATACAGGCATATTGTATGCTTTTTGCATTGTATATTCTCATTATATAAAAACATTAGGTTGGGCTAATCAGTTCGAAGATGGGATATTCCGCGTAAAGCAGGCGTGACACCTATGAGATGTTTTATTTTACACATCGATAGTCCAGAGTAAAATTTTATTATTGAAGAAGTAGATATAATACGAGAGTTCTGGACCTCACTCCCGGCTTCGCCACCAGAGGCGCCACGGCGGGTTACCATTCGTGCAGGTAACATACCGGCCGCGCTGATAAGTTAGGGTCTGCATCGGTACCGATTTCCGCTCGCTGAGCTTGGATTACCGATAATGTGTGGATGACGCCACCGCCGATCTGTGATCAGGTATGTTATCGGCCGATTTTTGGCGATGCGATGGCGCCACTACCGATATCTGTCGATTTTTGACCATGTGATGGCGCCACTACCGATCTATCGGTAGATATGTTATGATTCGATTTTGCTCTCCTGCCACTACCGATCTGCGTTTAGATGGCGCTGATATCTTACCGGCCGCCTAGCTGATATGCGATCATCCGAATTTTCTGCATGCGGATGACGCCGTTATCACCACCATATACTTGGCAGATGAAAAAATTATTATTGATTATTGTTGGTTGCAATTGTTAGGGAATCGTTTGGGGATATTTAGGAAAACATTTCTATCATTTGGGAAAAATTTATTGATTCATAATCAATGAAATTTAGTTCTGCGTATAGTTAGCAGACGCATAATTGCAGAAAAAAGAACTGTACTTGAATTTGTTCTAAATCGTTTGGGGAACTCATATATAAACTCCTTTTCATTTGGGAAAGGCTGCAAATTGTAATTTCGTTGTTAATTCAGCCTGAGTGATTATAGTGTAAAATCCTCAATTCTAGGGAATTTCTCCTCGACCGGGTAACCAACCGATTATCCGTAGGAGTGAATGTGCGTTTTCCAATTAGAGCAGTGTGCGAACAGTGCTGCGCACTAAGCGATATGATTAGCTGGATGAGTTGGATCTAACAGAAATGGCCGATCATATCACTTAGTGCGCAGCACTGTGTCGCACAGTGCTCTAATTGGAAAACGCACGTTTACTCCTACGGATAATCGGTTGGTTACCCGGTCGAGGAGAAATTCCCTAGAATTGAGGATTTTACACTATAATCACTCAGGCTGAATTAACAACGAAATTACAATTTGCAGCCTTTCCCAAATGAAAAGGAGTTTATATATGAGTTCCCCAAACGATTTAGAACAAATTCATGTACAGTTCTTTTTCTGCAATTATGCGTCTGCTAACTATACGCAGAACTAAATCTAGTTGATTATTATCAATAAATTTTTCCCAAATGATAGAAATGTTTTCCCAAATATCCCCAAACGATTCCCTAACGATTGCAATCAACAATAATCAATAATAATTTTTTTATCTGCTAAATATATGGTGGTGATTGTAACTCGGCCACACGGCAGGGGCGCTGGCGTTTACTTCACGGTACCAACATAATTCAATTTCCAAACGATCACTTCCGGGTCAGAATCAGCCTCGCCAAGTGTAGGTGGGTGTCATAATAATGTACTTGGCGAAAGGTTTTTGCACCAGAGGTGCTTTTTGGGGATACACATTGCACCATTATTTTTTGCGATTTTTTAAAACAGTAACTGAATAATAATATAAACAAACATAAACAAGTTCTTGCACCGAAATTTACTTTGCGGTTATGACCAGGCGGCGATGGCTACGAGCATTGACTAAAGATCACTGAATGGCGTATCCCGTGTGTAAAATTCTTGTGCCGAATTGAAGCCGTGTGGCAGCCATATTACTTGTAGTAGATTTGTCAATTTGAGCGCCAGATTCAAATAATGATATAGAAATTTCTGTTGAAACCGATCTATGACTACGTTTACACGGCATTCTTATTCCGGTTTTGTAACATCCGATATAGTGAAAACCGGTGTTAAGGTGCGTGTAAACGGCACTGGGTGCTTTCCATTTACTGACTAAAGTCGACACAAGTCGACTTGTGTCGCCTAAAGTGCTTTCCATTTGATTTGTGTCGCCGTGTGTCGGCGACACAAGTCGACTCGGGAAGACTCTGCTAGAATGGTGAGTATGCAAGTTGAACGATGTTCCATTTATTCGTTTTCGAGAGTCGACACGAGTTGACACGAGTCGACACAAAAGTCATGTAAATGGAAAGCACCCACTTTACACCCGGAATAACTAAATCGGTTTAGTAATTCTATTCCTCTTGATTAACGGGTGTAGAATAAGTAAACCGGAATAAGGCAGGAATAAAGATGCGTGTAAACGGTACCGGTTTAAGTACATCCGTCACGGCAACGTCAAAAACAAAAAAGTCCCTATGAAACTTACTAATGCGCGAGCACTGTACATTCAGTTTATTATTTCCGTAAAACTACGAAGCAGTAACCGCAGTTCTGCCATTTTCTAACTTTCTGTTTATCCGCTGTTTCCAAATTTCACATCACCATTCGGACTGTTTAACCTCACTTTTTATTTTCGCGTTTCTCGCTTCGTATGAGAAAAGTAAGGTTATGCAATGAGAAAAAGTGTAATTTATTTAGTGAATTTCGAGGTTTTTTTATTGGTCAGCCTGCGCACTCATCAGTGTCCTCGAACAGGAATAACAATGCCGGTGTTGTAGATTATTCCCGTTCGTGTAAACAGTCGCGTTTAAACTGGTTTTATTACACCCGGTATAACAAAACCGGAATAAGAATGCCGTGTAAACGTAGTCAATGGCACTTTACACCCGTAATAACTAAATCGGTTTACTTATTCTATTCCTCTTGATTAACGGGTGTAGAATAAGTAAACCGGAATAAGATAGGAATAAAGATGCGTGTAAACGGTACCAGTTTAAGTACATCCGTCACGATAACGTCAAAAACAAAAGAGTCCCTATAACTGCAGTTCTGCCATTTTTTAACTTTCTGTTTATCCGCTGTTTCCAAATTTCACATCACCATTCGGACTGTTCAACCTCACTTTTTATTTTCGCGTTTCTCGCTTCGTATGAGAAAAGTAAGGTTATGCAATGAGGAAAAGTGTAATTTATTTAGTGAATTTCGAGGTTTTTTTTATTGGTGAGCCTGCGCACTCATCAGTGTCCTCGAACAGGAATAATAATGCCGGTGCTGTAGATTATTCCCGTTCGTGTAAACAGTCGCGTTTGAACTGGTTTTATTACACCCGATATAACAAAACCGGAATAAGAATGCCGTGTAAACGTAGTCATTGTATGTAGATAAAAAGCTTGTGGTTACTAGTTCTAGGGGGAAACTGTTCTACCCAGGTAGCACGCTAGTGCCTAAAATGTACATTTCTCGTACTTTTTCGAATGCATCCTGAAAATAAGTATTTCAAGAGGCGCCTTTTGAGTGCTTTTTTAATCATGCCATTAGGCGCTAAGCGAGTGTGGCTGGAAAGCGCAGTTCATGCGCATGCGGTGTAGTGGCAAGGTTCTGAGTTTGAAATATCGCGCAGCAGCAAATCGAAGTATCGAGTAGTGATCGAGTAGGTTAGGGATCATTTTGAGGTGGCCCACTCGTTTTTTAAATAAATATTTGATCAAATGGGGTAGTTCCAACGGGAAATTCTTTTTTTGGTTCAAAATCGTGGAAAACATGTAAAAATTGTCGAATATGATTTTTTTTTTACTCAACTTTCATTCTCATACAAAAGCAAGTGCATTTCATTTTTTGATTTTGTACTCAAATTACAAAAACAATGGGAAATTTTTTTTTTTCAACTTTTGACTTTCAATTGGCTTTTGAGGGGACACCCTGCAGATTCTAGAACCACCCCATTTGATTAAATATAGAACTATACCCTATTTGATTAAATATTTATTTAAAAAACGAGTGGGCCACCTCAAAATGTTGAGTAAAAAAATTTTCTTTTTTTATAAGGTACAAATTTTACCCCCATGCTAAAAAATTTTTCTTTTCAACCCACCCTAATAGATAATAATGCAATGGAAAAAATAAATAAAACAAAGTCGTGCAATATATCCGATAAAGAAAAGTCTATATTCTACTTGTGCGTTCTCAGTGAAAATCACAATCTAGAAACCCACCAATACCCGTCGCTCACCTGCAGGTCTGTTCACGAATGCATTTTAACCGCATTCTTCGAATCGCGTTTAGGAAGCACTTAAAATGCGCATTTTAGATTGGATAAAGTTTGTGCATTTTATGTGCATTTTCTCATTCATTAAACCGCATGCGCTTATGTGTGAAAAATGTACATTTTAGGCACTAGCGTGCTACCTGGGTAGGGAATTTCTCCTGTAACTGATCACGATCTAAAATTAGTTTATTCCTAATAAATGGACAATTGATTGTCAAACATCAAAAATGCGGTATCAATCACCTACAAACGACCTGCAATCAATTGCACACTAGCCCAATCAAATTCCATAAAAAATTATGGCAATGAGGGGCTATCTTCACATAAATTCCGTAGGCGAATTTGTTATTAATTTTATAAATAATCAATTGACTATCAAACGTCACGAATGGACTATCAACACTGATCTCTATAGGGTGCGTTCCACTAAGCGTTCACAACGATCAAAATGCTCCTTTAGTCGTTCCACATAACGACCGCGGTCGTTGTGGTCGCAGCGAAAACGTCACTCATGACGTCATGACTTACGCTCACGCGAAGCTCACTGCGACCCACCTCAAAAGGTGGGTCGAAGTGAGCGTTGAGAACTCCAGAATCCGTTCCACTTGAGTCTACGATTGTAACGCTCGGAAGCAAGTGGAATGGGAAAAACAGCGGTCGTGAGCGTGATCGTTGTGAACGCTTAGTGGAACGCACCCATAGTAACTGGATAGCGCATGCTGTGTTAAATATGTGACCTCCGTGAAGTTAGCCGAAGAATTCCGATTAAAAAAAAAAACTCCACAAAACGTTTGTTGGTCGTTTGTTGGTGATTGTTGGATGACTAAAATCGTTTGTTGGATTGTAGTTTTTTAAATAAATCAAAAACAAATTTTGGAAAAAAGTTAGCCGGTTGATTTCTTATTTTCACTTTTTTTTGCTCTAATCGATGCGCAATCGTTTATTGGTTACGAATTGGGCAATTAAATCGTTTGTTGGATCACGATTCGCTCAAAATTGCAAAAAAAAAAACATTTCAGCCGCTCAGCCGGGCGATCAGCATCTGAGTAATTACAGTGTAAAATCCTCAATTCTAGGGAATTTCTCCTCGACCGGGTTTCCCCCCAGATGGCTAGGGACGTCAAGTATTCTCATTTGCCGTCTGTGATTGCTATCAAATGCGATTTTTCGTACACGAAATCCTTTATTGGTCATTTGTAGATGTTCAATGATGCTCTTCCGACGTTTGGCAACCAACCGATTATCCGTAGGAGTAAATGGGAGCTTTCCAACTAGAGCACTGTACGACACAGTGCTGCGCACTAAGCAATGTGATTGGCTGGAGGAGTTGGGTCTAACAGAAATGGCCAATCACATCGCCTCATCGGATTGGCTGGAGGAATTGGATCTAACAGAAGTGGCCAATCACATCGCCTCATCGGATTGGCCATTTCTGTTAGATCCAACTCCTCCAGCCAATCACATCGCTTAGTGCGTAGCACTGTGTCGCACAGTGCTCTAGTTGGAAAGCTCCCATTTACTCCTACGGATAATCGGTTGGTTGCCAAACGTCGGAAGAGCATCATTGAACATCTACAAATGACCAATAAAGGATTTCGTGTACGAAAAATCGCATTTGATAGCAATCACAGACGGCAAATGAGAATACTTGACGTCCCTAGCCATCTGGGGGGAAACCCGGTCGAGGAGAAATTCCCTAGAATTGAGGATTTTACACTATAATTACTCAGGCTGAATTAACGAAATCACAATTTGCAGCCTTTCCCAAATGAAAAGGAGTTTATATATGAGTTCCCTGAACGATTTAGAACAAATTCATGTACAGTTCTTTTTTCTGCAATTATGCGTCTGCTATCTATACGCAGAATTAAATTTAATTGATTATGAATCAATAAATTTTTCCCAAATGGTAGAAATGTTTTCCCAAATATCCCCAAACGATTCCCTAACGATTGCAATCAACAATAATCAATAATAATTTTCTTATCTGCCAAGTATATGGTGGTCCCCCTGCACCCATACAGTAAGCTTACGCTCCGTCCATATAATTCTTAGGTCCATGTTGGGTGCTTTCCATTTACATGACTTTTGTGTCGACTCGTGTCAACTCGTGTCGACTCTCGAAAACGAATAAATGGAACATCGTTCAACTTGCATACTCACCATTCTAGCAGAGTCTTCCCGAGTCGACTTGTGTCGCCGACACACGGCGACACAAATCAAATGGAAAGCACTTTAAGCGACACAAGTCGACTTGTGTCGACTTGAGTCAGTAAATGGAAAGCACCCGTTAGAGACGTGCTGATCCCCCGGCTGAGCGGCTGAAATGTTTTTTGTTTTTTGCAATTTTGAGCGAATCGTGATCCAACAAACGATTTAATTGCCCAATTCGTAACCAACAAACGATTGCGCATCGATTAGAGCAAAAAAAAATGAAAATAAGAAATCAACCGGCTAACTTTTTTCCAAAATTTGTTTTTGATTTATTTAAAAAACTACAATCCAACAAACGATTTTAGTCATCCAACAATCACCAACAAACGACTAACAAACGTTTTGTGGAGTTTTTTTTTTTTTAATCGAAATTCTTCGGCCAACTTCACGGAGGTAAATATGTGTGACCACTGATCTCTATACTACACTGGATGGCGTATCCCGTGTGAAATTTTTGTGCCGAATTGAAGCCGTGTGGCAGCCATATTACTTGTAGTAGATTTGTCAATTTGAGCGGCAGATTCAAATAATGATATAGAAATTTCTGTTGAAAGCGATGAAACTTGGGAGAAAATCAAATATTACTATAAGAATTCTGTATTGAAAACGTTTAGGTGAAGTTGTAATTCCATTTTTAGTAAATATAATGAGTATTGAAAATAATCTTCATACGAAAACTGCATAATAAACACATGTGACAGAGTATTTAGTAAAATCGTATTAACAAAAATAACATCACAAGTTAATAAGATTTATTCAAAATTTATAATATCCTGAAAAAAACGGATCGGTATTCAAAAGTTCCAATAAAATATTGATTAAGTCAATTACTATCATGTGACGTATACATATATGTATAACAAAAAAGGGTATAAAGGGGTGGTATATAATTTATTATGTACAATTGCAAATAAAGTTATTTGGTAATGTATTATGAAAAAGGCATTCGAATACATATCTAGGAATCTAGAATATCAATTCCAAATGGACTATAGACAGAAAAGCAATAAACATAACCTCTCGGCTGTACACATAGATCTTTACTTATACTATTATGAAGTGTCCTGCCTTCCACCCCACCTTTTTTGCCGCAATATGTGCAAATTAAGACCATTGCCACTATTTCCACTTAGTACTAAGAATAATTTCACACTCACGAATGTCTTAGATTATTTCTACGAGCACGAGTTTGTGGGTGTTGCCATATTGAAATTGACAAAAGTACTACAAGCAACATGGCTTCTAATAGGCACAAACTGCCCGTTGGAATACGCCATCCAGTGTAGTATAGAGATCAGTGTATGTGACTAATAGAAACTGAGGCAGCCATTTTATTTGGAGGTTCGGGTTTCGGTTCGGCACTCTTCGACGATGTTCGGCCGGTTTCGCGGAAAATTTGAAGCCGTATTAAACAACCCTTCAAAACAACACCGAACCGAACGTCACCGAAGAGTACCGAAACGAAACCCGAACCTCCAGACAAGATGGATGCTCTAGCTTCTATTGGTCACAATTCGGTCTATCTCATCCACTATCCAGTTAGTATAGAGATCAGTGACTATCAATCACCTACAAACGACCTACAATCGATTGATATAAGATTTAACTTAATCGGGGTAGATGAGGGGCTAACTTTATGAAGCTTTGGCCACTCATCAAATATCAAATGGGTGCTTTCCATTTACTGACTAAAGTCGACACAAGTCGACTTGTGTCGCCTAAAGTACTTTCCATTCGATTTGTGTCGCCGTGTGTCGGCGACACAAGTCGACTCGGGAAGACTCTGCTAGAATGGTGAGTTTATGAAAGTTGAACGATGTTCCATTTATTCGTTTTCGAGAGTCGACACGAGTTGACACGAGTCGACACAAAAGTCATGTAAATGGAAAGCACCCAATACAATAATCAGACAATAGTTAATTGCTGCACAGTGGGTGCTTTCCATTTACATGACTTTTGTGTCGACTCGTGTCAAGCTTAGAGCATATAGACATGGAGGGAGCCAGTCCTATCTTGTTCTATAAGTGGCAAGCGCAGGAAGGATAGACATAGCAAGGTGATATCCTTTCTCTTTCTGGCAAAATGTGATTGGTCGATTTAAACTAGTCACGTGACTACGTCAGAGCTGTGCCTAGCGGTACGGTATACCCAGTATAACGCTTAGCCCTGTGCTTATGTGCTTTAATTCTTCCTGTTTTTGTTACCAACGCGGGCACTCAATTTACCACGCTGCGCTCTTGGCTTCGAGAGAGAAAGGTTATCACCTTACTGTTCCCGTCTTTGTCATCACGCTTTTCAGCTAGAAGGCTCCCTCCATGTCTGTATGCTCTAAGGTGTCAACTCGTGTCGACTCTCGAAAACGAATAAATGAAACATCGTTCAACTTGCATACTCACCATTGGGTGCTTTCCATTTACATGACTTTTGTGTCGACTCGTATCAACTCGTGTCGACTCTCGAAAACGAATAAATCGAACATCGTTCCACTTGCATAAACTCACCATTCTAGCAGAGTCTTCCCGAGTCGACTTGTGTCGCCGACACACGGCGACACAAATCAAATGGAAAGCACTTTAGGCGACACAAGTCGACTTGTGTCGACTTTAGTCGACTTTAGTCAGTAAATGGAAAGCACCCATTAACGTCAGCAGTGACCACTAGGTGACACTACGAGTGAGGTACTCAACATGGCGCAACCAATCAGAACACACCATCGACCACCAATCCCCTTCCGTCTTACGGCGTTACCCCGCACAGCTTACGCGCCGTCCATCTAATTCTTAGGTCCATGATTAGAACACACCGGGTGCTTTCCATTGACTGACTCAAGTCGACACAAGTCGACTTGTGTCGCCTAAAGTGCTTTCCATTTGATTTGTGTCGCCGTGTGTCGGCGACACAAGTCGACTCGGGAAGACTCTGCTAGAATGGTGAGTTTATGCAAGTGGAACGATGTTCGATTTATTCGTTTTCGAGAGTCGACACGAGTTGACACGAGTCGACACAAAAGTCATGTAAATGGAAAGCGCCCACCATCGACCACCAGTCCCCTTCCGTCTTACGGCGCTACCCCGCACAGCTTACGCTCCGTCCATCTAATTCTTAGATCCATGTTTCCAACTAGAGCACTGTGCGCAGCACTGGGTGCTTTCCATTTACTGACTCAAGTCGACACAAGTCGACTTGTGTCGCCTAAAGTGCTTTCCATTTGATTTGTGTCGCCGTGTGTCGGCGACACAAGTCGACTCGGGAAGACTCTGCTAGAATGGTGAGTATGCAAGTTGAACGATGTTCCATTTATTCACTGATCTCTATATAACTGGATGGCTGACCGGGCCCGCTGATTGAAACCAATTGAACAGCGCCATTTGCAATTTGTTTGGGTCAAAGTCTCCGCGCGTAGTTCAAATGCATAATCGCGTAACGTTAACGGCTTATTATTGTTTATTATTTACAGTCGGAATAATTCTAAAACAACAAAATTGTGCAGAGCACACATGTCAAGCTGAGTAATCAATTAATTGATCAATAACCCGAGCCAGCTCGAACCGTGTATATCTATTCAAATTGCCCGCGGAGAATTTGTCCCAAGATCGTCCCTTCGTCCGACCCCCCCCCCCCCCCCCCCCCCCCCCAAGCTCTGCCCCGTCGTCAATTGGTTTCACGCCGTATGGGTAGAAGAGGTACCCGTCCGCTATCCAGTTATATACAGATCAGTGCATTTATTCGTTTTCGAGAGTCGACACGAGTTGACACGAGTCGACACAAAAGTCATGTAAATGGAAAGCACCCATTCTCTAAGTATCAGAGGGTCAGAGTCGGGTGAGGTTCAAATTTGAACCAATGAAAAGTGAGATTTGAAAAGACGACCATAATTTCTTTTCGAATCTTATTTCTCATTGGCTCAAATTTGAACCTGACCCGACACTGACCCTTCGATGGAAACATAGCCTAGGCTGGCCATAGTGATAATTTAGGTAGCCGTGCTACGATTAGCTGCTAGGGTTTTTCACCAACGTCCATTCCGACGTCACAATCTATTTGGACTTTTATTTGAATATTAGCGCGCAAATAGAGTGGCGTCACTTATCAAAATTACTAGACTGTTGCTGGTGACGTCACAGTCCCAATCCTGGTGATTTTGCCGCCAATCTCGAGTTTCTCGTAGTTAACATAACCATAAAACTTACATCGAAATCGCGTGACATTTTTTCATTATGAATTATGAACTATTTCGTTACGTAAGCTGAACTAATATTGTCATCCAAACAAATAATTATCGTGATTCACGTGAAAAAATTTCTTTTACCATTACCATAGCGTAGAGTAGTTAATTTTCGATTATGATTATCGCGATAAGAAACAAAAGATGTTTGATGAAAAACTTAGTTTATTGTATGATTAAAACCAATCAACCAGAACGTTTTAAATCAAAAGTAACATCTCAGTATCATGATTATCAAATGGTTTACAAATTTCCACTGGTCAGAATCGCTAGTATTGTTAATAGACTGAAACTTTATCAAACCGTTGCTACCGGTATTGGTGTACCTGCGACATCGATTCCAGCCGCTTTTGATATTGTTGCGACAGAGACAGCTATTATGTTCACATCATCTGGTAATTCCTTTTCTTACACTTAGCCACAAATGCGACAATGAACAGATAATAATTCGCGATGCATCAATGGATTCGCCTAGTCTTGAAACAACGTTGAGTCTACACTTTCTAATAACTAATTTAATGAGGTTGATGTGTGTAACTTTGACGCAACAGAATGTTTGGAAAGGTCACTTTATTCAGCTCCCGAAGAATCCTCCGTGTGTACTACTATCCCTGAAATGAACATTCGTATTATTATTCGCAATTTAATTCCTGACTTTGATAATCGCTTAAGGAGGTTGTTTCAAATTTCAATCATCGAAAGATAGATAAAGGAAATGCCTACTGCCAAAATTTCAAATCGATTAACTGCATCGTTTTTTGAGAAAATAGTTTTTGAATTTGCTCATACACTTAGAAGTATGGAGAGCCGCCGATAAGGTTAGTATGAAATCTATTCTACCGCACAGGTGCTCGAAAGATTTTATACTAACCTCATCGACTTTCCATAACTACGTGTATAAAAAGCAAATTCAAAAATTAATTTTCCAATAACTGTATAGTAGTGAATCAACTTGAAATTTTGGCAGTGAGCATTTCATTTATCTATCTTTCGATGATTATAATTTCAAAATTTTGGTGTCATTTTAAAATTAGTATCCAACCCCTTGAAAAAAAACTGGGAAATGAACTTCTCAGGTCTTCACGTTTTTACTATAATAATCCGACAAACAGTATCCAAAATTCAACAATATCGTGATAAGCTACAAAACAAATTGGTTATATTCTGAATGTTTCAGTATTCAAAACTGTATTGCGAAAATGAATTGAAGTAGTTACATGATTCAATAAACCCAGACCAATTCCAAATAGGTCAGGTTTCTTTTTTCCAATCCTGTCTGCTGAACATCAATAAATTACTATCCCATCTGTCAGAGACTGAAAGTTGGTATAATACCTATGACCACAAGCTACACCATTTGTGTTATTCGTCTTCTCGGAAACGCGAAACGAATAGCAGTTGTCCATACTTGAGTTTTCTTAGACTTACGACAATTATTGCAGAAAATCACATGCTCTGGTATAGATATGTAGTCCCGCCTCTCAATTCTGTTGTTTTCTCTAGCATAATTTTAATTTTGAACCTTCCAAAATCTAATTTGATTGTCTCATTGTCTTCTCATTCAAATAACACGATACAACATGCTTTATTTCGTTCTAACATGAGTGCAACAAGAAACAGTGTAGTAGATCAATAGAAAGTATTGGCAAACTCTTTAAAATGCTTTTTCTTCTTTTCTCTGTAAAATTATGGCGCAGTCAGGAACGAAACAGTATGGAATTTAATTAAAATTTTGAACTTTAGCTATGTATTTTGAAAAACTGTTACAAATATGATAACCAAGTATTTTTTTTTTCAAGCATTGCATACAATTTTGTGTTTTACCAAAACGCGAACGCAGGACCTAGAATGTTGTTTTACTTACAATGATCTATCTCTTCATTTAAAAGAAAATGAAATGTTCTGTGACGCAATGTGAGTTAACGACGGTTCAGAATTCTTACGGCTGTATTGAAAAGGTAAATTCTTTGTTCTGGGAAATGCGGAAAAATCAGGGAATCCGCGAAATAAAATCCTAATCAATAGATGTCATCAATAATCGTACTTATTACAAAGGAGCAATTTTAAATAAAATCTCAAGCTTGTCCATGCTTCCTTTCCAACGACTTCACAATTGTTCATTACAGTTACATTGAACTGACTAAGACAGGTTGACGTTTTATGTGTTATTTGTACGATGGGGTATTGAGAAAATAAGGTAACTGTCGGCCATTTCAGCAAAAAACTACCCTTTGAAACTTTCAATTTGAGCTAAGATACAATATTTTCAAGGGGCAAAAAGTCGAAGAAATGATAACCGGCTTATCTTCAAACACCTTAGCATATAATCATTACTTGTTCGCATAAGGCTACATACTTTGTGCAAAAATGTTTATTCTCTACAGGGATTGCATGGTGTTTCGCAATCTACGCCATCGGTTTCCTTGGTCAGAATCGAGTCGGCTACATATACCTGAAGAATGATCAGAAGAGCGTCAAGATTGTGTACACAGATTTTTGGGGCATGAGAGTCGACACTGATGTCGATATAAATGATATTTGGCCTCTGAATGATTTGCCGACCAGAATGGTCGATTCTTTGTATTATAGTTTACGGCGTTATTCTACTACAAAGACTCTCAAGTTTAATATCAAGTATGGAACCATTGTGGACCATGAAAAATTTCAGCTAATATTTGGAGATCTTTTTCTGAATGTAAAACATTAGATTAGAACATCATTAGGTACTTATGTACAGTTAATAAATCTGATTAACATTAAAAATTGCTCAATTCTCCAGTCCATTTGGTGAACAATATATTAAGGATGATTGGTAGGCACAATCGACATAAAAACAATAAGAGACAAAAACCGAATTTGATCATTTTGGATAATATTAATGCAAAAAATGATTGAATATTATCGAGAAGCGGATATTCCCACAACTTCAGAAAATAAAAAAATTCCCAATTTAGCGACAGAATTTCGAAAATACCAATAATCATGAAAAGTTGTAAAAACATTTTACAAGTATGTGCTCACAAGGATGAAAATTGTTCATTTTTGATCCGATTTCAAAATTTCAAGGTTTGTTATACTCAGTGATAAAATGAATCTCAGAATGCATTCGGATTGTGAATAACTGAATTTTTACTCGACTATGAGTGTATTATGCAAAGTTTTTCAGTGAATTCGTAGAGATTTTATCACTGAGTATAACAAACTCTAAAATTTTGAAATCTGATCAAAAATGAACAATTTTCATCGTTGTGAGCACATACTTGTAAAATGTTTTTACAACTTTTCATGATTGTTGGTATTTTCGAAATTCTGTCACTAAATTCACGTGTGTCGGACTCTGTTTTTCTCAACACATGCAACGGAAGTTAAGGTCCTCGTCTGTGTGCTGTCTGCGAGCACAAAAGCAGGTTTTACGTGTATCAGTGCGAGGAAATTTTTGCTGCACAGGTGCGTGGGAGACTGCTTTCAGTGCCTGCAGATGGTGTGCCAAAGAAGGTCTTTCAGTGCATGTGTTAAGAAAAATACATATAACGTAAGTTCTACAATAGTGCAGTACAATTGATTCAGTTGAATCCTTGCATCGATGAGGAAACTTTGGAGCCACCAAGAAATAGATTGACTATTGGTGAGAAAGAAGCAAACCGAACATCTAGAATATCGTATCTGTGAATGATACATATATTAACGGCTTGAAAATTTACAGTAAATTAAGAATGAAGTAACTGGTAGTTTGATAGACTACATTTAGCTCCACCGATAATGGGCGTAGGCTCGATTCGCTTCACACTGTCTATGCAAATCTTGTTTCTGCTTGATAACACGTCCCTAAAACAGAATTTATTCATTTATTTCTTTCCACAATAGGTTCGAATTTCGGAAATGATATTTAGTTGAATAGTGACAGCGATCTATCAAGAACGTATAGGAACCTGATTATAATGTGCATCGATAAGTTCCCAAGCCAATTTTTCAGGGAGATGAATCGTACGCTCTTTGTCTTTAGCAGCCTCAAGTAACCACTTCATAGAGACCCATCTAGCATTTTTATCTTTCACAGGCACTGGAACCTGAAAAGTGCAATGAGAAGTTCAATAATGGGTGAAATAAATGAAAATATATTTCAAAAGATGAGGTAAAACATCAAAATAGGTAATCCAAATCTATAATTGTAACAGAACGCTCGTCCTCTCGAGATTCCATGGGTATGAACAAAACATGGGATATTACAGAGCGCAATTGATCATACCCTATACGTAACTCCGCCTCTCTTTATCGGTACAAGTTTGAGTAGTGGCTTGCAATTTTCTACAGCATTGTGCAGTATAACTTTAGGGTCAACTTCAATGCCCTCTTTTTCTCCAGGCGGTGATTTGTGGTAGCGCTCCAACTGTATCCGTTTTATATTTTCCATTGCTTTTTCCAACAAACTTCTTGCCAATCCTTTCCGCCCATCTTCCATGATATAATTAGTGAATTGTCTAAACAGGGGATACAATACAGAGAATTGTTGAATACGCAAATTAATTTTTTTAAACTTTTGGCCACATTAGGCAAAGACTATTCCCACCTACGGAGTTTTGGTTCAGAGTACTTATTCAATGAGTGAACTACAGATATTAAAAAGGGCCTGAAAACTTTTGTGATAAAACCAAAAATGAGATCAGGAGACACGATGTTAATGAAAAATGGAGTGAATCTTTAAAAACAGAATACTTATGCAAAATTTGGTTTGTCGCAGACAACTCGGGCCACAGTAATCCCATATAAATCAGTTAATTATCGGTGTGCCTATGGAAGCTATAGAAGTTGCTTTTCATAGAGAAATCAATTGGATGAAAAACCTAATTCAAAGTGAAATGGACCTCAGGCTTGGTTGTCTCATAATCCGTTTCCAAGGGGTCTAAGGACTTCACGACCAGGTGTACGTTGCACGTAAAAATCATAGCTTAACGAACGATAACAAATCTCTGGGATATTCTTGAATACTACCGCATTAGTTCGTCGTAGAACACGGAACTGGTCTGATCATTTTCGGCAGCTCTGAAAGGTGTGTGAACCATTTTTTCGGCTTCTTCGGTCCCTTGTAATGCTTCTTGTTCCTCTTTTCTATAAACAGGCTTGAGAAAGTACCGCGGATAAACGCTGTAGTTGTTTTTCAAACCAATTCCTGTCCATCTGAAAATCGAGATCAGATACTCAATCATCTTTACTCAAACTTCATACAAACGGAATCCTTGTGCTCATTTAATCAAGCCCTTGGATTCACCAGCTTTGAATTGTATGTTATTTTTGGGTTTATTTTACAAACAATAGCGAAATGTGATAAAAGAGTTCTCTTACAGCACTGCATGGTAAGTGTAAAAATTTGACAAAACTATTGAAATCAGTTAGGTATATCAATTAGGTATATGAAACTTTGAATCGATTGAATATATCCTTATAAAATTGGAGACCGTTGAGGTTATGATTGAGTAGAGAATTATTTATACAAAGTATTTGAATCGGATTTGTGTATAATCATGCTAAGTAAACGTATAAAGAATTCTAAAACATTTTTAACAGACATTACGGATATACCGAAGACCAACCTGTTTACGGATAGGAAACATTGAACGGGAGATATTTGTCTTCCAAACATGTTGAGGGCCGCCATTTTTGTTCTCCCCACTGGTCGAATTGACGGGATTACGGGAAAAGTGGTTCGAGGTGCGGAGTGTATCAAAGATATGAAATAACAGAGAAACGAATCGGGCGTGAGATCGTAAATCAGACAAATGATTCTTACGCTGAATAATACGTTCGCTAGATTAACAAGTTCTTGTGGAAAGGTCTCCTAAGTCCAAGGGGAGCCTTGACAAGTGGTTTTGTGTACAAGAACGGGACATTTAAAAACTTCAAAATGGCAGAAAACCAAGGGAATTCTTCACATCCAATAAACCAAGGTTCGCCGAGTAGATAGTTGCCGGAAAACCCGATTGAACGCTTTATTGTGACTGCTCCATTCTCGCGGGGCAGCTAATCCTCACTTTCTTCGTCCCGTTATACCTACGAACCTCTTTTTGTCCTGTCCTACAAAATTTCACTCATCTTGACAGCTTCAGACAGATTTTTCTACGTTTCTACGTAATTCTTATTGGACGCGTATTAAGCCTGCAAGTTAAACTTGCATTTAATAGTATTATCATCATTGTCATCGTCATCATCGTCATCATCGTCGTCGTCGTCATCATCATCATCGTCGTCATCATCATCATCGTCATCATCATCATCGTCATCATTATCATTATCATTGTCATTGTCATCGTGATTATCTAGTTGATGTCCGAGGTTAGCAGCACAGGAGCTCCAAGACCAGTGTGCCCAAGCCCAACCCTTGTAGCTCTTGGTGACTTTTGAATCATCGAATAGTATAAGAAAGCCCTTTTAACATTCCAGGAGCTGGACGGAACTTCTTTCAACGACTGGATTTTTTGTCCAACAGCGATATCCAGAATGACATGTCAGGTACTGAACTAGTATATATCACAAATTTTTTTGAACATTAATTTGACAGCTGTGTTGGTCCAAAGATAATTATTGATATTCTGATACCTCTGGATCTTTCAAATTTGTCTATACTTCGAAATCTCTTACAAATGTTAATTCATGTTATACTAATAAATGGCACTATAGTAAATATGATCTGCGAAGGTATGAAGATCCTGGATACGTCCTAAGACTCATGACTCATTGGAATAGGATAGCCTTCTCCATATTCATCAACGTCCGTTAAACAGTTAACCGCCGTAACTGATAACAATCCATTGAAATCTTCCGTTTCACATGTATCCAAGTATATCTATGTACACTTGGCGAGGCTGATTCTGACCCAGAAGTGATCGTTTGGGAATTGAATTATGTTGGTACTGTGAAGTAAACGGCAGCGCGCCTGCCCTGTTCCCAACCGACAATCACTATCTGACTAACTACCCTTGACGTTTTTGACAGACATAAATCTTACCATATTTTTAATAAATAACCTAACCCAAAATCTTAGATCAGCGTAATTATTTCGAAGAATATGTGATTGTCGAATTAGCTGTAAAACTGTGTAAAACAGATGGTGGATATAAGATTTTATCCTACCGTAAATCTCACAGTAAGTTCAATTTAATAATTTCAATAAATAAATACAATGGTTGTGCGACGAGATTCTTTGAGGATGCCTTATCCGGTTTCAAAGGATTGCGGTCGCAGTTGGTACACGTGCTGACTGTAATGATGCCAATGAATTAAGTCATTACGATGTGATTCGATGCAAGGCATGGCATCCCATCGAGCCAGGACCATGGTCGAACTGAAAGCGATGAACTTGCAATGACAAACTACACAGGTTAAAATTCATCGTGATTCGTTCAATAGTTTTAAGATTCATTTTCTCACGTGACAGATACTAGATCATTCGATCATTATTTTAGGGTATCAATATCAAATGCTGATAGTAAAACATTTTCAGTTTATCGACTAGGTGTAATACATAAATCGAACTGTGAAACATGTACTAACTAGATATAGTTAACAAACATATTTTATCATTTCGCAGGGGCTGGACGCAGACAGAAATTAAAGTGTGCAACAACCAGGCATAGTTAACTGGCATAATTTACGCCAAAGCATATTCTCTTTTATAATAAAAATATTAATAGTAATTAGCATCGTTTTCAACACCAATTTACGAATGTGTTGATGAATACATTTTGTTTTAATAATATTATCTAAGTTCATTCTTCCCAGAACTTGGTCATCCTCACTTCAATATGCTGTCATATGATCAAAATGTAAGTTAGCTTTATGAAAATTATTCATTTTAGAGGCACAAAAAGCTTAAAATACAATATTGAACTATATATCGGTAGGTGCGTCGAAAAGTATTACACCTCAGATTAACGCCACAAACTATGACACCTCAAGTTAAGTTGAGAACAGAAAATATGACATGTCGGGATAAAGTTGGAAGCCATGACATATCGCCCACGCTTGAAGAAATATGGCAACGCTGTATTCAATCATAATTAAAGAAACGCACAAAAAGATGAGTGGTCAGTGACCGTTTGCAGAAACGTCTGAAAATTAATCAACAGGTATAATATTACCGAAAAGTATCTCGTTATACTATAATATTATAATATAATATAATATAATATATAATATTATAATATAATATATAATATTATAATATATAATATATAATATTATAATATATAATATATAATATTATATTATAATATAATACTTTTTTACTATGACTTTTCGGTCATATTATACCTGTTGATTAATTTTCCTACGCTTCTGCAAATGGTCACTGACTACTTATCTTTTCGTGCGTTTCTTTAATTATGATTGAAAACAGCATTGCCATATTTCTTCAAGCGCAGGCGATATGTCATGGTTTCCAACTTTATTCCGACATGTCATAGTTTCTGTTCTCAACTTGAGGTGTCATAGTTTATGGCATTAATCTGAGGTGTAATGGTTTTGGATGGCAATCTGAGGTGTAATAGTTTTGGACGGTAATCTGAGGTGTAATAGTTTTGGGCGTTAACTTGAGGTGTCATGGCTTGTGGCGTTAATCTAAGGTGTAATACTTTTCGACTCACGTACCGATATAACGTGGGGCTCGCAAATAGAACGAAAGATAATCAGATGGAATTGAAGATAATGGGTCTTGGGTATCTTCTTAACTGAAGGTCTGATACGCTCAAATGAACATACATAAATGGAATTTATGACCAAGTTATGTATTTATTACAAACACATTATTAAAATTTACAGTAGCTCGGGTTCTTAGACTTTTATCACTCCAATAATGAAGTTGAAAACGAACGTATTTCGGCATTACAAGTCCATCGCTTTGAGTTCGACAATAGTCCTGGCTCGATGGGTTGCTGTGCGATTCATCGAATCCCATCGTTATTACTTAATTCACTAGCATCATTACAGTCAATACGTCCACGAGCTGCGACCGCGACCCTTTGAAACCGGGTCAAGAATCCACAAAGAATCTTGTTGCACAATCATTGCATTCGGTTATCAGAGTTATGAAATCGAACTTACCGTAAGATTTATGATGGAATAAAATCGAATACCATCATCCGTTTTGCACAGTTTTACCGCGAATTCAACAATCACGTATTTTTCGAGATAATTACGCTGATCAAACGTTTCTGGGTTAGGTTATTAGTCATAAATATGGTTATGAATTATGCCTGTCAAAAGCGTCAAGAGTAATTAGTCAAGGCAGGGCCGCTGCCGTTTACTCTACGCAACACAATTCAATTTCCAAACGATCACTTCCAGGTCAGAATCAGCCTCGCCAAGTGTTTGTTAAACAAAAGATTTCAACGGATTGTAATAGTAAACTTAATGGTAATAGTCGATGTTGTGTTCGTATAGACTTGGATATAAATGAATGAACAAAAACAAGCTTCTCTTCTTCTTCTTCAAGCTTCTCATCTTTCAGCAGGTTTCAGTATTATTTCGAGACTAGTTCAGTTCAATTATCTCGTTTATTCATAGAGAAAAATGTATTTCCAATGTGAACTACTTTTCTAATCGTCTTGTGTAAGGCCCCATCCAAACTGCTCAACTGAAAATTATATTGCTCGGTGTAAATCTTTTGCATACTTTGCCTATGGATCTGTCTAAAAAAATTGAGAATTTGTAATTTTGTATGTACATTTTTTCTTTATAGAAGTGTGATACGGAAGTCTAGTATAATTCATCAATCATTCTTGCATGAAGAGTCAAAAGGATAATAAAAATTACAAGTTCTCAAACTTTCTTAGATGGATCCATGCGGATCCATGTATGAAAAAAATTCATAACTAACATTTTAACTTTCGGTTGAGCTGTGCCACTGGAATTTGCACAAAACCAGAAAAAAAGAATTCCACATACCACGTTCAAAATGCATATTTATCTGTAACTAAAGGAGATAAATTATGCCATAAGATGACCAAATAAATAGAATACGTTCAAACTTTACTGTTTTCACAAGGTACAGCATCAAAATATTTCAATATTCCTAGACCTCAAGGTCTGTTTATAGCCTGTTTTAGCCCTGCTTTTTAATCGATATAGTATTTTTTTTTTCACCAAACGACGGCTCTCATTCCTTTATGTGGTAAAATTGAAACCGAATTACAGTAATTTCTGCAGCAATCTCGTGATAATATTCATTATCATGATATGATAATATGATAATATGATAATATTCATTAGTTGAGAGAATTTAATTTCCTTTTCTGTTCTAGGGGGGAAGAGAGAAACATTGAAGATTAATCTAGGATCTAGTTTATCTTTCTCAAATTCCATAAACTCAACGCACTCTAACTCCAGCAGTATGTCAGCATGCCAACCGTTGCCGTAAGTAACACGAGCTGGCTCTTCCTGGGCCAAGATTTTGAATTTTCTGTCGTTTTTCCCGCTTCCAGTGTGAACTCAGATGAGAAAGTAGATCAAATTTTAAACCATTGATGCTTACCGTTTAGCAGAAACATGATAATCAATTTTCCCATTTTTAACAGATAGAGTATTGCGACGTTCTAATTAGCAAATTGGCTAACTCCACTTTTTTTCGAAAATCGTTTTTTTGTATTTTCTGTTGAGAAATAATTATTTAAGAGAAATCAATACACAAGAACGATTTTCGAAAAAAAGTGGAGTTAGACAATTTGCTAATTAGAACGTCGATTGTCTTTTATCTTATCCCTCCAGCCCAGAATAAAAATATTTACTACCCTACGTGTATATAAAAAAAGTTGTTCCAATGTTCTAAACAGTCGTATCTGCGTATGTTGCCGCCCCCCTTTCATGCACGCTCGAGCTTTGCTCCCACGACGACCGCGTCGGCTCGACGATCGAGAATTGTTTCGCTCTCTTTCTACTTTGCCGTCGGAGTTTCAGATTTTTTGACGCCACTTTAGAGCGCGAAAAATCGTTATATACGTCCTTAACAAAGTTCAAGAGAGGATTTTGAAATCGCATAATATAACTTTCTAAAAAAAGAAGAATACCTATATATAATGACTTAATTTAGAGACTTTCATATTTACTACGAAGATTCAATTCTTCAAATTGAAAATACGATTACTTCGATAAACCCTTCGTAGATACACTATAATTTGCGCACCTCCCTAGATACACATGGGTCTTCGGTTTCCTACCGTTTTTTATCATGCTTAGACTTGTTCAAAAAATCTGAAAAAATTCAAGAGAGTAGTTTGAAATCTATAGAAAGAGAGCATGCATTGGGTTATGGATGAAAATCTGGGGGTAAGAACCCAACAGACGGCCTAACCGTCGGAACCTATCGATTAATAGAAACGGGCTGGACGCCAAAGACCCATGTGTGTCTACCGAGGGTTAAGGCATGATAATTTTTTGAAAACATTATGATTGCAAACATTTATTTTTCGCTCCGTTGTGTTGTGACTCACGTGCGCTGAGGCGCGTGGCAACATAGACAGAGGACGAAATAAATCGCATCGAGAGCCGGTTGCGCTCGAGAGTGGGGGAACATCATTTCCAAGAAAAATACTCCCCTACAGTCCCAAACGTGGCAACCTACGCAGAAGCGACTGTATGAAAAAAGTCTATTATTTTGTAATATAGTATTCATAGATCGGTTCAAAAATGAACCACGATTTTGTTGCTTATTGTGATTGTGGTACCTTATTATATGAAAATAACTCTCGCAAAGAATGGAACCTGGTAGAAATTTTTTACTACTGCCTGTACGCAGTTGAATTATCAAAAAGAGCCCTTTTCTAGCAATTTCAAAATGCATATATCGCAGAACCCTTTGGTGTCTTTATTTGTAATTAAAAAGTTTTTGCAAAAACTCTAACTATACGATTTTGTTGATCAATTTTCTATGGATTTTGTTTTTTCACTAACTATAGGTTTCACTATCTATATATTAGGAGGAATACACGGGTTGAGAAATTGACTTCCGGAGCAAACTACGTGTGCTGGTAATGTATCCCTAAGGTGGTAATATGAAAAAATATTATGAGACAATAGCCAGCCAGTTTTGAGAAAAAATGCTGCAAAGTTTCCATAGTACCTTATACAGGGTCACCCAAGACCCCCGAACCGGAAGGAATAGGTGAATTCCTCGTTGGATTTTCAGACGAAATTTCCTTTTCGAAAACTTCGTCCGATCAACGGTGTCCAAGTTATTAAAGATTAAGAGTAGCCAATCAGCGCCTCGCTTTAGGTCCGTGCCAGTGCCGGGTCAATAGTGAACGGCGGGCAGGGCCCGTGGTTTATTTTACATTTGGCTACTTTCTTCTTCACTTTACGATCGACGCGTATTATTATTATTATTATTATTATTATTATTATTATTATTTTTTTTTTTTTTTTCCTACCAGACCGTAGTTCTTACGTGTCCAGGTTGACCGGACCGTAGTTTTCGGTGTCCAGGTCGACTGCACCTTAGTTTTCGATGTCCAGGTCGACCACACCGTACAAATTCATAAATTTTCAATCCCATGGTCAATTTAAAAATAATAATAATAATAATAATAATAATAATAATAATACGCGTCGATCGTAAAGTGAAGAAGAAAGTAGCCAAATGTAAAATAAACCACGGGCCCTGCCCGCCATTCACTATTGACCCGGCACTGGCACGGACCTAAAGCGAGGCGATGATTGGCTACTCTTAATCTTTAATAACTTGGACACCGTTGATCGGACGAAGTTTTCGAAAAGGAAATTCCGTCTCAAAATCCAACGAGGAATTCACCTATTCCTTCCGGTCCGGGGGTCTTGGGTGACCCTGTATATCATAAAGTGTTGGAAAACTTTCAACCGGTTGAGTGGCTGAGGCAATCGCATCCCAGTTTCATAAGTCGGAGGTCTCATATTCGATTCCTGTACCACAATTATTTTTTCCTTTTTTTTCGAATAATTAAGTTGCCCATTTTACTTAACAACTAGAGGCACTTCCCCTGTACGCTTCGCGCCCGTCTATTTTTTCTTTTCTTTTGTAGACAAAAAAATATCAATCAATTACTCACAATGAGTAATAAATTATGGTGAATTCACGGAGAACAAAACAGACATACCAAAAACCCGATGGTATGCAACCCAAAATGGCATTATGCTACTCATCACTCTCATCTTTTTTTGCCAAGATCTTTTTATACACCATGAATATTCGTAAGTGCGCACCATAAGACTCCCAATTATAGGCAATTCATAGTACAGGCCTGCACATTAATAGCGTACACAAAAAAATCAGCGTCATGTAACATGAACTAAACTCCACTAGCGTCCCCCCTCATCCTCTTTGGAGTCACCATGCGCCCACAGTCGATATTCAGTAGACCTCATGCGCCATCTGCTTGGAATGCAACGGATAAACGAATTGTTAATCATTGTTGCGTTGTGTGTTGGGCACGCATACGCTCGTTCCGCGAAAAAGCGTCTGCTCGTTGACTGCTTGGGGGGTGGAGTGGGAACCACGATACGCGATGAAAAAATCCAACCGTAGCTATGTTCATGTACACACCATTAATGTGCAGGCTTGTACAATCTAAGTGGATTCTTCTTTATTTTTTTATAAAATCCCATCAATGAAGCTCGTTCAAATCTGCTCAGAGTGTAACTTGTACAGGCCTGCACATTAATGATATATACATGAACATAGCTGCGGTTAGATTTTCAAATGGTGTAGCGTAGTTCCAACACACAACGCAACAATGATTAACAATTCCTTTATCCCTTGCATTGCAAGCAGATGGTGCATGAGGTCTGCTAAATATCGACGGTGGGCGCATGGTGACGCCAAAGAGGATGAGGGGTGACCACGGTCTTACATACAGGTCTGGAAGCTAGGCTAATTTTTGGTGGTGGGGGTAGTCCCGTTAACAGTACCAGTTTTTGCGGTTCTCAGTGTGACCGTGAGGGTCGTCGCGATCTAGGAGTCTTTTTGAGGCGCATGCGCACTCATTTTGTGAGACAAAAGATATGGCCTTAGTCATTGAAAATTACTCCTAGATCGTTGCGCTCCATACGGTCAGGAAGTGAAGTACAAAAACGAGTAACGTTAGTCGACCCTTCCCCCACCACCGGAGCTTCCAGACCTGTATGTAAGACCGTGGGGGTGACGGTAGTGGAGTTTAATTCATGTTACATGACGATGATTTTTTTGTGTACACCATTAATGTGCAGGCCTGTACTATGAATTGCCTATAACTGGTGCGCATCCACGAATATTCAAGGTATATAGAGAGATTCATTAGAATAAAGTGAAAACAAAACAATTTTTACCATGTTTTTTTTCATAGAAAGCTCTTTTTAAACATTCACTATTTCATTCTTTTTTTTTTTCCTGAAGAAGATTCTTTTGAAAAACTCTTTCATTATCCTTGCACATTTTAGTAATTAAATTAAAGTATTCACGTATTATTTTCCACGAAATGTCCGGTACGAAATGAAATTCGGAACATAGCAGTAAGTAACTGATCTGAAAAATATTTGCTTCGAGGCTATGGCGACGACCTGGTCACGTGCAGCTGTTTCTGAATAAAAAGGATCTGGCAGGTCTACACCTGCGGTATCTTGGTGAGCCCACTGACGAAACATCTTTCGTTCTGCATGCTCCTATGATGATTACCATGCTCAATGTTGGGTCATGTACTCCATAAGTTTGAATAAACGTTGAGGCTTTCATTGTGAATATTATCCCGGCGTTTTATTTATTAGTCGTTTGCATGAGAAAATGCCTGCCCTTCTCCACACAGAATGTTCATTGCACAATAGAATGTAAATACTTTAATTTAATTGCAAAAATGTGCAAGGAAAATGAAAAAGTTTCATGAAAGAAACTTTCTCAGGAAAAAAAAGAAATAGTGAATGTTCAAAAAGAGCGTTTTTTTTTTAAATCGTACATTGTTTTATTTTTACTTTGTTTAAATAAATTATTGAATAAAATGCACAAATTAGTTATTTGAAAAAGAAGGTACAAAACATCATGGTACGGGAGTCCAACGCGAAACCTCGACTTATAAAACTGGGACACCACCGCCTCAGTCACTCGACCAGTTGAAAGCTTCCAACACTTTATAGTATGGTACTATGGTAACTTCGCACCGTTTTTTTCTCTAAATTGGCTGGCCATTGTCCCATAATGTTTTGTCATATTACCACCTTGAAGACACACTACCACCACACGTAGTTTGCCCCTGAAGTCAATTTCTCGACCCATACATTCCGCTTGTGAGTTTTTCACTAAAAATGTCAGAGTTTCAGAGTGATAGACTGTTTTATTTCATTGTCAGTGCGCACTAGAAGTGGTAGAAATGATAAAAAAAGTCAATGTATGTCGTGCAAACTGTATCTTGGCAAACCTTGGTACCTGAAGCAGCAGTGCATAGAAGAACGCTTTATGTGGCACAACATTTTTGTGGCTACTCTGATTGTACTTTGGATCTTCTGATTATTCCAGTCAGTGTTGTAGCTATAGGGAGCACAAGGAGCGCCACGCTCCAGGCATAAGCCACCACTGACCATTTTTAGGTTTTTTCTTTCAATTTTTCTAAAGTTTTTGAAATTATCTGCAATGCAAAAGTAAGTCTGATGTTGAGGGGGAGTTTTGAAATATCTGCTCCAGAGCGCCAAACGCCTAGCTACGCCATTGATTGCAGTGTACATGAACTTACATAGTTATGTAAATTATTGTGGTCCATTGTGTCAGTACACAGACTTATTTTACTCAAATAATTTCAGCCAATTTTGGTTTAACAAATAAATAATTTAATGAGTAGGAAAAACGAGTTCTACAAAACATTACTCTGAATAATAGGTTGTCTCGCCCTAGCTTGCCTTTACCTTTGCCTAAATTGCCTATCAGGCCTAGGCCGGTGGCACAGCAAGAATTTCTCCCAGACAAAGCCAGGTAATATGCTTTGATATATAAGTAAATGCTTTAATGGAATGTACAACGACGTTTATATCACATTTCTGTGTGTATGAGGTATTATTCCAGGGAGAAATTGCGGATGTGTCAATCCATGCAGAGCACGGGAAAACTGCAATTATCTCCTGATACGATATACGACTTCACCAGCGAGGATCTGCAAGATTTAGGAGAAATTGGACGAGGAGGTTTTGGTACTGTAAATAAGATGATTCATAGGATAAGCAATACCGTCATGGCTGTGAAGGTGAGGAATATATTTCAGACACCATATTCATTTTTACCATAATTATCCTCGATTTTTGAAGAAGCGAATTGGCCCTGAGGGGGAAATTTATTTTGCTACAAATAACACAAAAGTTGTAAACATTAGGACCAGATAATATGTTGATAGATTCAGTGTGAAATAGTGATGTTCTTTACTCTTCAGAGGATTCGCTCGACTGTGGACGAGAGAGAACAGAAACAACTTTTAATGGACTTAGAAGTTGTCATGAAGTCCAACGAGTGTCCCTGCATCGTGCAATTTTATGGAGCTTTATTTAAGGAGGTAGGTATCTAATTTTCACATAGAATTATTTAAGTTCATCTATTTTTCATATATTTGTTGAAAAAACTTTTTTTTATCACACCTGGATCGAAAGTTTGCTTTCGAACCCTATTTTCAGGGGCAAATGTGTCACTTACTCTCCCGGTTGAATGTTTTAATAAATTAGTACGCATGCGCTGCAAACTTTCTGATGCCATATAGTTAGAGTTTGTCATGACAACTTAACAGCTATTATCGATGACGCGATTTGACGTGTGCTAATTTATTTCAATTTCTTAATAAAAAAATTCTAACGATTAATTTCCCCATTCAAATAAATAAAAATCTGGAAATGAATAAGAATAATAAGAATAATTGATAAGAATTATTTTTAATAAATAATTACACTTGATAATAACAATTAATAATAATAAATAGTTGAATAAACTTTTTTTTATAAGTTTTCGAATTTTATTTCTTCATCATAATCGTCTGTTTGTTCTTAAGTATTAAGTATAAGTATATATATTTTTCATTTATTATTGTTAATAATTAATTGATTTATTTTACACTTTTTAAATGCGACGTGAGGAGAGTTTATTGTTAAGGAGCAATAATTTCATTTTCGATTTGCTTTCATTTGAATGTTTTTTAGCTGTTGATTTTTTTTTGGTCGGTCTTTGATACAAAATTTTCGATATTACGGAACGGTTTTCTCAATTGATCATTTTTTTTTAAAAGATCCAAAAATTTATTTTTCTTGAAATGTCTTTGAATTTTTATTCGTCATCGATTCTTCTTTTGAGTCAGCTGCTGAGACGCTTTGTTCAGCTTCAAGACTGAGAAGTTCAATATTAGGAGGAACTTCAGTTGGAGCTTGTTGGAAATAGTATTCAAATTTATGTAGTGTAAGTGCCACCCAGTGTGTAAGCTCTAAAATCGCTCTTGTACGATTGTACTCATTAGTTAGCTAAGAGCATTAAAGCAATAAACACGTATTCAATCCTTCAGAGCTTAATAGCTAATGGATGGTTCTTCAGCCACAGGTTCTTCTGACATTAAAATTTGATTGTAAATTTTTCTATTGTTTGTTAATGAATTTTCTATGTATCCTTTCGCTATCGTGCTTGACCTCCATCATCCAAGTTGTTTGATCGCAGTCAAATTTGCCCCACAATTCTCAAGTAATGTCGCAGCAGTACGACGAAAACAATGACCAGTGAATCGTTCAGGATTCTCTAGACTTAAATAGCTAGCAATAATTTTGGGCATTTCACTAATTTCATTTTTTCCAATGACTTGGCGAAAGAACTTTCCTTTTTGGTAATTATTGAAAAATCTTCATATCTCTATATCGGTTGGTCTGAGTAAAATGTACTTTTTGACTGTTCTGTAGAACTCTTCGCCAATTACAAAATTGCGGGGATAATAGTTTTTTGTGTCTTCATATCAGTTATAGTATCATAAATAATATTCTACTTGGTCAAGACAGCTCGAGGGTAAGGGTACAAGGGTACACCTTCATCACATTTGACGAATTGGAATACAGCTCCAGTGTGATAAAAAATTGTATATTATTTATAATATTATCACTTGACTTCCATAGGGAGACTGTTGGATTTGCATGGAGTTGATGGACACGTCTCTGGACAAATTCTATAAGTTCATCTACGAGAGATTAAATGACAGGATACCTGAAAGTATCTTGGGAAAAATAACAGTGGCTACTGTGAAAGCGTTGAATTATCTCAAGGAAAAGCTCAAAATTATTCATCGCGATGTAAAGCCTAGCAACATATTGCTGGATCGTCGTGGCAATATCAAACTCTGTGACTTTGGGATTTCTGGACAATTAGTCGATTCTATTGCTCGAACACGAGATGCTGGCTGTAGGCCGTATATGGCTGTGAGTAAAAATCCAAGAGCTGTTTCACACAATTCTTTCCAACTCCATGTGAGACACAACAAAATAATTTACTCCGAGTTTTGGTGTTTATAAAATTTTGTGAATCGTATTTTAAAGCCTGAGAGGATAGATCCCCAACGAGCCAGAGGCTACGACGTAAGGAGTGACGTATGGTCGCTGGGTATAACACTGATGGAAGTTGCCACAGGATGTTTTCCTTATCCAAAATGGAATTCCGTTTTTGAGCAGCTGTATCAGGTCGTACAGGGAGAACCTCCGCGTTTGTCTCCCAACGAGAATGGAAATCGTTTCACAATGGATTTTGTAAATTTTGTCAACACATGGTAATAAAACAAGATAAGATAAGTTAACGGCAAAAGCGCGTAGATTAAGTTGTATATGTCTGAAGCATTTTACTTCTATGTTGCAGTTTAATCAAGGAGGAGACTCAGCGACCCAAGTACAATAAGTTGTTGGAACATCCGTTCATACGAAAAGGCGAAGAGGCGAAGATAGACGTGGCCGCGTATGTCAGCGGAGTATTGGACAGTATGACCAATAACGGGGTGACACCATTCACCACAAATCAGCCTTAAGAAATGCATTCCATGGTCCTACGTAAGAATAACGTAGATATGGTGGGTTCCGCTTGGAATATAGTTTTACGCAAGACCCCCCCTATGCCCCCTTTCCAGCCCCCCCCTTCCCGTTCGCCGCTCCGTGATAGAGGACTTTCACACCAAGATACTTCGTAGCGAGTAGGAGGTACACGATATTCAAATTATCAATTAGAACAGAAACAGAGAAGTCAGATAATAG
Organism: Rhogogaster chlorosoma; assembly: GCA_944452935.1. Taxonomy (NCBI): domain Eukaryota; kingdom Metazoa; phylum Arthropoda; class Insecta; order Hymenoptera; family Tenthredinidae; genus Rhogogaster; species Rhogogaster chlorosoma. The sequence continues at coordinate 15,437,659 of OX101803.1, read as the reverse complement.
CATAGATACTTTCCTACAAGAGACTCACCAGAGTTGCACAGTTGCGCATATACCTCCTCAATAAATATTAGATATCATCTCCAGAACGATCCGTAGCTCTTGTAATATTGAAATTAATCCTCAAATTGTTGTGAATTGTATATATATTGTTTAATGTTTTAATTCCATGTTTTATATGCATATGACTTGGAAATAGTTCGCCAAAACAGTACAAAGTACCTAATTGCTCGTTCTGGCGATTTTATTAGGACAAGCTTATACCAACGTTAAAATACTGTACTGTAAGAATAATAAATAATTAATTGCAAATCGTACAATGCGACCTCATTATCCCAATAAATTATCCCCGTAAAGATTTTCGCCTATAACTATTATCATACATCCCAAAATGAGTTTTTCTTAACCGAGTACGCAAAATAATACATTCCTGCACTTATTTGGGTCCGCGGAATCGATTTTTTGATAGAGTATCAGTAAATTACGCCAATACATACTTGTTTTCCGGCCGTAAAGTGGGACTTTACGGATCATCGCAAGAAACTACTTTCAATTGTGTACTCGACATATACTCTATCGTAAAATAATATTCGCGCCTTGGCCGTAAAGTCGCACATTACGGCCTTAGCACGAAAACTACTATTGCGCACTCATTTAGGAAAAATAGAATACTTTGCGTACACGTTGTGTAATGTACTATTTCTACACAGCGTGCGCAGTTTGATTTTACGCACGATATCGAAAAGTATACTATTGAGATGTCACAGAAGTGCCCTCAATATAGAAATGTTCGATATAGATATAATATGCCACACCAGGGTAGCGATTCTGGATCTTTTCATGTTTATAGCGACCGTGCTATAATGCAGATAGCGACCGTTTATAGCGACTGCTAGCGAGCGCCGACGCAACGTTTTGCATAAAATCTGAGGGCTGCTAGATGACGAATGGAATAATGATAAACGCGGGGCCTGTTCATGAGGCTAGCGCTTGTAGCCAATGAGAACACTCTATCCGTGTTCGTTCGGGTGAGAGTTTTGTTACTCTATCGCTTCGAAATACTCTATAGTGTGTTCTTCTTCAACAATTTTGCGCGAAAAGTTTAAATTGATGTAAACCACTATTTAGTGGGACAGCATAGAATTTATGAGTGAATATGAGGTAAGTACGTAATTCTGCCAGTTAACTAATTATTTTTATGCGGGAACAAATATTGTAGCAGCATGTAGTATTAATATTTAGCAAATATTATACAGTAGCGTTAATATATTATTTACCTTTACTGACTAGAGGGAGACTGGCCTATACTAAAAATAGTAAAACATAGTTTATCATTTTTTAAAGGTGTAGAAAAGGTCCAATTAACAAACGCCCATGTCAAGTTGTGTAGTTGTTGTAGTTTATTGAAATTTAAGCCTCTCTCTTTAAGTTTTAATTCTCTGTGACCCCCTGCCCTGTAACTGCATAACGGAGTTTCATAAATCAGACAAGAATCATACAGGTACATTAACACATCATATAAATATTTAACCAATGACCTTTATTGTGTATTTATTGTATTCTCGCTGATGTTGACATTATTATAACATTGAAATGATTGTATTGCAGCAGTATTCGTATACGATATATAATTTTTTCGATTTTTTCGATTTACCTTCACCAACACAATCAATTTGATAAAGTATTAAACTATATTTTCCATACAAATCCATCAAGGCAACTATAAATTTTACATAACTGTTGTATCATTTTCTATCAAATCATACATTTACATGACCATTTTCAAATGCCCTGACTTTTCCTTGATTTCCCTGATTCGCCTGACCCAGAGTGGCCACCATGTCATTAATCACCGAATTATCAATATACGCATTATAAAAAAAATCTAAACTATTTTGATTTCAAGAAACCTATTGAAGTAAATTATTTTATTCATCGTAGATTGACACTCAAAGTTTGCGTGAAGCTGATGTCACCACTTGATGTTGCCTATAACTCTGCTTCCGGTGTCTTCAATAATGATACTCAATAATATGTTGATCTTTCACTAGGGTAATCCGTAATTTGCTCAAATTCTATTTATATTGATCACATGTGCTAAAGTGTCTCTAAAAGCGTTTGAAAAAAAGTACCCGAAGTTGGAGCCTCCTAGCTCAATTATAAGTACTTCGGTAAAGCTGTCGAATTTCACCATTTGAAAAACGTGCGATTACTTTTGACACTCAGAGTTGAGCTACGAGGCTGAAAATTCGGTTACTTTTATTTTCCGGAGACTTTTCAGCCCATGGGAGCTATAAAACAGAAACTTGACCAAATAAAGGACCACCCAATTCTTCACACACACAGCACCTACAAAACATACAATATTTAGTTGGCTCACAATCAGAAATGATAATTTATTACAGTATCTTTGATTTTATATACTAAACATTTCCATTACTACCATAATTTCCATTATCTAAGCTACAATAGCACAAATTTGTGTTAGTTGTGCTTAAGTTTCACAGACATCCGATAACATCTATTTTGTCATCGATGTGATTAGCAGTCGTTGAGCATATATAGGTACATATGTATACATATTGCATAATCCATCGTCACGCTATGAAGTTTATCTCATTGAATCTCCAGTGTAGTGAAGCCGTTAGCTTCGTCTAATTCATCATGTACCTTCAGCTTGATCCAACAGTCCATTCATCAGCAGCTATCTATAGGTTAATTTACTTCTTGTGATTATTGTATCTCAAAAATTAATTCATCCAATGAACGGTATCTGTGTAACACCATGAGTGATTTGAAATTAAACATCGCAGTATGCGGTCTGATTAAATAATGAATCAGAATCATCGGGTACAAAGTTCAACCACCACAATCATGATCCATAAAGCATCCACATGAGCGGTAACCTTTGGCGGTACCGATATTCTCGTATAACCTCTGCTGGATGAATTTCACATTTACCACGATAGTTGATGATTTCAAAATCGTACTGAATTACGAAAATGAATTAAACGTTAGATAACAACGTGTTCGCACTACATGTCAAAGTTATATTTCAAATTTAATCGCATAATAATAATATTGATTTGAAAGGTTGAAAATTGCCACTTTTATGTCACATAAACACAGGGTATATAGATAGCGACCGGTTCATAGCGATCGGCATAGGCGCTACCCGTTTTAACGCCACCCTCCGAAAGCGTGAATAGCCGATCGTGGATATAGCGCCTAAAACAAGCTACATATACTTGGCCCCTCATCTGTCTCGATTCGATCGATTCTTGTTTTAATCGTTTGTTGGTCGTTTGCTGGTGTTTGATAGTGCTTTTCCAACGTTTGATAGTCAACGGATAACCCGGAAAGATTAAAAAAAAATTGTGTGGCAGAAATTTCCCCCTCTTCTACCCCGATTAGATTAATTGTTGTTTTAATCGATTGTTGGTCGTTTGCTGGTGTTTGTTGGCGTATTCGCGACGTTTGATAGTAATCCGTTAATTAATAAAAATTAAAACGAAACAGCCTTTGGGATTTCGTCAAGTCAGCCCCCCATTAGCGTTAATTATTATCAAATTCGATTTCCCACACGTGCAATCGTTTGTTGGTCGTTTGCTGGTGTTTGATAGTGCTTTTTCAACGATTGATAGTCAACCTTAGAGCATATAGACCTGGAGGGAGCATGCGATATCTTTCCCACAAGTGGAAAATGGCAAGGAGACAGACATAGTAACAGTACATTCTCTCTCTGTCTTGGAGGACCTGATTGGTCGGTACATTTTGGTCACGTGACCAGTAAAATCCGTACTAAGCACGTCGGGGTGCCCCGTATGTACATACATACATAGAGTGCAAACTCATTTTTTCACAATTGCGCGTCGCTGGTGCGGGCGCCCGATTCATCGTGTCACGCTCCTGGCGTAGAAAGAGACAGGTTGTACTGTTACTATTTCTCTCTCTGTCGGGCCACTTTTCGCCGAGAATGCTCCCTCCAGGTCTATATGCTCTAAGTAGTCAACCAATATTCCGGAAAAAACTAAAACAGATCTATGGTAAAGATTAGCCCTCGGGAATTATTGAATCCTTGGGAATTTCTCCTGGAGCGGGTCTTTCCCCAGATGGCTAGTGAAAAGCAATTGCAAGTATTCGTATTTAGGGAATACTTTGCCACGATCAAACTCAAGTGCAATCGTCAGCTGAGCCCGACCGCTATTGGTTGTTGACGCAAAGTTGTCCTGCTTAGGCAAATGAAATTTTATTGTCCAATGAAGTTGCACGTGGTCTTGGAAAAATATCTAGGGGTAAATATCTAGGGGTTGTGTCCCTAGATATTTGTTCAAGATCAGATGCAGCTTTTTTGTACGAAAAAATTTCATTGGTCTGAGTAGGATAACTTTGCGTGCGTTTTCCAATTCGAGCACTGTGCGACACAGTAATGCGCACTTAGCGATATGATTGGCCATTTCTGTTAGATCCAACTCATCCAGCCAATCACATCGCTTAGTGCGCAGCACTGTGTCGCACAGTGCTCTAATTGGAAAACGCACGCAAAGTTCATAGACTTAGAGAGATAGACTGAGCGATCCCATAAGAGGCACTGAAGCTAACATTTAAAAGACAGAGATATGTCGGGAGTACTCCTCTCTCTTTTCAATTGGCGTCATGGTGGGAGACAACGGAGCAGTGGAAGTGGAACAGCCACCACTGCTTCTCCTCATTCTCCTCTATTGCCTCAATCCCCACCACAAATATCGTCAGACAGAGAGAGGAGTACTCCCGACATATCTCTGTCCTTTAAATGTTGGCTTCAAGCGGCCCATAAGAGCGCTCAGTCTATCTCTATAAGTCTATGGCAAAGTTATCCTACTCAGACCAATGAAATTTGTTCGTACAAAAAGCTGCATCTGATCTTGAACGAATATCTAGGGACACAACCCCTAGATATTTTTCCAAGACCACGTGCAACTTCATTGGACAATCAAATTTCATTTGCCTAAGCAGGACAACTTTGCGTCAACAACCAATAGCGGTCGGGCTCAGCTGCCGATTGCACTTGAGTTTGATCGTGGCAAAGTATTCCCTAAATACGAATACTTGCAATTGCTCTTCACTAGCCATCTGGGGAAAGACCCGCTCCAGGAGAAATTCCCAAGGATTCAATAATTCCCGAGGGCTAATCTTCACCATAGATCTGTTTTAGTTTTTTCCGGAATATCGGTTGACTATCAATCGTTGAAAAAGCACTATCAAACACCAGCAAACGACCAACAAACGATTGCACGTGTGGGAAATCGAATTTGATAATAATTAACGCTAATGGGGGCCTGACTTGACGAAATCCCAAAGGCTGTTTCGTTTTAATTTTTATTAATTAACGGATTACTATCAAACGTCGCGAATACGCCAACAAACACCAGCAAACGACCAACAATCGATTAAAACAAGAATTAATCTAATCGGGGCAGAAGGGGGGGAAATTTCTGCCATACAATTTTTTTAAAATCCTTCCGGATTATCCGTTGACTATCAAACGTTGGAAAAGCACTATCAAACACCAGCAAACGACCAACAAACGATTGCACGTATGGGAAATCAAATTTGATAATAATTCACGCTAATGGGGGGCTGACTTGACGAAATCCCAAAGACTGTCTTGTTTTAATTTTTATTAATCAACGGATTACTATCAAACGTCGCGAATACGCTAACAAACACCAGCAAACGACCAACAAACGATTAAAACAAGAATCTATCGAATCGAGACAGATGAGGGGCCAAGTATATGTAGCTCCTAAAACAAACGTAATACAGTTATATAGCGCCCGGGCGGAATGGTAACTATCTAAGTAGGTGCCGCTCTTGACGCTTGTAATATGCGGCATAAGGGTTCCCGCCTTCCGGCACATTTCCCGCCAAAATTGGCATCGAGATGAAACTACGAATGCAGGCTGTTCATTGGCTACAAGCACTAGCCTCATGAACAGGCCTCGCGTTTATCATTATTCCATTCGTCATCTAGCAGCCCTCAGATTTTATGCAAAACGTTGCGCCGGCGCTCGCTAGCAGTCGCTATGAACGGTCGCTATCTGCATTATAGCACGGTCGCTATAAACATGAAAATATCCAGAATCGCCGCCCAGGATGTCAAATACGAAATATTTTGTCGACAAAGTGAGTCTCATTTACGGAACGCAAACAGGTGAAATATGTTTTCCCAAAACGAGCCTGTAGTTCCACAGGGTACGTGCTTTTTATCTTGAGTGCAAGGTGTTCTCATATCGTGAAACAGGTTGGGTGCTTTCCATTTACATGACTTTTGTGTCGACTCGTGTCAACTCGTGTCGACTCTCGAAAACGAATAAATGGAACATCGTTCAACTTGCATACTCACCATTCTAGCAGAGTCTTCCCGAGTCGACTTGTGTCGCCGACACACGGCGACACAAATCGAATGGAAAGCACTTTAGGCGACACAAGTCGACTTGTGTCGACTTTAGTCAGTAAATGGAAAGCACCCAGTGCCGTTTACACGCACCTTAACACCGGTTTTCACTATATCGGATGTTACAAAACCGGAATAAGAATGCCGTGTAAACGTAGTCATAGATCGGTTTCAACAGAAATTTCTATATCATTATTTGAATCTGGCGCTCAAATTGACAAATCTACTACAAGTAATATGGCTGCCACACGGCTTCAATTCGGCACAAGAATTTTACACACGGGATACGCCATTCAGTGATCTTTAGTCAATGCCCGTAGCCATCGCCGCCTGGTCATAACCGCAAAGTAAATTTCGGTGCAAGAACTTGTTTATGTTTGTTTATATTATTATTCAGTTACTGTTTTAAAAAATCGCAAAAAATAATGGTGCAATGTGTATCCCCAAAAAGCACCTCTGGTGCAAAAACCTTTCGCCAAGTACATTATTATGACACCCACCTACACTTGGCGAGGCTGATTCTGACCCGGAAGTGATCGTTTGGAAATTGAATTATGTTGGTACCGTGAAGTAAACGCCAGCGCCCCTGCCGTGTGGCCGAGTTACAATCACCACCATATATTTAGCAGATAAAAAAATTATTATTGATTATTGTTGATTGCAATCGTTAGGGAATCGTTTGGGGATATTTGGGAAAACATTTCTATCATTTGGGAAAAATTTATTGATAATAATCAACTAGATTTAGTTCTGCGTATAGTTAGCAGACGCATAATTGCAGAAAAAGAACTGTACATGAATTTGTTCTAAATCGTTTGGGGAACTCATATATAAACTCCTTTTCATTTGGGAAAGGCTGCAAATTGTAATTTCGTTGTTAATTCAGCCTGAGTGATTATAGTGTAAAATCCTCAATTCTAGGGAATTTCTCCTCGACCGGGTTTCCCCCCAGATGGCTAGGGACGTCAAGTATTCTCATTTGCCGTCTGTGATTGCTATCAAATGCGATTTTTCGTACACGAAATCCTTTATTGGTCATTTGTAGATGTTCAATGATGCTCTTCCGACGTTTGGCAACCAACCGATTATCCGTAGGAGTAAATGCGAGCTTTCCAACTAGAGCACTGCGCGACAGTGCTGCGCTCTAAGCGATGTGATTGGCCATTTCTGTTAGATCCAACTCCTCCAGCTAATCACATCGCTTTATCGGATTGGCCATTTCTGTTAGATCCAACTCCTCCAGCCAATCACATCGCTTAGTGCGCAGCACTGTGTCGTACAGTGCTCTAGTTGGAAAGCTCCCATTTACTCCTACGGATAATCGGTTGGTTGCCAAACGTCGGAAGAGCATCATTGAACATCTACAAATGACTAATAAAGGATTTCGTGTACGAAAAATCGCATTTATTATTATTATTTAACCTCAGGCTTATCTCGTATTGAATGTAGCCGAAAAATCGGATTTGATAGCAATCACAGACGGCAAATGAGAATACTTGACGTCCCTAGCCATCTGGGGGGAAACCCTGTCGAGGAGAAATTCCCTAGAATTGAGGATTTTACACTATAATCACTCAGGCTCAATTAACAACGAAATTACAATTTGCAGCCTTTCCCAAATGAAAAGGAGTTTATATATGAGTTCCCCAAACGATTTAGAACAAATTCATGTACAGTTCTTTTTTCTGCAATTATGCGTCTGCTATCTATACGCCGAATTAAATTTAATTGATTATGATTCAATAAATTTTTCCCAAATGATAGAAATGTTTTCCCAAATATCCCCAAACGATTCCCTAACGATTGCAATCAACAATAATCAATAATAATTTTTTTATCTGCCAAGTATATGGTGGTCGCCGTCCATCTAATTCTTAGGTCCATGATATTTACGAATAAAGTCAACATAACCTCAAATAAGTTCGGTTAGTTTTGACATTGTTCACTTGGTGAAGTAGAAGATTCATTACAAGAGAAAGTTAAAATTTCACAGTCAAAAAAAAGTTGAAAGAAGAGAAGTTGTAATTTTATGCTTATTTTCAAGTTTATGTTATGCCGCTTTTGTATATGTAATAGGGTGGGACAAAAAAACCGACTATTTTTTTTTCGTTAGTTAGTCCATGAAAATATTGTTCGAGATGACAAATTGTGAAAGTTTGAGCTCCTAACATTAATATTATAATATAATATAATATAATATAAAATTAATATAATTAATAACATTAATTATATAATATAAAATGAGATTATTTCAATCATGCCTTCCAAACTGTCCAACTATTGGGTATTTTACCTTATAGCCATATCTGAACAAACCAAACTACATAAAATAGTATTCAAAAAAATATAATAAAAACTGTAATGAATAAATTTGTGAGCTTATTTATTTAGTATCAAACCATTCAATTATTATTTATGATAGGGTTACATATAGTCTGATATGGCTGTATCAGGCTGTATCAATCTGAATATAACTATATATAATCTGATATGCCTATATCAGGCCATATGTAGTCTGATATACTCATATCAAGGCATATATAGTCTGATATGGCCAATTTTCATATCAGGTCTGATATGGACGGTTTATATCAGGCCTGATATTGTCTGATCAGAATATTTTTTCACTGGATAGTTATTCCAACTCGGTAAGAAACATAGAACTCTGTCAAATCAAACTCTGAACCTCAACGATTCTAACTAGCGATATTCCGGTTAAAATGAACCTTAAATCAGGACATAACACATACACATTTCGCATCGTTGGATCAGACTGGAACTGGCAAGTGGCAAGTGACCTCGAAAATGACTTCGAGCTGCGGACGCAAATCTTGATAATCTATACGTGGGGTAGTTTCTCATCGTAGAATTATACTCAAGCTGGAAAGTGGCTTCGGATTCAACTAAGTAGATTGATGTTTCCATTAAGCATTTTTCATTCAGCTTGTTTCAGATTTCAGTAAATATTTTATATAATTCGAATTTTTCTTCATTGAATATTAAAAACAAGACATTTCAATTATTTCAAACAAATGTAATACATTACTTAAATTTCTATTGGAGATAATACAATGCCGCTTTCATTCAAATAAGAGTTACGCATGCGCACAACTTTTATACGGTATAAGATGCGCAGCGCAGAGTCGCATGCGTGTGTGGGTTGTCTTTCCGCATTCCTGTAATTTTCGTTTGTAAAGTCACACGAGTAAGCCTTTAATAAATGTAACTCCATTTACATCGTCTCAATCTTTTATTAACAATAGAAATATCACCCGCTTCCTCATCAATTTCATCTATCCCCCTAGATTCTGATTGAACCTACTTTAAAGGTATCAATCTAGTTGAGTCGTTGAAATAATTTCACCTCACTTTACAAATACCTCTTAATTTTTATGTCTGAAAAAAAATATATGAGATTTCTGAATATCAATGACTGAATGTTTTCATTTGTAAATTACATTTAATGAAGTATATCGCATTAATCATCTTGATAATCGATACATGGGGTAGATTCTCATTTTTAAACCGGACTTTAGGCTTTAGACACAAATATCGTTAATGGGTATATGGAGTAGATTCTCATCGCAGAACTAGACTTGAACTGGCAAGGGGCCTGTAAGATGACTTCAACATTTGGACACAGATCTTGATAATGGATACAGAGGGTAGATTCTCCTGTTCAAACCAGACTTTAGGCTTCGACTTCGACTTCACATCGTCGAGGGATCGAAATAAACCTAATCGATATAAATGCTAGAAGGATGGATGATTAGTATGCGAGTAGTGAAATGAGACGAATTGTAATAAATTTTCGAGTATGAGAATCAGAATGAATTTACAAATTATGAACCCGTGTTTTTTACTACGTGTCATCGTTATAATTTTATACCTAATAAGGTTATTATTGGTTCGTTGCAGTGAATCTAATAACAGTTTAAATTACTGCACAGATTAATCTTATCAGCGTTCCCGGCATTATATTTATTGGTTAGGAAAAGCTCCGGGCATTAGGCTCTCCGTAATATGCTAAACTATATAAAATATTTCAAATCCATCGAGTCTTAAATGCGGAACAATATGCGGGAAAAATTATTTTGATTTTAAGTAATTATTAAAATTATTTGTGCTTTCGCGAACTTAGATGCTATGCGAATGCGGAATGACAGCAGCGGGAGGCTTTGTCGTGGTTTCCCATGCTCTCCTGTCGACTGCTTCATCGATCATAGGCACATAAAAAAGACCAGGAAGGAGACTCGATCCCGGAAAAAAAAGTTAGCTACTGGGCACCCATTAATGAACATTACTGTCCCTATACATACGCTTCTCCGCCGCAGTCGACTGCCCCCACCACTCGCCTACTTTCTTGCGTTCGAACGTTTATGCCTATGTTTGGATCCATTTTTTACTTATTTCAACGCAAAATAACGATTCAGCATAAATGAACGATTTGTAGTGAATATAGTCTAGTTTGAAAATCGCTTAGGAAAATTACGATCGAACCACTTCTCGAGCAAGGATGACTTGTCGAAAATGATGCATAAAAGAATTCAATTTGCAATTGTGCAAAAACTACTTATCCGACAGTGCCTATTTTTCGCCCACGTTATCTACATGTTATTTACTACCTCGCAAAAGGAATATGCTGCCCCATTGTAAAATGGTGGAGTTATGAATTTTTGAAAAAACACCTTTTTTTCGTGGTTTTTTCGATTTTTCTCGGTTAAAAATGCTACGATCGAGTCGATCCAAAGCTCATTTTGAAGATTGTTTAATTCTCTACACTTTTTCTAATTGGAGTACTAAGATTGCTTCATCAGTTTCCATCTTAGAAGCGAAAAACTACTAAGAAACGGGTTTTTCGTTTTTTAACATGGTTTAAAAAAAAAAACACTAAAAATTAGGAGTTGGAAACATGTACGTTTTCATCTGTGAACAGTTTTTAAAAACGTGGCGGAGTCGAATTTCGAGTGGGAATTTCGGCACGGAAAAAATCTCTATTGACTGGACTACTAAAAGACCCAGTCTATAGACCGTGTATCGAAAAATATAGTGTAGGTACACACGGAGGATTAATTCTCGAAGCTGCCCGCGCGCTACATTTACAGTAAAATGTGGTAATTCATAACTAGCGTAGCAAAATTTTTTGGCACAAGGAAAAATATGGGTCTACTTTTTTGGCCTAGATTTCACGCAAAAAAAGTTTAAAATGATTTAAAATGATTCAAAAATTTTGAGGTCATTTTTCGGTCGACTCGAGGTGGAATTGCCCGGCTGTTTCTTCGACTACGCCTCGAGCAGGCAGGTCTCGGACTGTCAGGCCGGTAAAGGCATGCTGCGAAATTATCGGAGCCGTACTAGGTTCACCGCTTGACTAGTAGGTTCTTCTTTGTTTTATTAAAAACAAATGAAGAATATATCCTATTATTCCCTATACCTACCTAATAGTCGTACGGTGGACCTTGTGCGATACCGATAATTTCGCGACATGTGTTTACCGGTCTAACGGTCCGAGACCTGCATGCCCGAGACATTTCAAACTCGAAAATCGTTATGCGCTATCGAAGAATAAGATATTACTGAATTTCATTGACTCCGTCTTAAGGTGACAAGTGCCAGTTCTAGGTATAGGTAATAGCAGAATTTTCACTTCAGAAAAGTTATTTTAATCGTTCGATCAAATCCTGCATCAATAATTAATAACCAAGGCTAATTAATTAACGAAACAAGACATGGAAACCAATCGCCGCGGCCAGGCATAATTCATTAGATCCTTTAGTTCGATCGCCTGCGGCCACCGTGCAGTAGAGAAAATAATCAATCGCTTTAATAATTTACAAGCCATTCTACGCGGTAGTCCGTGATATTCAAATATAGAAATAATAAAAGCGATCACGTTCGTACGCCGGGATGTACCCGCCTCGTTGTACCCGCATGGCGTTACCGTCCGCGCGTCATAAAGGTACCAGAAGTCATCCGCGGGAAGATAGAATGGCGATATGATACGTAAGTATGATAGACTAACGACAAGCACAGGGCGCCTGCAGGATCATGAGAAGAAAAAAGGAAGTAAAGAAGACTACGGGTACAGGTGCGTCGAGGAGACGCCAGCGGAATGGTGTGCCATAGGTAGGACAGGGTGACAGAATTCTAATCAATATTCACCGTACCTATACACCTGCTGGCGTTGGTGCCGCGGCGTAAGAAGATGGCGGACGAACGCCGGACGAGAGGTAGGAGGCGGGAGGTGCGCTGGTCCCAAAGGGATTGCCGCCGATTCATTGAGGTGCGCGAGGCGGTCAACCAGAAGCACAGTCAGTCGGTTGTTCGCGAATCGAACGAAAGCCTTAGCACAAACATATAAGGCACAGCAAACGGCAGGGAAATTCAGGGGGTGAGAAATAAGTGCGTGAACGTGCATGACAATATTGCGACAATTCTCGATCGTAAGAATCCTCTCAGAAACAAAATTGAAAATAGTTATATATGTATAAATAAGTTTCCTAATCGTCGATCGCAACAAGAAGATCGCTAAGTTTGAACGGGGAAGGCAGTTGCTGCATGTGGCCTGACAACAATAATTCAGTAAAGGTGAGTTATGTAGATAAGCAAACAACAGGCGCAAACTTTGACGCGATAGAAAATATCATTTATTCTGATTCAACTTTGAAAACCTTTACTGTGATCAATTGATTGATTATTCATTCGGAACTGAAAGTACGAGCTTCAATTCACCCGAAGTGTCTGCAGGCGTAATATCTTGCCTCCTGCCAGACATGAGGACAATTAATTATACGTTATAGCCTATCAAACTACGGCTCATCGGAATCATTTGCTACCCAGGTAACATTCTATCGCAAGTGCATGTTATGGCCATCTATGGGACCCATGCCTGATTTTGGCAGGAGGCCACTACCTGTCTATTACCGCATTTCTGTCTATTTCTGTCATGACAACAATCAATGGAATATCGGTTTTCACAACACCAGAATTACGGCAGAGTACGCATGGGTGCTGCTGCAGCCGGCTTTCAGCGAGCCTACAAATATCTATAGTGTGTCGCTACATATGCAGAGACACGCAACGATAACGCGTAATTCCGACAGAAATTACCGTCAATCAGAAACTTACAAGACCTGACGATGCATGCAATGCTACCTGGGTATTTGATGTATGGATTAGGAATCATGGCTAATTGCTATATAAGTATGATTTCAAAACTATTCAAAGTATGTGAATATCGTATTTTCGCTATTTCTAATCTACATATTCCATCATATATACGATAAGTACTGTTTAATTATATACTATGTAATTATTATATATATTTGCATATATATGTTGCGATGCCCAACATTAACATGGGCTTGTAATAAACATTCATCTATTGCTGTGTGGGCCATGTAAGATTAACTCAAGTCGAGCCGGCGGCGGGCCAGGGTTTCTATACCCATTACACGGTCTAGAATCTGAACTATGGAGTTAGACTCTGGACACGCAAATACATATGCATATGAGGTGCAGCTCTAATATGAATGTAAAATTTACGAAACGTCAAAAAGAAAAAAAAGTAATTCAAAGCAACGATTATTTTTTATCGATTTACAGACTACGTTCCTGCATTTACCAAGCTCGTTATACAGGGCTCTGCACTGATTTTGAGTATAAATATTACTTTCATCAAAAGCTGGAGTACAGGAAATTCGAACCAGCTAATGAACCAATCGTGAGATTTTCAAGATTATACGGAGAATCTGCATATCATCCGACAGATCGATCAATTCTGCGTTCTTTTAATTTGCATCTATTGTGTACAGTCGACGCTGAATATATACCATCTTGACCCGCCATTCAGCGCCGGCCCTAGGGTAGAGCAAGAGGAGCGGTCGCTCTAGGCGCCAGATGGCAAGGGGCGCCAAAAAGCCAAATGTGAAAAACCATTGCCAGCGCAAAATCAAATTTTGATGGCGGATGAATTCAATAATTGTTGATATTTCCGGTAAAACTTGATTTTTAGAAATTTGAGAATTATTATTTATCTAACATACAACCGAAGTAGAGTTATCGTGAAGTGAAAGCGTCGACCAAAGGGCGCTGGAAGACAATCACGCTCTATTCTGATCAAAGGCTAGGGCCGGCGCTGCCGCCATTGGCTGTACCGCGCGCTTTGCAGATCTATTCCCTAGAAGCTTTCGATGCATGATTGGTCAGAGATACTTATACATATATACTCACGCTAGTTGGGGCCATACAGTCATACAGATATACGTGGTCTGGCATCGCCCAGTAACGTAAATCCACGTACAAGTTAGTTTGACCTATAACGATCATTTTATATACCATTTGTATAGTCTTCACTTTGATTTCATTGTGACTGATGATAAGTTATGGGGCATGAAGCATTCGGATTTTGACGCATCGCGATAACAGTGTTTTGAATAACAACCGGCTTTGAAAACTGAACAAGCAGGAAGACATTCGAAATTCTGACTACAACTTGATGAATATCGAGAGCCAAAGGCAAAACGGCGTCGCCGAATCGAGGTTTATCAAAGTCGATCGCAGAATTGCGATGAAAAGAAAAGAAATTTTCAATTACGACTAACGCAGTGAGTCAACCTGACGCAACCTGGCAGGTGCTACAGAACCGGCACAGGGGGATGTTCCCAGGAGATTATTGATCGTTCCCTATATAACACAGTGAGTAGTGTTGGTGTCGAACTGACAGACGGACGTACGGACCGACCCACGAACGAACCGGTTGCTTGTACTGGACACAATCGCCGCACACCCCGAGGGAGCCCCAAAGCTTCCAACGCCAACTCACCCCATTTTAAACAAACAAATCTAAACCCTCTGCGCAATACAAACGGTACCTTTTTCATCTGCAACTTGCATTCAACCAACAGACATAACAGGCGAGTCCGTTAATTTGCTCGCATAACGCAGAATATCACAGTTTGTAGTCTAAACAAACTACGTGTTCACGCGTTCATTTGCCCATTTGGACCATTCAGTATGCAACAATTGATTAAATTTTTCTGCAATTTTTTTTGGAAAATTATCAGGATACATACCATGTGCAAGCTTGGGATATGCTATCAGCCGCAGTGCCGAATATCGGATATGGGGCTACGTACCACCTAACTCTCCGGTACGAAACCCAGAAATGTTGTGTCGAAGAGAAAAAAATAAAGAAAAGAAACGATGAATCCTCAAGTTTTCTCTACTTATTACCGACAAGTATCGACGATTCATACCTATATTGGGTTCTCAAAATATTATCATTTTTTATTACCGCTATTAGTATCCACAGATCATTCGGTGACTATTTGATGAAAGGTATCTATTTTTGTGTTACTCCCACGTCGCATCGCATATTTAGGTGACTTTTACACGCTAGTTCATCTCGTGACTGGAATAAATTGATGTCTATACATATGGCTTGTCCGTAGACCCACAGATATTTTTCAAAGTTTTTTAATTCCATGCTGTATACGCGAGAATGGATAACTTAAAACGTCTTACAATTAGTTATAAAAGAAACAAAGGCTGATGTAGCAAATGTGTGTAAGTCACTCGGAGATTTGATGACTGTAAGATTTTTACTCGCAATACAAATATAAGACAGCCCAACTATTTACGAATAGGTCTGGATGTATGCAGATGTCTAGACAATTCAGGAAAAGTATGAGAATTCGAGATATGTTGCTGAAAGAAAAGAGGATACGAAGAGCAAACAAGAAGGCAGTCAGCCTTGCCTGACTTCTTGCAATCTACCGCCATCGACCCACGCCCGGTATACTATACTGCCAACCCCTGGGCAAACCCTGCCAACCTTTGCCAACCCCTTCACCGACCTTCAAGACGTATTAACGCACCACGCAGCAATTCTTAGTTCTGTGTGAAGTTTTTCCTTCGTTTTTATATTAACCGTTGAGCGCTTTACGGATTTCACTCTGCACGGCGCACGTTCATAACTTCGTTTTGTGCTGTGTCGTGGAATTAGGGCGGAAGGGAGAAAATGAGGAACATCAAGTACCCAACGGTCCGTAAAACTTTTGTGTTTGAGTTAAATATACGCGCAAAGTAGATTTTCTCCAGCGAAATTGGAATCTTATCGTACTCGTTCGGAATACGATTTTGTTGTAGACTAAAAGTGTAAGAATGATGAACAACATGACAGATAGAAAGATAGTATCTTCGTTAGTATAAAATAACTTACGAATGCACCTATAGAGAGTATTAACGTTCCAGGAGGTTGTAGTGTTAAAGTCAGTACATTTGTAATAAATTTCATTAAGTGATCATCTCTCGTTGAATATTTATCATATTACATTTACTTGTAAACTACTTCCACTTGCATTCAAATCCCGGTGCAAAAGAAATATTAAAATATCAACAAATCCTCGGATATGAATGTTCAAAATGTAGGTATAAAAATCTATTAGATTTGCTCGATTCCATTTTACATCTGCCAATTTTGTTCACAAACCCATTACCTACGTACAACTTCACTTTTGCAAATTTTTTTTATAATGTTTTATTGTTGAGTATTTGATTTTGCAATATTACAGTCATGTAGATTTTGAGCAACAAATAGCAATATTTCACTGACTGTTGAAAATGAATATATTTTTCCATGGTCAAGTTTTAGATGATGCGTTTCTGAACAAAACTAACAGGCATAAAATGAAATCGACTGAATCTAATAGATTTTCATACATTATGAAAAACTTTGAAATGAAATATTCATATCTGAGCATTTGTTTATAATCATGATAGATTATCACCTTATGAAATTAATTACAAATATCTACTGTTTTCGCAATAGATACTCGAACCTCCTTAAGTAAGTTAGAATATGAATTTATGAATGTTATTTCGAGAGGATATGGTACTTCTACCTTCCGACCGTGGTATGGTTACGGGTACGGGTAAACGTTTGAAATTTAAATTTATCTAATACCAGCACGTTAAAGGGTTCGTAGTGTAACGTACACTCGGAATCGCGTCACAAGCAACTGAACTTCCGGTAAGGGTAGTCCAGAGATGTGGAATGGTACGCGAGGGTGACGGAGGGTGATATATAAGGTCCACCTGCGACGTATGTCAGCTAGCCCCTTAACGCGCACCTGTCCATCGCACGCGCGCACAAATAGTGTAGTAGCAGTAGAAACGACGAGGGTTGTACGCGGGAGTCCCATTCGAGCCGGCGCATGATCTGCACTTTGTCTTATTGCGGTGTTTTAGTGATTCTTGATTATAACCTTAGAAGTATGCAATATACGTCGTTTCGTCGAATACATTTACATCTATAACTATTTATACAGTTCAGTGCTCGCGCATATATGCCACGAGGTCGCTCGATTAGATATCAGGTCAATTGGCGATCTGGTAGTATACATATACATAGCCACTTGTACATCGATCTACATGGTATGATATATTGAAAAGATTAAGACTTTCACTCGAAACTTGGTGTGAACTTGATAATTTACTACCATAACTAATGATAAGGATTTTCAGTCTATGTAGTATAATATAAATGTCAGTTGCGTGCTTTGAGTACAGAGCGTAAGTTTCATAAGTGAAAGTAATGCAATCTGGGATTGTGAATCGCCCCAGTAGATTTCACATTATAGTCTTTGTGTTTGACTTAGTCGAATAGCTGTTGACATTGAGATTGGGAGATCGTTTTTTAGCAAATATAATGTGTAGGGGAGGCGGGGCAAAACGGGCATCTTGACGTAAACAGAAATAATTTTTTTCTCGAAATTCATTCATTTTTTTGCTTTCTTGTGTTATTGTTGATACAAAATACGTCAAAATATCATGAAAAATCAAATAAGACCAACTCATTATTTTTGGACTCGGTGCCTGTTTTGGCCCCCTGCTCGTTTTCTTCCGATCACGCCTATTTTCCGAACTTTTCTTACGTTCGAGGAAATTCAGGAAACTGAAACAACTCGTTTTCGAGAAAGTTATTTTTATAGTTTTTAATATTTTTATATTTCCCGTCGAGCTGCCCTGCTTTGCCCCGCTCACCCCTATATGCCTATATATAAGTTTATAATTTTATATGCGATTACTGTAAAAGCCATTTCTATTCCGAATTCTTGCGATATTCCAATGAAGATTTCACTACATATGTGGTCATATATTGTGGGTATACAGGGTGCGCCAAAATTAAGTGCGTAAAATGATAGGGGTAATAGAGGGGGTCAAGCTGAGTAAATCGACCCCAATAACATGTGGTCTCCGAAGTCGCGTTCGCGAAATACGGCAGGTTAAAAAATCCCGCTACACGCCGGAATTTAGGCAGCCGAATACACAGCAGGCAGCGGTTAGCAGTATTGTTGACAAGCGCGCTCGACTGCCGATGTAAATCATAACACTTTCAAATCCACGAATTTCAAACGTCAACACTCTTGGCATTCAATTTTACACCTAGCTTCGTTACTTGTTGTTATGTTTGTGTAAAATTGAATGCCAAGAGTGTTGACGTTTGAAATTCGTGGATTTGAAAGTGTTATGATTTACATCAGCAGTCGAGCGCGCTTGTCAACAATACTGCTAACCGCTGCCTGCTGTGTATTCGGTTGCCTAAATTCCGGCGTGTAGCGAGATTTTTTAACCTGCCGTATTTCGCGAACGCGACTTCGGAGACCACAAGTTCTTGGGGTCGATTTACTCAGCTCGACCCTCTCTATTACCCCTATCATTTTACGCACTTAATTTTGGCGCACCCTGTATATACGAGTTCAGTTAGTTCGAAGAAGTTCGAATCGTTCTGAGATTTTCGCTCATAGACCGAGAGCCAGCAAGAAAAACGACGCTGAAACCTTTTGAGAAGTTAGCCAGTGTTATAAAGAACAAGGAAACACAAGTATGGCGGCCCGTAGGTGTCGGCGTTGCGCTGCGCAATTTTTTGAATACATCAGAAAAAACTATGCCCTTGGGGAATGAGCTAAAAGGTAATTCTTGTTTTATATCATATATTCGAGTATGAAGGAGTCGTATGCCATACCGATGCGGCGTCTCAAACTGTCCGCCATACTGAATTCAATGTGTCATTTTTTTATATTCTCTTGAAATACTAGCGAAAAGCTAATTTTTTATCCAACCATACAAAAAGATGTCTCATCACCGATTATGACCATGCCATACTGTTTCGGTGTCTCTAAGTACAGTAATGTTCACTAATGGGTGCCCAGTGGCTAACTTTTTTTTCCGGGAACCAGTCTCCTTTCTAGTCTTTTTTATGTGCCTATGATCGATGAAGCAGTCGACAGAAGAGTTTGGGAAACCACGACGAAGCCTCCCGCTGCTGTCATTCCGCATTCGCATAACCTCTAAGTTCGCGAGAACACAAATAATTTTGATAATTAATTAAAATTGAATTAATTTTTCCCTCATGATGTTCCGCATTTAAGACTCGATGGATGTGAAATATTTTATATAGCTTAGCATATTACGGAGAGCCTAATGCCCGGAGCTTTTCCTAACCAATAAATAGAATGCCGGGGACGCTGATAAGGTTAACCTGTGCAGTAATTTGAACTGTTTTTGGATTCATTGCAACGAACCAGTCATAACCTTATTAGGTATAAAATTATAACGATAACACGTAGTAAAAAAAATGGGTTCATCATTTGTAAATTCATTCTGATTCTCGTACTCGAAAATTTATTATCAATTCGTCTCATTTCACTACTCGCATACTAATCATCCATCCTTCTAGCATTTATGTCGATTGGGTTCATTTCGATCCCTTGACGATATCAAGTCAAAGTCGACGCCTAAAGTCTGGTTTGAACAGGAGAATCTCCCCTCTGTATTCATCATCAAGATCTGTGTCCAAATGTTGAAGTCATTTTACAGGCCCCTTGCCAGTTCGAGTCTAGTTCTGTGATGAGAATCTACTAAACGTATCCATTAACAATATTTGTGTCCAAAGCCTAAAGTGCGGTTTGAAAATGGGAATCTACCCCATGTATCGATTATCAAGATGAGTAATGCGATATACTTCATTAAATGTAATTTGCAAATGAAAACATTCAGTCATTGATATTCAGAAATCTCATATATTATTTTTCAGACATAAAATTAAGAGGTATTTGTCAAGTAAGGTGAAATTATTTCAACGACTCAACTAGATTGATACCTTTAAAGTAGGTTCAATCAGAATCTAAAGGGATAGATAAAATTCAAGTAATGTATTACATTTGTTTGTCTTGTCTTCAATATTCGATGAAGGAAAATTCGAATTACATAAAATATTTACTGAAATCTAAAACAAGCTAAATGGAAAATGCTTAATGGAAATATCAATCTAATGAGTTGAACCCGAGGCCACTTTCCAGCTTGAGTATAGTTCTACGATGAGAAACTACCCCACGTATAGATTATCAAGATCTGCGTCTGCAACTAGAAGTCATTTTCGAGGCCACTTGCCAGTTCCAATCTGATCCAACGATGGGAACTGTGTATGGATTTTCAAGAGCGTTGCTACTAACGTAGAATGAACCTTGCTGCAACTTCTGTCCTATAAATTGTGGGAATTTGTTTGAGTCATATCGTCGAGGGATCGAAATGAACCCAATCGACATAAATGCTAGAAGGATGGATGATTAGTATGCGAGTAGTGAAATGAGACGAATTGATAATAAATTTTCGAGTACGAGAATCAGAATGAATTTACAAACGATGAACCCATTTTTTTTACTACGTGTCATCGTTATAATTTTATACCTAATAAGGTTATTACTGGTTCGTTGCAGTGAATCTAAAAACAGTTCAAATTACTGCACAGGTTAACCTTATCAGCGTTCACGGCATTCTATTTATTGGTTAGGAAAAGCTCCGGGCATTAGGCTCTCCGTAATATGCTAAGCTATATAAAATATTTCACATCCATCGAGTCTCAAATGCGGAACAATATGCGGGAAAAATTAATTTAATTTTAATTAAATATTAAAATTATTTGTGCTCTCGTGAACTTAGAGGTTATGCGAATGCGGAATGACAGCGGCGGGAGGCTTCGTCGTGGTTTCCCAAGCTCTTCTGTCGACTGCTTCATCGATCATAGGCACATAAAAAAGACCAGAAAAGAGACTCGTTCCCGGAAAAAAAAGTTAGCCACTGGGCACCCATTAATGAACATTACTGTACACGCCATACTGATTCAAAGATGTCGAATTTTTCACCAGTCCACGTATCATAGGTGAAAATATGGAGTCTAAAAGGTAGGATACCGAATTCAGTCATCCCCTCCCTTGAAAAACGTGCCAGTTTTTCGCGCCGTATAACTATAGCGTATTTAGAACTATCATACGACGCGCCTCTAGTGGCACTGAGCAAACGCTCAGGTTGTCATGGAAACCGCGCCATTTATCTGGTATTTCAAAATAACAACCAGCCATATGAGAATTTAAGGCGTCTTCTCACTTTAGGCACCTCGAAAATAGGCTATTTTCGCGATTTTTTTTTCGAGGATTTTTGCAAAAAATTATGGGATAAAATGGATCCTGTGTAATAAACACATCTTTCAAGTACAAAAAAAAATTTTTTTTTTTGAACAATTATTATAATCAAACAGTAGCATCGAAAAACCCGTGTAGAAATGTTATGTTCGTGGCTTGTTGATGGTATCTCCGAGACAGGTCATCCGAAACAAAAAAATAAAACAGTTTTAGATTCAGTGTGTCAGTGGCTATAGCGCATATCATCAGATTTTTGATATTCGCGAAAATAACAAAATGGCGCACGTTTTTCGAAGAAGTACCAAAAAAAACGCGTTTTTTTGCAGTTTTTTGTGAAAAAAAAATACTTCAAATCAAAATTTAAAAAATCTGATGATATGCGCTATAGCCATAACTATGAAGAATATGTCATTCAAATTTCATGACAATCGGCCGGATAGTTTCGGAAATTTCATCAACAGCGCACTGAAAAACCTTGTTTTGAGATAAACGCGTTTAAAGTTTTGCTTGCAGAAAAATCATGAAAAAACCTTACCTCGGGTTAATCAGCGATGCACGTGTTAAGGTCTTATTAGATGAGTATAGACCCCAAAACAGAATATACCTAAGCAAGGGGTACTACATTAACAAAAGAACATTAACAATTGTATAGAGTCAGGTATACAGGGACCGTCCGAGCGGCGTCAAAGGGATCAGCTGAGTGCTCTCACGTAGTCACCTAACGGTCGCCCAAAAATGTAGTTAGACTCGTCCGATCTTTATGAAATTTTGATATAACATTTTTGATGATATGTACTTTCAAAATTAAAAAAAAAATCGTGAGAAGACGCCTTAACAAAGAACTTACCCAATAGGAACAGGTTCGTCGAATAAACGTAGAAAAATAGCCACAACCTGACGTTTAGAATGTATTAGAATTTCACATTGAATAAACTGAAAAATGTCCGCCTGATATACGACAATTTAAACGTTTTGCTTATACGTTTCGCAAACATGAAAATTAGTCGTGTAATTTATGGCTGTTTCTTTGAGAGTGTATTCGACTACGTTATGCGTGTATTAAATCACGTACATATCCGAATATCAAACGTATAACAGATCAGTTAATATGCGGAGTAAATGGCGTCATATCATACGTTTAGATGTACCACAAGTATGGGTTGATTTATTAACGTATTGGAAAGTACGTTCCTGAAATCTTCAGAATACCCCAAACTCTGACGTTTAATAAATTGAAAAATTTCCGCGTGATATACGCAAAACTGATCGCTTTGCTCTACGTTTTGAATACGTTCAAAATTGACGTACAATTTACGATTGTCTTCACAGTTCACACAAGCCTGTAGCGTATACGGTTTCATCATGCATGTATTCAATCATGTGAATAAATGACCAATTACCCATAAGAACGCAACAAAGTTGTGTGTTTCGCTAGTTATGAACAGTTAATCTGCTTAGATGCCGAGGCATTGTGTCAGCCCTTCTGCCGATCGGGGTTACCTTAAGGCAGTGGTGTACTTCATTCACGGGAGGATCGTGGTAGGATCGCCGCCTAGTGACGGTAGCATGAAGCGCGTTGAAACGTTTCTGAAACATACTTGCTACAATTGGTGTTCTACGAGTATCTGTTCGTGAGTTACACGGTTTTAAATACGTAGCAAATAAACGTTTATGTCTGGAATATCGGCGACTATTTGTCTGCGTATTGGACCGGTCAAGAACGTATTCTATAAACGTGTCGTATTGGTTGTTCAAATACTGTACACAGGTTATGACAAGTAGACGTTTAATCGCCCATTTGTACATCGTATAATCGACGTATGCTACACTGCGGTGAATACACGCCAAATAAACGTTTATTGTAAGCGAGTCTTATTCGTTGTTTTGATACCGAACAACCATTCTGATACGTACGTTTAATCGACGGTCTGTACATCGTATGATCAACGTACGTTACCCGGCTTTTAACACGCATCGAATGAACGTTGATATTTGGAATAGAGGTGACTACTTTTTAATGTTTTGCAAGCGTTGGAATCAACTTGTAATAATTACGTCTGATATAAACGTATTTTCCTCGTTATCGAAATACTGATTGGATCATCTTATTGGTACGTTTATATCACCGTCTGTACATCGTATGATCAACGTACGTTACCCGGCTTTGAACACGCATCGAATGAAGGTTGATATTTGGAATAGAGGTAACTACTTTTGAACGTTTCGGAACCGTTGGAATCAACTTGTAATAATTACGTCTGATATAAACGTATTTTTCTCGTTATTGGAATACTGATCGGATCATCGTATTGGTACGTTTATATCACCGTCTGTACATCGTATGATCAACGTACGTTACCCGGATTTCCATACGCATCGGAGAAACGTTGATATTTAGAATATAGGTGACTAGTGTTCAGCGTATAAGGCTCGTTTAAGATGACTCAGATAGAAAACGTTTACGAAAAACGGACGTTATTGGTTTTATGGATACTGAAACCATGGTCGAAAAATAACGTAGAATCTTCTATCTGAACATTGTATTGACAACGTATATTATACTTGTTTATAAATGGATGGAATAAAGGTTTAAATGTTGCCTTATTGTATCGATTCTTATTCGTTCATTTGTCGTTTATATTATATAAACCTGTTATCAACGCATTTCATGTACGTATCTTAAATGGTAAATACAAGAGACGTTCATAAAAAACGTTTATTTTTTATTCGCTGGGTGCGTGAACTCAGCGCCACCTAATAATACGCAACTTACGGTGGCTCTTTTGACGTGATTGACAGGTATTGAAAACCAATTATTTATCAAAAAAATTAAATGAACGTTAAAAAAATATAATTACTATATAAAACGTTACAGTGTAAGTTAAATTCAAATTTTATCTTTGAGTCAGCTGAAAAAAGTAAGTACAATAAACACAATAACGAAATCAAGTCTCATGTGAACTAGGTTAAGCAGTGTTCAAATCTGTCAAGATGTTTATTGTTTAATTAATATTCAATGATAAAGCAATTTTAATATTAAATATGAAACAAATTGAAATTACATAAAAAATGGAAAATATCTCTATTTGACATTACTATATATTTAATTTCTCAGAAATACAATGGCATTCGTGTTAAGAACTGGCTTTCAATCAATTACTCACAATATCATTTTTCAACCACAAACTTATGAAATTTGCAATTGCTATTTATACTAGTTTTTTTTGCAATCGACTACACAACAACTTTGATGACCCATTTTATTGTATTTATATAATTTAATTGACGCGCGTGTTATTTTAATAGCCCACAGTAATGAAGAGCCACCCTTAGTTCTGTATTGTCCGAAATGGACGCTGGCATCAGTTTTATTCCCCCCACTATGCCTCACGCACCCAGCGAATACCTATACCAATTTTATACCAGTGAAACGTATAATAGACGCTTGATCGACGAATCTGTTCCTACTGGGTATACCTGGTAGATTTTTTCCAGATGATAAATATTAGCGAGTCGTCAGCTGCTGAATGTTTTATCAACTTTGACGCTGACTGAATATGCTGAATATTCATATTCTGACCTTGATCACGTGATTTTGAGATGAATTCTATACTGTGAGCCTATTGCTTCTGGCAGCCGGTAGAGGCGCGTCGTATGATAGTTCTGATAACTATATGTTGGAAAGCGACGGAACTTGACATGCTTTTGTGGTACAGAGTTCGGTCTCCTACCTATAGACTCCATAGGTGAAAGGATGGCGGTCCGTTTTTATGACCCCCGTGGTCCATTTTGATGAATAGATGCAATGCCATACTGTTTCGGTGTCCATAAGCACACGTCATATTGATTCAAAGATGTCAAATTTTTCGCTAGTCCATGTATCATAGGTGAAAGTATGGCGGTCCGTTTTTGTGACCCTCGTGGTCCATTTTGATGAATAGATGCAATGCCATACTGATAGGAGGATAATGGTTGCCATGATGAAAAACTATTTTTTTTTTTCTTCAAAATATTCATAAAATCATTGGTAAGTGTTGGAAGATAATTCTCTAATCGTTACATTAATGAAGAAGTGATATGAAATGAATGGTTTCAAGAAAAATTAGGACTAACATAATTTATTAAAAGAAATGAAATACATTAAATTTGGATTATATGTTTCGCATTATTCATTCTCATTAGATTAGGTGCCGGCTGCCTGGCTTCGCAGTTTCGTCCCCCTCCCTGTTGAACCCTCACCGCACATCTCTCTCGTCCCGTCATCCCAACAATAATCCCCGGCCTTGTGCGCGTCAAAAATTTTACAACTTTACAGGTTTGTTCCTCGCCTTAGAGACATGGTATCGGTATGGCACATATTTATTCGTATTCCAGACATAAAATATGTCTCAAAAACATGAGTATGGCACTTTCGCCTATTATACATAACACTTGTGAAAATTTTACAACTTTAAAGGTTAATTTCTCACGTTCAAGACATTCAATCGGTATGGCACATACAGACTTGTCTTCTAGACATTAAAATCAATCGATACTTGTCTTTTCCAGGTATATTCCTATGATACATGAACTGGTGAAAAATTCGACATCTTTGAATCAGTATATGAAGGATTCTTTGTCAACCCAGCCACCTTTTTTTTTCATGGTCTCAAATTTAATTGATTTTGATTCTGGGGAGTAACCTATTTTTGAGGACCTCTTGTGATTTTTTCCAGATTTTTAGCACTGCTCGTTGCCTACATATGAGAAACGTGTGCAATTTTTCATTCTCTATATCTATCTATTTGGCATGAAAAAAAAAATTATTCAAAATACATAAAAAACGTGTTTTTTCCTCAGCTTTTCGATGAAAATATTTTCGAATTTTTTTAATCAAGAAAAAGTGCTCAAAAACCAAAAAAACGCAAAAAAAATGAGTAAAATGGTGTTTTGAGATCTTTGGGCCGTTTTGATTTTGATGAAAAAATTCACAAATCATCCATCCAATTTCCCAACTTTGCTCTATAAATCTCGTTATGGGCCGACCATTTGTTCCTAGGGAAATAAATTTAAAAAGCACTATACAGCCGTTTTTTCTTCACATAATAGTCTTGAAACAATCTTTTCCGATCATCTTTCTTTCTTTTCGTAAACTTGTTGATTGTTTCAGGGGCGTTTAAGACTATTATGCGATGTTTCTCATATGTAGGCAACGAGCAGTGCTAAAAATCTGAAAAAAATCACAAGAGGTCCTCAAAAATAGGTTACTCCCCAGAATAAAAATCAATTAAATTTGAAACCATGAAAAAAAAAGGTGGCTGGGTTGACAAAGAATCCTTCATATGGCGTGTACTTAGGGACACCGAAACAGTATGGCATGGTCATAATCGTTGATGAGACATCTTTTTGTATGGTTGGATACAAAATTAGCTTTTCGCTAGTATTTCAAGAGAACATAAAAAAATGACACATTTAATTCAGTATGGCGGACAGTTTGAGACGCCATATCGGTATGGCATACGACTCCTTCATACTCTGGCTATCGAATATATGATATAAAACAAGAATGACCTTTTAGCTCATTCCCCAAGGGCATAGTTTTTTTTTGACACATTCAAAAAATTGCGCAGCGCAACGCCGTCACCTACGGGCCGCCATACTTGCGTTTCCCTGTGCTTTATAACACTGGCTAACTTCTCGAAAAGTTTCAGCGTTTCGCTAATCATGCGTAGTTTTTCTTGCTGGACCCTAATTCTAGAATCGTATCTGATCGTATCACCGACGGGATACACTGTCTGGACCAATAAGAGAGCAGCGTTAAACGGAAACCCGAGAATAGCATATTTTTAGTCAGGCTGTCGATGCGTTATCAGTGTACGTACTTGGTATAATTAAACTTACGAATTCCAACAAGAGGTTTGCACCCATAGATACATACTAATTTTCCATAGCCGTCGTGCCCGAAGAGCTATAGAATGTAGATTGCATGAGAATAGAGATTCAAAAACCTCAGACATATTTCTCATAAATTCGAAACAGGCACAATATCACGGGCTGGATTCCATGCATGTGTATATTTATACGTATACATACCTCCTCACATTTTCAGCAGAGTAAAGTTCGTGTAATGACCAACGCCGGATTTCGGCCTAGGCCCGCAAGGCCCGGGCCTAGGGGCGCCAGGGTGGGTGGGGCGCTACTTCATGATTTTTTATTTTATTGCTTAATGAAAGAATAAAGAGGCACCGAGAAAAAAGTTGAATATACTCAGTGCTATATTTTTCGGTAAAATCTACAGAAATGGATAGTAAAATTCATTGAAGCATGAAAAAAATTGCTTAACTTATGAGCATAAAAATGAAGATTGGTCTGAAAAAGGGGCACCATGAAGTCACGGGCCTAGGGCGGAAAAATGTTCAAATCCAGCGTTGGTAATGACTGAGAAAATAGTGTGTCCACATATAATTATTCCACGCAAAATTATCGATAAGCGTCAGCAAAAATTCTAATAATAAGTCTGAGGACAAGGTGAATAAAAAAAGGTCCCTACCTATGTCGTTAGAGTAATAAGGATTTTCCGAGATGTGAATCCAAATTTTTTGTTTCGATTTTTTTTTTTAGTTCGACGGTAGTGTCTGATTTCAATACTTTTTTGAAGGAGGTGGATGAACACATCAATGTATTTGGCGCCCGTTTTTGGCACCAGGGGTGCTTTTTGGGGGAATAACTAATAAGGATTTTTCGGGACATGAATATATATATATGTTCATAAAAATTGATAACAATCATGTGAGTGAGTTCATTGCTTTACCCAACACTCGTTTCCACGTCGTTAAATAATAATAGTTCCGCCATGGTATATCACTGCAGCGGCAACTGCAGGGTTATTTTATACAAAGCAATCATCTTCACTGTGCACCATTGTCTATTTCTAGGAACATATTAACATTTCAAAGAATGACTAACTACTTCAACAGTATATAGATCGAGTAGCTTGCCCTTTTAAAAATTTTGAGACAATTGGCATTACACACATGGTCCATTCAAAAATCTCTGTGAATCCTTTTTTATTATTTCGTGAAGAATGAGTTCATGAAAAATGATTTGGTGTAGGATCAACGCTCCCCCCGTGTAGCTTGAATAATAAAATCAGAAAATGTGAATTATAAAATAAATATGTAAATTCGGCCATAGTGACTTTATAATTTGCTTATTTTCAGGCCAACCGTAGTATGGCATGGTAAGAATGCGAATTGAAATGATCGAAAGCCTTTCGGATGAAGGATCTTTATCAGAAAATATGGATACGGAGAGCTATGGAGTCGAAGCAGAACTTACGAGCTTGTCGTGGTTGCAATCCCTTGATATCACCAGTGCCTCAAACTTGCCAACTCCGCCCTGTTCGCCTTCACCTCCTCCCATTACTCAACATGTACCAAAGAAGATGTCTCCATTGCTCAAGGCTGAGCTAGGTACTACTTTTATTTCAAGATAAAGTAACAATGGCTTTACTTCCAGATTGACATAAGGATTTATGTGAAAACATTGAATCGAGTCAGCTTACGATTAGTTGATGGAAAAAGTCCTCTAAATTATAAAAATTATATCCTTCATAAATCGCATGAAATAGGAAATCAAAAATTGTGGTTGTCATTATTTGAAATCGCTGTATCTATCTTAAATATTCACGCCAAATAAGTTAGGGGACACAATTGGTTCGAAAAATATGAATTTTTTCAAGTCATCGCGTGCCTTGAAATCTCGTATAACCCACGTTCTTTACGTATATGAACTGAATCGAATCCGTAAGTAACTCACCATTAATTATTTCTTCAAATATGACTCAATAAAAATAATTGTAAAAATCGATATACATTTTGTTTCTTTTCTGAACTTAGGGTAGAGAAATATCGAAAGAGCTTTTTATTGAACGTTAATGAACTCATACAGTACAGTAATGTTCATTAATGGGTGCCCAGTGACTAACTTTTTTTCCGGGAACGAGTCTCCTTTCTGGTCGTTTTTATGTGCCTGTGACCGATGAAGCAGTCGACAGGAGAGCATGGGAAACCACGACGAAGCCTCCCGCTGCTGTCATTCCGTATTCGCATAACATCTAAGTTCGCGAGAGCACAAATAATTTGATTAATTAATTAAAATTAAATTAATTTTTCCCGCATATTGTTCTGCATTTAAGACTCGATGGATATGAAATATTTTATATAGTTCAGCATATTACGGAGAGCCTTATGCCCGGAGCTTTTCCTAACCAATAAATAGAATGCCGGGAACGCTGATAAGGTTAATCTGTGCAGTAATTTAAACTGTTATTAGATTCACTGCAACGAACCAATAATAACCTTATTAGGTATAAAATTATAACGATGACACGTAGTAAAAAACACGGGTTCATAATTTGTAAATTCATTCTGATTCTCATACTCGAAAATTTATTACAATTCGTCTCATTTCACTACTCGCATACTAATCATCCATCCTTCTAGCATTTATATCGATGGAGTTTATTTCGATCCCTCGACGATATGAAGTCGAAGTCGAAGCCTAAAGTCTGGTTTGAACACGAGAATCTACCCTCTGTATCCATTATCAAGATCTGTGTCCAAATGTTGAAGTCATCTCACAGGCCCCTTGCCAGTTCAAGTCTAGTTCTGCGATGAGAATCTACTCCATGTATCCATTAACAATATTTGTGTCCAAAGCTTAAAGTCCGGTTTGAAAATGAGAATCTACCCCATGTATCGATTATCAAGATGAGTAATGCGCTATACTTCATTAAATGTAATTCACAAATGCAAACATTCAGTCATTGATATTCAGAAATCTCATATATTTTTTTTCAGACATGAAAATTAGGAGGTATTTGTAAAGTGAGGTGAAATTATCTCAATGACTCAACTAGACTGATACCTTTAAAGTAGGTTCAATCAGAATCTAGAGGGATAGATAAAATTCAAGTAATTTATTACATTTGTTTGATATAATTGAAATGTCTTGTCTTTAATATTCAATGAAGAAAAATTCGAATTATATAGAATATTTACTGACATCTGAAACAAGCTAAATGGAAAATGATTACACCTCAATCTAATTAGTCGAATCCGAAGCCACTTTTCAGCTTGAGTATAATTCTACGATGAGAAACTACCGCACGTATAGATTATCAAGATCTGCGTCCGCAGCTCGAAGTCATTTTCGAGGCCACTTGTCAGTTCCAGTCTGATCCAACGATGGAAAATGTGTATAGATTCTCAAGAGCGTTGCTCCTAACGCAGAATGAACCTTGCTGCAACTTCTGTCCTATAAATTGTGGGAATTCGTTTGAGTCATATCGCCGAGGGATCGAAATAAACCCAATCGACATAAATGCTAGAAGGGTGGATGATCAGTATACGAGTAGTGAAATGAGACGAGTTGATAATAAATTGTCGAGTATGAGAATCAGAATGAATCAACAAAATATTATGACCCCGTTTTTTTTACTGCGTGTCATCGTTATAATTTCATACCTAATAAGGTTATTACTGGTTCGTTGCAGTTAATCGAAAAATAGTTAGAATCACTGCACAGGATAACCTTATCAGCGGCTTCTTGTTCCCGGCATTATATTTATTGGTTAGGAAAAGCTCCGGGCATTGGGCTCTCCGTAATATGCTAAACTATACAGGGTGCGCCAAAATTAAGTGCGTAAAATGATAGGGGTAATAGAGAGGGTCGAGCTGAGTAAATCGACCCCAAGAACTTGTGGTCTCCGAAGTCGCGTTCGCGAAATACGGCAGGTTAAAAAATCTCGCTACACGCCGGAATTTAGGCAACCGAATACACAGCAGGCAGCGGTTAGCAGTATTGTTGACAAGCGCGCTCGACTGCTGATGTAAATCATAACACTTTCAAATCCACGAATTTCAAACGTCAACACTCTTGGCATTCAATTTTACACAAACATAACAACAAGTAACGAAGCTAGGTGTAAAATTGAATGCCAAGAGTGTTGGGGTTTGAAATTCGTGGATTTGAAAGTGTTATGATTTACATCGGCAGTCGAGCGCGCTTGTCAACAATACTGCTAACCGCTGCCTGCTGTGTATTCGGTTGCCTAAATTCCGGCGTGTAGCGGGATTTTTTAACCTGCCGTATTTCGCGAACGCGACTTCGGAGACCACATGTTATTGGGGTCGATTTACTCAGCTTGACCCCCTCTATTACCCCTATCATTTTACGCACTTAATTTTGGCGCACCCTGTATAAAATATTTCACATCCATCGAGTCTTAAATGCGGAACAATACGTGGGAAAAATTAATTTAATTTTAATCAATTATTAAAATTATTTGTGCTCTCGCGAACTTAGAAGTTATGCGAATGCGGAATGACAGCGGCGGGAGGCTTCGTCGTGGTTTCCCAAGCTCTCCTGTCGGCTCACTGATCTCTATACTAACTGGATAGAGGATGCAATGTATTCCAAATATTTTATTTGAATAGGCCATCAGCGCCCTCGGTGAGTGGTCATTGAACTAAAATGCGTCCCATTGCGCATGCGAGATGTTAATTCTCAAAATGGCGGACAAAAATTACCTGCCCACGTGTCTGGAAATCACTGATCTTCAAAGGCGCGATAATGCGACGCACGCGCATTACAGTTCATTTTAGTTCTCTGACCACTCACAGAGGTCTCTGCTGAACATATCAAAAATCTTGTCTCTCGGAACATTTTTCCGTATGCATCCTCTATCCAGTTAGTATAGAGATCAGTGTGTCGACTGCTTCGTTGGCCATAGGCACATAAAAAATACCAGAAAGGAGACTCGTTCCCGGAAAAAAAAGTTAGCCACTGGGCACCCATTTATGAACATTACTGTACAACTCTACGTATACAGAGCGATTCTGTGGAAAGTTGGGAGCCGTGTGAGTAGGCAACCCGCATATTTACCGAAACGGCAACGCTGTCGTAGAGACAGTCGAACGTCTGCACCTACTGATGACGTCACGACAGCTGTCACTTCGTTGGGTCAGAATCAACATACAGAGTGACATATTTGAGGTTGATCGTAATATAACGAGTAAGACAACAGGAATCGATATTAATTCGTAAAGAAGTGGTAACGAATTAGCGAATTGATTGCAGATGTCGATTTCTGTTTATTTGCAACATTATTTGGGTCCAAACAACCCTTGAGGTGAAATTTGCGAATCAAAGATCACCTGTTTGCCTACCGATAATCTCGTAGAAGTCTCAGCGAGGAATGAATGAATTGAAAGTATTGTTCTGTAAATAAACATAATTGTGCCTTTGATAGCTGAGTGGAATAAAGCGTCGCATATTTGTAAAAATGATTGCATTACAATGAGTTTCTATCATGTAATAACATTTTTTATTCATTAAGCGTAGTACAATATCAATAAACTAAATGCGTTGTGCCGACGACATGCCGACTTCTTGAGCAACTTTCGAGATAAGCTTCTGACCGTCTTCTGGAACTATGCGCAGTATTTCCGCAAAACTGTGCATTCAAATTATTAGGAGGTGAAAAAATTTGGGGTTTGCTGCTACGTCAGAGATGCCTCGTAGATTACTCGTTGTATCGAATTTATATCGCTGTGTTCCTCACCGTAGTTGTCGAAGTGATGCGACGAGTCAGTCCATCATCGAGGAACTGCTAGCTTGTAAATAATTTTGCAAATAAACATAACTCAGAATCTGCGATCAATTCGTAACTTTATCACGACTTTATTACGAATAATTATCGTTTGACATTTGTCGGTTACCTTTATTAGAATGATTCGTAAATTTCACCCCGACGGCTGTTTAGACCCAAATAACGTTGCAAATAAACAGAAATCGACATCTGCAATCAATTCGCTAATTCGTTACCACTTCTTCACGAATGAATATCGATTCCCGCTGTCTTACTAGTTATATTACGATCAACCTCAAATATGTCATTCTGTCACTTGATTCTGACCAAACGACGTGAAAGCTGCCGCTATGTCATCTGTAGATGCAGACGTTCGACTGTCCCTACGACAGCGTTGCCGTTTCGGTGAATACGCCGGTTGCCTACCCACACGGCTCCCAACTTTCCACAGAATCGCTCTGTATACATGTAGTCGTCGGATGATACAAAGCTGTGAAAACTCTGGGTACTGACAATTGTTCTGATCAGAAAGAATATGATTCAAGTCTCGCCTTCCTACGCAATAGATTCGCAAACTTGGAAACAAATGCTGGTATCCGGAATTTTCACAGCTTTGTACTGTATATGTATGTATGTATATTAGGGTGGCCCAAAAAAAAACAATTTTTTTTTTTTTCGAATTACCTACGAAAATATGTTAGTTTATCATGTTTTAAGAGCCCTCTCCAAAGCGCAGTTAAAAAAAAAAATCTTAAGAGGTCGCTCAAGATTTTTAAAAATTTCCAAAAACGTCGAAAATCGAGTTTAAAAAAAAAAAAAAAATTTTCTCCTTATTTCACTATTTTCTACTATGAAAATGATCAGGATCCTGAAATTTTCAAGTTGATATTTTGATAATTAAAGGTCGCTCAAGATTTTTTTCAGTTTCCAAGTAGAGTACCTTAGACCTTTTCGAGCGACTTCTGAACATGAATATTAATGACCTTTTTTTTTCTTGAAGTTGACATACTAAAGAATAGATATAAGGCTGGAGAGTTGCAAAAAAAATTTCGAGACGATTTTCACTATTAAAATGTAATTGACGAAAATTTATAACTTTTTTTTTAATAGTGAAAATCGTCTCGAAATTTTTTTTTTCGCATCTCTCTAGCCTTATTTCTATTCTTTAGTACATCAACTTCAAGGAAAAAAATAGGTCATTAATATTCATGTTCAGAAGTCGCTCGAAAAGGTCTAAGGTACTCTACTTGGAAACTGAAAAAAATCTTGAGCGATCTTTAAATATCAAAATATCAACTTGAAAATTTCAGGATCCTGATCATTTTCATAGTAGAAAATAGTGAAATAAGGAGAAAAATTTTTTTTTTTTTTTTAAACTCGATTTTCGACGTTTTTGGAAATTTTTAAAAATCTTGAGCGACCTCTTAAGATTTTTTTTTTGAGCTGCGCTTTGGAGAGGGCTCTTAAAACATGATAAACTAACATATTTTCGTAGGTAATTCGAAAAAAAAAATATTGTTTTTTTTTGGGCGACCCTAATGTATATACGTAGAGTTGTTCAGTGAGAGCCCATTAACGCTCAAGAAAAAGCTCTTCTAATAGCTCTCTGTCCTAAGTTTAGAAAAGAAAACGAAATGTATATTCCCTGATAACCAAGTGTGATTGTGCAAACAGTCTATTACACTTGCTGCAAATTTTGCTGTCATTTTATCGACTACTTGCTGAGAATACTTTTCATTCGTCAGAATTTACAGCAAATGTACAGCAACAGCTGCAGTTATTTATTATATCAGCAAATTTTGCTGAAAATTTGCTCTCGAGTTGTTTTCCGCATTTCCTAGTATCACCAAGACTTGCTTGCATGTTGCTACCAAACAGTTATTGCTCACTTTTTTACAGCAATAGAGGACACATCGTGCTATATGATATTGCTTACAATACATTGCACGAATTGCTGTCATTTTGCTGCAAAATTTGCACGCACGTTGTTATCTGGGTTGATTCTTTATAATTATTTCTAAGGGTGTGCGGGTACTCGAATCGGGTGTCGAGGTCGGGTATTGTCGTCACCGAGTCAAAACCGGGATCCCGAATAAAAATCGGGTTACCCAGGTGAAATTCGGGTACCCGAATCCGAAAGCGGGTACTGCTGTACAATAAAGTTTAATGTAAAACGAATAGCATCTTCAAATTCGTGTGCACTCCCGTGTTGCCAGAAAATTATTACATTTATTAAATTCTTTACGGGAAGTTAAATTTGAGTGAAATCGGACAATGTTGTCTAGAATAATCAGACAAAACCAGGTAATAGTAAGTAGCGTAAGTTAAGGTGTTCTCGGATAAGCTCAGATATACTCGGGTAAAATCGGTTACACAAAAATTCAGGAAACCGCGTTCCAAACTCGGGCGGGTACCCGAACCGACCCGACCCGACAAATTCGCTTACCCGCACACCCTTATCAGATTCAGACCGAGAAATAGGTATCCAGAAGTGTAAAGGTAAATATGAATATTACTGTACGGAATTTTTATAGTGTATCAAAACCTGCAGTGACTCATGCGCAGAAGAGCATCTCGCATAATCAAGAATATCCGTAATACATTGCGCTCAAGAAATTTATCAAAAAGATTGAAATGAAAAAGGTTATAATGTTACAGACTTTGCTGAAAATGCGGAGAAGTATCGCCTAGACTCGGACGCGAAACCACCATATTCATATGCAACGCTCATTTGTTTGGCTATGCGTGCTAACAACAACAAACTCACCCTGTCAAGTATCTATAGATGGATTCGGGAAAATTTCATGTATTACAAACATGCCGATCCTGCGTGGCAGGTATGTATGTACAGTATAATGTTCATTAATGGGTGCCCAGTGGCTAACTTTTTTTTCCGGGAACGAGTCTCCTTTCTGGCCTTTTTTATGTGCCTATGATCGATGAAGCAGTCGACAGGAGAGCTTGGGAAACCACGACGAAGCCTCCCGCCGCTGTCATTCCGCATACGCATAACCGCTAAGTTCGCGAGAGCACAAATAATTTTAATAATTAATTTAAATTAAATTAATTTTTCCTGCATATTGTTCCGCATTGAAGACTGGATGGATGTGAAATATTTTATATAGTTTAGCATATTACGGAGAGCCTAATGCCCGGAGCTTTTCCTAACCAATAAATGCCGGGAACGCTGATAAGGTTAACCTGTGCAGTGATTTAAACTGTTTTTAGATTCACTGCAACGAACCAGTAATAACCTTATTAGGTATAAAATTATAACGATGACACGCAGTAAAAAAAACGGGTTCATCATTTGTAAATTCATTCTAATTCTCATACTCGAAAATTTATTATCAATTCGTCTCATTTCAGTACTCGCATACTAATCATCTATCCTTCTAGCATTTATGTCGATTAGGTTTATTTCGATCCCTCGACGATATGACTCAAACAAATTTCCACAATTTATAGGACAGAAGTTGCAGCAAGGTTCATTCTACGTTAGGAGCAACGATCTTGAGAATCCATACACAGTTCCCATCGTTGGATCAGATTGGAACTGGCAAGTGGCCTCGAAAATGACTTCTAGCTGCAGACGCAGATCTTGATAATCTATACGTGGGATAGTTTCTCATTGTAAAACTATACTCAAGCTGGAAAGTGGCCTCGGGATCAACTAATTAGATTGATGTTTCCATTAATCATTTTCCATTTAGCTTGTTTCAGATTTCAGTAAATATTTTATATAATTCAAATTTTTCTTCATTGAATATTAAAGACAAGACATTCCAATAGTTTCAAACAAATGTAATAAATTACTTGAATTTTATCTATCCCTCTAGATTCTGATTGAACCTACTTTAAAGGTATCAATCTAGTTGAGTTGTTGAAATAATTTCACTTCACTTTACAAATACTTCCTAATTTTTATTTCTGAAAAAAAATATAAGAGATTTCTGAATATCAATGACTGAATGTTTTTATTTGCAAATTACATTTAATGAAGTATATGCCATTACTCATCTTGATAATCGATACATGGGGTAGATTCTCATTTTCAAACCGGACCTTAAGCTTTGGACACAAATATTGTTAATGGATACATGGAGTAAATTCTCATCGCAGAACTAGACTTGAACTGGCAAGGGCCCTGTAAAATGACTGCAACATTTGGACACAGATCTTTATAATGGATACAGGGGGTGGATTCTCATTCTCAAACCAGACTTCAAGCTTGGGACGCAGCTTCTTGTTTCCGGTATTATATTTATTGGTTAGGAAAAGCTCCGTGCATTGGGCTCTCCGTAATATGCTAAACTATATAAAATATTTCACATCCATCGAGTCTTGAATGCGGAACATTATGAGGGAAAAATTAATTCAATTTTAATTAATTATTAAAATTATTTGTGCTCTCGCGAACTAAGAGGTTATGCGGCGGGAGGTTTCGTCGTGGTTTCCCAAGCTCTTCTGTCGACTGCTTCATCGATCATAGGCACATAAAAAAGACCAGAAAGGAGACTCGTTTCTGGAAAAGAAAGTTAGCCACTGGGCATCCATACATGAACACTACTGTACCGAGGTTCATATAAAGTATTGTCCACCAAACTAGCCACTTTTTTTCGTAACTCTCCCCGAAACTGTCGAAACCTTGCCAGTTTATAGGACCAGTTGAAGAGACTGCCAGTGAATTATTTCAGATTTTTTCAGATCCAGCCGTTTCGGAAATACTATACTTTTTTAAGTAAACATGTCTCAAAAAATATAAGCCGCAGCGAAAAAATGATAGCTCCATACACTTAGGGTATGTTCCGATATACACTGCGGGCACTGTTCAGTGCTCTTACTGGGGAGAAATTCGTTCCGTTATAGACTGACAGTATACAGTCGCAGTATCCTAGGGAAATATATGACGTCATGAATCGTCGCCATTGTTCTACTGTGAACACTGGTGCTTTCGAGGTAAGGTGCTCTCAGTGGTTTGATCACGTGATCAACAGCGTTCACAAATTCAACAGCTTCCACTGTTGATAATTGAATATGTCATAAATTAAATTCATAACCTAATTATTTTTATAAAATATTTTCTTGTCATCTTGCAGACATGGCTTTTGCCATACAGTATACTGTACTGCGTTCCGTTTTAACCAGTAACCAGTATAGCTAACTATAAAGGAACGGCTTCACAGTATACTAAATTGACGTCACACCTTACAGTGCCCGCCGTGTATATCGGAACATACCCTTAGCCCCTCATCTGACCCGATCGAGTCAATTCTTTTTTTAATCGTTTGTTGGTCGTTTGTAGGTGTTTGATATCTTATTCCCGACGTTTGATAGTAACTAGTTGATTAATAATCAATAAAACAAATTCGCCTAGGGAATTTAAGTGACGTCAGCCCCTCATAACCCTTAATTATTATCAGATTCGATTATTTAGACGTATAATCGTTTGTTGGTCGTTTGTCGGTGTTGCATAGCGTTTTCCCAATGTTTGATAGGCAAGCGATTATCCGGGAAAAATAAAATAAATCTGTGCTAGTGATTTTCCCCAGGGATTCTCCCTAGGCTGGTTTCCCCCAGATAATAGTGACCGGAAGTAGCTTTTCGATGTGCGCAATCGTTTGCAAAAAATACTATGTGAACCGACGATCTAAAGCGACATCTATCCTTAGTACAAGTTACAGAATACCGCTTGATGCTTTCTGCCGTTACCGAACGTCGTCCGACGTCGTTACAAATGTACAGAATAGGCCTACTGGCTAACTATTTACAAACGATTGCGCATGTCGGAGAAGCTACTTCCGGTCACTATTATCTGGGGAAAACCAGCCTAGGGGAAATCCCTAGGGAAAATCACTAGTACAGATTTATTTAATTTTTCCCGGATAATCGGTTGTCTATCAAAGGTTGGAAAAGCGCTATTCGACACCGACAAACGACCAACAAACGATTATACGTCTAAATAATCGAATCTGATAATAATTAAGGGTTATGAGGGGCTGACGCTTAGAGCATATAGACATGGAGGAAGCAAGAGATACCCCGGAGCACAAGTGAGAAACGGGCATGAGACAGACTGAGGCACAGTACATGCCTTCTTTGTCTCACAGGCTCTGATTGGCCCTCACCATTACAAATGGCCGAGCACTCACGTTCGTAGCATAGCAACTGGACAACTGGTGCCTAGTCCCTGTTTGTTTTCATCTGCTCCTTATGCGGTGCTATCTTCTTTTTAATAAATTATTTGAACTTTTTATGTCGATTACTTTTCATTTCAGCAATTTCATACATTTAGAGTGCATCTAGTACACATGTATATTCGAATTATGGAAAAAACAATATAATGTTCAGGGCACACATTTACGATAGGTACGCTACTGCCATAGAAGGAGAGGGCATGTACTGTCCTTATGTCCCTCTCTCTCCCACCGGCTCGGCTCGGTTTCTCAGCGACCATGCTTCCTCCATGTCTATATGCTCTAAGGGCTGACGTCACTTAAATTCCCTAGGCGACTTTGTTTTATTAATTATTAAACAACTAGTTACTATCAAACGTCGGGAATAAAGGTGATATTTCATGCACGCGGCTGCGGCAACTGTCGCGCGACGAAACTACGCTGATTGGTTGAAAATTGACGGCGGGCGAGTGTACTTTCGCCGCATGTGGAGTACTTTCTGTCGCACTGAAGTAGATCCGAGATCAACTTCAATGCGACAGAATTCCATTCTGGACGCGGCGAAGTCGATAAACCGCGAAAAGCAAGGTTCGTATGTGTCATGGATAGTAGATTATTTATTTCTAGGTTAGTAGATTTTATTTTATGATTTCATTCTGTTTTTATTTCTATTTCAATTTTTTATGTTCATTTTTTTTTTTTTACAACTCGCAGATCGTTGACATATTTCATAGACGCGACGGAATTCTTGACGTCAGCGTGGTTTCGTCGCGCGACAGTTGCCGCAGCCGCATGCACGAAATATTACCTTAAGATATCAAACACCTACAAACGACCAACAAACGATTAAAAAAAGAATTGACTCCATCGGGTCAGATGAGGGGCTAAGTATATGGAGCCAAAAATGATTCAAGATAAAAGTTGTAGTTTTCTATCAATCAACTTTTCAATGAAAGTTACGTTATAATTTTATTGGCTTTATAAACTATATTTCTCACTGAAAAAGGTGAAAAAAATTTTGTTTCTTCAAGAAACGCCACTTTCATTTTGCTGTCAACCCTAATAGACCGTACTTATTTTTGGTACCCTAACAAACCACACATGGTCTCTCAGGCTCAAGAAATGTTGATGTGTGATCTACTGTGGGTGCTTTCCATTTACATGACTTTTGTGTTGACTCGTGTCAACTCGTGTCGACTCTCGAAAACGAATAAATCGAACATCGTTCCACTTGCATAAACTCACCATTCTAGCAGAGTCTTCCGGAGTCGACTTGTGTCGCCGACACACGGCGACACAAATCAAATGGAAAGCACTTTAGGCGACACAAGTCGACTTGTGTCGACTTTATGGCCGGTTTCTTCACCTCTGGATAAATTTATCCGGTAGATATCCTATACCTTTAGCACAGGATATCTGGCGGATAACGCTATCCCCCAGATAACCCTAGGTGAAGAAACCGGGCATTAGTCAGTAAATGGAAAGCACCCTGTATTGACGAAAGAAGTAGTCCAATCACTGATCTCTATACTACACTGGATGGCGTATCCCGTGTGAAATTTTTGTGCCGAATTGAAGCCGTGTGGCAGCCATATTACTTGTAGTAGATTTGTCAATTTGAGCGGCAGATTCAAATAATGATATAGAAATTTCTGTTGAAAGCGATGAAACTTGGGAGAAAATCAAATATTACTATAAGAATTCTGTATTGAAAACGTTTAGGTGAAGTTGTAATTCCATTTTTAGTAAATATAATGAGTATTGAAAATAATCTTCATACGAAAACTGCATAATAAACACATGTGACAGAGTATTTAGTAAAATCGTATTAACAAAAATAACATCACAAGTTAATAAGATTTATTCAAAATTTATAATATCCTGAAAAAAACGGATCAGTATTCAAAAGTTCCAATAAAATATTGATTAAGTCAATTACTATCATGTGACGTATACATATATGTATAACAAAAAAGGGTATAAAGGGGTGGTATATAATTTATTATGTACAATTGCAAATAAAGTTATTTGGTAATGTATTATGAAAAAGGCATTCGAATACATATCTAGGAATCTAGAATATCAATTCCAAATGGACTATAGACAGAAAAGCAATAAACATAACCTCTCGGCTGTACACATAGATCTTTACTTATACTATTATGAAGTGTCCTGCCTTCCACCCCACCTTTTTTGCCGCAATATGTGCAAATTAAGACCATTGCCACTATTTCCACTTAGTACTAAGAATAATTTCACACTCACGAATGTCTTAGATTATTTCTACGAGCACGAGTTTGTGGGTGTTGCCATATTGAAATTGACAAAAGTACTACAAGCAACATGGCTTCTAAAGGTAATATTTCATGCATGCGGCTGCGGCAACTGTCGCGCGACGAAACTACGCTGATTGGTTGAAAATTGACGGCGAGCCAGTGTACTTTTGCCGCACGTGGAGTACTTTCTGTCGCATTGAAGTAGATCCGAAATCAACTTCAATGCGACAGAATTCCATTCTGGACGCGGCGAAGTCGATAAACCGCGAAAAGCAAGGTTCGTATGTGTCATGGATAGTAGATTATTTATTTCTAGGTTAGTAGATTTTATTTTATGATTTCATTTTGTTTTTATTTCTATTTCAATTTTTTACGTTCATTTTTATTTTTTTTTACAACTCGCAGATCGTTGACATATTTCATAGACGCGACGGAATTCTTGACGTCAGCGTGGTTTCGTCGCGCGACAGTTGCCGCAGCCGCATGCATGAAATATTACCTTAATAGGCACAAACTGCCCGTTGGAATACGCCATCCAGTGTAGTATAGAGATCAGTGAGTCCAATGGACACAAGATGTGTCGGAGGCAACTATGACTACGTTTACACGGCATTCCTATTCCGGTTTTGTAACATCCGATATAGTGAAAACCGGTGTTAAAGTGCATGTAAACGGCGCTTTACACCCGGAATAACTAAATCGGTTTAGTAATTCTATTCCTCTTGATTAACGGGAGTAGAATAAGTAAACCGGAATAAGGCAGGAATAAAGATGCGTGTAAACGATACCGGTTTAAGTACATCCGTCACGGCAACGTCAAAAACAAAAAAGTCCCTATGAAACTTACTAATGCGCGAGCACTGTACATTCAGTTTATTATTTCCGTAAAACTACGAAGCAGTAACCGCAGTTCTGCCATTTTCTAACTTTCTGTTTATCCGCTGTTTCCAAATTTCACATCACCATTCGGACTGTTTAACCTCACTTTTTATTTTCGCGTTTCTCGCTTCGTATGGGAAAAGTAAGGTTATGCAATGAGAAAAAGTGTAATTTATTTAGTGAATTTCGAGGTTTTTTTATTGGTCAGCCTGCGCACTCATCAGTGTCCTCGAACAGGAATAACAATTAGTCTTGGGCATAGTCGGTCACCATTAGGAGCGCTCAATTTAGTTCGTAGTCTTATGGCGAACTAGTTCGTTCTTTTAGTTCGTTTAGTTCTTTTTCACGAATATTTCAGTACAGCGATAATTCCGTATAAAAAGTAATCTTGGGCATAGTCGGTCGCTGTTGAGAGCGCTGAATTTAGTTCGCAGTACTGTGACGAACTAGTTTACTCTTCTAGTTCTTTAGTTTTTTTTTTTTTTTAATATTTCAGTAGAGATAATCACAAAAAGAAAATATATGACATATGATTATTGTTAACCATAAACTATAAATTCTATACTTTGATAAGAAACTCGTTTAAGAGCAAAAAAAATCAGTAGGTTGGACATGCAGCGCCACTTCATGATAGAGCGGACGCCAGAAAAATGAATATATAAAGAACTGAGAGCGAGATCATCTACGAACTAGTTCGTATAGTTCACCTGAAGGAGCGCTCTTCCCACCTAGGTCGTTCGCGAACTACCCAAGACTAATAACAATGCCGGTGTTGTAGATTATTCCCGTTCGTGTAAACAGTCGCGTTTAAACTGGTTTTATTACACCCGGTATAATAAAACCGGAATAAGAATGCCGTGTAAACGTAGACTATATAAGATACACCATGATCCCATGATTGTCTTTGGGCGTTGTCTTCTTTTCGTGTGATTTGCGCGAAATGCGCGAATCTACCGTCGGTCCCTCGGACCAGAGTATGGTCTACTAGGGTTAATTTTACTAAATCTTTGGTCACATGTGTAGACTCAGCAAATGAATAAAATAAAATGAATCAAACCCCAAAACTGGGCCATTTTTTGTATTACCTCAAAAAGTTCAAAAGTATCTGAACTTTTCGCCAACATGAAATAATCGATAGTTTTCCGGGGATAAAACATTTTCAGCGGGATAACAGGGGCGGATTTACTACTAGGCTAACTAGGCTATAGTCTAGGGCGGCAAATTTCTGGTCGATAAAAATGCTGAGCCATTGTAATAAATTCTTATAAGGTTAATTCAAAAGTTACGAAATCATTCTTTCGGTCAACTTAAATTTTCTAATTGAAGAAATATACAACGTAAATGTAATATTGGATTATATTTTTTTGCAAACGAAAAGGGCGGAATTCTTCCTCAAGCCTAGGGCGGTCGGAATATTAAATGCGCCCTTGAGGATAATTGACAGTTTTACACGATTTTACATGATTTATTGTTGTTTTTTTTTTTTTTTGTCCTGAAAACAGGAC
This sequence comes from Rhogogaster chlorosoma, assembly GCA_944452935.1. Taxonomy (NCBI): domain Eukaryota; kingdom Metazoa; phylum Arthropoda; class Insecta; order Hymenoptera; family Tenthredinidae; genus Rhogogaster; species Rhogogaster chlorosoma. The sequence goes on along the minus strand of OX101803.1, from coordinate 15,393,276 downwards.
AGTCCCATTCCGGCGATTGTCTGCGACTGAATCTACACATGTGCATGAAGGTTGAGTAATCTGGCAGCAAAATAAAAGTGGTGTTTCTTGAAGAAAAAAAATATTTACAACCTTTCTTAGTGACAATTCTAGTTGACAAGGATGATGAAATTATAGCATAAATTTCTTGGAAAATTCACTTGCAAAGTTTTGAAGATTTCGGGGACGGTCACGAAAAAAGTAGCTGGATTTCTGGAGAAGGCTTCATATGTTGTCACGAAATAATTGCCAATATTTTGACAAAGGATGGACGATATCTACTTATTGTGATAAGTTGATGATAAGATTAATTCAGTAAATTCTACCTTTATGAGCTATTATTGATAGCTCACTAGAAATCAATTGTGTAGTTATAAGTTTGATTTTCCGCAGAATTCGATTCGTCACAATCTGTCCTTGAACAAATGCTTCGTGAAGCTGCCACGATCAAAAGATGAACCTGGTAAAGGAGGCTTCTGGAAACTAGACCTGGAACGATTAGAAGAAGGCAGGCGTTCACGAAGGCGCGCGTCGTCTCGTCGAAGTAGCACTAAAATGCCTACCCTGAATACAAATTTAACACCAGCCTTGTACGAAACGCCACCCAGTAGTGTATCCCCACCAATACCTGACAGTCTACCAGAAGTTCCTGAATCGACTCAGGTAAGTCTTAGTGAAGATGATCTCACAGGGCTGCTGATCGCCACGGTAGGCTGGGATGAGAATCAGCTGGATCTTCTCGACTCCCTCCTAGATTCATTGTAAGCTAATGCTTTTTGCAGAACCTCAGGTGAGTAGCTCGAGTAAGGCATAAATTTACATCAATAACAGGTGATTGTTGCCCGAAGTATACGTAAAGTATTCAGACAACATTTTTTTGGACATTCAATTACAAGCTTAGGATAACAAACTGGCCTTTTACAACAGGTAATGAATCTGTTGGCTTGGGGTGAAAATTTCCAGTTTCGGCGTCGGCGAGCCATGTAACCAAGATGGCCGGATCTGGTCCCATCCATGATGTGCCCCATTTCCAAGCATGGCCACAGGTATGGAGGGTAGAGGTAAGGAAGGACTCTCTCTTATCACTGGAAAAAGCACGGTCCTACACACACTGCAGGGCACTGTATGTGCATTTTCCAACTGGAGCATTGTGCACTGATCTCTATACGACACTGGATGGCGTAAGTATCCCGTGTGAAATTCTTGTGCCGAATTGAAGCCGTGCGACAGCCATATTACTTGTAGTAGATTTGTCAATTGGAGCGACAGATTCAAATAATGATATAGAAATTTTTGTTGAAAGCGATGTAACTTGGGTGAAAATCAAATATTACTATAAGAATTCTGTATTGAAAACGTTTAGGTGAAGTTGTAATTCCATTTTTAGTAAATATAATGAGTATTGAAAATAATCTTCATACAAAAACTGCATAATAAACACATGTGACAGAGTATTTAGTAAAATCGTATTAACAAAAATAACATCACAAGTTAATAAGATTTATTCAAAATTTATAATATCCTGAAAAAAACGGATCAGTATTCAAAAGTTCCAATAAAATATTGATTAAGTCAATTACGATCATGTGACGTATACATATATGTATAACAAAAAAGGGTATAAAAGGGTGGTATATAATTTATTATGTACAATTGCAAATAAAGTTATTTGGTAATGTATTATGAAAAAGGCATTCGAATGCATATCTAGGAATCTAGAATATCAATTCCAAATGGACTATAGACAGAAAAGCAATAAACATAACCTCTCCGCTGTACACATAGATCACCCCACCTTTTTTGCCGCAATATGTGCAAATTAAGACCATTGCCACTATTTCCACTTAGCACTAGGAATAATTTCACACTTACGAATGTTTTACATTATTGCTACGACCACGAGTTTGTGCGTGTCGCCATATTGAAATTGACAAAAGTACTACAAGCAACATGGCTTCTAATAGGCACAAACTACCCATTGGAATACGCTATCCAGTGTAGTATGGAGATCAGTGATTTCACTTCATTTGTAATCGCCAAGTTCAGATCTTACCCTTATTGCTTACGAGCGCCATTCTGGGTAATTCTTGAACTATTATTTAACGCCCTTCGATGGGACACTTTTGCCCATAGACATATTAGAATTATTATTATTTAACCTTAGGCTTATCTCTTAGACATATTAGAATAGACCGCGGGAGTAACGGAGGTGGCCCGTTGGTGATTGCTACTGATCTCCATACTACACTGGATGGCGTATTCCAATGGGCAGTTTGTGCCTATCAGAAGCCATGTTGCTTGTAGTACTTTTGTCATTTTCAATATGGCAACACCCACAAACTCGTGCTCGTAGAAATAATCTAAGACATTCGTGAGTGTGAAATTATTCTTAGTACTAAGTGGAAATAGTGGCAATGGTCTTAATTTGCACATATTGCGGCAAAAAAGGTGGGGTGGAAGGCAGGACACTTCATAATAGTATAAGTAAAGATCTATGTGTACAGCCGAGAGGTTATGTTTATTGCTTTTCTGTCTATAGTCCATTTGGAATTGATATTCTAGATTCCTAGATATGTATTCGAATGCCTTTTTCATAATACATTACCAAATAACTTTATTTGCAATTGTACATAATAAATTATATACCACCCCTTTATACCCTTTTTTGTTATACATATATGTATACGTCACATGATAGTAATTGACTTAATCAATATTTTATTGGAACTTTTGAATACTGATCCGTTTTTTTCAGGATATTATAAATTTTGAATAAATCTTATTAACTTGTGATGTTATTTTTGTTAATACGATTTTACTAAATACTCTGTCACATGTGTTTATTATGCAGTTTTCGTATGAAGATTATTTTCAATACTCATTATATTTACTAAAAATGGAATTACAACTTCACCTAAACGTTTTCAATACAGAATTCTTATAGTAATATTTGATTTTCTCCCAAGTTTCATCGCTTTCAACAGAAATTTCTATATCATTATTTGAATCTGCCGCTCAAATTGACAAATCTACTACAATTGTTATGGCTGCCACACGGCTTCAATTCGGCACAAGAATTTTACACGGGATACGCCATCCAGTGTGGTATAGAGATCAGTGAATGAAATGTGTCAAAGGGAAATAGCATAATATAGAAGTAATCGTATTGATTAGAGTTGTAGATATAACTGCAGTAAATGAGAAAACTTATAACGTAGTCGAGCAGAAACTTTACGCGTGATTGATGTGATATCATTTTGTAACATTTTAAAACGATGTAATTTATTTCATAAATTTTTTGAAAACAACGCCTTCACGAAGCAGATGTATGTCTTTTTCCGTTTGAGGTTACCCTACTCTCACAAGTTTTGGCGCTTTCTTTGAAATTTGAGACTTTTGCTGTAGCAACGCCATCTAATTAACTCGATTTCGCGGACACTTTTTATACACGGAGTGAGTCCTCCTTACCTCAACCCTACATAGCTGCAGGCCATGACCGCGCAGTTGCACGCTTGCATCTTCTGATTCAACTGATTATACAGGGTGAGTTCCTAAAGTCCGAATGGTCGGTCATGTCGAGGCGGCCGCGGGTTGAAATTGACAGTTGCTTTAGTGGTTATGGAGTCCTCGATTGACTGTAGTCACTAAAACGATTGCTGATTTCGACTCAACACGACTCTGACCATTCGGACATTGGGAATTCACCCTGTATATTCTTGGATCCATTTTATTCATTTACGAGTTGTGAACTGCGCATTTGAATTTATACATGTAACCGCTCACATAACCACCATGTGACAGACATGCTTTCATAAGCGCCGCCATTTTATAGGTTGCCTGACTTGCTGGCACCACCTGGAATAATTATAAGGGGGTATTGTTGTCTAGAGCGTTGTTTTGGAGGTGATTTTTAGGATGGAATAACTTTTAAACTGTTCGAGTTTTCTTTATGAAATTTTTCACATAAATTTGTCGAAGTTACAAAAATACGTATATCCCAAGTATGGAGTCTAAAAGGTAGGAGACCGAACTCTGTAGCACAAAAGCGTGTCAAGTTCCGTAGCTTTCCAACATAGACTACGTTTACACGGCACTTTTATTCCGGTTTTGTAATATCCGATATACAGGAACTTTTTGTGGTGGCGGCACAGCTAGTTCCATCAAACACACGCACGCTTCGCTGTGTGCCAGGGATACCAACCGAAAAAAAAGAATGATGCAGCTTGAACAGAGCAAAGAGTATAGCAACCATAAGCGTGAAGTCTTCGGTTGTCACATGGATGAAGCGAGCTTGTGTGTAGTGGCGGTGGCTAATGGAACTAACTGTGCCGCCACCACAGAAAGTCCCTGTAGTGAAAACCGGTGTTAAAGTGCGGGTAAATGGCACTTTACACCCGGAATAACTAAATCGGTTTACTTATTCTATTCCTCTTGATTAACGGGTGTAGAATAAGTAAACCGGAATAAGATAGGAATAAAGATGCGTGTAAACGGTACCAGTTTAAGTACATTCTCACGATAACGTCAAAAACAAAAGAGTCCCTATAACTGCAGCTCTGCCATTTTTTAACTTTCTGTTTATCCGCTGTTTCCAAATTTCACATCACCATTCGGACTGTTCAACCTCACTTTTTATTTTCGCGTTTCTCGCTTCGTATGAGAAAAGTAAGGTTATGCAATGAGGGAAAGTGTAATTTATTTAGTGAATTTCGAGGTTTTTTTTATTGGTGAGCCTGCGCACTCATCAGTGTCCTCGAACAGGAATAATAATGCCGGTGCTGTAGATTATTCCCGTTCGTGTAAACAGTCGCGTTTAAACTGGTTTTATTACACCCGATATAACAAAACCGGAATAAGAATGCCGTGTAAACGTAGTCATTTAGCTATTAGAACTATCATACGACGCGCCTCTACCGGCAGCCAGAAGCAATAGGCTCACACACTGATCTCTATATAACTGGATAGCGGACGGGTACCTCTTCTACCCATACGGCGTGAAACCAATTGACGACAGGGCAGGGGTTTGGGGGGGGGTCGAACGAAGGGACGATCTTGGGACAAATTCTCCGCGGGCAATTTGAATAGATATACACGGTTCGAGCTGGCTCGGGTTATTAATCAATTAATTGATTACTCAGCTTGATATGTGTGCTCTGCACAATTTTGTTGTTTTAGGATTATTCCGACTGTAAATAATAAATAATAATAAGCCGTTAACGTTACGCGATTATGCATTTGAACTACGCGCGGAGACTTTGACCCAAACAAATTGCAAATGGCGCTGTTCAATTGGTTTCAATCAGCGGGCCCGGTCAGCCATCCAGTTATATAGAGATCAGTGGGCTCACAGTATAGAAGTCATCTCAAAATCACGTGATCGAAGTCAGAATATGAATATTCAGCATATTCAGTCCACGTCAAAGTTGATGAAACATCAAGCAGCTGAGGAGTTGCTAACATTTATCATCTGGAAAAAATCTACCAGGTAAGTTCTTTGTTGAATTCTCATATGGGTTGTTGTTATATGGTTGTTATTTTGAAATAACAGTTGAATGGTGCGGTTTCCATGACAACCTGAGCCTTTGCTCAGTGCCACTAGAGGCGCGTCGTATGGTAGTTCTAATTTAGCTATAGTTATATGGCGCCAAAAACGAGCACGTTTTTCAAGAGAGGGGATGACTTAGTTCGGTCTCCTACCTTTTAGACTCCATAATCCCAAGAGAGAAAAAGAATCAGCATCCTGTACTTTTGTACGTTAGTTTGGCGCGGGGCGCGGAGAACGCCCCCAACTGGCTACCGGTGCTGTGGACGTCGTATGAGTCTGAAAAAAGAACTCAAACGTATTCTTAATCTGTATGAGCGTCGTGAGCCTTGGTATCAGAATCATAACAAAAAAATCACATAATTGCAGCATGCTAAACTTTGATTATCATTTGATCATTCTACGAGTTATAAAACATAAATAAAAAAAATCATTTCAAGTCGATTCTGTTACCAAATTTTAAAAACAGTCTACTGGTGTATTGGTGTATGCCAAATCTAAGCTCAATCGGTCAATGTGTCACAGAGATATCGTGGTCGCAGATTTAGAAAACATAGTTCCGAAAAAAACGCGTTCAAAGTTTTTATACCCTCGATGAGGTTTAAATGAAATTATTGATATGTACTTACTGGTTAATCAGCCAATCCAGGTCCATAAAAGTTCCTTTCTTTCTTCAACTTATTCATTGTTATACGGTGTCGGAACAATAAATAACGCGCCGTCAATTGTTGGCGGGAGCGCGTAACTGCGTCTTGATCGTGGTTTCCCAGCGTGCCTCTTACAAATTCTATAAATCAGCTAATATTATGAATATCATCAAACGGTTTCAATGGACGTGTTCAGAAAGGTCTGTAGATCAATAAAATAAATAACAATAATGATAATAAATCGATTTTTTCAGAATTCTAGACAACAATCCCCCTTAACTTGCCGATCCCAAGATAAAAGAATCAGGGCACGAAATCGATAAGTTTGCTTTATTGGAAATATATTTAGTGTTATATTCACGGCAGTATGGAAGAACGTGACATCTCAGATTGTACCAAAAGAACGTGACATCTCAAACTGTGTCAGAAGTACGTGACATCTCAAATTGTGAAGGGTGAACGTGACATCACGACCGAGGACAAATTTTTCATTGATACAGCACTGAAATGTTGGGTGCATGAATTATACGAAGCATTTTTTCCAATAGATTCAATAATTGTTTCGATCATTTTCTCATTTGTTTCGGAAGTTCGTGGAATTTATTTTGATGGACATGGTGGAAACGTAAAGTTCAAGTATAACTTTGACGATGAAGCTTCCAGCGCCTCGGTAGAAAAAAAAAACATGGTATGGACAGATTTCGTGCCTCAAAGAGCATATGATAGAAAGATCGATCTTTTCTAACATCGAAAATCTCAGATTCATATATGAATCGTGGACTAGTACCACAGAATTGTCGACCATTCTATAATAATACCATTTCGTATATAAATTGATGTATCATTTGTATGATTTTCGTATATAAATATGTATATACAAATTTCGTAAAAAATGCTTCGTATAACTCATGCACCCAAAATTCTAGTGCCGTATCAATGAAAAGTTTATCCTCGATCAAGATGTCACATTCTTCATTAACAATTTGAGATGTCACGTTCTTCACTCACAATTCGAGATGTCACGTTCTTCTAGCACAATTTAAAATGTCACGTTCTTCCGTACTGCCGTCGATATTAAGTCATGGATTGACACTTTTATGACAGATACAGTCGGCTCTCGCAATAGGGCCGGCCATGGGGGTGTAGGGGAAGATGATTCCAAGAACTGCGGTTCCCCCACCAACGCTTGATTCTATAGTCGTCGCGTTTGGGTACCAGATGCTCACAAGTGGGCAAATGGAGAAGTGGGGGAAGATGCCGGGCGTGATTCAGGGGAAGCGGTACTATTGCGAGCGGCCCTATTGCGAGAGCCGACTGTACATTGATACTGTAATAATTAGAATTATTGTAAACATAATCTAGCAATAATCGCACAAATGACTTGCCAAGCAAGAACTTTTAAAGTGTTTCGTAAAAGCAATGTAAGACGTCGGCGGATGTATGTAGTTCTCTATATATTTATACAGTCTTTACTGTAGCATAATGTACTTATACCTATATACAGATATGTGATTATGTACACGTATATTTATAGCATTAAACACGTGATACCTTAGCGGATGAGATCCGCTGGGAATTGAAACAGCCCGTCGAGAATCGTGTGTTCGATACATACATCTGGTCTTTTGGTTCCGGCAATAATTATCTAAATGCTCAATCCGGTTTTATATATCCACCAGGGATAAAGCAGAAGGAAGGGGAATCCGGTTTTATGCTTTTGTAGAATTGGCGCCACTTATTGTTAGTACAGTATATGATCAATCTGTGACAGCAGACAGACAGACAGAGAAAAGGATTGTTAATAATAAGGTTAACCATGCTCAAATGTGGCAATTATTCGATAGGAGGTCCAAAAATTAAAGGAAAAAAAAAAGTTGTCTGAATATGTCGGAATATTTTAAGCTCTATTTGAAAATATTTTCAAACGAATTTGGAGAGAGTTGGATGTTGAAAATGTGTAACCAGCTCAGATTCAAGTATTATTAGATAATATTGTTAATAATAACCAGTGTAATGTACTTGGAAGCGGCACAAATAATGCAAACCCGTTTGAAGAAGTAAAATATATGAAATTTTGTTTAAAGACTTAATAATTAGATAAAAATTGAAACGTTATATTATATTATATTATATTATATTATATTATATTATATCTGCTCAATAATCATTTTCAGCATCCAAATTATTGTAGATAAGAGTTATAAATATAATAAATTTTATGCTTTAATTTATAAATGTATAATATATTAATGAAGCGATAACATCGGTGTGATATTATTTGAATTGGTGTGTGTTTTTGCGCTCTAGTTCACGCCTTTAATGAATCCGTCCAGCGATAAGAATATTAATTAAGTAATAGTTTTAATAATGCAAGTACTTTACAAGCAAAACGTGACATACATTTAACTATACTTATATCTCTACATAATGTGATGTGTGCCATTTATGCCTTGAAAATAATAACAAAATCATTTAATAATTAATTAGTGGCCTTATCCATAGCGATTGTATGTATAAAATATGTAATAATTATTGTAGTTTATACAATTAAATTCCGATCGACAAAAAAGTTTTCATTTCACCGGATTGTATCACTCTATGAAACGGGTATTCTGGCAATGTATTCGATACTGTGTTGCACTGTTTCAAACATCAAACTAGGAAGAATATTGCGAGTACCGTTTTAACTGTTTATACTAAAACAGTTATAAACAAGTATTTGACAAGATATGACTTGATTGAATTATACATATTCGTGAATGTATTAAAAGTCATATGTAATTGGAGTTTATTTTAACACATGTATTTGAAGCCAACCAGAAGTCAGATAACTTCATTCTTGCACTGCGACAGTTTTAAATGACGCTTGAATTATACAGGGTGAATTCCTATCAAGTATACATTAGGATGTATCGAACATAAACTTTTTTCAAATCTTTTTGTTGCTGATACAAAAAGATTTGATAGATTTTGTGATTTGTGATAGATTTTGATGTGAAGTAGCTTTTCCAATAAGAATTGAGAGCCCTTTAGCTCAACTTTAAATACCCTTGCAAATAGGATTTCTATTTCTCACACGACTAACACAGGAGAAATAAATATTCTCGCTACAAACCTTACAATTATTGTTAGCTAAATATTAGGATATCGAATTCTTGATATTCTGAAAGAAAGGAATTCAGGGGCTTATTGCAAAATTATTGAACCACCTCCGGATAAAGCCTTGAATACTTTTGCACCCCAAAGCATGATCCCTTTGCAAGGCGATCCTATAACTTATCAAATCTTATCTCGAAGTCCACTCATTTTTTTAATGAATATCTCCACTCTTCCCATCTGAAATGAGCCAAAAATGAACTCGATATCTTATTTTTTATCCAAGTCAAGTATAATTTTTTAGTAAAAATGTTGTTATTCTCAGTGTTGATTGTATGAAAACATATAGTAATCTTATTCGAGCGAGTACTTGAAATTGAGCTACAGGTCTCTCCTTTTAGGAGGAGCTGCTTCACATAATAATCTATGATATCGAGTCTCAGCGGCAAAAGAATAGAGAAATAAATTTACTTTCAATACACCCCAGTATAAACTAACAGAGCAGAGTTGCGATGGACAGCTAATTCACCATGTATCTTTAATCTAACATGTCTTGGCTATGTCTTTGACTACAACAGGCACAAGGCTCACAGTGAATAAAATGCTCCATCCTCTAGTGATTAAGCATTTTTGTATCATAATACGATTCAAGTTATGTTGTTAGTATGAGTATGAGAAGACCAGATGAATAGTAATAAATATAATTCCACATGTTCAGTGCGGAAATGTCGTAATAGAAAATTTCATTGGTATTTGTAATGTAGAAGGACAGAGGAAACATGCTATATGTTTGTCGTATAGCATTTTATCAATCTTTTCACATTCGTAATAAAGATATGAATTTACCACTGTCTGTTACGAAAAGAATAAAACATGCTATACCAATGCTGCAACAACCAAATATGCATTGTGTGTTTCATTATCGGCCGAAAATATTTTCAATCAGCTTTAGAATATTTGTGAGAGATATTCAGTTTTTGTTTAAACAATTAAGATTTGTGTAAATAATCATATCAACCAATGAACAATAATTGATTAGAGGCAATCAATTTATACTTGTATTCACAAATACAATTCTGAGAAAATTCATGGTTAAAATATTCTTGATATTTTTTATGCCATAATATGGAAGTTGTGCAACAGTTATATAAATAGGTTTTTTAATTGAAATATGACATAGTTAATTCGCAGATCATATTTGTTTACGTTGTGGTTTTAATGCAAAATAAATTTTTTTTCTATTCTTCAACGATAATAAGATTCTCATTCTTTAATTGTTATGATTTAATTACTGTAGGGTAATCTCAAGAATTCTTTTCTAACAAATATCTAAATTTTATTCTAATCTGAATAAGCGATGTATATTGCAACATGTAAGCAGCAGCCGTACAGATTGTAAATTACATGTATTTCATTATGAAAGTGCTCAATGTAATATGTTTACAATTTCCATTTGTATCAGGATAATATACAAAATGTAGAAGTGAATTTAATGTTGTTCTTCACTCAGTGCAGACTAAAAACTTCCCAATATCATAATGATGTCCCTAACTTGTTGTCATGGCTGAAAATTCGGTATTCATTATAAATTGAATGAATAATATACTTTTCTCTACAGATTGGACCGAACAGAGGATTTGGTTTGCACTGAACCTAGTCTGAAGGCTAACAATAGCCAGTAAATTAATAATATCCGTTTCTTACCTCATGAAAATAGAATAAATATTCAATTACATCAGATCGATGACATTGTAATCGCTGCTTCCTAATATTGTTATTAATTAATAATCTCGCAGCTTTTTCTGCACACATTACAACCGCTGCATGAATATTCCCACTTGGTAGTACTGGAAGCACAGACGCGTCAACCACATAAAGATTTTTGGTACCATAGACTCTGAAAGATAAAACTGTGATTATACAACAAATAACAAAAACATTAAATTGCAGGCCAATTTCAACGAAGTTCGTAAGCAATTCATTCTATTAATTTTTTATGATATACCTGAAAGATTTATCTACAACACTGCCCATACGACATGTTCCTGCTGGATGGTAAGAAGTCAAAGTCATATGCCGAATGTAACATGCCCAATATTCTGGAGTATCGAATAAAAATGCTTTACAGCCTGGGTAATGTTTTTTATAGAGAGTGGCTCCTAACTTCTGCATTGCATTCGTTTGTATTAACTTCTTTACAAATTCTATACCTAAGAATCATAACTTGTTTTATAACTGTGTAGGTACACATATTATTGTTCATTTAATCATACCAAGTATATATTGTTCTCTACACTGGAGCAGAGGTGAGGAAATTTGAGTAAATTGAACTTTCGAGTTGTATTTATGAAAAAAATAATTCTACACTAACCCTCTATCAGAACTTCCACATCATCCTGCATTGAAAGATATCTTGGATCAATAATGGGCGGATCAGCAGGATCAGAACTGCGCAATCTGATCTCTCCAAAACTCTTTGGGTGTAATAAAACTGGCACGATGCTAATAGCTGTTTCATATGTTAGCGGGGCAAAATATTCTTGAAAAACCTAAACAGAAATGTCATTTTCGGAGTGGCTGAAGTGGCAATGCTATTCGATATCATGAAAAAAAAAGTGGTTGATTGAAGAATTCCAGTACTTGCACAGCACTAAATTCATTCATCATTCTAATAAGTCGGTGTACAACTGCTGATTTGTTACCAAAGAAATACCTTGTCAGATATACCCATTACTTTTCTCAAAGCAATTCCATTGTCGTGTGATATTCCAACTGGCATTATCATCAGTTGTAAATCTGGAGGATCTAGCTTGGTATCTGATCGGGAACTATGAAGCGTACCTATAACTTCAATTCCTGCTGAAGTCCATGGACCTATAAGGTACAATTCAATAGATAATATCACTTACCATAATCTTTCTACTATTCAATCTGCATCTCGGTGACCATTTCATTTGTGTTTTGTTTTAGGTACACTATGTTGTCTGATACTTAGTTATATGAGAGATCGGTCAGTTCGGTACTAAAACTGAGGTGTGGCTTTGCTACTATGAAGGTATGGTCCTTGTTCCAATGACTAAGCAGAGTAAAGTAAGCGAACCAACAGAGCTATAAGTTGAAGACTCAGTAGTTTATTGAACTGGGAAGCGTAGATTTGCAATAGTAACAGCACTCAGTTGGTTTACATTGAAGTTATATTTAAGATTAGATGAGGATGTATGAATTTACTTGCGATATAAGTGTGGGGTGCCAATACGATATTTAATAATATTTCAATAGTTAATACCTTTGCCGTTAATATAGTAGTTAAAGGCAGAGAGAGGGTTGAGAATATTCAAGATATTCAGTTGTAAAGTAGTATTAAGCACAACCATATCAAGACCAGTGAGAATATGGTCCACCAAATTCTGGCCGACAGGCAAATTGTTGATTACCGGGATCTGTGTGATACACATAGTATTCATTCGCGGATGATCTTTCAATTTTCAAACAATTGGTCGTCTTATTTTTATTCGTGAAAGTACAATATTATGAATGGTCGAACTCCTGTATATAACAGGTATAGGAAAGTAATGCAAGGCCAAAAGGAATGGTACAAAAAAATACTTAATTTGACTTATTCAGGCAAAGTGACTTATTATATGAGTGAGATACAATATATCAAACAATTCTCACCTTCAGATTGCTGAGATGGTCTTTCGGGCCTATTCCTGAGAGCATCAACAGTTTTGGAGTACCAACTGCCCCAGCACTGAGTATCACCCCTTTGTTGGCCAGAGCTCTCAGGCCTGTCCCTAGTTTTTCAAATTCGATCCCAGTGGCTGTATTTTCCTTTAACAACACCTTGAAGAACAAAATTTGTACAACAAATATTGATGTTGTAGCGGTAAAGTGACATCTATGTGTGGGAATCTACACAGATTATAACTGAACAATCTGGGGCATATTTACCCTATTAACGTAAGCGTTAGTAATAATAGTTAATTTTTCAATATCCTCTTGTATCAGTCTATCGGTACTCCATCTCTCACCATCCTTTGAGGTCAGCTCTGCTTTCATGAATCCTAATTTGAAGAGAGACAAAGTATAGTGAACAAGACATCAAATTATTACAACATTATCTATTCTACAGCAACTTACCAATGTCTAACTCTCTGTTGATGTTTCCAACATTTTGTCCCAATTCGGCAGCTCCTTCCAATATTGCATCCGATAGATCCGTGTACCAGTTTCCATAACTGACACGCAATGATCCGTCATCTTCATTTATGGGCTCTATAATGTTTCAAAGCTCCATGAAAAAGTTCTCGTCTGATCATACTGTTCTCGCTTAGCGAAAAAGTGACCTTTCGAGAAACACAGCATTACCTTCAAAGTCTTGGAACCAACTGCTGTAGTCTTGAGCATGACCACGAACGTAAGCCATATAATTCAATCTGCTTGAACCGCCTAAGACTTTTCCCATTGGCCATTTGCTCTGCTGTAATATAAACAGTACTTGGCTGACTGGATGACAGAATTCTTGTGAAACATCTTAGAAGATAATCTTACAAGGCACATGAAGCATCATAAAATGAAATTTCTGATTTGTCGACAAGAACTAATTGCTTATCAAAGGCAATATTAATCCAGTTCAATAGAACCACTTGAGTCTGACGGTTTTTTGATTATTCATTATACTAGCTTATTTAGACATATACAAGTTTTAGACCTTCTCAAACTAGATAGAACAGTTGTCAATGGGTCTGTGGGTTTAGGATGTTATGGATATGGTTGGATTTATTTGGTATCACAGCGGGACATAGATAAGATACACTTGCAAAGAACACAGTTTAATATAAGAATAGAGTACATTGTTTGTTAGTCCTCTGCATGCACTATCTTGCGGAACTGTGACATACTGCCAATCATAGACAGATTGTTGTAATAAAGGACTGAGCACAGGGATGTTCAAGAATGGAGGAGCTGCACCGCCTGCTTCAAGAAGCAGTGTTTTTTCTCCTGCCTCAGATAATCTTGCTGCTAAAACAGACCCTGCACTGCCGGCCCCCACTGAAAGATCGCTTGGGATAAGAACGAGAGTACAAGTTCGAAAGCTGAACAAATATCTGATCTATTCTTTTCTTACGAATGGAGAACGAACTTACCGACTATATAATCGTAGAGTTTCGAATCCTCAATATCATTGTAAGCCCAATTGAAGTATTTATCATAGAAACTCGCGCATGTGAGATAAGTCGCGAATAAAAATATTATCAATCCGTAGATAAAGAAAGCAAAAGATTTCAGAATGAAAATCATCCTCAATCGCGAATGCTCCTGTCCGTTGATATACAGCTTTAATTTGTAGTTGTGAATTGTGATTCTTCGGAATCCGGTCCCTGTATCTAATCCACATCACAAACCATGGACCAATGTCGAATACACGCTATTGAATCGATTACACTTCGTTATTTACCATAGATATACCGTGAGTTTCTGAGTACGCGGAACGCCACGGATACCAACCCAAAACTCACGCGTCTAGTGGATTGCGTCCAACCATACCCTGTTCAAGCTAACTCCATTGATTTAAATCATCTTCCTTACCCGGTCCAATGTTCCCGCAACTCCTCTTCGTCGCACAATTTACTGATTTATTTCAAATTAAGCGCCTAACTTTCAAATGCTACGCGCGCTGTTCTTGAGTTCGAACAGAATGGAATGAGCACGAACAGGGTATGGTTGGACGCAATCCACTAGGCGCGTGAGTTTTGGGTTGGTATCCGTGGCGTTCCGCGTACTCAGAAACTCACGGTATAAGAATAGACCGCGGAAGCGGGCTGAAAATGCTGAAGCGCAATAGAAAGAGAAAGTTAGAAATTTTATTGTCCAATGAAGTTGCACGTGGTCTTGGAAAAATATCTAGGGGTTGTGTCCCGAGCGGACGCCATACTCCATTCATGCTTATCACTATATAAAATTACTAGAACCATCTATATAACCATAGAATATATAAACGTAGAGTCAACACACGATATCAAACATTTTGTCCAAATTCAAATTACAACCTAACTGTTCATAAAATCACTAGATCTAGATTTCTCTATGGAACTTATGTCTTAGGCTGCATTCCCATGGGGCCGGAATTCACGGATCCGGAACGGAATCGGAAATCTAGGGGGTTTTCAAGAGCCAATCAGAGACGTTCCGGTCATTCTCTGTTGCGGGAGAATATTTTCCTACGTTCCCATGGTACGTAATTCACCGCAACGGAACGCTCAGTTGCGAATGACAGTGTTTCTTTCTACCGGTAAATTTAAAATCTATCATTCTGATTGGCTGCCGCTCGTTCCGGTATTAATAATTCCGGTCCATGGGAACCATGGACTCGAACAGCAACGGATCCGTATACTCACACAACCGTGCAGTTCCTATAAACCCGTGCTATAAACGCTATGCGAATAAAAATGGATTCTGAAACACTTTTAATGACGATCTCGGCATTATTTGTGAAGTGGAAAAGAACAACCCAGACAGCATAAAAATATTTCATAGATATGTATGAAATATGTAGAAAAATATATCGAATGTTGGTGCAATATATGTTTATATTCCAACAACGTGAATGAAATATTCTGTCAACATAAGTTGTCCCTCATTTCACGTGAAATACATATAGTTCAAATATTAAAATAATATTTCGAGAATATAGACATGGTTTTCAGATATCTGAATATTTTATAAAATATATTGTATGAATATTCATTAAATATTTCCGGTGTATAATTGATGGACTACGAGCACGCGATACGACGTGTATGGGATGAAAGCTGGAGAAAGATAATAATACGTAAGATAATTTAGTACGTATCTTTTATTTTGCATTAGAGACGAGACATCTTTTATAATTTAATTGTAATTCATTGCATTTTAACGTAATTCAGTGAAAAATGTCAATGTTTGAAAAGCATATTTTTCCGAGCATTATATGTAAAATTTCAAATATTCTTACAATATTTACATATATAAATATAAGATGCACTTTATCGAAGTATGTTTTTGAAATGATCTTATATTACAGAAATATTGTAGAAATATTCACGCATGTTTACGAACAGATATTTCAACAAAAACATAGTGAAAATATCATACCAATATATCGGATATTTTCACACATTTTCACACATTTTCAAATATTCTCGGAATATAAAGTGCTGTCTGGGAAGACAGACTTTGGAGAAGTCTCGTGGCTGTTTCACTGTTCACACATAGACTACGTTTACACGGCATTCTTATTCCGGTTTTGTTATACCGGGTGTAATAAAATCAGTTTAAACGCGACGGTTTACACGAACGGGAATAATCTACAACACCGGCATTGTTATTCCTGTTCGAGGACACTGATGAGTGCGCAGGCTGACCAATAAAAAAACCTCGAAATTCACTAAATAAATTACACTTTTTCTCATTGCATAACCTTACTTTTCTCATACGAAGCGAGAAACGCGAAAATAAAAAGTGAGGTTAAACAGTCCGAATGGTGATGTGAAATTTGGAAACAGCGGATAAACAGAAAGTTAGAAAATGGCAGAACTGCAGTTACTGCTTCGTAGTTTTACGGAAATAATAAACTGAATGTACAGTGCTCGCGCATTAGTAAGTTTCATAGGGACTCTTTTGTTTTTGACGTTGCCGTGACGGATATACTTAAACCGGTACCGTTTACACGCATCTTTATTCCTGCCTTATTCCGGTTTACTTATTCTACACCCGTTAATCAAGAGGAATAGAATTACTAAACCGATTTAGTTATTCCGGGTGTAAAGTGCCGTTTACACGCACTTTAACACCGGTTTTCACTATATCGGATGTTACAAAACCGGAATAAGAATGCCGTGTAAACGTAGTCATAGATACACACATAGGGCAATCCGTCGGTTTCGTTGACGTATGACAAATGGCCGCAATGCACACGGAACGTACTGACCGGAACGTGTCTGATTGGCTCTTGAAAACCCCCTAGATTTCCGATTCCGTTCCGGATCCGTGAATTCCGGCCCCATGGGAATGCAGCCTTATTCACTAACTCTCGTACCGCGCGGTTCAGCTACTTACCGCTCGGTAGTGACGTCACGTCTTCCTCGGTGACGAACCGAGCTATTCAGTAACTTTTTAGGCGGTTTCTACCGCGCGGTTCGCTATCGATTCTCGGTTCATCTACCGCGCGGCAAAAGTTCTCGGTAGCGGTCTAATCGCGGATTTCTGACAGTCGTTAGATGCATTCCGGTAATAATAAAGTAAATTATTCGAGTACTATGCCTGTACAGTAGAACCTCGTTTATCCGGCCTTCGATCAACCGAGACTCCGCGTTATCCGAGGCAACGAACCCATCCGAGTACTCCGCGTTATTCGAGGTGTATGCTCGGATAATACGGAAAAACTCGGATAAAACAGATAGAGCCGCTATGCCTATGCTGTACGAGCGAAGAATTTAATTCTACAATTCCAAATACATGAAAAATTATTTAAATTTCCGAATTTTTCATTTCTTCCGTACTATCCGAGTTTTCGCTCATCCGAGATACCCCCTCCCCACATTACCTCGGATAAACGAGGTTCTACTGTAATTCATAATTTAATGATAGCAAATGCGCTGTTCGGCACTGTGATGACAGATTTGAGGTTTTGTTAGATTTTTACAGTGGTTTATTTACTTCCGAATATTTTCAATACATACAAACATCGAGGTATTTAATGTTGCGTAATGCTTAGCATTATACGTGCATAAATATCTAGATTATATCAGTATGTAGACATTCAATAACCGTAGGTTTTGTGGCTCCATTTTTCAACTCTTGTGCCAATTTTCAGGTACAGTAATGTTCATGTATGGATGCCCAGTGGCTAACTTTTTTTTCCGGGAACGAGTCTCCTTTCTGGTCTTTTTTATGTGCCTATGATCGATGAAGCAGTCGACAG
Organism: Rhogogaster chlorosoma; assembly: GCA_944452935.1. NCBI lineage: Eukaryota > Metazoa > Arthropoda > Insecta > Hymenoptera > Tenthredinidae > Rhogogaster > Rhogogaster chlorosoma. The sequence continues at coordinate 15,375,011 of OX101803.1, read as the reverse complement.
GAGAGCTTGGGAAACCACGACGAAGCCTCCCGCCGCTGTCATTCCGCATTCGCATAACCTCTAAGTTCGCGAGAGCACAAATAATTTTAATAAATAATCAAAATTGAATTAATTTTTCCCGCATATTGTTCCACATTTAAGACTCGATGGATGTGAAATATTTTATATAGTTTAACATATTACGGAAAGCCTAATGCCCGGAGCTTTTCCTAACCAATAAATATAATGCCGGGAACAAGAAGCCGCAGATAAGGTTCACCTGTGCAGTGATTTAAACTGTTTTTCGATTCACTGCCACGAACCAGTAATAACCTCATTAGGTATAAAATTATAACGATGACTCGTAGTAAAAAAAACGGGTTCATAATTTGTAAATTTATTGATTCTCATATTCGAAAATTTATTATCAATTTGTCTCATTTCACTACGCGTATACTAATCATCCATTTTTCTAGCATTTATGTCGATTGAGTTTATCTCGATCCCTCGCCGATATGACTCAAACGAATTCCCATAATTTATAAGACAGAAGTTGCAGCAAGATTAATTCTACGTTAAGAGCAACGCTCTTGAGAATCCATACACAGTTCCCATCGTTGGATCAGACTGGAACTGGCAAGTGGCCTCAAAAATGACTTCGAGCTGCAGATGGAGATCTTGATAATCTATACATGGGGTAGTTTCTCATCGTAGAACTATACTCAAGCTGGAAAGTGGCCTCGGGTTCAACTAATTAGATCGATGTTTCCATTAAGCATTTTCCATTTAGCTTGTTTCAGATTTCAGTAAATATTTTATATAATTCAAATTTTTCATCAACGAATATTAAAGACAGAACATTTCAATTATTTCAAACAAATGTAATACATTACTTGAATTTTATCTATCCCTCTAGATTCTGATTGAACCTACTTTAAAGGTATTAATCTAGTTGAGTCGTTGAAATAATTTCACCTCACTTTACAAATACCTGCTAATTTTATGTCTGAAAAATAATATATGAGATTTCTGAATATCAATGACTGAATGTTTTTATTTGCAAATTACATTTAATGAAGATATCGCATTACTCATCTTGATAATCGATAGATGGGGTAGATTCTAATTTTCAAACCGGACTTTAGGCTTTGGACACAAATATTGTTAATGGATACATGGAGTAGATTCTCATCGCAGAACTAGACTTGAACTGGCAAGGGGCCTGTAAGATGACTTCAACATTTGGACACAGATCTTGATAATGGATACAGAGGGTAGATTCTCCTGTTCAAACCAGACTTTAGGCTTCGACTTCATATCGTCAAGGGATCGAAATAAACCCAATCGACATAAATGCTGGAAAAATGGATGATTAGTATACGCGTAGTGAAATGAGACGAATTGATAATAAATTTTCGGGCATGAGAATCAGAATGAATTTACAAATGATGAACCCATTTTTTTTACTACGTGTCATCGTTATAATTTTATACCTAATAAGGTTATTACTGGTTTGTTGCAGTGAATCTAAAAACAGTTTAAATTACTGCACAAGTTAACCTTATCAGCGTTTGCGGCATTCTATTCATTGTTTAGGAAATGCTCCGGGCATTAGGCTTTCCGTAATATGCTAAACTATATAAAATATTTCACATCCATCGAGTCTTAAATGCGAAACAATATGCGGGAAAAATTAATTTAATTTTGATTAATTATTAAAATTATTTGTGCTCTCGCGAACTTAGAGGTTATGCGAATGCGGAATGACAGCGGCGGGAGGCTTCGTCGTGGTTTTCCAAGCTCTCCTGTCGACTGCTTCATCGATCATAGGTACATAAAAAAGACCAGAAAGGAGACTCGTTTCCGGAAAAAAAAGTTAGCCACTGGGCATCCATACATGAACACTACTGTACCTTTAAAGTCACGTGAGAGATGCCACCATATTCCTTTTCTCATTGGTCAAAAAATCAGTCTAGCTAGTTCTAACGCCAAGTCTGACGTCATAAATGACATCAAACCTGTTATATTCGGGTATCATCGGACCGAGTACTGTACCGCGCGGTAGCCTTGTCGAGTGGGTTACTGAATAGCAAAATAGCGGTCTGGATCTACCGATCGGTAACACGAACCGCGCGGTACAGAAACGAAGCGAACCGCGCGGTACGTACCGAGAAGTTAGTGAATAACCCCCCAGGTACCGTAGTTGAGCTAAAGCAGCCGTACGAGTCGCTTATAAAATCGCTTATAGAGACGCTTATAAAATCGCTTATAGAGTCGGACGTAAAGCCAGATATATCATATATCAAAGAGTATAGGATAGAGGCGAAGCTGCCATAAGGCCGCAATGTAAAATAGCGTATACGAGTTTCAGCGCGCTCTGGCGAGTGGGAACCCTGAAACATTCGAAAATGGCGGTAGAATTCAAACGTCAGCCCCTCATTTGAAATAATGTTGGAGAGAAATGATAGATTAAATAACAAATATAAGATAATGAATAATGGTTGCATTAAGAACACTGATCAATAGGTTCAAGTTTTTATTAAACTGAATCCATGTCTGATACATATCTAATATTGATAGCTAGACTATAACTCTGAGAGTGAGCAAAATCTATAGATTATATTCTATTCTATTAACTAGGTACAGAAAAATATAGTTTCACAAAAGAAAAAGTGGGTGTTGTTTGCTAATGCATTTCGGCTCGAAATGGTCCAAGCATATGCGTACATGTGAAGGACATCCTTCTACTTGGGCAAATTCTTGCCATTTTCGGCGCCTGCAAATACGCAATGTAGACGTGACTAAATAATATGAGCTCTTAGAATGATCGGAAACTTACGCTTCTTATTTTGAGCAGTTTTTCAATGATAGTTTGTTTTTCGACCATGTATTATTTGAGTGACCAAAAATAAATATACTTCCATGGCATCGATGTCTGATAGCGTCATTCATAACCTTAAACTTAGGTATATTATTTGTTAAATTCTCAAATTTTTCACCTATAGTTCTGGATTTTGGGGTTGCCGGAAGAAATAGTGCCCTTTGTCCTTTCGGGTATTCCTTTTACTTCCCTTCACGTGACACCGGATCATTGTTTGGTCCTTTTTTGCTTCGTCAAATTTGGTCGAAATAACGTACTTTGTAAACCGTTGTTTTCACAGAATATCAAATATACACATCATGGCGTCTCCACCTCCCATCAATCTTTCACATACATATATGGCTCATTCTCAGATAACTGTGATTTTTAAAACTTAAATTTTTCTAAAATTAAAAATGTATTAAAACGCATGTTTCGGGTGTTTTTTGGCTTCACTTATACACAGAACTAAGCCTGTAATGTAGTTCTACTACAACTATAACAGAACAAAAACTATGACAATATTTGACAAATATTTATATTATATTATTATAATATTATATTTTTTTATTTTTTATTTTATACTCAGTAAGTGGTCCTAAACCTTATGAAAAAAAAAAATTGGATCATCAATTTAGTGCAAAGTTGACCAAAAAAAACGTCTATTTTTGCTGGCCTATTTAATTACTTTTTTGGTTTGGGTCTTCACTCTTCTTTTTAATTGATTATTATTGCACAAGTTTTGGAGCCCAGGTATGTCTTTCAGTCTCGTCCGGAGTATTCTAGCCATTTTCAACTAAACTAAATAACAAATAAATAAGTTATTTTTTATTTTTGCCATGGTACTGACATCCACGGTACTGACATTTGGATTTATAATTGACCTAACTTTATAATGCGGATAGTTAAAATAATTTCCCAAATAATTTTGATGTTTCACGTGAAAGCAAATAAGAATTCAGTACAATTAATTCAAACATCATAATAATAACCCTAAATTTCAATACCATGGTACTGACATGTAATTTTATGACTTACCTTTTTAAAAACTAAACAAATTGCTTTAATCATATTTTTTAAACTTCCAAATAAACACACAGCTGTAAACAATGCACCAATAATCTCTCTTCAAAATGACACCAGATAGAGCCAATGAAACTAAATTAAGATAGCGATTAGGCGGTAAACATTTCAAATTTAAAAATTGAATGAAATTCCCGGACATAATTCAATGATGATTATTTTTCTCAACCATCAATATTTTCGTATAATTGCAATACAATTTGATTGAGTATACATTAGACTTAAGTTATGAGAGGTTGATTTTATATTACAAAACGAATATTGATAGAAATTTATACATTTAGTTTGAAAAATGAGAATCGGACATGCCACGGTACTGAAATTTCCAGTATATTTTCGTCAGTTATGAATAATCCGAAACCACTTATGTTCCAATATCTAATGTAGGTTGTAGAAAACTATCAGATTTATGACATTAATGACTACTTGATGAAAAAAAACTCTGTTGGATGATAAATAATATACTCGACATAAAAAATCACAGTTATCTGAGAATGAGCCATATATACCCACAATAGTTCGGGTTCCCACTCGACAGCGTCGCTACTCGCGCTCGATAATCTCAGCTTCGCCTCTATCCTATACTCTTTGTCATATATAAAGAAAGCATAGTGGAGTATTGTGCTATAGCAGCCGTGCTACCAGAAATATAAGATAAAGAAAAAGAATTAACGAATAAAATCAAGAATATTTTATATTGTATTATGTCAAGCCACCATTTTGAATAACGAATGAAATCAAGAGTATTTTATATTGTATTAAAAGAAATAAGCGTTAACGATAAACTGTTAATTGGAACAAAAAATTAGATAAAGCAAAAATAATGAACCGTAGTATTACAAATATCATTTATAATTATATAGAATCATTTTTAATTATTTTATGTAAAACCATTTATAATTTCATTCAAACATATTTTAGTTTCCTAATAAATGACATATGAAAAGCCATATGTCACTATCAATATAAACAAATTGTTAACCTAATCTTTCTTTAATCCAAACTCTATTTCTTACAATTGATATTAAAAACCCAGTTAATTCAAAAATAGGTAGAATAACAAGACTGAGTTCGGACAACGCTGAAGGGATCTTTTCTCAGCGAGATTCTTAGTTCGGTGTAATTGCTAAAACGAATTAGATAATTTAGGATATTGTGGCCGAGACAACGATGAAGGGATCTTTTCTCATCGAGATTCTCATACACAATATCAGATAAAATTCAGGATACAGGCCTTTTCTTTACTTTTATACCTCAATCGAGTTCTGAAAACTATAAAACCCATACAGCACGTTACGTTGCTGGAATGTTGCTGCAACATTGCAATATCTCAGACTCATTACATTGCACTTGCAAGATTGCAGCAGGATTGCTGCAATATTCCAATATCTCAGCTTCATTACATTGCACTTGCAAGATTGCAGCAACATTGCTGCAATATTTCAATAGTTTCTGTTTCGATAGGATACGATTAAAATAAGTAAATCTTTGATCACTCGGGTAATTTTACTGCTTATTTGATATTAGTATCACGAACTCAGTGAAAGCATTTGATGTTAGTTTTATAAGTTTCAAAAGCATAACATTTCACGATAGACCGTTGGGAGTAGGTGGATGCCGGACCGCAGCTGATCACGAAAGTTAAGCAACAGTAGCCGCAGTCAGTATTCGGATGGGTGGACGGGATAGAGGACCCATTGGCAAAAAAACCAGATTCGGGAAACAGAAAGAAATTCTATGACATCAATGTGTCTGTTCAATCCTATAATAATTTGAATGAGTGCCTCTTCGAAACGACAGTAAAAAGAAAACAGACGTCTGTATTGTTAACAATATTTTTGTTTTTCAATACTTTGTGATCCACGTAGCAGCATCGTATAGATCTAGGAATACAAAAAAACTATAATTTTGTATAAAAGACATATGACACATTTCATTATCACATATTAACAATATTGCTACAATATTGCTGGAATATTGCGAAAGTTATGCAATAAAAGCGGACATAGCAATGTTGCTGCAAGCATGTTACAACATTGCAGCAATATTTTGCAATATCGGCGCAATGTTGCAATATTGCAGTTCCAACTTTGCAGCAACATTGCAGCAACGTAACGTGCTGTATGGGAATAGATCCTAGACAAAGAACACACCCGAACTTAGGATAACTCTCACTTTGAGAGCATATCCTGGTGTAAAGTTTAAATTCAGTGCCTCAATAGGAGGTAGATTAAAATATAACTTTATAAACCACAAAAGTTACAATACGGCGATAATAAAAGTATGACAAACGAACAGTACACACATTTAGATTACATTTGCTTAGATCTATTGAAAACTAATGTTGAAGGCATTTTCCGCATTACGATCTCATACACATAGAATCACGCATCGATAGAATCACGTACGACAATCGTTCGATATTGATTAGATAAGATTGTTAATTATATTGAAAAATTTTGTGGTAGTATTTAAATGAGATGTATACAGGGTGATTCACTGCTACCGAGCCAAATTAAGTGGGTAGGTTCCTTGAAGAATTCTACGACGAATATTCCTTAGCCAAAAATTCGAGAGATCAACGGTGTCCGAGTTATCGAATATCCTCGTTATCCATTGCTCCGTAGTTTTTGGCAGCCAGCTCATCTGCTCCATAGTTTTATAGCCGTCTACGTCGACCACCAGATAAGTTTCACGGACTAGGTCATTTGCGCCATAGTTTTCGGCCGTCTAGGTCCTCCGCTCCATAGTTTTTGACAGCCAGGTCGTCCGCTCCATAGTTTTCGGCAACCAGGTCATCCGCGCCATAGTTTTTTGTCGTCTACGTCAACCACGAAATTTTTTTTTTTTTTTCATGAATTTTTTTTTTCAAGTTTTCAAGTTTTCGCTGAGGAACTTTCGTTTTAGAATTACCCAAGGAACCTATCCACTCAATTTGGCTCGGTAGCAGTGAATCACCCTGTATACGAGACATGGTTATATTGTTAGTTATCACGAACTTACAAAAAGAAGTGAAATCCGGGTCAAAAACATCTGAAATGTAAAAAAATCCGGCAAGTACCCAAATTAACTTACAATGAAAATTCACGACGAACCTATCGCCAGTCTCTGGCATAATATTAGAAAAGCCTGCGAGCGCTACAATTTCCCCGCAAGTATACGTCGTGAAGTCGGACCTCGCTGTTTCGTGTAGTGATATCCAAACATCATTCCAAGAGCTACGTACTTGGCGGGCACATTTTTTTTTCTACCGTTACCATTTCACCATATCTCTTTCTTTCACGAAATACTTGCAAAGTAGTAGTAAGATTCTGAATAATCGGACTTATAACTGTACGAATCGTAATCCGCATACAAAGATTACGAAACTTTTCATGTTACAGATATGGCGATATTTGCATACACAGCTCAACTAATTATCAGTCTTATCCACGGTATGTGTAATTCTCTCTTTATACCTACAAATGATATTACTTATAGTTGAATACAGATTCTCAATAAGACTTGTCTATCGCGTGAACGAGTTAATTTCGTATAATCTAGAAGCAATCAAATACGAGGAATCCACTGGTGGAAGGAAAGTACCGCGTATTCTGAATCTCTCCGTATTATGGTACCAGCTGTTTACTTGAAAATAAGAATAGTATAAGTGCTCTTCCACTTTGGCTCTTTCATCTGATTGTGAAATCCAATTCAGTTTTTAATCACATTACGGTGTACAATGCTGAAAGATATAACGCCGACAAATTTGCCGACACGGAAAGGACAATTACTCATTTTACATCGCTGCTTATCGCATGTACACTTGGCGAGGTTGATTCTGACCCAGAAGTGATCGTTTGGAAATAGAATTATGTTGGTACCGTGAAGTAAACGCCAGCGCCCCTGCCGTGTGGCCGAGTTACAATCTCTGTTTGACTTTTTGACAGTTTTGACAGGCATAATTAATAACCGAATTCATAACCAATAACCTAACCTAGATATATTAGAACAGCGAAATATGTAGCCTCAAAAAATACGTGATCAACGAATTTGCTGTGAAACTGTGCGAAACGGATTTTACTCTATAGCAGATCTTTCGGTAAGTTCAATTTAATGATTCTAATAAACAAACGCAATGGTTGTGCAACAAGATTCTTTGTGGATTCTTTAACCGCTTTCAAAGGGTCGCGGTCGCAGCTGGTGGACGTATTGAGTGTAACGATGTCACTGAATTGAGTCATAACTATGGGTTTCGATGCATCGCACAGCAGCCTATCGAGCCAGGACCATTGTCGAGCTGAAAACGATGAACTTGTAATGACGAACTACGACAGGTTAAGATTCATTCTGATTTATTTAATAGTTCTGAAATTCATTTACACAAGTAACAGATACTAGATCAAGATCATTTGACCATTATGTTAGGGTAACGGTATGAGATGCTGTTAGTATCATAATAAGTTAGTAAACATATATTATCATTTCGCAGAGGTTGGACGTAGACCGAAATTAAACCGTGAAACGACCAGCCATAGTCAACAGGCCTAATTTCTACAATCATACCTGATACATGCGAGGACTAGCTATAGTTGACAAAAATAACTCATTTCGTTGGTGAAAGACGCAGACAGGAATGGAACTGTAATTTGTGCAACGAGCAGGCATAGTTAACAGGCTGTGATTAATTCCTTTATCTATCAATATACAAACTAACTGTAATGATTCGTCTTCCTTCATTATGGGGGTTGGGTAATAGTAAAATAACTTGTGTAAACAAACAATTCATATGATAATATTCCACAGTAGTAGGAATATATTTTATTTTCATCAATGTAAAACGTGCAACGACCAAGTATAGTTAACAGGCATAATTTTCAGGTATAATTAACAGGTATAATTTCTACAATGAAACATGCGACGACTAGACATATTTAACAGGTATAGTTTCTTCAATGAAACCCTGATACATGCAACGACTAGACATATTTAACAGGTATAGTTTCTTCAATGAAACCCTGATACATGCAACGACTAGACATATTTAACAGGTATAGTTTCTACAATGAAACCCTGATACATGCGACGACTAGACATATTTAACAGGTATAGTTTCTACAATTTCAGGCACTACAGAAGGACTTTTAAGAGGATTGATTAGTTGACGTACAATGTCTGAGAAAATGTGGAGGCAATTCATCATTCTCAATTCTGAAGCTGATTTAGTGTAGTACTCAAACATGCGTACTTAATTTATTAGCTTTAACTTTAACTTTAACTTTAGGAGAAATAAGCTAGAGATTGTTTAATTCATAAGACAGACAGACAGACAGACAGACAGACAGACAGACAGACAGACGGGCGGACAGTTGGTTTATTAGATTTAACTTTAACTCTTTAACTTTTTTTTTGAATTTTTATTTTTTTATAAAAAAAAAAAACAATAATTTAACTTCTCAACTGTAACTGTAACTCTTTAACTTTTTTTTTGTATTTTTTTTTATATAAAAAACAAAAATTCAACTTTTTAACTGTGACTATAAACGACTATTAACCTTAACCTGTGACTATTTTTTTCTATATGTTTAAATATGTCTAGTCGTCGCATGTATCAGGGTTTCATTGAAGAAACTATACCTGTTAAATACGTCTAGTCGTTGCATGTATCAGGGTTTCATTGAAGAAACTATACCTGTTAAATATGTCTAGTCGTCGCATGTTTCATTGTAGAAATTATACCTGTTAATTATACCTGAAAATTATGCCTGTTAACTATACTTGGTCGTTGCACGTTTTACATTGATGAAAATAAAATATATTCCTACTACTGTGGAATATTATCATATGAATTGTTTGTTTACACAAGTTATTTTACTATTACCCAACCCCCATAATGAAGGAAGACGAATCATTACAGTTAGTTTGTATATTGATAGATAAAGGAATTAATCACAGCCTGTTAACTATGCCTGCTTGTTGCACAAATTACAGTTCCATTCCTGTCTGCGTCTTTCACCAACGAAATGAGTTATTTTTGTCAACTATAGCTAGTCCTCGCATGTATCAGGTATGATTGTAGAAATTAGGCCTGTTGACTATGGCTGGTCGTTTCACGGTTTAATTTCGGTCTACGTCCAACCTCTGCGAAATGATAAAATATGTTTACTAACTTATTATGATACTAACAGCATCTCATACCGTTACCCTAACATAATGGTCAAATGATCTTGATCTAGTATCTGTTACTTGTGTAAATGAATTTCAGAACTATTAAATAAATCAGAATGAATCTTAACCTGTCGTAGTTCGTCATTACAAGTTCATCATTTTCAGCTCGACAATGGTCCTGGCTCGATAGGCTGCTGTGCGATGCATCGAAACCCATAGTTATGACTCAATTCAGTGACATCGTTACACTCAATACGTCCACCAGCTGCGACCGCGACCCTTTGAAAGCGGTTAAAGAATCCACAAAGAATCTTGTTGCACAACCATTGCGTTTGTTTATTAGAATCATTAAATTGAACTTACCGAAAGATCTGCTATAGAGTAAAATCCGTTTCGCACAGTTTCACAGCAAATTCGTTGATCACGTATTTTTTGAGGCTACATATTTCGCTGTTCTAATATATCTAGGTTAGGTTATTGGTTATGAATTCGGTTATTAATTATGCCTGTCAAAACTGTCAAAAAGTCAAACAGAGATTGTAACTCGGCCACACGGCAGGGGCGCTGGCGTTTACTTCACGGTACTGTAACGTCCGTGCGGACGCCATACTCTATTCATGCTTACCACTATATAAAATTACTAGAACCATCTATATAACCATAGAATATATAAACGTAGAGTCAACATACGATATCAAACATTTTGTCCAAATTCAAATTACAACCTAACTGTTCATAAAATCACTAGATCTAGAATTCTCTAAGGAACTTATGTTTTATCCATTATATCTGACGATAGTCTTATTCAAATGTATTCCTTACATTAAGGATAACCGTTTTATTATGAATATACGATAAGCACAACTATATAATAATACTTATTACGTTAGATTAATTATAAATATTTTATTCTTGATTCTATTAATCAATCAATATGAATACTTTACATTCATATTTTGTATTTGCTATTTCTTTACATATTAATCATTATAATCATCGCACTATTAGCTGAATTATATTCGATACAATTATTAATCTACTAATATTATATTTAGCTTTAAGAATATGAAATACTCAGTTAATTCAGAACCGAACTTCACAGACGCATACACAACACCCACGCATAACGCATACACAAACACTTATATACGATGCATACACCGATAGACCCTTTGCGTTCAAAGATCTGTTCTAAGATAAGATATAATACTGAAATAATAAGAGGATATTATAATGAACCTTAATTAACATATCCATTTCTTACCATATTTTTTTACTAAATATTAAATCATATTATGTAACCAATTATGTCATACAGTTCTATATCACATTATATACTCTTATGATTTCGATAAATGCTAAAATTATATACATATGTTACACTATAATAATACCAATTAAAGATTATCTCTTTATAATATTTTTACTATCAATTTGATACTATAGGAATACCTATAATTAATTATATTCGCATCACGAATACCTATCAACACATATTTTGATATTCAATATATCTTCATGATTATCTTATAATCAAGAGAATATCATACAACGAATAATTATTGGTAAACCCAATATGATTAAATCTATTCTATTCTATTCTATTCTAAAAACGTATGTAACAACTCAAAACTCAACCCGGATCCTGTCAGACAGGGGAGGAACTTTTCAGAGATCCTCTAGCAACCACCTGTTCTTAGCCAGTGCGGCTCGGGTATATAGACTAAACAATAATATGTGACCCACCATATTGTCGGTCGAAATGCCTAGAACATATTCATTTATCTTTAATTAATTAATACTCTTTTATTCTAATATAGTTAAATTCATGATAATTAAAAACTCTATGATATATTATTCATTATATTCACTAACACTAATACTTTATATTCATACAATCATATTCGTAATACTCATACAATTATATTCGTAATACTCATACGATTATATTCATAATACTCATATAATTATATTCATAATATTCATACAATTATATTTGTAATACTCATACGATTATATTCATAATATTCATATAATTATATTCATTGACTAAAATATACTATATATCTATATGTATAATAACTAAAACTCTATGTATTCATATAGTAATTATATTCATGTAATCGGACGATTTTCACTGAAAGAGCCCTAGAGTCATAAAAGTTTATTATACCAAATAACCATGTAGGAATACCAAGAACAAAGCAAACTCAAAGCCCCAGGTATAAAAAGACTGTACGAATATGCAACCGTTTCCTGACACAACAAATAAACCAGGAAGCTTATCTGATAATAAAAGACGGATTGCACGCCAAATGTTAGAGAGCTAGAAATCTTCCTCATGAACACGTGCCGATATAAGATGGAAGGAAGGATCCGCCTAGGCACAGATGTATTTCCAAGAATTACATGCATTCACCATCACATCCAGAGGAAAGGGACTGCGGTTACTCACACGCTCCTGAATCTCACACATGAGATCAAACCAATCATAGATGAAGAAAACCCCCACGTAACTAGCGTGCCCCACCCTGAGAATTGTCACCATATATGGTACCCCAATTAACCCCCTCACCCCCGAACATTAGCATATAAACCCCACCAAATGTTAGGCTCGCTCTCACTTCGTGGTTTGGAATTGTAAATACCTTAGACTCACTTTGTGGTTTGGTACTAAAATATTTTACGCTCATTTTGTGGCTTAGAGTATATTAATCTCAGTTTGAAGTTTGAAATCTACATATCTTAAATTCAGTTAGTGCATTTGATCTCAGATAGATTCAAGTGTATCTTTTAATAATCAACTATTCATACTTAGAACAATCAGCGATAATCATTTTTATTATAATACAAGTTTTGAGAATATTAACACCGTAAATCAATATTAGAGTCGATCAAAGAACAGTGAAAATCATTCGATAATAATAACAGTTATACGTTCAGTGAATAAACCAATTATAAAGAGTGAATACTAAACCTCATTCATTCATTTAAATATTCAAATATCACCCATCACCTCCAACGATCAACAACAATCAACAGTCCGCAGAAGGCTAAGGAAGAACCTCAAATCAACTCAAAGGTAAGAATAATTTATATTAATTAAAGGATAAATAATCCTTTCTCGAAATCCTAAAATCATTCAATCAAATCTAAGTAAATATCCAACACGAAGGTAACGATAGAATCTTTAATATAAAGTCCAATTAAAAGCAGTTAGACGAAAACTAGCAAGTTAGACGGAAGTAGCAGGAAAGTTAAAGAGAATAACGACGAAATTCTTTATCAAATAACACTAGATTAATCCGATCCATTGTATTTCAATACTTAATCGATACGGTGAGCCCACTTAACTACTGAGTGAACGTCTAGGTTGGTCATAGTGATAATTCAAGTAGCCGTACTTCGATTAGCTGCTAGGGTTTTTCACCAACGTCCATTCCGACGTCACATAAAAAATTTATTGGTGCATCGGCCGGGAAATCACCAACGTTAGGTTCGCGGAACGCGTATAATGATCGATGGAATGGCAAACCATCAACGTTAGGTTCGTGAAACGCGTATAACGATCGATGGGAAGGAAAATCAAGTGTTGAATTTCGCAAAAAATTTTTTCTTTTTTTATCCGAAAAATAGATCATTTGACACCTTGGCACCGTGTGAATGATCGACGGTTTAGAAAAATCAAAAGTCAAGTTTAAATAATCCTAAAAATCTTATCAGCCAAAAGTTATTCGGAGAATCACTTGTTTCGCGTGGCACGTAACAGGCAAGACTATAGGGAACTTGATTGACATAATCTTGCGAATATTCAATTTTAAATTGAGGAATTAAGATTTGAGCAAATCAAATTTTCTTTTTATTAGATGAAGTTTAGACGATGTTATGAGAAATAGCATATCCTTACAATTAGACGAGGTTCATACGATAGCAGATTTTTAGACGAGATTCCGATAATACTATAATAAATGAAAGAATTGAAAAAGTCCACAGGAGACGATAATACGAAAAATTGAAAGAATTTAAGGTCCATACGAGACGAAAAGAATAATAATCGGAAGAATTTACTAAGGGTCCATACGAGACGAAAATATAATAATTAAAAGAATTTAGGAAAGGTCCACACGAGACGATAACAGAAGGAAAAAATACATTTCAGACGATAATATTCAAAGATTTTATGCGAAGAAAAACGAGAAGTATAATTAAAAGATTTAAAAAAAAAAGAGAAGTTCAGGCAAAGATATAATGAATGAAAGGATTAATTGAAAATTTTCTAGACAAGTTCAGATGAAGATATAATAAATGAAGGATTAATTCAAAGAATTTTAGACGTGTTTCGGGCGATAATTAAATAATTCAAAGATTTGAAATTCAAGAATCAAGATATAAAAAGAGAATTAAAGTATTTCAGGAAAAATTCAGACGATAATATGAGAAGTAAAAAATTTTAGAAAAGTTTAGACGATAATATGAGAATTGGAAGATTTTAGAAGAAGTTCAGTCGATAATATAATAAATAAAAAGAAGTTCAAAAGATTTTAGACGAAGTTTCGGGTGAATAATATAAAGATTCTAGGCGCATATATTCAAGTTTTAAAATAAAGATGCAGTAATCGAAAAAATTCTAAACGAAAGCATATGCGTAATTGAAAATCCTAAATGAAAATACGAATAATTGAAAAATTTTAAACGAAGATACGATAAATTGAAGATTATAAGAAGAGATAAATGGCAATTCAAAATTTTTAGAAGAAGATATGATAATCGAAAGAATTTAGACGGAGCTCTAGGCAAAGATAAGATAATAGAAAGATTTTAAGCAAAGATATGGAAATCGAAAATTTAATTTAATCACAAGATTCAGGTAATCGATGAATTGAAAAACTCAAATGATAGGTCGTAGTCCGCCACCGGGTAAAGAAAAAATACAACCAGTAAACTTAGAGGCAGATGAAGCAAGTCCAAATTCAAGTACGAGTGCAGGTTCAGATCAAACTCTCGACAGTCGAACAACTAGGGCAAAGGCAAGCCAAGGCACACAATTATTTCAGGGGGAATTAGAGGAAATTCTTAAGGAAAGTAAGAAAGCAAGACAGAAAACGAATCAAAATATAGAGGAATTAAACGCAGCAGAAAAAACAAATATTGACACAGGAAAATTAGACGAAGTGAAAGAAATTAAATTTATTGAAGAGAGGAAAATCGAGATAAAAGATAATAAAATGCCGGATCAATCAGATCCAGGAACGTCGGGAACAGCCCCGCAAAATTTTATTCCAATTAAAGATGCTTTAGCAGCAGTCCCAGTATTCGACGGCCAACCGTCGGACGTGCGAAGTTTTATATTAGGGTGTAGGGACGCTCGAGATATGGTACCGCCGTCGGTAGAACGAAGTTTAACAAGGATAATAAAGAGCAGAATTAAAGGACCAGCCAGGCGCGTACTTGAAAATGAGCAATTTGACACAATAAATGAGTTAACTGCACGAATTAATGAAATTTATGGTCCCGCAAAATCAGTAAATTTATGTCAGGGAGAATTAGGTAACATATTCCAGAAAAAGGGTGAAGATGTAGTAACATACGCGGCGAGAATACGCGAATGCATTTCAAATATAAAAGAAGCCTTTATACAAGAGCAAAGAACAGATGATTTAGAAGCGTTTGAGCAAAACACAGAAAAGGATGGCAAAGCAGCATTTTTAAGAGGTCTAAGGCCAGAAATAGACGGGAAAATTTCCACTATTCCGAACACTCTTAAAGAATTGATAGACTTGGCACGAAGGGTAGAAAAACAAATAGAAATTAAAAGGAATCTTAGACGTGGAGAACAAGTAGAAAATATTGAGATAGTCAAAGTAAATTATGCTCAAGGTAAGCCAAAAAACTGTACGATCTGTGGGAGACAAAATCATGAGACCCAAGATTGTCGGTCGAACAGAAATAATATTAATCGAGAACGGGGAAATCAATTCCAAAATAATGTGGATCCAAGGAATCAATTTTTGAACCGCCAACAATTAGGCCAGTCAAATTATCAGAACTTTAATAATCCAAGAAATTCGGTTCCAAATTACCCGAGAAATCAAGCGAATTATCAAAGCAATTTTGATACGAGAGGTTCATATTCAAACCCACAGCGAAATCTTGGAAATTATCCACCGCGAAGTAACAATTTTAATTCACAATATCAATATTCGAATCAACAACGAAATCAGGGCAATTATCAAGCGCGCAATAGTGATTTTAATCAAAGGAACCAATATACAAACCAACAGCAAACTCAAAATTATAATCCAAGAAATCAACCTAGTCCTCAACAAGGACAAGGGCAGACGCGATATGTCCCGCGAGAAGGTAGAATAAATTTCCAGCAGAGTCAGATACAGAGTCAGGATCAACCCGTAGAACGAGATCTATGCCGATATTGTAAGAGTTACGGTCATTTAATAGACGATTGTCTCAAGAGACAACAGAACAACCAGTATAGACAGGAAATACGCAATAAAAATCAACCATCGGTTTCGGGAAACTGGCAAGGCCCTTCGAACAACGGCGTGAATTCGGAGGCCACCCACAGACCCAACCGCGCCATAACAATGATTCAGAGCTACCCATTGAAAAACGAGTAAATTTGTCGCAAAACAAAATTCATAACAAAATTAAGAGGTTACCAACGAATGCTAGTGGATCAAATATTTCAAATATTTATATATGCGAATATACAGAAGACGAAACACCATGTACAAATAACGCCGAGGCAAATATTTCTTGTGCAACCGCGATCGAGGATATAGAAGACGACTATGCCGTGAGTTTGTTTACACAAATACCGAAAGAAACATATGCGACAACGATTCCGTCCATAGAAGTAGAAGCCGACGAACTACAGAACAGAAGTACTTTTATGTTAGACACAGGATCAGATTTAAACCTTATTAGAAATTATTGCATAAAACCGGCAATAAAGATAGATGAGAGTAAGAAGTATTGTCTTAAAGGAATTTCTACAGCAGATGTTGTGACACTGGGAGAAGTACCCATAGGTATAGCAGGTACGCGAGGAAATTTTCAAATAATTCCAGAAGATATTCCGATTCAGCAACACGGTATAATAGGATCACAATTTTTTCGCGAAAACGATGCAAAGATAAATTTTGAAAAAGGAAGATTAGAATATGGAACGACGTTTATTCCGTTTTCCACTCAGGAAGAAGATATTTTACGCGACAATAATTACGGAGACATTATAGAAACTAGCAATGAAAGAAACATTTCGCCGATTTCAGATGAAAAACCTAAAGTTCATTACGGAAATACTAACTTCGGTCTAAATTATAACGAGAATTTGAAAAATCTGAAAACAATTCGAATACCACCTAGGACACGGAAGAAAATTTGTATCGATCTTCAAGAAACCGATTTGCACGAAGGATATTTACCGTTATTAATACCTGGTCATAAGATTTATTTAGGCGATGCGATGGTAACAAACCGGAACGATAAGGCATATCTTTACGCGATTAATACAACCAATGAACTAGCGAATTTGACGATACCACCGCAAAAACTTCTAGAAGTAGACGTAATGGAAAATTGGCCAGAATCAATTAACGAAACTAATAACAACGAAATGATAGACGAAAAACTCTCAAAAATTCATGAAAATTTAATAATTCACAATACAAATGAAAGTAAAGCACAACTCAGTAATAGTATCAGTAAATTCAGAGAGGAAGTAAGTACGGATAAAGCAAATAACCCCCTAGCGGTCGAAAGCGATTCAACAAATAGATTAAAGGATCATAGGAAAATCAAGTCAAGCAAAGATAGTTCAAGTCCAGTGATAGATAAAACCAGTAAGATGAAAACCTCCAAAGGCAATAAAAGCTTTTCAAGTAATAAAGTTAGGAAATTAAACAGTTCCGAGGTAATCAGTAAATTTGAAAGTAATAAAAAACATATGGCAAACGTAATCGTAGTAAATGACACGGAGAATACGACTAGTTCTACAGATAGTTCAGATAACGAGTCTATGATAGAAACTAGATTTTGCATGAAAATTCAAGCCTCATCTCAAAATTTTCAAGATAGATCGGAAATTTTGGAGACTCTATTGCGTTTAGATCATTTAAATAGAGAAGAAAAGGAAAATGTTAAGAGCATAATTCGCGAAAATTCCGATATATTTCATTTACCAGGAGATTATTTAGGCTGTACCAATGCCATTAAACATAAAATAATCACAAATGACGATCAACCAATTCACACTAAACAATATCGCTATCCGTATATACATAAGGAAGAGATCCAAAGACAGGTAAAAGAATTATTAGACTCAGATATTATACAACCTTCATCATCCCCTTATAATTCTCCTTTATGGATAGTGCCTAAGAAACCCGACTCCAAGGGTAATAAAAGGTGGAGAATGGTTATAGATTATAGAACCTTAAACGAGAAAACATTAGGAGATGCATACCCCCTACCCAATATCACCGATATTATAGATCAATTGGGAGGAGCAAAATATTTTTCTGTATTCGATTTAGCTTCAGGATTTCACCAAATTGAGATGGAAGAAAAAGATAAAGGTAAGACTGCATTTTCAACGCCACATGGACATTATGAGTTCAATAGAATGCCTTTTGGGTTAACAAATGCCCCTGCAACTTTTCAAAGATTGATGGATACAGTATTGACAGGGCTGCAAGGGATAGAAATGTTCGTATATCTCGACGACATTGTCCTTTACGCAAAATCACTAAACGAACACGGAAAAAAGTTTGAAAATTTAGCGGAAAGGTTAAGAGTAGCGAATCTAAAACTTCAGCCGGATAAATGCGAATTTTTGAGAAAAGAAGTTGCATATCTTGGTCACATAATTGGGGAAGACGGAATTCGCCCAGATCCGAAGAAATTAAAAGCCGTAGAATCATTTCCAGTACCAAGAAATCGAAAGAATATTCAACAATTTTTAGGTTTAGCCGGATATTACCGACGTTTCATTAATAATTTTTCCGATATCGCGAAACCACTCACTAACTTACTGAAAAAAGATACAACTTTTATTTGGACATCAGATCAACAAAAAGCATTCGAGACTCTCAGTCAATTATTATGCAAACAACCTATACTTCAGTATCCTAATTTTAATCAAGACTTCATATTAACGACAGACGCTTCTTACTATGCAGTCGGAGGAATACTTAGTCAAGGAGAAATCGGTAAAGACTTACCTATTGCATATTTTTCTGGAGTTTTGACCGGAGCAGAGCTCAATTACTCAACTATAGAGAAAGAACTATTTGCAATAGTACGTTGTGTCAAACACTTTAGACCTTATCTATATGGTAAAAGATTTACCTTAGTAACAGATCACAAACCGTTAGTTTGGCTTCATTCAATAAAAGATCCCACTTCAAGACTAAAACGCTGGATATTAAAATTATGCGAATACGAGTACAAGGTAGTTTATAAAGCTGGGAAGAGTAACGTCAATGCAGACGCGTTATCAAGAAATCCCGTAATAGTAGGAAACGGAGGCCTTATGCAAGATCGCGTGAATGAATCAGACGAATCGGACGAACCAAGGGAATGGTTAGATATTCAAGAAGTTGACACCTGCGAACGAAGTCTCAATACAATAATAATTAAAAATTCACTCTTCAGAAATCATAATTTACCAGGAATTTTCACAATTAGCAGACATGACGATTTAGAACCAAGCGATAAGTCGATAAGACAAGATAATAGCAAAATGGAGACACGAGGTTGTGGAATAATTTCAGAAATTAAGGGTAGATTGTCAGAACAGGACGGAAACTGTGCATTCTTTATAACCATGAGAAACAACCCATGCGACGAAGGGTCAAGAGATTTACAATGCGAAAACAAACTGCCAAAATATACAGATCTAACCTTAGGTAGAGCCAGAGTATTGGAAGTAGGAGATAAGCGATACATAGGCTTACCCATAAAAGAAACAATAAATACGCGACTAGATCCGGAAATCTTCACCGAAGCTTTAAAATCTTTACTAGATACAACAATAGAACTCCAGCTAGAACAAATAATTTTAGCCAAAACACCGAGGATCGACGACATGGAATGGGAAGAGATTTTTAGTTTAATACTGAAAATTTTGGACGAAAGTTTATGTAGAGTAAGAATATGTAATAATTTGACCGAAAATATTTCCAAAAAGGATAGTACGAAAACAATACGAATCGACGACTATACGGATGACGAGACCGAAAAATTCAATCCAATGATAGAAGAAACGCAAAACGATATAGAGCAATTCGAAGTATTCAAAGATCCGATTGATGAAGACAGCGGTTCGGAAGACGACGATAATGACGAAGACGATTTAAACCCGCCCTTAAATCTCTTAGAAGTGACGGGAACACACTCTAACGTTATTACGATAAGAGATAATATAGGAACGAAAAAAGGAGCGATAGCTTGGTTTGCGCTTGAAAACAGAGAACCGATAGATTCAGGAGGAAAGATACTTGCGGAAAGAAACAGGGCAGTGAAACTAGGAAGAAGCAATAATTTTGCTCGAGGAGAAACTTGGTATAGGCAAAGGAAGTCCCGAAAGCAATACGTGATGTTTTTAGCAGAAGACGGTGATAAAATGAACCAATTAAAATCAGCAATATCAGAATTAAAAATCTTATTGAGGCAAACAAATGTAACGACATTGCATATATCAGAAACTAAAGAAGGCATTAACGGAATTCCATGGAAACAGATACTCCATTTATTACGAACCACATTTACAGATAATTCGTTAAAAATTTTGATTTGTACCAACCAAATTATCGAACCGTTACGACCGGAACGTTTAGCTATCATAGAAGAGGCCCACGCATCGGCAATAGGAGGACATAAGGGAGTAACCAAGACATATAATCAAATCAAACAGCAATATTATTGGATAAACCTAAAAGAAGAAGTTCAAAAATATATCTCAGAATGTATAAGTTGTCAAAAGAAAAAACTAGTTCGAGTAAAGACTAAACAACCAATGGTAATAACCGATACTTCAGTCACAGCGTTCGATAAAATTTCAATGGATATCGTAGGTCCACTTCCGACAACAAAGAAAGGCAATTCATTTTTATTAACCATGCAGGATAACCTGACTAAATATTCTATAGCTGTACCACTAAAAAGGGCGAATGCACAGGAGATAGCCGAAGCATTTGTCAAATATTTTATTTGTCAATTTGGAACGCCAAGAGCCATATTAACTGATCAAGGACAAGCATTTATAGGAAAACTAATGAAAGAAGTTGCGAAATATTTCAGAATCCAACAATACAAAACCACAGCATTTCATCCACAATCGAATGGATCGTTAGAAAGATCTCACCATGTATTAGTCGAATATCTTAAACATTATATCAATAAGGAACAGGATTGGGACGAATTAGTATTATTCGCTATGTTTTCTTATAATACCAGCGTACATGAAGCGACGAAATACACGCCATTTGAATTAGTTTACGGACGAATAGCACGCATGCCTTCGAGTAGAGTACCGCAGGATGGAGAACTCAGGTCATACAACGAATACATTTCCGAACTCTTAGACACACTCCATAGCGTTAGAATGGATGCAAAAGAGAATTTGGTGAAAGCAAAATTAAAAAGCAAAGATTGCTACGACAAAAAATTAAATCCGCAGGAAGTACAAGTAGGACAGCAGGTATATACGATGAAAGAAAAAGAAGGGAAATTCGGAGATCACTACAATGGACCATATGAGGTGCTAGAAATACTAGACAAGGAAAATATCAGAATACAAGTAGAAAAGGGAAAAACTAAAGTTATACATTTAAATCGTACTAAACTAGCCCGTCTACCTGACAGATTAACCGAAGGACTCGACATAACACAGGAGACAGGTCAAACCGAAACCGACGAACTATGGGAACCATTAAGGGAGAATCAGAATATGGGTGTGACAAAACAATTAAAATTCGGACCACAAATAATCGAGGCAATAGACAATATTTTCAACGCACCGACAGAAATACCCTTAGCAACTACTATATCAGCAGATTTAAATATGAATGCAGGCATATGTAAAACATTCAAAAATAAATTCGGAGAATTACCCAAATTAGAACTAGCGCTTAGCGAAGGAAGTGTACTTATTTTTAATACTAGCAATCATCGACAGATTTTTTACCTAATAACAAGGAAATTACACAATACTAAGCCGACGTATGAAGCACTTGGAAAGGCTCTGAAAAATCTTTATAATATATGCAAAGAGTTTAATATACTAAGGATAGGGATACCAAAACTAGATTGTGAGCCAGGTAATCTCGACTGGATCAAGGTACAGGAATTAATAAGGCAAAGCTTTTCTGAAGAATTTCAAATAACCGTATATCGAGGAATGCCGGAACGGAAGATTAATTTAATGACAATTTGTGACGACTTTAATCCGCAACCAAAGATCCGAGTAATAATTTTAGGACTGTTCGTTTATGCTTTAATAGATACGGGATCTCAGCTAACAATAATGAATCAAGACACATTGAGAGAAATAGAGGAGCAAGCACCGAGCCCAGCTCCAAGGTTAGAAAATTCAGAAGTAGGAGTTAGAACAGCTATAAAAAATTATACTCAAATCAGCGGAGAAAGAATTTTGTTAACATTGCACATGGCAAACACGGCGATAGCACAAGATGCGGTGGTGATAAAAAATTTAACAGCACCACTTATTTTAGGATTAGATTTTCTAGATAAAGCTGACGCAAAGATAGACCTCGAAAACGATTTATTAATATTGGGAAAACCCAACGCAATAATACCATTTATAGAAAATGGGAGAAAAGAACAAAGGTTAGAACGCGACAACCGAATACAAATAAACGAGATAGAAGATGATCTATTTAACGCACCGCTTGACGTACCTTTTGCTCATTGCGTAGCAAAGGACCTCAAGATGGGAGCTGGAATTGCATTACAGTTTAAACGTAAATTTGGCTCCGTCAAAGAACTTTTAGAACAAAATCCAGAAATCGGAGACGCTTTGACACTCAAAAAAGAAGGACGACTAATATTTTATCTCGTGACGAAAGAACGTAGCAGCGATAAACCTACATACGAAGACTTGGCACTCGCATTAAAGTCTCTATATAATAAACTTAGTGAGCTCAGGATATATAGATTAGCCATTCCTAAATTAGGATGTGGCCTGGACAGACTTCATTGGGACATCGTCCAAAAATTGATAAGAAGACATTTTTCCGACAAATTTAAAATTGACGTTTATGAATTACCACGACCTCCTATATTTCAGGTCAACCATGAAGCTGTATCCTAGGACCAAAGGAATTATGGAATTTCAGTCACTGGAAACAATACTATCTTATTCAATTCAAAAATACATACAGATACGAAGAGTTCATTACCAAAATCTAACTTTTTATACAACTTGTATAAATCAATTTGAATTTTCATAAAATGATATTCATTTAATTCAAATTCAAATACTTTTAATTCTCGAGATTCTCATATGATTATTCTAATACTATATTTTGTATTCCAGATAAACGAACTAACACCTGATAAAATAAAAATCATAACCCAACTAATCTTCCTAGATACCAGACAAAGATTAGCTAACCAAATTAACGATATATTACACTTAATCCTTTATAATTAACCAAAGTAACAAACCTAAGAAGTTAGAATAACCTATATATACAAGTATATACTCAAAAAACAATATAAATTAGTTACACATACATATATACATGAATTATAGATTCAATTATATACATATATTTTCAAGTTGACAGACTCTAAACATATACCAAAACAAGCATTTATA
This sequence comes from Rhogogaster chlorosoma, assembly GCA_944452935.1. NCBI lineage: Eukaryota > Metazoa > Arthropoda > Insecta > Hymenoptera > Tenthredinidae > Rhogogaster > Rhogogaster chlorosoma. The sequence goes on along the minus strand of OX101803.1, from coordinate 15,351,078 downwards.
TCTCAGAATTAGAATTTCTTTAATCAAGCTTTCAACTAATAGAGAATATATATACAAAAAATTAAACTATTTTATAACCCTAGGATTAAAAATTTAGAGATTAGCAATTATATTTTAAGCTTTAAATTATAAGATTCGAATCATAAAACTATGTGGATAGATTCAATTACATACTCAGTAAACCATATACACATACATATAAACACTTAGTGAATAACACTTAAGTTAAGATAAAACTTTCAAGTTAATCATCATATATATACATCCTAAGATAGAAATTTATTCAACTATAATCATTTATAGCCTTTAATTAGATTAGAACGTACATATATACCAAGTAAACATATCACTTCTAATAATCATACACACATACTCATATCATAATCAAGTATAACAAGGTTATTGTAAACCCAAATCAAAACCAAATCCATCCAAATCAATCTTAGAAATTTCAAGTTGGAAATCAAGAGAAAGGATTATTTTAGAAAATTTTACATACATATATATAAATATAAAGTAAATATAGAATACTTGGTAATAAGCTTTATTCTTCTTTAGGAACAATCCAAGATGGATCTCAAGTTAATTATCTTACTACGATTCATTTGGATGACAAACGCTCTGATTGGGTATGACTGCGGATCAAACATGATGAATTTGACAACCGTATCACGTTTAGAGATAGGCACTTGCGATTTACCTAATATCGAACCTGTAGTAACTAGTTTAAGAATTCAGTTATTGCAATTATCGGATTATTCAGATGTCAAGGTTATGCAATGTAAGGTAGAAGTTCGCAGAACAATATTTTATTGCGGAATGCACTCACACGTTTCAATAGTTACCAATGGCGAAATGGATTACATTCATTCAGTCTCAAGGGAAGAATGCCAATCAATGCACCTTCACAAGACATGGAATTTTGGTGGCAATAATATTATCAATAATCTAGTACCTAATAACACAATCACAAGACCTATCGTAATTGGAGGATCAACAGGTTACGACGGTAGTTGTTCAGGAACAAGTTATAAAGACGCATATGGAAGTTGGGACAAAGTAGTAGTACAAGGGACAGTTAAAATAACACTGACAGATTATATGGCAAAAACAAATTTGAATTCAGATAAGATCATACTTAGATCAGGAACCACTTGCGAGTTCAAACGAGGAAACATTATAGACATAGAAGGAGGCAATACATTTTGGGAAGTCGCACCAAGGGACTCATGCTATTTAGATCGATATGACGTTCTATACGACGGAGAAGCTGCTAAGGTCCATGATTTGGATAATGCGCAAGAAGAAATCTATACTCTCGCAACGCAAGACATTACCTTTGCATTGGCGAAACGCGGTATAGTAGCAATATGCGGAATCACAGTCATTAAAACAGAACATCCAAAATTATTTATCTTGGAAACAACAAAAAGTAACCTAAGGATCACTAAAAAACCAGTCTCTCCAAATAATTTAGATATTCTTACTTACGTGAACTCAAAATTCGTTTATGTTGAAAGACACATAAGAACGCAGATTACAACATTATATCAAAACGTGCTGATGCAAAAATGTCAATTAGAACAAGACGTACTGTATAATACATTATCATTAGCAACGGTTAATCCAGACGAATTCGCATATCATTTAATGAAAGGACCAGGATACATGGCAGTAGTAACAGGAGAAGTAGTCCATGTAATCAAATGCATACCAGTAGAAGTTAGAATCAGAAAAACTGAGGAATGTTATCTCCAATTACCAATACTCAGAGGAAATACCAGCATGTTCTTATCACCCAAAAGTCACATACTATACAAAACAGGAATGCAAATAGATTGTAACCCTTTTATACCTCCAATGTATTATCTGAATGAAAAATGGTATAAAATGTTACCATTACCAACGGAAGCAGTAACTCCAGCGAAGATCGAACCAATGACAACTCCAACATGGAAATACATCAACCCAAATGATTTAGCAACAAGTGGAATTTATTCACCAGGAGATTTGGAACGATTAAGAGACCACATAATGTTTCCAGCAGAGAGACCCGGATTACTCAATGACGTAGCTAGAGGAATGTCAGGACAATCAGTCGCTAATCATGGAATGACCCTAGCAAATCTCTTCGACGAAGAAACAATGCGAAAGATAATTGAAGGCACATGGATAAAGATGTGGGGATGGTTTATTAACTTCGGAACAGCCAGCGCAGGAATAATTGGATTATGGATTAGTTTCAAAATAATCAAATTTCTTATTGATACCATAATACATGGCTACGCTTTACAAGATGCGTACGGTTGGAGCATCCATATTCTAGGAGCCATTTGGGACTCATTAACAAATCTGTTGTTACATCTGGCAAAGGAGAAGAAAGGAGAAGATAAAACTCAATCAACGGAAGTACCGCAAACACCACCCGCACACGAAATTCAACCAAATTCAAATTCACACACAGGATTGAATATGCAAATGCATCATATACCATTCAACGGACCAGAACCAGTCTACGCAATGATAACACCCAGTACCAAAGATGCATCCACATCAGCTAGTGCACCTAAAGAAAATAATTCAAAAGCATATCCCAAAGATAATTATCAAGATAAAGAATGATCGAGCATTGCTCGCCATTCTCAATTAAGGAGGGAGGTGTAACGTCCGTGCGGACGCCATACTCTATTCATGCTTACCACTATATAAAATTACTAGAACCATCTATATAACCATAGAATATATAAACGTAGAGTCAACATACGATATCAAACATTTTGTCCAAATTCAAATTACAACCTAACTGTTCATAAAATCACTAGATCTAGAATTCTCTAAGGAACTTATGTTTTATCCATTATATCTGACGATAGTCTTATTCAAATGTATTCCTTACATTAAGGATAACCGTTTTATTATGAATATACGATAAGCACAACTATATAATAATACTTATTACGTTAGATTAATTATAAATATTTTATTCTTGATTCTATTAATCAATCAATATGAATACTTTACATTCATATTTTGTATTTGCTATTTCTTTACATATTAATCATTATAATCATCGCACTATTAGCTGAATTATATTCGATACAATTATTAATCTACTAATATTATATTTAGCTTTAAGAATATGAAATACTCAGTTAATTCAGAACCGAACTTCACAGACGCATACACAACACCCACGCATAACGCATACACAAACACTTATATACGATGCATACACCGATAGACCCTTTGCGTTCAAAGATCTGTTCTAAGATAAGATATAATACTGAAATAATAAGAGGATATTATAATGAACCTTAATTAACATATCCATTTCTTACCATATTTTTTTACTAAATATTAAATCATATTATGTAACCAATTATGTCATACAGTTCTATATCACATTATATACTCTTATGATTTCGATAAATGCTAAAATTATATACATATGTTACACTATAATAATACCAATTAAAGATTATCTCTTTATAATATTTTTACTATCAATTTGATACTATAGGAATACCTATAATTAATTATATTCGCATCACGAATACCTATCAACACATATTTTGATATTCAATATATCTTCATGATTATCTTATAATCAAGAGAATATCATACAACGAATAATTATTGGTAAACCCAATATGATTAAATCTATTCTATTCTATTCTATTCTAAAAACGTATGTAACAACTCAAAACTCAACCCGGATCCTGTCAGACAGGGGAGGAACTTTTCAGAGATCCTCTAGCAACCACCTGTTCTTAGCCAGTGCGGCTCGGGTATATAGACTAAACAATAATATGTGACCCACCATATTGTCGGTCGAAATGCCTAGAACATATTCATTTATCTTTAATTAATTAATACTCTTTTATTCTAATATAGTTAAATTCATGATAATTAAAAACTCTATGATATATTATTCATTATATTCACTAACACTAATACTTTATATTCATACAATCATATTCGTAATACTCATACAATTATATTCGTAATACTCATACGATTATATTCATAATACTCATATAATTATATTCATAATATTCATACAATTATATTTGTAATACTCATACGATTATATTCATAATATTCATATAATTATATTCATTGACTAAAATATACTATATATCTATATGTATAATAACTAAAACTCTATGTATTCATATAGTAATTATATTCATGTAATCGGACGATTTTCACTGAAAGAGCCCTAGAGTCATAAAAGTTTATTATACCAAATAACCATGTAGGAATACCAAGAACAAAGCAAACTCAAAGCCCCAGGTATAAAAAGACTGTACGAATATGCAACCGTTTCCTGACACAACAAATAAACCAGGAAGCTTATCTGATAATAAAAGACGGATTGCACGCCAAATGTTAGAGAGCTAGAAATCTTCCTCATGAACACGTGCCGATATAAGATGGAAGGAAGGATCCGCCTAGGCACAGATGTATTTCCAAGAATTACATGCATTCACCATCACATCCAGAGGAAAGGGACTGCGGTTACTCACACGCTCCTGAATCTCACACATGAGATCAAACCAATCATAGATGAAGAAAACCCCCACGTAACTAGCGTGCCCCACCCTGAGAATTGTCACCATATATGGTACCCCAATTAACCCCCTCACCCCCGAACATTAGCATATAAACCCCACCAAATGTTAGGCTCGCTCTCACTTCGTGGTTTGGAATTGTAAATACCTTAGACTCACTTTGTGGTTTGGTACTAAAATATTTTACGCTCATTTTGTGGCTTAGAGTATATTAATCTCAGTTTGAAGTTTGAAATCTACATATCTTAAATTCAGTTAGTGCATTTGATCTCAGATAGATTCAAGTGTATCTTTTAATAATCAACTATTCATACTTAGAACAATCAGCGATAATCATTTTTATTATAATACAAGTTTTGAGAATATTAACACCGTAAATCAATATTAGAGTCGATCAAAGAACAGTGAAAATCATTCGATAATAATAACAGTTATACGTTCAGTGAATAAACCAATTATAAAGAGTGAATACTAAACCTCATTCATTCATTTAAATATTCAAATATCACCCATCACCTCCAACGATCAACAACAATCAACAGTCCGCAGAAGGCTAAGGAAGAACCTCAAATCAACTCAAAGGTAAGAATAATTTATATTAATTAAAGGATAAATAATCCTTTCTCGAAATCCTAAAATCATTCAATCAAATCTAAGTAAATATCCAACACGAAGGTAACGATAGAATCTTTAATATAAAGTCCAATTAAAAGCAGTTAGACGAAAACTAGCAAGTTAGACGGAAGTAGCAGGAAAGTTAAAGAGAATAACGACGAAATTCTTTATCAAATAACACTAGATTAATCCGATCCATTGTATTTCAATACTTAATCGATACGGTGAGCCCACTTAACTACTGAGTGAACGTCTAGGTTGGTCATAGTGATAATTCAAGTAGCCGTACTTCGATTAGCTGCTAGGGTTTTTCACCAACGTCCATTCCGACGTCACAGTACCAACATAATTCTATTTCCAAACGATCACTTCCGGGTCAGAATCAACCTCGCCAAGTGTACTTTTGAATTGTACGCAATGATGTTCTAATTTTTATTGTCAATGTCTGAAGTCACCGATAATATGTTAATGAAATATCGTCGCACGCGACGATATTTCGATACAGTATATTACGAACGAAAACTAGCAAACTTCTTCCAAAACAAGACATAACGTAAATGTACACTATGCTCAGACATCTATCAGAGGATTGAGGATGATTCAAATTAATTTATAAACCCATATACTTATACAAAAATAAAAAAACCGTAACTTTATTGATCGTGTAACTGATAGGATGTAACAAATATAAACTCAGGTATGATTGTCGTACAATGCAGAAGTTGAATGTGCCCGCCAAGTACGTAGCTCTTGGAATGATGTTTGGATATCACTACACGAAACAGCGAGGTCCGACTTCACGACGTATACTTGCGGGGAAATTGTAGCGCTCGCAGGCTTTTCTAATATCATGCCAGAGACTGGCGATAGGTTCGTCGTGAATTTTCATTGTAAGTTAATTTGGGTACTTGCCGGATTTTTTTACATTTCAGATGTTTTTGACCCGGTAATATTATCGTGGGCCAACTAGATATCTCATTAACTGTAATCAATAACTATTCGGAAAAATTTATTGTTATTTTTAAAAATAAGCCAGTGATTATACAGCGGCATCAGCAATTGAGTCATTCGTGTAGCAACGTATCTTAACTACAAATGATGTTTATTTGCGATTTGATATAATACTATCCGACCATTTTCATATTTGCCTCAATGGGCTGTAGATCGCAATTGTGGTTGATTATGATGAAACTGAACGAAATCAAGGAGCTAGCTGCCGGAAATACCAATAGCAGAGGGCAAATAACTGAAAATTCAATTTTACAAATATGCCTTTCGCTGATGCAGAAGCTTTCTTACGTTTTGATAGCAAACTATTGCGTGATCAAGCCTTGCTTCCACAATTTGTACGTATGAATATTTGACATTTAATTATATTTGTATTTGAACTCGATATGCTCATGATAATTCAAGACTCGATAGGCGATCAGATTTGTGATTATGTGTCTTGTATTGACACTTCAGGAAATCAAGCTTGCTTCTATTGGTGGAATCAACGCGAACAAAGCCATTGGAAATGCCATGGCAGCAGTTCTTACAGACGAACTATGCCGATTATTAACATGGGTTCAAAACAATGGTTTAATTAAAGTGAACAAATTAAACTTCCATGAAACAATAACAAATAAGATTCTGCATTTCAATATTCAGATAACGTACCTCAAGTATGATTTCAGAGAACAGTATTTGAGAAAAATATTGTCAGTAGCTTTATAGTTAATGATTGTTATGTGTTTTTTATATAAGTCGTGAGGAAGAGATTTCCTATAACCATATTTCAAGCTCATGAACGTTACAAAGACTGGCTTTGACGCCCTGGAGACCGCATCCGCACAAAGCAACGAAGAAATCAAATTGCAGGAGAACCAATTGAAAGGAGATAGAGGAAGAAAAGGACACAGGGAATGCCAGTTAGAATGAGGACAGAAAGTATTTAAGACGAGGCTGTGAACGCAGACTGAAAGTAACTTGTATTCAGCTTCAAACCAAACGACAAATGTGTTCATATAATAAGTGTTATAAGTATTGCTATAGCTTAATACAGATTTTCACCCTCCGTGTGAACACTAGGCCTTAAGAATATAATATATATATTATATATTGAGAATTAAATTAATATATATATTATATTGTTAAGAGCCAGTAATAATGACCAGATATAAATGACCAGAATCGTCAGATAATATACTAATATATTATATGGTATTAAATTATTATTAACTATAAATTTTCTTCAACATCCATTTGTGATTTGTGGATATAATTCACGTATTCCATATAGCGTCTAAAAAAAAAAACAATTCTTCGCAATGGATTGAATAAAAAAAATTAGGTTCTTTTGACTCGAATAATTCAAATCATTACCAGATCTTGTATAGTAAATTTAAAGAAAAATCGGTATAGATGCATCAAAAAACGTGTTTAACCCACAACGGCCAGGTCCCTTCCGCCTCCCACTAAGGCCAGATTGGTGTACTGCAGAGGTGTGTTCCACATCTTACTCTGAGCTTACTCCGCGTCGTCTTGTCCTTTTATATCGGGAAGGAGAACAAAGCATGATCAAGAACACTTGGAGTAAGCTCGGAGTAAGATTTGGAACACACCTTAGTACTCTTTCGCTTTTAAACTCATTGTCACACCCACTCTATCAAATGCTCTGTATATTTGAATATGTTTGACAGTATCTGAACCAATTTGAACAACATTTCGTTAAATTAAAAAATCCCGAACTTAGAACAATCTGCAGCTTGATGTATTCAAATACACCGGACCTGGCCGTTGAGGGTTAAAAAAAAAGTCATGAATTAATTATTACATTACAAACTTAAATATAATATACGTCATAAATAATTATATGATGTGACTACTAATAATTGTATTATAATGACTATAAGATATACAGGGTGAGGCATTTAATTATAGTGACCCAGGCAATTTTTTCCCAAACGAAGCGAGATACGAAAAAATGTTATATACATTAGTTTCATGGTTTCGAGGGGGTCATGGTTTCAGGGGGAGCTATAGTGTCCTCGGATTTTTTCCAAAGTCGAGGTATCAAGGTCATTTGAGAGTCGACTTTGGTTTCTTAAATAGAAACCTATATTTTTTTTGCAGATTCGTATTCAACACGAGAAAATAAGAAACTTTTGTTCTAAGCATTTTTGTTTCAAATCACAGTTTTTCATGATATCTACTTTTTTTTTGAAAATTCAAATTTAAAATTCAAAAATAAATTATTTTTCATGAGTCTTATTATAATATTGTTATTCAATTGCTTGCATCAATTTTAATTTCAATTTAAATCGAATTTAAGACAAATTTGGAAAAGAATTAAAAAATCAAATTAAGAACCATATAAGAAATACCATCAAGATTTGACATTTAAAAAAAAAAGTTTCAGACAAAAGTTTACTATTTATTCATGTAGAACACGGTTTCGAAAGTAAAAAGCATGATAGGTAAAAGAATTTGAAAAATTAGCATAAGTAATCGAAATTAGAAAAAAAAAATGTTTTCAACAAAAGTTTCTCATTTTTTTATACAAAATACAGATCTGCAAAAAAAATGTAGGTTTCTATTTAAGAAACCAAAGTTGACCTTCAAATGACCTTGATACTTGAACTTTGAAAAAAATTCAAGGGGACTATCTTACGTCCCCCTCGTAACCATGGAACTATAATGTATATAACATTTTTTCGTATCTCACTTCGTTTGGGAGAAAATTGCCTGGGTCACTATAATTAAATGCCTCACCCTGTATATAGGTATATAATATTATAACAAGTATGATATATTATATATAGTTATAATAAAATATGATATATTAATAAATATATACCTGATTATTTTAATATATTATTATATTATATATATTTAATTTTATTATTCATTATTAATATATTTAACGATATAATAATTTTTTTTTTTATGCTCAAAGCAGAACCCGTTGGGATAACAGTCCGTCTGCTTGTGGCTGATCGATCAGCCAGGCAAACAAACCTCCCCCTCTCCTTCCCTCTCCGTAGTTCTGTAAGCCAGAAACAGCCAGAAAGACAGTCTACTTCAACATACTTCAAGCCGTTAGGATCAGGACCCCCAGTCTCTGAAGACCCATCTATTGTTTCAAGGTGTAGATTAACTTTCCTTTTATCTGTTCAAATTTTAGAATCCCCGTGCAATAGAATTAGACGCAGAAACTTAGCTTTTTTTTGAAGTTAAAGTCGAGAAGAGCACGTTCAAGCTATAATAGCGTTTTCGACTGGGGCTACACCAGTGTAGCTTGGTATAGACCCACGTGGCTAGTAACATTAGAAAAGAATCATCGGTGCACAGTTTTGGAATCTTCGGATATACCGATCGATTTTCAGGATAAATTTTTCTAGGAGAATATATAAATCTTTTTCTAGGTGATATTTTTGTTGAAGAGGGTAAGATATTACGATTTTCTAAGTTAACAGTCACGTGTATGGACTTTCTATTTTGCACGTGTTAGGTTTCGTGTGTTTCTGAATGCTTGTTTAATCAACTTTAAGAAAATATTTAGGAATTATTTATTTTTATTTTTTTAAACTTTATTTACTTATTTATTTATTTGGTCTTCTTGCTGATTGATTCAATTGATTTGGTTAAGATTTCAAATTAATTTTTATAGATGATACATAGGAGTGAGCATGACTGGCCTGCTCGGTGTTCCATTCGCGTATCTGCCTGTATCTGCCTATGAGTTGTCGGTTCGGCTCGCAAAAAGACAACTTGTATCTGAACACCATCTTACAGTCAGCTAGCAGATGACATCGTGTTTACTGGGTGAGTTTGCCAGCAAGATTGAACTGCCATCTCAGTCTGTCCGATCGTTGCGTACATAGACTGCAAGATGAGGCACAATTTCTTTCTCCGGACTACAAGTCGTAATTTCAGGGGACATGTCGTTATATTCCTGCCCACTGATCTCTATATAACTGGATGGCTGACCGGGCCCGCTGATTGAAACCAATTGAACAGCGCCATTTGCAATTTGTTTGGGTCAAAGTCTCCGCGCGTAGTTCAAATGCATAATCGCGTAACGTTAACGGCTTATTATTATTTATTATTTACAGTCGGAATAATCCTAAAACAACAAAATTGTGCAGAGCACACATATCAAGCTGAGTAATCAATTAATTGATTAATAACCCGAGCCAGCTCGAACCGTGTATATCTATTCAAATTGCCCGCGGAGAATTTGTCCCAAGATCGTCCCTTCGTCCGACCCCCCCCAAACCCCTGCCCCGTCGTCAATTGGTTTCACGCCGTATGGGTAGAAGAGGTACCCGTCCGCTATCCAGTTATATAGAGATCAGTGTTCCTGCCACAGACCGCTGGATCTCCGACAGTAGGCGATAAAATGGCCAGGGGTGTATCCCACTACTCCTGTCAGCCTATGGAAGTCAAAATTATTGTATTATATTATAATGATATTATGAAAGGCAAATTATTTATTGTTATATTATCTAATCGAGTGAATAACGATGCACACTTATATTCTTTTTCTAGCTATACTATCTATTCAAGTTCATAATTATACGCACGTGTATTCCTTCGCCACTTCGTCTGGTCCTCCAAGTTTCATCGTCGTTGGTAGATGTCGTAATTTTCCTGGATAACCGCTATTCCAAGAAGTGCCGCCCCGAACGTCCAATTCAATGAAAACGTGCCTGTTGGCTTCATTGTATATTGTGGACTGTCCACCACAATTATCCATCGTACAGCGGACCTTGTACGTGGTGTGACGGAACGCAAGTGCTTTTTCCATTGCACAAAATCCTTTATTAACAATGATGTTGAAGTTTGGTGATACGCACAGTACTGACTGCACTGTTACGCCACAACGCGAACAATCCGTTCTTCTTCTTATACTGGGCTCTGATTGTAATATGTAATGTATAATATTTAACATACTGTCTTCTGTGTTCAAGGTATATGTCAAAATGCGATCGGCAGTTTGAACGCCAGATGTCTTTGGATAAAAATTCTTCAAAATTGTTGCACGATTTTCAAGTATTTCTTTTGTGACGGATCCAGAGGTAAGCAGTTTTGAAATAAGCTGCAATGTTGGGTTATCAGAGCGGTTTACAAATGATTTATAATGCTGATCATCTATCGAACTCACCATCAAAATGTGCACAATTGAATCGAAAGGGCAAGTGAATTTCAAAAACACTGGTGTCCCATCGATTATTACCGGCCTGGAGCAAATAAGACCGTTTGGTAGTACAGCACCTTTCTTGCATTTTTTAGTAAGATTGACATTCATTTGGCGTACCTCTGGACAAGCTTTAAAATATTTACTATTTTTTTTAATTCCAGAATTTTCGGTTCCATCGTCCTGAACTGTTTGAGTGGCTGCGATTTTCTCGGATTGATGTGAATTATCAGAGAAACTATTCTGTATGCCTTGTCCTTCGATATCTGGCACATTTGGACTGATCGGTGAGCTCTGGCACTTGTCATTGTGAAACATGTTGGGGCTCTCGTAGTGATGATCAAGTAACATACTGTCATCTGCTCTTTCCAAGGAGCCTGACGTACTCTGCAATGTTTGTAGTTCTTCTATTTTAGAATAGGAATGATCAGATAACGCCTCCATGGCCGAGAGGTTGTAAATCCCACGATCTACGAATGACTCTTCGTCACTGAATATTTCAGCATCCCCAAAATTTTCTTGGGACGCCTTCGCTCGCCAATTTTCCCGAGATTTTAGGTCAGAATCATCCAGTGGTACCCTTGTAGTCGGTGCGGGTCCAACTATTGTGTCTGTACCAGTGTCATTCTCGTCAGAAATTTTGGTCGCAGCTCCCATCATACGATTGCTTTTCTTCGGTAAGTTCAGCTTTGGAAGACTCGGCGATACGCATCTTGCCATCTTAGCCGAAACAAGTAAGTTCTCTCCAATGACATCACGCAATTGCAGCGTCAGAAACTTATCGACACGAATAGGCAATCGGAAGTTTTTGCAGACATTTTTTTTCAGAAATCCAAAGTATGCCTCTACATAACTGGAAGTGGCATGCTGCGCTTTGGAAGGAACCATCACCGCTGTCCACAATGGAAATTCCCTAGCCAGTTTAGCTAAGGATGCAATGAAGTCAGGTAAGTAAAACGGATTGAGGTCGGTACCGATACTGCCGCAGCCCTTCCCTGTCAATACCAATTTTTCAATCCATAGGCCGATCATGCCTCCGCTGGTTGTGTGTTTGATAAAGTCTCTTGTATCGTCCATTTCAGTTCGAACTTTATCATTGGCTTGGTCGGCCTGTGCTTCTACTTCAATGCTTCGATCGCTTATATAGCTTTCTAATAATTTCCTAGCATCCCTGGCTGTTCTAAAATGTTTGTCTGTTTTTCCAAAAGATTCGTCAATTTCGGTATCCTCGTGCACTTGAAGTCCTACACTGCAGGTCAACAAAAAAATATTCTGGAACTCTGCGAGACTGTGGCTATCCACCATCAATGCGATGCAGCGAACATAAAATTCTTTGACTTGTTGATGAGTCACAGTCTTTAAGGACTTCCATCTACACACGAGATGTATGAGATGCGATACATCTATACGGATTATTGTTGCAGGATACGCCACCGCTTGGTCGTGAGGGCTGGAGAGTCTTGCGAAACAGTCACTGATGTACGATTTGATAGTGACGTTATTGAAAGCCAAACACATAGCAGATATCAACGCTCGTGAGTAGTCACATACAGCTTCCTTTGGCTTTGGAGCCCCCAACCGAATCCATTTTTTCAGCCAGAACTCGATAAATTCGGTTTCATGCTTCTCCGAAAGCATTTGGTACACAGGTAAGGTGGACCCGCAAAAAATACATTCTTATGCCAAGAAAACATACAATTATTATTCTATACAAAAATTCCTTCCTAGTAAAAAAAAAAGATTTGAAATCAGATGCTATTGCCTAGTACGGATATCACGTTGACTATTTTCGAATTGACAATAAGGCTTTTCATAACACGGTACATATTGACAGCCTTCCTGAAGACAGAAAACATAAAAAAAAAATAACAAAAAAAAAAATGAAACAAAATTTGGAGGTAGTGGTACTAGGCGGGCCTTTTCTAGATAAGTACAAGGAAACTGCGATTGAACCATGTCAATAATCCTGATATAGTGATACGAAATACTGGCCCGCCTAGTACCACTACCTCCAAATTTTTTTTAATTTCTTTTTTCTATTTTTAATTTTTTTATGTTTTCTGTTTTCAAGAAGACTGTCAATATGTACCGTCTTATGAGAAGCCTAATTGTCAATTCGAAAAAAGTCAACGTGATATCGGTACTAGGCAATAGCATCTGATTTCAAATCATTTTTTTATAAAATAATAACTGTATAATGGTTTCTTGGCATGAAAATGTATTTTTTGTGGGTGACTATCACATTTATATAACTAGGCGAAAGGTTTTTGCACCAGAGGTGCTTTTTATGGGGATATCACTACTTTTTGTAGAATTAGATTAATCAAGTACAATCATTCTCGTATCCATAATGAATTGCATAAATTGTAGACCACTCTCGATGTGGAAGGTATACATAGAATCAAGAATTCCCTACCGCGTCTAGCGTTCTATTGTCTACTAGATCCCATGAGGCAGAAGTCAATCGCCCTGTAACCGTACCGCTAGAAAATTTCTAAATTAATTCCACATGAATCCAAGAAATATAATATTATTACAGCTCATCATCAATCGAATAAAAATTTGAGCCACAGGCTACCATATAACAATTATTCAACCATATATTTTATAAAAATATACCCATGCAGCCGCACTGGAAAGTGTCGTGTGCTGAATTATATAACACTAAATATAATACCCTATACTGTTAACGAAGATAAAGATATTGTTGAATAATTGCTGACAGCCCTTGATACAGTTATAAAAACTGTTATCACTTCACGCTCTAATATGGAAAGCTATGGGTAACATTATCCCTCCATTCCCTATTGCCTCTGCGATGAAAGAGACTCGGTCAAGTTTCGCGCCGCACTGGAAAAAAGATTTCAACTCTAATTTGTAATTGATTGCCGATGGTATGTTCAAATTTGGCGGCATGGTTTCGAATAGAATATACAGAAAGACTCTGAGTAAACCCCGAGGTAAACCCAAAACTACAACGGTAGGCGATTCGGTTTTTTGCAAATTTGGCAACGCTGTCCATATCTACCACTGATCTCTATACTACACTGGATGGCGTATCCCGTGTGAAATTTTTGTGCCGAATTGAAGCCGTGTGGCAGCCATATTACTTGTAGTAGATTTGTCAATTTGAGTGGCAGATTCAAATAATGATATAGAAATTTCTGTTGAAAGCGATGAAACTTGGGAGAAAATCAAATATTACTATAAGAATTCTGTATTGAAAACGTTTAGGTGAAGTTGTAATTCCATTTTTAGTAAATATAATGAGTATTGAAAATAATCTTCATACGAAAACTGCATAATAAACACATGTGACAGAGTATTTAGTAAAATCGTATTAACAAAAATAACATCACAAGTTAATAAGATTTATTCAAAATTTATAATATCCTGAAAAAAACGGATCAGTATTCAAAAGTTCCAATAAAATATTGATTAAGTCAATTACTATCATGTGACGTATACATATATGTACAACAAAAAAGGGTATAAAGGGGTGGTATATAATTTATTATGTACAATTGCAAATAAAGTTATTTGGTAATGTATTATGAAAAAGGCATTCGAATACATATCTAGGAATCTAGAATATCAATTCCAAATGGACTATAGACAGAAAAGCAATAAACATAACCTCTCGGCTGTACACATAGATCTTTACTTATACTATTATGAAGTGTCCTGCCTTCCACCCCACCTTTTTTGCCGCAATATGTGCAAATTAAGACCATTGCCACTATTTCCACTTAGTACTAAGAATAATTTCACACTCACGAATGTCTTAGATTATTTCTACGAGCACGAGTTTGTGGGTGTTGCCATATTGAAATTGACAAAAGTACTACAAGCAACATGGCTTCTAATAGGCACAAACTGCCCGTTGGAATACTCCATCCAGTGTAGTATAGAGATCAGTGCATTTATCTCATATTATACGACCAAAAATAAATTGACATGATACATCATACCCCGCATGATCGGTATGATACCGTACTCTGGTTGGTGAAAATAAAGAACTAACCAAAGCGCCATCTAGCTACGTCCCTATTTGGTAAGTCTCTCCTCTCTCCGTAGCCTAGCGAAGGCAACTCTATACTAATTTTCATACACCTGGGAATCCTGGCAAAGTGAGTGACGTCACTGACTGACGGAGGAGGAGACGACGAAAATACAATCTCGTCGAAGACACGTATAAATTACTTGCATCGAAACCTTCGAATAATCATATCTCAGCTCTACGTTCACCGATTTGATCGCAATAGGGCTTAAATGAAAGCTCTCCTCAGCCACATCCTACAATAAATATTAGAATTCCGTATTTATAGCGAGACGAAAGATATTAACGATCATAAATTGCCGTAACGGTCGCTCTGTTGCCGTTCGGGTATATAGACTCTGTCGAGTCTCGCGCGGCGCAAGCGAAATTTTTTTTTTTTTTTTATATAACTAGGCGCGAGACTCTACCGAGTCTCTTGATTGGAAAGAAATATATGATTGTAGATTTTCATCGAAATCTAAAAATTTTTAAGAATAACTACGAAAATTTTCATGAAATGTGATATTAAATAGTTTTTTTTGTATATTATCGTAGAAAATTACAAATTTGTGTGGCCAATTTATGCAAATCCAGTACTCGGTCGAAGTCAAAGTAGTTTTCCGTAAATCGTCGTAGAAAACTACGGATTTCTATGATGAATTTACGAAAATCCTGAATTGGGCTGACAATGAGTTGCAGTTGTTTTCCGTAAATCAGCGAACAGTCGAACGACTGCATCTACATACGACATAGCGGCAGCTGTCACGTCGTTCGGTCAGAATCAAGTGAGAGAATGAGATATTTGAGGTTGATCGTAATATAACTAGTAAGACAAAGGGAGTCGATATTCATTAGTGAAGAAGTGGTAACGAATTAGCGGATTGATTGCAGATGTCGATTTCTGTTTATTTGCAACGTTATTTGGGTCTAAAAAACCGTCGGGGTGAAATTTACGAATCTAATTGTAACAAAGGTAACCAACAAATGTCAAACGATATTATTTCTTAATAAAGTCGTGATAAAGTTACGAATTGATCGCAGATTTTAAGTTATGTTTATTTGCGAAATTATTTACAAGCTAGCAGTTCCTCGGTGATGGACTGACTCGTCGCATCACTTCGACAACTACGGTCAGGAACACAGCGATGTAAATTCGATTCAACGAGCAATCTACGAGACAAACAAATTTGTATAATCTTTTCGAACAGTGAGTGTTAAATGACGTTAAGTTATAGACAATTGAAGAAAAAATCCTAAATTTCCTGCGTATTGTAAATGGGAAAACTTTTAAACTGAAAAAAAAGTACTTTGATTTAAAATTAAGGGCGCAAATTTACACAGAATTTATTTTTCAGCATATAAAACAATATTTTGGTGTTGGAGCGAAAAAAAAATAGTCGCTTAAAACGAATCACCCTAATGGACATGAATATAAAATAGATATATAACCGTGTTCTATTATTCTACAAATGACTCATTGACGATTTTTATTTCTCTCATTCAAATAATCCGTATAGACCTATATATATCTATATAAGTCTATACGCAATACGCATGTCTGTAATATGTAAAAGTATTCCTTTCTACGGAGTATAATATGTAGGTCCTAAAACTTATTGCAGAAAAGTACGCGATTCTATGAAATTCTACAAAAGAACTATTATATTCTGTGACAAAATACGATAAAACTATTATATTCTATGAAAATATGTTCGTGAAAAGTACGCCGTTATTTTGAAATCTACGAAATACAACAATCTCCTATGAAAGTTTCTACGCAAAAACTACGAAGAGCGGCCAAATATGCTATTAAATCGTAGTTTTTTTCTTAGAAAATCGTAGAAATTTTCGTACAAAGTTGTAGAAATATTTTCACCAGGGCGTTTACACGGCACTTTTATTCCGGTTTTGTAATATCCGATATAGTGAAAACCGGTGTTAAAGTGCGTGTAAATGGCACTTTACACCCGGAATAACTAAATCGGTTTACTTATTCTATTCCTCTTGATTAACGGGTGTAGAATAAGTAAACCGGAATAAGATAGGAATAAAGATGCGTGTAAACGGTACCAGTTTAAGTACATCCTCACGATAACGTCAAAAACAAAAGAGTCCCTATAACTGCAGTTCTGCCATTTTTTAACTTTCTGTTTATCCGCTGTTTCCAAATTTCACATCACCATTCGGACTGTTTAACCTCACTTTTTATTTTCGCGTTTCTCGCTTCGTATGAGAAAAGTAAGGTTATGCAATGAGGAAAAGTGTAATTTATTTAGTGAATTTCGAAGTTTTTTTTATTGGTGAGCCTGCGCACTCATCAGTGGCCATGTTTACACCGTGGAGAGATTTGATACTCGTATTAAGCTGGTGCAGACTAAGTGTATAGTACGCAAGCGTTTACATCGACTAACTTGTGAGTGTCAGTCGAACTAAACTTAGTACTGCGTATCAAAAGTGTTTTAAATGCAAGAAATTCTTTAATCTCCGCCGGTGTCCGATTTACACCTTTTTTGCACAACATTTTTACGAGCAATTTCGGAAATAAAGATGAGCAGGTTAGGTTAAGTTTAAGAACTGTGCCACGAATTTCAATTGGTACGCACCACGAAAAATCTGTTTACACCGCGAGTTAGACGATTGGTCCGCGTATCAGCTTGGTCTGATACGTTTGTTTTGGGGTATCGGACCAACCTGATGCGCGACTGTTTACACCGTGCGCACCAATCACTTGATACAACATTTGGTGCTTAATACGCGTATCAAGTGCCCGGTGTAAACATGGCCAGTGTCCTCGAACAGGAATAATAATGCCGGTGCTGTAGATTATTCCCGTTCGTGTAAACAGTCGCGTTTAAACTGGTTTTATTACACCCGATATAACAAAACCGGAATAAGAATGCCGTGTAAACGTAGTCCATGGCTCCCATGGACCGGGATTATTAATACCGGAACGAGCGGCAGCCAATCAGAATGATAGATTTTAAATTTACCGGTAGAAAGAAACACTGTAATTCGCAACTGAGCGTTCCGTCGCCGTGAATTACGTACCATGGGAACGTAGGAAAATATTCTCCCGCAACAAAGAATGACCGAAACGTCTCTGATTGGCTCTTGAAAATCCCCTAGATTTCCGATTCCGTTCCGGATCCGTGAATTCCGGCCCCATGGGAATGCAGCCTTAGGGTCCAGAATGGAATTCTGTCGCATTGAAGTTGATCTCTGATCTACTTCAGTGTGACAAAAAGTACTCCACATGCGCCGAAAGTACCTCCGTGAAGTTGGCCGAAGAATTCCGATAAAAAAAAAAAAAAACTCCACAAAACGTTTGTTAGTCGTTTGTTGGTGATTGTTGGATGACTAAAATCGTTTGTTGGATTGTAGTTTTTTAAATAAATCAAAAACAAATTTTGCAAAAAAGTTAGCCGGTTGATTTCTTATTTTCATTTTTTTTTGCTCTAATCGATGCGCAATCGTTTGTTGGTTACGAATTGGGCAATTAAATCGTTTGTTGGATCACGATTCGCTCAAAATTGCAAAAACAAAAAAACATTTCAGCCGCTCAGCCGGGGGATCAGCACGTCTCTAGCGGGTGCTTTCCATTTACTGACTCAAGTCGACACAAGTCGACTTGTGTCGCTTAAAGTGCTTTCCATTTGATTTGTGTCGCCGTGTGTCGGCGACACAAGTCGACTCGGGAAGACTCTGCTAGAATGGTGAGTATGCAAGTTGAACGATGTTCCATTTATTCGTTTTCGAGAGTCAACACGAGTTGACACGAGTCGACACAAAAGTCATATAAATGGAAAGCACCCAACATGGACCTAAGAATTATATGGACGGAGCGTAAGCTTACTGTATGGGTGCAGGGGGACCACCATATACTTGGCAGATAAAAAAACTATTATTGATTATTGTTGATTGCAATCGTTAGGGAATCGTTTGGGGATATTTGGGAAAACATTTCTACCATTTGGGAAAAATTTATTGATGCATAATCAATTAAATTTAATTCTGCGTATAGATAGCAGACGCATAATTGCAGAAAAAAGAACTGTACATGAATTTGTTCCAAATCGTTTAGGGAACTCATATATAAACTCCTTTTCATTTGGGAAAGGCTGCAAATTGTGATTTCGTTAATTCAGCCTGAGTAATTATAGTGTAAAATCCTCAATTCTAGGGAATTTCTCCTTGACCAGGTTTCCCCCCAGATGGCTAGGGACGTCAAGTATTCTCATTTGCCGTCTGTGATTGCTATCAAATGCGATTTTTCGTACACGAAATCCTTTATTGGTCATTTGTAGATGTTCAATGATGCTCTTCCGACGTTTGGCAACCAACCGATTATCCGTAGGAGTAAATGGGAGCTTTCCAACTAGAGCACTGTGCGACACAGTGCTACGCACTAACGATGTGATTGGCTGGAGGAGTTGGATCTAACAGAAATGGCCAATCCGATGAGGCGATGTGATTGGCCATTTCTGTTAGATCCAATTCCTCCAGCCAATCCGATGAGGCGATGTGATTGGCCATTTCTGTTAGATCCAATTCCTCCAGCCAATCACATCGCTTTATCGGATTGGCCATTTCTGTTAGACCCAACTCCTCCAGCCAATCACATCGCTTAGTGCGTAGCACTGTGTCGTACAGTGCTCTAGTTGGAAAGCTCCCATTTACTCCTACGGATAATCGGTTGGTTGCCAAACGTCGGAAGAGCATCATTGAACATCTACAAATGACCAATAAAGGATTTCGTGTACGAAAAATCGCATTTGATAGCAATCACAGACGGCAAATGAGAATACTTGACGTCCCTAGCCATCTGGGGGGAAACCCGGTCGAGGAGAAATTCCCTAGAATTGAGGATTCTACACTGTAATTACTCAGATGCTGATCCCCCGGCTGAGCGGCTGAAATGTTTTATTTTTTGCAATTTTGAGCGAATCGTGATCCAACAAACGATTTAATTGCCCAATTCGTAACCAACAAACGATTGCGCATCGATTAGAGCAAAAAAAAATGAAAATAAGAAATCAACCGGCCAACTTTTTTCCAAAATTTGTTTTTGATTTATTTAAAAAACTACAATCCAACAAACGATTTTAGTCATCCAACAATCACCAACAAACGACCAACAAACGTTTTGTGGAGTTTTTTTTTTTTTAATCGGAATTCTTCGGCTAACTTCACGGAGGTGCCGAAAGTACACTCCACTGATCTCTATACTAACTGGATAGAGGATGCATACGGTAAAATGTTCCGAGAGACAAGATTTGTTGATATGTTCAGCAGAGACGCTGTTAGCGGTGGAAGAACTAAAATGAACTGTAATGCGCGTGCGTCGCATTATAGCGCCTTTGACACTCGTATGTTAATTTTACGGTCATTTTGAGAATTAACATCTCGCATGCGCAATGGGGGACGCATTTTAGTTCAATTACCTCTAACCGAGGCGCTGATGGCCTATTCAAATAGAAAATTTGGAATACATTGCATCCTCTATCCAGTTAGTATAGAGATCAGTGGTACACTCGCTCGCCGTCAATTTTCAACCAATCAGCGTAGTTTCGTCGCGCGACAGTTGCCGTAGCTGCGTGCATGAAATACCACCTTAAGAAAAGTGTAGTAAGTGTAGCTAGCTCGAACAAACCAAATGTGTCAAACATCATACGGGTGGACAGATTTGGAAAATAAATTCGCTCTCAAATCAACATCTGGCACGTAATATAGGTGAACTTTTATCGACGTTGACAACGGTCTAAGTCGTCAAGGCTGTGATAAGCAAGTGTTAGGTTATAAATCATGGATATAATAAAACAAAAAGTTATCGAAGAATTCAACATCGTACTAGGTTCAGATTTGAAGAACCTTAATAAAATAAATCAGGTGCATAAAAAGCTCCTGGACGAGAGAAATGAGATAGAAAAATCGGTGCGTGTTTTCTATTATTTTTGGGTATCAAACAATAATTCAATCCTCGCAGCAAACAGATAAAGAACCCGAATGAATGCTCTGAAGTATAGTTTGATCTCGTTGATGATGGTTTCATTTATATTTCAAGTTATCGCTGGCATCAACGGAAGCTCCTTCGAAAGTCAAGGCAGCTATAGAAGGAGCCGAAAGAATAAGTCACGACATTGATGAGATGGTCAGAAGTTGCCAAGCCCTGAAAAGTGCTCTCTTTGACCAGGTGCGAGAGGATTGTAAAATTGATGGGATGCAGGAAAAATTTGACAAGATAGGAGAGCTTCAGAAAGCATTGTCCTATCTGTATCTCGTTAAGTCTATTGAAGATTTATGGTAAATATTTATATTTCACTTCGAATATCCTGTGCAATAGTTGTCTGAAATTAATCTGTTCGTCAATTGATCAACTGGTATTTGTATCCTCCTGCCTTTATAATTGTAATTATATCACAGCAGTGAAATAGAGAGTTCTTTGTTGGCTAAGGATGACGAATTAACCGTAACATTGTATGCCAATTTGACGGAAAGCAGTTCTCAATTACAGTCATCCACTTGTCAACATCTGGTGTATTATCTACACGACACATTGCATTTCTGGCACAATCATCTCAAGGATAAATTTTCGGGGTATGTGTATGGAAAGGGTTTTCATTGAGAAAAAGTATCAAAACAATGAAAATGCAACATCTGTCGGCATAATCTTGATAATCAAATTGAAGAGATAATCTAGTGAAGTTTTATAACTGAGAGTGAATAATTACACATGTTCGAAAATACTAGAAAACAATTGTGTGAGTAACGAAACGGATTTCTTTTTTTTTTTCGCTCAAACGTTTTTTGCGATGACGAATCACATAAGCACTCCGCTATGCGATCGTGCCTGATGATCAAATTTAATACATCATGTGTCCTGAAATGTTACAGAGAGTACAATGAAATTCTCAAGGCATTGAAATGGCCGTTTTGTGGTAGCAACTTGAGTGTGTCAAGTACACCCTCACCAGATGCAATAGTAAGATTCAAAATCGTTACAGAATATCTGCTACAGTTACAGCTCCCGTATCCTTTGATAATGGAAATTAGCTTCTTCAGGAGGTACAGTCGAAGCTCTCTAAATGGCCGCTCTCAAAGTGTCCGTTCCCCTCATTTGAACATTTAGTTATTCCCCCACCAATAGACCAAAAAAAATTTGTTTCACTCGCTCTGATTCTGTCCACAAATTTATTTCTACTCTCTCTCGAAGCGTTCGCACAAATTACTATACTATACAGAGAACTACATACAGAACTTGAGCGGACACTTTGGGAGCGTCAGTGAGTAATAAAATCGCAGAGAAAAATGAACCGTGACGGTTTGATAGTGGGGGAACTGTATTTCTTGGAAATATATTCCCCTCGAGCCCCTAGGGCGGACATTTTCGGAGCGTCGACTGTATACGTACCTTGAAGTCTAGAAATATTGATATACAGTCGAGTCTCCGAATAATGCCGGGCAAGGATGAAAGGTGAAGTTTTTCTACAAAATGAGATACCTCCACTTTGCCCTCTTCGCGAGCCGCACCGTTTGTTTGACGTATCTCTCTTTCTTCGCGCTGATATTTCTCTATAGAACGATTATTGTGCGATTTTAATTTATATTATATATGCGAGCGAGAAACTGGGGAAGCGGCACTATTGCGGCCTGCACTATTGGGAGACCCGACTGTATCAGGATGTTGTACCCTATGATAATGCCAAGGTCTGGGCATACCCAATTTATTTAAATATTTAGTCTTCTTGTGGCATGTTTTGGAATTATTTTAAGACAAGTTTGATTGAATTTTATCGTTTATTCACAGAGAAAGGTGCGTCATAAATGTAGCGAAAAAAAACTCTTTTCTAATCGTTTTGAGCAAGATTCCAGCTGAACGACTTAACTGAAAATTCTATTGTTACATGTGAATCTTCTTCATCCATGTGCTCCTGCATCGTCCAAAAAATTTAAGAATTTGTAATATTTTCTATGCTTTTATAGGGATATGACATGAAAATCTATGATTTATAGGTCTTCCCTGATAAAGTCAGAAGAATGAAAAAAATGACAAATTCTTCAATTTCCTCAGGCGGATCCAAATGCACATGTATGAAGAAGATTCACACCTAACAATAGAATTTTCAGTTAAGTTATTCGAATGGAATCTTGCATAAAACTGCTAGAAGAGCATTTCACGGGACACATTTAAGACATCCGATAAGCTGGCAAGACCAATACAGCAGCAATCGCTGGGTCATTTCACCAAATAAGATCATTTTTACGAGGCGACCCCCGCCGAATTTTTTCAAACTTCGTAAATATCTTCTGTACATTAAAAAAAAAAATCTGAAAGTTTGGGCCCTTATGAATTTATGATTTTTTCTCTCTATATTAATAAAAAAATCTTGACGAAAAACAGATAAGCGTGATAGGTCGCATGATGCCATTTGGGTTGCCTGCAATCGGGCGTTTTCTGCGAATAAAAGATGAGCGCGGTGAGGCTCATAATGCCATGTGTGTTGCTTGTCATCGAGCGTTTTGTGCTGTTTTTGTAGAAATAAACTATGGTTCGTATTTTACGATATCCAGGTACTCCGCTTTGTGGTCTTCGAGGTACAGGTCTTCCTCTTCGCAGTTCACAGTCTGCAGGTCATCCAATTCGTAGTTCACGGCGTACAGAGCAGCCAGGTAGTAGTTCATGATGTCCAGGTCATCTGCTTCATAGTTCTCGGAGCTCAGGTCTTCCTCACCGTAGTTCTTGGCGTGAAGATTAACTACTTCGTAGTTCTTCGTGTCCAGGTTATCCGCTTCATAGTTCTCGGCACCCACGTCGTCCTCATCGTAATTCGCGGTGTTAAGGTTATCCCGCCTAATAGTTCTGGGCATCCAGGTGTTCCTCACACTAGTTCTGGGCGTGGAGATCAACTACTTTGTAGTTCTCGGTGTCCAGGTCCGCTTCGTAGTTTCTGGCAGCTAGGTCACCGCTTCATAGTTTTCGGTGTCCAACTCTTCGTCACCGTAGTCCGCGGTGTCAAGGTTATTTGCATCATAATTTTCGGCGTCCAGGTCTTTCTCACCGTAGTTCTTGACGCACAAGTCATCTACCACGTAGTTCACGGTGTACAGGTCGTCCGCTTCTTGGGTATCGGCGCATAGAGTACCTGCTTTATAGTTTTTGGTGAATAGGTCATCTGCTTTGTAGTTGTCGGTGTACAGTAGGGTGATTCAAAAAAAAAAAAAAATTTTTTTTTTTTTCTTCCAAATAGGCTCAAAAGTTTCGTTTTGATGCCAAAATACGCCTGTCAAAATTTGAGCTCTTAATAATAATATTAAGAGTGTCCTCATCGCACTTTTCTATTTTCCATAAGAATAACACAGGAAAAATCATTTTTGCTTATTCTGATTTTTGTACGCTACAAAGGACTGCTCAAACAGTAAATCGCTATATATATTCTTGTAGAGAATTGAACGCTCTACAAAAAAGGTCTCTTGGTCTTTTTCGATAAATCTAACCGTTTCAAAGTTAGTTTTTCCAAAATCGCTAAAGAAATTTCAAAACGGTTAGATTTATCGAAAAAGACCAAGAGACCTTTTTTGTAGAGCGTTCAATTCTCTACAAGAATATGTATAGCGATTTACTGTTTGAGCAGTCCTTTGTAGCGTACGAAAATCAGAATAAGCAAAAATGATTTTTCCTATGTTATTCTTATGGAAAATAGAAAAGTGCGATGAGGACACTCTTAATATTATTATTAAGAGCTCAAATTTTGACAGGCGTATTTTGGCATCAAAACAAAACTTTTGAGCCTATTTGAAAGAAAAAATAAAAAATTTTTTTTTTTTTGAATCACCCTAGTGTACAGAACTGCGAACTGTAAGACTTGACATCAAAAGCTATCAAGCGGATGACCTGGACACTGATAACTATGGAGAGAAAGACCTAGACAACGATAACTACGAAGCGGTTGACCTCCTCGCCGAGAAATATGTACAGGAAGATCTGGCCACCGATGACTACGAAACGAATGACCTAGCCGCAAAGAACAATCGATTGTCCGAATTCACGGAAAACTAAACTTTACTTTAAACAAATCAGATGAATTCACTATTCTGTCATTAATATTGTTTAATGACAGTTATATATTTACCACGAATACTTGACAGGTCAAATAGAAATATTATTTCACTTACAAAAAAAAAATTGATTAACAGATAGTGCAGATGAAGCTAGATGGGAATGATCTTTTTCGCGCGCTGTCGTATTGCCTGTCAAAAAATCAGTATAGGCATCGGGAGCTAAGATTGACCATCGTTTCATTCATACTGGAACAAGCCGCTGTTCGTGCACAAGAAACTGACATCTATGTAAACCAAAAGTAGCCTATGCTTTCCGTTATTCTTCTTAATGAGAATTATACCGTGATTTTATCATTAACAGTTAATAGTGAAGTTTTCGGCGCGCGGACCAAAGAATATGAGACTCGGCGTAAAAGATCTACGAAGGGTCTTCTACCCCTTAGATTTCACACACACACATGCCAAAAGCCCAGACGGTAGCTGCGGCTCCCAAAAGGTTAGAATAGGTCAAGTCACCCAGCTGATCCAACATACACACACGCACTACATCAAGCCACTCACAGAGTGAGGCGCGAAGCGCGCAGGGGCAAAGCCCCTAGTGATTTAAAAAAAAAACATGTTTTTCAACATTTTCATTAATTTTTTTGACGTAGAAAACTTTTTTATATAAATTGGAAAAAAAATATCTTCTTGTATGAAAAATTCTCAGTTTTTCATTGGAAATATTTTTTTTTGTCATACGCAACAGAACACCCTTTAAAATCTAATTGGAGTGAAAAAACCGATTTTTCTCACTGTGTGGCCCGTGTTACATCAAATTTGATATTTTTTTATGAAAGCTAAGAGTTATTCCCATAAAATATGTCATTTTCACAATGTGCATATTTTTTGTTTGATCACAATCAATTATTGTTTGAATACTTATTATTGAGTATTTGATTATTCCAAGCAGTAAAGTAATTTTATATTAATGCCCGGTTTCATAAACGCAGGGATCCCATCGATCACTGGGAAAATTGAACCCATGGGTTGTCTGTCAAATGTTTCATAGCAATTGTATCCACTCTATGGCAGCAGAGCTGATATATAACCTATATCACCGTTAAACCAGCTAATACAGTCGAACCTCGCTAACTCGAATCTCTATAACTTGAAAACCTCTATAAGTCAGAGATTCAGTCTGTTCCCTTGCAAAAACCTCTGTAATCCGAAAAAAAAACAGAGAATAACAAGTTTTCTGAACGTATCAAGGCCTCTGTAGCTCGAATTTAGAGATAACTAACCTCTATAACTCGAAGTTCCAATACCTTGACCTCTACAACTCGAACCCCTTTATGCAGTGACGTTAAGATTACATGTCACAACCTGCATCCCACGTGCTAATGCTTGTTAGCTTGTTAGGATGAGTGATTTCGGATCAGTTTGTCTCGAAATGACTTCCAAACGGCAACTCAAATCGTCAAGTGTCAGTGAAAAGATTACAGTGATTGAAGCAGTGAAGACTTTCAAAAAAAAAAGAAATTGCTGAATAATTTAGAATTTCCAGCAGAACACTATCCACAATTTTGAAAAATGAAGCTGACCTTAAGCAAAACATCTTTGCGGATACCTTGGATAGATTGAAGATTGAAGATTGAAGATTTATCTCCACAATATGGCGAATTCTTACGAGCCTCTATAAGTCGAATATTGTTTTGGTCACCCTCTTTAACTCGAAAACTTCGATAAGGCGAAACCTCTATTACTCGAACAAACTAGCTCTTCCCTTGAGATTCGAGTTGGCGAGGTTCGATTGTAATCAATTTATATAATCAATGTATATCAATTTATTGTAATTTTCCCAGTGATCGATGGGATCCCTGCGTTTATGAAACTGGGCCTAAATATTTGATTTATATCATAACAATTTTTTAAAATTTAATAAATTATAAATATAATTTAATAAAGTTTGAAAAAAATCGGCGGGCTTCGCCCCGTAAAAATGATCTTATTTGGTGGAATGCCCTGTTATTTAATTACCGAAGAAAAAATTTTTTTGCTCTTACCATTTTCGAAAAAAATGCGGAATATCCAGCTCACGGTCTTATACACAGGTCTGGGCACTCTATACCTCTTGCCATAGAATTTCGCGTGCGACAACTGAGTCCAATTATAGTTACTTTTTCAACCACAGTCTGGTGCGCTGCGATGCGGGAGGCCAGTATGATACGCTATGACAGGCCTCCAAGATATCTAGAGACCTCTCGTGGCGAGCCTCAGATGCCGCACAGATTTCACATCGAAGTGCCCAGACCAGCTTAATATTAAACCAGCATGGCTGTCAAAAAAAAAAATCCCGCAACCGGAGATGAAAATTAGGTACACAATATTTAATCGTTTATTAATCGCTGCCGGTTGGTACCTGAAAGACTTTTCCAAAATTATATCCTAGTCAGATATGATACTTCCTTCAGCTGGATGCATGACATTTTCACGATACTTGAAATTTCGAAATTTTGACACTGTGGGATCAAATCGTTAATTAAATGCTACCGATTCGAACGAATCAATTTTTTTCGGAGATAACTCCCTGGCCGGATGATCCACCCCCCGTGCCTGAAATCTAGCACGCCACGATTTCATACCTATGAACTCGTCAGGCTTGTACATGGAGAGGTTTCACCACGTACTAGACACTCGGACAGTTCAGCGCTGAATCATTACATAGTTTTCTGCCTACGAGGCGGTGGTACCTGGGAAGAGTATGACTATAATAAAAAAAACCAGCCTGTTTCAGCCAAAAAGCTCATCGCTTTTTTGCGTGAGGCACGATCGCTTATGGTTTAAAAAAAAAAATATGCATATACATGAAAAAAAAATCATGAATCAGTGGTACGGTTTGTTCTTTGTTGCCCACATCACCTGTTTAGATTTGTTTTATAGTTCAAACCAAATTGCTTTATGGTCGCTCGTTTGTTTTATTTTCAAAATTGACGAAGTTAGCCACGACCGTTTCTAGACCCGAAGTCGAATCAAGTGTAGAAAGTCACTTGCACATCTTCAGGGTGAGAACACGCCCTGCAAATTTTATCAAAATCGGTTCGGTCCTTTGGCTAAAACTCTGTTTACAAGGAATGGCGGCCACATACACCACTCTTGAAAATGCTCGAAAACGATCACCCAGGTGTCAAAACGTGCTTCCTATATGATTTTAGAATTTTCACTCCATCCAACGTTTTTTGCAATGGCGAATGTATAAGGCAAAAGAAAAGAGAAAAAACTAAAAAACTATGATTAAACCAACGTTACTATTTACGTTAAATCAAACACCAGACTTTGATATAATATAAAATAACAATAAAAATACGATCCATTTTTTCTACGGATTTCTTACTTCATTGTTACTCAAGACGCAGAGTAGTCTTCTTGACATTCTCGCAGAGCCTACGCTCAGGTTGGAATACTTACGTTAGAGCGGTTGGCACACTAACAAATTCGACAGCAAATTATGAGTGACTGATTCCCGGAGTGTTAAAATTCCAAAATTTCAGGTATCCTCGTGGCGTATTGGATTTCGGGCACGGGGGGGGGGGGGGGGGGATTATCTGGCCAGGAAATTATCTCCGAAAAAAATTGATTCGTTCGAATCGGTAGCATTGAATTAGCGACTAATTCTCGCAGTATAAAAGATTTCGAAATTTCAAGTATCCTGATAATGTCATGCGTCTAGCTGTAGGGAGTGCCATATCTGACTAGGAGATGATTTTGGAAAAGTCTTTCAGCTACCAACCGGCAGCAATTAATAAACGATTAAATATTGTGTATCTAATTTTCATCTCCCGTTGCGGTATTTTAGTTTTTTTTTGGCATGGCCATGCTGATTTAATATTAAGTTGGATATTCCGCATTTTTTTCGAAAATGGTGTTAAGTCCTGGCATACCCATTCCTCACCTTTCCTACTATTTTCTCATACTTCCTCGCCTATCATATATGCTACCCAACACCTGACTTCCTGAGTCACTCTTCTCCTCAAAACCATACCACAATTGCATCTGCACTTTTGCTTCCCCACCATGCTTAGAACCGACCTCTCCTCATTATTCTATTCTGTTGCTAACTTACTCTTCAGTCAACCTCCTAACTCTTCCATATCCATATATAACCATATCTTCTCTCCTTTTTCTATCCCTATCTCCTCCCTCATATCTACTACCACCTATTCATTCTAATATCGAACAACCAACTCCTAAAACCAATTATCAAACCACCTACTTCAGAAGCAATCATTAAACTACCGATTATATAATAAAATGAGTACTTGAATACACCAATAACGCCTCAGTGAATATCATACTCACAATCAGTCAACTACACCATCTTCCATCACCGATCTCCTACTTCAAATACAATACTCATCCAAAACATCTATCGACGAGTATCTACTAATCTGTTGTGACATAACAATGGTAAGAGCGAAAAAAAATGTTGTTCAGCAATTAAATAGCGATTAATTAGCGAGAAATTACCAAATTAGTTTTAATTAGTTGTGCTGTATTGGTCTTGCCAGCTTAACGGATGTACATTTGAGGTGCTTTTGTCGCTGTGAATAAATGAGAATATGAAACCAAACTAATCTTGAAATAATCCCAAGGTGTGCCACAGGATGACTGAATAAAATGATTAAAAATGAGATTCCAAGGTGCGTATAGCCCCTCAAATTAGGCATGGTCTCGTCAGTCCTAATTCATGAAATGTTTCCTCAATCTTAATTTGCCAGTGACAAAGCAGGAAGGCCTTCTGTGACCTCCTCTCTTCTCACTGACTTTTTACCAGTCAGTTTACCGATCTCACTGCTTATTCGCCCGCTTCGGCGTAGGTTTATCTATCATTTCAGAGGTGCGAAGCAAACTAATCGCTCGGATAAACCTGAGTGGTTTTTCACCCAGGTTCTTACTTGGATTAGAGACCATGTTGAATGGGTGTCTAACAATGTGCAGCCTATCGCTGACTCTCTGGGATTTGGCCATATCAATGCTAAGGTATTGAAACGCACAGACTAGTGCTGTCTAGTTATTAAATTCTGTGAGATGATGTATTCGAAAAATATATTCATTCAGGTTGAGTTCATGCGAGGACTAGTTCAACTGGCTGTTGAAAAGCTACATTCCGAATTACCAACCATGCAGTATGATGATGCGCTTTTTGCACATCTAGTTGACGAAGCTTTGGGCTTTGAGAGAGAATTACGGGATGCACTATTGTATCCTGCCAGTCAACCTGCTACTGTTTTTGTACTTACACAAGCACAGATTTTCGTCAAATGGGTCAATATGGAGAAGAAATGTGAGTATTACATTCTTTGATGTATAGTATAAGATCCATATCACTTAACTTTACCCAAGGAGAGACTAAATCATTGTATTAAACAATAATATAATTGATTCTGCCGACTCACTGAAAAATCCTGTTCGACTAATTTAACATCATTTAATCTAGAGAAGACGAAAAAATTCTATGATTATTAAAATTTGTAGACGCAACTGAGAAAATGGATGCTATATTGAGCTCTGATACAGCATGGGAGAGATTAATGGGTCCAGATATTGATGATATGAAAGTGACGGAGTGTGCAGAGGCCTTTCTCACTCTACTCATGACTATTACTGATAGATATAGTCATCTGCCTCAACCTGGCCACAGGTTGGTGACAATGATTAGCCTTCTGTTGCAATATGTACTACTTCTGTCCCCCAGCAGCATAATTATTGGCTATTATAACTTTGAATTTATAATTATTTTTAGTGCTAAATGCATGTCATGCAACATTCTAACTAGTGCTGTGCGGCTCCCTGAAATTCTGAGATTTTTGGAATACCGGAGTTTATGATGGTCAAAAACCCCGTCTGAGGGACACCAATTATCAGATTCTCAGTAAAATATATGTTATCGCATTTATATCATTTATTTGCAATACTATTTATCAGCATGGGTTTCTGAATGTCTTCGGAATCGCGGAATTGACGAGAGATCCGGAACACTCGGGGTGCCTAAACAATTCGGGAACTTGACCCAAAGAGTTCACGTACCCGCACAGTACTATTTCAGAAAATACTCAACTCGTTTGGATATTTGTGATTATGAACCACAGATTACAGTTTCTCGAACTACAACTTGAACTGATTGATGATTGGCGAGTACGTTTATTGCAATTACTGCATGAAGATTATGAAGATCCACTAGCGTCTATCATGCCGCGAATTTTAAATACCTTACACTATGTCTCCAGTGTTCTCCTGGAATGGGGTTCCACTGTGGTAAGTTAGACAAATAGACTCAAGAAGATATAAAAATCAAATGCAAAGATCTTATTCTACCGTTCTACAGGGGAAAGCGAATTTGATTTCAAGATACGGTGACATTATATTTTCACAACAGAAGACAGAGAAACTTCACTTACCAACTTGAAAATATACTGACTACTGTCTATAAATAATATTACTATACTCTAGTCAACGACAGAACACCCAGAGATCGAAACAGAACTCGTCCGGTTCGGTCAGATCCCACCCAATGCGCCGCCCATTTCACCCACTTCACCGCACCACACGGGTCTTACAACTGAGCAGCCGCGGCTATAGCGACACGGGACCCTCAGTCTTTGAGCCTCTTTGAGCCTAGCGTGCCAAATATATTCGGGGCCCATGCGTACGATAATTTAGATCCGGCGTTGAGTTGCCAGCCCCACTGCCCCCACCCGGCTCTTAGGCCGTTCGAAGCTGCGTAACTGCTGGGTTTTCTCTCGTTGACTAGAGTATAGACTGAGCAGTTCGGTCAGAGTGTTAATAGTCTGAATAGCATATTTCATATATCATTTTTCGAAAGATTTAAACATATCAACCTTAGGTCCACTTTGTTCAGTTTAATGTAGGTCTATTCCTTGGCTCGTTATTTTTTAAATTTATTATTTCCTGAAATACTTGCTATGGAAATGTCTGCCCTCAGCTTTGAATACCTTGCATATCAATTGATAGTTTCCATTCTATTTGCAGCACTTCTTACAGCTTCACTACTTTAAAAAACAATGCGATGTAGCAGAATTAGTAACTGAAAAATTGGCTAGTGTGCCAGAAAATTATGGCGATGAGGGTGGTTCTGTGTTTGATGAAGCTCTCGCACTGTTGCAAAGATTGGAGCGAGAATTAGTGAACGAAATAAGCGATTCTGTGGCGCTAGATGTAAAGGCCAAGAGCAGGCCATATAGAACTGATAAGTAATGTTGAACAGACTTTTTACGTTAATTTTTACCAACCAGTAATAATAAGTGAAAATATAGGAAAATTCAGATATGGATTATTTTTCACATGTTTTCATAGAAATCTCAGCAACCCGCGTCTGTTTGTGTCTGATTAGATTATTACTTATTTTTCATCCACCAATTCCTGCCTCGATTTACTATTTCACTTTACCTAGTTCGACTGACATTAATTCTTTTGGTTAATTTGTTTGAAGATGGTTTGCAATGCAGTCAGAAAAAGAAGTAGTGTCCTTGTCGGTAACTCCAAGTGGTTGCCCAATGTTCCAAGAATTAGCTGCTCGTCTTCACACGCTTCAAGACATACTCGCTCTACCGTTATTCAACAAGGCTTGGAAAAATCTAGCAGCACAACTTGATCAAGTGAGCTGGAAATGGTTTCTACTTTCTCATATCCCATTCCAACACAAAGAAGTAAGTAGAATAACTTTGATATCTTTCAGTATTTGCTAGAGGAGGTTGCTATGGTCAATCAATTCAACTCGGGTGGAGCAGCTCAGCTACAGTATGATATTATCAGAAATCTTCTGCCACTTTTTGGCTTATACACAACCAAGCCGGAAGCTCATTTTCCGTTGTAAGTATAACTATACAGGATGATTCAACTTGTGCGCAACGTGTGGTAAGGGTAAGATTTCTCGGGAAATTCTAAGACTAATTTTCCTTTACCAAAAAGTCGAGCCTCAAGCTGAACTAGTTAGGGTCGGATCAAAAGTATAA
This sequence comes from Rhogogaster chlorosoma, assembly GCA_944452935.1. Classification (NCBI taxonomy): domain Eukaryota; kingdom Metazoa; phylum Arthropoda; class Insecta; order Hymenoptera; family Tenthredinidae; genus Rhogogaster; species Rhogogaster chlorosoma. Next base: position 15,317,601 of record OX101803.1, on the reverse strand, counting down.
GACTAGCAGTGTCCGTGGCAGGTCGATTTCCAGTGAAATAAAAATAAATGATTAAATCTAGTGTAAATTTTTTTACCATATGACATTGAAGTTACAGTTATTGATGAGTATTAACCGCGTCGTTGCTAGATGTTGTCTGCATACAACAATGCCTTCCTATCTGTGACCAGGACCATCGCCACGTCGGCTTCGTTCTCCAGGTCGACCGCACCGTAGTTTATGTCCTTCAGGTCCACAGCTATGTAGTCTTTGTCCTCCAGGTCAACCGGACCACTTGACAAAAACCATGGTCCGGTTGACCAGGAGGACGAAAATTACATAGCAGTGGACCCGGAGGACGAAAACTACATAGCGGTGGACCTCGAGGATAAAAACTACGTAGTGGTGGACCTGGCGGACAAGAACTATGTACCGATGGACCTGCAGGACAAAAACTACGGTGCGGTCAACATGGAGGACGAAGCCGACGTAGCGGTGGTCCTGGTCATAGATAGGAAGGCATTGTTGTATGCAGACAACATCTGGCAACGACGCGGTTAACATTCATCAATAACTGTAACTTCAATGCCATATGGTAAAAAAATTTACACTAGATTTAATCATTTATTTTTATTTCACTGGAAATTGACCTGCCACGGGCACTGCTAGTCTTATCCTTTTGATTCGATCCTAACTAGTTCAGATTTAGGCTCTCCGATTGGTCAAGTAAGACCTTCGGTAGCCCAAAAACTATTAGTCCCGCGACTTTTTGGGTGCCCGCAAATTGAATCATCCTGTATAGGTAACATATATAAGTAGAAGCAGGTATGCACATCATTTCTCCCCAGAAGTGGAGTTACGTTATGTTAAACAGAAAACTTTCATAAACACACAACTTGTAAGTTGTTTAATCAGACCATGCCACTTGAATACCAATATTTGGTGTTAACAGTAATTAGCGAGTTGGAACCAATCTACATGATTTGAGAATCGAAGCACAGCTATATTCATGTGGAAACCAGTAATGTGCAGGCCTGTACAAATCTACTACTTTCATATGCAAAAATGTTTATTTCTAATTGTTATGCAGGATCAGAGAGGCGACCATTCTTTTGAATATGGCATTAGGTTCGGCAATGCTGTTGCTTCAGGCATTGGAAAATAATGAAGATTCTGCAGAAGTACTAGCAGATGTCGGAGTTTATAAGACGTCAGCTGACATAGGTGTAGTTGTCCTAAGGAACAGAACGGACATAAATTCTCAGTAGCACAATGAATAAACTCTTCTGTGTGTTGTTGTACATATAAGATTATGCCTAAGTATTGCGTTGTGATAAGAACAATTTCAAGTCAATCGCTTCATGTGTGTGATTTTACTCGATAATATCTATACATGATTGATAATTATTAAAATATAAGAAAGTAATCGTCATAATTCTTAGCGATAGGGATAATTTCTACTATAATAACAATATGAAAGAGAAGACGATAGACTCAATGTGAAAACTATAAACTTTCCAAGTGATTTTTAATAATGATTCCATTCAAATCATGGACTAAACTCAACTGTGAGTTTATTCAATAAGAGTTGATTGTGGGACCAACGATAAGAAGAGCATAAGAACACATTGAGCAGCAGTACACACATCCATACTTATTGAATACAAATCAAACAAGAACAACCTTTACACTTTACGGTTTAAGAATCAGTATGCGTTTTGCATTCTACTAGAGTCCATAGATTTGGGCAAATACTACCGCTAGGTAAACTATAAATGCACAAAACATCACTGACAGCGTCATTTGTTGAAAAATTATCGAACGAATTACAGGATATCAATAAAGTGTTACAAACAGCAAGAATGGAGAGACATAATTAAATAACACTGTTAATATTTACAAAATGGTTCCTTTTATTGAAAATAAAAATATTCTATGGCATGATTAACCTTACCCAGAAATCTTGAAATCACAAACGAATCTTCACTCATAAACAGTACAAAGCTCATAAGCAGATGTCATCCAAGTACATATATGTCTCTCTGAACTGAGGACACGACAATTTGCTATATTTTGATAACTTGAACGTTTAAAGTTTGTATTCTTTTGCTTGATCGGAATATCGAATAGTAACAAATCATGTTTGAATGACAAATTCAAAATCGATATGAAATGATACTAGTCCAAGTCCAATTGATTTCAATCACAGTCAATTATATCTAGTTTTTGTCCCTTGTAGCATCTCAAACCCGTGTGATAACTTTGAAAAACCAGATCTGAATTTCTATTTCTTGCAATTTTTCTTCTAGTCGGCTCCTTGGCCCTTTTGTGACACTTTTGAACATCATCAAACGAATGCAACTTCTCATAAACCTTGACATAGGAATAATTCTTTCTCAAGTCCAACTCAGTTGTAAAATTATACTCGAACTTTGAGGATTTCTTGATCATATCATAGATAATTAGAATGTATTTTTGAGTCTCGCTTTTTAGCCGCTTCACTTCCTTTTCAATCGTCGTTGCATAGAGGATTCTTGGTTCAATCATTAAACATATCTCTTTGGCTATATCGTGTATCGATTTACATTCTTTAACTTTGATGAACTTGGGTATGGCACTTGACGAACTTCCTGAAGTATTAGTCAAATCCAAGTTGGGATATAATCTGGATGCTGAAGTATGCGGGGATGCTTTATGTACAAGTTGCACGCTTGCAGTACTTCGCTTTGGGGTTATGTTTACATGAGAATCTTTCCTTGAGCTAATGATCTGCTCGAATTCGTGGTTCTTCGATGGGGCTGGGCTCTTGGGTTTAGAATCCGATGATCCTTGTACCAATGTAATACGTATTGGTTGTTTTTTAGAATCAAGAAAATAAGATTCTGAAGCCACACATTTCATGGAGTCAGTATTTGGATTCGCTAAATCCGTTTCCAATGCATCTTCGGCCAGGTCAAGATTCGTAACATCGAGTGGCGTCTTTCTTTTTCTAATATTCTTCATCAAGAATGAAAACATTTTGTCTGGAATAAATAAACGATCTTTTTTCAGATTGCATACTTTACGGCTATTCGATAAGTTACCTGTTTTTGTTAGTGTCAACTGCACGCTGTGAAACTGTACGCTGTGAAACTAATTCGAGAAGCGTGATGTGAAATTGTATTAGCTTCTCTGATTGTTAACGACAACGACGAAAAAGGAAATTGGGAATCCCCGTTTTATCTCCGCCAAAAATGAGTAACCATTTACTTTTCACGGCAGATCTTCACGTTCACGATGTGATAAGATCCTAGCATAGAAATGTGAGATACAATCAGGGCCTCGAATTAATGTGACGTCGGTGTGACGTCGGAATGGACCTCCGTGAAGTTAGACGAAGAATTCCATTAAAAAAAAAAAATTCCATAAAGCGTTTGTTGGTCATTTGTTGGTGATTGTTGGATGACTAAAATCGTTTATTGGATTGTAGTTTTTTAAATAAATCAAAAACAAATTTTGGAAAAAAGTTAGCCGGTTGATTTCTTATTTTCATTTTTTTTTGCTCTAATCGATGCGCAATCGTTTGTTGGTTACGAATTGGGCAATTAAATCGTTTGTTGGATCACGATTCGCTCAAAATTGCAAAAAAAAAAAAAACATTTCAGACGCTCAGCCGGGGGATCAGCACGTCTCAAACGGGTGCTTTCCATTTACTGACTAAAGTCGACACAAGTCGACTTGTGTCGCCTAAAGTGCTTTCCCAGGGCCGGATTTAAGTATAAGCCATGGACATAGGAATACTAGGGACGGAGCGTAAGCTTGATGGATAGGCGAGGGATGGAAGCCAGAATGAGGGGGGGTCCGCCATGATAGTGTGCCCACTTTTCATTGGCCGACCTAATACGCATGCTCAGTACCGTGTTTTACGAAAGTATTGCATTGTTTAATTCCCGCGTTGACTGAATTAGAATGCGACCGTGATATAGGTTATCTCTCTCTCTGCGTGTCAGTCTTCGGACACTACGCTTGCGCAGACCTGCAGCCAATCAAAAGTGGGCACACTTTACCTCGGCACCCTCCCCGCACTGGCTTCCCCCCCTCGACGAAACACTCCGTCCCTAGTATTCCTATGTCCATGGTATAAGCTATACAAGCTTCAGCTTGGGGCCTCGCGTCGAGGTGGGGCCTCGCACAATATGAAAAAATGATATTTTTGAAATTTTTACATTTTTACAGACAAGTGAATATGATGAAAAGAATATCCACCAACGGAACTTGCATTTTTGACCAGATTTCACTGAATAAATTTCACATTTATTATTATTTGATGAGGAAAACGGGCCTCATTCTTGTTGTAGCTTAGGGTCGCAACAACTTCAAATCCGCGGCCCTGTGCTTTCCATTTGATTTGTGTCGCCGTGTGTCGGCGACACAAGTCGACTCCGGAAGACTCTGCTATACTCTAGTCAACGAGAGAAAACCCAGCAGTTACGCAGCTTCGAACGGCCTAAGAGCCGGGTGGGGGTAGTGGGGCTGGCAACTCAACGCCGGATCTAAATCATCGTACGCATGGGCCCCGAATATATTTGGCACGCTAGGCTCAAAGAGGCTCAAAGACTGAGGGTCCCGTGTCGCTATAGCCGCGGCTGCTCAGTTGTAAGACCCGTGTGGTGCGGTGAAGTGGGTGAAATGGGCGGCGCATTGGGTGGGATCTGACCGAACCGGACGAGTTCTGTTTCGATCTCTGGGTGTTCTGTCGTTGACTAGAGTATAGAATGGTGAGTTTATGCAAGTGGAACGATGTTCGATTTATTCGTTTTCGAGAGTCGACACGAGTTGACACGAGTCAACACAAAAGTCATGTAAATGGAAAGCACCCAACATGGACCTAAGAATTATATGGACGGAGCGTAAGCTTACTATATGGGTGCGGGGGGCTCACTGTTGGGTGCTTTCCATTTACTGACTAAAGTCGACACAAGTCGACTTGTGTCGCCTAAAGTGCTTTCCATTTGATTTGTGTCGTCGTGTGTCGGCGACACAAGTCGACTCGGGAAGACTCTGTTAGAATGGTGAGTTTATGCAAGTTGAACGATGTTCGATTTATTCGTTTTCAAGAGTCGACACGAGTTGACACGAGTCGACACAAAAGTCATGCAAATGGAAAGCACCCGTTAGAGCTACATATACTTGGCCCCTCATCTGTCTCGATTCGATCGATTCTTGTTTTAATCGTTTGTTGGTCGTTTGCTGGTGTTTGTTAGCGTATTCGCGACGTTTGATAGTAATCCGTTGATTAATAAAAATTAAAACAAGACAGCCTTTGGGATTTCGTCAAGTCAGCCCCCCCATTAGCGTGAATTATTATCAAATTTAATTTCCCATACGTGCAATCGTTTGTTGGTCGTTTGCTGGTGTTTGATAGTGCTTTTTCAACGATTGATAGTCAACCGATATTCCGGAAAAAACTAAAACAGATCTATGGTGAAGATTAGCCCTCGGGAATTATTGAATCCTTGGGAATTTCTCCTGGAGCGGGTCTTTCCCCAGATGGCTAGTGAAGAGCAATTGCAAGTATTCGTATTTAGGGAATACTTTGCCACGATCAAACTCAAGTGCAATCGTCAGCTGAGCCCGACCGCTATTGGTTGTTGACGCAAAGTTGTCCTGCTTAGGCAAATGAAATTTCATTGTCCAATAAAGTTGCACGTGGTCTTGAAAAAATATCTAGGGGTAAATATCTAGGGGTTGTGTCCCTAGATATTCGTTCAAGATCAGATGCAGCTTTTTGTACGAACAAATTTCATTGGTCTGAGTAGGATAACTTTGCCATAGACTTATAGAGATAGACTGAGCGCTCTTATGGGCCGCTTGAAGCCAACATTTAAAGGACAGAGATATGTCGGGAGTACTCCTCTCTCTGTCTGACGATATTTGTGGTGGGGATTGAGGCAATAGAGGAGAATGAGGAGAAGCAGTGGTGGCATAGACTTATAGAGATAGACTGAGCGCTCTTATGGGCCGCTTGAAGCTAACATTTAAAGGACAGAGATATGTCCGGAGTACTCCTCTCTCTGTCTGACGATATTTGTGGTGGGGATTGAGGCAATAGAGGAGAATGAGGAGAAGCAGTTGTGGCTGTTCCACTTCCACTGCTCCGTTGTCTCCTACCATGACGCCAATTGAAAAGAGAGAGGAGTACTCCGGACATATCTCTGTCCTTTAAATGTTAGCTTCAGTGCCTCTTATGGGATCGCTCAGTCTATCTCTCTAAGTCTATGAGTGGTGGCTGTTCCACTTCCACTGCTCCGTTGTCTCCCACCATGACGCCAATTGAAAAGAGAGAGGAGTACTCCCGACATATCTCTGTCTTTTAAATGTTAGCTTCAGTGCCTCTTATGGGATCGCTCAGTCTATCTCTCTAAGTCTATGAACTTTGCGTGCGTTTTCCAATTAGAGCACTGTGCGACACAGTGCTGCGCACTAAGCGATGTGATTGGCTGGAGGAGTTGGATCTAACAGAAATGGCCAATCCGATACAGCGATGTGATTGGCTGGAGGAGTTGGATCCAACAGAAATGGCCAGTCCGATAAAGCGATGTGATTGGCTGGAGGAGTTGGATCTAACAGAAATGGCCAATCACATCGCTTAGTGCTCAGCACTGTGTCGCGCAGTGCTCTAGTTGGAAAGCTCCCATTTACTCCTACGGATAATCGGTTGGTTGCCAAACGTCGGAAGAGCATCATTGAACATCTACAAATGACCAATAAAGGATTTCGTGTACGAAAAATCGCATTTGATAGCAATCACAGACGGCAAATGAGAATACTTGACGTCCCTAGCCATCTGGGGGGAAACCCGGTCGAGGAGAAATTCCCTAGAATTGAGGATTTTACACTATAATTACTCAGGCTGAATTAACGAAATCACAATTTGCAGCCTTTCCCTTTATGGTAGTAATGGAAATGTTTAGTATATAAAATCAAAGATACTGTAATAAATTATCATTTCTGATTGTGAGCCAACTAAATATTGTATGTTTTGTAGGTGCTGTGTGTGTGAAGAATTAGGTGGTCCTTTATTTGGTCAAGTTTCTGTTTTATAGCTCCCATGGGCTGAAAAGTCTCCGGAAAATAAAAGTAACCGAATTTTCAGCCTCGTAGCTCAACTCTGAGTGTCAAAAGTAATCGCACGTTTTTCAAATGGTGAAATTCGACAGCTTTACCGAAGTACTTATAATTGAGCTAGGAGGCTCCAACTTCGGGTACTTTTTTTCAAACGCTTTTAGAGACACTTTAGCACATGTGATCAATATAAACAGAATTTGAGCAAATTAGGGACTACCCTAGTGAAAAATCAACATATTATTGAGTATTATTGAAGACACCGGAAGCAGAGTTATAGGCAACATCAAGTGGTGACATCAGCTTCACGCAAACTTTGAGTGTCAATCTACGATGAATAAAATAATTTACTTCAATAGGTTTATTGAAATCAAAATAGTATAGATTTTTTTTATAATGCGTGTATTGATAATTCGGTGATTAATGACACGGTGGCCACTCTGGGTCAGGCGAATCAGAGAAATCAAGGAAAAGTCAGGGCATTTGAAAATGGTCATGTAAATGTATGATTTGATAGAAAATGATACAACAGTCATGTAAAATTTATAGTTGCCTTGATGGATTTGTATGAAAAATATAGTTTAATACTTTATCAAATTGATTGTGTTGGTGAAGGTACATACGGAAGTACACACTAAATAAATCGAAAAAATTATATATCGTATACGAATACTGCTGCAATACAATCATTTCAATGTTATAATAATGTCAACATCAGCGAGAATACAATAAATACACAATAAAGGTCATTGGTTAAATATTTATATGATGTGTTAATGTACTTGGCGGCTTTTTTTACATCTTCCGATGTTTTTGGTGGGATACATTTGAGTGAGGCTATCGTCAGATATAATGGATAAGGCTGCATTCCCATGGGGGCTGATTTCACGGATCCGGAACGGTATCGGAAATCTAGGGGGTTTTCAAGAGCCAATCAGACACGTTCCGGTCAGTACGTTCCGTGTGCATTGCGGCCATTTGTCATATGTCAACGAAACCGACGGATTGCCCTATGTGTGTATCTATGTATGAACAGTGAAACAGCCACGAGACTTCTCCAAAGTCTGTCTTCCCAGACAGCACTTTATATTCCGAGAATATTTGAAAATGTGTGAAAATGTGTGAAAATATCCGATATATTGGTATGATATTTTCACTATGTTTTTGTTGAAATATCTGTTCGTAAACATGCGTGAATATTTCTACAATATTTCTGTAATATAAGATCATTTCAAAAACATACTTCGATAAAGTGCATCTTATATTTATATATGTAAATATTGTAAGAATATTTGAAATTTTACATATAATGCTCGGAAAAATATGCTTTTCAAACATTGACATTTTTCACTGAATTACGTTAAAATGCAATGAATTACAATTAAATTATAAAAGATGTCTCGTCTCTAATGCAAAATAAAAGATACGTACTAAATTATCTTACGTATTATTATCTTTCTCCAGCTTTCATCCCATACACGTCGTATCGCGTGCTCGTAGTCCATCAATTATACACCGGAAATATTTAATGAATATTCATACAATATATTTTATAAAATATTCAGATATCTGAAAACCATGTCTATATTCTCGAAATATTATTTTAATATTTGAACTATATGTATTTCACGTGAAATGAGGGACAACTTATGTTGACAGAATATTTCATTCACGTTGTTGGAATATAAACATATATTGCACCAACATTCGATATATTTTTCTACATATTTCATACATATCTATGAAATATTTTTATGCTGTCTGGGTTGTTCTTTTCCACTTCACAAATAATGCCGAGATCGTCATTAAAAGTGTTTCAGAATCCATTTTTATTCGCATAGCGTTTATAGCACGGGTTTATAGGAACTGCACGGTTGTGTGAGTATACGGATCCGTTGCTGTTCGAGTCCATGGTTCCCATGGACCGGAATTATTAATACCGGAACGAGCGGCAGCCAATCAGAATGATAGATTTTAAATTTACCGGTAGAAAGAAACACTGTCATTCGCAACTGAGCGTTCCGTTGCGGTGAATTACGTACAGTAATGTTCATGTATCTTAGAGCATATAGACCTGGACCCTAATTCTAGAATCGTATCTGATCGTATCACCGGCGTATGAGCCGGGTTTCCGTTTAACGCTGCTCTCTTATTGGTCCAGACAGTGTATCCCGTCGGTGATACGATCAGATACGATTCTAGAATTAGGGTCCTGGAGGGAGCATTCTCGGCGAAAAGTGGCCCGACAGAGAGAGAAATAGTAACAGCACAACCTGTCTCTTTCTACGCCAGGAGCGTGACACGATGAATCGGGCGCCCGCACCAGCGACGCGCAATTGTGAAAAAATGAGTTTGCACTCTATGTATGTATGTACATACGGGGCACCCCGACGTGCTTAGTACGGATTTTACTGGTCACGTGACCAAAATGTACCGACCAATCAGGTCCTCCAAGACAGAGAGAGAATGCACTGTTACTATGTCTGTCTCCTTGCCATTTTCCACTTGTGGGAAAGATATCGCATGCTCCCTCCAGGTCTATATGCTCTAAGTCATGTATGGATGCCCAGTGGCTAACTTTTTTTTCCGGGAACGAGTCTCCTTTCTGGTATTTTTTATGTGCCTATGATCGATGAAGCAGTCGACAGGAGAGCTTGGGAAACCACGACGAAGCCTCCCGCCGCTGTCATTCCGCATTCGCATAACCTCTAAGTTCGCGAGAGCACAAATAATTTTAATAATTAATCAAAATTAAATTAATTTTTCCCGCATATTGTTCCGCATTTAAGACTCGATGGATATGAAATATTTTATATAGTTTAGCATATTACGGAGAGCCTAATGCCCGGAGCTTTTCCTAACAAATAAATATAATGCCGGGAACAAGAAGCCGCCGATAAGGTTAACCTGTGCAGTGATTTAAACTGTTTTTCGATTCACTGCAAGGAACCAGTAATAACCTTATTAGGTATAAAATATAACGATGACTCGTAGTAAAAAAAACGGGTTCATAATTTGTAAATTCATTGATTCTGATATTCGAAAATTTATTATCAATTCGTCTCATTTCACTACGCGTATACTAATCATCCATTTTTCTAGCATTTATGTCGATTGGGTTTATTTCGATCCCTCGACGATATGACTCAAACGAATTCCCACAATTTATAAGACAGAAGTTGCAGCAAGGTTCATTCTACGTTAGGAGCAACGCTCTTGAGAATCCATACACAGTTCCCATCGTTGGATCAGACTGGAACTGGCAAGTGGCCTCAAAAATGACTTCGAGCTGCAGATGGAGATCTTGATAATCTATATGTGGGGTAGTTTCTCATCGTAGAACTATACTCAAACTGGAAAGTGGCCTCGGGTTAAACTAATTAGATTGATGTTTCCATTAAGCATTTTCCATTTAGCTTGATTCAGATTTCAGTAAATATTTTATACACATAATTCGAATTTTTCTTCAACGAATATTAAAGACAAGATATTTCAATTATTTCAAACAAATGTAATACATTACTTGAATTTTATCTATCCCTCTAGATTCTGATTGAACCTACTTCAAAGGTATCAATCTAGTTGAGTCGTTGAAATAATTTCACCTCACTTTACAAATACCTCCTAATTTTATGTCTGAAAAATAATATATGAGATTTCTGAATATCGATGACTGAATGTTTTCGTTTGTAAATTACATTTAATGAAGTATATCGCATTACTCATCTTGATAATCGATACATGGGGTAGATTCTAATTTTTAAACCGGACTTTAGGCTTTGGACACAAATATTGTTAATGGATACATGGAGTAGATTCTCATCGCAGAACTAGACTCGAACTGGCAAGGGGCCTGTAAGATGCCTTCAACATTTGGACACAGATCTTGATAATGGATACGGAGGGTAGATTCTCCTGTTCAAACCAGACCTTAGGCTTCGGCTTCGACTTCATATCGTTAAGGGATCAAAATAAACCCAATCGACATAAATGCTAGAAGGATGGATGATTAGTATGCGAGTAGTGAAATGAGACTCATTGATAATAAACTTTCGAGTATGAGAATCAGAATGAACTTACAAATGATGAACCCATTTCTTTTACTACGTGTCATCGTTATAATTTTATACCTAATAAGGTTATTACTGGTTCGTTGCAGTGAATCTAAAAACAGTTTAAATTACTGCACAGGTTAACCTTATCAGCGTTCCCGGCATTCTATTTATTGTTTAGGAAAAGCTCCGGGCATTAGGCTTTCCGTAATATGCTAAACTATATAAAATATTTCACACCCATTGAGTCTTAAATGCGGAACGATATGCGGGAAAAATTAATTTAATTTTGATGATTATTAAAATTATTTGTGCTCTCGCGAGCTTAGAGGTTATGCGAATGCGGAATGACAGCGGCGAGAGGTTTCGTCGTGGTTTCCCGAGCTCTCCCGTCGACTGCTTCATCGATCATAGGCACATAAAAAAGACCAGAAAGGAGACTCGTTTCTGGAAAAGAAAGTTAGCCACTGGGCATCCATACATGAACACTACTGTACCATGGGAACGTAGGAAAATATTCTCCTGCAACAGAGAATGACCGGAACGTTCCTGATTGGCTCTTGAAAACCCCCTAGATTTCCGATTCCGTTCCGGATTCGTGAATTCCGGCCCCATGGGAATGCAGCCTAACCCCCCTGAGCTCGGCGTTACTGCCTTTTTATAGTCAGTTGCAGCGTAGTATACGTTGACGCGGGGTCTCCTCGCCTATACTTCACCTGCTAGTGTGCGCGCGCCGCTCAGCTACCGGCTGGTGTCTGCTGTGAATATGCTATACTCGTTACATGGCCTATGCTATAGTCTCGTTACAGTGAATATGCTATAGTTGAGTCACGCTCTATGCTATAGTCTAGTTACGTTACTGTGAATATGCTTGAAACGTTAAAGTATATATAGCATTTGATTGTTGATGCAACGTGAAATCATAATCCAATGATTCTTCGAGTGGCCATCTAATATTATTATCACCTAGATTTTATATCCTAGAACAATTGTACTCTACGGAGAAAGACTTGTATTGATGTATGCAAAGGGATGCTATAATAAATAATATAAAGGGAGTTGGGTGGATGAAGTGGTGATAGAAACATTTGAAAGTCAAGTAAGCTCTGTTTTTCTGTGAAGTGCGGTAAACACAGACTATTTATTACTTGAATCTTAATTCTATGACACATATTGTGGATACACTTGTTTCTGTAAATCAATCAAATTACAATAAATGGTTTGTAATCATAGGTCTCAATAGTACACATTAAATTTAAGAATTGATAACTGCGTTATTAGCGGTACAGAAATTCATAGAGATTAGTGCACAGGCAAGTTATACAAGTTAATTATTATAAACATACACGAAAGCATATGCACAATAATGAGAATTCAGCCTTTGTACTTATGTGACTAAAACGAAATTATGTACCACTAATGATGAATTACGAACAATTATGACAAGAAAACATTTAACCAGATGTATACATTGACAACTGACTATACTTCATGAAAATTGTAAAAGATCTGACTGAAAGTATGATTTAATTGAAAGTATGACAAGACACAAATATCTCATTACTACACCAATGATTATATTGTAGAATAACCACCAATTGTGCAAATTCTACAAACTTGATCGGAATTAATGAGAATAAAAATGCGGTAACAGTGTCGATACCAGTGGTGTCACAATTTAAACTATACATGACCGGTGATAATGACAATTTTAATCACTAGTTAGGATGTTCTTGTATGTTTTCGCAAGCCTGAGGTTTCCGGAGTAGGCTGACTTGTAGATCTTGTTCCAGGCAGGACCAACAACGATACAACCTTCTCTAATGTCAATGTTCGTTTTCAATTGACAGAAATTTCTATAATGACGAGATTTATAAACTTGTATAATACCATTTTATATTGAAATGTCAGATTAGAATTTCTTTCTTATTTAAAATTATTCTTAAACTTACCAAAGCTATCGAGTCGCCCATGTAGATTCGTCCAACTGATGACGATTGACACTGTACAGACTTTCTGAGGTTTCCGGAGTAGGCCAACTTGTAGATTTTGTTCCAGACAGGATCAACAACAAGTTCGACTGACGAACTGATGTTCTTGAATTTTCACTGCTACAAATCTATAAAACAATCAGATGAAGTAGTTTGATTGAATAATAATACGACATGAAGCGGAGAGACCAATTGACAATAAAAGAGTGAGGTGTATCGACTATAATAATAACTGATTTCTGGGGCTACAATTAAAAGAAGAATAACGAAAAGAATGTAACGTATTGACTGTAATAATAAAAGTACCAGCAATGAATCAACGACACAACCTTTTCTATGTCAATTTCCTTCTTCAATTGACAGAGATTTCTATAATGACGAAATTTATAAACTCGTATCATACCATTTATATCAAAACGTCAGATTAGAATTTTTTTTCTTATTTTAAATTATTCCCCAACTTACCAAAGCTATCGAGTCGCCCATGTAGATTCGTCCAACTGATGACGATTGACACTGTACAGACTTTCTGAGGTTTCCGGAGTAGGCTAACTTGTAGATTTTGTTCCAGACAGGACCAACAACAAGTTCAACGGATGAACTGATGTTATTGAATTTTCACTGCCACAAATCTATAAAACAATCAGATGAATTAGTTCGATTAAATGATAATATGACATGTAGCGGAGAGACCAATTGACGATAGAAGAGTGAGGTGTATCGACTATAATAACTGATATCCGGGGCTACTATTAAAAGAAGAGCAACGGAAAGAATGTAACGTATTGGCTGGTATCAATAAAACGAAGTAGATACTAATGGTCCAAGTATTAGCATTTACTACGAAGCATGTAGGGGTTAATACTTCACCTCGTAGTAAATACTTCATTTGCCTAGTAGATGCTTCCCTCGTGTACTACATGCTACGCAAGTGAAGTATCTGCTACTCCTAAGAAGCATTTGCTTCAATACTGTAGTATCTACTATAGTAGTAGTATAAAATAATTTCTGGATATAAAATACCGAACATCAAGACGAAAACTATTATTTTCAGTCACGATTTTTTCACATATAACGAACTAGAAAAATTCAACAAACGTTATTTAAATAATTGGGTATATCTATGAATAATTAACACGAGTTATTTGATGTTTTTCATATTTCCTCCGATTTTTATAAACTTTTATCCGTCGTCTAATATTCATAAAAGCGGCCATTTCCACTTATTTAGCGAAGTAGCCTGTCTGAGTTGCTCAGACAGCAGCTTCACTCAAACTGTAGTAGATACTACGCCCACCTCAAACGGAGTACCTACTTCGAGCTAGGAGTAGGTACTATGAAACACTAGTATTAACTCCTATGTACGAAGCACCTACTACGCACATAGGAGTAGATACTACGGAAGCGAAATCATGCTACGCATCTGAAGTATCTACTCCGAATCCGAAGCATCTGTTTCAAGCATTAGCATCTACTTCGTTTTATTGATACCAGCCATTGACTGTAATAATAAAAGTACCAGAAATGATTCAACGATATAATTTTTTCTATGTTAATGTTTTTTTTCAAGTGACAGAGATTTCTATAATGACGAAATTTATAAACTTGTATGATACCATTTATATGAAAACGTCAGATTACAATTTTTTTTCTTATTTAAAATTATTCCGCAACTTACCAAAGCTATCGAGTCGCCCATGTAGATTCGTCCAACTGATGACGATTGACACTGTACAGACTTTCTGAGGTTTCCGGAGTAGGCCAACTTGTAGATTTTGTTCCAGACAGGAGGAACAACAAGTTCGACTGATGTACCGATGTTCTTGAAGTTTCACCGCTACAAATCTATAAAACAAACAATTGAATTAGTTTGATTGAATAATAATATGGCATAGAGCGAAGAGACCAATTGACGATAGAAGAGTGAGGTGTATCGACTACAATAATAACTGATTTCCGGGGCTACTATTAGAAGAAGAACAACGAAAAGAATGTAACGTATTGACTGTAATAATAAAAGTACCAGAAATGATTCAACGATATAATCTTTTCTATGTTAATGTTCTTTTTCAAGTGACAGATATTTCTATAATGACGAAATTTATAAACTTGTATAATAATACCATTTGTATTAAAACGTCAGATTACAATTTTTTTCTTATTTAAAATTATTCTTAAACTTACCAAGGCTATCGGGTCGCCCATGTAGATTCGTCCAACTGATGACGATTGACACTGTACAGACTTTCTGAGGTTTCCGGAGTAGGCCAACTTGTAGATTTTGTTCCAGACAGGACCAACAACAAGTTCGACTGACGTACCGATGTTCTTGAAGTTTCACTGCTACAAATCTATAAAACAATCAATTGAATTAGTTTGATCGAATAATAATATGGCATGGAGCGGAGAGACCAATTGACGATAGAAGACTGAGGTGTATGGACTATAATAATAACTGATTTTCGGGGCTACTATTAAAAGAACAACGAAAAGAATGTAACGTATTGACTGTAATAATAAAAGTACCAGAAATGATTCAACGATACAACCTTCTCTAATGTCAATGTTCGTTTTCAATTGACAGAAATTTCTATAATGACGAGATTTATAAACTTGTATAATACCATTTTATATTGAAATGTCAGATTAGAATTTCTTTCTTATTTAAAATTATTCTTAAACTTACCAAAGCTATCGAGTCGCCCATGTAGATTCGTCCAACTGATGACGATTGACACTGTACAGACTTTCTGAGGTTTCCGGAGTAGGCCAACTTGTAGATTTTGTTCCAGACAGGATCAACAACAAGTTCGACTGATGTACCGATGTTCTTGAAGTTTCACTGCTACAAATCTATAAAACAAACAATTGAATTAGTTTGATTGAATAATAATATGGCATGGAGCGGAGAGACTACTGACGATAGAAGAGTGAGGTGTATCGACTATAATAATAACTGATATCCGGGGCTACTATTAAAAGAAGAGCAACGGAAAGAATGTAACGCATTGGCTGGTATAAATAAAACGAAGTAGATACTAATGCTTCAAGTATTAGCATTTACTACGAAGCATGTAGGGGTTAATACTTCACCTCGTAGTAAATACTTCATTTGCATAGTAGATGCTTTCCTCGTGTAGTACATGGTACGCAAGTGAAGTATCTGCTACTCCTAAGAAGCATTTGCTCCAATACTGTAGTATCTACTATAGTAGTAGTATAAAGTAATTTCTGGATATAAAATACCGAACAGCAAGACGAAAACTATTATTTTCAATCACGATTTTCTCATATATAACGAACTAGAAAAATTCAACAAACGTTATTTAAATGATTGGGTATATCTATGTATAATTCACACGAGTTATTTAATGTTTTCTATATTCCCTCCGATTTTTATAAAGTTTCATCCGTCGTCTAATATTCATAAAAGCGGCCATTTCCACTTATTTAGGAGGTATTCCACGTCAACTGGGCCACTTTTTTACCGCAATAAATCCGATCTTCTTGTACTTGGAATATGTTTGAGTATTTTCCAAAATAAAATTTTTCAGTATATTTGTCGGACGATCGGATGAAGTGTTCAAGACTTACCGACTGAAGGAATTTTATGACACTTTTTTTTCAAGTCATATTATCTCGAAAATGACTGATCGAACATCAAACTTGAATCCTACCTTTTTCATAGTACATTCCACGAACTTCACGAAAAAAAATATGTCATTATCGGATTTGCTCTGTTTCAGGGTGCAAACGCACTTTGAAGTCCCGAAATCGATTTTTCGGCAATTATGACATTTTTTAGAACTTTGAAACTACTTTTTTCGGATTCTACGGATTTTTTCCCATAGAAATGTATATTTTTCCAGATGGAGAAATTCCAATCTTGTGTACAATAAAACAGATAAGATGAAAAGTTATTGAAAAAACCATTGAATCACATTTAGGGTGGATACACCAGTGAATGACCGATTAAGAAAATATGGACATACAAATGGCTGTTTCAGGTGTAATAATTGACCTACGCTCGTAGGGTAATTTTGTACGTAATAAGAATTAGCTGTAGTTTATTATACGAAAGCTTGAAATAGGGAAAATATTGGTTAAAAGCAACAGATTGTCGAAATGCTGAGACATGTCCAAATTCCCAGTGAATGACCGGGAACACCATTGAATGACCTAATCAACGCTAGTGAATGACCGTCGATCTAAATACGTCTCAGGTGTTTCATATTTCATACCACAATGTTACTTTTCATGATGGGAAAAAAAGAAAATGCACACAAATGATAACTCACAAGGAAATAAATAAGCCGTACAGCCAGAACCGTTGGATGCAGCTCGCTGCTTCTTTCCTCAATTTTTTCTCACTGACAATACCCGCGTGATATGTGATTACTGGGCCACTTGGGTGAGAAACTATATGGGATCGTATGATGAGAGTTTATATGCAGTTACCTACTACATTCTAGGAGTTATTTACATTTTTTCGCGTTGACAGTCATTCACTGGGGTCTGGTCATTTACTGGTGTATCCACCCTATATCGTTTCAAAATATCTTGTAGTAATCTGATAGACATGGTACGATCTTCAACTCTTACTTCGTGATCAAAAGAGATCATGATTCATTGGTTTTTTCAATAATTTTTCATCTTATCTGTTTTATTGTACACAAGATTGGAATTTCTCCATCTGGAAAAATATACATTTCTATGGGAAAAAATCCGTAGAATCCGAAAAAAGTAGTTTCAAAGTTCTAAAAAATGTCACAATTGCCGAAAAATCGATTTCGGGACTTCAAAGTGCGTTTGCACCCTGAAACAGAGCAAATCCGATAATGACATATTTTTTTTCGTGAAATTTGTGGAATGTACTATGAAAAAGGTAGGATTCAATTTTGATGTTCGATCAGTCGTTTTCGAGATAATATGACTTGAAAAAAAAGTGTCATAAAATTCCTTCAGTCGGTAAGTCCTGAACACTTCATCCGATCGTCCGACAAATATACTGAAAAATTTTATTTTGGAGAATACTCAAACATATTCCAAGTGCAAAAAGATCGGAATTATTGCGGTAAAAAAGTGGCCCGGTTGACGTGGAATACCTCTTAGGCAAGTAGCCCGTCTGCGAAGTTGCTCGGAGAGCAGCTTCACTCAAACTGTAGTAGATACGACGCCCGGCTTAAAAACGGAGTACCTACTTCGAGCTAGGACTAGGTA
Organism: Rhogogaster chlorosoma; assembly: GCA_944452935.1. NCBI lineage: Eukaryota > Metazoa > Arthropoda > Insecta > Hymenoptera > Tenthredinidae > Rhogogaster > Rhogogaster chlorosoma. The sequence goes on along the minus strand of OX101803.1, from coordinate 15,299,255 downwards.
CAGTAATGTTCATGTATGGATGCCCAGTGGCTAACTTTTTTTTCCGGAAACGAGTCTTCTTTCTAGTCTTTTTTATGTGCCTATGATCGATGAAGCAGTCGACAGGAGAGCTTGGGAAACCACGACAAAGCCTCCCGCCGCTGTCATTCCGCATTCGCATAACCTCTAAGTTCGCGAGAGCACAAATAATTTTAATAATTAATCGAAATTAAATTAATTTTTCCCGCATATTTTTCCGCATTTAAGACTCGATGGATATGAAATATTTTATATAGTTTAGCATATTACGGAGAGCCTAATGTCCGGAGCTTTTCCTAACCAATAAATATAATGCCGGGAACAAGAAGCCGCCGATAAGGTTAACCTGTGCAGTGATTTAAACTGTTTTTCGATTCACTGCAAGGAACCAATAATAACCTCATTAGGTATAAAATTATAACGATGACACGTAGTAAAAAAAACGGGTTCATAATTTGTAAATTCATTCTGATTCTCATACTCGAAAATTTCTTATCAATTCGTTTAATTTCACTACTCGCATACTAATCATCCATCCTTCTAGCATTTATGTCGATTAGGTTTATTTCGATCCCCCGACGATATGACTTATACAAATTCCCACAATTTATAGGACAGAAGTTACAGCAAGGTTCATTCTACGTTAGGAGTAACGCTTTTGAGAATCCATACGCAGTTCCCATCGTTGGATCAGACTGGAACTGGCAAGTGGCCTCACAAATGACTTCTAGCTGCAGACGCAGATCTTGATAATCTATACGTGGGGTATTTTTTCATCGTAGAACTATACTCAAGCTGGAAAGTGGCCTCGGGTTCAACTAATTAGATTGATGTTTTCATTAAGCATTTTCCATTTAGCTTGTTTCAGATTTCAGTAAATATTTTATATAATTCGAATTTTTCTTCATCGAATATCAAAGACAAGACATTTCAATTATTTCAAACAAATGTAATACATTACTTAAATTTCATCTATCCCTCTAGATTCTGATTGAACCTACTTTAAAGGTATCAATCTAGTTAAGTCGTTGAAATAATTTCACCTCACTTTACAAATACCTCTTAATTTTTATGTCTGAAAAAAAATATATGAGAATTCTGAATATCAATGACTGAATGTTTTCATTTGCAAATTACATTTAATGAAGTATATCGCATTAATCATCTTGATAATCGATACATGGGGTAGATTCTCATTTTCAAACCGGACTTTAGGCTTTAGACACAGATATTGTTAATGGATACATGGAGTAGATTCTCATCGCAGAACTAGACTTGAACTGGCAAGGGGCCTGTAAGATGACTTCAACATTTGGACACAGGTCTTGATAATGGATACAGAGGGTAGATTCTCCTGTTCAAACCAGACTTTAGACTTCGACTTCGACTTCATATCGTCGAGGGATCGAAATAAACCTAATTGACGTAAAGGATGGATGATTAGTATGCGAGTAGTGAAATGAAACGAATTGGTAATAAATTTTCGAGTATGAGAATCAGAATGAATTTACAAATTATGAACCCGTTTTTTATAATACGTGTCATCGTTATAATTTTATACGTAATAAGGTTATTACTGGTTCGTTGTAGTGAATCTAAAAACAGTTTAAATTACTGCACAGGTTAACCTTATTAGCGTTCGCGGCATTCTATTTATTGTTTAGGAAAAGCTCCGGGCATTAGACTTTCCGTAATATGTTAAACTATACAAAATATTTCACATCCATCGAGTCTTGAATGCGGAACAATATGCGGGAAAAATGAATTTAATTTTGATTAATTATTAAAATTATTTGTGCTCTCGCGAACTTAGAGGTTATGCGAATGCGGAATGACAGCGGCGGGAGGCTTCGTCGTGGTTTCCCAAGCTCTCCTGTCGACTGCTTCATCGATCATAGGCACATAAAAAAGACCAGAAAGGAGACTCGTTTCCGGAAAAAAAAGTTAGCCACTGGACATCCATACATGAACATTACTGTACTATGAAACACTAGTATTAACTCCTATGTACGAAGCACCTACTATGCACATAGGAGTAGGTACTATGGAAGCGAAAGCATGCTACGCATCTGAAGTATCTACTCCGAATCCGAAGCATCTGCTTCAAGCACTAGCATCTACTTCGTTTTATTGATACCAGCCATTGACTGTAATAATAAAAGTACCAGAAATGATTCAACGATATAATCTTTTCTATGTTAATGTTCTTGTTCAAGTGATAGAGATTTCTATAATGACGAAATTTATAAACTTGTATAATACCATTTGTATTAAAACGTCAGATTACAATTTTTTTTCTTATTTAAAATTATTCCTCAACTTACCAAAGCTATTTTGCTAGCTAGATTCGTCCAACTGATGACGATTGACACTGTACAGACTTTCTGAGGTTTCCGGAGTAGGCCAACTTGTAGATTTTGTTCCAGACAGGACCAACAACAAGTTCGACGGATCGATTGATGTTCTTGGATTTTCGCTGCTACCAATCTATAAAACAATCAGATGAATTAATTTGATTGGATAATAATATGGCATGGAGCAGAAAGACCAATTGACAATAGAAGAGTGAGGTGTATTGACTATAATAATAACTGATTTCCGGGGCTACTATAGAAAGAAAAAGAACGAAAAGAATGTAATGTATTGACTGTAATAATCATAGACATAGAGCGTGGACTGCGCATCCCTTATACTGCATATGGTAACACCACAAGTGAGAGAGAAGGAAGCACAAACGGCCAAATCCCTCTCCGTCTAAGCATTTGGCGCCATTGGATAGAAAAAGATAGACTCAGCCACGTCCGTTTCTCTGTCTTCCTATGATGAACCAAGCGATTTTTGGCCCAAATGTGCAGTCCATGCTCTATATCTATGGTAATAATAAGAGTACCAGCAGTGCGATGTTCTTTTTTAATTGACGGAGATCCCTATAATAATAATGAAATGAATGAACTTGTATACTATCATTTATGTTTATACATCAGATTAGAATTTTTTTTCTTATTTAGATTATTCTTAAACTTACCAAATTTGTCGAGTCGCCCGCGTAGATTCGTCCAACTGATGATGATCGACACTGGAAAGACTTTGGTTTGTTTTATTTGAAGTCTTTGTTTCCAAGTAAGAGCATATACATATGCGAGTCATTGGTTCGTCGTTATCAACGATTCTCTCCTGCGAAATTCAAAGAAATTAGTCATCTTTTCTACCAGTAGCTGTCTTTTATTGAGCGCTGTCTTGATTGATGACGACTGGTCTTACGATCGATGCAGTACAGTAGCCTCCCGCATGCTTGCTAAGTGCGCGCCTGGGCACTTTTCCCTCGATCGAGCATAGGTAGTGTTTCCCCGCCGTGCACAGAACGCATAGCTTTATCCTTGTCGCACTTTCATCGGTCAGTGATCTGACTCCCCACTCCGCTAGTCCCAAGCTCCGCTGACGCGGCGGAGTAGTGGTAACTCACCAAGTGCGCGTTTCCATCCCTACAGCCATATAGGCGCGCACTTAGCGAGGCGCTACTGTTTCATGGACAAACTCACTGATTAAACTCACTTGCCAATGACCACTATTATCTCTTGTTTTTTATATTCATTTATGATTATGATACAACTTTATTGTATTCATGAAACGCAAGTTGAAGCTTTCATAATTTATGAATCACCAAATATTGTAAATATAAAATCCGAGTCATTATTATTTCACGATCTGTCGACTGCACGACAAAGAGGTTAACTTAGAACCCTTTTTCTTCTTGTCTTGTAATTGGCACTTTGTGTAACTTTGTGGCACTTGATTCTTCTTCTCCTGAGGTTCATCCCGTCATCGGAGGTAGCCAAGATACGTTATTATTATTATTATTACATTCTTTACCTTCCTTGCTTAAGTAGGTATTAGGTTATAGGTTAAAAACTTCACAAATTCACATCAACTCCATAAACTCCACCAAAGAATGTAGCCAACCAAGGGCACTTTATATCACATCAAAAATTTAACCGGCACCGATGATCCATGGATCGATTATATTTGTTTATATTGATTTATATAGATTGAAATTATTACGGTTGAAGCCATAGTATATAACTATGGTTGAGGCGGAGCGCTTTTATCTCTGACCCGAGTACCCGCCGCGTGCGCTGCCATGCGGCCATTTAGATGTACCAACCAATTCGTTACTTTATTTATATCTAGCAACTGCGTGCGAGTTCACATTCGGCTCAAAATCAATAGGGGGCTGGAAAAAGTCGGCAGATACCTACCTTTAAAATCTCAATTATATGCGTGTGACTATTCGACAGATATCGTGGTCTTTGTCTGCGGTCGAAGAAGAAGAAGAAGAAGAAGAAGAAGATTAATTTTTTTGTAATCTTTTTCAGCTTTCAACAATTATTATTTCGAGATCCGTTCGAACGATTTGGTTAAGATTTAAACTAGAAAGTCCTTGTGGGTAAGTCTTCGAGCCCTGTAAATTTCATCTAGAAATATTATCCCCTTCCGGAGATATGATGTACTCTCACATGCAAAAACGTGGTTTCAAAGACCCCCCGGGAAAAGAATTCTTGCTAGCGCTCGCCTACTAGTAAAAAAAAAAAGAAAAAAAGTGGCAAAGGGTACTTGCCGGCGATTCGCTACCGCGAATCTTGATTCAAACTTCAAACATTTATGAATCTATAACAATACAGATTCATGCTTACCACAACACTTATCATCATGGGGCTGGTCGTTTTTTGTTTTTGTTATTTATTTTATACTTGTTGCAATTTATGGTGGAGGATTAAATAAGAAACACACTAATTTAAATAAATGATTTATTTGTATAACTAGGGGCTTCGCCCCTGCGCGCTTCGCGCGCCAACCCCTCTCGGCGCTACGCGCCTCGGGCACTCGGCGCTTCGCGCCTCGCTCTGATTATTTTTAATTTTCCGAATTACGTTTATTTGAAAATACTCACGTTTGACAGCTCGGCACACATCTTGTCATACATGCGACATTTGTCTGCTAGATGCTGATTTTGTTTTGTTTTCCGCACCTCATAGCACCGCCAACTTCATGCGCTATACTATTGTTATTATAATCTTTTTTGCTATAGTGCGTTTTGATCTTCTTTTTCGTTTGTTTATTTCGCCGGACAGGATTTTTTTATTATATAGAGAGATATAGGCGTTACAATGAAGTTTGAGCACGCTAACTAACGAAAAGAGCTTACTTGTTATTGCATAGATATAAAGGTATAGGCTCGCTATCAAACATATGACCGCCTTTTATTCGAACGCTGCATATAAATATAGTCCAGTACAGCGCAGCTTAATTAGTATATATCTGGTGTATATATACAGAGCGATTCTGTGGAAAGTTGTAAGCCGTGTGGGTAGGCAACCCGCATATTTACCGAAACGGCAACGCTGTCGTAGGGACAGTTGAACGTCTGCACCTACAGATGACGTAGCGACAACTGTCACGTCGTTGGGTCAGAATCAACATACAGAGTGACATATTTGAGCTTGATCGTAATATAACGAGTACAACGGGAATCGATATTAATTCGTAAAAAAATGGTAACGAATTAGTGAATTGATTGCAGATGTCGATTTCTGTTCATTTGCAACATTATTTGGGTCCAAACAACCCTCGAGGTGAAATTTACGAATCAAAGATCACCTGTTTGCCTACTATACCGATAATCTTGTAGAAGTCTCAGCGAGGAATGAATTAATTGAAAGTATTGTTCAGTAAATAAACGTAATTGTACCTTTGATAGCTGAGTGGAATAAAGCGTCGCATATTTGTAAAAATGATTGCATTACAATGAGTTTCTATCATGTAATAACATTTTTATTCATTAAACGTAGTACAATAACAATAAACTAAATGCGTTGTGCCGACGACATGCCGACTTCTTGAGCAACTTTCGAGATAAGCTTCTGACCGTCTTCTGGAACTATGCGCAGTATTTCCGTAAAACTGTGCATTCAAATTATTAGGAGGTGAAAAAATTTGGGGTTTGCTGCTACGTCAGAGATGCCTTTATTAGAATGATTCGTAAATTTCACCCCGACGGTTGTTCAGACCCAAATAACGTTGCAAATAAACAGAAATCGACATCTGCAATCAATTCGCTAATTCGTTACCACTTCTTCACGAATGAATATCGATTCCCGCTGCCTTACTAGTTATATTACGATCAACCTCAAATATGTCATTCTGTCACTTGATTCTGACCAAGCGACGTGAAAGCTGCCGCTATGTCATCTGTAGATGCAGACGTTCGACTGTCCCTACGACAGCGTTGCCGTTTCGGTGAATACGCCGGTTGCCTACCCACACGGCTCCCAACTTTCCACAGAATCGCACTGTATATACTTCAACAATAATATATAATATATTATAACCTATATCTACATACCTATAGTTATAACCAGACATCTACCAGTTGCAGCTCCTACCGGTGAGTTGATGGGAATCAATATACACTTTAATTATCGATTTGTTACAAAGAAATTACTACACTAGTTGGACATTATAAGCAACTGCGAAAAATTAAATAATACTAAATGAATCTTTATTGAAAGATCTATATTCTCTACAGGGCCGGATTTAAGTATAAGCTATACAAGCTTCAGCTTGGGGCCTCGCGTCGAGGTGGGGCCTCGCACAATATGAAAAAATGATATTTTTGAAATTTTTACATTTTTACAGACAAGTGAATATGATGAAAAGAATATCCACCAACGGAACTTGCATTTTTGACCAGATTTCACTGAATAAATTTCACATTTATTATTATTTGATGAGGAAAACGGGCCTCATTCTTGTTGTAGCTTAGGGTCACAACAATTTCAAATCCGGCCCTGATTCTCTATGCAATGTGATTGGCGTTTACTTTATTCTTGAGTAGCGTAGCTGTTTTTTGATGATCATATTTAGCTATTGCGTTATGATATATGTACGTAAAACCAAAGATCGTTTCCACCCGCAGTTCATCAATATTTTTTCATCTCTTTCCCCACAGACTTTCCTCTGGTTATAGTTTAAGAATATAAGTATAGTAAAATATAGAAATGCAGAGATATGAGTACAAAACCAATTTCAATATTTCTCCCTGTCGAAACAATAGCATCCTTATTTATAAATATATCAGTAGCTTACTCATTGTTTTTTAGTCAGCTGCTAAGCATGTATTATGTCATATTGATACACAGTCTATTTCTAGCATTTGTGTTCTACCGGTTTTGGTTTCGTCATTTGTACTTTCTTATTTTCACTCTTTGGGTGCAATAACAATTTTATTATTGGTATTAAATGGCAAAAAATGTAGTAGTTTCATAAAAAACTTGTGTTCGGCACAAAATTTCTGATTTATACAACTCTACTTCATTTTTGACGCACATAAACTTTCCGCCATTCTGCAATAAACCAAATTGTGACGATTTTTTAGAATTGAGTTAACGGAACAATGACTTTAATGAACAAATTTTCACTTCCAACTATTTGACATTACGAAATCATTACTTCTATACCAAGGATCCGTCCTTTAATCAGTTCGTGAAAAAAGTTCGACTCTCAACCCAAATATATAACATAGATAAAGCCCAAAAAAAAAAAAACAGAAATATCGCATGGCTCAAAACTCATAGTGCGTCAGGACAATGAAAATTTTATTAACGGCGCTACCGGTGAAACCTCTACTAGGACTGTAATCTTACATGGATAATTCAAGCTCGATGTCTTGGGGTCCTTGTACGGTACTGGTCATAACGAGAACTGCCTGAGAGGGAAATGGTCGTCGCATAGCGTAACAGGTGCACTCGTCAATATCTGCAAAGAAGAAATAATAAATATTTCTATACCAGTTTAATTTACGTTTTTTATCGAAGGTAATTCAAACGTATAATTCATTTCAAGGTCGATTAAATTGTCAGAACAAGTACAGCTCAAGGGTAAATTGATGTAATCATAGTCACATTTTTCACGGCTTGTTGAGCGTAAAATCATTGATATCGGCGTTTCAAATGATTTTAATCGTCTTTTTTTTTATTATAAAATAGGTTGCTGAGCATGCCTGAAGATTTCACTTTTAGAACAAAAAAAAGAAGACAGGAAATACACACCGTGACTCGTACGCCCATCTCCCGAAAGCCTGTCGAAACCATCGGGACATCGACATGTGTAACTTCCCGGAGTATTCTTGCACATTCCGCTGCACAAATTATTTTCTTCAAATTCAGTACATTCGGCAATATCCTCACAACTGCGATTGTTGGATTTGAGTTTGAATTCGAATCGTCAACTGAGTCTATGTCCACCCCAAGTGTTGTAGCATTCTTGCTGGCAGAGTCCTGGATTCACACGACACTCGTCCACATCACGACAGCCTCTAATGATCGGAGCCTGGATTGTTGATGCAACGACCGTTGCCACTGCACACTCGTCTATGTCCATGCATTTGTGACCGCTGCCCACTTCGTAACCTGAGAATATTTTTTTTTATCGAGGAATTATTATACAGTTCCTCAATTATGTTTACTATACAATTATTATTATATAAGAAAAACATTTATCATACTTCGATATTGTATACATGTCAAACCTTCAATTATTTTCATCAAATAAAACGTGTACTTTGATAAAATGGTCAATTATTTCAGGCTTTGCAGTAAAAGTTACAGATGAGAGCGAGCATTAATTAAAATTACTAACAAACATTTATTGGAATTATATTATAATAAAATAGACAAGCGTGATAAATCATTAAGGATACTTACAAGAGACTGAAATTTAAGACACTACAATTTCACAATGAATAATAAAAGTGAATTCCTACTTACCGCCGAGTAGTGTACGTAGCAGAAACAAACTCGTGGTCGTCTTTGCTTTCTCCTTTAAGAACATCTGAAGCCACCCAATGCATTACAGCATATATAACCAAAAGGACAATCAACCGTACAAGGTTGATACTCGTCAATGCCTTCGCATATTTCTGTAGCAGCGTTAAGGGTATAACCCAAGGTATAACCAGTACCACAGGGTAAGAATCTAACGCAAGTGTAACTGCCGATGGTATTGTCACAATGTTGAAATGCCATACAATCATTTTCAGGCAGCTGGCAATCTTTAATGTCCTTTTGTGCATTGCCCTTCTGTGTCTGGACGAGTTTGAATATTAGAGCCAACTCTTGATGTTCCTTCAATTTCTTTTCCTTATCGAGTATTTTGGTAGCAGGATCATCTACTTTTCGTGGATTAATGAAATTTTGTTGCTTGTACCCCTATTTATTTTTTATTCCAAACGTTTTATCCTAGAAATAGCGAAGCGGTCAATGATTAATGCTGAACCTAGCGAATTAGTAAAGATGAAGAAGTCTTGAAACATGAATGTTGACCAGTGCTGTTACTTTTAGGTTAGCCGTGGTGAAGTCAATTTCTCCAGCCGCTTACGATATCCGATTACGATGGTCAAGATCGCGTTTGATTGGAAAGCTTCCAATCGCTCCAGGAGAAATTCGCCAGATCCGGGAGAAATTCCCTAGATCTGGGAAATTTCTGAGATCCAACGGAAAAACCCTGCTGTTCATTTTCCGATTTTGTTTTGGGCTTTCCAGCCAAACGGTGTACCACCAATCGTTTCAATTAAGTTTATCGTGACCACCAAACGATTGCGCGTCCATTGAGCCCCTAACGAGCTTAATTGGAGTAAAAATTAAAAAATATCGGCTAACTTAACACCTAAATTTGTTTATTCGATATCAGATAATCCATGGACTACCAAACGATTAGATTAGGCTACCAATCACCACCAATCAACCACCAAACGATTGGTAAAGTCGAAACTATTAAAAGCTCAAGTTGCTCGGCCAACTTTACGTAGATTCATTTCATGCATACATCGGCGAAATTTGAGGTTAGGTGTCAGGCAATCGTAGTTACATGCATATCGATCATCTGACGCATGTCAATCATCTTATTTCGCTGGAAATACGTAGAAGTAATGAGAAAAAAAGGGGTAGATCAATAAGAAAATATGGAATTCCTTCGACAGATGATAAAAATTTTGCCGGGGAAATCAGTCCAAGGGAAATTCCCTAGGATTCTTCCTCCGTCGAGATTTACATTGTGCGTTTTCCAATTAGAGCACTGTGCGGCACAGTGCTCTAATAGGAAAACGCACATTTACTCCTACGGATAGTCGGTTGGTTACCAAACGTTAGAAGAGCATCATCGAACATCTACAAATTACCAATAAATAATTTCGTGTACGAAAAATCGCACTTGATAGCAATCAAATGCGAATACTTGACGTCCCTAGCCATCTGGGGGGAAACCCGGTCGAGGAGAAATTCCCTAGAATTGAGGATTTTACACTATAATTACTCAGGCTGAATTAACGAAATCACAATTTGCAGCCTTTCCCAAATGAAAAAAAGTTTATATATGAGTTTCCCAAACGATTTAGAACAAATTCATGTACAGTTCTTTTTTCTGCAATTATGCGTCTGCTAACTATACGCAGAACTAAATTTAATTGATTATGATTCAATAAATTTTTCCCAAATGATAGAAATGTTTTCCCAAATATTCCCAAACGATTCCCTAACGATTGCAACCAACAATAATCAATAATAATTTTTTTATCTGCCAAGTATATGGTGGTCACTTGGCGAGGTTGATTCTGACCCGGAAGTGATCGTTTGGAAATAGAATTATGTTGGTACCGTGAAGTAAACGCCAGCGCCCCTGCCGTGTGGCCGAGTTACAATCTCTGTTTGACTTTTTGACAGTTTTGACAGGCATAATTAATAACCGAATTCATAACCAATAACCTAACCTAGATATATTAGAACAGCGAAATATGTAGCCTCAAAAAATACGTGATTAACGAATTTGCTGTGAAACTGTGCGAAACGGATTTTATTCTATAGCAGATCTTTCGGTAAGTTCAATTTAATGATTCTAATAAACAAACGCAATGGTTGTGCAACAAGATTCTTTGTGGATTCTTTAACCGCTTTCAAAGGGTCGCGGTCGCAGCTGGTGGACGTATTGAGTGTAACGATGTCACTGAATTGAGTCATAACTATGGGTTTCGATACATCGCACAGCAGCCGATCGAACCAGGACCATTGTCGAGCTGAAAACGATGAACTTGTAATGACGAACTACGACAGGTTAAGATTCATTGTGATTTATTTAATAGTTCTGAAATTCATTTACACAAGTAACAGATACTAGATCAAGATCATTTGACCATTATGTTAGGGTAACGGTATGAGATGCTGTTAGTATCATAATAAGTTAGTAAACATATTTTATCATTTCGCAGAGGTTGGACGTAGACCGAAATTAAACCGTGAAACGACCAGCCATAGTCAACAGGCCTAATTTCTACAATCATACCTGATACATGCGAGGACTAGCTATAGTTGACAAAAATAACTCATTTCGTTGGTGAAAGACGCAGACAGGAATGGAACTGTAATTTGTGCAACAAGCAGGCATAGTTAACAGGCTGTGATTAATTCCTTTATCTATCAATATACAAACTAACTGTAATGATTCGTCTTCCTTCATTATGGGGGTTGGGTAATAGTAAAATAACTTGTGTAAACAAACAATTTATATGATAATATTCCACAGTAGTAGGAATATATTTTATTTTCATCAATGTAAAACGTGCAACGACCAAGTATAGTTAACAGGCATAATTTTCAGGTATAATTAACAGGTATAATTTCTACAATGAAACATGCGACGACTAGACATATTTAACAGGTATAGTTTCTTCAATGAAACCCTGATACATGCAACGACTAGACATATTTAACAGGTATAGTTTCTTCAATGAAACCCTGATACATGCAACGACTAGACATATTTAACAGGTATAGTTTCTTCAATGAAACCCTGATACATGCAACGACTAGACATATTTAACAGGTATAGTTTTCACAATTTCAGGCACTACGGAAGGACTTTTAAGAGGATTGATTAGTTGACGTACAATCTCTGAGAAAATGTGGAGGCAATTCATGAACATTCGAAATGAGAACAATTCATCATTCTCAATTCTGAAGCTGATTTAGTGTAGTACTCAAACATGTGTGCACATTTGCATAACATGCGATAGAATGTCACACTTATCTCATATAATGTAGCTAGCGCGTACCCTCTAATATTGTATTGAACTCTGATACATACGACCACTATGCGTACTTCACAAACTCAATTTATTAGCCTTAACTTTAACTTTAACTTTTACTTTTAAACTCTTTTTGGTGGCCACCAGGTAAAAATATTTTAAATCATTTTATCGGAAATAATGCTTCACCTGATATGACTTCAATCGAGAAGCCACTCTCCCACAAGCCAACATGATTCTCAGTTGATCCATTCCCATGATACGATTCATTTTTACGTAAATTCGTTTTTTATTCATCGAGAATATAATAAGAATTCAGATGTGCGATCGCTTCATCTATGAAAAAATACGATGCTATGTTTCAACAAACGAAGAAACAAACAAAACAAATAGACTGCAGAGCAAAACAAAATATAATAAATAGATAGCTAATTAATTCAAGAGAAACGAAGATAATCAAGAAATAGCTATAATAATATAAAAAAACAGGACAAAGGTATTCAATAATATTAGCTGAGTACAGACGAATGATAGAAAAACAATGTTAACATAAATGGTTTTAAACATATAGAATGAATCGTATAACCGACCCAGATAGAGGCAGAATTATTGGATTGTGGGAGAGCGGGCTCTCGAATGAGCAGATAGCTGGTGAGGCACTATTTTCAAAATAATTTAAAATTTTTTAGATAGTGGCCATTGGTCTTTGAAATCATGACTTATATCTACCGTTTTTTGTGGCAATCATGTTTTACCTGGATAACTTAATTTAATTTTGTTGATTTTTTAATTACAGTACAAACTGGACTGAGCAAGTCAACATGCACAAGATATGTACGCAAATATAAAGAAGGCGGAATGGCGACAGTGAGGGACGGACGAGCGGACAACGGAGCTGCTAGAAAGACGACGGACGAGCAGGATATAGAGATTCTGGCTGATGCGATTTTACATAAGCATGAGCCAGCATCTCTAGTTCCCGGTCGTCTAGGACTTGACGTCTCTGACTGATTAGTCCGAAAAAGATTAAATGAAGTAGGCTTAAAAAGCAGAATTTCAGCACGAACAATAGACCTCACCGACGGTCATCGCGAGCAACGAGTTGGATTTGCTCTCGAGTGCTTAGGGATGACCGTCGATGATTGGTCTACTGTGATATTCACCGGTGAAAAAGTTTTTTCATCGGATAAAGATGGTCGCCGTAGGGTGTGGAGAGAAGATGGAACGCGTTATGACCCTGAGAATTGTAGACCAAACATGAGTAGTGGACGCGTTACCAGAGCATTCCATGGGTGGATCGCCGCCGGAGGTGTTGGTGGACTTACCGAAACCACCCGTAGAATGAATGCAGAGGAATATCTTGGAATTCTGCAAAACAATGTGATACCACAAGTAAGGGCGCGTTATCCCGCAGATGAAATGCCAATTATTCGAATTGTAGAGGATAACAGTCCAGTGCATACTGCAGGGACCGTACAACGATGGTATGCCGCACAACCTAACGTTTTTAGGTTCAATTGGCCTGCCAAATCTCCGGACCTAAATCCGATCGAAAACGCTTGGTCGGAGGTGGTCCGGGAATTTGAGCCAATGCGGCATGCCACGTTAGAAGCTCTACGCAATCGAGTCCGTGGAGCCTGGGATGATCTACGAAGACGTCCAGAATACACAGAGGCTATTGTACGATCGATGCCCGACCGCATGCAACAAGTGATAGATGCCGATGGTTACACCATTAACTATTAAACATTTTTTTGGTAATCATTGGCATCTTGATCTTGCAGCATAGGTCGGTGACTCGTATACTTTAACTTCTGTGTATTTTGGCCATCTTTATTATCAATGCCAGGCTACATGTGTCGATTGTTAGTAGATTTTGATTTATTTTATTTTATTTTTAGTCCTCTGCTTTATACACTGCGCTGTGGGAATCTAGGATTCTAGCTATTGGTATTCTGTCTGTGTGATAAACGTGCGCTACTTTTGATGAATACATCGTATTGCATAATTTATTTATTACTCTGTATTCAGTGGCTTTGGTAATGATTATGCTCGTGATATGGTGTATAATTATCATGATTTTAAACTTAACCATCTGTGCTTGAAATGATCCTGTGACTCACTTTTTCTTAGAGAAACACTTTTTCATTGTGAATATCACATTTTTTTTCCTTTTTTCTTTTTCGGATTAACCATTCAAGTGTCAATAAGTCCCCTGGTAGAATAATATTTCTCATTTTTTCCTCTCTAAATTTATAAAAAAATTTTGAAACTCTAAATTTCAACTTTATACAAATTGATCACATTATTTTTCGGACATTAATGAGAATAATTTATTCTACCAGCGTCATTCTAGTAGCAAAGTTTAAGAGTTACAGTTAAAGTTTGATAGTTAAATTTTTGTATTTTTTATATATAAAAAAAAAAAAAAAAGTTAAAGAATTAAAGTTGCTGTTAAAAAGATAAATTATTGGTTTTTTTTACAAAAAAATAAAAATTCAAAAAAAAAGTTAAAGAGTTAAAGTCACAGTTAAAAAGTTGAATTTTTGTTTTTTATATAAAAAAAAATACAAAAAAAAAGTTAAAGAGTTACAGTTACAGTTGAGAAGTTAAATTATTGTTTTTTTTTATAAAAAAATAAAAATTCAAAAAGAAAGTTAAAGAGTTAAAGTCACAGTTAAAAAGTTGAATTTTTGTTTTTTATATAAAAAAAAAAAATAAAAAAAAAAAGTTAAAGAGTTACAGTTACAGTTGAGAAGTAAATTTTTTTTTTTTTTTTATAAAAAAATGAAAAAAAAAAAAAAAAGTTAAAGAGTTAAAGTTAAATCTAATAAACCAACTGTCCGCCCGTCTCTCTGTCTGTCTGTCTGTCTTATGAATTAAACAATCTCTAGCTTATTTCTCCTAAAGTTAAAGTTAAAGTTAAAGCTAATAAATTAAGTACGCATGTTTGAGTACTACACTAAATCAGCTTCAGAATTTAGAATGATGAATTGCCTCCACATTTTCTCAGACATTGTACGTCAACTAATCAATCCTCTTAAAAGTCCTTCTGTAGTGCCTGAAATTGTAGAAACTATACCTGTTGAATATGTCTAGTCGTCGCATGTATCAGGGTTTCATTGTAGAAACTATACCTGTTAAATATGTCTAGTCGTCGCATGTATCAGGGTTTCATTGTAGAAACTATACCTGTTAAATATGTCTAGTCGTCGCATGTA
This sequence comes from Rhogogaster chlorosoma, assembly GCA_944452935.1. Taxonomy (NCBI): domain Eukaryota; kingdom Metazoa; phylum Arthropoda; class Insecta; order Hymenoptera; family Tenthredinidae; genus Rhogogaster; species Rhogogaster chlorosoma. Next base: position 15,283,886 of record OX101803.1, on the reverse strand, counting down.
TCAGGGTTTCATTGAAGAAACTATACCTGTTAAATATGTCTAGTCGTCGCATGTATCAGGATTTCATTGTAGAAACTATACCTGTTAAATATGTCTAGTCGTCGCATGTATCAGGGTTTCATTGTAGAAACTATACCTGTTAAATATGTCTAGTCGTTGCATGTATCAGGGTTTCATTGAAGAAACTATACCTGTTAAATACGTCTAGTCGTTGCATGTATCAGGGTTTCATTGAAGAAACTATACCTGTTAAATATGTCTAGTCGTCGCATGTTTCATTGTAGAAATTATACCTGTTAATTATACCTGAAAATTATGCCTGTTAACTATACTTGGTCGTTGCACGTTTTACATTGATGAAAATAAAATATATTCCTACTACTGTGGAATATTATCATATGAATTGTTTGTTTACACAAGTTATTTTACTATTACCCAACCCCCATAATGAAGGAAGACGAATCATTACAGTTAGTTTGTATATTGATAGATCAAGGAATTAATCACAGCCTGTTAACTATGCCTGCTTGTTGCACAAATTACAGTTCCATTCCTGTCTGCGTCTTTCACCAACGAAATGAGTTATTTTTGTCAACTATAGCTAGTCCTCGCATGTATCAGGTATGATTGTAGAAATTAGGCCTGTTGACTATGGCTGGTCGTTTCACGGTTTAATTTCGGTCTACGTCCAACCTCTGCGAAATGATAAAATATGTTTACTAACTTATTATGATACTAACAGCATCTCATACCGTTACCCTAACAAAATGGTCAAATGATCTTGATCTAGTATCTGTTACTTGTGTAAATGAATTTCAGAACTATTAAATAAATCACAATGAATCTTAACCTGTCGTAGTTCGTCATTACAAGTTCATCGTTTTCAGCTCGACAATGGTCCTGGTTCGATCGGCTGCTGTGCGATGTATCGAAACCCATAGTTATGACTCAATTCAGTGACATCGTTACACTCAATACGTCCACCAGCTGCGACCGCGACCCTTTGAAAGCGGTTAAAGAATCCACAAAGAATCTTGTTGCACAACCATTGCGTTTGTTTATTAGAATCATTAAATTGAACTTACCGAAAGATCTGCTATAGAATAAAATCCGTTTCGCACAGTTTCACAGCAAATTCGTTAATCACGTATTTTTTGAGGCTACATATTTCGCTGTTCTAATATATCTAGGTTAGGTTATTGGTTATGAATTCGGTTATTAATTATGCCTGTCAAAACTGTCAAAAAGTCAAACAGAGATTGTAACTCGGCCACACGGCAGGGGCGCTGGCGTTTACTTCACGGTACTGTAAAGGTAATATTTCATGCATGCGGCTGCGGCAACTGTCGCGCGACGAAACCACGCTGACGTCAAGAATTCCGTCGCGTCTATGAAATATGTCAACGATCTGCGAGTTGTAAAAAAAAATAAAAATGAACATAAAAAATTGAAATAGAAATAAAAACAAAATGAAATCATAAAATAAAATCTACTAACCTAGAAATAAATAATCTACTATCCATGACACATACGAACCTTGCTTTTCGCGGTTTATCGACTTCGCCGCGTCCAGAATGGAATTCTGTCGCATTGAAGTTGATCTCGGATCTACTTCAGTGCGACAGAAAGTACTCCACATGCGGCGAAAGTACACTCGCCCGCCGTCAATTTTCAACCAATCAGCGTAGTTTCGTCGCGCGACAGTTGCCGCAGCCGCATGCATGAAATATTACCTTAACGTCCGTGCGGACGCCATACTCCATTCATGCTTATCACTATATAAAATTACTAGAACCGTCTATATAACCATAGAATATATAAACGTAGAGTCAACACACGATATCAAACATTTTGTCCAAATTCAAATTACAACCTAACTGTTCATAAAATCACTAGATCTAGATTTCTCTAAGGAACTTATGTCTTATCCATTATATCTGACGATAGCCTCATTCAAATGTATTCCTTACATTAGGGATAATTATTTTATTATGAATATACGATAATCGCAACTATATAATAATACTTATTACATTAGATTAATTATACATATTTTATCTTTAACTCTATTAATCAATCAATCTGAATATTTCACGCATATATTTTATAATTGCTATTTCTTTACATATTAATCATTATAATCATCGAACTATTAGCTTGAATTATATTCGATACGATCAATAATTTACTTAATATTATATTTAGCTTTAAGAATATGAAATACTGATTTAATTCAGAGCCGAACTTCACAAACGCATACGCAACACCCACGCATAACGCATACACAAACACCTACATACAACGCGTACACAGCTAGACCCTTTGCGTTCGAAGCTCTGTTCTGAGATAAGAAATAACACCGAAATAATAAGAGGATATTATAATGTACTTTAATTAACACATTTCTTACTATATTTTTACTGAATGTTAATGCAACTTAATTATGTCATACAGTTCTGTATCACATTATATACTCTTACGATTTCGATAAATACTAGCATTAGAATTATATACGTATGTTACAAAGATTATCTCTTTATAATATTTTTGCTATCAATTTGATATTATAAGAATACCTATAATCAATATTCAGTATATCTTCATATTATCCTATAATCAAGAGAATATTTTACAACGAATAACCTAGTACAACTCGAGTACGTAGATTAAAATAATAATATGGGATCCACCATATTGTCGGTTGGAAATCCAGTAAAATATTCATTTATATTCTGAATAATTAATACTCTTCTATTTTAATATAATTATGTTAACTAACTAAAACATTATATATCCATATAACCATAATCATACTATTCATACAATTATATTATTCATTGTACTCATATAAGTATATTCATATGTACTCGGATAATTTTCACTGAAAGAGCCCCACAGTCATAAAAGATTAGTACAAGACAAACACATAGAAATAGACGTAGGTAGGCAAACGCAACGCCCCCGGATACAAAAAGGATTGTACGAGTCTACAACGATTACCTACCACGACAAGGGATGTGTTGCCCGAGAAGCTTATCGAACCCGCCTAACTCATTAAAATTTGGAAAAACCGGACATCCTCTTCGTGATAAACACGTGCACGCGCAGGATGGAGACTATGACGCGTCTAAGGGAGAAGTGGACGCATTTCCAAGAATTACATGCATACACCATCACATTCAAAGAGGGAGAACTGCGCTTACTCTCACACTCCCGAATTTCACACATACCAAACCAATCATATGAAGAAAAGACCTCGTATGTGGTGCTCCAATTAACCCCCGCACCCCCGAACATTAGTATATAACCCCCATCAAACGTGAGGCTCGCTCTCACTTCGTGGTTTGGAATTCAAAATATCGTACTCTCACTTCGTGGTTTGGAATTCAAAATATCTTACTCTCACTTCGTGGTTTGGAATTCAAAATATCTTACGCTCGCTTCATGGATAGGAGTCAAAATTAAATCTCACTTTACTCTCATTTCGTGTTTTTGAAATTGTAACACTTTACTCTCACTTCGTGTTTTTGAAATTGTAACACTTTACTCTCATTTCGTGTATTTGCTCTTAAGATAAATTCAAGAGTTCTTTTTCAACAATTCGAACTCAGAACAAATCAGTGAAAATCATTCGATAATAATAACCATAATTATACATTCTTTGAATAAACTAATTATCAAAAGTGAATTCTAAATCTTTTACATTCATTTGAATAATCGAATATCACCTACCATCTCCAACCATCAACAACCATCAGCAGACCCGAGAAGCCTAAGAAAGAAACTCAAATCAACTCAAAGGTAAGAATAAATCATTTTAATTAATAGGATAAATAATCCTTTCTCGAAATTCTAAAATCATTTAATCAAATCTAAGTAAGATATCCAACACGAAGGTAACGATAGAATCTTTAATATAAAGTCAATTAAAAAGCAGTTAGACGAAAGCCAGCAAGTTAGACAGAAGTTGCAGGAAAGATAAAAGAGAATAACGACGTAATTCTTCAGCGATTAACACTAGATTTATCCGATCCATTGTATTTCAATACTCAATCGATACTGGTGAGCCCACTTAACTACTGAGAGTAGATAAACAATGCCGGTTCTGGACACAGATTCCTACCCCGACATGTTACCGACCTACTTAGCCGAGACGCAAACCCCTTCTGTGACGTCATCGAATGTTCTAGAAGGTTCTGCGTTGTTTTTCGGACACGTCACGGACCTTCGACGTCACAGAAGGTCGAAGTTGTTGTTCCGATAAGGCGCGGGAATTCCAGGAATTGTTTTTGCATTCCGTTTCCCAGGAATTGTTTTTGCATCCCGTTTCGAGATATCATCTTACGGAACTATGACGCGAAACTGATTTACGCGGTACTTTCTCCGGAAGGTTCTACGTCGTCGTCGATTTGACCGGACCTAAGACGCGGGAACTCCAGGAATTGTTTTTGCATCCCGTTTTCGAGATATCATCTTTCGGAACTATGACGCGAGGACTGATCTACGCGGTACTTTCTCCGGAAGGTTGTACGTCGCCGTCGATTTGACCAGACCTAAGACGCGGGAATTCCAGGAATTGTTTTTGCATCCCGTTTCGAGATATCATCTTTCGGATCTATGACGCGAGACTGATCTACGCGGTACTTTCTCCGGAAGGTTCTACGTCGTCGTCGATTTGACCGGACCTAAGACGCGGGAACTCCAGGAATTGTTTTTGCATCCCGTTTTCGAGATATCATCTTTCGGAACTATGACGCGAGGACTGATCTACGCGGTACTTTCTCCGGAAGGTTGTACGTCGCCGTCGATTTGACCAGACCTAAGACGCGGGAATTCCAGGAATTGTTTTTGCATTCCGTTTCCCAGGAATTGTTTTTGCATCCCGTTTTCGAGGTATCATCTTTCGGAACTATGACGCGAGACCGACCTACGCGGTACTTTCTCTCTGATTCGAGACGTCATCGTTCGCGATCAGAACTGATCTACGCAGTGTTCACCCCCCCGCGACCCGAGACGAACGCAGAACCGATCTGGGCCCTGCTGATGACGTCACCTACCTCGACTCAAATTGGCGTCACACACCCTTGAGTTGACGGCACACACCCTTGAATGACGGCACACACCCTGACAGCACACACCCTTAATTTGACGGCACACACCCTTCAATGACGGCACACACCCTCAAATTGACGGCACACACCCTTAATATGACGTCACACTCTCTTAATATGACATCACACACCCGTGATACGACGTCAGACTCTCGAACCTTCGATGATGACGTCACGCTCGGGCCTCAGACCTCTGGAACTTTCGATGATGACCTCACTCGGTTCCCTGTCTTCTTGGAATTTTCCGGACAAACATTTCTTGGAATCGGCACCCTTTGTAATTTGAGAAATTTGTTATTTGATACCCTGCGATTCGTACAGGCAGATTTTTCGATAACTTATGGTTCTTGGAAAACAAACAGTGCCTGGAATGTCCTTTCATGCGCAGCACTCTAAGATTCTGGAAGTATCTATTATATCGAATGAACCTTATGTTGGAGAAACAACCCTCAAGACCAGTAGAGGGGTGAACGATTATAAAAGCTGCGAATTCGCGCTGAAGAATCGCATTCTCTCAAATAAGTCTTGAACGTTTGTTGAAATTAGTCAACTGTGAGCATTTCTGAAAATTACATCCCGGAAGAATAAATCGTTACAATGGAGACGATATTAGATGTGCAAGGCTTTGAACACCCCATCAACGAATTCGTGTTAAAAGAACTCGGTGCAATTACCATTCAAACGGATGAAACAGGCTTGCAAGGTCTAGCACGCATTCTTTTTAAACCACCGTGTGCTTGGAAAATATTATCTGTCAAATGCAGAGCTGTCAATGCTTGGTTGACGCGGAATCATCATGGAATACCATGGAATGCTGGCAATATGTCTTACGATAAGGTGCAGGAAGTTGTGCAAAAAGTTGTCGAGCATGCAAGTTATATCTACGTCAAGGGAAAGGAGAAGAAAAAGTGGATCGAAAAAATCATTAGCGACGAATCGAAGCATGTGATCGATTTAGAAGAATTGGGATGTCCAAGTCTTCGATGGCTCGTAGACTATGAAGTGATGCATTGGCATGGAGACTGTCACGGGAACCTCCCAAGATATCAGTGCGCCTTTGAAATCGTTCAGCGTTTAAAAACTTGGTATTTAAAGGAGTGTAAACCATCTCTTTTTAGAGCATTGTACACAGCCATTCAAGTACGAGATTGGAAACAAATGAAGGCGGAGGACATCGCCTATCTGCCTAAAGATTTCATTCTCATTTACGGGTCGAACGTCATCGATGAGCTGTGGGACAAACTATCCGAGGCTATGAAGAAGGACAAAGACATCGCAGGCTGTCGGAGATGTCGGATACATTATGAATCGCAGAGTGACCAATTTGATGAACCTACTCCTATGGTTTGCCTACAATGTCAAACACACTTATAGACTCGGAACCTCTTCTGGAAGCTTTACAGTTCCTGTTCAGCACCATGTGAGAATTTGATATCCCTGTACGAAGAACATGCAGATGCAGTCCATAAGTCCATATTCTTTGATAACTATTGATTCGTGGAATATCCTTCATGATTCTCGGAATTTCTAGAACCATTCGACACCCTGTGAGAACTTCATTGAATCAGACCAAATTACTTTGGAATGCAAAACTATGATTAGCATTGTGATTCTCAGAAAAATAGTTCTTGGAACATCCTCCAACTCTGGAAATTAGTGGAGGGGTTGTCAGCTATAAAAGAGCGAAAAATGTAGGGTTGAACATCAATCTACAATTGTTCCTTAAATAAATCGGATCTCTCGAAGTGAATTGCGACTACGAATTGTGTTATTACTGAAAAACATTGACGAAGTGAAGCATTTCATTGAAACCAGATCACGTCTGAATCGTATAACGAAAAAGCTCGAAAACATACACTTAGACCAAAGTAAATCGGTGGAAGAAAAATTAACGTAAAAGCTCTAACGTTAAAAAAGATTCAGTATAATGGACCTCACGAAAATCAACAAGATTGCTCGACTGGAGGAATATCTACCGAATAAGAAGATGAGCGACTTGGAAGTATTCAAAGATTATCAAATCACTGGTTTGCGGAAAGTGAAAACCAAATTTGGAGATAGGATAACAGCTGATGTAGAAGATACCTTTTCAATATTTCTACCGGCTCGCATGGCAAGAGTCCTGAACGACGATGGTGATCTTTTCCAAAAAATGGAGCAGGCTGCTGATGAGAATCGATGACAGATGCGCTATCTAGGAGGCCAGTACAACCAAATTGAGTTCAGCTGTGTGTAAACCTTTAATTACATTATTCTCAGTATCATTAAATTCACTAGTAAATAAGCTGATTATTTGTGAATCTTGATGTAAGTTTCAAGTATCAATGTATGTACACTTATCAATATATGTTTGTAAGCTTCATCATGTGAATATTTCAATATTTTTTGTGATTCAATAAAAGAAATTATTGGAAAACTATGTGTTGATTATTTGAAGAGTAAGTTAAGCACTACCTCAAAAGATATAATAACCATACATTTATATGCAGACTAATAAACTTATTCAAAGATAATCAATTATTTATAGATATGTTGAGGTATAGGATTTTTGGTTGGGATAGAGGTATATAATAAGTTAGAATAAAATTGAAGGTGTAATTTTTATTATATATATAACTTTTATTTTTTGACGTACATATTCAATATACAGAGAGATTTTGTGGAAAGTTGTAAGCCGTGTGGGTAGGCAACCCGCATATTTACCGAAATGGCAACGCTGTCGTAGGGACAGTTGAACGTCTGCACCTACTGATGACGTAGCGACAGCTGTCACTTCGTTGGGTCAGAATCAACATACAGTGTGACATATTTGAGGTTGATCGTAATATAACGAGTAAGACAACGGGGGTCGATATTAATTCGTAAAGAAGTGGTAACGAATTAGCGAATTGATTGCAGATGTCGATTTCTGTTTATTTGCAACATTAGTTGTGTCCAAATAACCCTCGAGGTGAAATTTACGAATCAAAGATCACCTGTTTGCCTACCGATAATCTTGTAGTGGTCTCAGCGAGGAATGAATTAATTGATAGTATTGCTCTGTAAATAAACGTAATTATGCCTTTGATAGCTGAGTGGAATAAAGCGTCGCATATTTGTAAAAATGATTACATTACAATGAGTTTCTATCATGTAATAACATTTTTTATTCATTAAACGTAGTACAATAACAATAAACTAAATGCGTTGTGCCGACGACATGCCGACTTCTTAAGCAACTTTCGAGATAAGCTTCTGACCGTCTTCTGGAACTATGCGCAGTATTTCCGCAAAACTGTGCATTCAAATTATTAGGAGGTGAAAAAATTTGGGGTTTGCTGCTACGTCAGAGATGCCTCGTAGATTGCTCGTCGAATCGAATTTACATCGCTGTGTTCCTGACCGTAGTTGTCGAAGTGCTGCGACGAGTCAGTCCATCATCGAGGAACTGCTAGCTTGTAAATAATTTCGCAAGTAAACATAACTCAGAATCTGCGATCAATTCGTAACTTTATCACGACTTTATTTCGAATTATTATCGTTTGACATTTGTTGGTTACCTTTATTAGAATGATTCGAACGGTTGTTTAGACCCAAATAACGTTGCAAATAAACAGAAATCGACATCTGCAATCAATTCGCTCATTCGTTACCACTTCTTTACGAATTAATATCGATTCCCTTTGTCTTACTAGTTATATTACGAACAACCTCAAATATGTCACTCTGTCACTTGATTCTGACCAAACGACGTGAAAGCTGCCGCTATGTCATCTGTAGATGCAGACGTTCGACTGTCCCTACGACAGCGTTGCCGTTTCAGTGAAATACGCCGGTTGCCTACCCACACGGCTCCCAACTTTCCACAGAATCGCACTGTATATGAACTTATGAAACGTGATTTGGATCGATTCGACACTTCCGACTATCCTCCAGAAAATGTTTACAAGATGCCGCTGGGTAACAAAAAAGTATTGGGATTAATGAAAGACAATAATAATGGGAAGATAATGACTGAGTTTGTAGACTTGAGAGTTAAATTATATTCTTTCAAGGTTTTAGGTGAAAATAGAGAGACGAAACGAGCGAAATGAATCAAGGGATTCACGTTAAAAACTATAACTTTGAACGATTACATGGAATGTGCCTTGAAGCATCAGAATTCGGTTAAGAGTCAGAATTTAATTCAAAGCAAGAATCATCAGGTTCATACGCTGATCCAAAGGAAGTTGGCGTTGAGCTGGAACGACGACAAGAGGATCATATTTCCTGATACGACAGACACGCTTCCGTGGGGTTACAACTTATTGTAACGTATTGTCACAGTCTTAACTGTGTAGAATGAAACAAACGCACTTGTGAAACATTGTTTCTTTATTAATAAACCTTACAAGTCAGACTCGTTCATCCAACTATTGTGTGTATTATTGAAACCCAACCATTTCACAAATAACTTGTTTCCACGTCTCTTGAGCACTTTTTCCACGAGGAAAAGATGTCGGGGTTCTTCACCTTCAGAAGCTCCTGTTCGTAGAAACCACCTGCTATGGGTTGATCTCGATAGTCTTTAAGCTTGTACGTTACTGGATCGGTATTTATCACCTGGATTATCGTGAATATTTCAGTTGTCCAATTCGGCGTATACCCTTTCTCAAAAACATTTTTATATTTGCTGATTCGAACTTTGTCGCCAACTTTGAACTTTGGCGGCTTGGCAGGTCTCGCTCGAACTTTTTTGGTACACACTTTGTAATAATGTCTCTTCATTTCTAGAGTTCACGGCTTTTGGTTTGATTCGAATAGTCCGATGTTTGGAGTTGTTGTAAGCCGAAACCAAGTCAGATAAAATGTCTATCCACTTGTGATTTCCTTGCAGACTGAACCGCATCCACATTTTGTTTTTCAGTGTACGATTAAAGCGTTTGCAGATCGATGCCTGCAAGTTAGTGAATGTTGAGTATAGCTTAATATTATCCCTTCGTGTGTACACTGGGTCTTTTAAGGAACAGTCGAAATTTGAATTTGTCGTTTCTTTCCACTCTTTCGACTATTCTTGAATTTTTATTAACAACGGGTTTAAACTTTTGACTTTAACAACTTCTGGGCCATATAGTAGACACTTCAAGAAGTAACCCAGAATTTTTTCAAATTTTTTCAAAGCATGGAAAACTCCAAAAACTCGACTGTTCCCTAAAAGACCCAGTGTTCACACCGCGTAGCGAAAAATAGAGTGTACACACGAAGGGTTATATCGTTGCATAAGAGAATGGAAATTCGAGTTCCAAAATTCTCCACCTCTGTCAACGTGCAAGTTCTTGTGGCTACGTCCCTGTACAAGTACAGATTCCATAGCACTTGCCGTATCTTTACCCGTCTTACTCTTCATTGGCACGACCCAAGCGTACTTGGAGAATATATATCGATAACGGTGAGCATGTATTTGTAGCCTCTGTTTACTCCTGCGTAAGATGTCATGTCGACGAGATCCGCTTGCCAGGTTTCATCCGAACCGCGAACATCTACACGACGACGTTATAGTTCTTTCGAGCTGGCTTATGCAGCTCCATCACGAGTGCTAGCTTTTTCTCGTTCATTTTCCAACACTGTTAGTCTGGTGTCCAACTCGTAAATGATATTGGCGGTGCGGGTCGACAATTCTTGACCCGCTTCGATATCAGCACCTAGGTTCCGCAGAGCATCCGTTATGCGAGAGTCCAAGGCATGTATCATCGAAAGAATTTCGGTTCACACACCAACGATTTCTCGTTGCATGAGATTCAAAGTAACAGCATCATTTTGCTGTACAGAATTGGCAACGTTGCACAGTCTCTTATTGTCTATATCGTAATGTCCGTCAACGGTGAATTTAAATCCAACACCGGGAGGACCACGGCTGCCTGCGGCTGCGCTCTTCTCCAATTGCCGTCCAAACACATCGACGCTCATCTTGAAAATGACGGTGAAAACAATGGGTGTTGATTAATAAATGATACCAGCTTCACGTAATTCTTCGATTATTGATACGATTTCATTGGAGTGGCTCCTCGAGTTCCCAGCTGCTTGGGAAGCTAGAAGCAAACGCAGCCGGTCTACCAGCTCATTGGGATCATCCCAGTGAGCATAGTCCGTTCCTCTACCTTCTCGAGCAATCATAAACTCCGGTAACAAACCTTGACCCGTCCGCGGGAGCGGAATGTAGAACGTTTGCGCAATGAATTTTGTAAACTTGGGGTTGTTCACGTCCTGAACAGGTTGATCACTTTTATACCATTTTCGATGTGTATCTGTTGCAAATACGATTTGTTTATAATTTCGGATATCGTCCGAACTCACATAGGTCTCATCGGGTATCTTTTTGAATAATAATTCGAACAAGCCTTTGGTCTTCGTAAAGCGCATATCACCTACACGAAAGAAGTCATTTGCAAAGCTTATCGGTGAGTCACCTATCATTAGCTTCTCGTGAGCGAGTTTACAGACGCCGAAAACATTATCTAGAGCACTTTTCCTATTCTTATCTTGTAACATTACAAGATACTCGTCAGTAATCTGTTACAGACTGACGTGCGGTTATCGTTAAAAGAAGAAAAGGGAACAAGAGCCTAAGATCCTGGTCCAATTTAATCAATTTCCGAAGATTCACCGTTCAGGTTAAACGCTGCCTCCTTTCAATCCACATGGACGGGTTTGCGGGAGGTTAAAAGGTAACAGTTAATTATAAGGGTGAGATAAGAGTATATGGTTCTTACCTTTATTCCAGATCGATGACTTCGACGATTTTGGGCGTAGCGGGTTGATAGGGGTTGTCAAGATGGCTGGTCTCGAAGAATCGTCTGGTCAAGGTTGTTTCTAAGGTATCGACTACACACCTTGTTCCTTGGTAGTCGATCGTGTGCTGCACTAAGGTCCTTGAAGTTTCCTCTAGAAACCCGAAAAATGGTTCTCCCTGCTGGTACGTCGGGTATGGTGGAAGGTCCTCCTCGTATGATAGTCCAGTCAATAGAGATTTTTTCGTGACAAAACTCCCACTGGCAATTTGACTGCGCCACATTTTTAAAGCCGGTTCACAGATGAAAACTAACATGTTTCCAACTCCTAATTTTAAGTGTTTTTTTTTTAAACAATGTTTAAAAACGAAAAAACACGTTTTTTAGTAGTTTTTCGCTTCTGGGATGGAAACCGGTAGAGCAATCTTGGTACTCTAATGAGAACAATTGTAGAGAATTGAACAACCTTCAAAACGAGCCCTGGATCGACTCGATCAGAGCATTTTTGACCGAGAAAAATCGAAAACACCCCTAAAAAGAGGTGTTTTTTCAAAAATTCATAACTCCGCCATTTTACAAGTGGTAGAATAGGCCTTTCGCGTGGTAGTAGTGAATAACATGTAGATAACGTGTGCACAAAATGGGCACTGTCCGATGAGTAGTTTTTGCACAATTGCAAATTGAATTTTTTTGTTTATCATTTTCGATAAGCCACCCTTGCTCGAGAAGTGGTCGGATCGTAATTTTTTAAAGCGATTTTCAAACTAGACTATATTCTCTACAAATCGTTCATTTATGCCGAGTCGTTATTTTGCGTTGAAATAGGTGAAAAATGCATCCAAACATGGGCATGCACGCCCGATCGCGAGAAAGTAGGCGAGTGGTGGGGGCACTCGACTGCGGCGGGGAAGCGTATATATATAGTAATAGAGGCGCACGGCGAATATTGTCGATCATTTAATTCATTTATCTCGGCAACTACTGGACCGATTTCGATGTTTTTTTTTTTCATTTTTAATAGCTCAACATGCGCTAACTGGATATGTCGTCAGATTTCATATAAAATCAATACTGAAGGTGCCATTGAAAAGTTTTTTCGGATAATGCAAATTGTATGTGAATATTCATACGATTTTTAATAATAGAATAAAAAGCACAGTATTATTCCATCATTATTTGTAATTTTATTAACATTTTAAAATAATAAAGCAGTGATAATACAGTATGTAGGTTACAATTAAATTCAAACAAGTTTCCTTTTTTTGTGTGGTCTTGCTTCTGAACTAAAACTATCGTTTGTTTCGCGAGGAATCATTGGGACACATCTTAATACGTCCAAATCGTCTTCCTCGTGCGTATCATCATCATCATCATCTAATTCGGGTCTGTTTATGACCTCTTCTAAATTAAAACACGTGCCCTCTTGGCAGTGTAGACATAGATTTGTACATCGCAACCCGTGCTTTTTGCAGCCACAACCTTTTTTGCCGTCCTTACAACCTTTTTTGCTGCAGAACATGAAATCTGTTCAAGCAACTTTTTGGGCATCGGTGGATCTGTACTTCCTACAGGTGTTAAGTAATTGTTGCAGATTAACTTAGAAGAGGTCATAAACAGACCCGAATTAGATGCTTTTTATTCTATTATTAAAAATCGTATGAATATTCACATACAATTCGCATTATCAGAAAAAACTTTTCAATGGCACCTTCAGTATTGATTTTATATGAAATCTGACGACATATCCAGTTAGCGCATGTTGAGCTATTAAAAATGAAAAAAAAAAACATCGAAATCGGTCCAGTAGTTGCCGAGATAAATGAATTAAATGATCGACAATATTCGCCGTGCGCCTCTATTACTATATATATACGCTTCCCCGCCGCAGTCGAGTGCCCCCACCACTCGCCTACTTTCTCGCGATCGGGCGTGCATGCCCATGTTTGGATGCATTTTTCACCTATTTCAACGCAAAATAACGACTCGGCATAAATGAACGATTTGTAGAGAATATAGTCTAGTTTGAAAATCGCTTTAAAAAATTACGATCCGACCACTTCTCGAGCAAGGGTGGCTTATCGAAAATGATAAACAAAAAAATTCAATTTGCAATTGTGCAAAAACTACTCATCGGACAGTGCCCATTTTGTGCACACGTTATCTACATGTTATTCACTACTACCACGCGAAAGGCCTATTCTACCACTTGTAAAATGGCGGAGTTATGAATTTTTGAAAAAACACCTCTTTTTAGGGGTGTTTTCGATTTTTCTCGGTCAAAAATGCTCTGATCGAGTCGATCCAGGGCTCGTTTTGAAGGTTGTTCAATTCTCTACAACTGTTCTCATTAGAATACCAAGATTGCTCTACCGGTTTCCATCCCAGAAGCGAAAAACTACTAAAAAACATGTTTTTTCGTTTTTAAACATTGTTTAAAAAAAAAAACACTTAAAATTAGGAGTTGGAAACATGTTAGTTTTCATCTGTGAACCGGCTTTAAAAATGTGGCGCAGTCAAATTGCCAGTGGGAGTTTTGTCACGAAACAGCCTTTTTTTCCGTCTATTGACTGGACTATGAAGGTAATTGCGTAACTTCGGTAGACTCCGAAGTGGTTTGAATATTGTCTTTTGGTAATATTATCGTATCGCGGCTTTCTTCATCAGTAGGGTTTGAATAGATTTCGATAAGGTATTCTTTCAGCCAGTCGGGCGTTATTTTATTTAATGTTTCATTGAATCGTTGTTTTCGAGCTATTGCTTCAGCTATACGTGCCCGTACTCGTTTTCCTCCGCGACGTTTATTCTTTGTTTTTTTTATTACAGGTTCGTTCATCTACAGGAAAGAGGAAAAGGATTTTATTAACGTTGGCTATGGACTAGTGCCTGCCCCGACGTTAGTGTATACAGTGCGATTCTGTGGAAAGTTGGGAGCCGTGTGGGTAGGCAACCGGCGTATTTCACTGAACCGGCAACGCTGTCGTAGGGACAGTCGGACGTATGTATCTACAGATGACATAGCGGCAGCTTTCACGTCGTTTGGTCAGAATCAAGTGATAGAATTACATATTTGAGGTTGATCGTAATATAACTAGTAAGACAAAGGGAATCGATATTCATTCGTGAAGAAGTGGTAACGAATCAGCGAATTGATTGCAGATGTCGATTTCTGTTTATTTGCAACGTTATTTGGGTCTAAACAACCGTCGGGGTGAAATTTACGAATCATTGTAATAAAGTTAACTAACAAATGTCAAACGGTAATAATTCGTAATAAAGTCGTGATAAAGTTACGAATTGATCGCAGATTCTGAGTTATGTTTATTTGCGAAATTATTTACAAGCTAGCAGTTCCTCGATGATGGACTGACTCGTCGCATCACTTCGACAACTACGGTCAGGAACACAGCGATGTAAATTCGATACAACGAGCAATCTACGAGGCATCTCTGACGTAGCCGCAAACCCCAAATTTTTTCACCTCCTAAGAAGTTTGCTAGCTGGTAAATAATTTCGCAAATAAACATAACTCAGAATCTGCGATCAATTCGTAACTTTATCACGATTTTATTACGAAATATTATCGTTTGACATTTGTTGGTTACCTTTATTAGAATGATTCGTAAATTTCACCCCGACGGTTGTTTAGGCCCAAATAACGTTGCAAATAAACAGAAATCGACATCTGCAATCACTTCGCTAATTCGTTACCACTTCTTCACGAATGAATATCGATTTCCTTTGTCTGACTAGTTATATTACGATCAACCTCAAATATGCCATTCTGTCACTTGATTCTGAACAAACAACGTGAAAGCTGCCGCTACGTCATCTGTAGATGCAGACGTTCGACTGTCCCTACGACAGCGTTGCCGTTTCGGTGAAATACGCCGGTTACCTACCCACACGGCTCCCAACTTTCCACAGAATCGCTCTGTATAGAAAGAGAGTTCAACGCTGGCGTAGAAAATAGTTCTCCGCCTCTGTTGTTGAACGTGTTAGATGCTGGAGTAAGCTAAGGTCACTAAACCTTGGCATGTACCACAGTATCTGAAGCGTGTGTAAGAGAATGATTTAAAGCTGGCTTAAGTATTTAATATACCTAGCCCCGGCTTCGTTGGTGTAGGATTTGGATTTGTGAGGTTGAGAAAAGGTGAGTATTTACCTTGATTTGAATTGGTTGAATTTATTCACTTGTTTATTAAGAGTTTGAATATAAATTGTGTTATATTAAGTAATTCTTAAAAGCGCCAAACCACACGAGACTTTCGCGGCTTACTGATCTCGATGTTATTTCATATGAATAAAATAATTCTCAATGCGTTAAAATCACGTGAGCTTAATCGTCTTACTTCTTCGATGTTACTTCAAAATAATGAGCGTGCGACCGCGGGCACGAGTTAGAGTTTATTCACTGAAGTTAAAATTCGGCTGTTACGCGGAGTAATTATCCGAACTTGCTTCTATGAGTTCTCGTCGTAGACTGACGTGAGTAATCTAGCGGTAGGTTGCGGTATTAGTGGCGGTAGTCTTGTGTGGTAAGTGGGGGCCTTATATATGCCTTAAGATCTAGGTAGTGGGGGTTGTTTACATCCCTTGCATTCCTGGACTCTGGCCGCGTGCGTATGACTCATGCGCAGCTGCTGTTATTGTAATGGTTGACCGGACGTGATTCCTGGTATTGTTTGCGAGTGAGTTGATACTGTTGTTTATGCCGTGTTATTGTAACGGTTGGCCGGACGTTGTTCCTGGTATTGTTTGTGAGTGAGTCGCTGCACGTGGTATTGAGTCATATGCCTGTTGCCAAGGGTCTTTATCCTATATTATTCATCTATGGAATTTCCTGATGTGTTATATGGTATCTTATATAGAGAATGAATTCTTTTGATATATTCGAGGGTGATTCGTTCTCTATATTCCTTATTCTATTTCTCATAGTTAGTTATAATATTTTAAAGGTATATGCATGTGTATGGTTAATGCATGAATATAATTTGGGTATAAAGTTAACATGAATATATTATATGGAGTTATAGTACATGAATATGTATTGTAACGAAATTAGCTTTGAGGGCTAATGTTTTGAAGACTTGGAAGACTTGAGGGCTTGAGCGTATGAGCGCGTGGATTCTGAGTTAAAGGAATTAGGTTCAAGTCGAAGGCGAAATATATTTAAGGGGGTAAAATGGATTTATTGGAAAATGCGTGTGTTCGCTTTAATGTCTTGAACAAGACTTGTTATAAACAAGAGTTTCATAGAAACATCATTTAGTTGTTTTGTCAAAAGATACTTGGTAATTATTATCGTGATGTTTTGTACATGGGAGTTCGGGTGGCAATGCATTTAAAGGAATATAAAGCTAATACAAGGGGTGGACCCTTTGTAACAGTATTATAACAAGTATATGAATATAGTATATGAAGTTAACATGATAATATTATATGGAGTTATATTGAATATAGTTTTATATGATTTTACGTGGTTCATACCAGAGGATAGTAGTACTGTGTACCGTGGTTGGTATATTTTCGGTTGTAGATGTGGTACCGGTTTAGAGGCTGAGTTATCCTCTGATGTGGACCACTGATGGTAAAATAGATCTCTTATATCTTAGTTGGGTATTACAGGTTTAATATCATTCAAGAGTAAAGAAAGATTTGGTCTGTTATTGTCTGTCGTTGGTAAGTACGTGTTCCATATGGTAAGTTGGCGAGAACGTCACACCTCCCCCCTTAGCATCAAATGCTACGGCATTGCCGTGCATTTGACGTAGGCGTTGTGTGAGTTCTTGAATTGATTCTGTCTCTGTCTGTTCTGTAGGTGTATTTGTCGGTTGTTGTGGCTGTGCTTCCTCATTTCTGGATTCCGGATCTTCTGTGCTTGGTGTTCTTCTTCCCAGGTGGGTAATCAAATGCGTAACAGATCCCCATAGGGCTCCTATCAGGTGTATACTCGAGCCGTACATATCATGGATTGTATAACCGTGTATTATTGTATCTATTACGAATTTAAATATTCTGATTGTAATAAAGATTCCTAAAAATCCAGCAGACATAGTTCCGAATGACAAATCCTGACCAAATTCTTTGTCCAGTGGATTCTGCTATTTTATCGAGGGTTGCGTCGTCCATTAAGTTGTATATAGAGATTCCTTCTTTCGTAACTGCATGTCCTGTCGCGCCTCTTGCTATGGTGTTGAGAACTGCTGGTCTTTCGGCGGGAAATAGTAGGTGATCTCGTAGGTTGTCTAGATCTTGTTGCCTGTATATGCCACCTGTTCCTAACGGTCCTGCACTAATATACTTCCAGGTCATTTTGGTTTTCGGGCTCAGTGATTTTGGTGGTATGACATCTATAGGTGTTGGAGTGAATTTGTACCATGTGTCTTCTATCTTATACATTGTTGCCAGTATTGGATTGCATTCCTTTTGAGTTCCGATTTTTACTATTATTTTTGATTTTGGTGTTAAGAATAGTGATGTGTTCCTGATTTCGATGGGAAGTTCTGAATAGCAGTGTTCCGTTTGCCTTAAGTTGCATTCTATGGGTATGCATTTTATTATATGCACGACTTCTCCTGCTATCGTTGCCATATATCCCGGGCTTTCCATGAGGTTATAGGCGAATTCGTCGGGTGATAATGTAGCTATTGTAAGTGCGTTGTCGACGTGACAACGTCTGGCGCCCAACTATAGTTTTTCGTATTTTTCCATTCTATTTAATTGACGCCGAAGTGCACGGCTGCCGGGTAACCCTTGCCCTGAAAATTGAGTAGCCGGTCGCAGCGGGTAGTGAAATGAGACTCATTGATAATAAACTTTCGAGTATGAGAATCAGAATGAACTTACAAATGATGAACCCATTTCTTTTACTACGTGTCATCGTTATAATTTCATACCTAATAAGGTTATTACTGGTTCGTTGCAGTGAATCTAAAAACAGTTTAAATTACTGCACAGGTTAACCTTATCAGCGTTCCCGGCATTCTATTTATTGTTTAGGAAAAGCTCCGGGCATTAGGCTTTCCGTAATATGCTAAACTATATAAAATATTTCACATTCATCGAGTCTTAAATGCGAAACAATATGCGGGAAAAATTAATTTAATTTTGATTAATTATTAAAATTATTTGTGCTCTCGCGAACTTAGAGGTTATGCGAATGCGGAATGACAGCGGCGGGAGGCTTCGTCGTGGTTTTCCAAGCTCTCCTGTCGACTGCTTCATCGATCATAGGCACATAAAAAAGACCAGAAAGGAGACTCGTTCCCGGAAAAAAAAGTTAGCCACTGGGCATCCATACATGAACATTACTGTACAGGGTCGTCAGTTGATTGCGTATATGTCGTTCGACGTAAATGAATTTTGAATTTATGTACGTGAATATGTCTATGTTTTCTACCTTTACAGTCGTTTTTTGGATAAATGTATTGCCTTTAGTAGTTTCAAATATAAAAAGTTTCGGGTGTTCTGTCCTTAGTATGGTGTAACCACAAGTTCGTCTTTCTGTAGTTTTAATTAAAGCGAATGTAACGTCGTCTGATGCTAGCGAGTAAATGGTCATAGGGTTGTCCGTTGGTTTGTCTGGTTTTTCTGTGATTTTTGAAACAGTGCCTTCGTATAAGACGTCGTATTCATTGAATCTGCAATTATCTTCAGGGGTGTCTGCCCAGAATGAGTAGCCTCCGTCTTCATCGAAGCATGTCAGTTTATTTAGCTCACAGGTGACTCCGTTCTGTAACGTGATTTTGTTCTCGTTGAGTCTTACCGTGGCCATCTGTACACTCAGTGTGATTTTTATAGTTGCTTGTACTACTACTTTGGTCCATTGTCCGTATCCGTCGTCAAAGAATTCGCCTTCGCAGCTTCCGTCTTTTCCTGTGCTTCCTGCTAAAGTCGCTGTCGTCCTTGTCGTTACGTTTCGTTTGATATTGGTCAAGTATTTATTATGACCTATGTTTAGTTCACCTCTTTCTTGCATGTGCCGACATTCTGCTTCACTTACTTCCCGTATATATGATTGTCTTCCTCCTTCGGTTATTGATATGTGGGAGTGCATTCCACAATGATATACGGTTCGGTCAATATCAACGCGGCATTGTATTACCTTGGTTTTCCTGAATTTAGATAGTTAAAGCAGCTGTACGTATATTTCTTCTATTTCGGGTTTATTCTCAGGTAAGTCGCAGTCTGTTGCGTCGAGTAAGCTGAGTGTTGTTATGTTTAGTCCGCCTCCGCCGCAGTCATATCCGATGAGTGCGTGTACCGTGCTAAGCGTCAGTAGTAGTAGTGATATTACGTATTTCATAGTTAGTCTCGTATTTGGTCCTTGTCTGGAACAGAGGGTTCCATTCCTTCTTTACTCTTGTATATATATTTTATTCTTACGTTTATTTCCTTATATGAATTTGAAATCAGTGTCTTGGAACTGCTCTGATAATATAGTGTCGTCTGTAATTTTGGATGATAGCATTTACGATATCGTTATGAGATTCGTATATAATGATTATTTCGAGTGGGTGCTTTACTAAGTCTTTTAACGTTCCTTCTTTGTAATCTTCGTGAGTAGTATATGATGTAAACCTGTATGTGTTGGTTTCTAATAACCCGTTGTTGGCTAGCTGTTCCATAATACCGATTTCATATTCTTTGATAGCTCTACTAAATCTTAATATTATCTTAGAAGCTACTTGTTCAGCTTCCATTGTGCGGGGGTTGTTGTCTGTTTTTTTCTTTTCATAGAGGATGATGTACTCCTGCGGTAGTTCGGTTATCTTCATTTTTGGACCTTTATTCCATAAAGTTTCATTTAAGTCTGGCTACTTTTAATTTGTTTTTATGGACTATTCTATCCCTATTGTTGTATCTTATTTTTATGTTTTGGTTGTCGAGTACTTCGAGCACCCTATGTGGCCCGGTGTACTGGTCAGCTAATTTTCCCTTTTGTGGTTTCTTCAAGAGGAACACTTCGTCTCCCTCACCAAGGTGTAGGGGGTTTAATTTTTTATCGTAGTAGTATTTCGACCTAATTTTTGCTCCATTGAGATTTTCTCTTGCTAAGTTTTGGATTTCTCTTATTCTTTGGATTTCTCTTATTCTAGTATACAGGGTGACCCAGAACTCGCGCACCACCCGGCACAGGCAGATTCCTTGTCGAATTCTAAGACGAAGACCGTTTGCGAAAAATTCCGGAGACCAACGGTGTCCGAGTTATCGAATATCTTGTTTAGCCATTCAGAGAGCCCAACACTGACCGAGATAGTGCCGGCTCAAAAGTACAATTTATTGTTACGTAACGGATAACGGGTGGACTTTGTCACTTGGACACTTCCACTTTTCAGTTTTTGACAGCCAGGTCGTTTTATTTCTCTCATTAGAGAACTAGTTAAGTTAGCACCTTGAACTGTTAAAATTTGTTTCGGAGCCCCAAATTTACATATTAAGTGAATTATTAGGGCGTCTGCTATAGTGATTGAGTTTGTCTCCATTAATGGTATTGCTAGTGAGTATTTCGAAAGTTGGTCTTGTATGGTGAGTATGTATTCGTTACCTGAAGGTGATATAGGGAGTGGACCTACTATGTCCATGGAAATTTTGTCAAAAGCTGTGGTTGGAGTATCGGTTAGTCATGGGTTGCTTTGTCTTTATCCTAGTTAGTTTCTTAGTTTGACAGTTAATGCAAGTGGATATAAGATCCTGAATTTGCTTTTTCATTCCGTCCCAAAAGTAGTTCTGTCTGATTCGAGTGTATGTTGTCGTCATTCCTTTATGACCTCCTAAGGCGGAGTTGTTGTATTCCTGTATAATACCTTCGCGTTCTTCCTCGCGGGGTATTCTCACTAGATTGCTGCAGATTTGGATTTGGGTTCCGTATTCTTTGTTAATGTTTTTTAAGTGAGTTTCTATTTGTTTCCAGGAAATAGAGTCTATTTGCAATGTTTTTGATGTACTGAAGGATTTTAAATTGAGTTCATTGAGAACGTCTACAAGTGAATTTATTGAGTCTTTAAATATGTCTTGATCGATTTGAATTTTTTGGTTTTCTTTTATAGGTAATCCTATAAAGATTCTTGATTTGTTTTTTATTACTAGTTCTTTGAGTTCTTTGAGTGTTGAAAGAATTTTTGCTTCTAAAAGTTCCCGTGAACCATTATCGTATGGTTCTCCTTTACACGTTACAAAGAAAACTATGGCTCCTGTCTGCATAGAGAGCCTGTCACGAGTTTGTGTTATTTTTACCAAATCCTGTCTAATTTCGTAGTTTCTGGTACTGGGTTCAATTATTTCTTCGTCGTCTGTGTCGTCGTCTGTTTCGCTTTCCGTCTCGTATCGTTCGTCTGGTGACTCGTTTGGTTCGGAGTCAGAGGAGTAGTTGCTGAAAGTATCTTGTGATATTAAATTATCATCAGGTTGAGTTTCGTTCCCGTCTTGTTCGTTCTGTTCCCTTGAAGCGTCTACGTTTGGTGAACTTGGAGGTAAGTTACAAATTAATATCTGAAAAGGGTTATTGAATATTTGGGTAAGCGCGTGTTTTACGTGTGGCCAGAAAAGTTTGTCGAGTCCACATCCGATACGTGGCATAGCGATTTTAGTGATTCCTAGTTTCATACATAAATTTCGTAAGTTAATGAGGCTAGTTCTGAGATCTTCGAAATCTGGTTTTTCGTTGCTATATTTTTTTGTTATTAAGTAAAATATGTATCGCTCGTTAAGTTGAATATATGCTACTTTTCCTATAGTTTTATGTTGATCCCTTAGTTTTTGGATTTTGCTAAAGCGTTGTTTAAATTCGATTGCGATTCCTGCTCCCATTTTTAGATCTTCAGCTACACAGTGGGCTAGAGAGTATGTTTGATCCACCGTGAAGAGATCTTGGGTGATTTCAGTTACTGTATTCTGAGGGAATAAATCATCGTCTGAGGAGTAGTCAGGTTGCGTTAGGTTAGTGACGTGTACTTTATGTGGTGTGTCGCAGGGTATCGTACTGTCGGGGTTTAGTTCCGTATTTTCGTTATTTATTATCCCTACAGGATTTCGTGAAAGAGCGCCTGCGTTAGCATTTATTTTCCCTGGTTTGTATATCATCTGATACTCGTACTCGGCGAGTTTGAGTCGCCATCTTACTAAGCGGGATGTGGGATCCTTTACCGAGTTTAGCCATATTAGGGGCCTATGGTCGGTTATTAAAGTGAATTTAGTACCGTATATGTATGATCTGAAGTGTGAAACGCAGTATACTATTGCTAAGAGTTCTTTTTCTATAGTCGAGTAGTTTAATTCAGCGTTTTGTAATAGTCTGGATGTATACGCTATGGGTAGATCTTTGTTAATTTCTCCCTGGCTTAGTACGCCGTCTACGCGTATCCCGATGCGTCGGTCGTTATTATGAATGGCTTGGTGAAATCCGGGTACTGGAGGATAGGTTTATCGCATAATTTATCCCTGAGCGTTTCGAATGCTTCTTGTTGTTGGTTTGTCCAAAAGTTTTAGTTTTTTTCAAAAGTTCCGTCATGGGTTTCGCGATTTGTGAAAAATTTGGAATGAACCTACGGTAGTAACCTGCTAGTCCGAGAAATTGTTTTATGTTTTTGGCGTTCTTAGGTACGGGGAAATGTTTCACCGATTTGATTTTTTGTGGATCGGGTTTTACTCCGTCCCCGCCTATAATGTGACCTAAGTACATTACTTCCCGTCTGAGGAACTCACATTTGTCTGGTTGTAGTTTTAGATTAGCTTGCCGAAGTCTTTCCATTAATTGGTTGAATTTTTTTTCGTGCTCTTGAAGAGAGCTCGCGTATAAAACGATGTCGTCTAAGTAAACGAACAGTTCGGTTCCTTGTAGTCCTGTTAATACGTTGTCCATTAGTCGTTGGAACGTTGCTGGTGCATTTTTTAAACCGAATGGCATGCGAGTGAATATTATTCATAATGTCCGTATGGAGTAGAGAACGCGGTTTTTGGTCCGTCTTCGTCTTTCATGGGTATTTGGTGGAAGCCTGAAGCTAAGTCGAATACGGAGAAGTATTTCGCACTTCCTAGCTGATCGAGTATTTTGTTAATATTCGGTAAAGGGTATGCGTCTCCTATTGTTTTTTCATTGAGGGACCTGTAGTCTATAACCATTCTCCAACGTTTATTTCCTTGCGAATCTGGTTTTTTAGGTACCATCCATATCGGAGAATTGTACGGTGATAGTGAGGGTTTTATTAAATTGTTTTCTCTTTGTTCTGTGACCTGTCTATTTATTTCTTCCTTGTGAATTGGTGGAAATCTGTATTGTCTAGTATTTATCGGGGAGTCGTGTGACGTTCTCACCAACTTACCATATGGAACACGTACTTACCAACGACAGACACTAACAGACCAAATCCTTCTTCACTCTTGAATGATATTAAACCTATAATACCCAACTAAGATATAAGAGATCTATTTTACCATCAGTGGTCCACATCAGAGGATAACTCAGCCTCTAAACCGGTACCACGTCTACAACCGAAAATATACCAACCACGGTACACAGTACTACTATCCTCTGGTATGAACTGTGACATCCTCACAAATTTACCAAGAGATGCACCCAACGACTAGTAACAGACGTTAGGAACCCTTCTTTACCCTTCATTAATATATTGAGTAATTCATAACCAACCATAGATATATAATATATTCATCTTACTCAAGATACAACTAGCTTACCATAGGTATATCTGAAACCTACCTTACCACTCGTATATAACTAACCATAGGTTTATAAGACTATATTAACTAACGTCAATAACTGGTTCTTGATTACCGACCGTAGTATGAGCAAGGGATAAACTCACGACGTACGGTAAAACCCAACGGTCGACACTTTACCACTCACGAATAACATATATCCAATAAGGATTAACACTCAACTAACAATAATAAGATATAACCCGTTGCTCAAACTACGAAGTTTCACCACCAGAAGAATTATACCATATATACTATACTACACCAAAGATACTATATTATATTACAGACATTATACCATGCACACTATACCATGCATACTATGTTATACCATATACTATACTACGCCAAATACACTATATTATACTACATATATTATACCATGCATGCTAAGCTATATGAACAAAATCATATATACTTTATTATATTATATATATATTATACTTATAAAAGAACTACATACCTTTATACGCTCATACCATATAAAATATAGGACATAAGACATAGGATATAGAATAAATATATTAAGAATATACTTTAACATATAATACCTGGGAGTAAGAAACAGCACAAGGCAGACTCATTGCTCAAGCATCCGAATTATAAACTAATTACTTCTTGAAATCAAAACCCATCCGGTTAAATATTAATTTCAACTGTTTATTCATAACCTCACGTTTCAAAACTGTATACGCGAAGGATTGATTTCTAAACTGTTTATTCAAAGATCACTTAACTAAAACAGTACTAAAGAAATACGCCCGGCCGAACAACGGTCAAAACACCACGTGCATGCCGGCGACTGACCGCCGCTCTGGGTAAAACCCCACTCTGGGTAAAACCCCACTCCGGGCAAAACCCCTACTACCCAGGTAAGGTATAAGTCCCTTTATAAACCCCGGGACCCTTCCGCCATTTGCTTCTACATTCAGTCTAGCTTCAGCTCTCGCTAAGTTAACATCGTGTCTTTAGCTCGCAAATATTCAACTCAGTAAAAACGCGTGTTAAATAAAACGAATTAACTATTAGTAAAAATTCGTACTGTGTCTAAAAACGAACATTTTACTCAAAGAAATTGAAATTCGAATAATAATCGAACATTCAGTTAAACTCAAGAGAGCATAAAGCTAATTTAACATCATAAGCCCCTTGGCATATTATTCGGCAACGCGAAGTGGTCCCGCGGCTTATACTTAACATAAAAATTAGATTTACGGACATTTCATTAAATAAATAAAATATATAAAAGTGAAAACCCGTTATTCTCCTTTCAACGCCAAGGTAAGAACAAATAGTGACCACATTTCCATTTATTAAATATCCCAAACGAATACACAATTACACAATTACACGCTCTGACGAGCATATATCGGGGCGAGATATTAACGTATCCAGCCAATATAATAACCACGTTTCGGATACCGTAATATAGCTCGGAGAAATCCAGGCTAGTTTCGGCATCTACACATTTTCTACTTCTATTCTTTTGCCCACCTACACGGGAACATCGAGGCGAGCGTCACTTATGGCCCCAGCCAATGTTTCTAATCAATTCCTTTCCTTCCTTAGATGAATGGAACTGAAGTCACTAAAAAGAAACACAAATTCAAACGCCGATCTGGGAAACGAGCAAACGCTCGTCTAGCAAAGGCTAAAGCTCGTGAAGAAAGATTGCGCAAAGCAATACAAAATCTTAATAAAGACAGCCGCGCACCGGAGTGGTTGGCCGCGGAATTACCTTCCCTTTATTTAAACCCAGACGACGATACTAGTACTGACACGGTGATCATTTCTAATTCAAATATAATACGGAATCCAAGTCCTAACTCACTAAACTCGGATTTTGCTACAAGTTCTATAATTCAAACTAATTCGAATATAATACGGAATCCAAGTCCTAACTCACTAAACTCGGATTTTGCTATAAGTTCTATAATTCAAACTAATTCAAATATAATACGGAATCCAAGTCCTAACTCACTAAACTCGGATTTTGCTACAAGTTCAGATAACAAAACTAATACGAAACCTAAAGATTGTGAAATATATACTCACAAACAACCCGTGGACCCTCAACCCACGGAAGAAGAGCAACAGGTCTGGGTGCCGCACGTCATAGGATACCAAGGTACTCACACCATCATAGACATCCTAGAAGACCTCATATACAGGGAAATTCCACAACCAGCCGGCCCTGGCAGCCCCCTTCAACCCTCAACGCCCTAACTGTGGAAAAACCCAAGACAGCATAAACAAGGTAAGAACTCATATACTCACATAGTCCGTTTAAGTAAACTTTTCCTGTTAAACCTCCTGAGAGCCCGTTCATTGTGAACAGTAACGGAGGTCTACGTTAACCTGAGTCATTGGTGATCCTATCGGTCGAGTCTTCTTAAATGATACTTCCTCCTTTCGGATTATTCCTCTGGCCAGTCTGTAACAGAACCACGTAAAATTATATAAAACTATAGTCAATATAACTCCATATAATATATTCATGTTAACTTTATACCCAAATTATATTCATGCATTAACCATACACATGCAAATACCTTTAAAATATTATAACTAACTAACTATGAGAAATAAAATAAGGAATATAGAGAACGAATCACCCTCGAATATATCAAAAGAATTCATTCTCTATATAAGATACCATATAACACTTAAGGAAATTCGATAGATGAATAATATAGGATAAGGACCCTTGGCAACAGGCATATGACTCACCACGTGCAACAACTCACTCGAAAACAATACTAGGAATCACGTCCGGTCGACCGTTGCAATAACAAGATTCTAAAACTCAATACGATATTTACTCTATCATAAACAAACGTCCGGCCAACCGTTACAATAACACGGCCATAAACAACAGTATCAACTCACTCGCAAACAATACCAGGAATCACGTCCGGTCAATTTCTGTTTATTTGCAACGTTATTTGGGTCTGAACAACCGTCGGGGTGATTCGTAAATTTCACCCCGACGGTTGTTCAGACCCAAATAACGTTGCAAATAAACAGAAATCGACATCTGCAATCAATTCGCTAATTCGTTACCACTTCTTCACGAATGAATATCGATTCCCGCTGCCTTACTAGTTATATTACGATCAACCTCAAATATGTCATTCTGTCACTTGATTCTGACCAAGCGACGTGAAAGCTGCCGCTATGTCATCTGTAGATGCAGACGTTCGACTGTCCCTACGACAAAGTTGCCGTTTCGGTGAATATGCCGGTTGCCTACCCACACGGCTCCCAACTTTCCACAGAATCGCACTGTATATGATACATCGCTGCGTTTGCTGGGTATAGGTCTATACGGATTATTTGAATGAGAGAAATAAAAATCGTCAATGAGTCATTTGTAGAATAATACAACGCGGTTATACAGTGCGATTCTGTGGAAAGTTGTAAGCCGTGTGGGTAGGCAACCCGCATATTTACCGAAACGGCAACGCTGTCGTAGAGACAGTCGAACGTCTGCACCTACTGATGACGTCACGACAGCTGTCACTTCGTTGAGTCAGAATCAACATACAGAGTGACATATTTGAGGTTAATCGTAATATAAATTCGATCGATATTAATTCGTAAAGAAGTGGTAACGAATCAGCGAATTGATTGCAGATGTCGATTTCTGTTTATTTGCAACGTTAATTGGGTCCAAACAACCCTCGGGGTGAAATTTACGAATCATTCTAATAAAGGTAACCAACAAATGTCAAACGATAATAATTCGTAATAAATTCGTTATGTTTATTTGCGAAATTATTTACAAGCTAGGAGTTCCTCAATGATGGACTGACTCGTCACATCACTTCGACAACTACGGTCAGGAATAGAGCGATGTAAATTTGATTCAACGAGCAATCTACGAGGCATCTCTGACGTAGCAGCCAACCCCAAATTTTTTCACCTCCTAATAATTTGAATGCACAGTTTTACGGAAATACTGCGCATAGTTCCAGAAGACGGTCAGAAGCTTATCTCGAAAGTTGCTCAAGAAGTCGGCATGTCGTCGGCACAACGCATTTAGTTTATTGTTATTGTACTACGTTTAATGAATAAAAATGTTATTACATGATAGAAACTCATTGTAATGTAATCATTTTTACAAATATGCGACGCTTTATTCCACTCAGCTATCGAAATCACAATTACGTTGATTTACAGAACATAATACTTTCAATATTAATTCATTCCTCGCTGAGACTTCTACACGATTCGATAGGCAAACAGGTGATCTACGTAGGTCTGTTTCGAAGCGAGGTTGACAGCATCGGCTGTAGGATTTCTGCAAGACTGTGCTTTCAAACTTCTTAGGCGGTGAAGAAATTTGGAGTTTTGTCTGCTACGTCAGAGCTGTCTTGTAGATTGCTCGTTGAATCGAATCTACATCACTGTGTTCCTGACCGTAGTTGTCGAAGTGATGCGATGAGTCAGTCCGTCATCGAGGAACTGCTAGCTTGTAAATAATTTCGCAAATAAAAATAACTCAGAATCTGCGATCAATTCGTAACTTTATCACGACTTTATTACGAATTATTATCGTTTGACATTTGTTGGTTACCTTTATTAGAATGATTCGTAAATTTCACCTCGAGGGTTGTTTGGACCCAATAAATGTTGCAAATAAACAGAAATCGACATCTGCAATCAATTTGCTAATTCGTTACCACTTCTTTACGAATTAATATCGATTCCCGTTGTTTTACTAGTTATATTACGATCAACCTCAAATATGTCACACTGTAGTTGATTCTGACCCAACGAAGTGACAGCTGTCGCTACGTCATCAGTAGGTGCAGACGTTCAACTGTCCCTACGACAGCGTTGCCGTTTCGGTGAAATATGCCGGTTGCCTATCCACACGGCTCCCAACTTTCCACAGAATCTCTCTGTATATACCCTATACTGTTAACGAAGATAAAGATATTGTTGAATAATTGCTGACAGCCCTTCGTATAGTTATAAAAACTTATCACTTTACGCTCTAATGTGGGAAGCTATGGCTAACATTATCCCTCCATTTCCTATTGCCTCTGTGATCAAAGAGACTCGGTCAAGTTTCGCGCCGCACTTGGAAAAAAGATTTTAACTCTAATTTGTAATTGATTGCTGATGGTATGTTCAAATTTGGCGGCATGGTTTCGAATAGAATATACAGAAAGACTCCGAGTAAACCCAAAACTGCAATGGTAGGCGATTCGGTTTTTTGCAAAATTGGCAACGCTGTCCATATCTACAGCGTCGGCTATGAGATTTCTGCAAGACTATGTTTTCAGACTTCTTAGGCTGTATAGAAATTTCGAGTATTGTCTGCTACATTAGAGATGTCTTATACAATCAAATTGTCTCGTTGAATCAAATTTACATCGCTTCATTCCTGACTGTCGTTGTCGAAGTGATGCCACGAGTCAGTTTATAGTCCTCGAGGAACTGCTAGCTTGTCAATACTGTCGTAAACGAACAGAAATTTACATCTGCAATCAATTCATTAGTTTCTTACAAATTATTCCCGAATTAATATCGTTTGACATTGGTTTATTAACTTCATTATACAGTTGTTTATAATTAAATAATATTGCAAATAAACAGAAATCGTCATCTGGAATCAGTTCGCTAATTCATTACCACTTCTTTACAAATGTATATCGATTCCCGTTCTTATTAACCATATCTGACTCTGACAGTTAATTCTAACCTAACGACATGACAGCTATGGCCACGGCGTCTGTAGCAGTCTGTAGAACACGGACTTACAAAAACTTGCATTTATCTCATATTCGACCATAAATAAATTGACATGATACATCATACTCGATCCGCATGATCGGTATGATACCGTACTGTAGTTGGTGAAAATAAAGAACTAACCACAGCGCCATCTCGCTACGTCCGTATTTGGTGAGTCTTCTCTCTACGTAGCCTAGCGAAGGCAACTCTATACTAATTTTTATACACCTGGGAAATCTGGCACAAGTGAGTGACGTCACTGACTGACGGAGGAGATGATGAACAAAATAAAGTCTCGTCGAAGACACGTATAAATTACTTGCATCGAAAACTTCGAATAATCATATCTCAGCTCTACGTTCACTGATTCAATCGAAATAGGGCTTAAATGAAAGCTCTCCTCGGCCACATCCTACAATAAATATTAGAATTTCGTATTTATAGCGAGACGAAAGATATTAACGATCATAAATTGCCGTAACGGTCGCTCAGTTGCCGTTCGGGTATATAGACTCTGTCGAGTCTCGCGCGGCGCGAGCGAAAAAAAAATTTTTTTTTTTATATAACTAGGCGCGAGACTCTACCGAGTCTCTTGAACAATGGGGCCAGTCAAGATGGCCGACCATGATTCCCCTTCCGTCTTTTGCTTCACCCCCGCAAGGGAAGGTTCCGTCCATAAGTCCGTGATGAAATAAGAGTATATGGTTCTTACCTTTATTCTAGATCGACGATTTCGACGATTTTGGACGTAGCGGGTTGATGGGGGTTGTCAAGATGGCTGGTCTCAAAGAATCGTCTGGTCAAGGTTGTTTCTAAGGTATCGACCACACACCTTGTTCCTTGGTAGTCAATAGTGTGCTGTACTAAGGTCCTTGGAGTTTCCTCTAGATACCCGAAAAATGGTTCTTCTTGCCGGTACGTTGGGTACGGTGGATGGTCCTCCTCGTATGAAGGTACTTGCGTAACTTCGGTAGGCTCCGAAGTGGTTTGAATATTGTCTTTTGGTAATATTATCGTATCGCGGCTATCTTCATCAGTGGGATTTAGATAGATTTCGGCAAGGTATTCTTTGAGCCAATCGGGCGTTTCTATTTTATTCAACGTTTTATTAAATTGTTGTTTTCGAGCTATTGCTTTAGCTATACGCGCCCGTACTCTCTTTCCGCCAAGACGTTTATTCTTTGTTTTGTTTATTACAGGTTCATTCATCTACAGGAAAGAGGAAAAGGATTTTATTAACGTTGGCTATGGACTAGTGCCTGCCCCGACGTTAGTGTATACAGTGCGATTCTGTGGAAAGTTGGGAGCCGTGTGGGTAGGCAACCGGCGTATTCACCGAAACGGCAACGCTGTCGTAGGGACAGTCGAACGTCTGCATCTACAGATGACATAGCGGCAGCTTTCACGTCGTTTGGTCAGAATCAAGTGACAGAATGACATATTTGAGGTTGATCGTAATATAACTAGTAAGACAGCGGGAATCGATATTCATTCGTGAAGAAGTGGTAACGAATTAGCGAATTGATTGCAGATGTCGATTTCTGTTTATTTGCAACGTTATTTGGGTCTAAACAGCCGTCGGGGTGAAATTTACGAATCATTCTAATAAAGGTAACCGACAAATGTCAAACGATAATTATTCGTAATAAAGTCGTGATAAAGTTACGAATTGATCGCAGATTCTGAGTTATGTTTATTTGCAAAATTATTTACAAGCTAGCAGTTCCTCGATGATGGACTGACTCGTCGCATCACTTCGACAACTACGGTGAGGAACACAGCGATATAAATTCGATACAACGAGTAATCTACGAGGCATCTCTGACGTAGCAGCAAACCCCAAATTTTTTCACCTCCTAATAATTTGAATGCACAGTTTTGCGGAAATACTGCGCATAGTTCCAGAAGACGGTCAGAAGCTTATCTCGAAAGTTGCTCAAGAAGTCGGCATGTCGTCGGCACAACGCATTTAGTTTATTGATATTGTACTACGCTTAATGAATAAAAAATGTTATTACATGATAGTAACTCATTGTAATGCAATCATTTTTACAAATATGCGACGCTTTATTCCACTCAGCTATCAAAGGCACAATTATGTTTATTTACAGAACAATACTTTCAATTAATTCATTCCTCGCTGAGACTTCTACGAGATTATCGGTAGGCAAACAGGTGATCTTTGATTCGCAAATTTCACCTCGAGGGTTGTTTGGACCCAAATAATGTTGCAAATAAACAGAAATCGACATCTGCAATCAATTCGCTAATTCGTTACCACTTCTTTACGAATTAATATCGATTCCTGTTGTCTTACTCGTTATATTACGATCAACATCAAATATGTCACTCTGTATGTTGATTCTGACCCAACGAAGTGACAGCTGTCGTGACGTCATCAGTAGGTGCAGACGTTCGACTGTCTCTACGACAGCGTTGCCGTTTCGGTAAATATGCGGGTTGCCTACTCACACGGCTCCCAACTTTCCACAGAATCGCTCTGTATAGGTGTTGGAGTGAATTTGTACCATGTGTCTTCTATCTTATACATTGTTGCCAGTATTGGATTGCATTCCTTTTGAGTTCCGATTTTTACTATTATTTTTGATTTTGGTGTTAAGAATAGTGATGTGTTCCTGATTTCGATGGGAAGTTCTGAATAGCAGTGTTCCGTTTGCCTTAAGTTGCATTCTATGGGTATGCATTTTATTATATGCACGACTTCTCCTGCTATCGTTGCCATATATCCCGGGCTTTCCATGAGGTTATAGGCGAATTCGTCGGGTGATAATGTAGCTATTGTAAGTGCGTTTCTTATAACTTGTTTCTCTAATTCACATTTCTGCGTTATAATGTCCATGTACAGGGTCGTCAGTTGATTGCGTATATGTCGTTCGACGTAAATGAATTTTGAATTTATGTACGTGAATATGTCTATGTTTTCTACCTTTACAGTTGTTTTTTGGATAAACGTATTGCCTTTGGTAGTTTCGAATATAAAAAGTTCTGTCCTTAGTATGGTGTAACCACAAGTTCGTCTTTCTGTAGTTTTGATTAAAGCGAATGTAACGTCGTCTGATGCTAGCGAGTAAATGGTCATAGGGTTGTTCGTTAGGTTGTCTGGTTTTTCTGTGATTTTTGAAACCGTGCCTTCGTATAAGACGTCGTATTCATTGAATCTGCAATTATCCTCAGGGGTGTCTGCCCAGAATGAATAACCTCCGTCCTCGTCGAAGCAGGTCAGTTTATTTAGTTCACAGGTGACTCCGTTCTGTAACGTGATTTTGTTTTCGTCGAGTCTTACCGTGGCCATTTGTACAGTCAGTGTGATTTTTATAGTTGCTTGTACTACTACTTTGGTCCATTGTCCGTATCCGTCATCAAAGAATTCGCCTTCGCAGCTTCCGTCTTTTCCTGTGCTTCCTGCTAAAGTCGCTGTCGTCCTTGTCGTTGCGTTTCCTTTGATATTAGTCAAGTATTTATTGTGACCTATATTTAGTTCACCTCTTTCTTGCATGTGCCGACATTCTGTTTCACTTACTTCTCGTATATGTCGGAGTGTGAGCGGATCGAGGCTCAGGGGCGTCCATATTAGCTTCTCTCGCAGGATCTTTGTCCATTCTAAGTATCTGGTCACTATAACTATTGTTACTGAATCTAACGTAAGCTTATACCACTAACAATGTCTTTATAACTAATTTAATAATAATAACACTATGCTAGGGTGTACAGGGTGACGCGACAACGAATCCACCCTGCCCTTAGAAGTTCACAATATCGTTCTCAATATCTCTTTCTCAGTACCAACCACTGGCCTGGTTCAAATGCAACTGCTCTTAAAATCAGCATCTTCTAGGGCTGTGGCTACGTTCGACAAAGGCTCTGGTTTCCAGGGCCTTCATCTCGCATCCCCCTCTACGCCACTCATTAGGCTAAGGGTCTATGGCTAATCTTAATACTAACAAATATGCCTAGTCTAAATAAGAGTCAATAAGCTCGATATTTAAATAAACATTAGGACTGCGAGAAAACGCGTCCAAACATCACGCGCCGACATATTCGCTATGTGCGTTTCGACGGGTGGCGCCACCGGTGGCGAAAAGTGGCGATCACACTGGGGAAATTGATACCGCTTCGTATCGAAGACTCGCGGTTATTTTGCTGTATCCAAGTAAACAACGAGCACTTAATTCGCATAATTTTTCCTAAGCTAGCTGAAAGGGATTAGAAACTGTACGAAAAAGTCCGATCCCGATCCATTTCATTTTTCAGCTCTTGTGAATATAATAAATGAAGGCCCGGATCGAATAACACGCTTAGCGCTCGGCCGAGTCAAAAAGCGACACCCTTGCGACCAAATTTTAAAAGTTGCGGAAATGAATTTTGAAAATTCCTATCATGTAGAGGATCGATAAAGACAACTTTTTTGCATTGAAAGTTTATTTCAATAGTCAATAGTTTTCGAGAAAAAAGATGAAATTTGCAAAGTCGTCAAACCGATTTGCACCACGTTTTTTAAACTTAACTCGCTATAACTTCGGCAAATATGAACGGATCTTTTTGTTTTTTGGCATGCAGTCGTGGAATACGCTAGCGCTGCTGATGAAGTCATAAAAAGTTCTATATTAAATAGTTTTTATCCAATAAATCAAACAAAACCAGCGAGTGAGTTTTTATACGATTCCGTTTGTTCAAAGAGAAAAAGTGTGCTATGAAGTTGAAGTCTCGAAAAACTTTCAGCGAGGCGTTTGTTCGTTAACATAATGGGAAGATTTTCAGAAATTTTCGGATCATTCGGATGAGAAACTATGAAGATAGAGCGATTTTACAAAACTCGGGTGATGCATGCGATCCCAATCTTTATTATATCGCAATTATATCGCAAGATTGAGACCGCACGCATAGCCCGAGTTTTGTAAAATCGCTCTATCTTCATAGTTTCTCATCCGAATGATCTGAAAATTTCTGAGAATCTTCCCATTATGTTAACGAACAAACGCCTCGCTGAAAGTTTTTCGAGACTTCAACTTCATAGCACACTTTTTCTCTTTGAACAAACGGAATCGTATAAAAACTCACTCGCTGGTTTTGTTTGATTTATTGGATAAAAACTATTTAATATAGAACTTTTTATGACTTCATCAGCAGCGCTAGCGTATTCCACGACTGCATGCCAAAGAACAAAAAGATCCGTTCATATTCGCCGAAGTTATAGCGAGTTAAGTTTAAAAAACGTGGTGCAAATCGGTTTGACGACTTTGCAAATTTCATCTTTTTTCTCGAAAACTATTGACTATTGAAATAAACTTTCAATGCAAAAAAGTTGTCTTTATCGATCCTCTACATGATAGGAATTTTCAAAATTCATTTCCGCAACTTTTAAAATTTGGTCGCAAGGGTGTCGCTTTTTGACTCGGCCGAGCGCTAAGCGTGTTATTCGATCCGGGCCTTCATTTATTATATTCACAAGAGCTGAAAAATGAAATGGATCGGGATCGGACTTTTTCGTACAGTTTCTAATCCCTTTCAGCTAGCTTAGGAAAAATTATGCGAATTAAGTGCTCGTTGTTTACTTGGATACAGCAAAATAACCGCGAGTCTTCGATACGAAGCGGTATCAATTTCCCCAGTGTGATCGCCACTTTTCGCCACTGCGAGCGCTCGCGTCGAAACTCGCTGCCGTTCAAGGATACGCACATAGCGAATACCGAGAGAATCAGGTGAAACAGCCCGGTCCGTCCGCCCAGCCGGCGAATAATTCCTATTTTATGGGGGATAACCACTCGTTGCGCAGAAAAATCCCTAGGGTGATTTTGGCGCGCGGTCGATGGAAATCAGCAGCCATTGTAGATGGAAGCCAGCTGACTGTCGATAATTCGCGTAAGGTTGACATGTGTGGTTATGTTCGTTCATTCGAAGTAAATGATAAGTAAAGTAAATATAACCCATGGAGATTTCTCAAAAATCAGCTAATTAGTTTCAAGTAATGACTTAATAGAATCAACGAATTAACACCAAGGGTTTTATCACGAAAGGTGATGAATCACGTTCGCGAGAGGATTGTGTTCGCTATGACTGGAAATTAATTAGAATTAACGAATTCATCAGCTTATTTAACTTCGTCAACAATTTATTATTACCATGAATTAATTGCAGAATTTCGTATAGCGTTTGTATCACTTTATCACAAGTCAGAACTGAAGCAACGAACACAACCTCCTGCGTCCTGACAAAACCGCTAGATTTAGTTGTTTTATCGTATTAAATTATTAATCTTAATTAAAGTAGCTATTTTCAATGAACGTTGAAGATCGATTCACGTGGGTTTCAGTCACTTAATTTATTATTCGCATCAAAAGACGAACATAACCATAGTTTTCATTACATTACGCAAAATATCAACAATCAGCCTTTCCCCATCAATGGCTACCGAAATTCATATTAGCACGGAATGAATAATCAGCCGACGCGCGCGCCAACTCTAGGGAGATTTTTCGCTTGTTGGCTCCGGCTGTAAAAACGCTAGTAAATCGCCGGCTGGGCGGACGGACCGGGCTGTTTCACCTGATTCTCTCGGTATATGATTGTCTTCCCCCTTCGGTTATTGATATGTGGGAGTGCATTCCACAATGGTATACGGTTCGGTCAATATCAACGCGGCATTGTATCACCTTGGTTTTCCTGAATTTAGATAGTTGGAGGAGCTGTACGTATGTTTCTTCTATTTCGGGTTTAGTCTCAGGTAAGTCGCAGTCTGTTGCGTCGAGTAAGCTGAGTATCCGATGAGTGCTAAGCGTCAGTAGTAGTGATATTACGTATTCCATAGTTAGTCTCGTATTTGGTCCTTGTCTGGAACAGAGGGTTCCATTCCTTCTTTACTCTTGTATATATATTTTATTCTTACGTTTATTTCCTTATATGAATTTGAAATCAGTGTCTTGGGACTGCTCTGATAATATAGTGTCGTCTGTAATTTTGGATGATAGCATTTACGATATCTTTATGAGATTCGTATATGATAGATTTTTACACTCAACACGAAAAGTTTATTAATAATTAAGATTTACAGAGCTTGACTATTTATTTCAATTCGCCAGGAGAATCGACCGTCTCCCTTAAAACTCTGTCCTTTTATTGTTTTTCAATTAATTTTCGTTGTCATGGTGGACACTCAGTCATCTGTCCAGATCGGCTCTTGGCTGTTCAGAACAGCCACAGATCAGGGTACGGTGGAAATACATTCCGCGCTAACACGGCCACCCTGACCTGTACCGCGTTCTCGAGGTACATCTTCCCAATTCTCAATGGTTTCGTTTTCTGGAAGTAATCAAAAGTCAATCCAATTAGCAATCATTTGCTCGAAAGTTTCAACAGAATCATGTTCTGCAGAATCGTTTCTCAATTGAAGTTATTACGAACAATTTATTGATTTGCACCAACTATAGCTATTCCTGTATTTCTCCAAACTTTTGAATTTCAATGATTTTCATTCTTTTAGCAATACTCAGTGTTTCTCGAATTTCAACAATATTCGTCTAACACTTTAACAAAGTTCTGTGTTTCTCGGATTTCAACAATATCCGTCTAACACTCAAACAAAGTTCTGTGTTTCTCGGATTTTAACAATATCCGTCTAACACTTAACTCAAGCTAACACGGTTCATCCGCACCATTTTTTTTTTCTTTTTTTTAAGCGACTCACCGTCGATTTCCTCAGTAAAGTCTTCTGACCATTCTCCTAGCCAACGCCTCAGCCTATCTTTTGGTGCAGTTTGTTTTCGTCCACTGCTACTCTTCAGTTCAAAACGATCGCCTGGTAACAAGGTAACGATCTCGAAGGGGCCCTTGAATTTTGGATCTAGCTTGCTCATTCTTGGATTTTGTTGTTGAAGAAATACATACTCTCCCACGTCAAATGTTTCTTTATCCCGTCTTTTCACGTCAAATCGTTCCTTTTGTATTCTCGCATTTTCACACATACGTTCGTATGCAAGATCTCTTTCTTTTACAACGTCGACTTTATTTGAATTTTCACACAACGAATCTACTAATGATTGTACTTGAGGAACATTTGCGTTTGTTCCAACTAATAGACGTAGCGGGGCAAACCCCGTTGTTTTCTGAATAGTTGAGTTTAATGTTAACTGAATTTTCGGTAAAGTGCTCGACCATTCTGACACTTTTTGAGTTTCGACCGCCAAAAGACTAATAACTGTAGCCACATATCGCTCTACCTGCCCATTGGCTCTAGAAGCAGCTGTTGCAATCATGTGGTGTTCAATTCCAACCAATTTCATCAAATTCACTACTCTTTTATCCGTAAAGTTTGTACCTCGATCAGTTATAATCCGCTTAGGAGTA
Source organism: Rhogogaster chlorosoma (assembly GCA_944452935.1). Taxonomy (NCBI): domain Eukaryota; kingdom Metazoa; phylum Arthropoda; class Insecta; order Hymenoptera; family Tenthredinidae; genus Rhogogaster; species Rhogogaster chlorosoma. Next base: position 15,245,209 of record OX101803.1, on the reverse strand, counting down.
CCAAACATCAGAATTCGAGATTCTAATGCTTTTACTGTTTCAGCGCCAGTTAATGTCCGTAAAGGAACTAACATGATATACTTCGTAAAAGCATCTATTATAAGCAAAATGTGTTTGTACCCATCACTTGTAGTTTTGAATGGTCCAAGGCAATCTGCGTGAAGCGTGTGAAAAGGTATCGGTATTTTGTCAATTGAGTGCAAAAACCCTTGCTTGGGACCACTCGGCCGTTTAGTCGCGACGCAGGTTAAACAATGAGCAATGTATTTTCTTGTAAACAAATTCATCCGCGGGAACCAGAACTGTTCTCTGATTTTGTCCAGAGTTTTTTCCAGACCTACATGACATTGCTCATCATGGTATATTCTGAGTAACCCCAATCTACTCCCTTTGGGTACAAAATAACGCAGTTCATCATTGGGATTGTTTTCTTTTCGAATTTTTCTGTACAAAATTTGGTCCTTTACCTGAAAGTCGCTAACTACCGAATTTCCGACTCGCACTTTTTCAATAAGTGCCTGAGTCTCAGGGTCTTTGGACTGTTCAACTTCTAACCAGGCTCCTTCACGGATTACGTTAACACAATGCGTTTTCTTTGGCGGGTTACGACTAAGATAATCGACGTGTGCAACATACTTGCCTTTGCGATATTCAATATCAAAATTGAAATCTTGTAAATATATCCACCAACGTGCTACGCGAGGAATCAAATCTTTTTTGTGCGCCGTAGCTTTGATTGCATTACAATCAGTTACGAGCCGAAATGTTACTCCCAATAGATAGACACGAAAATGTTTCAAGGCGTTTACTACTGCTAGAGTCTCTAGTTCATAAGAGTGGTACTTGGATTCTTCAGTAGTTGTTCGCCTACTAAAATAAGCGACGACTTTCAATATCGAATTATTTTTTTGAAAAAGAATTGCTCCGTAGCCGATGGAACTAGCGTCTGTATGGAGTTCGGTAGCTAACGTGGGATCAAATATTGAAAGCAGCGGTCGGGTACTCAAATGTTTGATAACATAATCTTTTGCATCATTATGTTCTTTATTCCAGACCCAATCTTCGTTCTTTTTAGTTAAACGCGTTATGCAAGCAGTACGAGGGGCGAATTCCGGAATAAATTTCCGAAAATAGCTGGCTAAGCCCATGAACTGACGAACTTGTTTCACGTTACTAGGAGTAGGTGCATCTAATAAAGCTAAAACTTTATTTTCACCTGGACGAATACCTTCGGCAGAAATACTTCGGCCTAGATACTCAATCGTTGTTTGAAAGAATTTGCATTTGTTAATGTTCAAAGAAAACCCGGCCTTTGCAAGAGCTTCTAAAACTCGTTCTAATGATTCGAGACCTTCCGAGATAGAAATAGATGGAATCAGGATATCGTCAAGATAAACTAATGCTTCATTATCCTTTAACGCTCCTAATGCCTTGTTTATCGCCCTTTGAAAAACAGCTGGTGCATTTGCAAGACCGAATGGCATACGTAAATATTCGTAGTGCCCTTCGGGCGTAACGAATGCAGTCTTAGAAATTGAATCTTCAGCAATAGGGATCTGATGGAACCCTGAAGCCATATCTAGAGTAGTAAAATATTTTCCCTTTCCTAACCTATCAAGCTGATCGTCGATCAATGGCAACGGATATCGATCTTTAACGGTAATACGATTTAAAGCCCTGAAATCAACGCACATTCTGTCGCTACCGTCCTTCTTCTTTACAAGAATTATAGGGCTTGCATACGGAGACTCGCTTTCTTGTATTATTTGATTTGCGATGAGGTCTGTAATAATTTCACGAACCTTTTGGCGCTCTACAGGAGCTAGTCGATAGGGATGATAATTTATTATTTGTTCATTTTTGAGGGTAATTTTCAATTCAGCGGTATTAATTTTTCGCACAACGTTTCCACAAGTGATCATATCTTGATATTTAACGAGAAGGGAGCGAAGGTTTACGTTATCGCTACCATCTAAGTGTTCGACAGCAGATATCAACCAATCGGTTGAGACCATGTTAACGCGGTTGATTTCAGCTTCAACACGAACTAAGCGAGTTCCAGTCCTATCAGTAAAGATACAGACATCTTTATGCTGAACGACGTTTCGCCCTATTATTGCTTCATAGCTCAAATCACTATCTCTTACTACAAAGAAATGCAATTCGACAGAAACATATTCGCTTTGAACTACAACCCAAGTCTTGGCAAATGTGTTCACATATCCAGTACCTAAACCTTTCAGGTGAGTGACACAGGGCTCCATATGACAGCCTATAGATAATGCCGTCTTTTCTGACATCAACGAGCATTCAGCTCCTGTATCAACTAAACAGTTAACTGGTTTGCCCCGGATTTTAACAAGAGTAAGGTTAGTGGGTGAATTTTGAACGCAAGTATTTACTTTAAAATTTTCGGTCCGATCTGCACGCTGTTTGGTCCAACAAGCTTCAATATTGTGGCCCATTTTATGACAATACTCACACGGAGCGTTATATTCGGTCTTAATTCGTGGTCCCTCACGTGGCTTATCAAACTTATCTTTACAAGGATGGGTGCAATTTGCTTGTAAATGACCAAACTCATTACAGTTGAAACAACGTTTCTGCCCATAGAACGGCCTAGTGTTGCGATTGTTTGATGTAACAGTTTCGTTAATCTTTGAGGGTCGTTTATTGCTAGTATGAGCGCTGGACGATGCGTCAAATTCTTTTGATTCTAATGGTCGTTTACGCGAATGTTTAGAATAGCCTGACAACAGAATTATCAAATCACTGGTCGTCTGTACGCCGCTATTGGTCGCGCCCATTCGAACAGATACCTCGCAAATTTCCCCAATAACAAGTTCTATTAGCTCAGGCTCGGTGAATTTAATTTTTGTGCGATTCAACAACAACAATTTTTCTCTTGCATACTCACAGTGTGTGTCCGCTGTTTCACTAGTTAATAGAACGGCTGTCTTCAATCTTTCATTCAGATTTCGCTTCGGCGGAAATAGACTGACAAGTTCTGCCTTAAACGTCTCCCAATCTCGCCGTTCGGGTTCCCAATTTTCAAACCAGGTGTGTGCTTCACCTTTTAACACTTTAGCTGCGCGAGCTACCATTTCCCGTTTATTCCAATCAAATTCAAGAGCATACTGTTCAATCTCAGAACACCATACCAAGGCCCCAGAGTCGGCTCGTATCGGGTCAAACAACGGCAAAGCCACATCATCATGGTTGCGACGAGGCGGGCGTAAAGAGTCTTGCAGTTTTTTGAACATCTCTAACAGAGCACTTTCCGTATTCATGGCTGATATCGCGTGATTGTGAGCCTATCCCACTTCTGATGATAGATTTTTACACTCAACACGAAAAGTTTATTAATAATTAAGATTTACAGAGCTTGACTATTTATTTCAATTCGCCAGGAGAATCGACCGTCTCCCTTAAAACTCTGTCCTTTTATTGTTTTTCAATTAATTTTCGTTGTCATGGTGGACACTCAGTCATCTGTCCAGATCGGCTCTTGGCTGTTCAGAACAGCCACAGATCAGGGTACGGTGGAAATACATTCCGCGCTAACATATATAATGATTATTTCGAGTGGGTGCTTTACTAAGTCTTTTAACGTTCCTTCTTTGTAATCTTCGTGAGTAGTATATGATGTAAACCTGTATGTGTTGGTTTCTAATAACCCGTTGTTGGCTAGCTGTTCCATAATACCGATTTCATATTCTTTCATAGCTCTACTAAATCTTAATCTCACAAAAAACATCGGAAGATGTAAAAAAAGCCGCCAAGTACCCAAACGAAAATCACAATTGGTTGATAAGCAAAACGTTTCGCAAGTCTTTGTCGTGAAATCAAGGAAAAAGCCAAGCACCGAACGTACCCCTGCGATCTCTCAGCAAGTCTACGTCGTGAAGTCGGAGTTTCGTGTGAGGATATCGAAACATCATTCCAAGAGCTACGTACTTGGCGGGCACATTCGGTTTTTTTTTTGTGCTTGTTGTTTTCGCTTTGGATTGATAGTATTTTATCGTAGTTTGCGAACCATTTGTTTTCCAACTGTTTCCCTTGGTGGCTGATGGATGTCTCGGAGTAATGTCTAATTTGCAGATAACATTGGTCTTATACACACTTATTTAAAATGCATCTTCCGATCTTGTGGGACGACTTTGTCGTGGCAGTCGAAAAATTAGCGCGTGCGAGTTTACGGAATTGCTGCAGCGGGGGCACCTTCAGGCACTTCAATCTTCTGGCACTAGTGTGTAGTTGCGAATGATTATGCCTCACAAGCGAATGAGCGACAAAATATATTTGCAGTCAAGTGGGGCCGAACTGTTACAAGGATGGGTTTCCGGTAGTGAAATTGATTCTTCCCACTACGTGTATACGCTCGTGCACCTGCAGATTGATAAAAATTCCGTATATAGACTGATAGAATGTGCAGAAAACGCTAAAGAAACAGATGGAAATGGATGGAAACGGATACGCGAGCTACCAGATTCTATAGCATTTTCTGCGATTATATCCCTCTCTATACGAAATTTTTAGCAGGGATACGCATGCATTGTGAGCAAGATTGTATTACATTAGTATAGGAACACCAAGACGATCAGCAACTGAATTTTATATTCAACATTATATCAAACTATCATCCTCTATGCTACTTATAGCATACACGTATATCCGTAGCTGCAAGTTTTAGGTTTTATACCGGAATAGTAAAGTAGAGTTTTCTCGATAATTCCATAGTTTTGCAAGTGAATAAGTTCAGTCCTCCATAATGAATATTATCTACTCAAGCTCTACGGTATGTCATCTATCATATGAAAGAACTTACCGTAGTACATTGCTCATTGGCTCCATAGTGAGGTACGTGATTCCAGAATTCCGAGTCCGATCTGATAATTGAATGACAGTGGAACGACCAGGATTTTTATTTATTATACAAGGTGTTTACGTCTGTAAAGTCATACACATAATTAAGTGCCCGTAGAAGCATTTTCTGATACATTTATTGGTTGAAGTAACTAGTTTTTTAGTGTACTTAATTGCTGTCAAGTACGTAGCTCTTGGAATGATGTTTCGATATCCTCACACGAAACTCCGACTTCACGACGTAGACTTGCTGAGAGATCGCAGGGGTACGTTCGGTGCTTGGCTTTTTCTTTGATTTCACGACAAAGACTTGCGAAACGTTTTGCTTATCAACCAATTGTGATTTTCGTTTGGGTACTTGGCGGCTTTTTTTACATCTTCCGATGTTTTTTGTGAGATTTCACTACTTTTTGCAAGTACGAGAATTGAGAAGAATTGCTCATTTAATTTCAGCAGGGTTATACGGTATTAGGTATAGTGTGATCGTCACAAAAAAAACATTCGGAATTCAGGCAAGGGAAGGAACATTCAGTAAAAGACAAACTGTGATGTTATTTGTTTTTTGTCTTTGTGAGAGCTGATTCTCCTTCTCTTGAGTCGATTGGATAATGAATCCCTGGGCCTATGAATAACTTCTCTATTTCAAACTTCGTTGACGAGGAGAGGAATTGGATTTGATAAAAGAATGATAACTTGATTAAAATTAATATTTATTAATAAGGAAATGGTGAATATAAATATGGAAATGATTAGTCAAGATTGGTACGTTTAAAGGTAGACTTATATTCTAATGCCGTTAAACCTAGGAATTTCGAGGACGAACTTTACAAACTTCGCTTTGGCGAATGATCGTTTTATATTTTGAATGCGATTCTTTATAATATAGTGACTCTAAATTCTTATGAACTTCGTTTAGGCGAATGACCGTTTTATATTTTAGATGCAATTCTTTATAACATAGTGACTCTAAATTCTTATAAACTTCGTTTAGGCGAATGACCGTTTTATATTTTAGCTGTGAAGCTCGGAGAGAGAGAGAGAGATATATAATTGCAACTTTATACGTGTTTAAACGAAAAATAAAGAGATGAAAAATACGTAAAGTTATATATAACGAAATGAACGTAAAATTTAAAGAACCTCAGATCGGACAAGCCTGGAGGACGAAACGGCCCAAGCTTGCTGCTCGTTGGTTTGAACTGAAGCTAATTGAAAGAGATCAATTTTAGTAAACGCCAAAAGATTCCTTTAAATATCAGGACAGGCCGTGAGGACGAAACGGCACAGGCTAGCCTGATATAATAAGTAGTACTAACTTCTTTTTCTCTCTGATTTGAATCTAAATGCTCACGGCTCCTATTGCCGTCATGCAGTTACTTCACTTGCGAGAAAGGTTTTAAGCGCTTGGGGACCCAAGGCTTGCGAGAGGGTTCCCCAGGAATACAAGAGATGGCGCGCGGGCGCTCGGCCTTATGACCGCGTTGATATGAATGATTTTGGAAATGTTACAAAACACATTCATTTCAATTGTCGACTGTGACAAAAATAAATGATTTATTAAATAGAACTCAATTGTGACTCACAGTATGAGGTTGAAGTTCGTAACGTTAATGGGGCATTCCATGTAAAAGAGGATAATGACATAAATTTTTAAATTCTTTAAATTATTCCTAATTTAGTACTAACTCATAGTTAAAAGTCTACATTTCATTAATGTGTAGTACAACAATTTCAAACTAATGAAAACCGGACTTTTGCTTTTTTTCAAACTTGTTTTTTTTTCAATTGTTAATATTTTTGAGAAACTAAATTATTAGTTATAGATTTTCCCAAATAAGACATCGTCATTTTCTTTTATGGTAGTAAAAACAAGCTTCTTTTATTTTTGTTATGAACAACTACAGATGTTGTTATTAATATGTTTGATCCTTCATTCGCGTTGTGTTTGATTCTAGTTTCTCAATTATTTCAAATAATTTATAGTATAATTTATGAATAACAACGTTTGTTAGGTATAAAGAGCGATAAAACTGATTTATCAAACAACTATGTTCATATATTTTGTACTTGTCCTATCAGTCACAATTAAAAAAAATTATTTTTTTTATTGTTTCTACATAGGCTATCAATCTAATATTCCAAATAAGACATCGTTATTTCTTTTATGGTAGTTTAAAAAACAAGCTTCTTATATTTTTGTTATAAGCAACTAAAGTTCATTGAGATGTTGTTATTAATATGTTTGATCCTTCATTTGCGTTGTGTTTGATTCTAGTTTCTTAATTATTTTAAATAATTTAAAGTAAAATTTATGAATAACAACGTTTGTTAGGTATAAAAAGACTGACTGACAACTGATTTATCAAAGAATTATGTTCATATATTTTGTACTTGTCCCACCAGTCACAATTAAATTTTTTTTTTGATTGTTTCTACATAGGCTATTGTAACACTTATATTTGTTTTACGTAGGAATTTAAAAGTTAAGTAAAAGAAAAATAAACATCAAAGAACAGTATAAATGTGTATATTTATTTCGTCCTTATCAAAAGACAATTAGCATTTGTTAACAAGTGATTTAGATTTGCAACAAACCAGTGATATGAACAATAGGTCATAAAAATGTAGACACAGGTCTCGAAGAGTTAAAAAAATACCACTGATTATAATAATTTATATGAGTTCGATTTACATTAGTTGGCAATAGCCTTCAAGTCTTGATTATTTAACAATATATGAGGCGTGAGGACAGCACAAGGACAGCACAGTTGAAATTATAATTAAAATATCTTCTTCAGAGCTATTATTTAAAAGTGAAAATGATACTAAAAGTTTACTCAGTCAATTTATTTGGCTTTCGCCATGTCTGTGAATACACTTATATTTTCGATGTTACTGCTTTGACAACTTATCGTCCCATGGAGATCTTGTCAAATTATAATCGTCAAACAGATATCGAAGTAAGCACGAGATATTGGTGAAATATAGAGAATTAAAATAATAAGTTACACACGTTACAAGTAAATGAAATATAATATGAGAAGAAATGTTAGACACGACTGATCGGGTCGAGCGCTCGTAGCCAAGAGAGCTATCCCTCACTTCTCTCGTCGCTTCACCTAGCTGATGCTTGGCTTGGTGACTACTTGAGTCGTAAGCATAGGGCGCTTAAATTTGAATATAGGTTTTTCGTTACACTATCAATCTAATATTTGATAAAAACGAAAGCATATAGAATAGATTTTATATTAAGAAACACATCTCACTCGAAAGTAAAGTGGCCAAACTGAAATTCGTCTTCAAGTACACCGTGGTCAGAGAGGGGGATTTTTTGGTGTCCCACCAGTCAGGTTTATTAAAGTTATAATTCCAAAGAACTCATAATAAAGTATTCGGTTATTTCTTAAAAGGGATGTTGTACATCAGTCATTTAGCTATGTTTCAAGATACATTTTACAATTATATAAGTATATATATATATATATATATATATATATAGTATATATATAGTATATATTAGGGTGGTCCTTATTTGGGGTGTTGACGAATTTCGACAAGTGCGCCCCCTCGACACGTTCGAAATAAATAAAAAAAAAATGTGTGCAAAAACGGAGCGCTGTAGTCCAATTAGAAGACGTGCCTCTAAGCTCGTTTTGTTTCTCATTTGAATTACATGGGATTTTCAGACTACTTCAGTCATCATATTTTTGAGTTGTCCCCGAGCACGCAAAAAATTCTTTTTTCACATAAATCTGTTGTGCATGGGTACAACTACGCGTATATTAAATGTTTGACCACATTCAATTAATATATTAATACATGTATTAATTAACATTTAATAACTTGTGGAAAAATATACGCATAGTTGTACCCATGAGCAACAGATTTATGTGAAAAAAGAATTTTTTGCGTGCTCGGGGACAACTCAAAAACATAATGACTAAAGTAGTCTGAAAATCCCATGTTATTCAAATGAGAAACAAAACGAGCTTAGAGGCACGTCTTCTAATTGTACTACAGCGCTCCGTTTTTGCACACATTTTTTTTTATTTATTTCGAACGTGTCTAGGGGGCGCACTTGTCGAAATTCGTCAACACCCCAAATAAGGACCATCCTAGTATATATATAATATACATATACGTATATATATATTTCACTATAGAATGCCTCTAATGCAACTGAATATTCGCCAAAAAATTTTCAAATTCAAGGCTTGAACGTTTCAAATGGATCAAGAACGGTACTTAATCTCTTAAATTGTGTGAAACATGTTTATCTCGCATATTTTGCAATCCTAATAAGATTTGAATCACGAAATATTCCATTTCTTCAACGATTTTTCTGTTACGTTAATGTTACGAACTGCAATCTCATTATACAGTTTCAACTTAAATTTAGCACTTAATCAGTCACTTTTCAGCCATAGCTTGGAGGTCAGTGTTGCCTGACGCAGTAACAGGCTCATTTGTGTTCTGCAACGTTGATTGTTCGGAACTCGCACGCTTGTCTACTGCAATCCAATTCAGGTCTCTGTGAAAATCATACAAATCGATAAACGATTAATCATCTCGTAGAAATGTCACAGTAATTAGTAGAATATATTCCATGTTACTGTGGTGAAATTGAGCTGGGAAACATCGACTCGTATATGTGTATATATATGTACTCGTATACCTTCTGATATGTGATATCCAAATCGATACTTTCGTATCGTTTTGTAGCCATAGCTTGGAGGACAGTGTTGCCTGACGCAGTAACAGGCTCATTTGTGTTCCGCAACGTTGATTGTTCGGAGCTCGCACGCTTGTCTACTGCAATCCAATTTAGGTTTCTGTGAAAATCATACAAATCGATAAACGATTAATCATCTCATAGAAATGTCACAGTAATTACTCAAATATATTCCATGTTACTGTGGTGAAATTGAGCTGGGAAACATCGACTCGTATATGTGTATATATATGTACTCGTATACCTTCTGATATGTGATATCCAGATCGATACTTTCGTATCGTTTTGTAGCCATAGCTTGGAGGACAGTGTTGCCTGACGCAGTAACAGGCTCATTTGTGTTCTGCAACGTTGATTGTTCGGAGCTCGCACGCTTGTCTACTGCAATCCAATTCAGGTCGCTGTGAAAATCATACAAATCGGTAAACGATTAATCATCTCATAGAAATGTCACAGTAATTAGTAAAATATATTCCATGTTACTGTGGTGAAAGTGAGCTGGGAAACATCGATTCGTATAACATACCTTCTGATATGTGATATCCAGATTGATACTTTCGTTCGCTCTGTGGTGTGAGATTCCGAAGAATTGTGGAGATTGTACAGCCTTGAAGTAACAGTAGGCTGATGTTTGGTTTTGAAACACAGGCCATTCTGAGCTTGCGTGCGTGTCTGTCTGTGGCCATGTAATAAATTCCAGTGAATGATGATTGACTGGTTCATGTATGGTAAGGAGCTGAATGTGCCGTCGAGTGACGTATTGTTCGGTAGAGTAATGGCGATTGTGATCTTTGCAGGCTCAACTGTAATCCTGAAATATTGGCCTTTCAACGCCGGCACGCCTGCAGATCATAAAAATGCACGGAATTAATACTTTGATGCTGCGGTGGTGTTTTGCTGGGCTTTCTTTGTGTTCTATTGATCAAGGTGACTTGTGAGCACCAATTTCGTAACATACCTTTTGATACACGATCTTCCAATGTATTCATCCTATCGTGTTGAATAGCGGCTGTGCAAGTTTGGATGGTTATCACAATAGCTGTATTCCCATGCGACGTTTGGCCAGGTGGAAAATGGAGTGAGCGACCAGAAATGTTGAGTATAGATCGTGTGATTTATGGGTCTATCGAGACATTCAGGTTTTAGCGCTGTGAAGCTAATAGTCAGTCTTGAAATTGTAGCTCTTTGGAGTTTGTGTGCCTGTACCAGTTGCTTGTATCTTTTCCGGCTTCTGTAACAATCAGTCGATTATGCAATAATTATAATTACTAATCAGTTGGTAGGAACTCATCAGTTATGGGTTTTCAATTCTATGTTTCATTAATGGAGCGCTTTATAAAGTGTCTATTTTTATAGCATACCGTCGAGCGTGCGTCAGTGACATCAATTTTTGTAGCTGCTGTTTTATTAGTAAGCGAAGAAGGTTTCCATTGATTCAACAGTGCATTGCGACCTTATAATGCATAGTGTAGCTATTTTGGACCTGTTTGTACATACCACGGTAAATCTTGGTTGGATTGAGATTAGAATTTAGCTAGCCAAGTTTTATCTGTCATGATTTCCAACGTGACTAATCAATCTATGTGCCCAAAGAATTTCTATCCTTACTGGTATATCTAGTTTCTGATTGCCGTATACATACATAATTATCCTACGACATTGTACAGGCCTGCACATTAATGGTGTATACATGAACATAGCTGCGGTTAGATTTTCGCATCGTGTATCGTGGTTCCAACTCGCACCACGGAGCAGACGTCAAGCAGACGCTATTTCGCTGAACGAGCGTATGCGTGCCCAACACACAACGCAAGAATGACAACAATTCATTTATTCCTTGCATCCCTAGCAGATGGCGCATGACGTCTGCTAGATATCGACTGTGGGCGCATGGTGACGCTAGTAGAGTTTAGTTCATGTTACATGACGCTGATTTTTTTGGATACACCATTAATGTGCAGGCCTGTACAAAGTTCACAAAATAATGAAATTATTTCTGCGTCATAGTCCTTGAACAATAAATTTCTACAATCGAAGAACACAGACGTATATGACATAATAGTGTCAATTATATTGGCCATAGTTGTTAATTGAGCATGAATAGATTATAGGACTAGATAATATGATTTGTGTATCACATGATTCATGAAGTGATAGCCGTGATAGTGATGAATAATCATGTATACTAATAATAACAGTTGGAGTTGTATGTGGACTGCAACTTATATGTGACGATAAAATTCTCATAGTGAACCTGATATTCTAGACTCTGATAGTGATAAAAGATGCAAAATCGATAATCATATATAATAGAAACAAAAGTTGGAGTTGTATATGGACTGCAGCGTATATCAAACGGTTATAGACTTCCAATCTCGCTGCATGTAATTATAATGTTGTTATCAGTGATTCCGTATTGTATGTAACGCCATTATTATCCTATCAATTTGAATTCGAACAATTAAATATCATGTTCCATAATATCAAACAGTTGCTAGGCTGAAGAATAGAATTGAATTCGAGTTTCCAACACATTGAGATTGAAAAGCTATTGTAACAATGCTAATGAAATCAAAGAAATCTGTCACATTCTATGAACAGATACAGACATTATTGATAGTCAATCTCTGTATACAATTCCACGTACGATTCTTCCATCCAGTGTTGGGACGGATTTAACGACTAATTCTTAAATACTACAATATTTTGATAGTCTCTCTATAGCTATACTATGTTTGATGTGAATACACATACTCGTCAGTATACATGGATGTAGTGTGTAGTGTATATTAGTGTAGGATGGAAGAATCGAAGTAGATAATATGGTCCATGATAATAGTTCAATCATTTTGAATAATACTGTATAATAAAATGCATAATCATGGAATAGTTATATTTGAACCAAACAAGTTATTGCATTAACAATATATAATGGTTTATTAATAATTCATTATAATATTAGTAACAGTATCAACAGGTCGACGTGAATAATCACAGTTGATTGGCATATTACACCACCAAGGAACGACGTAGTTGGTATGGAATAGCTAGATTGAGTCAGTGATTGGATTTAGAGCGGAGGTTGTATCATACAGATACAGGCCAGTGTGTATGGTTTGAAGTGGTCGATCTAGTACTTATTGATTTATAGTGTATATAATGAGCTTGCAATATCTCATAAGTGCCTAGATGGTTAGAAACATTACAGTTAATTTCCCGGAAATTCGAAAGATGCTGCATAATTTCAAACTATTTTGAAGAATTCATGTCATTGCACTAATAATCTAATCGATAGCATATTTCAAGGTATCAAACGATTCAACTAGATTTCTAAAGATATTAAATGTTCCAACTCATTTCATAGACCACGCAAAGTAAAGAACTTTTTCTGATTTTGTGTGATTGTACACTTGCCTTCGGTTCGTGTTGCTAACTCACACTGGTCAGAAAAAGTTTCATCGCTCTTGTATCGTACTGTACTATTTTCAACTCATTGTGCCAGACTCGGTTTCTCATACCTGTTGGTAGTGTGCGAAGTGACCGATTCAAACACGTCCATATGTAAAAATAATTAGGTTCTTTTCGTTCTGAAATAATAATTTTTAGAATATTTTTCTTCTATTTAACTTTCACAATTTAGACACGTAAAAATTTATTGACTGAATAATCGCGTTACCAATATCTCAAAGTGATTACATGTTATTTATAAATAGTGAAATTTAGATGACAATTAATATAAAATAATTGTATCAAAATCAAATGAGCCTTGCTTTTCTGATATAACTTGTACATCTGGAATTTGCATTTCCATCGATGCACTACGCAAAGGGATATATACAAATCTTAATGTAAAATACGAGTATTTTTGTGTCTGTGATTTTCTCATTTCTTTAGTTTTTGAGACTAATAAAATTTTATGTCTCTGAAAATTTTGTTTTTAATCCTCTGCGGGGGCAGAGCCCCTGGACCCTGTCCACATCCTGCCTCTCGCACTTAAATTGCAATTTATATACTATATTTCCCTATTTTCTAGAGTTCCTCACAGGTCGAGGATTTCGCACACTGAGTTTGAAAGGATAGTATACGACATGGGTGTGCATACTTGTATCGGTACTGTACTGTTAAAATACTTCTGATGATCAGCACTTTCAAATATATCAATCTGTTTGGTAATCAGTCTGCGTTGCTGATGTATGCGTAGGTGAAGTTAATGGTTTGTAGGCTGGTAGAAGTTGGCTCATTTGAAGAAGATACGTAGAGCGTTGTAACTTTGGAGCAGCTGTGGGCTACCTCTGTTTGGGGACATCGTCTTGCAGAAATGTTATTTTCGTCTGGTCCAGTGGATTATTGATAGGATAGGAATGGTCCAGGCGACTGTAAAAGATATAAAATAACATAGAATTGAAACAGAGGTTTCAGTATATTACTACTCATTTTCGTAGCATCGTTATAATCTTGGAGCTACGAACTTTGGGCTACTTGTACCTTGGGATGCTGTTTCATCGAAGTGTTATATTCGTCTGTCTCAAAGGATTGATAATTGGAACCTTCGTCATGGGATGTAGTTTAGTCAAAGTGTTATCTTTGTCCACTCCAATAGATTGATAATAGGATAGGAATGGTCCAGGTGACTGCGAAAGATATAAAATAACATAGAATTAAATGAGAGGTTTCAGTAAATTATTACTCATTTTCCTAGTATTGTTATCACTTTGGAGCCATGGGCTGTGGGCTACCTTTGTCTTGGGACGCTGTATTATCGAAGGGTTATGTCCGTCTATCTCAACGGATTATGAATCAGAATCTTCGATTTGACTCGTCGTTTAGCCAAAGTGTTCTGTTCGTCTACTCCAATAGATTGATAAGAGGATAGGAATGGACTAGATGACTGTGAAAGATATAGAATAACAAAGAATTGAATAAATGATCTCAGAATATTATTACCAATTGTCCCAGCATTGTTATTATTTTGGAGCTATGAACTTTGCGCTACCTTTAACTTGGGATTCTGTTTTGCCGAAGTGGTTCGTTCATTTCAACGGAGTGATAATCGGAACCTTGGTCTTGGAACGTCGTTTAGTCAAAGTGTTATCTTCGTCTATTCCAATGGATTGATTATAGGAGAGGAATGGACTAGATGACTGTAAAAGATATAAAATAACATAGAATTAAATGAGACGTTTCAGTATACAGGGTGATTCACTGCTACCGAGCCAAATTAAGTGGGTAGGTTCCTTGAAGAATTCTACGACGAATATTCCTTAGCCAAAAATTCGAGAGATCAACGGTGTCCGAGTTATCGAATATCCTCGTTATCCATTGCTCCGTAGTTTTTGGCAGCCAGCTCATCTGCTCCATAGTTTTATAGCCGTCTACGTCGACCACCAGATAAGTTTCACGGACTAGGTCATTTGCGCCATAGTTTTCGGCCGTCTAGGTCCTCCGCTCCATAGTTTTTGACAGCCAGGTCGTCCGCTCCATAGTTTTCGGCAACCAGGTCATCCGCGCCATAGTTTTTTGTCGTCTACGTCAACCACGAAATTTTTTTTTTTTTTTTTCATGAATTTTTTTTTTCAAGTTTTCAAGTTTTCGCTGAGGAACTTTCGTTTTAGAATTACCCAAGGAACCTATCCACTCAATTTGGCTCGGTAGCAGTGAATCACCCTGTATATTACTACTCATTTTCCTAGCATTGTTATTACTTTGGAGCTATGGGCTGTGGGCTACCTTCGTCTTGGGACGCTGTTCTGCCAAAGTGTTATGTTGGTCTATCTCAACGGATTGATAATCGGAATCTTCGTTTCGGTATCTAGTTTCGTCAAAGTGTTATCTTCGCTTATTACAATGGATCGATAATAGGATAGGAATGGTCCAGGTAACTGTAAGAGATATAAAATAATGAGGAATTGAAGAAAAGACCTCAAAATTTACTACTAGTTTTTCTAGCATGTCATCATAAGGGATATAAGTAATAAAATTTATGTGACAATTATTATAAAATCATTGTCTCAAGATCAAACAAGCTTTGGTTTTCTGATATAACTTGTATATCTTGAACTTGTATTTCCATCGATATACTACCAAAAGGGATATATAGAAGTTTAAATCTAAAAAAGGATTTTTTTTTTGTCTCTGATTTTCGCATTTTTGTACTTTCGAAGACGAGTAAACTTTTATGCTTTTGAAAATCATTTTTGGGAGCATTTTGTTTTTAATCCCTTAGCGAGAGCATTGCCGGCTACACCCCTACCAGGGGTTCTGCCTCTGGACTCTATCTGTTGCATTTAAATTGCAATTTATGTACTATACTTTCCTATTTTCTAGAGTTCTTCACAGGTCAAGGATTTCGCACACTGAGTTTGAAAGAATAGTATATGACATGCGTGTGCATACTTGTATTGTACTGTGCTATTATAATACTCTTGATGATCAGCAATTTCAAGTCTATCAGTGTGTTTGGTAATCAGTCTGCGTTGCTGATGTATACGTTGGTGAAGTTGATGGTTTGTAGGCTGGTAGAAGTTGGCTCATTTGAAGAAGATACGTAGAGTGTTGTAATTTTGGAGCAGTTGTGGGCTACCTTTGTTTTGGGACATCGTCTTGCCGAACTGTTATTTTCGTCTTGTCCAATGGATTATTAATAGGGTAGGAATGGTCCAGGTGACTGTAAACGATATAAAATAACAGAATTAAATGAGAGGTTTGATTATATTATTACTCATTTTCCTAGCATTGTTATTACTTAGGAGCCTGTTTGAATGTCTATTTGAATAGATTGATAAGACGATCGGAATGGTCTAGGTGACTGTGAAAAAGATATAAAATAACAAAGAAATGAAGAAAAGCATTCAGAATATTACTACTAATTATCCCAGCATTGTTATCATTTTGGAGCTCTGAACTTTGGGCTACCTTCAACTTAGGATGCTGTTATGCCGAAGTGGTTCGTCTGTTTCAACGGAGTAATAAACCGAACCTTGGTTTTGGGACGTCGTTTTGTCAAAGTATTATATTCGTCTATTTCAATGGATTGATAATAGGATAGGAATAGTCCGGGTTACTGTGAAAGATATAAAATACCATAGAATTAAATGAGAGGTTTCAGTATATTACTACTAATTTTCCTAGCATTGTTATCATCTTGGAATTATGGGCTTTGAGCTACCTTTAACTTAGGACGCTGTATTATCGAAGCGTTATGTTCGTCTTTTTCAACGGAGTGATAATCGGAACCTTGGTATTGGGACATCGTTTTGTCAAAGTATTATCTTCGTCTATTCCAATCGATTGATAATAGGATAGGAATGGTTCAGGTGACTGAAAGATATAAAATAATATAGAATTAAATATGAGAGGTTTCAGTATATTTCTACTAATTTTCCTAGCATTGTTATTACTTTGGAGCTATGGGCTGTGGGCTACCTTTGTCTTGGGACGCTGTTTCGCCAAAGTGTTATGTTCGTCTATCTCTACGGATTGATAATCGGAATCTTCGTTTCGGTATCTAGTTTCATCTTCGTCATCTTCGCTACCGCCTACGTGCTTTGTTTCGGGTGGAAAATACAAGGTTGTTAAGCAACTGGAACGTTTATCATCGACAATCAACCATCGAACTCAGGCAAAACCTGACGCTGTTACGACGCTAACTAGCAAACGAAATCATGGCCTCGGCTTGAAACGAGTGGCTGGCGTTACCGCGCGTGCTAATGACTCTCGGCAGTAGTGATGAGATGAACGGGTGTAGCAGGGAAGCGCAGGCGCTCAAAGTTAACGTCGGTGGTATGATAACGCCAAGAGATCCAGAATCGCACCTCAAGTGATGGTAGGAAACATACGAATCAATAGATAAGTAACGAGTCATGCATTTAGTGAAATTAAAGAGGCCGAGGCTGTTTTATGCATCCATTATTGTGTCAACAAATGTATCAATCTAGTGAAAATCAATGTGCGTACATACCGTTTGATGTAGGTCATCCTAACCTCTTTTTCACTTGCTCCCGTTAGTAATAGAATAATATATATTCTGTATATATATATTTGAACCCAGCTCAAAGGATCCGTTCCGTGCAATTACAATTACAAGAGGCCATCATGCAGATGTCAATAATTATTCTCAATAACAGTCATCGGCATGAAACCTTGTCGTCGCACTATTTCATAACCATAACCATAATTATGCACTGATTCACTGATATAAAACCACTACCACGACCGATAACACATTATATAAAATTATATAAGCTATATGCCCTCTAATAGCCCTATATAATATGATTATATGTAAAATTATTAATATTTTAATTGTCGATAGCCCCGCCTCACAGCCATGCGACGGCCATTTTGATTTCGTCGACCTGTAGCTCACTTCGTAACTATATTATTACCTATCGATCGAGTGCGGATTCAGATTCAGGCCAAAATCAATAGGGGGCGAGAATTCGATGGCTTGTAACAACTTCTTCTTCTTCTTCTTCCTTGCTGGTTATATCCCCCTTGTGTGCAAAGCACGAGGTAAGTACCAAAAACTTTATATATCGTGTATAATCTTCTTCAAATCCTTTCCCTTCTGTTGGTATTTCCATTCCCTGCTTCTGTCACTTGGCATTCCGTCCTAACCTCCATGTAGTTCCCGAGACCGCACATAGGAGCACCACTGCTTTCACGCTCGTCTTTATACAACACTATTGAGTCCACACTACTCTAGAGCTCTTCTATGGTTGAGGTGGGTTGGAGAGAGGGGTAGTCTGACAGCCGTAACGTTCACACAGACACAGCACAGGAATATCTTAGACAAAACAAACAAAGGATAATTAGTACCTATCATAATTCTATATTATTGGTATTTATAAAATTACATATAATTAGCTGAATTCTCAGCGACCGGGTTAAAAAGATTTCTTGGATTCTCGTCCCCTGCACTACCCGAAATTTATTAAGTCTAGCAACGAGCTGTAACCGAGGCGCGGCAAAGTTGGGGCATTCCCAAATAAGGTGATCTGCTGACATAGAATGATATCCGCATGGGCATCTCTCGTCCCCTACTATGTTCATTCTAAATAAATGTGCCCTGGAGAAGCAGTGGTTGGACCTTAGCCTGTTAATCATCGAAATCTATCTCCTGCCTAAGGAAACCCCCGAGAACCATGCCGAGAGGGAAAATCCTGGAGAGCCCTGGCAGAATTGAACTCCTTTGTATCGGCCCTGAGTCTCAATTAAATGATTAGCTTTATAGCACATATCTCGCTTAAAAAGGACTGCTAAATCTGACCATGGTATTGGATCGTCTTGGATAAGATCATATGACAGTGCCCTTCTTGCCAAATCATCTGCCCTCTCGTTTCCTGTTACCCCCAGATGTGAGGGCACCCAGGCTATGATGAAAGTGTACCCTCTGTCCTGTAGCTCCGCAATTAATTGTCTTGCTGATATAACTAAAGGGCAAGGGATTTTGCCGGTTCCAAATCTCCCTACGGTTTTAACCAGACTCAAAGAGTCCGAAAATATTACTGTCTTTTGCCAATTATTGTCCTTGATTAATTTCAGGGCTTTCACCACCGCATACGCCTCCGCCGAAAATATTGACGAGCGCGGATTCAGCCTAAATCCGAACTCTCCCTCGCCTCCTTACACTATCACCGCGGCCGACGCATTCGCTGGTTCTGGTATCTTAGAACCATCTGTATAAATTCTTCTGAACTGTGGAAATTCTTCATCTACAAGTTCCCGAAAGACATTTGCCGGTGACACTGCTTTTTTAACCTCTTTCCCTATCCGCAGATTTGTCTCTATTCTGCGGAACAGTAATTTATACTCCAAGTCGAAACATCGTGGACGTTCTGAGGTGTTTATGTATGACAAGGTGTTCTTAAGGTTGTTCCATATCTTATATAAGGACAAAACGGTCTCCTGTCTGACCACCGCTATCTGCAACCTCTCCGAGATCCACCTGAATCTTGGGACCAGAGCGTTTGTTGAGATGGACGTCACTCTGGCTAAGTATTTTTCCATGAGAAAAACCCTTCTATCCCTTAACGGGGGTACTCCTGCCAGATGTAATAGAATATTTGTTGGCGTTGTCCTCATGCAGCCTAGACAGATCCTCAAGGCTGCAAATTGCACTCTCTCTAGGGATTGTAATAAGTTCGTAGGCCCATCGTTGAAGAAGAACCCGCCCCAGTCTAAAATTGCCCTGACCAATCCTTTATATACCATTAATAACGTGGACGGGTGCGCTCCCCATTTAATGCCTGCTAAAGCTTTGAGGATGGAGACACACCTGGTAGCCTTCTCCCTGGTAGCCGCGATTTGTTCCTTCCAGCTCAATGAAGTATCTAGTATAACTCCTAAGAACTTTACGGAAGAGCTATTTAAGATCTGGATGTTGTTAAATGATATAAAAATCGGTCTGCGTCCCAAATTTCTCCTGCTGAAAATACACAAATGGGTCTTCTCCCCGGATATCTTCAAACCTCTTGTCAGAAGCCAATCATTTAGTCTGGTTAGTGAAAAAGAAACTTCTCTCAATGCATCATTTAAATTACTAGCTGAACAATACTGTACTACGTCGTCCGCATAAGTCAGTAATTTTGTGTCATCTCCGATATTAAATAAAATTTTTTTCAGGTATAGATTAAAAAGAATAGGACTTAAAATAGATCCCTGAGGTAGGCCCAGGCAGGATCTTCTGACTCCGAGATAGGATCCCTGGAAATAGCAATGTAGCGTCCTTTCCCAAACCACGTTTTTTATAAATCTAACTATTTTAAATGGGATTTCCATGTCTGATAGATCTTTTACCAGAATACTTGGGATAACATTATCATATGCACCCTCTATATCTATAAAAACTGCTGCTAAGAAGTTTCCTCTTATGAAGTTTATATGGATATCCGTAACCAGTACCGCTATGTCATCCGCACACGATTTTGCTTTACGAAACGCATAGAAGCAACCCGGTAGTAGGTTATGTTTTTCTACCCACCAGTGTAATCGGTCGTTTATAATTCTTTCTAAAGTTTTCAGAAAAACTGAGGACATCGAAATGGGACGTACCCCCTTACCTCCCGGTTTCGGAATCAAGCACACACAATATTCCTTCCAGCTGTCTGGAATCCTTCCCATATCTATGATGAAGTTGTAAATCTTCAACAGTATGTCAATAGCTTCCACTGATATTCTTTTCAGCGTGTCATAAGATATTATATCTAATCCTGGTGCCGATTTTTTCCTTGCCCTCTCTATTGAAAACGCAAGCTCCTCTCGTGAGATTGGAGCTTGCAAAAACGACTCTATAGAGAGGTACTCTTCCAGGATGTCTTCCTCTACTGCCGATGATGGGGAAATTTTCTTAAAGGTCGCCAGTATATTTGGGTCCTCAGCAGACGTGGTAATAGGACAATTTGCATTAAACCTGCCCTTAAAGGCTTTTATTGGACCCCAGATGTCATTTATAGGGGTATTAGGGCTCAATGAGCCGCAAAATCTCCTGAAATTTTTCTTCTTTGCCCTTGTCAAGAATCTATTCACTAGTCTTCCGCATCTAATATAATCGTCATAATTCTGATCCGTAGGGTTGTTCTTATATACATTGCAGATCCTCCGTCTTTCCTCGACTTTTTCCGAGCATTCTCTGTTCCACCATATGGCCGGTGTCGGAGCTCTACGCATCGCCCCTTGTCCGGAAGGAGACGGAACCCTAGCTCCTGCTGTACTTAGCGACGTTTTAATGGAGTCAATAAATTCCTCATACGAAGTCAGGTAATTATCTGGACTCACCTCTAATCTTCTGCATTTATCTGTAAGGGTCTGTTGAAACAAAGGCCAGTCTACGTTGTTTGTGGATATTTTAGGTCTCGTTCTGATCCTAAAGCACGGAAGGTTCGCGACTTTTATACAAATGGGGAAGTGATCGCTCCCCATGGGATCCTCTCCCACTTGCCATTCAACTTCAGAAACCAGATTGGGAGATGCTAACGTTATATCTGGCGTGCTTCTCACCCCATGCTCAATATGTAGTCTTGTACCTTCACCTGTATTCAATATGCACCAATTCGAATTCAAGATGGCCTGAGACAAGTTGTTGCCGTCGTTATTTACCAATTCGCTCCCCCACAGGTGATGATGGGAGTTGAAGTCCCCTACTATGAGGACATTGCTAAGTTGTTCTGCTCTAGCTAAAAAGGCGCTCCATTCTAGGGTATTGAGATACTTGCTTGGTGGCTTGTAAACGTTAATTAACTGAAACTTCTTATTTAACATGTGGACCTCTATATGAATCCACTCTATCTTGTCCTGATCTTTTGACCTTTCTATTAACGAGTATTGTATATCCTTTTTTATGTAGAACGCTACTCCTCCTCCCTGCGTAGCCATTCCTCGATCTCTTCTTACCAAATTGAAGTCCCTGATGTTATAGTTCTGCTCTACCCTAAGCCAAGTTTCCTGAAGGCACAGTATATCATGATTGTGTATAAAATTCCCCATCTCTGTCCATTTGCTCGCCAGACTCCTGCAGTTCCATTGTCCTATTATCAAACTCTCACCCATCTAAATCTGCGCCTACTCCCTGTACAACGGCCTCCTCCGTATCCTTTATAACTTTTATTAATCCATCGGCTTCCTTAAATTTATCGGCTAGCTGTTGACATAAAGCCTCTGCAAATTTGGAGATGGCTTTCTTTATTTCGCTTTTAATAACTTCCTGAATAACCCCCATATCCGCTTCCAGCAAAGAACCCTCCTCCACTATACTGCCCATGTATGTGCCTTCACTCCTCCCCTCTACCTCTTCCACATCCATATCCCGGCTTCCCCTCCTGTCCTCAACTGTCGATCCACTCCTCCCTCTCCCGGGACGTGCTCCCACCTCCTGGTACTGAGATATCCCATTCTCTGTGTTTTTCTTCTTTCTTCCCTCCTTAATGATATTAGCATAACTGATAGATTCTGAAGGCCAGTGTTCAAGATTTTGCTGGCTCTCTTTATCTGCTAACTCCGGGTTATGCATCCCTCTGCCCTGTCGCGACGCCCATTCCTCTGCTCTAGATCTAACCGTAACCTGTTCCTGTTCGTACGAACCCGCTTTCTTGATTTTCTCTGCCAAGATTCTTTTTTTTTCCTTGAATACTGGACACATCTTGGACGAAGCCCAATGCTTTCCTGAGCAGTTCGCGCATTTGGTACCCGATTCCTGTTCCTCCCTAATCTTACAGTCCCTTTCCGGGTGCTCCCCCGCACATCTATTACACCTGGGCTTTCCTCTACACTGCGGGCCTATGTGACCAAATCTTAAGCAATTGAAGCACTTCCTGATGGCCGGGAAGAATTGTTGTACGTCCCTAATCGTGTACCAGATCGACACCTTTCTAGGTAAGCAGGGTCCTCTATAGAAGAGCTTAATTCTTGAGGAGTTATTTTTGACTATTTCCCCAGACGGGCCCTCTGTGTTAAATTTAATTCTCTCTATTCTGTAATCTGATTTTTCATCTGTCCCTAGTACCCGGAAATTTTCTTGTATCTCCTCCTCTGACAAATTCGGATCTACGCCTCTGATGATTCCTACTTTGTATAGAGTAAAATCTGGAATATATGCCCCATAATTAGGATCTACTAATTTGATTCTTTCCTCCACCATCTTATTAGCGTCTATAAAATTCCCAAATTCAATATTAACTCTATCTAACCCTGATGGAAAAATCCCCGTTATGCCCTCGGTATAGCCTTTCATTTTCTTTCCAAAACTCATCGTATGTAAATTCCCTAGTCTAAGACCTCTCAGGTCATACACCTGAACGATAAACGGTCCTCTATCATTTGAATCGTATCTGTTTAATAACATCCTGCTCGGTGGAGCCTTAAGCCTAGTAGGCGACTGTACTTTGACTTTGACTGGTTGTTTGTCAACCCCAGAAGATTCCCCCTCCCCTTCTTCTAACGGTCTTTTCTTAGTGTTCGAAGCCATCTTAGAGTGTTATAATACAAAAGGATCTACTTAACAGCTCACCATCAACATGGAAAGGAGAGAATTATGGAACGAGGAACCTAGCACTCTGCTCTTCCAAATTCTTCCTCTCGTAATTGTCCGGAGTTCTGTATCCCTTGAGGAATTTGATGAAGGATCCCTATAGCCCTTCGTATTCTTCTAAGTCCTTTTGCCTCTCACCACATCGATCTCAGCTATTTCCGCCTAAGGCTGGAGAACTCACAAAAGGAAAGACTTCACCTGTCGCACACTCACTCTGATATCAATTGAATGTATGAAAATTGAATAAAGATAGCACACCTCCACCCACAAGAGGTATTGTAACCGATTCCTCCAATATAATACAAGGATTTACTTTATGAATTTTAGTTCTAAGTTATCTGTGAAAGAAGAAGACTCTGGCGGCCGAATTTCTTCGACCTACCTCAACCGGTGCCAATTCGCGAATCTGGCTTGTAACAACGTTTAAAAGTTCAAGTCGATCTGTGTCCTCGTTCGTTCGGAAATGTGGCAACAGTCTGCGAAAAAATTGTCGGGGGAAGGAGAAGAAGAATTTTTTTCATCAACTTTAGTAACTAATAAGTCGAAAACCAGTAGACCTATTTCGACCAAATTTATACAGCAAAGTCGTGTGGTGGGGGAATATCTATTCTGAAAATTTGATCGTAAAATATTTACGCGTTCTGAAGTTATGACCCCGTGCTTACAGGTATAAAGAATTCCCCCCAGTAAACATATTCCGGCTAGCGCTCGCCTGCCTAGGGGTACTTGGCGGCGATTCGCTGCCGCGAATCTTGATAGTTCCCTTTGCCGGAGAAAACTTTTCAGCCTGGTCCTTCAGAATACAGAGTATTTTGCGTGAAAGTGAGGTAATTGAAGCAATTCAAGCAGAAAACTTCAGTACAGTACAAGGCAACGAAAAAAAGGAAGCACGTGCGCAAGCCTTGATAATTGCCGGAGTAGCAGACAGCCATCTAGAATATTTGAAAGGTAAAACAAGTGCGTATCTAATGTATAAAAGCTTAGAAGAAAATTTTAAAAGAAAAGGAGTTCGAAGCAGACTATTTTTAAGAAAACAATTAAGTGATCTAAAGTACAACGAGAGAGACTCTATGCAAAATCATATCGTAAAATTGGAAGAAATATTTTCACAACTAAAAGACGCAGGAAACGAACTGACAGAAAAAGAAAAAATAAATTATCTATTAATGTCAATGCCAAAAACATACGAAAGAATAGTAACTGCTCTGGAAACGATAGAAGAAATTAAGATAGATTTTGTGAAAGACAGATTACTAGGCGAAGAAGAAAAAAGAAAGAAATCTACTGGTGTCAGCAACAACATACAGTGTGCATTCACATGTTACACATGTGGAAAACCTGGTCATAAACAATTCCAGTGCCGAGAAAGGAAGAATTGGGGAACTAGACCACCTTATGGAGAGCAGACAGAAGCAAGTAACAGACAAAATAACTATGTAAGCCGAGGTCGAGGACGAGGAAGTTACGTTCGAGGAGGAGGTTCCGGAAACGGACAGGGAAACAGATACGGCAGAGGACGAGGATCTGAATATCAACAAAATAGAGCTCCGAGGTCATACGCAGCAGGAAGACAAGAGGAAGAAGAACCAAGAGTTGTATTTCTAACTGAAAGACCGAACGAAACAAGCGTGTACAAAGCAGAGGTAAGAAACAAGATTGAATGGTGCATTGTTCAGGTTGTTCAGATCATTTGGTAAATAAAAAAGAGTACTTCAGCGAATACGTAGAATTGAAAAGTCCAATGAAAGTATCAGCTGCGAAGAATGGAGTTGTATTAGAAGCAGTAGGAATAGGAAATATAGAAGTAAAGTGTTGGTCAAACGATACAACAACTGCATGCAAAATAAAAAACGTTTACTATGTACCGGACTTGAGAAGAAATTTATTATCTGTATCAAAAATGGAAAGAAATGGTTTAAAATTAATTTTCGCAAATGGCAATGTAAAAATCTATCAAAATGAAAAATTAATAATGATAGGGAAGAGCAACAAGTCACTATACACAATTAATATGGAAGTAGAGGGTCCTAAGTGCAATCTTTTAGAAACTAAAAACCAAAGAGAAAACGTACAACTATGGCATAGACGTTTTGGGCATTTAAATTTAGGTAGCATCAAGCACTTAAAGCAAAATAATCTAGTACTAGGTCTTGACGAAGTCAAAATAGCTGACTCAACAGACAACTTATGTGAACCTTGTGTGTTAGGAAAAATCACTCGACAACCATTTAATAATAAAGGCTACAGAGCCAGGAAACCATTAGAACTCGTACATAGTGATGTGTGTGGACCAATCAGTCCAACAACTTGGGACGACAAGAATTATTTTTTGACCTTCGTGGACGATTATACTCATTTTGTAGTAGTTTACCTTATTAAAAGGAAATCAGAAGTATTTGAAAATTTTAAACGGTATTACCAATATGCAACGAGACACTTTAACTGCGATTTGCTTAACTTGAGAACTGATAATGGTAGAGAGTACGTTACCAAAGAATTTCAGGATTTTTGCACAGAGAAGGGGATCACGTTACAATATACAGTACCATACAATCCAGAAATGAACGGTGTGGCAGAAAGAATGAACCGAACCCTTGTAGACAAAGCGAGGGCAATTCTGATTGACTCAAACATTAGAAAGGAATTCTGGGGAGAAGCCATTTACACTTCAGCATATGTAACAAATAGAAGCCCGACAGCATCCAAAGATAAAACACCGAGCGAATTATGGAATGGGAGAAAGCCAGATGTATCAAACATGAGAACCTTTGGAAGCATCGCATACAATCACATACCCAAAGAGTTAAGAAAGAAATTGGATCCCAAAGGCCAGAAGCTAATAATGATGGGGTATTGTTCAAACGGGTATAAGTTATGGGACGAAGAAAGACAGAAAATGATTGCAGCACGAAACGTAATCTTTGATGAGAGACCTAAGAAAAAGGAGGAGCTGCTTGAATTCGATAAACTAACCGAAGAAGAGAATAATGAACGAATCAACGGAAAATCGGAAGACGATACACGAGAAGAGAGTGAAAATGAAGAAGAAAACAACCAAGAAATAGAAGACAAGAAAATCATTCAAGACAACAAGAAAAGAGTCAGAAGAAAGCCTACATGGCATAAGGACTATGTAACAGATGTTGAAGAAAATGATGAAGCCCTCTTCGCACTATATATAAGTCAGATGGACGACGATGTTCCGGTCCATTATGAAGATATAGCTACAAGAGAAGATAAACAGAAATGGGAAAGAGCAGTGAACGAAGAAATCAAGGTACTAACCGAGAGCGAGACCTGGGAAACAGTTCCAAAGCCTGAACAAGTAAAAACGATAGACAGCAAATGGATATTCACGAAAAAGAAAGTAGGAAATGAGAGCATTCATAAAGCCAGACTAGTAGCAAAAGGTTTCCAACAGCGAGAAAATCTATCTGATGTCTATTCACCGGTATTGAGACTCCAAACTTTAAGAATACTACTATCGGTCGCATGCCACAAAAATTACTACATTCACCAAATGGATGTCAAGGGAGCTTTCTTATATGGACGTATTGATGAAGAAGTCTATCTCAAGCCACCAATAGGAATAAAAGTAGAACCGGGATATGTACTCAAGCTAAAGAAGTCTCTATATGGACTCAAGAAATCTCCAAGATATTGGTACGAACATTTTCATGAAGTAATTACCAGTTACGGATTTCAGAGGTCACAAAATGATTCTTGTCTCTACATGAAGGAAAATTTATATATACTATTATATGTAGACGATCTTTTAATCTTGGGAAAGGATTCTAAAGAAGTAATTTCAGTCACAAAGTTCTTGTCAACTAAATTTCGAATGAAAGATATGGGGAGTGAAAATCTGACATACTTAGGCATAGCAATAAATAAGAAAAAAGATCAAATTTGGATCGACCAAAAGGGGTATCTGGAAAAGATTCTATTTAAGTATGGCATGTTTGATTGCAAAAGCATAGAATCACCTATGGATGAGAATTATAAGTTTGATGAACATCCCAAAATTGATATTGCTTATGAGAAAAAATGTAGATCTCTTATTGGTTCATTAATGTACGCAACAGTAGGCACTAGGCCAGATCTAGCTCAATCTGTTTGTTATTTAAGTCGATTCCAAACTCAACCCTGTGAAAGTTTATTCAAAGCTCTTAAGAAAATTTTGAGATACGTAAAAGGCACTATTGATTATAAATTAATATATAAGCGAAATGAAGAGAGTGAGCCTATTGTAGGATATGCAGATGCCGATTTTGCTAGAGATTTTGACAGAAAATCAACGTCAGGATACATACTTAAAGTGTATGACAATACAGTAATATGGAAATCAAAGAAACAATCAACAGTAGCATTAAGTACAACTGAAGCCGAATTCATTGCTTTAAGTGAGACTGTGATGGAAGTAATTTGGCTGAAGAAAATTCTAGTTGAGTTAGATATTAGAGTAAACACCTTAACTATATTTGAAGACAATCAAAGTGCAATAAAAGCTGTTAAAAACTGCGATATGAAAAGGCTAAAACACATAGACATTAAGTATAACTACATTAAACAAAAAGTAGAGGATAAGACTGTTCAAGTTGAATACATCAATACCAAAGAACAAATAGCTGATATCTTAACGAAACCTGTAAGTAAGAAAAGCTTTGTACACCTAGTTAAATACCTAAGTTTAAGTCACGAAGACATTGATATTGAGGAGGAGTGTTAAAAAGACAATACCAATGTCTTTAGAATAAAAGAAGGATCTAGAAAGTTCTAAGTAATGCTAGAAGAATCCAGAAAGATCCAAAACTAGAAGAGTCCAGAAAGGACTGAAACTGGAAGAGTCCAGAAATCGGCTAGGTATAAATACAGGCACACTGCTGCAGTGTAAGTCAGTCGTGCGAAGTACCTCTAAGGAAAAACATCAATGTACATATAAATAAAGAAAACTATAAACGAAACAACCTCTTTTGATTGAAACAACCCAACAAAATAATACGACCAATTGTAGATTATGGTCAAATATGTTTTTACAAAAAAATTCAGTCTTCTGCGATGAAAGTGTATGCGCAGGGAACCTTTCGCAGAACCTATCTTGTGCAGCGCTGGGAAAGGTTTCCTGCGCATACACTTTCATCGCAGAAGACTGATTATTTTTTCTAAAACATATTCTACCATAATCTACAATTGGTCGTAATACTTTTCAGATTGAACTTTCTTTCGCCAATTGAACAATAAAAAACTGCTTTTTCCCAAGATTTCAGTAGGGTCCTCCCTTAAGGAACATGTTTTATATTGCACTTAGTTATAATGCACATCTAGGTAAGGCAGCATTACAATGACAAGAAAATAAGTGATAAAGTAAAAATAATTAGAAACTACGATACTACAAAAATAGACAACCATACAACATGACAAGTGTAACATTGGTTATTCAGTTACATGCTTGCACTCATACAAAGATACCTACATGGTACACGACTTTATAAATAAAACTGCTTGAAACCATAATATAAACTAAAATCACAGTAATCCTCTGTATACGATACAAACTAAGTAATAGTATAGTTAAAATGTAATTTGTACTGATGAAACAACTCTGCATGTACTTATCATCAAAGAATGAAAGAGGAATAAATGATGATATTCAAATTATTCGTCTTGAGAAAGTTCAGTCTTCTGGCTGATTGTTATTATTGTCACTATCACTTTCATAGTGTTGGTCCATCTCCGCAAGATATTGTTGCCTGCGACTTAATCTTCCTGCCCGGGGACGCCGTGCAGCATCCCGCAGCCTCTGCTTCCCAGCTCTAATGGCCTCCTGCATGAGCCTTGCAAAAGCGGTGCGATCAGGAAGTTGAGGTATATGGCGGCACGCAAGTAATGCATCTATATGTATAACAAGTAATCTATACTCAAGATTTCGTTCAGGGGAAGCTATTAGGTGGTTACATCAAGCTGAAAATCGTAGTTTCAGACTTACATACCATAAAACACTCTGCCCATCCGCGTATTAAATAAAGGTCGGAGTTCCACATTGTCTACAATTGGCCCCCCAGTCCATGAAAATTTTTTAATTAGACTATCGACCATCGTTTCCTTTAAAAACTGATTCAGAGTATCTCTTGCCGTAATACCTCCGACATGGGTAAGATAGTACTTCTAGAATTGATATCGACCAATAATAAATTTTAAATACGATTAATGAAGATTACTCGCATTCAATTATTCAACAATATAATACTAAAATTTTACGATTCTCACGAGAGATTGTTGTCGTTCGGCATCCGCTTCAAACTCCAAAAAATTGTCCAAACTTTCGAGGGGAAATCCTTGTGGCCTCTCGTACGGATACAAGTTTTTTGTATCATTTTGAATGGTTTTCCTGTGGGAATAATCAATCCAAATGTCTTGTTGACAAGCAGGGTTCAAGTGTTTACACAAGTACAGTCGACAATGTTTGTGGAAGCATTCTATTCACTGGGTTCTCATGCAATATGGAGTAGATTATTCCGCTTATAGTTGATAGGAGATAATATCGGATAATGGCATTTACTTAATAGCTTTCTCGAAAGCCACCAGCTGATTGTGAATATGTTCGTCAAGAGTCCTCAGATCATCACGGTTTTCCTTCCTGAGTTCTTTTTTGAAACTTTCCAGACGTTCTTCTTGCCGTTTATTGAAGGTTTGCAAGTGCGCTGTCGTACTTTCTGTCAACATTTTCACAAGCTGTTGATGTGCTTTGTTCGAGGTTGGAGCGGGTCCGACAAAAGGGTTTGCCTGAATTGTATCTGTAAATTTGAGGTCTTATAAAAAAATTAAATTGAAAACTAATCTTACAGAATCATGCAAGGAAATTTTCGAACAAATATAGTAATTTGGAACTATTAGAGAATGTTATGTTAACCTGCTCTGTTCGCCACATTGATATTCTGTGGTATGTGATGTAAAGTTGAAGTGACGGTACTTTCGACCGGAGCTCTACCACCCACGCGTGGTGCAGCAACTCTCATCACATCGCTAAATGTGAGAGATTGCAGGGAGTCGGGCTGCGAATTAGCAATTATATCTTCCTCAATTTCATCCTCTTCCGGTTGTATGTTTTCCTGGTTGACCTGGTTGACCTGGTCCACCATGAACAATATTTGTTGATCCATTGGAATGCGAAGCCTCGGTCGGTATGACATTTGGGGCCTTTCATCTGCAGATGACTCGGTTGTCATATATCGTACTGGTTTATTGATAGCTCGTCCGTGACTATTGAGCGAAGTTGACTTCTCCGTGTTCGGCATATTCTTCTGTATGCAGGTCACAAAAAGGCATATGGTGTACTGACACATATACATAATTAACATGTTCACCTAAATACGATGAAAAATTGAAAATGTTAAACTACTCCTGTATTCTTTACAAAGACATTATTATAAAGCTGAAACTTTACAAGTAATAAATTATAATAACAAATGGAATGATGGGCAAATGTAAATATATACTTGCCGAGGTTGATTCTAGCCCGGAAGCGATCAGGTTAGTGTGTTAAATCATATACCAAACAGTCACTTCCGGGCCAGAATCACCTCCGCCACGTGTACCTATGTGGGATCAGATAGTTGCTGGAATGAATTATGTATGTAACAGGGTCATTATTATGAATTCTCCTCTATCTGTGGCTGTATTAGCACTAGACCAAGTCGGTGTACAATAGCACTTTGCTGAAACTTCTGACACATTTACTAACTCGAGGTGGTCTGAGATATTCGAACATTTGAAGATTCCTACGGAAGATGACGATTTTCCAGTAGTGTAAAAATTTTGGACGCTATTGAACTTCCTGACTACCAGAGCATAACGACCACATATATCTAGGACATTGTAAACTCTGCACAAAGATCCATCTTCTAGCATCAAAGTATTGTCGCGGCTATCAATGCTGACGAAATTTTTGCTTGTTTTCAACCCTTTAAATTGCCTGGTGCCTGGGTCACAATCTACAGGAAGGGGTCCAGAGGTATGCATACCTGATAACTTAGATTCGGTGCTGGGTGAAATTATGTTAGATGTTGCATAACGATCACGCTCCATTGAACGTCGAGCGAACTGTTCAAGAGGAAGATGTTGGTTCCTCACATACTTTCGAAAAATCCGCATATTATTTTCGAATGGGTACGCTGAGAATGAATCTACAGCACCGAATTTTCTAACATCATCTACAAGATGCAATAGACCATGTATATTGTAGCTTAGAAATGCAGGACCATATAAATCCTCAGAAGAAGAGACAAACAATTTTATAGATTGTTCTGCAAATAGAAGATCTACGGGTATGGCAGCTGGGGTTGAAAGAATACGATGCGCTATATGAAGAATTAGAAAGTGTAGGTAGAAGTCTGTGTCTACTACGCCATAGAGCACGACAGGACCGGTATATAAAAGGAACTGACGAAACTCTCCCAGTAAACACCAATGTCTGACAGTTATCTACAAGATAGCCGACTCCAGTCAACTATAAGACATGACGAAAAGTCTTCTACGAGATGTCTAGCTACAGACATCTTTGTAAAGTCATCTGCAAGATGTCTAATTGCAGATAACTTTCAGATACCAGAAAATAGTCAGCTGCAAGATATCTTATTATCGATGACTACGAATAGTCATCTGCAAGATGTCTGATTGCAGATAACTTTCAGATACCAGAAAATAGTCAGCTGCAAGATATCTTATTATCGATGACTACGAATAGTCATCTGCAAGATGTCTGATTGCAGATAACTTTCAGATACCAGAAAATAGTCAGCTGCAAGATATCTTATTATCGATGACTACGAATCGTCATCTGCAAGATGTCTGATTGCAGATAACTTTCAGATACCAGAAAATAGTCAGCTGCAAGATATCTTATTATCGATGACTACGAATAGTCATCTGCAAGATGTCTGATTGCAGATAACTTCAAGGTGCGTCGAGCAGTTAACTGCAGGACAACTACAAGATGTCTGACTACAGATAACTTCAAGGCACGCCGAAAAACCGCGCCAAAATTTGTATATGCGCGATCAGCACGTGTATGTTATACCCAGCAGCGTGGTGCACGGTGTACGTATAGCGGTATATTCTTGTAATTATCTCGCGGCATTCTGTAAAAGAATTTCAACTGATAGCATCCTAAAATATATATACGTATATATAAGTACTGCGTATATTCTTGAGTAAGTACATGCATGTGATTATAAGTATAGTATTTACATTTTAATGTACAATAATATACTAAATATATCATTCTTTTAAAGAATTATTAAAATGATAAGAAAGCCTTATAATGACCTTTCGAAGAGACAGCAAAAGAGACGACTCGCCGCTGCTTTACAACGAGATTTAATGACTGTTAAAAAATATGAAAACAGCAATAAACAATTAGAAAAACCACTTCATCCTAATAATACCAAGAATAATGATATTCCATCATCCTCTAATAATTTTGATTCAGTCGTTAATGATTGCCTTGCAGGTATATCGGCTATTAGTACTAACGAATCCCGTATCAATGAGCCTTGTGTTGAGTTTAACTTTGAGGTTCCTGAAATCTTACATGATCATAACTCAGCAGAATGTGATAAAATAAGGGAGTTCTTATGCAGTTGGGCTTGTTTATTCAATATTAAAAATGATGCTTTGACATGCCTTTTGAAAGGCTTAAAAGAATTAGGGTATGATAATCTTCCAGGTGATGCTAGAACGCTCCTACAAACACCCAAGAAAAGTAATGTGGTTTTACTCGCTAATGGTACATATGTCCATTATGGCTTGGAAAAAGCTATCATAGATCAATTCAAACGCGTAGACCACAACCGAATTCCCAGTCAACTTTTTCTTTACATTAATGTAGATGGATTACCACTGTCAAAAAGCTCTCAGAGTGATTTGTGGCCAATTTTGGGAAAAATTGTTCATCCTATTTTTGAAAATCCATTCTTAATAGGAGCCTATCATGGTAAGGGAAAACCGTCAAGTGCGAATCAGTTCTTAGAACCCTTCATTCATGAATATTTGCAATTGAGCACTGAAGGCTTTCTCTATCATAATTGTAGATATATTGTCACAATCAAAGCTCTTCTTGCCGATACACCTGCACGGAATTTCATTACATGTTTCCCGGCTCACAATAGTCGTTGTGGAAGATGCATTCAGGAAGGACAAACAATTAACAGACGTAGAGTTTTTCTGGACAGAAATTCTCCTTGGAGAACAGATGATAATTTTAGACTCGGGGTTCCAAAAGAATATGAGAATGTAATTTCACCTCTAGAAGGGATTGGCATTAGTATGACAAAACAGTTCCCACAGGATCCTATGCATCTTATGGATCTGGGAGTACTAAAAAAGCATGGTCTCATTTTTATAAATCAATATGGCAATGGCGTAGATGCACAGGCTCGAATCAGAAATTTATCCCATGAATATTGCTCTTTCAACGAATGGATACCTCTAGAATTTCCTCGAGGCACTCGTGGTTTTGATGAATTTTCGAGATTCAAAGGCACAGAATTACGTATGCTCCTTTTGTACACGGGGCCTGTTATATTTCGAAAGCATGTGACAAAAGATCAAATTGTACATTTCAATTCACTGAACTGTGCAAGCCGTCTATTGAGCGACCCAGAGGAATGCATTAGAAATAACAATTTTGCCAGAGATTTGCTACATTATTATGTGCGAACGATGGAGGAATTATATGGTCTAGAGAACATTGTCTATAATGTGCACAACCTAATCCATGTACCAGACGACGTTTTATTATTCGGACCTCTAGGGGATTTCAGCTGTTATGTCTTTGAAGATCACTTACAGTATCTCAAAAAATTGGTCAGAAAAGGATCGTTCGTTTTAGCTCAAATTATAAATCGAATTCATGAAAAAGCACAAGTCATTTCGCCAAAAGCTCACGACCAATTTAAAGACACAGATTATTTATTGAAAAATAAAATCAATAACATTAATCGTCAGCTTCCAGCAGGGTGTTCTAACGCGTACAAAACTATTGAATTTAAAAATTTCGTTTTGAATAACACTAAACCCAACAATTGTTGTTATTTAAAAGATAAAAGCATTGTTGTAATTCAAGCCATATGTCACAGTACTGATAGTGAGGAACCTGTTCTTATAGGACATAGATACATAGATCCCACTTCTATTGAAGATTACCCGATTGACTCGAAGTTGATGAACATTTGTAAAGTAAAACGTTTGGCAGAAAGTTTAGAAAAGTGGGGTGTTAGTGAGATTTATAAAAAGGCTTTTCGAATCCCAAGTGGAGATTATTTTTATGTATTTCCACTTCTTCACACTAAGAACTAGCATTTTTTGATTACTTTTCGTTCGCTTGTACCACTTTTTTTAGTTACCATTTATTCATAACAAGATATTATACCCTCAAACGTTGCGTCCATTGTATATGTCATATATATATACCTTTGATATTCAGAACTACTCGGAAGTATATTTGATTCTAGTTGATATCAACTGTATTTACGATGAAGAAGAGTGGACCGCAGGCTTCATGTTCAAAATCTGAAGGGCTCAATCAACTTCGGAAGTCGAACACAACTCTTCAGCAAAAGCGTGAGCGTAATACTTATTCAATCGTACTGATCTCTCAATGTAAATCATCAAAGTTTCCGAAATGTAATCAGGTTTTTATACATGAACTATTATTATAGCTATAGTTATTGCCAATGTCACATTGGGGAATAATGAGACAAAGATTGGAGCACCTCCGTCGAACTATATCGCAACACAAACTCCGGCTAAACGGCGAATATCTGAGGCCTGTAATGAAGGTGAGTCCATTCTATATTAATGTTGCATACTGGATTTTCAGTCTGATTCCGTACTTTATTCTTGGTTGATTTTCCAGATGATCCCAATGAGAGACATGTCTTCGATTACCTGTTCAACAAGAAACAGATGACACGGAGTAATCTTTTATATTATGAAATAGTCCATTCTCAGATTATTATTTTATTATTATTATTATTATTATTATTATTTCTATTTTCTAAGATGCGGGTTATATTTCTGACGAGGAGTACACGGTGGAGAGACTAGATTCGGATATTGAGAATCAAGATCCGGAAGATCGACAGGTAGTGGAGGCGGAGTTGAACGACGACACAGCAGTACAAAATGTGGAAATGGTAGACGACATTCATGAAGAAGGAAAGTGTTGTAGTAAGTAATGTCCTCACATTATTATACGCCTATAGATATTTGTAGTTGAAAAAATTGAAGTTTATGGAAGTTACGCATTGTCGAAAAATTCGTAGGATCTTATATACCCATATAGTAATGAGGAAGAATTACAAATTTTGACAGTAGTAATTAGCTAGGGTTCAACTATTAATAAAATCAAATAGATTATGCAAAACTGAATATAGCTGTACGTGTAATTGAATATATACCAACTTTTACTTCCATATTCGTTCTTGAAGGTGGCTGCAGATCGCAATTACAGCTCATCCTGCAGAAGCTGAATGAGATCCGTGAATTAACTTCGGCAAATAATGAAGGCAATGGACGAATCCAAGAGGATTTTACTCTCCTTCCACCTATGCCTTTCAACGACGCTGAAGCGCTGTTGGACTTCGATCGCAGACTGCAACGGGATCGAACTTTGCTCCAACAATTTGTACATATACCGTGAGTATTCGTGTATGCGGGTCGGTTGGATCCGCCCGATCCAGAATTTGGCGTTTCGGCACTGCCTTTCCGCCGTTCCTTGTTCACGCTAGTTGCCTTCTGCTTTGTAAGGTAAGCAAAGCGCGCGGAGTACGATTTTATGGTTAGATTACGGTTAGGATTTTCAGTATGAAAAATTTGTTCCGATAATCTGTCCATTATTATTCGACGAATAAATAATACTTTTAAAACGATTCAATGCAATTCAGAAGAACTTGTTTTTATTTGTTCATCAGTTATCAGTTACACTGATTATTAATAATTTTCATCGAAATGTAATAGTAATAAAATTATTGTTCGTTCGTCAAAAATCTCGAAAGTTGTTTTCATTTGTGGCTAAATACATTAATTTGCAACCTGAACGTAATTCACTCTCTGTTAATTTAGTGACTGTAATAGAAAATTGTCTTTATTGCCTGGTACAATTTATCGTTCTCTACACTCTTTGACAGGATTCGCTAATAAATATTCTCGTGACTCAGCTACTTCAGTTTCTTCTGAATTGCATTGAATCGTTTTAAAAGTAATATTTATTCGTCGAATAATAATGGACAGATTATCGGAACAATTTTTTCATCACGAAAGCCGGAAAATCGCGACGAAGTTGCGATTTTGAGGCTAGAATGCTGAAAAAATTAGACCGTTCCTCGTACGTGAAGGCTTTTTGACGAACCTCGTTACAGCACTCGCCTTCGGCTCGTGCCGTAAACCTTTCGTTTCGCCAAAAAAGCCTTTCCGTAGTTGTAACGTAATGTACTATTTTATACTGAAAATCCTAACCGCAATCTAACCATAAAATCGTACTCCGCGCGCTTTGCCTACCTGTCAAAGCAGAAGGCAACCAGCGTGAACAAGGAACGGCGGAAAGGCAGTGCCGAAACGCCAAATTCTGGATCGGGCGGATCCAACCGACCCGCATACACGAATACTCACGGTATATATGTTTGATGTTTGTATTTCAACTACTATACGTTTTCAATAACGTGATTTGTGTTATGACATTAGGAAAACAGAATTTCTTCAATCGGTGGGACTGATGCAAACAAGTCCATTGCAAATGCTATGGCAGCAGTTTTGACTAATGAGCTGTGTAAAAAATGCACATGGATAAAAAATAACGGACTAATATTGGTCAACAATCTAAATTTTCATCAGACAATAACAAGTAAGGTTTTCGTATAGCAATATTGGATAAAAATGTTTTCAATAACTTAAATTTTTAAATTGATGTTTATATTATATAGAAGTGGTGAGGAAGAGATTTCCCATAACAATTGCTCATGCCCATGATCGTTACAAGGACTGGCTTCGCCGGCCTGGTGACCGTATCCGGACACAACAAAAAAAGGAAGCCATTGCTCAACGACATCTGCAGGGTGAAAGACTGTATGACATGTAGTGGGAGCACACCGTGCATATTCTGTGAAACAGAACGCTCCCTAAGAAGTTGGCCACAGTCTTCTATCTCTTCCCTTTTATCTATACAACGATATTATGTAGAATAGAAGGGAACAGAAAACTATGATAATAAGTAATAAGTAATATAGTAATAAGTAATAAGTAATAAATAATATAGTAATAAGTTTAGATTGACCGAGTATATTTTTAAAAAAATGTCATATTCACAGATACTACTCAGTTTATATGGTTGCTCCAAAAATGAGTCCAAAGATCTGCAGAGATTCGTTGTTTCTCATTAACAATATAATAATATAATAATATAATATAAAATAGGATAATCATATAATACAATATGTAAAATTAGGAATATGTCAGGAAGCAATATGTATATCGATTATTTATTATGTGTTGAAGGAATAATAGTACCAAAATGTACTATTCAGATGCAGATACAATGCAGATACGTATAATCAAGAGCAAGAGACTGACTTGAGCATGCTTATTGTTCGCTATTAAATTAATACAGCTCAATAAAATGCTACATATTTTATCAAATTATAAATACATTTTGTATCACACGTAATTATGTATCAGCGATTTCGTTTGGCCAGCCGCGCGGTTCAGTGTGCACTGCGATTTCGCTAATTTATATATATTTTGACCAATTTATCAGTTGATTGCAGGGTTGATTGATATATTATGCAAAAATTAGTGAAATCGCAGACAGCCGGACCTATGCGTAAAACAAACAAAACCGCTGATACATAATATAATATTTATACATACCTATCCCAACCTATATGCTAGTAAATCACTATTAAAAGGCAACGTCAAGTTCTCCTCATATTAACGCGGTTAGACGACAATTCGATATGCCTATTTGTTGTATTTTAAGAGATAACTTGGAGACATCCTACAGGCAAGAAATAGGTAACATATAGATAGACATTCGTTGTCCACACAGTGACTGTAAGATGACTTTATAGCTCGCAAATAGACGACTCTCGTCTACGAGCGTCATCTTACGGACGTCTACCAGATGCCTAACTGTTTACCGAGCGACATCATGGAGACATCCTACAGGCAAAAAATAGGCAACATGTAGATGGACATTCGTTGTCCACACAGTGACTGTAAGATGACTTTATAGCTCGCAAATAGACGACTCTCGTCTACGAGCGTCATCTTACGGACGTCTACCAGATGCCTAACTGTTTACCGAGCGACATCATGGAGACATCCTACAGGCAAAAAATAGGCAACATGTAGATGGACATTCGTTGTCCACACAGTAACTGTAAGATGACTTTATGGCTCGCAAACAGACGACTTCTGTCTACGAGCGTCATCTTACGGACGTCTGCCAGATGCCTTTGTGTTTACTGGGCTGGGTTAGCAGACGCATAATTGCAGAAAAAAGAACTGTACATGAGTTTGTTCTAAATCGTTTGGGAAACTCATATATAAACTCCTTTTCATTTGGGAAAGGCTGCAAATTGTAATTCCGTTGTTAATTCAGCCTGAGTAATTACAGTGTAAAATCCTCAATTCTAGGGAATTTCTCCTCGACCGGGTTTTCCCCCCAGATGGCTAGGGACGTCAAGTATTCGCATTTGATTGCTATCAAGTGCGATTTTTCGTACACGAAATTATTTATTGGCAATTTGTAGATGTTCGATGATGCTCTTCTGACGTTTGGTAACCAACCGACTATCCGTAGGAGTAAATGTGCGTTTTCCTATTAGAGCACTGTGCCGCACAGTGCTCTAATTGGAAAACGCACAATGTAAATCTCGACGGAGGAAGAATCCTAGGGAATTTCCCTTGGACTGATTTCCCCGGCAAAATTTCTATCAACTGTCGAAGGAATTACATATTTTCTTATTGATCTACCCCTTTTTTGCTCATTACTTCTACGTATTTCCAGCGAAACAAGATGATTGACATGCGTTAGATGATCGATATGCATGTAACTACGATTGCCTGACACCTAATCTCAAATTTCGCCGATGTATGCATGAAATGAACATTTATAGGGTGAAGGAAATAAAAAGAAAACAATTGCTCTTAATTGCTTGACTTAATTTTTAACTGATTGGCATTTTGATGATAGCTCACGGGATAGATCTACGTAAAGTTGGCCGAGCAACTTGAGCTTTTAATAGTTTCGACTTTACCAATCGTTTGGTGGTTGATTGGTGGTGATTGGTAGCCTAATCTAATCGTTTGGTAGTCCATGGATTATCTGATATCGAATAAACAAATTTAGGTGTTAAGTTAGCCGATATTTTTTAATTTTTACTCCAATTAAGCTCGTTAGGGGCTCAATGGACGCGCAATCGTTTGGTGGTCACGATAAACTTAATTGAAACGATTGGTGGTACACCGTTTGGCTGGAAAGCCCAAAACAAAATCGGAAAATGAACAGCAGGGTTTTTCCGTTGGATCTCAGAAATTTCCCAGATCTAGGGAATTTCTCCCGGATCTGGCGAATTTCTCCTGGAGCGATTGGAAGCTTTCCAATCAAACGCGATCTTGACCATCGTAATCGGATATCGTAAGCGGCTGGAGAAATTGACTTCACCACGGCTAACCTAAAAGTAACAGCACTGGTCAACATTCATGTTTCAAGACTTCTTCATCTTTACTAATTCGCTAGGTTCAGCATTAATCATTGACCGCTTCGCTATTTCTAAGATAAAACGTTTGGAATAAAAAATAAATAGGGGTACAAGCAACAAAATTTCATTAATCCACGAAAAGTAGATGATCCTGCTACCAAAATACTCGATAAGGAAAAGAAATTGAAGGAACATCAAGAGTTGGCTCTAATATTCAAACTCGTCCAGACACAGAAGGGCAATGCACAAAAGGACATTAAAGATTGCCAGCTGCCTGAAAATGATTGTATGGCATTTCAACATTGTGACAATACCATCGGCAGTTACACTTGCGTTAGATTCTTACCCTGTGGTACTGGTTATACCTTGGGTTATACCCTTAACGCTGCTACAGAAATATGCGAAGGCATTGACGAGTATCAACCTTGTACGGTTGATTGT
The DNA here is from genome assembly GCA_944452935.1 of Rhogogaster chlorosoma. Taxonomy (NCBI): domain Eukaryota; kingdom Metazoa; phylum Arthropoda; class Insecta; order Hymenoptera; family Tenthredinidae; genus Rhogogaster; species Rhogogaster chlorosoma. The sequence continues at coordinate 15,204,390 of OX101803.1, read as the reverse complement.
CCTTTTGGTTATATATGCTGTAATGCATTGGGTGGCTTCAGATGTTCTTAAAGGAGAAAGCAAAGACGACCACGAGTTTGTTTCTGCTACGTACACTACTCGGCGGTAAGTAGGAATTCACTTTTATTATTCATTGTGAAATTGTAGTGTCTTAAATTTCAGTCTCTTGTAAGTATCCTTAATGATTTATCACGCTTGTCTATTTTATTATAATATAATTCCAATAAATGTTTGTTAGTAATTTTAATTAATGCTCGCTCTCATCTGTAACTTTTACTGCAAAGCCTGAAATAATTGACCATTTTATCAAAGTACACGTTTTATTTGATGAAAATAATTGAAGGTTTGACATGTATACAATATCGAAGTATGATAAATGTTTTTCTTATATAATAATAATTGTATAGTAAACATAATTGAGGAACTGTATAATAATTCCTCGATAAAAAAAAATATTCTCAGGTTACGAAGTGGGCAGCGGTCACAAATGCATGGACATAGACGAGTGTGCAGTGGCAACGGTCGTTGCATCAACAATCCAGGCTCCGATCATTAGAGGCTGTCGTGATGTGGACGAGTGTCGTGTGAATCCAGGACTCTGCCAGCAAGAATGCTACAACACTTGGGGTGGACATAGACTCAGTTGACGATTCGAATTCAAACTCAAATCCAACAATCGCAGTTGTGAGGATATTGCCGAATGTACTGAATTTGAAGAAAATAATTTGTGCAGCGGAATGTGCAAGAATACTCCGGGAAGTTACACATGTCGATGTCCCGATGGTTTCGACAGGCTTTCGGGAGATGGGCGTACGAGTCACGGTGTGTATTTCCTGTCTTCTTTTTTTTGTTCTAAAAGTGAAATCTTCAGGCATGCTCAGCAACCTATTTTATAATAAAAAAAAAGACGATTAAAATCATTTGAAACGCCGATATCAATGATTTTACGCTCAACAAGCCGTGAAAAATGTGACTATGATTACATCAATTTACCCTTGAGCTGTACTTGTTCTGACAATTTAATCGACCTTGAAATGAATTATACGTTTGAATTACCTTCGATAAAAAACGTAAATTAAACTGGTATAGAAATATTTATTATTTCTTCTTTGCAGATATTGACGAGTGCACCTGTTACGCTATGCGACGACCATTTCCCTCTCAGGCAGTTCTCGTTATGACCAGTACCGTACAAGGACCCCAAGACATCGAGCTTGAATTATCCATGTAAGATTACAGTCCTAGTAGAGGTTTCACCGGTAGCGCCGTTAATAAAATTTTCATTGTCCTGACGCACTATGAGTTTTGAGCCATGCGATATTTCTGTTTTTTTTTTTTTGGGCTTTATCTATGTTATATATTTGGGTTGAGAGTCGAACTTTTTTCACGAACTGATTAAAGGACGGATCCTTGGTATAGAAGTAATGATTTCGTAATGTCAAATAGTTGGAAGTGAAAATTTGTTCATTAAAGTCATTGTTCCGTTAACTCAATTCTAAAAAATCGTCACAATTTGGTTTATTGCAGAATGGCGGAAAGTTTATGTGCGTCAAAAATGAAGTAGAGTTGTATAAATCAGAAATTTTGTGCCGAACACAAGTTTTTTATGAAACTACTACATTTTTTGCCATTTAATACCAATAATAAAATTGTTATTGCACCCAAAGAGTGAAAATAAGAAAGTACAAATGACGAAACCAAAACCGGTAGAACACAAATGCTAGAAATAGACTGTGTATCAATATGACATAATACATGCTTAGCAGCTGACTAAAAAACAATGAGTAAGCTACTGATATATTTATAAATAAGGATGCTATTGTTTCGACAGGGAGAAATATTGAAATTGGTTTTGTACTCATATCTCTGCATTTCTATATTTTACTTGTGACGTTGCACTTTGTGCAAGCGTCCCAGGGGTTACGGAAAACAGCGGCGTGTGCGCGCGGTTGGCAGGATACCCAGATTTCGTCAAGACAGAATTAGGCGGGATAGAATTATTTCTAATGTTTTGTATTTTGTATTTCCTCTCTCTATGAAAATTGTACTCTACGTCGAGCTGATCTTCCACCGAGGGAGCAACCCACCAAGGTCAGCGGAGTTCGAGTCGAGTCTATCAAGATCGTGCCAAGAAGTGGATGCCGCGATGCCAGCGTACAGGGCTGGGTGAATCGAGTAACCCACTAAAGCCTCCTGCATCGCCGACTAATCAGCCAGGTGCTGAACCACGGAGTAACATCTACCCTCCTGGCTAGCGTACGATACCGTGTTGGCCCAGAAAGCTCACGAATATCGTCCCGACAACGAGATCGCCTCGTGTGAGGAGGTTCTGGTGACCTTCCGCGACGGCAACGGATCTGCAGTTATGCAAACTTCGGGTGAGTGGACGACTGTAGACCCTCTCCGAGTCGGCAACAGTCAGGGAGTAAGAAAAAACGAGGATAGCAGAGAATTCAACTCCCAACTACGACCAGGAATGAAACAGCGCACGAACATCCATTCGAAAATTGGCGCGCCGACATATGTCGTCTGCGATCGGTACGCTGCCTGGATGCGACCGATTAGCAGCAAGGTACAAGGGAAAACAAAAATCCGTCAGCCAGAATCTAACGTGACGCGCACCTAACGTCCGTTAGATCTGCGCCACTCATGACGACCGATTAGGCCAATCACGACTTACGCCAAAATCGTTCCGTTCAGGAATGCAGGATTCGCACCACCTCACCTAGCGAGCCTAAGGAGCTACCAACGATCCTTCTCTTCTACGCTCGACTGTCGGCTGCGACACACGTCCAATTTTCGTACCGTACCGTATCGAGTCTTTTCTTTAAAAATTGCATTTCGAGTCATTTAGTTAGTTAAAAAGTTTAATCAGTGCCGTGTGGCCAAGGTTTCAAGTTTATTCCTCTGAGGTAAGCCTATCTTTCCTATGTGAAGCCACGAAATAATTCGTAAATAATTGTTGTATGGTATCGAGAGTGTAAAATAGTGTAGTTTTCTACGCAGGCGTTGGGCCACGAGGTCTCGCCTTGCTGTGTAATTTTGATTGCTCTATGTAATTTTATTATATCGTCTCGTACCGATCCTTCTTGATATTTTGTTGGTTTAATTATTGAAATATTTCGTGACTGGCTGTTCTTTGATTGATTTAGCATGATCTATGGCAAAAGCCTGGTATAATAGTATATTTTCTAGTAGTTTGTGATTGCGGACTTTATCGTCCTATTATTTGTAGTTTAGCTACTATTATTGGTTAGTTGATTTTTCTATGGTAGGAAATATAATTTTCTATTCTGTCTTGCCGAACCTGGGTATTGTGAGCGTAGTTGTAGCCGTGGAGAGAAATAGTCTCGTCCCGTAGTTTTCTTTTCTCTCTATTATATTGTACATTTTCTTTGCTGGGATTTTCCACGTTATTAGTTAAGCTAATTATTAATTGTTGAAATCTATAATTGATTGTAAATCTCGATTTTGACCAGTATCTCTTATTTGCGATTGTTAGATTTTTCTCTGACTGTGTTCTCTTATTAATTATGTTATCGTATCGAACCAGTTTGTTATTTTGAGATGATTTTGTGATTAAAAATCTGGAAATCGAAGAAATCAAATCTGTGTTATTGAAGTATTTTTTTTGTAGACCACCTGGTGACCTACCCCCTCTACCCTCTGGTTTTTATTCTGATTTAGCCGAGCACAACCGTCGTGAATCTCTAGTAAATTTGATAAATTATTGATAGTTGACGCAAGCAGCGTCTGGCGCCCAATCAAAGTTTAATTATTGTTGATTTTATAATTTTTATCGTATCGTCGAACTAGAGACGAGCGCCGTAGGGTAACGCGAGGAGTTTCCTCTTCTTCCTCCCTTCCTACCAAGGAAAACGCTGTTGCATACTATACTTATATTCTTAAACTATAACCAGAGGAAAGTCTGCGAGGAAAGAGATGAAAAAATATTGCTGAACTGCGGGTGGAAACGATCTTTGGTTTTACGTACATATATCATAAGGCAATAGCTAAATATGATCATCAAAAAACAGCTACGCTACTCAAGAATAAAGTAAACGCCAATCACATTGCATAGAGAATATAGATCTTTAAATAAAGATTCATTTAGTATTATTTAATTTTTCGCAGTTGCTTATAATGTCCAACTAGTGTAGTAATTTATTTGTAACAAATCGATAATTAAAGTGTATATTGATTCCCATCAACTCACCGGTAGGAGCTGCAACTGGTAGATGTCTGTCACATCGATAATATTGTTACCTCGAAGCCATCTTTTCTATAGTTATAACTATAGGTATGTAGATATAGGTTATAATATATTATATATTATTGTTGAAGTATATATATATATATACCAGATATATACTAATTAAGCTGCGCTGTACTGGACTATATTTATATGCAGCGTTCGAATAAAAGGCGGACTCTTTGTCATATGTTTGATAGCGAGCCTATACCTTTATATCTATGCAATAACAAGTAAGCTTTTTTCGTTAGTTAGCGTGCTCAAACTTCATTGTAACGCCTATATTATACAAATAAATCATTTATTTAAATTAGTGTGTTTCTTATGTAATCCTCCACCATAAATTGCAACGAGTATGAAATAAATAACAAAAACAAAAAACAAAAAACGACCAGCCCCATGATGATAAGTGTTGTGGTGAGCATGAATCTGTATTGTTATAGATTCATAAATGTTTGAAGTTTGAATAATATTATCGTGGGCCAACTAGATAACTCATTAACTGTAATCAATAACTATTCGGAAAAATTTATTGTTATTTTTAAAAATAAGCCAGTGATTATACAGCGGCATCAGCAATTGAGTCATTCGTGTAGCAACGTATCTTAACTACAAATGATGTTTATTTGCGATTTGATATAATACTATCCGACCATTTTCATATTTGCCTCAATGGGCTGTAGATCGCAATTGTGGTTGATTATGATGAAACTGAACGAAATCAAGGAGCTAGCTGCCGGAAATACCAATAGCAAAGGGCAAATAACTGAAAATTTAATTTTACAAATATGCCTTTCGCTGATGCAGAAGCTTTCTTACGTTTTGATAGCAAACTATTGTGTGATCAAGCCTTGCTTCCACAATTTGTACGTATGAATATTTGACATTTAATTATATTTGTATTTGAACTCGATATGCTCATGATAATTCAAGACTCGATAGGCGATCAGATTTGTGATTATGTGTCTTGTATTGACACCTCAGGAAATCAAGCTTGCTTCTATTGGTGGAATCAACGCGAACAAAGCCATTGGAAATGCCATGGCAGCAGTTCTTACAGACGAACTATGCCGATTATTAACATGGGTTCAAAACAATGGTTTAATTAAAGTGAACAAATTAAACTTCCATGAAACAATAACAAATAAGATTCTGCATTTCAATATTCAGATAACGTACCTCAAGTATGATTTCAGAGAACAGTATTTGAGAAAAATATTGTCAGTAGCTTTATAGTTAATGATTGTTATGTGTTTTTTATATAAATCGTGAGGAAGAGATTTCCTATAACCATATTTCAAGCTCATGAACGTTACAAAGACTGGCTTTGACGCCCTGGAGACCGCATCCGCACAAAGCAACGAAGAAATCAAATTGCAGGAGAACCAATTGAAAGGAGATAGAGGAAGAAAAGGACACAGGGAATGCCAGTTAGAATGAGGACAGAAAGTATTTAAGACGAGGCTGTGAACGCAGACTGAAAGTAACTTGTATTCAGCTTCAAACCAAACGACAAATGTGTTCATATAATAAGTGTTATAAGTATTGCTATAGCTTAATACAGATTTTCACCCTCCGTGTGAACACTAGGCCTTAAGAATATAATATATATATTATATATTGAGAATTAAATTAATACCCAGATAACAATCGTGCTTCGCACGCTGCCTGCAAACCGTGCGACGCATGCTATGCGAGCGAAAATACAGAGTATGTGCCCGCACTCGCCCCAACTTTATGATAGGCATCTCAGTGCGAGCGTAATGCGTCGCATTATGTCATCACGCTTGAAGGCACGATGTGCAGGCACATGCGAGCAATACAATGATTGATGAAAACCATTATTCAAACGTATCTGGATTTTTATATCCAAAATTTTTTAATAAAACCATAATGTTATTGTACTTTGTGAACGTTAGAAGATTTCAACAATTGTATTTTCGAAAGCGTGGTTACTTATAGTACTTCAACGACTTTGCAATGAAGTTCCTGTCATCAATTTGACTATTCGGCCGTGCCTTTCCTTCAGCCTGCAGGCTCGCAACCACGCACCGGCTTTCCGTAAGTCGCGGTAAATATTGATCATCGCGTAAATTACGCAGTAGTGAAACATCTGCAGTGTGTTCTATGCTAGTCATCAGTTCTACGGTAACCAGATTGGGTTATGCTGTATTTTTCAACTCAATGTTATATTTGTGACTATTATAATCAAGTGGCACCATAACCTCACTTTTTTGTATATTTTTCGTAGTAGTGGGTTGGACACATGGGTGCTCTTTCGACTCTTATAGAAACATTATATTTGATATTATTACGTATATCAATTGAGATGTGCATATTAAAAATTTTCTAGAAGAATACTCTGTGTCTTTATTTAATGAGCTATTATATTATGAATGAATAATCTTTAGGACGCTCACTATACATGAACTATGTGCTCGCATGCATGCGGGTTGCACGCGTGCGAGGCATATGTCCCTCCATGGAGGACGCATCTGCATGGTGATCTGAAGTCACGCGGTGCGGGTTAATTCGCACGCGTGCGACCCCTTACGCAAGCACTGTGCGAACACTTTGTTATCTGGGTATATATATTATATTGTTAAGAGCCAGTAATAATGACCAGATATAAATGACCAGAATCGTCAGATAATATACTAATATATTATATGGTATTAAATTATTATTAACTATAAATTTTCTTCAACATCCATTTGTGATTTGTGGATATAATTCACGTATTCCATATAGTGTCTAAAAAAAAAACAATTCTTCGCAATGGATTGAATAAAAAAAATTAGGTTCTTTTGACTCGAATAATTCAAATCATTACCAGATCCCCTATAGTAAATTTAAAGAAAAATCGGTATAGATGCATCAAAAAACGTGTTTAACCCACAACGGCCAGGTCCCTTCCGCCTCCCACTAAGGCCAGATTGGTGTACTGCAGAGGTGTGTGTTCCACATCTTACTCTGAGCTTACTCCGCGTCGTCTTGTCCTTTTATATCGGGAAGGAGAACAAAGCATGATCAAGAACACTTGGAGTAAGCTCGGAGTAAGATTTGGAACACACCTTAGTACTCTTTCGCTTTTAAACTCATTGTCACACCCACTCCATCAAATGCTCTGTATATTTGAATATGTTTGACAGTATCTGAACCAATTTGAACAACATTTCGTTAAATTAAAAAATCCCGAACTTAGAACAATCTGCAGCTTGATGTATTCAAATACACCGGACCTGGCCGTTGAGGGTTAAAAAAAAAGTCATGAATTAATTATTACATTACAAACTTAAATATAATATACGTCATAAATAATTATATGATGTGACTACTAATAATTGTATTATAATGACTATAAGATATACAGGGTGAGGCATTTAATTATAGTGACCCAGGCAATTTTTTCCCAAACGAAGCGAGATACGAAAAAATGTTATATACATTAGTTTCATGGTTTCGAGGGGGTCATGGTTTCAGGGGGAGCTATAGTGTCCTCGGATTTTTTCCAAAGTCGAGGTATCAAGGTCATTTGAGAGTCGACTTTGGTTTCTTAAATAGAAACCTATATTTTTTTTGCAGATTCGTATTCAACACGAGAAAATAAGAAACTATTGTTCTAAGCATTTTTGTTTCAAATCACAGTTTTTCATGATATCTACTTTTTTTTTGAAAATTCAAATTTAAAATTCAAAAATAAATTATTTTTCATGAGTCTTATTATAATATTGTTATTCAATTGCTTGCATCAATTTTAATTTCAATTTAAATCGAATTTAAGACAAATTTGGAAAAGAATTAAAAAATCAAATTAAGAACCATATAAGAAATACCATCAAGATTTGACATTTAAAAAAAAAAGTTTCAGACAAAAGTTTACTATTTATTCATGTAGAACACGGTTTCGAAAGTAAAAAGCATGATAGGTAAAAGAATTTGAAAAATTAGCATAAGTAATCGAAATTAGAAAAAAAAAATGTTTTCAACAAAAGTTTCTCATTTTTTTATACAAAATACAGATCTGCAAAAAAAATGTAGGTTTCTATTTAGGAAACCAAAGTTGACCTTCAAATGACCTTGATACTTGAACTTTGAAAAAAATTCAAGGGGACTATCTTACGTCCCCCTCGTAACCATGGAACTATAATGTATATAACATTTTTTCGTATCTCACTTCGTTTGGGAGAAAATTGCCTGGGTCACTATAGGTGCATTCTTTTGACTCTGTGATCACTGATCAAAGTGATCATGATCACTTATTTTTATTCTTTTGACTCGTATCACTTCCCCCACCACGAGTACGAAGTGATCATGATCACATCTGAAGTGATCACATATTTTACCGGATCACTTGCCAAGTGATCACAATTTAGACCGCCCAAGTGAAGAAATTTCAAATATAGTTTCGAAATATAACCTCAAGGCACAACTAGGTTGTTCTTTTCAACTGATCATGATCACATGTGATTACTGATCACAGTGATCACAGAACAACTGATCACAGAGTCAAAAGAATACACCTTATAATTAAATGCCTCACCCTGTATACAGGGTGAATCCTTTAACTCTGTCAACCCGTCACGGGTATGTTGGGGCTGCTCAGACAAGCATTTTGAGGTAACACACTTATGGTCGGAAACTCCTCCTAACGGCTGTGGACGGCTTTGAAGATTTATTTTTTTATTTTTTTTCTGATACCCAGGGGTTGCTCGTAGTGTAATGAATCAGAGGTGATTACTCGGGACCCAACGTTTTATTCAGGCGTGGATGACTGACAAATTTGTTATGTAATATCAACAAAACGATAAACTTTGAAGAACTTTTATAACAATGCAAAAATTAACAAAAATCTGAATCCGGATCTGAATCCCTTGGATTTTTATTTTTGGGGCAGAATGAAAGCTATCTGGTGTACCCCGACCAGACGTTTCACGGAGTGTCTTCTTCAAGGTGGCGGACACTTTAAACACCTACTGTAAAAGATCAGTTTAATGACGTGAAATTTCCGTACCACAAGAATTGTTTTTGTTAGTTTTTTCATTGTTATAAAAGTTCTTCAAAGTTTATCGTTTTGTTGATATTACATAACAAATTTGTAAGTCGTCCACGCCTGAATAAAACGTTGGGTTACGAGTAATCACCTCTGATTCATTACACTACGAGTAACCCCTGGGTACCAGAAAAAAAATAAAAAAATAAATCTTCATGGCCCTCCACAGCCGTTAGGAGGAGTTTCCGACCATAAGTGTGTTACCTCAAAATGCTTGTCTGAGCAGCCCCAACATACCCGTGACGGGTTGACAGAGTTAAAGGATTCACCCTGTATAGGTATATAATATTATAACAAGTATGATATATTATATATAGTTATAATAAAATATGATATATTAATAAATATATACCTGATTACTTTAATATATTATTATATTATATATATTTAATTTTATTATTCATTATTAATATATTTAACGATATAATAATTTTTTTTTTTATGCTCAAAGCAGAACCCGTTGGGATAACAGTCCGTCTGCTTGTGGCTGATCGATCAGCCAGGCAAACAAACCTCCCCCTCTCCTTCCCTCTCCGTAGTTCTGTAAGCCAGAAACAGCCAGAAAGACAGTCTACTTCAACATACTTCAAGCCGTTAGGATCAGGACCCCCAGTCTCTGAAGACCCATCTATTGTTTCAAGGTGTAGATTAACTTTCCTTTTATCTGTTCAAATTTTAGAATCCCCGTGCAATAGAATTAGACGCAGAAACTTAGCTTTTTTTTGAAGTTAAAGTCGAGAAGAGCACGTTTAAGCTATAATGGCTACATATCACTGATCTCTACATAACTGGATGGCTGACCGGGCCCGCTGATTGAAACCAATTGAACAGCGCCATTTGCAATTTGTTTGGCTTATTATTATTTATTATTTACAGTCGGAATAATCCTAAAACAACAAAATTGTGCAGAGCACACATATCAAGCTGAGTAATCAATTAATTGATCAATAACCCGAGCCAGCTCGAACCGTGTATATCTATTCAAATTGCCCGCGGAGAATTTGTCCCAAGATCGTCCCTTCGTCCGACCCCCCCCCCCCCCCCCCCCCCAAACCCCTGCCCCGTCGTCAATTGGTTTCACGCCGTATGGGTAGAAGAGGTACCCGTCCGCTATCCAGTTATACCGTGAGTTTCTGAGTACGCGGAACGCCACGGATACCAACCCAAAACTCACGCGTCTAGTGGATTGCGTCCAACCATACCCTGTTCAAGCTAATTCCATTGATTTAAATCATCTTCCTTACCCGGTCCAATGTTCCCGCAACTCCTCTTCGTCGCACAATTTACTGATTTATTTCAAATTAAGCGCCTAACTTTCAAATGCTACGCGCGCTGTTCTTGAGTTCGAACAGAATGGAATGAGCACGAACAGGGTATGGTTGGACGCAATCCACTAGGCGCGTGAGTTTTGGGTTGGTATCCGTGGCGTTCCGCGTACTCAGAAACTCACGGTATAAAGATCAGTGAGTTTGATCGTGGCAAAGTATTCCCTAAATACGAATACTTGCAATTGCTTTTCACTAGCCATCTGGGGAAAGACCCGCTCCAGGAGAAATTCCCAAGGATTCAATAATTCCCGAGGGCTAATCTTTACCATAGATCTGTTTTAGTTTTTTCCGGAATATCGGTTGACTATCAGGCTGCATTCCCATGGGGGCTGATTTCACGGATCCGGAACGGTATCGGAAATCTAGGGGGTTTTCAAGAGCCAATCAGACACGTTCCGGTCAGTACGTTCCGTGTGCATTGCGGCCATTTGTCATATGTCAACGAAACTGACGGATTGCCCTATGTGTGTATCTATGTGTGAACAGTGAAACAGCCACGAGACTTCTCCAAAGTCTGTCTTCCCAGACAGCACTTAATATTCCGAGAATATTTGAAAATGTGTGGAAATGTGTGAAAATATCCGATATATTGGTATGATATTTTCACTATGTTTTTGTTGAAATATCTGTTCGTAAACATGCGTGAATATTTCTACAATATTTCTGTAATATAAGATCATTTCAAAAACATACTTCGATAAAGTGCATCTAATATTTATATATGTAAATATTGTAAGAATATTTGAAATTGTACATATAATGCTCGGAAAAATATGCTCTTCAAACATTGACATTTTTCACTGAATTACGTTAAAATGCAATGAATTACAATTAAATTATAAAAGATGTCTCGTCTCTAATGCAAAATAAAAGATACGTACTAAATTATCTTACGTATTATTATCTTTCTCCAGCTTTCATCCCATACACGTCGTATCGCGTGCTCGTAGTCCATCAATTATACACCGGAAATATTTAATGAATATTCATACAATATATTTTATAAAATATTCAGATATCTGAAAACCATGTCTATATTCTCGAAATATTATTTTAATATTTGAACTATATGTATTTCACGTGAAATGAGGGATAACTTATGTTGACAGAGTATTTCATTCACGTTGTTGGAATATAAACATATATTGCACCAACATTCGATATATTTTTCTACATATTTCATACATATTTATGAAATATTCTTATGCTGTCTGGGTTGTTCTTTTCCACTTCACAAATAATGCCGAGATCGTTATTAAAAGTGTTTCCGACTCCATGTTTATTCGCATAGCGTTTATAGCACAGGTTTATAGGAACTGCACGGTTGTGTGAGTATACCTTAGAGCATATATACATGGAGAGAGCCAGTCCTATCTTGTTCCATAAGTGGCAAGCGCAGCAAGGATAGACATAGCAAGGTGATATCCTTTCTCTTTCTGGCAAAATGTGATTGGTCGATTTAAACTAGTCACGTGACTACGTCAGAGCTGTGCCTAGCGGTACGGTATACCCAGTATACCGCATAGCCCTGCGCTTATGTGCTTTAATTCTTCCTGTCTTTGTTACCGACGCGGGCACTCAATTTACCACGCTACGCTCCTGGCTTCGAGAGAGAAAGGTTATCACCTTACTGTTCCCGTCTTTGTCATCACGCTTTTCAGCCAGAAGGCTCCCTCCATGTATATATGCTCTAAGGAGTATACGGATCCGTTGCTGTTCGAGTCCATGGTTCCCATGGACCGGAATTATTAATACCGGAACGAGCGGCAGCCAATCAGAATGATAGATTTTAAATTTACCGGTAGAAAGAAACACTGTCATTCGCAACTGAGCGTTCCGTTGCGGTGAATTACGTACCATGGGAACGTAGGAAAATATTCTCCCGCAACAGAGAATGACCGGAACGTCTCTGATTGGCTCTTGAAAACCCCCTAGATTTCCGATTCCGTTCCGGATCCGTGAATTTCGGCCCCATGGAAATGCAGCCTAAATCGTTGAAAAAGCACTATCAAACACCAGCAAACGACCAACAAACGATTGCACGTGTGGGAAATCGAATTTGATAATAATTAACGCTAATGGGGGCCTGACTTGACGAAATCCCAAAGGCTGTTTCGTTTTAATTTTTATTAATTAACGGATTACTATCAAACGTCGCGAATACGCCAACAAACACCAGCAAACGACCAACAATCGATTAAAACAACAATTAATCTAATCGGGGTAGAAGAGGGGGAAATTTCTGCCATACAATTTTTTTTTAATCTTTCCGGATTATCCGTTGACTATCAAACGTTGGAAAAGCACTATCAAACACCAGCAAACGACCAACAAACGATTGCACGTATGGAAAATCAAATTTGATAATAATTAACGCTAATGGGGGGCTGACTTGACGAAATCCCAAAGGCTGTTTTTGTTAGAGTTTATGTTTTTCAGGTGGAAGATGCAGTAAATATAAACCGATTGATAACTAGTAATCACATATCTTTTATTTTATTTAGAACACGTTGTGCCAGCCATGCCGTCGTTACGGAAGAGAGTACAGACAAGAACAAAAGTAGCAGGAAATGACTCTTGAGTCATGGAGTGTGTAGAGTCATAGGTAGACAACAATAGTTAGATTATAATATTTCCAACACTCTCCCTTAATCTAACGTATCTAACGTTAACAATTTTTTTTTTTTTTAGTTGTACATGTATATATATGTACATATATATTTATTCGACTCCCATTCCCGCAGTACAAAATGCATGCTTAGGACCCGGGACGCCTTTTGTTAGTGCATCTGCGATCATAACATCTGTTGGCATATATAATAAGGTGACTTCCTTATCTTTTATTGCTTGTCTTATAAAATGATATCTTATATCGATATGTTTTGTGCGATTATGGTGAATTGGATTTTCAGCAATAGCTTTGGCGCTTTGGTTATCGTTATATAGGACGATTGGTCCAGTTCTACCGCACAATTCAAATAAAAAGTTTTTAAAGAAAATTGCCTCTTTCGCAGCACTTGTTATAGCTATGTATTCTGACTCCGTGCTGGAAAGAGCGGTAATTCTTTGTTTTTTACTTTCCCAACTAATCGCTGAGTCAGCGTATTTGAAAACAAAACCAGTTACTGATTTTCTGTCTAAGATATCATTCCCCCAGTCAGCGTCTACAAAGCCTTCTATGTCCTTTTCATTTTGCTTAAAAACAAGTCCCTTATCAATTGTTCCTCTCAAGTATCTCATTATTTTTTTTATACCTTGCCAATGTTGCTCGGTGTGTTTATCGTTAAACTGACTTAGATAATTTGTGGCGTAAGCTATATCTGGTCTTGTAAAAACTGACAAATATAATAATGATCCGATCGCTTGTTGATATGGAACATTTGTTCTTGATGCGTTAACCTCGTTTTTATCTAACACCTTAATGTTTACGTTTGTAGGAGTAGATACTGCTTTTGCATTTTGCATACCAAATTTTTCTAGTATTTCTTCAACATACTGACTTTGGTCTAATTTTATCTGCTTCTTTTCATAATTTCTTTGTATTCTTAAGCCTAAACATTGCGCAACTTCTCCCAAGTCTCTGACTTTGAATTGTGCTTTCAATTTGGCTTTTAAAGATTCAATTTTATTTATGTCATTGGAAAAGATTAAGAAATCATCCACGTATAATGCGATGATAATGATCGTTTTCTTAGTAGTTTTGAAGTAGACACACGTTTCGTGTTTTGACTGTCGAAAGCTCAATTCAATAAGAACAGAGTGAACCTTTTCATTCCAAACCCTAGAGGCTTGTTTTAGACCGTATACTGCCCTTTTAAGTAGACAAACTTTATTTTCATCTTCTATAAAACCTTCAGGCTGAGTCATGTAAATTTCGTTTTTCAAGTTTCCATTTAAAAAGGCAGTAGTTACGTCCAAATGATGTATAATCAAATCTTTTTTGGCAGCTAGAGCAAATAGTAATCTAACGCTTGAATGTCTAACCACGGGAGCAAAAGTCTGGTCGTAGTCTATGCCATTACGTTGTGAACAACCCTTTGCGACTAAACGAGCTTTATGACGTAAAACCTTTCGTTTTGAATCTCTTTTGATTTTAAAAACCCATTTGCATTTGACTATGTTTTTACCAACAGGCTTCTCAACCAAATCCCATACATTGTTTTCTTGCAATGATTTAATTTCCTCTTGCATTGCTAATTTCCATTGTTCACTATCTGGTCCAGTCAAAGCTTCTTGTACAGATCTAGGTTCATTAGGTTCATCCATTGCCAAGTAGAGTTCAAAGTCTTCAAACTGTCTCTGCCGTCTCTCCCTCAATGGATACCTTCGATCCTCGTCTATTTGTGGTTCTTCTTGAAGAAGTCCTTGCTCGTGGGCAACTTCGATGTTGTTTTCAATTTCTGAATCGCTTTGTTGGTCTAGGACATATGAAACATCTTCTTGATCTACTGCGTCAGAGTAATCTTGTTCATCTTCGACTTCAGAATTATCCTCTTCGACGTCAGAGTGGTCATGAATTTCTTGTCGTATACCTAATTCTTCTCGTTCTTCATCATCAGAACCATGCGGTGGCAATACTTCTTGTTCTTCGGTCTGATTTCTTGTTACAACATCTTCGTGTCTATGCCCACCAAATTTTCTCTCGTCGAATTCCACATCTCGAGCTTTGATGATTTTCTTTTCGTTCTTTGGATCAAATAATCGATAACCTTTCGTTTCAGAACAATAGCCAACAAAGATTAGCTTTCTTGTTTTTGGGTCGAACTTGTCTCTTTTTTCTTTTGGAATGTGCATGTATGCATCGCAACCAAAAACTTTTAGGTTATGTAAGCTCACTTTTGTACCTGACCACGCTTCTTCAGGCGTAGCCCCTTCAACAGATTTATGCGGTGACCTGTTCATCAGGTATACTGCCGTATTTGCAGCTTCGGCCCACATGCGTTTGTCGCACTTCGCAGTTGACATCATACACCTGACTTTTTCTAGAATGGTTCTGTTGACTCGTTCGGCGACACCATTCTGTTCTGGGGTGTAGGGGACAGTGAGCTGGTGTTGAATTCCCTCCTTTTTGAGATAAGACTGAAAAACGGCATTTGTATACTCAGTTCCATTGTCAGTCCTGATTTTCTTCAATGTTTTACCAGTCTCTTTTTCAACCATGGCTTTAAATTCCATGAAACGATCCTTAGCTTCAGTTTTTGACTCAATAAAGTAAACAAATACCTTGCGAGAATAATCATCAGTCAGCGTCATTATGTACCTTGCTCCGCTCCACGATTTTACTGGCATCGGTCCACACAGATCTGAATGTACTAGTTCCAGAATGTCCTCTGCTCTCGTCGCTCCTGTCTTTGGAAAGGAATGTCTTTGTTGTTTTCCTTCGAGACACGCAACGCATGGCTTTGCGTTCTGGATCTCATCAAAATCTATACCTGTCGCCAATGAATTTTTTAGTAATTTCATGTTTTGCAGGCTCAAGTGCGCTAATCTTTGATGCCATAAATCAAAATCGCATAACAGACTGACTTTTGCTTCCTCGTGTTTAGTATCAAGACAATAGATTCCATTGCGTAACGAGGCTGTAGCTAAAACATCTCCTTTAACAACGCAATCATCTTCATTGACTAGTTTGCAACCTTCATTATCAAATACAACTACAAGACCTTTACTAACTAATTTACTGACTGAAAGCAAATTTGCATTAAGGTTAGGTACGTACAGAACGTTACTTATAGTCTTAATATTTGAATCGGTTTCAAGATTTACCTTAACGTTTCCGATACCTTGAGTATATAACTTTTCGTTATTAGCTACGGTTACCTCTAAACCAACATTGCAATTTTTTTGATATTCAACAAGCCAGTCTTTTCGTGATGACATGTGAGTTGTTGCTCCGGAATCGATGTACCAGTCACTCGTGTTGGTCGTCACTCCCAACGCTGTCAGCAGTGCACGGTCTTTTGACTTCTTCATCTCGTTCGACGTAGTCTTTGGCCCGCTGCTCGACGTCTTCAGGGTAGGACACTCCGTTCGTGTGTGGCCTTTGGTTCCACAGTTCCAGCATGTCGGTTTCTTTTTCTTTTTGTTGAGGGGTTTACCTTTCGCCAACAATGCAGAGTCACCAGCTGTTGTTTTACTCCACTTGTTGTCTTGCAATAACTTGCATTTTATCAAGTCGCTCGTTAATTGTGCTCCGCTCCCTTCGAGAGCCATCACCATAGGATCGAATTCTGCAGGTAGACCTTGTAGCAGCATAGCACCGATCAGTTCATCGTCCATTGCCTTATTCATCGCTGCAAGTTTTTGAGCGATCGACAATACTTCACTGACGTAGCTCTCCATCGAGTTGAAATTCTCCAACTTAGCCGAGCAGAACGATCTTAGCAGCCCAATACGTCTCGTCATACCTTTATCTTCAAATGCCTTCTCCAGGTTGTCCCAAGCCTCCTTCGCTGTATTCGCTGACCTTACGTGAGCATACGCAGTTGGCTTCACCATGAGGCAAATGTTCGCTAACGCTTTCATATCCCTTCGATTCCTAACCTCTTCATTGGTTTCGTCATCTTCGCTGTAACCAGTTATACTAGCCCACAGATTTTCTCTGATGAGAAACATCTTCATGGCAAATTTCCAATCGTTGAAATTATCACGGCCATCCAATTTACCAATACCCGGCAGTGCGGCCCCGCCACCATGTGCTTCGTTCATATCACTCATTTTTTCAAAGTGATAAATAACACAGTAATTAAGCAGTCTGATCCTCACTTTTCACCGAATTTACTAGTCCGTGCACCTGGGCCCATAACCTGTTAGAGTGTATGATGTCAACTGCGAAGTGCGACAAACGCATGTGGGCCGAAGCTGCAAATACGGCAGTATACCTGATGAACAGGTCACCGCATAAATCTGTTGAAGGGGCTACGCCTGAAGAAGCGTGGTCAGGTACAAAAGTGAGCTTACATAACCTAAAAGTTTTTGGTTGCGATGCATACATGCACATTCCAAAAGAAAAAAGAGACAAGTTCGACCCAAAAACAAGAAAGCTAATCTTTGTTGGCTATTGTTCTGAAACGAAAGGTTATCGATTATTTGATCCAAAGAACGAAAAGAAAATCATCAAAGCTCGAGATGTGGAATTCGACGAGAGAAAATTTGGTGGGCATAGACACGAAGATGTTGTAACAAGAAATCAGACCGAAGAACAAGAAGTATTGCCACCGCATGGTTCTGATGATGAAGAACGAGAAGAATTAGGTATACGACAAGAAATTCATGACCACTCTGACGTCGAAGAGGATAATTCTGAAGTCGAAGATGAACAAGATTACTCTGACGCAGTAGATCAAGAAGATGTTTCATATGTCCTAGACCAACAAAGCGATTCAGAAATTGAAAACAACATCGAAGTTGCCCACGAGCAAGGACTTCTTCAAGAAGAACCACAAATAGACGAGGATCGAAGGTATCCATTGAGGGAGAGACGGCAGAGACAGTTTGAAGATACAGTAAATATAAACCGATTGATAACTAGTAATCACATATCTTTTATTTTATTTAGAACACGTTGTGCCAGCCATGCCGTCGTTACGGAAGAGAGTACAGACAAGAACAAAAGTAGCAGGAAATGACTCTTGAGTCATGGAGTGTGTAGAGTCATAGGTAGACAACAATAGTTAGATTATAATATTTCCAACAGTTTTGTTTTAATTTTTATTAATTAAAGAATTACTATCAAACGTCGCGAATACGCTAACAAACACCAGCAAACGACCAACAAACGATTAAAACAAGAATCGATCGAATCGAGACAGATGAGGGGCCAAGTATATGTAGCTGTGGCAGCACTGTCAGTAAAATAGGACGCATATTTTCCAGTAAAACCAGCGTCAGCACTGACAGTACTGTCAGCTCATTTCCGAACACGCTCACGATCAGATACGATTCTAGAATTAGGGTCCAGATTTTCCTGTGACAAATAGTTCATACACAGGATAGGCCTGATAACAGTGTATAATAATTGTATATAAATTGCTTGCTAATTACTCCAATTTAAAAATTGAAAAATTAAAATAGGGCTACATTCGGAGAGGAGATAAGCCAAAGGTTATAAAAACAAAAAAAAAAACAGAAAATGACCGAAGAAGACGAAATGACGTTAAACATTGACAGCGATTCTGTATCGGAGAACAAAGCTCCGCAGTATTGCCTTCGCGATGGGGTTATATTTCTCATCGACACGACGGATCCAATGTTCGAGATCGATCCGGACGCGGGTACTTCATATTTCTCCCAATGTCTCGAAGTAAATAATTCAAACAAATATTCACGTTAGACTTGTTGGACAGTATTTCAATATTTTAATAATTTTAATGCTACTCATTTCAGGCTTACAAAAACATACTATCCGAAAAATTGTCCTGGAACAAGACTGACTGGATGGGGATTATACTGATGGGTACACACAAATGGGACCAGGATCCAGTAAACAAACATTTACTGACCTGGCAAGCGTTTGAAGAGGTATCGATAGATCAGATGACAAAGATAGAAGATACGTGTAAGTAATTTATTAATCGGTGTGGCTATTCGTCCGACAACCGGAGGAATACGTAAAAATTATTCGTCCGACAACCGGACGAATACGTAAAAATTATTCGTCCGACAACTTTTTGCAATTTTATCTTTTATACGCTCAACCGTACGAAAATTTGACTCCGAAATGTGATTACCAAAAACCCACCACGGTACCACTATAAAGTACAGCAGTGGTCGGGGCATAAAGTGTGTAATTTCCTCGAGAGTGAGCTGCGGTTGAAGGTTTCACGATGTATACCGTCTTGGAGCTGGGCCGTTCGCACATGATTCGTCGAAACCATCGTCCGGTAAGTTATCATCATGACGGATTTGAATCGGAGTTACTATACTTGACTGTAATATATGATACCAAATACAATTGTGGGCTCTTTCTTACCGATGGTGGTATTACTGAACAAAACGAGATGGAATTTAGTGCGGAGAAGTTTTGTAATTGCAGAGAATATCAGTTGTACTTACATACACTACATACGATCAATGCAAGCAACAAATATTGTTACTTACGTGTACGACTCGACAAAATTACATGTACGAAATGCAATTTAGTGCGGCTATTGTAGGGCATCATACGTACATTTGTGTCGCATATGTGTGTAGATATAGGTATGGATATAGTACAATAATAATTATGATAATAATAATAATAATAACGATACATAATAATACATAATAATACATAAAATGAATATACTATATAACAAACAGATCGAGACTGTATCCAAAGGGAGCGAGAAATCGACAGTGAAGCATATACTATACTAAACCGTTCTGTATAATATATCACAGTACGTTACATGAGTTGCTGCACGGAGAAAATTAAATAATTGACATTACTATCTGGTTATGGTAGAATTTTCTAAAGTCAACTCGATAGTGGTAAATACTACTTTCATGATCTATACAATCATTTTGATGATTTATACAATCATCAAAGTAGTATTCACCGCTATCAAGTTGACTTCAAAAAATTCTACCATAACCAGATAGTGATTTCAATTATTTAATTTTCTCCGTGTGTATACCCAATAACTAACCAACCACGAACTTCAATCGCGGCAGTTGCTGCACATCCAAAATTTAGTTTTCGGTGGAAACTTCAGTGAAACGCATGGCAGATGATACCACATCAGGCAATAGTCGCATCTTATGGTGACCTTATCGTCAAAATTACTTTTATTAAGTCCCAAATTATCATCGATGATGGTGTTCTCCAAATCTATCGCGCAGCGACTACATTCCCATTGAGGGTTTCGTTTTTTTGCTGCCAAAACCCCCCTAACAATTTTCCACCCATCTTGCGAGAAAAACCGTTTAATTAACGTTATATTAACGTCGTCGTCCAGTACCGCATATGTCACCTGATCAAACCTCGCTTCTACCTCAGATTCATCAATCATCGTGCCTGATATGGCAGCTTCGACAATTGCCTCGTCAACGAACCACCGCAACATGATGCGGACCTTCTGTGTTTCCCTCAATTTACAGAAGGGAAGCTTTTTGAGAGATCCACCTTTTGGAGCTTTCTTCGGCAAACCGATAATGGTTTTTTCGGCGCCCTTAGGTCGTCCCTTTCGCTTCAGAGCAGGAGGCACGACAATTTTACTCAAGTCTTTTTTTGCCTGTGACGTTGGTTTTTTTTTCTGACGAAGAAATCATTTGATCGTTATCCTTCTTACGTAAGCCCATATTTGCAGCCGCAGAGGTACTGGGTCCGTAAGGATCTTTAATACGTAGTGGCTCTGGACAGTCACGCTCGCTTTCACTACTGCTAGTCTCCTGTCGCGGTTCTCCGTCACCATCAGGTCCAGTAATATACACCTCGCGGTTCTCCTGCCATGCCTTTTTAAGATCAGCCAGTACTTGCATGCGCTGTATGAATAAGCGCCCTGTCACTTCCGAGGCTAGACTGGCAATTTCTTTTCCAATAACTGCAGCTTTTCGATATTTTTCATGCTGCGACAAAATTCGCTTGCTAGCAGCAGGTGCAGATGTTATTGTATAATCCGGTACAGTGTCTGGTGGTTCTGTGCCGGTGTCCGTATCAAATACCCTCTGATTTTTATAATAGTAATCACGGGTCCAGCGCTTATCGCAAATGGTGTCATCTGTGAGCGTGATTTTCAGTTTTTCCCTTAATGCAAATATGTGTCTGCAAAAATAATTGTGGGTTATTGTGATAATACAGACGAGGGTTACAAAATTATTCGTTTTTTTTTCTTATTAGGGGAGAGCGGGGCAAAGCGGGATAGGCGGGTAAAATGGGCTACCCAAAAAATTTTGTTAAAAAATTTTTTTTCTTTAAATTTCTCTCAAATGGTCAAAAATAGTTTCTAACATAGTTTTACGTTATTTTATTTAATAAAATACATTTCGAAAATATATTTTTTTTTTCGAAAATATATATGGGTCATTCTCAGTTAAGAGGTAAATTCGACGTTCACGGTGAAAAATCACATTTTAGAAAAAAATTTATTAAAAAGAATGTAATTATCTCTTAAAACTCGTGCTCATGTAAGTGGTCACTCGAATTCATTTCTTAATTTTATTTAATTTAGTCACAATTCCATCTCAAAGTCGGAAAACATCTCTCCCCTGGCCTGTCCCCGGGTCGATTCTGTTTATGTATTAGTAATTTAAAGTATTTAGAAATCGAATATATTATTTAATTTATATATTTCAACAAAATAAATTAAATAAATTATCGTAATCAAGCAAGTAAAATTGCGTGATATTTTTTTTTCTTAAGAAAAAATTACGTTTACGTTTGTCCCCCGCATTTTGCGTCTCGTCCCCTGGCATGTTTATTTTCCTGTAAAATCGGGATTTGTTTACTGACTCGCGGAAATTGAAGACCTTCAACAAATGTCGTTGAGTTTATAGTTTGTAATCAGCACCACTCGAACTAGGTGCGCAGTCATTTTGTCATTTATTTCATTACTGAGACTCTGTGGATACAGTTGAGAACGAGTGAATTAAGTCTCTCCCCTGGTCAGTTATATTTTAAAAATATTCATCTAAAATTTTTAATTCATCTGTATATGGGGCTTTCCATACCAACCCAAACTACCGATGATTTTTGCATCTTCGATTTCGCTGAAATTTGGGCATCCTTTCGTACCCCTCGAAAAAGGTTTTTATGATTTTTTTCAAATTTTTTCATCCAGCCAACCGGGAGAAAAGAATTTTTGAAAATTTCGCGGATTTTTTGTTTAAATAGCCATAACTTGGTGAAAAATTGTCCGATTTGGGACTTTTTTTTTCAAATTTCGTGTTTTTGACTGAATTTTCTGAAAAATGTATGCAAAAAACATTTCATTGTGAATTTGATTGTTTTTTTTTGTATTTCAAAGGTAAAACATGGATCTTAAGATTGTTTGTATCCTTCGATTTTTTTTTTAAAATTCTCAAGAATACTACTCCCCAAAACACAAATTTTAAGCCTAGTCTCGTAATGGGATAATGATAGGTTATAATTTTTTTGAATTTTTAAATTAATTAATTTTTTTCATTTTTATTCCATTTATTGTTCTTACTTTGTAGAGTATTTGGTATGGTTTTTTATTCGAATACAATACTCTACAAAGTAAAAACAATGAATGGAACAAAAAAAAAAAAAAAAACTAATTAATTTGAAAATTCAAAAAAATTATAACCCATCATTATCCCAATACGAGACTAGGCTTAAAATTTGTGTTTTGGGGAGTAGTATTTTTGTGAATATTTGAAAAAAAAATCGAAGGATACAAACAATCTTAAAATCCAAGTTTTACCTTTAAAATACAAAAAAAACAATCAAATTCACAATAAAAAGTTTTTTGCATACATTTTTCAGAAAATTCAGTCAAAAACACGAAATTTGAAAAAAAAAGTCCCAAATCGGACAATTTTTCACCAAGTTATGGCTATTTAAAAAAAAAATCCGCGAAATTTTCAAACATTTGAAAAAAATTTGAAAAAAATCACAAAAACCTTTTTCGAGGGGTACAAAAGGATGCCCAAATTTCAGCGAAATCGAAGATGCAAAAATCATCGGTAGTTTGGGTTGGTATGGAAAGCCCCATATTTACTTCTTGTTGTGTATAGATTCTAAGTTTTCTTGGTTAATCACGTACAATAAATACATTTGTCATTATTTCTGTTTTTGTTACTAAAAAGTATCTCCCCTGTTTATATCTCCCCTGTCTTGTAAGAGCCAGGGGAAAGACACGATATCCAGGGGAGATATGAAAACTTCAAACTATAATTTTTTTACTGTTTTTTTATTGTTTAAAGGTTGACTATTGTTATTTAATTTAACCTGGGGGGGGGGGGGGGGGGGCAAAACGGGGTACCCAAAAAATTTTGTTGACGAATTTTTTTTCCTCAAATGTCACTCAAATGGTCATAAATAGTTTCTAACATCATTTTACGCTATTTTACATATTTAATCAAATAAATTTCGAAAATATATATTTTTTTTAATTTTTTTTTCACGAGTCACTCAAGTACAGAACGTACTTATTTTATCCGGTAATAGTTAATTTTGCAATATAAGTCCGATATATCCAAATTTTTGATGGAATTAAAAAATTTAAGAAGATAAACAAAATTTTTTTAACGGCAGCTGAAAATTCGCTGTATTTTCTTGGGATGCGATTGAATAAAAAGAAAATTTATCATATTTAAACCCCCCAAAACTGATGACTTTCTTAAGTACCCCGTTTTGCCCCCCCTTTCCCTATAAATATATTCACAATTTAGTTCATTGAAAAAACTCGATCATTATGTTTTTTTATCCTACTCTGTACATCAAGTCTCTCCCCTGGATTGAGTATCTCCCCTGGCTTCTTATAAATCAAGATAAAATTAATAAATTGACTGACCGTGTTGCAGACATGTTTAGAATGATTGTTTTGATCGAAACATTATAAAATTTAATTAAATTTTCAAAATTTTTATCGTGCCGCGTTTTATCAATAAGCGATTTACCTCTTAACTGAGAATGACCCATATATGCTATTTCTTTTTTTTTCTTTTTCTTTTTTTTCACGAGTCACCCAAGTACAGAATATACTTATTTTATCCAGTAATAGTGAATTGTACAGGATAAATCCGATATATCCAAATTTTAGAGTAAATTAAAAAAATTTCGAAGTAAAAAAAATTTTTTCAACGGCAGCTGAAAATTCGTTTTATTTTCTTTGAATACAATTGAAAGAAAGAAAATTCATCATCTTTAAACCTCCCAAAACTGAAGACTCTCTTAAGTACCCCGTTTTGCCCCGCTTTCCCCCCCCCCTATATTATCGCTGCTTTAGTTCACCGATTGTACTTCGATGACAATTTCAACACTTGAATTGTTTTCATTTGCGTTACAAATTGAAAATTCTCTCTGATGAGAGGGTATGAAAGTAAATAATTAATCTAACAGTCACCTGCACGGTAAATTCATCGATGTGTAGGGCGTGCAATCGCAACTAACGTTACTAGTTTTAAACTTTCTTTCTTGGACGCGCGTGATATAGACCCCTCCTTCCGTTGGGCCCTGTTCTATTTTGACGGTTGATCGTTAGTCCAGTCACCTTAGGCCATATTTAGCATAAGACCTATTCGAGAGACCCACCCTCTTGCCAATTTTTTTACAGGTAGTTTGGACCTACAAGAATATAGTCCTGAGTTTTCTTACATTTTCAAGGTACATTTTTGCAATGAAAAAACATTGAAAATTAAAAAACGGCTATTTTTGGGATAACTTTGTTGGAACGCGTCCTATCGAAAAAAGTTTCGAATAAAATTTGTACATCATAACGTCCTTTGTAAAAAAGGTCCTGAGAAAAAAAGTGCTAACATTATTAATTAAGCGGTTAATGGCAAATGAAAATGAAAATTCTACATTTCGTTTTTGCAACCGCAATCGGGTATTTATCAACATATCGGTTTGAAACTCGTACGAGATGTAAAGGAGCCAAACCCCAAGAGAATCGTGTAAGATTTATCGATCTGCGAGGTATAGTTTAGCAACAATCTGCGATCATCGAAAAATCTTTGCCCTTCAATAGAATTTCCCGACGAAGGCCCACAGGGTTGAAAAAAATCGAGGAGCTTCGTATAATCATGCACAAGCGATTTGAAAAAAAAAAATTCTAATTTGTTGAAAATAGGCACTGTTTTTCGGCGATTTTCGATTTTTGCTTATAAACAAATAACAATTCTGACCAAAGTTGCAAAGATATCTGAAAAATTCTTGGGCCATCGAACGCGTTTTGGAAAAACGAACAAATTAAAAAAAAAAAAATTGCAATATTTTGATTACCACCCGAGATATGAATGTTTTTACGTTTGTTCAATTTTCTATTGTTGTAATAAAGATTTTTGCAAAATTCGAGTTCCTCAGCAATCCCTACGCTTCCGGCCATGAGATTCAATGAAAGTATTCCCTTTACGAGCAAGTATGCCATCATCACAGTTGTCGTTGTATTTCGATCGACGGCTCGCCGCCGAGCGCGCGGCGTCGACCGCTGGGCCGGGCGGCGCGGTGGGGATGCCTCCTCTCACTCCGCAGCCCCGCGCGAGCGGCTTAGTTAACAAATATAATAACTTCCTCAAAAATGGCCGTAGAACAATTTTTTTTTTCTCCATTTTACGTGATTTTTTCTTACGAACGCGATGGTGCTGTTGAAAATTATGTTCAACGCATAGCAGACCCGCATGACCATGTTTCCTACCAATTTTACATTTACACATGCTTTAAAATTATTTACCTGTGGATGGGAAAAGGTATCAGAAAGAAATCTTTTCTTAGACACTGTTCCATTCATTACAATAAGCTAGCAATGCATTTAAAATTTAGTTTTGAAGGAATTAATCATACTTTCCAATTTCCTTTCTTGAGCAAAAGCAAGATTAATTTAAGTATGATTAATTCCTTCAAAACTAAATTTTAAATGCATTGCTAGCTTATTGTAATGAATGGAACAGTATCTAAGAAAAGATTTCTTTCTGATACCTTTTCCCATCCACAGGTAAATAATTTTAAAGCATGTGTAAATGTATAATTGGTAGGAAACATGGTCATGCGGGTCTGCTATGCGTTGAACATAATTTTCAACAGCACCATCGCGTTCGTAAGAAAAAATCACGTAAAATGGAGAAAAAAAAAATTGTTCTACGGCCATTTTTGAGGAAGTTATTATATTTGTTAACTAAGCCGCTCGCGCGGGGCTGCGGAGTGAGAGGAGGCATCCCCACCGCGCCGCCCGGCCCAGCGGTCGACGCCGCGCGCTCGGCGGCGAGCCGTCGATCGAAATACAACGACAACTGTGATGATGGCATACTTGCTCGTAAAGGGAATACTTTCATTGAATCTCATGGCCGGAAGCGTAGGGATTGCTGAGGAACTCGAATTTTGCAAAAATCTTTATTACAACAATAGAAAATTGAACAAACGTAAAAACATTCATATCTCGGGTGGTAATCAAAATATTGCAATTTTTTTTTTTTTAATTTGTTCGTTTTTCCAAAACGCGTTCGATGGCCCAAGAATTTTTCAGATATCTTTGCAACTTTGGTCAGAATTGTTATTTGTTTATAAGCAAAAATCGAAAATCGCCGAAAAACAGTGCCTATTTTCAACAAATTAGAATTTTTTTTTTTCAAATCGCTTGTGCATGATTATACGAAGCTCCTCGATTTTTTTCAACCCTGTGGGCCTTCGTCGGGAAATTCTATTGAAGGGCAAAGATTTTTCGATGATCGCAGATTGTTGCTAAACTATACCTCGCAGATCGATAAATCTTACACGATTCTCTTGGGGTTTGGCTCCTTTACATCTCGTACGAGTTTCAAACCGATATGTTGATAAATACCCGATTGCGGTTGCAAAAACGAAATGTAGAATTTTCATTTTCATTTGCCATTAACCGCTTAATTAATAATGTTAGCACTTTTTTTCTCAGGACCTTTTTTACAAAGGACGTTATGATGTACAAATTTTATTCGAAACTTTTTTCGATAGGACGCGTTCCAACAAAGTTATCCCAAAAATAGCCGTTTTTTAATTTTCAATGTTTTTTCATTGCAAAAATGTACCTTGAAAATGTAAGAAAACTCAGGACTATATTCTTGTAGGTCCAAACTACCTGTAAAAAAATTGGCAAGAGGGTGGGTCGCTTGAATAGGTCTTATGCTAAGGTGACTGGACTACGTCGGCTGAGCTCGAGCTTCACGAATTGAAAGCTGTATCCCGTCAACAGCCGCGAATAATAAAATTCCGGACTGTTCTTCGTGAAGTTGACAACCGTCGTCTTTTGGTACGCATATGCTGCCTTGTGGTCTCGTTCCGTATGAAGACACGATACTAATATAAAAAAGTTCTTAACGAAATGCTCTAGCGAGCTGTACCGTCGAACCACACTTTTAACTTTGGCGTTGAGGGATCCGATACGATTGTTAGTCGTGTTCAAGAAATTACTCTGCATACAGGGTCACCCAAGACCCCCGGACCGGAAGGAATAGGTGAATTCCTCGTTGGATTTTGAGACGAAATTTCCTTTTCGAAAACTTCGTCCGATCAACGGTGTCCAAGTTATTAAAGATTAAGAGTAGCCAATCAGCGCCTCGCTTTAGGTCCGTGCCAGTGCCGGGTCAATAGTGAGTAATAATAATAATAATAATAATACGCGTCGATCGTAAAGTGAAGAAGAAAGTAGCCAAATGTAAAATAAACCATGGGCCTTGCCCGCCGTTCACTGTTGACCCGGCACTGGCACGGACCTAAAGCGAGGCGCTGATTGACTACTCTTAATCTTTAATAACTTGAACACCGTTGATCGGACGAAGTTTTCGAAAAGGAAATTTCGTCTCAAAATCCAACGAGGAATTCACCTATTCCTTCCGGTCCGGGGGTCTTGGGTGACCCTGTATAGTTAGCAGTTAAAGTCCATTCATCTCTGATGGAGTGCCAGTTGTTGTTAAAGTAATCAATTATAGTTTGTGGTAGTTCCTGCAAGGTTTCATATAGTGCATCATACTCTTCCATTGTTTTGGAATAAAGCATTCTTTGAAAAATCTCCTTAGCGCTATCCCTCTGGCCTGGAGTTATACTGAGCTTTTCGCATGTTATTTCGCGGTTGAACGTGCGTAGCGAATGAAAGATACATATAAGGACATTGGCAGAAGGGAAGCTGGTTTTTATAACATCCCTCTCCAATAAATCTTTATCTGCCATGACACACTTGATTTGATGCCATGATGGGTGTGCCAGCTTAAAACATTGCAGAAACCAGGTCATGCTTGCTTTGTCCTCTGAAATCAAAATGCAGCCTGCCACGATTTCGGTACAGCCTTCCGAATCCTCGACAACCATCAGGTAAACGGGTGCGCGAATATTAAGTAATTTCAATGTAGCATCTATCCCAACAAACTCAGGATATGCGTTCATAGCAACTTTCATGCCCTCCGTGGTGAAAAACAAACCTTTGAACACGTTTTCTTCTTCACAGATGTGACACTCAGCAGCTGAAATAGGCATTTCAAAATTCAAACACCCATATCGGTTGCAATGCGAAAACCTAATAAACTCAATCAAGAATTAAAAATCATTCTATGACTGCCAAGATTAATGTGTTCCGGTTGAGTCACTAGTGTCTTTCGTAAAGAAATCTCCGGAACTTCTCAGAAAAAATATCTAAAATAATATACGCCCCCTTCGCGATAACGAAATCAAGGTGATCGGATCAAAATGATAATAACTGCAGATTATTTTCTGTCTAGAGTCTACAAATACGATGGGGTACTTTTGCACCAACTGTATCTGGACTGTAAGTCTCGTAAAATTGTATGAGGTTTGTCTCATTAAATTCTTAAATCAACAACATCGGAGGCTTTATAGGAAATTATATTATTTCGGGCCGATTAGCCTGGTTTCGTCATAGCAAAAGGAGATGTGCATTACCCCCATATTTTTCTTGGAAATTTCGAAGAATTTCTACAGAATAATTCAATGACCCGAATGGATTAGACGTAACTTATCAAATCTACGGTGATTTGAAAAAAAATCTGTTTTCAAAATTCGATTTATATTATTTAAAAGAGTGTAGACGTAAAAACTT
Source organism: Rhogogaster chlorosoma (assembly GCA_944452935.1). NCBI lineage: Eukaryota > Metazoa > Arthropoda > Insecta > Hymenoptera > Tenthredinidae > Rhogogaster > Rhogogaster chlorosoma. The sequence continues at coordinate 15,175,074 of OX101803.1, read as the reverse complement.
GTATAAGACCACGCAAACACCTTGAATGGTGCCTGTAACTAAAAATATTATTTGGCCGTGAAAATGGCGAAGATAAGGTCCAGAATATAAGTTGTGCGAGTTGAAGCGAAATGCACATTTTATCAAACATACCATATTTTTCTTCCAACATTTCCACAGTAGCGGCGAGATCGTTATTATTGCCGCCCCGAGCTGTTATATTTGACAGGTCTTTGAGCAGGACAATTTTTTGAGTCTCCATTTCAATACGCGCCTTTACCTTTTTTCTGTTGGCGTCTAGACTTAGAAGATCAGCCACTTTTTGTCTATCTTCTGGTTTTAGACGTCTCGTTTGAGGGAGGTGTTTATACAGGTTCTGCAAAATGTATAGCATTACGTTTTCTTATGTTATATGAGGCATTAACAAACGAACATAGGTGTGAAACCGTGTACAATCCTACCTTTGAGCATTGATGATTGTGCTGAAAGTTCGCACTTGAAATGACCAATGCATTACCATTTTCGCTTAGCGTCAGTTTGAAGGAAGCGTCACATTGCTTTTGAAAAGTTCTGTAAATGGGCACATTGAATTGAATCAAATAAATCATTTACGTACATTAACCCTAGAAGTACAAACCGGGGTAGATATCTACCCCAGTTTGTAGTTTAAAGGTGAAAAAAATGGGTTTGTCGAGGGGCTGCTCACTTAAGGAATCATTGAACCACTTCATCCGAAATCAGACAGGGAATCACTAAAAATCGCTGGAAATCGCTCGAATCGCGCGATTCCTGATTTCCTTATGATTTCTCAAAATGTATAGGAAATCTCCATAAAAAGCACCTCTGGTGCAAAAACCTTTCGCCTAGTTATATAAATGTGATAGTCACCCACAAAAAATACATTCTCATGCCAAGAAAACATTATACAGTTATTATTTTATAAAAAAAAGATTTGAAATCAGATGCTATTGCCTAGTACCGATATCACCTCGACAATTGACAATTAGGCTTTTCATAACACGGTACATATTGACAGCCTTCCTGAAAACAGAAAACATAAAAAAAATTAAAATTTTAAATTTAAAAAAAAATTAAAAAAAATTTGGAGTACGTGGTACTAGGCGGACCTGTATTTTGTATCACTATATTGGGATTGTTGACTTTGTTCAATCTCAGTTTCCTTGTACTTATCTAGAAAAGGCCCGCCTAGTACCACTACCTCCAAATTTTTTAAAATTTTTTTTAAAATTTAAAATTTTTATTTTTTTTATGTTTTCTGTTTTCAGGAAGGCTGTCAATATGTACCGTGTTATGAAAAGCCTAATTGTTAATTGTCGAGGTGATATCGGTACTAGGCAATAGCATCTGATTTCAAATCTTTTTTTTATAAAATAATAACTGTATAATGTTTTCTTGGCATGAGAATGTATTTTTTGTGGGTGACTATCACATTTATATAACTAGGCGAAAGGTTTTTGCACCAGAGGTGCTTTTTATGGAGATATCACTACTTTTTGTAGAATTGGATTAATTAAGTACAATCATTGTGGTATCCATAATACATTGCATAAATTGTAGACCACTCTCGATATGGAAGGTATACATAGAATTAAGAATTCCCTACCGCGTCTAGCGTTCTATTGTCTACTAGATCCCGCGAGGCAGAAGTCAATCGCCCTGTAACCGTAGCACTAGAAAATTTCTAAATTAATTCCACATGAATCCAGAAAATATAATATTATTACAGCTCATCATCAATCGAATAAAAATTTGAGCCACAGGTTACCATATAACAAATATTCAACCATATATTTTATAAAAATATACCCATGCAACCGTACTGGAAAGTGTCGTGTGCTGAATTATATAACACTAAATATAATACCCTATACTGTTAACGAAGAGAAAGATATTGTTGAATAATTGCTGACAGCCCTTGGTACAGTTATAAAAACTGTTATCACTTTACGCTCTAATATGGAAAGCTGTGGGTAACATTATCCCTCCATTTCCTATTGCCTCTGCGATGAAAGAGACTCGGTCAAGTTTCGCGCCGCACTTGGGAAAAAGATTTTAACTCTAACTTGTAATTGATTGCTGATAGTATGTTCAAATTTGGCGGCATGGTTTCGAATAGAATATACAGAAAGACTCTGAGTAAACCCAAAACTACAACGGTAGGCGAGTCGGTTTTTTGCAAAATTTGCAACGCTGTCCATATCTACAGCGTCGGCTATGAGATTTCCGCAAGACTATGTTTTCAGACTTCTTAGGCTGTAAAGAAATTTCGAGTATTGTCTGCTACATTAGAGATACGTCTCATAGAATCAAGTTGTCTCGTTGAATCAAAATTACATCGCTTCATTCCTGACCGTCGTTGTCAAAGTGATGCCACGAGTCAGTTTATAGTCCTCGAGGAACTGCTAGCTTGTCAATACTGTCGTAAACGAACAGAAATTTACATCTGCCATCAATTCATTAGTTTCTTACATATTATTCATGAATTAATATCTTTCGACATTGGTCTATTAACTTCATTACACAGTTGTTTATAATCAAATAATATTGCAAATAAACAGAAATTGCCATCTGCAATCAGTTCACTAATTCATTACCACTTCTTCAGGAATGTATATCGATTCCCGTTGTCTTATTAACCATATCTGACTCTGACAGTTAATTCTAACCTAACGACATGACAGCTATGGCCACGGCGTCTATAGCAGTCTGTAGAATCATCAAAAACTTGCATTTATCTCATATACGACCAAGAATAAATTGACATGATACATCATACTCCGCATGATCGGTATGATACCGTACTGTAGTTGGTGAAAATAAAGAACTAACCAAAGCGCCATTTGGCTACGTCCATATTCGGTGAGTCTCTTCTCTCTACCTAGCGAAGGCCACTCTATACTCTTTATACACATAGGTTTCCTGCCACGGTGAGTGACGTCACTGACTGACGGAGATGATGAACAAAATAAAGTCTCGTCGAAGACACGTATAAATTACTTGCATCGAAACTTCGAATAATCATATCTCAGCTCTACGTTCACCGATTCAATCGAAATGGGGCTTAAATGAAAGCTCTTCTCGGCCACATCCTACAATAAATATTAGAATTCCGTATTTATAGCGAGACGAAAGATATTAACGATCATAAATTGCCGTAACGGTCGCTCAGTTGCCGTTCGGGTATATAGACTCTGTCGAGTCTCGCGCGGCGCATGCGAAAAAAAATTTTTTTTTTTATATAACTAGGCGCGAGACTCTACCGAGTCTCTTGATACTTACAACTTTGTGCACGACAATCTTCCATCTTAGAAATATCAGAGACGCAATCACAATTATAAATATGAAACACTTTTCAAAGCCGGTTGGATGTTTTATCACCCGTTTTTCATGCAGCTACTCACAAACAAAGTTATCGCCAAAACAGACTACGCGCTGTGCCACTATTTGTTACGCCTTATGCGACAACCCGATGGTAATATTCTACCGCGCTATACTTTGAGTTGACGCAGCGAGTGCGGTACAGACGCGGAAGACGTAAAAGACAATGTTGTTGTTCTGGTAGAAGCAAACGTTAGAATTTAACGAGACTAGATGCCAATTTTTCATTCCCATCATTGGAATGTAAGATCCTCTAAATTTCAGATTTTTCCATCAAGCCGTTTCCGAGATCATCGCCCGAGTTTGTCGGACAGACAGACGGACATGTTTCTAAAATCCTGTGTTTCGAATCGTGGAGGGTCGAAAACGCTAAAATTCGTTGCAATTATCAGTCAAGTTTCGACCGAAAAAATAAAACTAACGATGAAAGATATGACATAAAATTTTTAAATATGTACCTTTATTCAAAAAGTACAGTGTCTGCCAGGGCTGTGAGTCATCAATTTCCTTGGAATTTCAAATAACAATTTGATTGTCCATTACATTGGTAATATGTCATTGAAACTATTCGTAATGTAATAAGTAATTGGAAATGTAATGGCGTTATATTTTAATTACACTTTTCATAACCCTGATTTCTTCCGATCATTTTCATACAGGTAGGTAGGTACTTAGGTATTCTTGCGAACTGACCGATCAGAGCTGAGTGACAATTATTTGAATTTTATTTTATTTGATGAAATTCAAAAGTTTTGACTCAAAAAATATTTAAAAAAGTAATTGAAATAATTGACAGCAGGCCCTTTCGATTTGATGATAATGAAAAACAAATTAGCAAAATTGAAGCGGGTGAGGGTTCAAGCCTGTCTCACTTGGGTGAGAATATCTCAGGTATAATATGGAACACACCAATGATTCATGTCTACAGAGACGGGATACATATATTCATAATACTTTAAAAAAAATTTACTGTCAGACATATAATTGTAATCAGTATCCGAGGCGTAATTATCCGACTTCGCAGAGATCGAATTGTTATACATAATATGTAGTGAATACGAAAATTCTCTGCAATTACAAAATTTCTCCGCACTGAATTTCATCTCGTTTTGTTCAGTAATACCACTATTTCGGGCGCCGAAAAAACCATTATCGGTTTGCCGAAGAGAGCTCCAAAAGGTGCGTCTCTCAAAAAGCTTCCCTTCTGTAAATTGAGGGAATCACAGAAGGTCCGCATCATGTTGCGGTGGTTCGTAGACGAGGCAATTGTCGAAGCTGCCATATCAGGCACGATGATTGATGAATCTGAGGTAGAAGCGAGGTTTGATCAGGTGACATATGCGGTACTGGACGACGACGTTAATATAACGTTAATTAAACGGTTTTTCTCGCAAGACGGGTGGAAAATTGTTAGGGGGGTTTTGGCAGCAAAAAAAACGAAACCCTCAATGGGAATGTGGTCGCTGCGCGATAGATTTGGAGAACACCATCATCGATGATAATTTGGGACTTAATAAAAGTAATTTTGACGATAAGGTCACCATAAGATGCGACTATTGCCTGATGTGGTATCATCTGCCATGCGTTTCACTGAAGTTTCCACCGAAAACTAAATTTTGGATGTGCAGCAACTGCCGCGATTGAAGTTCGTGGTTGGTTAGTTATTGGGTATACACACGGAGAAAATTAAATAATTGAAATCACTATCTGGTTATGGTAGAATTTTTTGAAGTCAACTTGATAGCGGTGAATACTACTTTGATGATTGTATAAATCATCAAAATGATTGTATAGATCATGAAAGTAGTATTTACCACTATCGAGTTGACTTTAGAAAATTCTACCATAACCAGATAGTAATGTCAATTATTTAATTTTCTCCGTGCAGCAACTCATGTAACGTACTGTGATATATTATACAGAACGGTTTAGTATAGTATATGCTTCACTGTCGATTTCTCGCTCCCTTTGGATACAGTCTCGATCTGTTTGTTATATAGTATATTCATTTTATGTATTATTATGTATTATTATGTATCGTTATTATTATTATTATTATCATAATTATTATTGTACTATATCCATACCTATATCTACACACATATGCGACACAAATGTACGTATGATGCCCTACAATAGCCGCACTAAATTGCATTTCGTACATGTAATTTTGTCGAGTCGTACACGTAAGTAACAATATTTGTTGCTTGCATTGATCGTATGTAGTGTATGTAAGTACAACTGATATTCTCTGCAATTACAAAACTTCTCCGCACTAAATTCCATCTCGTTTTGTTCAGTAATACCACCATCGGTAAGAAAGAGCCCACAATTGTATTTGGTATCATATATTACAGTCAAGTATAGTAACTCCGATTCAAATCCGTCATGATGATAACTTACCGGACGATGGTTTCGACGAATCATGTGCGAACGGCCCAGCTCCAAGACGGTATACATCGTGAAACCTTCAACCGCAGCTCACTCTCGAGGAAATTACACACTTTATGCCCCGACCACTGCTGTACTTTATAGTGGTACCGTGGTGGGTTTTTGGTAATCACATTTCGGAGTCAAATTTTCGTACGGTTGAGCGTATAAAAGATAAAATTGCAAAAAGTTGTCGGACGAATAATTTTTACGTATTCGTCCCGTTGTCGGACGAATAGCCACACCGTTTATTAATTCACTCTTCTGAGGCTTTCCTGACTCCTTCATTCCGCTCTCAAGCTGATAGTCCAGTCGGAATGTACAGAAATATCACCAAGTAGTGCAAAAACATAATACTCAGCTAGAAATTTTTGTACGGCTTCCGGGGATGCCCAGGAACACAACCCTCAGTTATCCCGGAAAATAAGTGACGGCTTTGGTAGTAACAATTAATTGAAAATTGAAAACGTTGAATTTCGAAGCTCTTTTTTTATTTATCAAGTTGAGAGAAAAAAGCTTCAGACAAAAGTTGTAGATATAATTTTTCTCTACAAAATCGGTTCTATGCAAAATCACGTAGGATTGTTGGTTTAGCTATAAATTGCAACAAAAGATTCAATTTCACTCTTTTGTTTATTGCATCCAGGTAAGTGAATTATCAACGCACACTGTCGAAACTCATCCGGATTGTAGAAATATCCCGTCTCAAGCGAAGCGCGCAAATATATTTGCTAATGAATTGATGGTTATCAATGACAACTTCATTCCAATAATATTACATTATTTATAAACATTTCAAGACTAAAAACAGAGAAAAATGATAATCAATTAGACAAGTGTCGATCGACGCTCTTTTTGGACAGCGTGATCGGATTGGTGAGAAAAAAGTAGCCCGATTTGAAAAAAAAACCAAGTTTGCCTACGTGATTTTGCATAGAACCGATTTTGTAGAGAAAAATTATATCTACAACTTTTGTCTGAAGCTTTTTTCTCTCAACTTGATAAATAAAAAAAGAGCTTCGAAATTCAACGTTTTCAATTTTCAATTAATTGTTACTACCAAAGCCGTCACTTATTTTCCGGGATAACTGAGGGTTGTGTTCCTGGGCATCCCCGGAAGCCGTACAAAAATTTCTAGCTGAGTATTATGTTTTTGCACACCTTATGTACATTCCGACTGGACTATGAGTAACAGTTATAAAATTGCATCTACCATTAAACGGTGCGATGATCATCATTGTTACATATGCATTAGACCTGTCCTTAAGGAGGATCAAATCGAATTTTGATGGGTTTACCCCTAAAATTGGTCCGAAATAATTTTAAAGTAGTGTCAAACTTTTTTTCAACTTTTGTCCTCCATATTTACCCACGCCTAAAAAACCTTATGTTTTCTCCTAAGATTTTTCGCAGTTTCTAATCTTTTTTTCACAATTGGCCTGATTATTAGCTGAAAAAATCGAACACGCACAGAAAATGTTGCCAGTAATGATACCTTTCTGTTGAATTTTTTGCAGTTCGACAGAACCATTTATGGGCAAGGTCAATCACATCTTTTTTTCTCTGTATGTTGGGGAGAATGCTGATGAAAGAAAAATTAGTCGGAAAACGTCATTTGGAGGGCTGAAAATAGAAGGGTTTCAAAAAATAGGAAATTTTCAAACATTTCATCGTATCTTGAAATTCTCTGAAATTTCTGAAAATAGAAGATGAGTCGAAAACTATGTTTCAGAGCTCCAAATATTATTTATATATATATCAGTAGACAGGTCTAATATTTATTAGGAGTACAAATAAGTTTCCGCCGTTTTATTGTAGATGGCGCGGCACGGAGTTTCGGTTAGCTTTCACAGATGATAACCGGCTTAAAAAATAGTTTGGACATTCAAGAACAACATAACCTATTAATATCATTGATTTTATATTGGTAAAATATAATTTTTATAAGTTGAAAATGTCAAAATTTGAGCCAAGTAAGCGTCATTTGCGGGAAATATTAGTTTACTTCTTTAATTTAAAGAAATCTGCTGCTGAGGCGCATCAATTGCTCGTAGATTTCTTTAAATTAAAGAAGTAAACTAATATTTCCCGCAAATGACGCTTACTTGGCTCAAATTTTGACATTTTCAACTTATAAAAATTATATTTTACCAATATAAAATCAATGATATTAATAGGTTATGTTGTTCTTGAATGTCCAAACTATTTTTTAAGCCGGTTATCATCTGCGAAAGCCATGGACATAGGAATACTAGGGACGGAGCGTAAGCTTGATGGATAGGCGAGGGATGGAAGCCAGAATGAGGGGGGGTCCACCATGATAGTGTGCCCACTTTTGATTGGCCGACTTAATACGCATGCTCAGTACCGTGTTTTACGAAAGTATTGCATTGTTTAATTCCCGCGTTGACTGAATTAGAATGCGACCGTGATATAGGTTATCTCTCTCTCTGCGTGTCAGCCTTCGGACACTACGCTTGCGCAGACCTGCAGCCAATCAAAAGTGGGCACACTTTACCTCGGCACCCTCCCCGCACTGGCTTCCCCCCCTCGACGAAACACTCCGTCCCTAGTATTCCTATGTCCATGGCGAAAGCTAACCGAAACTCGGTGCCGCGCCATCTACAATAAAACGGCGGAAACTTATTTGTACTCCTAATATATCTATAAAGTTACATCATATGCAGCCAGGAAGCGGAGTAGGGATCAGACGCCATCTGTTGGGCATTGAGAACAGAAGCTATGGGGTAAATTCTCAGTTCATTCGAACCCAATTGCACTTAAAGCAATGAATGCACGATTTTTTTCTAAAGTGCGCGCCTAACGATTAAAAAAATCTGTCATTTGTCACAAACTTTTGTAGAATTCTAGCTTGATGTAAACAGATAAGATAAAAATTTGGTCATGTCTTTCCTGAAAGCGAGAGACAAGTCTCGACTTTTTCCTGTCTCATGCATTTTATGCGTTCCGTTCCTATATAGCTTGGTGCAGTTGTGTCCCGTTGAGAATATATTAAAAAATATAATTCCTATGATAATGATGTTGAAAATGACTGCAAAATATTGTATTCTTTCTCCTAGTGGGAGATGTAGAGAAATTTCACAGGGAAATTGGCTCCTCGACGAAGTATCCTCTTTACGATGCTTTGCTGCATGCAGCTCGTTGTTTCAATGTGGTGAAAGTGCAAATGCCATTCCGCAATATTGTATTGCTTACACGCTCTGACAATCCATCTAAGGATGATCGAAAGGAACAAGACCGAATCAGATTAAAAGCAGCTGATTGTGCTAGCCTCAACATCAGACTGTCCGTTGTTGGATTAGGAAAACAATGGAATCCTCAACACTTTTTTGAGAAATTGGAAGTGGATTCGGGGAAATTTGACAGAGTTGAAGATTACCGTAGAACAATTTTGGCTGATTTGGAAGAGGAAGTTAAACGTGCCTCAAGAATCACTGCAAAACTTCAATGGACACTCGGCGCCGGTGTCAAATTAGGAGTTTCCGTCAGCACTATAACAGCGTACGTTGCAGTCATCTTTATCCCTAAAGAAACCAGTTTTTATATACATGATTGATGTCGGTGATCACTTAGAGTTGCCAATGATTGGGTGATAGCAACCCAAGGCTGTATCATTCGTCTCAATAATTCTATCCAGCTACTATGTTGCCTACAGATTAGTTCATTTTGTTAAAAATGTGGGAAGTAAATGAATAATTCTGGCAAATAATTAATCACAGGAAAACACAATTTCCAAAGCAGATACGCTTGAACAAGAAAAATAATGAGCCACTAGAAGGATACTCTTATTTCAGAAAAGCTGAAGCGGCGAATCCAGAGGTAGGTTTCAAATCCTTTCACACACAAACACCTGAATTTGAAAGTATAGAATACGCTGGTCTTATTATCAAAATGAATATTATTATGCTTGATATTGAACTTTACGTCCTACTCAACGGATAATTTCAGGATGAGGATGACGAAGACGAAGATGGAGAAGCTGACAGCAGCACAATAGCTTTGCCCAAAAATGTGTATAATTACCAACGGTTTGGCGGAAGAGATATCAAGTTTTCCAAGCAAGAAGTCTTCAATCTGAAAAATTCTCGTCAACCAGGAATCAATCTGCTTGGTTTCAAACCGCAAAGCAGACTAGATGTGTCGCTTCATTTGGAAGCGCCTAAATTTGTCACTTACAACGAGTCAGAGCTTGAAGGTTTACCATTCTTGTTTGATGCAATATTTCGTAGTTTTTTTATCATTACGAAGATATTTACACTTTTGACTGACAACCCGCCTTTTGATCGAGATGTGAATTGTGTTCGACAGGAGAGACTCTGTCAATCTTATGATAGATAGATTTATGTCTAGCGGTGATCACTCGTTTTTGATGGTTCTTGGACTTTTGAAATTCGAGACTTTGATAAACCAGAAAATAGAATTCCTAAAAAAATCCGGGATTATCACACCAAGTTGTTAATTTTGGATTCATGATTGTTAGACCTACCTCTTCTAAGCTTCAGTACTAAGGGTTTCGAGCAACCGTCTATTTTTCCGGCCAAGTAGGCATTTTTAGCATTTTCGTCTGATCGTCACAGCCGTTATTTTCTTGACGGATCACATCTTTATTGGTCCACTGATAACTGTCAGGTTCCGTAGGGATAATCCTTGTGTTATCATTTAGAGCGTGCTGGAATCCGAAAAGTAAATTAATGTAATTCCAATTAGGAATTGATTTATTCGTACAAAGCTGTGAAATTGGCTGACACTATTACATCGCCGATATACGGACACTGGATAATAATAACATTATTTCTATACGCTTTCAATGAAAAATCGGCGTTAGGTCGTATAAGCTCATGTTAGCAATCTTCTGATAGTATTCCGCGGTAGATCAGAGAATCAGGAGCAATATGAGGTATCGAGAATAATTCCGAGTGACAGGCTAGCATCGACACAAACATTAGGGTGTCCGTTATTTCTCAAGTTGGTTTTTTTTTTGCTGCCATCCCCTGAATTTTCAGTTTTTGCCCTGAAGAAAAATAACCAATGAAAAAAAGTTCTTAATCTTCTGTTGGAGTTGTCCTTTAACCCGACTTAAGAGTACACAAAAGGATCAGGCTACGAACAGGAGAGAGACTGAGTAGTCGCTCTACACCCCCTCTCTTCTCTCCCTGCCTATAGCCAATACTCCTTTTGTATGACTATCTAGTCAGTCGGCCATAGGCACTTGTAGTGTACAGACGTAACAGAAATCTACTCATGTAAAAAAAGGAAGGTAAGACATTAAATAAAGCACTTTTGTTCAGTAGCATCCTGAGTATAATCTCAATCATTCTCCTCACATGATCCACACATAATCCTAACATCTTCAAATTAGATCGTGTCGAAATCATGTTACATTTCCCATTCAAATAATATCGGATATTTGGACTGTTTGCATTTAATTTTTTTCCTCCGAAATAAAGAAGAGTTCAGCAATGATCAATATACATATTTTTGTACGGAATTGAACGCTCTACAAAAAAGGTTTCTTATGATTTTCTGATACATTCGTTCCTTCAAAAGTTATTCAAGGTTAAAGTTTGTAACGGAACTGGGTGGTTGGTCTTTATTTACCAAATTATTTTTCTTCCGTAGTTGGGATTCTTCTCGTTTTACAACTTTCATGGTAACTAAAGTGATATTAGGAATTGAGGAATATTATGGGTGTGATAAAATGATTCTTGGTATTGGTATTCGTTGTACTTGGAATGTTTATTGATAATATAAACTTGAATTTGAAGTGTTCTGTGTAAGAGGAAGAAAAGGAGAAGTGAAGAAGATGAAGATTGACTCAAGAGTGATGGAAACTAGAATAGAATTAGCTCGGTCAGGTGAGGTGGGGACGCAAAAGTGCAGGTGTAGAGCGTTGTGTATCATAATGATAATTAACTGTGAGGAAGAGAATGAGGCATGGCTTGGCCAGGACGTCACAAGTTATGTTTATGGTCAATATCATGATTTTTACTTTTTTGCTGACATAAAATTAGTAGTCAAAAGGACAATAATTGTTATTACGAAAGCAGTTAACATAAGGCCCTAGGGGTATAAGCATAGTGAATTTGCCCTTGAAAGATATCGGCATGATACTCAGAGGATTTTTAGGTACTAATAAGATAATTAAATCCTGAAAGTTTCAGATCTCTAACCCGATTGGTTTTTGAGAAAAAGGAAAATACGTAAAAATCAGAAAAAATGAATATTCTCAGGAACGCGTGAATCGATTGATTTGAATTTTGGATATGTTTTGGGGGCTGATGGTAGCTTATAGTAAAAAAATTGAGAGCTATATCGGTTGATAAGAACCTAAAAAGAAATGGCATTTTTGTTTTAATTTTGATTTTTAACTGTGACACGATTTTGGCACAATTATGAAACCATTTTTTTCAGATTCCTCATCCATTTTTCCATGGATATATGAATATTAAAGATTTTAAAAAAGGGTACGCCATATTGCGAAAAAATAAAAACCATTTTTATGCAAATATTTACTTTATTTATGTGTTTTAAGCTCGAATCTCGATTTTTGTCTCTTATATATATTTTTTAATCTTATTCAAAATAGTCATTTCTGAATCAAAAGTTAAATCTTTAAATATCAATGAATATCAACTAAAATATTATAAACATTATACATTATACACTTATAACATAAAAAAACAGACTTTAGCTGGTAAATTATAAATAAATAACGACAAATATTTGAAAGATATAGGTATTTGAAAAAAAAAGTTTATAATCACATTTTATCAGTCTTCATCACTGTCATCCTCAATCATAGGTGAAACATTGTCATTATCAAATAATTTGATCAGTGTTTCAGCAGGCTTCAGAATCTTTGTCATATATCTTTCGTGTGACAAATAATGAACAATAGCAGCAATGTGAGAGCAGCATGCAATTGTTTTAAGACCATTTGCACACTCATAACTATGCCTCAATATTATAATATATAATATAAGGTAAAAAATTGCCGTTTCAAACGATTTCATCTGAAGTTCTAGAAGATTTTCCAGAAATGACGGAAAAAGATCTGCAAATCTTTTTCACCGGTTCCTACTAATTAAAGCAGGCTGTATCGTATTTAGGGGAAATGCTTGATGAAACAGGTAATATTACTATTCAATACGTAAAAGACCAGTCAAACATACTCAAAGCTCAAGTTCAATCTAGTCATATCAAAAAGAAAGTTTATAGGTGTTTTATTGAGTATAAAAAAAACGCTATTGGTCCTGAAAGCATATCAAGGCATAGTTGTGAGTGTGCAAATGGTCTTAGAACAATTGGATGTTGCTCTCACGTTGTTGCTATTGTTTATTATTTGTCACACGAAAGATATATGACAAAGTTTCTGAGGCCTGCTGAAACACTGATCAAATTATTTGATAATGACAATGTTTCACCTGTGATCGAGGATGACAGTGATGAAGACTGATAAAATGTGATGATAAACTTTTTTTTTCAAATACCTATATCTTTCAAATATTTGTCGTTATTTATTTATAATTTACCAGCTAAAGTCTGTTTCTTATGTTATAAGTGTATAATGTATAATGTTTATAATATTTTAGTTGATATTCATTGATATTTAAAGATTTAACTTTTGATTCAGAAATGACTATTTTGAATAAGATTAAAAAATATATATAAGAGACAAAAATCGAGATTCGAGCTTAAAACACATAAATAAAGTAAATATTTGCATAAAAATGGTCTTTATTTTTTCGCAATATGGCGTACCCTTTTTTAAAATCTTTAATATTCATATATCCATGGAAAAATGGATGAGGAATCTGAAAAAAATGGTTTCATAATTGTGCCAAAATCGTGTCACAGTTAAAAATCAAAATTAAAACAAAAATGCCATTTCTTTTTAGGTTCTTATCAACCGATATAGCTCTCAATTTTTTTACTATAAGCTACCATCAGCCCCCAAAACATATCCAAAATTCAAATCAATCGATTCACGCGTTCCTGAGAATATTCATTTTTTCTGATTTTTACATATTTTGCTTTTTCTCAAAAACCAATCAGGTTAGAGATCTGAAACTTTCAGGATTTAATTATCTTATTAGTACCTAAAAATCCTCTGAGTATCATGCCGTTATCTTTCAAGGGCAAATTCACTATGCTTATACCCCTAGGGCCTTTACATCGATATTCTATTTAAGACTTCGACTGAGTAAAAAAAAATGTTTGTTGAAGGATCGGAGAGATAACATAATTTCGTGTTTATGATTAGTTTAAAATTAGAGTATTACTGAATAAGTTTCTGTTTGAAAATATATATTTATCATTGCTGTACTCTTATTCGTTTCAGAGGGAAAACAAATTAAATGCAAAAAGTCCAACAATCATGTTATTTTAATGGGAAATGTAACATGATTTCGGCACGGCTTAATTTGAAAATTAAGAGGTTTTTTTGATTGGATATTTTTTTTCAGGGCAAAAACTAGAAATTTAGGGGGTGGCAGCAAAAAAAGATAACTGGGAAATAACAGATACTTTAATGAACATATTGCACAAACTCGCTTATAAAAGTCGTTATTTCGATAGGGTTCTCGGGCTGGGCACTAGAGGTGCTTTACTAAGTTAGTAGTTGCCGGGGCTCGTTCGAAAGTCCTTGCGAAATTTAGAAAATGGCAGAAGAATATCTATTTCCTTCCAAACACTTTTGCTCATTGAAAATTGATGTAAACGTTTTGAATTCCAGGAAGCAAAACCTTGTTTGCTGCATTGTTGAAACAGTGCGAAGCAAGAAGTGTTATGGCTATTTGTGTCGCAACATTGCGTGGTCAGTCAGCCTCGTACCTATATACAATGATACCGAGTACCACATACGGTGGATTTTATGCCTATAAATTACCGTTCGCAGGTTTGTGTTTCCCTCATCCCTCCATGTACTTATTGCTTAATGTTGGATCAATATTTCCGAACCAAAAATTTGTCACGTAGTTATTGCTAAAAGCTGCCGCAGGGTGTCTACCTACAAAACTTGAATCAATGTGAACGTGACTTTGGTTGGACAGTTTAGATCTGTACATTTGTCATTTATTTCATTAGTTAATAATTGCACATTGAGTATCAATCACATTTATTTACCCGTACCTAAACTATAGGTTCGTTCGTTTTACAAATCGAGGGTTGCCCCGGACTGCTCTGAGCTGCCCTCTGTAAACGGAAAGGGAAGAGGTGGCAATCCGGGGCAATCCTCGATTTGTAAAACGAACGAACCTTATAACAACTTTCCTAGAAATTCGCGAACCGAAAATTTTGAAATTAATGCTTCGATTTGTATCACGGTCTTATGTACAGTGAGGTTCACTGGAAACTGGATGAGCCTGACGTTAGGCAATTCGTGTAAACACGTAAATGGCAACGCTGTCGAACGCATAGAGTGGTGAAACGACATATCCACAAAGACGGACAATTTCAGATTGCAGCTTTCACGTCGTTGGGTCAGAATTAACTGACAGAGTGACATATTCGAGGTTAATCGCGATATAACTAATAAGACAACGGGAATGGATATTCATTCGTAAGAAATTAGTGGTAATGAATTAGTAAATCGATTGTAGATGCCTATGTCGGTTTATTTGCAACATTATTTGGTTATAACTATCGGGGTGAAATCTACGAATCTAATTGAAATAAAGGTACATAACCAACCAATTTGGAACGATATTAATTCGTTATTAAGTCTTAAAGAAGTTATGAATTGATTGCTGATGTCAATTTATGTTCATTTACGACATTATTTACAAGCTAGGAGTTCCGCGATGACTGACTGACTCGTGGCATCACTTCGACAACTACGGTCAGGAACACAGTGGCGTAGATTTGATCCAACGAGTAATCTACGAGCAATCTTTGACGTAGCAGACAGTACTCCGAATTTCTTCAGCGTCACCGCCTAAGAAGTCTGAAAGCACAGCCTTGTGGATACCTTACAGCTAACGCTGTAAACCTTACTTGGAAACAGTCCTGCAGAGATTTTCAGTTTGACTATTAATTCGGGTATACCTTTCAGCGAGTAATGAATTAATGAAAAGTATTGCTTATGGTGTAAATTAATGTAATTGTGGTAGGATGATGGACTGTTTGGTGAAAAATATCCTGCGGATATCTTCATCTTCCCTAAGTCAGTTCCGCAACGTCTCAGAGAAGATTTGTCGACTGCCACTATCTGGTGACTCAAGCTTCTGTGCCGTATCGTACTTGGAGGGTATAATATGTGCGACCTTGACGATCCGTTGTACCGACAATTCCAAAATCCCAATCTCTCGCGCAACTCTTGAGGCTGGTTTGGATTTCTTCGCAAATTAACCTCCCCCCGTATTGCACACCGTACTTATTTCAACAAGTCCATGTATAGGCCCTTTTTTCGCATGTAGGACGGAAATTTCAGAAGATTTCATCCTTCATAGAGTTCCCTCTCTTTGGGAGGAAATCGACTCATTACCTAGAGAGGTAATAAAGACAATGCTAGTCATGAAGAATCTTCCATCCACTCTACATGCGAGAAAAAGGGCCTCTACACGCATATGTTGGAAAAAATAATCTTGTATTTTTATTATACATTCGTTTCTTGATCCCCTTCGGGGTTAAAATCTTCCTGATCATAATTCTCGACATTTTCTTACCCTATTCCAATATTGTATTTAAAGACAAAATAAATATATCATTTTAAATTTATACAAATATTGCGAATGAGCTTATCTTCAGAAACAAGTACCGCTTTATTCTACTCCTCACACGCCACAATTACATTCATTTACACCATAAGCAATACTTTTCATTAATTCATTACTCGCAGAAAGGTATACCCGAACTGATAGTCAAACTGAAAATCTCTGCAGGACTGTTTCCAAGTAAGGTTTACAGCGTTAGCTGTAAAGTATCCACAAGGCTGTGCTTTCAGACTTCTTAGGCGGTGACGCTGAAGAAATTCGGAGTACTGTCTGCTACGTCAAAGATTGCTCGTAGATTGCTCGTTGGATCAAATCTACGCCACTGTGTTCCTGACCGTAGTTGTCGAAGTGATGCCACGAGTCAGTCAGTCATCGCGGAACTCCTAGCTTGTAAATAATGTCGTAAATGAACATAAATTGACATCAGCAATCAATTCATAACTTCTTTAAGACTTAATAACGAATTAATATCGTTCCAAATTGGTTGGTTATGTACCTTTATTTCAATTAGATTCGTAGATTTCACCCCGATAGTTATAACCAAATAATGTTGCAAATAAACCGACATAGGCATCTGCAATCGATTTACTAATTCATTACCACTAATTTCTTACGAATGAATATCCATTCCCGTTGTCTTATTAGTTATATCGCGATTAACCTCGAATATGTCACTCTGTCAGTTAATTCTGACCCAACGACGTGAAAGCTGCAATCTGAAATTGTCCGTCTTTGTGGATATGTCGTTTCACCACTCTAAGCGTTCGACAGCGTTGCCATTTACGTGTTTACACGAATTGCCTAACGTCAGGCTCATCCAGTTTCCAGTGAACCTCACTGTATAAGACCGTGATTTGTATATTCCTTTTCAAAGCCTTCTAGAGCAAAGAAAAACCCATCAGGTTTGGTCGATTTTATCCTACACCTGCGTATTTTATTCAGAAGCCTATATTACCTACAACCTCATTGTGACAAAATTCATATTTAATAATCTCTTAATGAGTATTTGATTTTATAAGACTGTATCGATATCGATTTTGAACAAGAAACAACGATATTTCAGACTATTGAAAGAAAAAAATGGTGTCACGGTAAAATTGTGGGAAATAGTTTTCTGAAAAAAATAAGCCAGATTGAGATGAAATCTACTGAATCTATATTTTGAATTTGATTTTTCTATATTTTGAACCGCTCAAAAGATTGATATCTGACCGTTTGTTAATAGTTTTTGATTTTAATTCCGCAAATTTTTCAGGAAGTTGTAGTACGAGAGTAAATAAATGTAATAAATGTTTAGTGTGCGATTATGTCCACATCAAAGTAATTACAAGTGTACTGATTCGAACGGTCCAACCTCCTTCGGAGGGTACAAAGATATTACATAGGGGGATTTTCAAAGGACTGGCATGCGTCCTTTGCAAGATCGCTAGTTTTTTGAACTAGAATCAAGTGAAAACTAGAAGTTGTGAGCCATCGTGTTTCCAAGTTAGATGCAATGGAAGCCAAAGACTTGCATTAACCGCTGGTTCAATTTTAGATATCTAGGTCTCTAATTGTTTAGTAGGTAAATCTTTGTTCAATGAAAAGATAACTTTTTGATGCTGCAGACGTGATGAGGAATCAATTTTTTCTGCCGAAGTTCCAAGTTTACAAACTTTTGTTTCACTGTTCAGCAATTTTCTATAAAAAAAATTAACATATGAAAAATTTATCTGTTCATCGGACAGAGGTTTATTTTCTGAACAATTAGAAATCGAAATATTCAACCCTCCTCTGGGTCTTTCAAGGTATAACCCAAATTTTCGCTCGAGCAACATCATTCGACCGCTAAAAAAGGCGACAAGTAAGTCAGCTTGGGAGCAGTGCTAGACAAAGTGTCAGACTGACTCAGAATCTTTTTGTTTTCGAGGCCTGGTAGGTAAAGGCGCCCGGGCGCTCCATTAGCTTCACTTTTTCATCAGGACATGAGCTAAAGCAGCTTTGTACCTTAGCTTCACATACAAATTTCGTATCATGCTGTAAAATTCTCACTTATTCTTAAAACCCACATTGTAAACTAAACATAAAAGTCTCAGTAACTGCCTAAACGTAAGCTGAAGTACCAACTGTAAAATTAGACTAACTAGGATGAGACATTGTAAATACAGCTAGTTTTGTTTACGGTTGCAACTTTTCTCTCAATTTCTTAGTTCCTATGATTATTTCCTTTATGTTTCAATTCTTTTCATTAAAATTAACGCTGAGCAAATTTTTTTCAGGTTTTCAATAGTTCTAACAGTATCGTGACGTAGCTAATATAAAGCTTCAGTGCAGTAGTTGCTCCCCAGGTCAGATACAGTCTCGGCAGATCTGAGTTCACCCAAGTCTGATACAGCCTTGTTAAGATTATCTTAACTAGGTCTCATGTAGCTTTGGTGCGTGATTTAAAGCCCAAGTCTGATACTTCCTCGGCCGTGCAAACTGCATCCGAATCTTATACAGCCTCAGTGTTTCACAGCATCCAGGTTTGAGGGAGGCAATTACGGAGATTAATACCTTTTTAGTCTGGGTAAGGGAACCGTCGTCATAAGTTAAATGCATCACTACGAGCTCTTCACTAGCTCTAAGGTGCAAAGCACTCACACTAACTTCAGGACCACACAAAAACTTACAGAGGAGTATCTATGAATTTTTTCAGATTTTCAAAAAGTCTAGAAGATAAAGAAAAAGCGGACAGAACATAAAAGACCTAGGGTTAAGATCGAAAGAGCGGTTGATCCAAATCCCTACAACAGGCGCTTTTACTTTGCATTTAACTTTGAGACCCAATGTCTTACAACTCACGATTTTCACTCGATGATCCATAGTGAGGCCAGAATCCGTGTATCCTTTCCGGCCATCCCCTTTTTTCATATTCTTATTGCAACGTTAATTAGTCTTGAAACTGTACATTCACTTACAGAAAATGTACGAGAATTCACTTCAGTTATTCCTGAGTATGTCTATAATGAAACTGATAATCCGTGTCCAATAAACGAGGATACTGTGGATTTGTGTTATGAATTCATTAAAAAATCATCGATTGCGTATGCTCCTACCATGTTTTTAAATCCGAAATTACATGCCGAATTGACTAACATTGAATCATTAGCAATGGACAAAGATTCATCTGAAATTCCGATCGATTCCACAAGTGAGTAATATTTAATTAGAAGAAGGAGGTCTATCACTGACCACACACAGCTCAAAAGTCATTATTTAATTGTATTCTAGTCCCTGATAAAAAAGCCGTGTGGGAAAGACTGGGTGAACTGAAAGTTCGTTTTCACGAAGCAGTGCGCATACACGACAAGGATAAATCTGTCAAAAGGCCTAGGGCATCATCTTCAGACTCATGTAATAAAGTTCGCAAGACGGATGAGGTACTGGACTTTGAACAGCTCGTGCGAGAAGAAAAAGTAAGTTTTGCCAGCGCACAATCATATCCTGATATAAAACCAGTTTGCTGAATCGATTTGTAAGAAAAATTGCATCACGTCGTAATTCCCTCTACTGATCCTAATTTGTAAATTAATATAATTCTTTGTTATGCATGCGAGTCGAGGTTTTTCATATGATGTTATGCTCACAGGTCGAGAGCTGTACGGTAAAGCAGTTGAAAGACTACTTAAAAAGTGTCGGCATAAGTTCAGTTGGCAAGAAAATTGACCTCGTGAATATGGTCTATGATTTGGTAAATAAAACTTAGAACCTAATATGAACGAATAGTATTTTTTTTCTTCAAAGTTTCGTGCTTAAAATAAATTAATCATGTATGAGTGAAATCTACTTGATAAGTGCATGTAGGATTTGGATTCGAGATTTGGATTAATTTCCTCCACTCTCTTAGTTTTGCTTTGACTTCAGGACTTTATAGACAAAGCATTAAACAGTATGAGTGAGGGTGGTATCAAGAAGATAGAATTCGTGGCAATACCTGTAGGCCGGTGTCCGTAAATTACCGTAATGAAACAAACCCAGGAGCGTAAAGTAAATCAATCCAGATCTGAATTTGAATAATACTGTCCAATAATAAATTCATTTGTGCGAGTAGTATAGGTGTATACAAAATGAACAGTTTTCGAGATACCAAATTTGATATTGAATAGCTAAAAATACTAATCATTGCAAGGTTTCAACTAATGTTTACTTTGCTCAGATAATATGCCGTGTTGGACAATATTATTTCAATCTCCAATTTGAATAAGTAAACCATGTACCATAAGTATAATAACAAGTTTGGTGGTGCGATTTATTTAGTTAGAGCCTGTAGAATTACAGTTTATTTTTTGTGTTTCTAAGTAGTCCTATGTAATTAAAAATAAAATATCTGTATATTAAACTATGGTTTCGGATGTCTGGATGTCACAAATTTTAGAGCACTATAGAGCTTGGTCGTACGTGTTTGCGTGTTTCTTATCGTGCTATCAGATCTCTAACTTTTCAAAATCAAAAAATACCGTGTTTTCCTCGAAAAAAAAAAAGTCGAATGGTTTTCCCACTAGGTGGCTTAAGATTAGCATTCAATTATATTTCCGCCATCAAAGGAGACAGACGTAAATTTATTTTTGGTGCAAGTTTCTACCGACGTGCGACTCCCGACTGGAAAACGAGTTTTTTACCGTTAAGAAATAAAATACTTGAATGAATACTGCATAGTGATAACATCCTGTGTTAAGGGGTAACACCACTCTAGCGCAAGCAAAAGAAGGATGAAAGCTAGAATAAAAAAAAAAAGTTTCTGAAAGTACATGTTATTAGCTGAAGAAGTACATAGCCGTTTTTGGATTTGATGAAAACTTTTTTTTTATCAACAATTTACTGCAGATTTCTACGTCAAAAACGTGAACATTTCTGAAAACTTGTGCCATTTTTGCAAAAACTGATTTAAAAATAAAACCCTATGTACTTCTTTAGCCAATAACATGTACTTCAAGAAACTTTTTTTTTTATTCTAGCTTTCATCCTTTCGGAGTTACGATTCCGCCCGTGGAGGTATAAAAAAAAAGTCCTTTTTGGAGACTGGCTCTGTCACAGCCATTTTGTATACAAACTTCAATAAAAAAATTTGTTTACGTACTTCAATATGTGTATAATAAACGCTGAATAAATAAACCCGTTCCCGTTACCCATATCTTAAAAAAAAAAATATCAAATTTCGGCCTTTTTTGCTGGCGCTAGAGTGGTGTTACCCCTTAATTTGTTTATTTTTTTATCCTCGGTTCAGTCAAAATACTATATAATTTTTTTTGTTGTCATTGCATCCAGACCTATTTTTCAATGAAATGCAACTTTCAGAAAACTTCGACGTTTTTCGTTGCTCTATCGATTATCTAGACATGTATTTTTTTTATCTTTATTATTTTTAAAAATGTTTTTATAAAAATGTTTTCTCTGGGACCGACCGTTTTGGAGTTACGAGTGGCCAGAGTTCATTTCTGCAGATGCAGAAATTTTGGAGGTCAGGAAAAAAAATTTCAATCATTGCCGCTTATTTCGTTATTACATGACGCCATCAAACAATGCATGATTAACGGTCCTTGTGCTCAACAAAATATGAATTCGTCTTGCGTGGGTTGCACAACAAATCGATATTTATGGAATGGATTTTTTATACCAGTGCAAAAGTATAATAGAACCACCCAGTCGGTAATTGTGGCTCTCGAAAAGCTGAGAATAGATCAGGTGACTATCTATAGAATGACAACATATTTTTTAAACAATTGGAAAATCAACCAAGTAAGCGTAGCAAGTGAGGGATAAAGCAGCACAACAAACCCAGTCGGTGGTTGTGGCTCTTGAAAGACTAGAATAGGTTAGGCCATCCCACTGATTCCACTTACCTGCACCTGTCGAACAAATGATTTTGCGGTTATTCGTACGGTTACCGGAGGAAAAGACGCAGTGAATTTTCCAACACTGATATGTCCGATGCCAAAACGCCTCACCCCTAAACATTCCAGCGCCCAAATCTCCAACGCCGAAATATAGTGCACATGTGTGATGTAACATTCTTTTGTAAACGAATAATCTATAGGTCAACAACATTTTTATCGAACACTTGGTATTCCAACAATTGGACAATGCGAAAACCACTAATAATCGAGCGAATGTAGCGAGTGAGGGACAACGCAAACCAAATGAGGGAGCGAGCAAACAAGGACAATTGTCCTGGTAATTACCAGGGGAAAACCTGGTAATTACCAGGTAGTATTTCTTAAATCATGGTTTTGAAAAGCTTGTTGTATAATATGATGTTTATCTGGTTAAACTCCTGTGCGTTCTGGATATGAGTCAAACACTGGCTTATTGTAGCGTGTTTTCAGGTCTATTGCGATTAGTTGGACCAATTCTAATGTAGTTGGTGTAATTCTAATTTGATTCTACTGGCAAGGCAATGCAAAGTTATCACATTCACTGCGGTAAAAAACGTAGGGGGAGCGTACACATATTAAAAATAACCGTGAAGACTGCACATATAGCCATGAAATTATATTTTTTATTTCATATACACTGATATACGAGTCTTTCTACGTTGAACGGGACGGATTTGGCCAAAAATATTCCTCGATGTTTCGGATTCTTTTGTAATTCTTTTTACGGATTCTTTAGGTAAAATGAATGAGTGAAACATTTTTTTTCTCCAATTTTAATGGTTCAGAAGTTACAAGGGGTCCAATTTTCGAAAAAACGCCCAAAAAACAGATTGCGCTCTCCGTTGAATGTTGATATCTTCAGTTCCCTCTGTTGTACAGACTTCCACAGAAACTCATTTTAGACTCATGAATGGCACTTTCATGCTATAAATTTTAAATTTATCGAATAAACAATTTTCTATTTGTTATGAACAATTATATTTTTTAAACGTGATTCCCGAGACGACTACCGTCTTCGCAAATTTTGACAAAAGTACCAGCGTGTTTCTTGATCGATTTTCCCGAAACCTGTAAATTTCAAAATGGAACTCCGATGGAAACTATAGGTAGCCGAGGCTTATTCGTAACGATGCGCGAACTCGATCCCTATTGTGTAAGTTTTTATCTGATCGGTACGGATGGAACATCAGCGACCAATAAGTTTTCAGGAAAGACGAATCTACCTAATAGAAAAAAAGACAAAACAAGCAAATCCGATCGGTTCGTTAACGAAAAGTTACTGAACAGGGTCTAGGGTCTTGTTGAGCAAACACTCATAGGCGCGCCGGTACGCAACGTCCCGCTGGAATCAATCGTTGTTAAAATATAGTTTCCATCTGAGTTCCACTTCGAAACTTTCAGGTTTCGTAGAGAATCGTTTAAGAAACACGCTGGTATTTTATTTAGAATTTCCGAAGATGATAGTCATCTCGGTAATCGTGTTTAAAAAATATGATTATTCGTACTCAATAGAATAGTACATTGCAATACGAGTGCGGTAAAACTTTTTCTGACGAGTGTTGTCATCACACGAGATTAGAAGACGTTTTTCCATCGAATATTGTGCATAATTTTACTTTATAAGTAGAGAAAATAGGGGTTTTGCCCACGTGAGGCGTGGGTAAAACGTCCATTATCACACTAAGTGAATTAAAATGGTTTATTCGATAAATTTAAAATTCACAGCATTGCAGTGCAATTTAAGAGCCTTAAAATGAGTTTTTGTGGTAGTCTGTACCACAAAGGGAACCGGAGATATTAACGTTTGAAGGAGATCGCGATTTCGTTTATTGGTCGTTTTTTCGAAAATGTAACTCCTTGCAACTTGTGAACCATCGAAGTTGAAAAGAAATTTTTTTTGCGTGAAACAGATTACAACAATTGCTGCGCTCATGAAGTCAAAAAGGTGTCCCACTTGACATGGAATGACTCAGACGGTGTTATAAAATATATTCGATACTTCTTCGTAATATAGTGGAGGTATGGATAATGGAATGTGTTTGAGTGTTTGAAAATATTTGAGTCCTTGCAAAAAGTCATTATAAAAAGAACACTGTAGCAATTCGAGCTATGTGCGGACGTAAAGTGTCCGAATTTCAAAGTTACCAGCACGTTACTGGTTGTGTGAATTTGAGTACGGGAACTAGTTCATAGTATACATATGACCGCGCAACTCGTAGTTTACAGAAAGACGTAGCTCAAATTTCGTCTGAAAAACTGGAGAAGAAATTCAACTCCTTAGCTTAAATATGTATGATACTTGTATGCATCAGAGTAGAAACTTCCTTTTACGTTCATTATGGTTATGAATGGGACAAACGTATGCCGATATTTGAAGAACGATATTACACGAGCTGTAGAAGATCTGACAATAGACTGGTAGACAAAGATAGTTACAATTCATCTCTCCTGTACAACATTTGTAAGTTTCTGATACTACCGACAAACACGGAAATGTTACTTGGTTTATGTTGAATGGTGAACATGAATGGTCGATCAACTTGAAAAGTTTCCAGCTGGACTGCCATTCTTCTCATTCTCATGCCCACCACTGGAAAGAGAAATGACAACAATTACTGAATTATTTGTCAGCGTGTGTAAATGAAGAACAAGTAATGGAATTGAATCTGAGTATACTCGTTTAGGAACTTTCTATTCATTATAGTCGAAGTGGGAAGGTTAATGACAACAGTTAGCGGCACTGTGTAGTGTTATCAAGAATTGATTTACCTGTAGCGGCAGCAGCTTCAGAACCTTCCTCGTTGACCTCGATAAATGTTTTCTGAATAATCTTATCAACTTGTAGTGGGACTTGTGCCATACCACTGAAATCTGCTAGATCAGAAAACATGGTCTTCATCCCCATCTATAATAATATCGAAAGTCAATCTGGGAGTAATCATCTCATCGATATTGTTGTAGGTTAAAATTATTGCATCTGAATTGTAGTGACCTCTTGCACAATTTCTCCAAGATGTATGATAGTATCAACTTTGAACTTGGGTAGAAATAATTCGATCTCATCGAACTGCCAGTTAACTTTCTCTATGTTTTCCCGATTAAAATTCATTTCCAAGAACTGCAATCCATCGATTTCGTTTGGCAACAGGACAAGCATACTGAAGACCTTGTTCTGAAGTAACGATATTATATTTGCATAAAACCTTACAATTCCAGATACGTGGTACTTCTTGAGTATCACTTACCGAGTATGGAAGTTCGATTATTCTTGCATTTAATTCTTTTAGTTGTCCATGAGCATACTTAAACTTGTTAGACATCGTAGGAACGTGTGTCTTCACATCTTTTGTTATATAAAAAGGTCTGTTCTCTGTAAGCTCAGGTCTGAATTGGTGCAACCAGACCCCTTTGAAGTATATAGCATTGACCAAGATTAATTTCGTCCATTCGCTTATGTCATCTGAACAAAAATTTGATTTCAATATTAATTAGCATTTCAATTTCAGGACAGTTGCAAGCAAATATGCAGTACAAAGCCTTCATGTCTTAAGGTGTAACTTCATGGTGACGTTTGACGCTGGCTTCGAGCGTCAAAATTAGGTTAAACACAGTTTAGCTTTTAGTAGAATAACTTTTCGCCGTTCATTTTTCAAATTTGACGCTGACGCTTAACGCTATAAATGATTTTATTTATTTCAGCTAGGTAGAGCCTTAATTTGACGCTCGAAGCCAGCGTCAAGCGTCACCATGAGGTTACACCTTTATTGTAAGTTCCCATGCCTGAGTAAAGAGCATCAAAATCCTGTAAAACTTGAAATGGGAATAACATTCAAGATCAATATTTTTACCGCAAGTTAACAAAAGTGGCTATGGTAAATGGCTTAGCGGGCTTTGGTAGTCACGTGAAAACTCCGACGCTGGATACTTTTGTCAGTTATGTTGCTACAAAGTGGTCCCTCAGTAAGGGGTCGGTATTTTTTTTATACAACGCGAAATTGTAGTTTCTAGGTTGTTGCTTTATTAAATGAGATGAGATATTGGTCAAAATGTATGGTCTGCCAGCGCCGAGTGGCTGAGTATTTCAAGAGTGCAATAAATTCAATGCATCTGTGAATAATTCCATGATTTCTCTGATGACTAAATCTGTAAAAAAAATTTCATTTTGAAAAAATGAAATATTCGGCCACGTTCTGCCGAAACTAAGCAGTATTCTTCAAAGTTTCGTTCCGACGGGTTGGGTGGTATGGGAGAAACTACGAATCGTGTTCTCGAGGTGATGAGTGTATATCAAAGCCCTTTAATATGTCGGAGTATAAGTATTATTAATGAAGAAACACCATGTGCAGGAAGGATCAGAGTGAACCCTGCATTCTGGGTGCGCTCGTACAGAGCCGTGTCATTACGGTTACTAAACGCATCGTTTTGTTAAATAAATAACGATTTGAAAATTAAAGAGAAGGAATAGAGAGCTGGCACGGAACTGTTCGTTCTTTTCTGCATCTAATCAATTTAATTTTCTAAACGAATTCTGTTAATAGTTTAATTGAAAGTTCGTTCTGTTGTCTTGCTATCGATTTAAAAGTTGTTAAATAAAACGGGTTCTGGTGGAGATATTTCCGTTTTACATTTAATTGATCGAACGAAGATGGATCCTCACGGTACATCTAGATTCACCCTCGACGATCCGACAAATATACCTGTACCTAAACGCGATGGACTAAAGGAGGTGCGACTAGACTTAGCAGTGAGTAAAGAATTTTCCAATTACCCGCAGATATGATATTCTCAATTTTGTTGCTCGTTTGCTTCTTAACCCAAGAGTTTATCTCTCTGGCAGACGCATCACTGTTTCTAAAATCAACCCTTAGAATATTGGAATGAAAGAATTGAGAGCTTATAGACAAAAAGTGAGGAACTAGCGATAGATTCTCCTGAATATAAATTGTATTTGCGATATTCAGTTGAGCTTCTGTAATGTCCTGAAAAAATAAGTAACTCGTTAGTAACGAACAGTGATGACACCTCATAATAATTTTAGAAAAGGTTAGTGAGCACCCTGGATAGCTGTCTCAAAATTTGGTACATACTAAGATTAAAGATCAGAGATCACAGCTCCTCTCCTAACATCAGATTGTAGTTATTCAAATGTGGCTTGATACAATTATTTCCCTTATCTTTGCGAAAATGCATTTCTAAAACCGCGTTTGAGAAATTTTCAGTCATCAAGTGACATTGTGTACTGATTTCAAGTGCAATTTAAGAGCACCATATATTCGCAAGTATCACATGATGATCAAAATTTATTCAAGAAGTCCAATTATCATACATTTAATGATTCCAGTAAAGATTTGAATCCGTTGTGTGCCAGAAAATCTTCAGTCGGCAGATGTAGTCCAATCTGCAGCTCTTCCGCAGTTCTTCCCCGCGCTCCATTTGCAACCAAAGATAAAATAATATGTGCGCTCAATGGGGAGCAGACAATGTTGTCATGGATTTTCTTTGCAACATTCTGAAATATTTAAAATTCATAATAAACAAATTTATACTTGAACGAAATGATTTAAATTACGGAAGTATCCATTGAATCCGAGCTTTGGGGAGAGAAAAAAAGGTATGGTGGTAGCGTGTAATAGTCTGGTATAACGAATATACTCACGGAGTAAAATGTATCAGAAAATTTATTATTAGATCTTGAAACGTGGTGAAATATGTTTACTTTCTCACTGTGAGATGCCATATCTTCGAACTGCGAAAATACGAGAGTAATACAGGTTATCAACAGGAAGGTTGCTGAAAATATGTGACTTAGGTCCAACATCGTGAGTGATAACGAACATAGTGATGTTCGTGTAAACGTACTCAATGACATCTACTGACGTGAGGGAATGATATATAAGGTGTTGTAAAAATGGTATTCTTTTATGTTTATACCCATGACCATCGCTATGTATTCCTAGATTAGTTGCGAATGCTAGTTTTTTGAGTACGAGGTTAGTTTGAAAACTTTAGATTGTTGTTTGTTGTTCCTTCTGGCTTAGCTCCGATTTGGAAATTAGCCGAAAAATTTAGATTGTTGTTGAACCTTTATGGCTATATCCTGTTTCGGAAAGTAGCCTTTTTAGGATTTATTATAAAATATTTTAGTGATTTGAGTTATTCCGGTATGTTTATATTTGTTGATTCTTTGCTTGTTAAATATTATTATAGATTAAAGTATTAATTGTATTTTTATAGATGTCGCCGTTATTAATCGCTGGATCATGGACATAGGAATACTAGGGACGGAGCGTAAGCTTGATGGATAGGCGAGGGATGGAAGCCAGAATGAGGGGGGGTCCACCATGATAGTGTGCCCACTTTTGATTGGCCGACTTAATACGCATGCTCAGTACCGTGTTTTACGAAAGTATTGCATTGTTTAATTCCCGCGTTGACTGAATTAGAATGCGACCGTGATATAGGTTATCTCTCTCTTTGCGTGTCAGCCTTCGGACACTACGCTTGCGTAGACCTGCAGCCAATCAAAAGTGGGCACACTTTACCTCGGCACCCTCCCCGCACTGGCTTCCCCCCCTCGACGAAACACTCCGTCCCTAGTATTCCTATGTCCATGCGCTGGATAAACCCATAGACTTAGAGAGATAGACTGAGCGATCCCATAAGAGGCACTGAAGCTAACATTTAAAGGACAGAGATATGTCCGGAGTACTCCTCTCTCTTTTCAATTGGCGTCATGGTGGGAGACAACGGAGCAGTGGAAGTGGAACAGCCACAACTGCTTCTCCTCATTCTCCTCTATTGCCTCAATCCCCACCACAAATATCGTCAGACAGAGAGAGGAGTACTCCGGACATATCTCTGTCCTTTAAATGTTAGCTTCAAGCGGCCCATAAGAGCGCTCAGTCTATCTCTATAAGTCTATGGATAAACCCCACCGCTAAGTTCAATGTCGATCGTATATCCGGACAATATCAAACCAGATCATAAGATGGCGCCAGCGTTGCCAACCAATCAGACCAATAATTCTTTAGATGGCGCCACAATAATTCTTTAGATTTCTTAGCACATTTGCGTTTTAAAATGACCGATGAAGCAGTCGACAGGAGAGCTTGGGAAACCACGACGAAGCCTCCCGCGGCTGTCATTCCGCATTCGCATAACCTCTAAGTTCGCGAGAGCACAAATAATTTTGATAATTGATTGAAATTAAATTAATTTTTCCCGCATCTTTTTCCGCATTTAAGACTCGAATATTTTATATAGCTTAGCATATTATGGAGAGCCTAATGCCCGGAGCTTTTCCTAACCAATAAATAGAATGCCGGAAACGCTGATGAGGTTAACCTGTGCAGTAATTTAAACTGTTTTTAGATTCACTGCAACGAACCAGTAATACCCTTAACTAATAACCTTATTAGGTATAAAATTATAATGATGACACATAGTAAAAAAAACGGGTTCATAATTTGTAAATTCATTCTGATTCTCATACGCGAAAATTTATTATCAATTCGTCTCATTTCACTACTCGCATACTAATCATCCATCCTTCTAGCATTTATGTCGATTAGGTTTATTTCGATCCCTCGACGATATGACTCAAACAAATTCCCACAATTTATATATTTATATTATTTAATCTATCGTTGTCGTTGAAATAATTTCACCTCACTTTACAAATACCTCTTAATTTTTATGTCTGAAAAAAAATATATGAGATTTCTGAATATCACTAACTGAAGGTTTTCATTTGGAAATTACATTTAATGAAGTATAATGCATTAATCATCTTGATAATCGATATATGAGGTAGATTCTCATTTTCGAACCGGACTTCAGGCTTTAGACACAAATATTGTTAATGGATACATGGAGTAGATTCTTATCGCAGAACTAGACTTGAACTGGCAAGGGACCTGTAAGATGACTTCAACATTTGGATACAGATCTTGATAATGGATACAGCTGGGTAGATTCTCCTGTTCAAACCAGACTTTAGGCTTCGACTTCGACTTCATATCGTCGAGGGATCGAAATAAACGAGCAACGCTCTTGAAAATCCATACACAGTTCCCATCGTTGGATCAGACTGGAACTGACAAGTGGCCTCGAAGATGACTTCGAGCTACGGACGCAGATTTTGATAATCTATACGTGGGGTAGTTTCTCATCGTAAAACTATACTCGAACTGGAAAGTGACCTCGAGTTCAACTATTATTAGATTGATTTTTCCATTAAGCATTTCCCGTACAGCTTGTTTCAGATTTCAGTAAATATTTCATATAATTCGAATTTTTCTTCATTGAATATTCAAGACAAGACATTCCAATTATTTTGAACAAATGTAATACATTACTTCAATTTTATCTATCCCTGTAGATTCTGAATCAACCTACTTTGAAAGTATCAATCTAGCTGAGTCATTTAAATAATTTCACCTCACTTGACAAATACCTACTAATTTTTATTTCTTAAAAAAAATATATCAAATTTCTGAACATCAATGACTGAATTTTTTTATCTGCAAATTACATTCAATGAAGCATATCGAATTACTCATCTTGATTTAATCGATATATGGGGCAGATTCTCATTTTTAAATCGGACTTTAAGCTTTGGACACAAATATTGATAATGGATACATGGGGTAGAGTCTCATCGCGGAACTAGAACTGGCAAGGGGCCGGTAAGATGACTTTAACATTTGGACACAGATCTTGATAATGGCTGGTATCGATAAAACGAAGTAGATACTACTGCTTCAAGTATTAGCATCTACTACGAAGCATGTAGGGGTTCATACTTCACCTCGTAGTAAATACTTCACTTGCGTAGTAGATGCTTCTCTCGTGTAGTACATGCTACGCAAGTGAAGTATCTACTACTCCTAAGAAGCATTTGCTTCAATACTGTAGTATCTACTATAGTAGTAGTATAAAAAAATTTCTGGATATAAAATACCGAACATCAAGACGAAAACTATTATTTTCAGTCACAATTTTTTTACATATAACGAACTAGAAAAATTCAACAAACGTTATTTAAATAATTGGGTATATCTATTAGGGTGGGCCAAATAAAGCGACAATTTTTTTTTTCAGAGAGATACCTTCGAAAATTTGTTCTTTATGCTCAAATAACGAGCCTCGAAAAAAAATCAGCTCCTAATATGAACATTTATAGGTCGCTCATCGCCATTTTTCATTTCCCATTTGAATAGCATGGGAAATGTTTTTGTGACGCTTTTCGATTTTTATATCTCAAGAACTGATCTAGTTAGAAAAATTCTGCTAGGCTGCTTTTGTTGGGAATTAAACGCTCTACAAAAAAGGTTTCTTGGTCGTTTTCGATGAATCTAACCGTTTCAAAGTTAGCCTTGCCATTAAATGACCAGAATCGCCAGAGAAACTTCGAAACGGTTAGACTCATC
This sequence comes from Rhogogaster chlorosoma, assembly GCA_944452935.1. Classification (NCBI taxonomy): domain Eukaryota; kingdom Metazoa; phylum Arthropoda; class Insecta; order Hymenoptera; family Tenthredinidae; genus Rhogogaster; species Rhogogaster chlorosoma. The sequence continues at coordinate 15,143,208 of OX101803.1, read as the reverse complement.
GAAAAAGACCAAGAGACCTTTTTTGTAGAGCGTTCAATTTTGAACGCAAATAGCTTTGCAGAATTTTTTGAGTAAATCAGTTCTCGAGATATAAAAATCGAAAGGCGCCACAAGAACATTTCCCATGTTGTTCAGATGGAAAATGAAAAGTGGCGATGAGCGACCTGTAAATGTTAATATTTAGAGCCAATTCTTTTCGAGGCTCGTGATTTGAGCATAAAGAACAAACTTTCGAAGGCGCCTCCTGAAAAAAAAATAGTCGGTTTATTTGGCCCACCCTAATATCTATGTATAATTCACACGAGTTATTTGATGTTTTCTACATTTATCATATGAATCATTTGTGATATCGATATTTTTCGTTCGTTGCTTGTGCCATCTGCTATTTGTGCAGTCAGTCATCAAATACCAACTTCTCGTATTTTGAATTCATACCGGAATAATTTGCGGTACACGTGTTCGTCATATTCCCTCCGATTATTATAAACTTTTATCCCTGGTCTAATATTCATAACAGCGGCCATTTCCACTTATTTAGCAAAGTAGTATTCTGTGAAGTTGCTCGGACAGCAGCTTCACTCAAACTGTAGTAGATACTACGCCCGGCTCAAAAACGGAGTACCTACTTCGAGCTAGGAGTAGGTACTACGAAACACTAGTATTAACCCCTATGTACGAAGCACCTACTACGTACATAGGAGTAGGTACTACGGAAGCGAAAGCATGCTACGCATCTGAAGTATCTACTCCGAATCCGAAGCATCTGCTTCAAGCATTAGCATCTACTTCGTTTTATCGATACCAGCCAATGGATACAGGGGGTAGATTCTCATTTTCAAACCAGACTTCAAGCTTGGGACGCAGATCTTGAGAATCGATACAGGGGGTGGATTCTCATTTTCAAACCAGACTTCAGGCTTGGGACGCCTAGATCTTGAGAATCGATACAGGGGGTGGATTCTTATTTTCAAACTAAACTTCAAGATTGTAATGCAGATCCTGATAATCGAAACACGGGGTAGATTCTCAGTTTTATGCATGGTGATCGAATATCGGTATTCAATTGTTTAATAATAATACTTATTTTGTTTGCTATCTCCCTGACTATTCTCGCTCAAAACGAGAATAAAAGCATTCGATACGAATCGATACGAATAATAAATTTTCAATAAATTACTGATCATGGAGCGGCAGAATGGTGTTAATTTATCAGGTATGTTGCGCGCCTATTTCATAATTCAAATTTACAGAATCCGGTTGACGTGAGAAATATTTTTGATTCAATTGCTGCCAGGGGGTTCCGTCTATAACATTTTGCAAGACTTCTTTGTGATAATTATAACAGTTGATCAATTACTGAGTTGATGGTGAAACCAAAACTTCAACCAAACTTCAGACCATTGTTTGATATGGAAATGAATATCCATTACGTATATGGTTGTGATTTAAACTATTACAAGTCTGTTGTAACGTTGTTCAAACGTTTTCAGTGATTACGCGTGGACGCATCGTTGGGATGCATGAGGCAGGGTGGGACGAGAACAGGATTGCGGTGCGGATAGGCTGTCAAGTAAAGACAATACGAAAATGGATGCGGAGGTTCGAGGAGGGTGGGGAGGATGCCTTGATGGATCATCGGGTGCATAACCAAAGGCCACGTAAGACCCTCCCAGTTGAGGATGTCCAAATCGTCGAACATTTTGTGGACCACAATCCATTTGACAGTTCGGTGGCCTTTGTTCAGGATTTTCACCTGGATGTAAGCCCGCCCACCGTGCGCAGGCGTTTGAAGGAAGCACACATCATCTGTGACAAGCCAGTGAAGAAAACCAGCTTGACAGATGATCACCGAGCTCAAAGGCTTGCGTATGCGCACAATTACCTTCGCGCAGAGCCTGCATTTTGGTCACGCACAGTTTTCATGGACGAGAAAACGTTTTGCACTGCTGAAGACGGACGTAAGCATGTTTGGAGGCCCAGGAGCAATAATGCGCGATTAGATCCAAACTATGTAGTTCAGGACGCCCACAGCGGTCGCATCTCGCTCGCTTATTGGGGCTACATCACTCCCGATGGTGTTGGCGAGATACAGGAAGTGGGAGCACATATGAACCGTTTGGATTACGTGAATATTCTGGAAAATCATTTCTATCCGTCCGTTCGTCGCTTGTATCCTGTTGATCAGTACCCAGTGATCAACATGGTACATGACGATAGTGCAGTACACACGGCCCACCTCATGAGAGACCGGATCGCACTGCACCCAGATATTCATGTGCTCCCACATCCTGCTGAGTCACCCGACCTGAACCCCATAGAAAATATGTGGGCAATAATGCAATTAAATAGAATATCTGGAGAAGCTCGAACAATGCCAGAACTATGAGCCGTGGTCCAACAAACATGGGAAGGCTTACGTGAATTTCCCGCGATTGTAGCCAACTGCATTACCTCAATGCCGAGACGCCTTCAAGCAGTTATCGATAATAACGGGTATTGGACAAAATACTGATGATACAGCCCAGTAATCATCTGTCAAGCTGATTTTTTTCACTGGCTTGTCACAGATGATGTGTGCTTCCTTCAAATGCCTGCACACGGTGAGCAGGCTTACATCCAGGTGAAAGTCCTGAACAACGGCCACCGAACTGTCGAATGGATTGTGATCCACAAAATGTTCGACGATTTGGAGATTTTCAACTGGGAGGGTCTTGCGACCAAATGTTGAAATCGGATTTAAAAATAAGAATCCACGCCCTGTATCGATTCTCAAGATCTGCATCCCAAGCTTGAAGTCTAGTTTCAATATAAGAATCCACCCCCTGTATCGATTCTCAAGATCTGCGTCCCAAGTCTGAAGTCTGGTTTGAAAATAAGAATCCACCCCCTGTATCGATTCTCAAGATCTGCGTCCCAAGCCTGAAGTCTGGTTTGAAAATAAGAATCCACCCCCTGTATCGATTCTCAAGATCTGCGTCCCAAGCCTGAAGTCTGGTTTGAAAATGAGAATCTACCCCCTGTATCGATTCTCAAGATCTGCGTCCCAAGCCTGAAGTCTGGTTTGAAAATGAGACTCTACCCCCTGTATCCATTATCAAGATCTGTGTCCAAATGTTGAAGTCATCTTACCGGCCCCTTGCCAGTTCTAGTTCCGCGATGAGAATCTACCTCATGTATCCATTATCAATATTTGTGTCCAAAGCTTAAAGTCCGATTTAAAAATGAGAATCTACCCCATATATCGATTAAATCAAGATGAGTAATTCGATATGCTTCATTGAATGTAATTTGCAGATAAAAAAATTCAGTCATTGATGTTCAGAAATTTCATATATTTTTTTTAAGAAATAAAAATTAGTAGGTATTTGTCAAGTGAGGCGAAATTATTTAAATGACTCAGCTAGATTGATACCTTCAAAGTAGGTTGATTCAGAATCTACAGGGATAGATAAAATTGAAGTAATGTATTACATTTGTTCAAAATAATTGGAATGTCTTGTCTTGAATATTCAATGAAGAAAAATTCGAATTATATGAAATATTTACTGAAATCTGAAACAAGCTGTATGGGAAATGCTTAATGGAAAAATCAATCTAATAATAGGTAAACTCAAGGTCACTTTCCAGCTCGAGTATAGTTATACGATGAGAAACTACCCCATGTATAGATTATCAAAATCTGCGTCCGTAGCTCGAAGTCATCTTTGAGGCCACTTGTCAGCTCCAGTCTGATCCAACGATGGGAACTGTGTATGGATTTTCAAGAGCGTTGCTCCTAGCGTAGAATGAACCTTGCTGCAACTTCTGTCCTATAAATTGTGGGAATTTGTTTGAGTCATATCGTTGAGGGATCGTAATAAACCCAATCGACATAAATGCTAGAAGGATGGGTGATTAGTATACGAGTAGTGGAACGAGACGGATTGATAATAAATTGTCGAGTATGAGAATCAGAATAAATTTACAAATCATGAACCCGTTTTTTTTACTAAGCGTCATCGTTATAATTTTATACCTAATAAGGTTATACTATTACTGGTTCGTTGAAGTGAATCTAAAAACAGTTTAAATTACTGCACAGGTTAACCTCATCAGCGTTCCCGGCATTCTATTTATTGGTTAGGAAAAGCTCCGGGCATTAGGCTCTCCATAATATGCTAAGCTATATAAAATATTCGAGTCTTAAATGCGGAAAAAGATGCGGGAAAAATTAATTTAATTTCAATCAATTATCAAAATTATTTGTGCTCTCGCGAACTTAGAGGTTATGCGAATGCGGAATGACAGCCGCGGGAGGCTTCGTCGTGGTTTCCCAAGCTCTTCTGTCGACTGCTTCATCGGTCATAGGCACATAAAATAAACAAGAAAGGAGACTCGTTCCCGGAAAAAAAAGTTAGCCACTGGACACCCATTAATGAACATTACTGTACACAAACTACATAATACATAATTAAAGAAATGCAATAGTGAAACTGTTTTTCTCTGTGATGAAAAAAATCATCAATGAATTTGTCCACATTGTGTTACACACTGCGGAAGGATGGGCGACAGCCGTCAGAGTGTCGACATTTTTGGTGTATTCCTATTTCCTATGCAGGGATCGGCCGTTTACACCAGAAATATCGACACTGTGTCTCATGTCAAATAACTTCAATTTGTTGATTTTTGTTAATTATAATTGGTTGATTTTTAGTTCGTTGTTTCGATTTTAGAGACCACTTTTAGAGTTTTCTCCATAAGTTTTGAGATTTGGTCAGAAATCTATAGATTTTCTTTAGATCTAAAGAAATTTCTTTAGGATTGGCAACGCTGGATGGCGCATCTGAAACGCGGTCAAAATACCACCATATACTTGGCAGATAAAAAAATTATTATTGATTATTGTTGGTTGCAATCGTTAGGGAATCGTTTGGGAATATTTGGGAAAACATTTCTATCATTTGGGAAAAATTTATTGAATCATAATCAATTAAATTTAGTTCTGCGTATAGTTAGCAGACGCATAATTGCAGAAAAAAGAACTGTTCATGAATTTGTTCTAAATCGTTTGGGAAACTCATATAAACTCCTTTTCATTTAGGAAAGGCTGCAAATTGTAATTTCGTTGTTAATTCAGCCTGAGTAATTACAGTGTAAAATCCTCAATTCTAGGGAATTTCTCCTCGACCGGGTTTTCCCCCCAGATGGCTAGGGACGTCAAGTATTCGCATTTGATTGCTATCAAGTGCGATTTTTCGTTCACGAAATTATTTATTGGCAATTTGTAGATGTTCGATGATGCTCTTCTGACGTTTGGTAACCAACCGACTATCCGTAGGAGTAAATGTGCGTTTTCCAATTAGAGCACTGTGCGGCTTAGTGAAGCATTTGCTTAAGGCCGTGCTTGACTGCCCTTCGGGTATTCTCGGAAATTTGCCGTTGTACCGACCAATCGCATGTGCGGTCTGTAGCAGGTACGTTTCGGTACGCACCGATATACCTGTCGGCCATACTTATAAGGAGGCATTTTTCAAATAGCCGACATAACGCAATTTGAAGTTGACTGCTTCACAGTGCTTTGAATTGTTACAAGTGTTTTGAAAGAAAGTATTTATCGTAATCTAGAATGGCTTCAAAAACTAAACATTATACATCGGTGGAAAAGAAAATCTTTCTTGACATATTGAAAGATTTTAAAGAGGTGATAGCATGGACATAGGAATACTAGGGACGGAGCGTAAGCTTGATGGATAGGCGAGGGATGGAAGCCAGAATGAGGGGGGGTCCACCATGATAGTGTGCCCACTTTTGATTGGCCGACTTAATACGCATGCTCAGTACCGTGTTTTACGAAAGTATTGCATTGTTTAATTCCCGCGTTGACTGAATTAGAATGCGACCGTGATATAGGTTATCTCTCTCTCTGCGTGTCAGCCTTCGGACACTACGCTTGCGCAGACCTGCAGCCAATCAAAAGTGGGCACACTTTACCTCGGCACCCTCCCCGCACTGGCTTCCCCGCCTCGACGAAACACTCCGTCCCTAGTATTCCTATGTCCATGGGTGATAGAATCAAAGAAGAGTGATTCTTCAACACTGCGAGAAAAGGCATCGATGTGGACCGAGATCACTCCTAAATATAATAATTCCTTCAATATAAACGAAGAAGTAAGTACAATAAATGTCACATATTCAAACACTGCATATGTTACATTATCTTAATTCATAAGTTTACCCAAAAGACCTTATTGAATACAAATATGATGATTCACGAAACTTCTACAAGGTTCCTAATGTTATTCTTTTTCCAGAGAACAGTCGCGCAATTAAAAAAATTATGGACCAATCTAAAGCAGGGTCAAAGAAATGCTTTGACTCGAGAGAAGCAGGCTTCGATGACTACTGGTGGTGGTCCCCAGGAACCCCCTGCGGATATTGATCCTGACATAGCTGCCTTAGCACCGCATCTAATGGCACTAGCACCAGTCAACTTTTCCTCAGAAATCGCAGAGGACCATCAAAACGGTAATTGCTATTTTCATTCTGATTCTGCACAAAGTACATCATATAAGTAATTTATCAGTGAACTATGATTTTTTCGACACTCAAGTTACATAAAATTCTTATATTCCAGATTACTTGAGGGAAGTGGCAGAGCAGGAAGATGATGATGAGGGGGTGGTGGAATATTTGGAGGAGGCAGTGGAATATTTGGAGGAGGGGTTGTTGGAAGAACCCGGTGTAGTTGAACCTAATGTATATGAACATCAACTTCCAGGGACTTCCAGCTCTTCGTCACAAGCCATTGACTCAGGTAGAAATTTTATACATTTGAAGAGACCGTCTGATCACAAGCATCCTGTATATTATTAGTGTTTCATTACAAGATGTACATTTGTTATTCTAATGATTACAGGATCTCCAGCACAAGTGCGCAAGAAACTTCGTGTGGCTGAGAAGCGTCAGCGAACGTGCACGGAGTCGTCGATTCAATCATCATCTGCGGAGAGGATAAAACGAAATACGGAAAAGATGCTGAGGGTCGCAAGCATTAGCCACAAAGATGAAGAACTGTTTCTTATCAAGAAACAGCATGAACTGAAGGTAGCCAAGGTGAAAGAATGCCACCTCAATGTGATGAATCGGTTGCAGCAAGAGCACCTGATTAAAATTCAGGATCTTGAGCTACGTAAGGCTGTGGCAGAAGCCGAACTAGCTGAGATGAAACTGGCACGTGAAAGGGACAATGTTTAATATTTTAGGACTTAAGTTATTAACTGTAGCCTTAGTTCGATTAACGGTTAACTAGTTGTAGGTTCGGACTGAACACAAATACTTGTGTTTTGACAATAAAATCGTACAAATTTGTTCATTACAGTACAATTCATGCTTTTATTTTTTTTTTTTCTTAGCTCATGTATGTACAGTCTAGTAATTAAATTTCCATTCTAAGTATAATTTTCAATTACAATTAATTTAATTCTATAATGCTAGCTTCAAGTGAAATTAATGATTACCATTAAAACAATTATAAGTACTATTTTACCTTTGTAAGACATTCGAATTATTATAAATAGGAATTTTAAGACTTTAACTGTGATATTAATGATGTGATAAAATAAAACTTGTTTTCACAAACCAATTTACAATTTACATTTAACAACACCATTACCATTTTATTTGTGCGTTGCTGGCCAACTTGTCGTTTCAATGAAACAAGCGTTCGATAAGGGCTTGCCGTACCGCAAAACCCTCTCCTGGTTGCCAGTGTGGTGGTACACCGGGCACTGCTTCTTCTTCTTCTATTGCCTCTTCTTCGGGAAGGATGTTATCCAAAGTCAGAGATAAATTATGCAGAACAGCACACGCCACTATTACCGTGGTAGTGCATATCAATTTAGTCCCTAGACCTTTGGATAGGCAAGGAAATCTACGTTTCCATACTCCGAAAGTTCTTTCAACAATTCGTCTTGTTTTTCCTTGTACGTTATTGTAGCTGTTTGAAAAAAAAGAAAAAGTGTAAGCATACAATTTTATATACAGTTCCTATAATTCGCATCTCAGGTTACAATGAATCCAATTACTTGCGATTATTTAACAAAAATACCTTCGCTCTGCGTCAGTAACCGGATTTGCAAGTGGGGTGAGCAGAAATGGAAGGCAGGGATAACCAGCATCTCCGACAAGAGTTCCAGTTAATTGTCTCTCATGATACCGCATGTAAAGTCTAGAATTCTGGAAAATTCGACTGTCGTGTTGACTACCTGGCCATTCTGGAACAAGATCCAAAAACTCCATGCGTGGTCCGACAACTGCCTGTATTGTGGAAAATTAAGACGTTGATTATACAAGTAGTTACTTTTGGGAAGCAGGATATGTTTATTTATATCGTAGATATTATTACCTGAACATTAAGTGAAAAATATCCCTTACGATTTCGATAAACCTCCTGTAAGTTTAGAAATTTTGTATGAGACAGACGTATATGAGTGCAGTCAATAGCACCGTCAACTCCGGGGAGACCGATGCCATCTCTGCCTGCCCCGAGTTCCCGAAACAATTGCCTGTTGTTCGTCTGAGCTGCTTCGGTCGCAGGCATTTTGATTATATCGTACATCTGAGCTGCGATAAGTGTAGATACTCTGAATACTATTCTTGAAACCGTATGCTGGGATACACTCATCAAATCTGCATTAACGAGCTGTTTGAAGAAAAAGAAAATCATTAATCAATTTGCCTGTTAAAGTGACGACGCTAACTTACTAATATTAAGAGGGACAGTAGGAAACTTCTTCAATGAAATGGTACTCACTTGAAAACTAGCAGTAGCGTAGAATCGCAGACATACTAGCAATTGCATCACCGGTAGAATTGGTAGACCACGATTGTTTACTTTCACCAATCCAGCTTCGATTCTTGGTAATAATCCATGCATAGTACTGTCTTTAGTAAATCGGAATCGCCGTTTGAATTCAATGTCATTGTAATACTCAAATGGATTTTCACCATCTCTGACATATCGTTTTGGAGCACGGGGCACTGGCTCATCTTCATCGGAGGATTCGTCCGAATCACTGGTACTAATGTCATCCATGTACATATTCAGCATATCTTCCATATCACCCATTATAACAAAAATTTCTAATCACTTCACTGGTCACTGCAAAATTCTTTGCTTGAGTAAATTGCTTTAACCTTGCCCACCTCTTATAACCACTGCAACTCCCAACAGTCCCCACTCCCCTTAAAGAAATTCTTCCGTTAAAGAAAACAATAGCGGGATTAAATTCAATGCTTTATCCCGAAAATATTTTCACTCTGTTTGGACACCTGCAAGTCCGAAAATCACCCTAACCCCACTGACCCACGCATGACCGCCGCTAATCCCTAATTTCTCCGTAGGTCACCGAACACGTACCTGCTACAAGCCTTCGTTGGTAATGTGAATTATACAATGCCGAATACCGAAAAAACAATTAATTGATTCAATTCAATGCTTTACCCCGAAAATATTTTCACTCTGTTTGGACACCTGCAAGTGATTTTAGTAATAAGCATTTGCTTAAGTCGGCTTCCACCCGGACTTGACGAAGACCGTCTTATTCGCAATCTTATCCCTCAAATGAGACCGCCTTAATTGACTATGAAACCATGCGTACTTAAGGGGAGGCACCAGTCGAATTTGACCGATCGATCTAGAGAATTCTAAATTCTCGAATATCTCCGAAACGGGGGTATCAATCGGATTGTCCTTGCGGCAGCCGATGTTTGAGGAGTAATGACATCGAGTTTTCTTGTAAAATGCATGAAACCTTTATTTTTTTTTTTTTTATGCGTCGAAAAATGCGGGCGGGTGACTTATTTCGACTAGCATCAGTGCCCACGCATCATTGACGCGGACAAAAGTATGTAACAACAAGTCTATACGGTATGACGAGCACACCCATTACAAAACACCGTCGTTTCATGCAGTAATAAAGTGGAAAAGTGCAATTCAGATTTCGTTTTAATTAGCGATTGAAAGTTGTTGGGCCGCCATGGTAAATGGTTGGGTTGTCATGGCAATCCTTAGTTTCCGAGATGCAACAATGTAGTCCACCGTCTGCAGTACCGACGAAACGACTCTGCGCTGTCCTTTCTTTCTCGGGCATCTCGGAAACTAAGGATTGCCATGACAACCCAACCATTTACCATGGCGGCCCAACAACTTTCAATCGCTAATTACAACGAAATCTGAATTGCACTTTTCCACTTTATTACTGCATGGAACGAAGATGTTTTGTAATGGGTGTGCTCGTCATACCGTGTAGACTTGTTGTTACATACTTTTGTCCGCGTCAATGATGCGTGGGCACTGATGCTAGTCGAAATAAGTCACCCACCCGCATTTTTCGACGCATAAAAAAAAAAAAAAAAAGATTTCATGCATTTTACAAGAAAACTCGATGTCATTACTCCTCAAACATCGGCTGCCGAAAGGACAATTCGATTGATACCCCCGTTTCGGAGATATTCGAGAATTTAGATAGGTCCGTAAAAATCGACTGGTCCCTCTCCTTAAGACAATCTCATTTCAAATAAGACGGGACTATGAAACTTGTCATGAGACGTCGCGAATAAGACCGTCTTGATGAAGACCGCCTTATTTGCTGAGTCTCAAGACCGTCTTATTTCACGACTATGAAACTACAGCGCCATCTCAAGACCGCATATAAGACCGTCTTGACCGAGGACGGTCTCAAGACCTGACTATGAATACCACCCTATATGCTCTAAGGCTGCATTCCCATGGGGCCGGAATTCGCGGATCCGGAACGGAATCGGAAATCTAGGGGGTTTTCAAGAGCCAATCAGAGACGTTCCGGTCATTCTCTGTTGCGGGAGAATATTTTCCTACGTTCCAATGGTACGTAATTCACCGCAACGGAACGCTCAGTTGCGAATGACAGTGTTTCTTTCTACCGGTAAATTTAAAATCTATCATTCTGACTGGCTGCCGCTCGTTCCGGTATTAATAATTCCGGTCCATGGGAACCATGGACTCGAACAGCAACGGATCCGTATACTCACACAACCGTGCAGTTCCTATAAACCTGTGCTATAAACGCTATGCGAATAAACATGGAGTCGGAAACACTTTTAATAACGATCTCGGCATTATTTGTGAAGTGGAAAAGAACAACCCAGTCAGCATAAGAATATTTCATAAATATGTATGAAATATGTAGAAAAATATATCGAATGTTGGTGCAATATATGTTTATATTCCAACAACGTGAATGAAATACTCTGTCAACATAAGTTATCCCTCATTTCACGTGAAATACATATAGTTCAAATATTAAAATAATATTTCGAGAATATAGACATGGTTTTCAGATATCTGAATATTTTATAAAATATATTGTATGAATATTCATTAAATATTTCCGGTGTATAATTGATGGACTACGAGCACGCGATACGACGTGTATGGGATAAAAGCTGGAGAAAAATAATAATACGTAAGATAATTTAGTACGTATCTTTTATTTTGCATTAGAGACGAGACATCTTTTATAATTTAATTGTAATTCATTGCATTTTAACGTAATTCAGTGAAAAATGTCAATGTTTGAAGAGCATATTTTTCCGAGCATTATATGTAAAATTTCAAATATTCTTACAATATTTACATATATAAATATAAGATGCACTTTATCGAAGTATGTTTTTGAAATGATCTTATATTACAGAAATATTGTAGAAATATTCACGCATGTTTACGAACAGATATTTCAACAAAAACATAGTGAAAATATCATACCAATATATCGGATATTTTCACACATTTTCAAATATTCTCGGAATATTAAGTGCTGTCTGGGAAGACAGACTTTGGAGAAGTCTCGTGGCTGTTTCACTGTTCACACATAGATACACACATAAGGCAATCCGTCGGTTTCGTTGACATATGACAAATGGCCGCAATGCACACGGAACGTACTGACCGGAACGTGTCTGATTGGCTCTTGAAAACCCCCTAGATTTCCGATTCCGTTCCGGATCCGTGAATTCCGGCCCCATGGGAATGCAGCCTGAGGAACACGCTCCTTGAACGAATACCTAGGGACACAACCCCTAGATATTTACCCCTAGATATTTTTCCAAGACCACGTGCAACTTCATTGCACAATAAAATTTCATTTGTCTAAGTAGGACAACTTTGCGTCAACAACCAATAGTGGTCGGGCTCAGCTGTCGATTGCGCTTGAGTTTGATCGTGGCAAAGTATTCCCTAGATACGAATACTTGCAATCGCTTTTGACTAGCCGTCTGGGGCAAAAACCCGCTCCAGGAGAAATTCCCTGGGAGACGCAGCCCAGGGAATTTCTCCTGTAACTGATTACGATCCAAAATTATTTTATTTCTTATTAATGAACGATGGATTATCAAACATTAAAAATGCGGTATCAATCACCAACAAATGCACAACAAACGATTGCACACTAGCCGAATCAAATTCCATCAAAAATTATGGCAATGAGGGGCTATCTTCACATAAATTCCCTAGGCGAATTTGTTATTAATTTTATAAATAATCAATTGACTATCAAACGTCGCGAATGGACTATCAATCACCTACAAACGACCTACAATCGATTGATATAAGATTCAACTTAATCGGGGTAGATGAGGCAGAGAGAAACCTGAGAGAGCCCACGGAGCCGAAAGCCTGGGACAGACTAGTAGAGCTTGGTTCCGTAGATCCCGTGTGTCCGTTTCGTGAACTAAATAAGCTCTGTTTTGTTTAGCTACACATGTCACCTCACACGTACGTGGACCCGCATATAAGTGTAAAATTACATGTGTGGGTAAATAAGTGGAGCCGGAACGCCTCTGATTGGTGCTTGAAAAGTGACTAGATTCCGTCTCCACGAAGCCGGAATCTATTTACTTTTCAACGCTCGAGTTCAGTATTTCCACCGCAAGAGTGCTTGGCGCCATCCCGAGTACCTGATTTGGACCCTCGGTGGAAACTTAGTCTGTATACTATTTGTGGCGGACCATCACGTTACGATAAAAAAGCCGAGAGTCAATGTTATTCAAAGATAATTGGAATAAAGTTTATTAGAGCTCATATATAATATAAATATATATATATGTATACTTATATATACTTTTTCGCAATTTTCGATGAATAATTTGAGTAAGGAATGTGCCTGTGCTTAAATTCACCATCATAAGTTTGAAAAAATAGTCATCTAACACGTGACGAAAGAAGATTGTGTAGCACAAGTCCACGTGCGTTCAAAGCGTCGGCATTGTGAAGCTCATTACATTAATAATATTGTTCTATTAGTATAGAAAATGAGTGAAAGCACTCTTAAGGAAGCGTAAGTATATTTTACTCCAAAGTCTTTCGACAAATACTTCTGTCAAATAATTTTTGAAATTAGAAAACGATTGCTAATAATTTCCTTGAATTTAATTTATAGTTACGAGCTCGAATCAAAGTACGGACCATTTTTTACTGGCGGCTCCGTAGAGGTATGTATTATCAATAAGTACACGTCTCGAAATTCGCTTTCGTCCTGCATACCAGCAAATTCGTTGCGGAAAATGCAGACAGAATGTCTCTATAAAAAAATGTGCAATGACTTAGCTTTCTTGTGAAAGCACTTAACAACGAACCTATTCGGTAAAAGATGATATCGTGTGGTCCTTCCCTGTCTATGTTGTGATGCGCTCAATGGTGGCTACAAACGCGGCAGACAAAACAGGGAATACTACATATTATTTTCTTGTACTCTGTTGCGGAGGGAATGGCGATAGGAACTTTTAGCTATAGTCTTTTCTAAAGCTGACTGCTGATTGGTTCATTATTAAGTGCTTTCATAGGAAAACTAAGTCTTCGCGGACTTTTTCACAGAGATATCTCGTCTCCATTTTTTGCAATGAATCTGCTGGTATGCAGTAGTGCGCAAATTTCGAGACACCCTGCATATGGAAATTTCATCTACAGAATAACGTTTCTAGTTCAACAACTTTCATACTATTTCATTTTACTGGCTACTTAGGTATTGCTCGAGACATTCCTCACATTAGATTATCACGTCTTGTTTTCAACTTCCAAAAATGAAGTTTCATATGATGATACCTGCCTAGTTCACCATGTGATCTTTCATCGATCATTTCATTAACACATTTGATCGAGTGGAAAGTCTGTCGTCATTTAAGTGATAGTGCTGGAAACTGTCATTTGCATTCTATGTTATCAAAACACTATGCCTATGGCACAGTGTGAACCACGAATTCAGCGAGATTATCGCTATCGGCTCCCAATTTTTTCAATAGCGTATCAACAATCAGTCATTCCGGAGAATCACCTCTGATTCTATTCTTCATTGATCAATGACTTACTTATAGTCTTCTAATCAAAAACCTCATATATCAATTGTTTACTAAAAAACATCTTTTCCATACCTCAAGAGAGGTAAAATCGGCATCATAAGATAGAGAACTGAAACGAACACACCTAAACAGGGCTCATTAATCTTTGATAACTTTAATGTGAAGAATAGAGCGACATGTCCCGTTCAGGAAGAAGTAACTCAAAGAATCTGTGAAGAAGGAATTAACTCGCGATAGCGGTTAAGAAGGCAAGTTGTTGATTATATTCCTGAGTGAATTTTCTTTTTTTTTTATTTTCCCGATACCAATTTTTATAAATTCTACTATTCTAAATAGGCAGAGCTATGAACTAAAAAGGAATATAATGGACAACTTGGCTGATCTTCTTATGATCAACCATTTCTTAGTTGTTTAATTTTGTTCAATAATTTCAATTACTAGATACTTCTTCTTTAAACTGCTGCCGCAAGATACTTAATTATAAAGCGCTGGCATCTTCCCTTTCAACTGCTAGCGCGAGTTAGTCACTTCTTCATAAATTCTCTGAGTTACTTCTTTCCGAACGGGACACGTCGACATAGTTTATACTATACTCTGGTCGTGAAGATTTGCATTTTTTTTTTACTTAAGGCTATGCGAGGGGATGGTACGGTGGCGATAATAGCACATACACATGTACACACCTACAAGTTAATTTCGCCTCCGAAATTCTCGAATATGAAAAATTATTTTGACAATCTGATGTGTACGAAATGTTCCTCGATTAAAATTATTTTGGGTCAAATAGCGGAGGTTAGCCACAAATAAGCCTGTAATAGAATATTATTAAAATCTGGTCATAATAGCTCACACACGGGTACACACACTGACACAATAAACATGGCCATCTTTTTTCAAAACTTTGTTTCAGTGGGTTCGAAAAGATCTTATTACCAAATAAAACAAACGATGAAACTTATACATCGGATCTAAACAGAAGAATCTATACCATTCTGTTGTATATACTCGTAAACTTTTCATTACAATTCTTCATGAATGTTCGTATATTCAAGAGTCGTCATTTGATTATCAATTTACATATTCTCTGAGATTGCGGAGGTATTCTTAGCCTGATTCAAATTACACGAATTTTGCAAGCAGCTTACAACCAATTCACTTTAATCTCAAACCTCAAGTATTAGTTAAGGCACCATTTTCCATTAGGTAGTATGCAAATGGGTAACTCCATAATTTATAGGTCAACAGTTACGGGCAAAAATTTTGATTTGTATGTACTTTTCACCACCTAGTGTGCACCGAGATAAGATAGTATAACGAAGAATTTGCATATTGTTTACGATTTTGAACAGATTTATAGCTCTTTCGACTGGTTATACTAGTGTACACTGAAGTGCAACACTGGTGTAACTTTTCTGCTCACAGTGCAGAAAGTGTAACGGGCTCGTGTCAGGCGACGGGCTGCTGCCATCTGTCAACGATATATAATATAATATTTGAATCCAAGAAGACGAACGATATAAACTTCAAACTCTCTATGTTGTGCCGAAATAACTTTTGAAAAATCGTTTGGATACGTTATTATCGTTTAATTCGTGTTTAGTTTAAACTTGTGTTTTATTGTATTTATTGAAGTTACTAACTTATTATTTAATTGGTTTTTACACAATAGTTTACGCGTTCGGTGTAATAATAAAATGGAGATCTCCGATACGGAAAAAACAATTATCATTTCCGAAATTTTAACGTCTTCGTCGACTAGTGATGATGAAATAGAATTCTAATTAAGCCAAAAAAAAAAATGAAAACCAAATTTCGTACCTTCATAAAAATTATTCGTCAATTTTCAGATGAAGAAGTAAGTGCTATAAAATCTATATATTTTTAAAACTGGCCGTTTTGATATTAATGAATAAAATAATTTTGTATTATATTTATTAGTTCGAAACTACTTTTCGTCTTTTACAAGCAACTGCATACGACATTATTGAACTATACGAATCCTCTCAGTCTACCCATCAGGCGTGAATCACAGAGGTTGCCTGCCACCATCAGCAGAACATGACTTTTCAACGATCTGTTGGTAATTAAAAATTTTATACTACATAAAATATAGGTAATATAAATTTATTTAATCAAGAAAGATTGAAAATCTTGTGGCGTTTGGATCCAGACTGAATAAAATTAATGAAAAGAGTACTAGGAATCTAGTGACCTTGTGACATTTGTAATTATTCTAGCTTTTGTGCAAATAAAGTCTCGATTCGTGATGTGGCATTAAGATTTAACGTTGCAGAGTCGACATTCCAACAAATCAACCGGGTTATGAAATTCCTGGTTCATATTGCACCAGCGGTAATTAAATTTCCAGAGGATAAAGAGCAAGCTGTAATGAACTTTTATGATGTACGTACAGCAATATTAATTGCAATCAATGATGACGAAATAGTCCACGAGTTATCAAATGATCCATATGTAAGTGTTAATATTATAAGAATTGTGAAATTATTTATGAAAACTTTTGTTTATTCAGATTGCACAATTCCCTGGTGTTCTAGGATGTACACTCGAACCCCGAAAAATGTCGCTTCGCAAAGTGTCGCTCTATGTTTTTCGTGTCTGTCTTTTGTGGTCATTACGGCGCTTGTAAAAGCTCGAGCCCTATTGTGTCGAGGTTCTAACCTTACCTCCTGGGCTCGGCGGGTAGAGCCGTAGCGTTCTTTGGTACCCTGGCAGCTGCACTGAGTTCGCGCAACATGACGAAACCGCACAAAAACAAGAACTTTCTGAGTTTATTCGAAAAATCAGATATTATAAAACGAATTCATTCAGGAGTCTCAAAAAAATCAATTCTGAATGAGTTCCGTATATGTAGTAGAACCTTCGAACGAATTTTAAAAGATGAAGAAAATATTATAAAAAATCAAAATCTATACTATTCAAAAATAAAAAAAGCACGAAAACGGCTGCAAATATAAATTTGGAATCAGCGTTATTGAAGTGGCTCATCCAAAAATGCGACCAAGGGCAACCAGTTCCGGGATGTTTGGCTACAAGAAAAGGCTGTGATTTTCAATACAATGTTGGGGGGCCCATCTAATTTTGCAGTAAGTTAGAACATGTAGTCATATACAAGTAAATAAATAAACTGAACAGTGAACGAATTCGTCTTGTATGGAAGAATTGGTTTATTGGATGATGAAATAATATTGCGACTTCTGTAAGCAGAGTAGTGAACACATATTGGCTTTCTGCATGTCGAAATTTAATTGTTATGTACAGTAATGTTCATTAATGGGTGCCCAGTGGCTAACTTTTTTTTTCGGGAACGAGACTCCTCTCTGGTCTTTTTTATGTACCTATGATCGATGAAGCAGTCGACAGAAGAGCTTGGAAAACCACGACGAACCCTCCCGCCGCTGTCATTCCGCATTCGCATAACCGCTAAGTTCGCGAGAGCACAAATAATTTTAATAATTAATTAAAATTAAATTAATTTTTCCCGCATATTGTTCCGCATTTAAGACTCGATGGATGTGAAATATTTTATATAGCTTAGCATATTACGGAGAGCCTAATGCCCGGAGCTTTTCCTAACCAATAAATAGAATGCCGGGAACGCTGATAAGGTTAACGTGTGCAGTAATTTGAACTGTTTTTAGATTCACTGCAACGAACCAGTAATAACTTTATTAGGTATAAAATTATAACGATGACACGTAGTAAAAAAAATGGGTTCATCATTTGTAAATTCATTCTGATTCTCATACTCGAAAATTTATTATCAATTCGTCTCATTTCACCACTCGCATACTAATCATCCATCCTTCTAGCATTTATATCGATTGGATTCATTTCGATCCCTCGACGATATGACTCAAACAAATTCCTACAATTTATAGGACAGAAGTTGCAGCAAGGTTCATTCTACGTTAGTAGCAACGCTCTTGAGAATCCATACAGATTCCCGTCGTTGGATCAGATTGGAGCTGGCAAGTGGCCTCGAAAATGACTTCTAGCTGCAGACGCAGATCTTGATAATCTATATGTGAGGTAGTTTCTCATCGTAGAACTGTACTCAAGCTGGAAAGTGGCCTCGGGTTCAACTCATTAGATTGATGTTTCCATTAAGCATTTTCCATTCAGCTTGTTTCAGATTTCAGTAAATATTTTATGTAATTCGAATGTTTCTTCATCAAATATTGAAGACAAGACATTTTAATTGTTTCAAACAAATGTAATACATTACTTGAATTTGATCTATCCCTCTAGATTCTGATTGAACCGACTTTAAAGGTATCAATCTAGTTGAGTCGTTGAAATAATTTCACCCCACTTGACAAATACCTCCTAATTTTATGTCTGAAAAATAATATATGAGATTTCTGAATATCAATGACTGAATGTTTTCATTTGCAAATCACATTTAATGAAGTGCATCGCATTACTCATCTTGATAATCGATACATGGGGTAGATTCTCATTTTCAAACCGCACTTTAGGCTTTGGACACAAATATTGTTAATGGATACATGGAGTAGATTCTCATCGCAGAACTAGACTCGAACTGGCAAGGGGCCTGTAAAATGACTTCAACATTTGGACACAGATCTTGATAATGGATATAGAGGGGAGATTCTCCTGTTCAAACCAGACTTTAGGCTTCGACTTTGACTTGATATCGTCAAGTGATCGAAATGAATCCAATCGACATAAATGCTAGAAGGATGGATGATTAGTATGCGAGTAGTGAAATGAGACGAATTGATAATACATTTTCGAGTATGAGAATCGGAATGAATTTACAAATGATGAACCTATTTTTTTTACTACGTGTCATCGTTATAATTTTATACCTAATAAGGTTATTACTGGTTCGTTGCAGTGAATCTAAAAACAGTTCGAATTACAGCACACGTTAACCTTATCAGCGTTCCCGGCATTCTATTTATTGGTTAGGAAAAGCTCCGGGCATTAGGCTCTCCGTAATATGCTAAGCTATATAAAATATTTCACATCCATCGAGTCTTAAATGCGGAACAATATGCGGGAAAAATTAATTTAATTTTAATTAATTATTAAAATTATTTGTGGTCTCGCGAACTTAGCGGTTATGCGAATGCGGAATGACAGCGGCGGGAGGGTTCGTCGTGGTTTCCCAAGCTCTTCTGTCGACTGCTTCATCGATCATAGGCACATAAAAAAGACCAGAAAGAAGACTCGTTCCCGGAAAAAAAAGTTAGCCACTGGGCACCCATTAATGAACATTACTGTACATGATGGCGCTTTTTTTTGACGACTATTTTGTTTTTCTTCGCTCCCGTCCTGAAATTTTGTTGGTAATGCAAAAAAAAAAAGTTCCTTTAAAATATGAGCCCTTAATATTAATATTAAGTACTCGCTCAAAGCGTGTGAAGATTTCCCATTTAAATAACATGTAAATTCAGATTTGTTTTTTTCAGATTCTTACAATTCAGCGGCATTTTGTGCTATCATATCGCCCATAGTCGCAAATTACTCGTGCTTAAGCCCTCTACAAAACTGCCCATTGCGACGTAACTGTAACTCATACCGGTGAGGTAGCACAGGTCAATTTTTGTATAAATTTCTTGTTTTTTTTTGTTATTATTTCATCAATGGCTAAAATTACAGGAAAAATGTAAATGACATGTTCATAGGAAATTCAATTTCCTACAAACAAAGTCCTCTGAGCCAAATCTCTGTGATTGACCTCCATATAGTCAGCCCCCCCACTTCGGTGAAACAACAAATCACTCCCATAAATATTAAGAACTATTTACAAACTATCCAAAACCGGGTTAAAATATTTTTGAACCCCCGCGAACTGGCAGGAATTTCGACTTTTAGGTGGGGCGGGGGGGGGGGGGGGGGGCAGCTTTCTCACGTAGCCGGCCCCCCCACCTTTCAAACTTGGTCGAATTGAAAAAAATCGATATTGGAAATAACCAACTAATTACGAACTATCCGAATCTATTTTCAAAAAATTTCTAACCACTGCCAAACGCTAGATATTTTAGATTTTAGGTGGAGGGGCTCGCTGTCGCAAACTCAGCCCCCAAGTCGCTCAGGGTCGCTCGGATTTCGAAAATACGCCGATAGAAATTACAAACCAATTACGAACCATCCGAATCTATTTTAAAAAAATTTCTAACCACTGTCAATGCCAGATATTTTCGATTTTAGGTGGGGGGGGGGGGGTCAGTTCTATCGCGAACTCAGCCCCCAAGTCGCCCAGGGTTGGTCGGATTTTGAAAATATGATGACAGGAATTACCAACTGATTACGAACTATCCGCAACTATCTGTAAAGGACTTTCCAACCGGGGCCGATAATCAACTATTCTCGATCTTACAGGTGCGTGCAGGGGGGCTCGGTTTATTGCGGTTGCGAGCCCAGATTATCTCGAGACCTACTCGACCGATTTGCCAAAAATTTATTGCGGTTATTATACAGATCAATTAATTATTTTAATAATTACCTATCACGTATTGTAGGCTTTTTTGCTCATGGTTTTTGATTTTGTTTTCACGTGAAGACAAACGTATTCTGCTTCGAAAATCGCTACAGACGAAATTTGAACGACCGTTATTTTATCCAAACTCGATATCTTTCAAATCGATTAATATACACCGAAAATGTATAGTATCTTTTTTGATATCCTTCTTGAAGTTTTGATTTTAGTTCGTCTTTGGCGCAGGTACACCGTGGCCGTTCTGGAGTATTTTTTAAAGAAAGTTTTACCACGACGTCATAACGCCACGATTTCGGAATGTTTCAGCACAAAAGAATTGTCAACAGTTTTACAAATATTGTAACGGTTCGGCTATGCCACGGGAGCAACCAGGACAGACAGACAATCACGTGACCAACGGTCGATCTCCCACCATCGCACCGATGCTCGCGGCGATCGCCCGTGACGTCATCAAAACTCAAAATTTGTATAAAAGCTGGTGCGGTCAAGCCACACCAGCGATACTGTGCAAAGCGCCGGTAGACGTCTCACCACGATAGTCGAGGGACTTGTGTCAAAGCGACCAGTCCACTCTTTCATTGTAGATTCATTTAGAATTATGATATGAATTTGAAGGTTGAGAAATACAAAGAAAACAGAGAATATAAAATTTAAAAGTCTATCGCTGCGCGTTTTGCGAGGATAGCAAATTACTGTCAATTGTACGAACTCATGTCTAAAGCTGCTTGAGCATTCGGTAGATCAAATAAACTAGAATTTCCAAAAGTCAGAGAATAAAGAACAGAGAGCCATAGGTTAAGTTAAGAGATAAGATCAAGTTTTGTTATTTTTGTTATTTTATTTTGTCATTTCATGAGAACAGTTAAATTAATGATTTATTAAAATCAATGTTTAGAGTCACAACTGCTTAGTGTTCTTTATCCGACATTTCCACCGCCTATTTTCATAAAGATTCAAAACGCTACCACAGCCGAGATAAGTTACACTAGGGAACAGCTTTGAAGAGCAATCTTCCGAGTCTGGTGTACAGTCTTGGGTGCAAACCCCGGATCTGAGCGTAGGAAATAGTAAGAGTACAGGGTAGAACAGGAAGGCAGACTTGTGCTTAAAAAACACCGGTTCTGCGACAGGACGGCAGCTTTGATCGTAAAACATCCGATTCTGCTGAGGTCCGAGGCTTTATCGAGTAATCGATCGAGTCCAACAACAGACGGCTTTGTTAAGCAATTAACCGAATCCGTAGCTAGCCAGATAAAAGACAAAAACCTAGGTCAGGTGGCTTTTTGTGGCATAACCAACTTTTCCCCACCTCCTAGTAACGTGAAGTGCCCAATTTAACTCAAAATTAACATAAAACCTTGATTTGAGCAAAGAACTCACAATAACGAGGGATATACCTTCATTTTTTGAATTCCGGCATATCCCGAAACGTTACAATATATATATATTTATATTCACGAAAACCCTGATTAGATAACCAGATAGCATAACAAAGCACTTTTGAAATTATTTTTGTACTTGAGAAGAGAAAATTATAAAATTACATTTTTTTTGAAGATTTTTCTAATTCTACCCTAGTCTCCCCTACCCTAATAAACTGCGATACTACAACATAAAAAATTGTATGATTTGTATTGTGACAACCCTGGCTGACACGGCCACTTATTAACATCAAGAAACAGAAAAAGCTATGTGGTCTATAAAATTGAGTGTAAGTTTGGGGAAGGTGAAAAAGATTTTCTTTCAATTGTTCCAGACACGGAACAGTGGCAGGGAAGAGGTTGATCTGTAACTGTTAATTATTCTTTGAAATTTGAACTTGATAGATCTAGGCGGAAAGTTTTAGGTCTGATCCATCGTAGTCAGCCGGCTTACCTGCTTGTTTTTATTTCACAAAGTCCAATGGGTGCGGAAAAACCATAAGAGAAAAAGCTCACAATACGTGATAGGTAATTATTAAAATAATTAATTGATTTGTATAATAACCACAATAAATTTTTTGCCAAATCGGTCGAGCAGTTCTCGAGATAATCTGGGCTAGCAGCCGCAGTAAACCGAGCCCCCCTACAACGCACCTGTAAGATCGAGAATAGTTGATTATCGGCCCCGGTTGGAAAGTCCTTTACAGATAGTTGCGGATAGTTCGTAATCGGTTGGTAATTCCTGTCATCATATTCTCAAAATCCGAGAAACCCTGAGCGACTTGGGGGTTAGGTTCGCGGTAGAACTAGCCCCCCACCTAAAATCGAAAATATCCGGTGATTGACAGTGGTTAGCAATTTTTTAAAGATGGATGCGGATAGTTCTTAATCGGTTGGTAATTCCTGTCATCATATTTTCAAAATCCGACCAACCCTGAGCGACTTGGGGCTGAGTTCGCGATATAACTAGCCCCCCCATCTAAAATCGAAAATATCTGGCGATTGGCAGTGGTTAGAAATTTTTTGAAAATAGATTCAGATAGTTCGTAATTAGTTGGTTATTTCCAATATCGATTTTTTTCAATTCGACCAAGTTTGAAAGGTGGGGGGGGGGGGGGGCTACGTGAGAAAGCTGGCCCCCCCACCTAAAAGTCGACATTCCTGCCAGTTGGCGGGGGTTCAAAAATATTTTAACCCGGTTTTGGATAGTTTGTAAATAGTTCTTAATATTTATGGGAGTGATTAGTTGTTTTACCGAAGTGGGGGGGCTGACTATACGGAGGTCTGAGATTGATATTTCTCGAGTTAGTGAGCTTTGACTTTTTTGTAGTATGAAATTACATTACATGACTCATCTTTTTCCTCCCTCGCAACTTGAAAAATAGATAATTACTCAAGAATGTGGTGATAGGAAATGGAAAATTAATATGTACATTACGAAAATTTAACTCAATAATCCATTAAAATTTCATACAGTCGAACCTCGCCAACTCGAATCGCAAGGGAAGAGCTAGTTCGTTCGAGTAATAGAGGTTTCGCCTTATCGAAGTTTTCGAGTTATAGAGGGTGACCAAAACAATATTCGACATGTAGAGGCTCGTAAAAATTCGCTATACAGGGTGACCCAAGACCCCCGGACCGGAAGGAATAGGTGAATTCCTCGTTGGATTTTGAGACGAAATTTCCTTTTCGAAAACTTCGTCCGATCAACGGTGTCCAAGTTATTAAAGATTAAGAGTAGCCAATCAGCGCCTCGCTTTAGGTCCGTGCCAGTGCCGGGTCAATAGTGAACGGCGGGCAGGGCCCGTGGTTTATTTTACATTTGGCTACTTTCTTCTTCACTTTACGATCGACGCGTATTATTATTATTATTATTATTATTATTATTATTATTATTATTATTATTATTATTATTATTTTTTTTTTTTTTTTTTTTCTACCAGACCGTAGTTCTACGTGTCCAGGTTGACCGGACCGTAGTTTTCGGTGTCCAGGTCGACTGCACCGTAGTTTTCGATGTCCAGGTCGACCACACCGTACAAATTCATAAATTTTCAATCCCATGGTCAATTTAAAAAAAAAAAATAATAATATAATAATAATAATAATAATAATAATAATAGTAATAATAATAATACGCGTCGATCGTAAAGTGAAGAAGAAAGTAGCCAAATGTAAAATAAACCACGGGCCCTGCCCGCCGTTCAATATTGACCCGGCACTGGCACGGACCTAAAGCGAGGCGCTGATTGGCTACTCTTAATCTTTAATAACTTGGACACCGTTGATCGGACGAAGTTTTCGAAAAGGAAATTTCGTCTCAAAATCCAACGAGGAATTCACCTATTCCTTCCGGTCCGGGGGTCTTGGGTCACCCTGTATAGTGGAGATAAATCTTCAATCTTCAATCTTCAATCTTCAATCTATCCAAGGTATCTGCAAAGATGTTTTGCTTAAAGGTCAGCTCCATTTTTCAAAATTGTGGATAGTGTTCTGCTGGGAATTCGAAATTCTTCAGCAATTTCTTTTTTTTTTTTTTGCAACAGTCTCCACTGCTTTAATCACCGTTATCTTTTCACTGACACTTGACGATTTGAGTTGCCGTTTGGAAGTCATTTCGAGACAAACTGATCCGGAATCACTCATCCTAACGAGCTAACAAGCATTAGCCTGTGGGATGCAGGTGTGACATGTAATCTTAACGTCACTGTATAAAGTGGTTCGAGTTGTAGAGGTGACTTTCGACTTATAGAGGTCAGGTATCTCTAAATTTGAGCTACAAAGGCAAAATAATGGGCCTTGATGCGTTCAGAAAACTTCGAGTTATTCTCTGGTTTTTTTTCGGATTACAGAGGTTTTTGCAAGGGAACAGACTGAATCTCTGACTTATAGAGGTTTTCGAGTTACAGAGGTTCGAGTTAGCGAGGTTCGACTGTACTGCAAAAAAGTCTAAGCTCAATAACTCGAGAAATATCAATCTTAGAGATTTGGCTCAGAGGGCTTTTTTTTGTTGTAGGAAATTGAACTTCCTATGAACATGTCATTCACATTTTTCCTGTAAGTTTAGCCATTGATGAAATAATTACGAAAAAACAAATTTATACAAAAATTGACCTGTACTACCTCATCGGTGTGAGTTACAGTTACGTCGCAATGGGCACTTTTGTAGAGGGCTTAAACACGAGTAATTTGCGACTATGGGCGATATGATAGCACAAATTGCCGCTGAGTTGCAGGGATTTGAAAAAAAAATCTGAATTCACATGTTATTTAAATGGGAATTGAGCGAGTGTTTAAGGGGAGGGACCAGTCGATTTTTACCGACCTATCTAAATTCTCGAATATCTCCGAAACGGGGGTATCAATCGAATTGTCCTTTCGGCAGTCGATGTTTGAGGAGTAATGAGATCGAGTTCCCTTGAGTAAAATGTATAGAATCTTTATTATTATTTTTTTTTTATGCGTCGGAAAATGCGGGCGGGTGACTTATTTCGACTAGCATCAGTGCCCAGGCATCATTGACGCGGACAGAAGTATGTAACAGCAAGTCTATACGGTATGGCGAGCACACCCATTACAAAACACCTTCGTTCCATGCAGTAATAAAGTGGAAAAGTGCGAAGTACGATTTCGTTGTAATTAGCGATTAAAAATTGTTGGGCAGCCATGGTAAATGGTTGGGTTGTCATGGCAATCCTTAGTTTCCGAGATGCCCGAGAAAGAGAGGACAGTGTGAGAGTCGTTTCGTTGGTACTGCCGTTGACTGAATATTCTGAAGACGGTTCACCCTGGATTAATTTGTGAGCCGACCAAGTGGGCTTGAAGTGGGCTTGGCGCAGCAAGCGGTATCTGTCATACCGACTGAAATTTACAGTTTCACCCAGCTACGAGCTAACTCGTAGGGTAAATTCTGATCGACACGAGTTGGAGATCTGAGATACTAGCAGACACACTGTTTTAGCGTGCGTGTTTTTTCTCCACTTTATCGAGTATGACGAAAACCTACAAATTGTATACTCTGGGAACTTTCCACATTAATTCGAAGTTTAATAATTGAAGTGATTAAGCTTTGAACTTTTCTACAAAATTATATGCATTTGCGTATTAGCAAATTCCGGTGAAAGTTTCTAACAATCGAATTGACATGTGGCTAGTTCTTACAGTGAAGGAATTTTGATGCGCTCAACTAATAGCTCCTTTGTTTTTTAATATTTTTGATTAATTTCAAATCTGGAATAAGAAACTAATTGGCTTTTATTTGGGCACTGAAATTCAGCGAGGTCAGAAAATATCTTTTTCGAGAAAAATGCCTAAACATGAGCAAAATTGTCACTTTCCTGGGAGGGGATTTTACAAAACACAAGTCTTCTACCTAAATATTACGTAAACTAAGTACAGAAATCAAAGAGATTGTATCGAAGCACAGTAACAATCAATACAACTTTGCTAAAATCTAAAAAGAAATTATGAATCTCCCTATTTTTATTCGAATTTCCATCATAGAATAGAGGGGACACGAATTGTGTATCACATTCCTGGGAGCTAAAAATATGTTAAAAACACCCCCAAATTATATAATGAGTACTGTTGTCACACTTCCGATACAAAGTAGGTAGTTAAGTTAGCTCATTGCCGCTTGAACTGCTACCAATCAGCCAATGAGACAGTCGTGACGAAGATCTCGTCGACCGCAAACGCGCTCGGGCCAGACAAGTTCTCACTTATCTGGCATGTATTTACATGAACAATATTTGGGTTTCTTAAAGATTTTTAATTGTTTTGATTAATATACCTAGTGTAAATATAATATAAAGCATTAACATTGCATTTAAATACAGTGTTTTTGTGTCGTTAATGAATAACCTCCAAATTATCACTTTTCTGCGTATCACTTGTCTGGACATTTAAATTTAAAAAAAATCGCAATTTATCCACTTAAATTTTAAAACTGCCATAATTTGAATATTTACCAATATTGTGTTTGACCCACAAAATTTTAGCTCATTTAAGTCAAAATGATGAGCTCTGGCCACTTTGCAAACTAAATCTAGAATAACAGTGTGAAGCTAAAAGCGATCCATTTTATTCCTTCACAATAAGAACTAGCCACCTATATTTTGGAGCCATTTAGCTTCCATAGGAGGATAGAGAATGACAAGAAGAATGTTCTGTAGAAGTTTGAAATCGATAGCTTGAAAACTCTTCTCTCGGCAGCGGACACCGTTTTTTTCTTCACAACATTTTTGATAATTGATAACAATAATAAAAAACTAAAAAATCACTGCAACAAAAATCATTTTGTATTCTTCATCGCTGCTTTAATTTATTAAAAAAAAAAAACCCAAACCGATTAGGATATCCTAACCATGAAAAAAAAAATCGCGAAAATCAGTGATTTTTCGGGTGGTCACACTGAGATGATCCCTTAAACCATTCTCGTTCTGACAGAGCTCCTATGTAAACAAGGATAATCGTTAAATAAGAAATCACGAGAAAATTATGTTAGATGGCCATAAATCGGTCCCACATGCGAAAAAAATAATTCTTAATTTTCTTCAGATTTATATTTTCAGCTCTGAGTTTTCCTGTTATTTTTATATCAAAACTTAAATCAACAAACCTGAATCGAATATAAGTTTCATTGCCGTGAAAAATAGCATGAAGTAGTATCCGGGGTATTTCACTCGACGTTTGAGCTATGTCATATTTTCAGATTAATCAATTTATTCTTTCATTTATGCATTTATTTATATATTTTGTGACGTGGATTTTGTTAGACCCCGGATCCAGACCGGATCACTAGACCACGAGGTCGTCCACTCGACAATTGACCAAGGAGAAAAACTAAATTTTTAACAAAAGTTGGGCGCCACGCGGATAACCGTCACTTTCAAAATTCTAAATCAAAATCTTACAACAATCACAGTACCCGAAGCGTCGGCTAGCAACAGTACCGCGGAGAGGGGTCGGGATTAATGTGAAGGATTAACTCGGCGTCAAATAACGACTCATGAATTTCAAATTTAACAAAAGAATACTGAATTTATTCAAAAAAATAGAATTTAACGAAATTAACAAGTAATCATGTACCCGGGGGTACTTCCCTTCGGGTCTAAGACGACTACAGGCCGTGTATAGCCTGGCCGCGATTTGTGAGTTTTACAACAAATAAGAATTATTTACTACGCTCCCACGTAGGGTGGCAATAACAAAAGTAAATTAGTTAATAATAAACTCGACAAATCTGGTCCTCGCGGGACAACAAAACAATTTTACCACTAACAAAGAGACTTATTCACTAACAATGGGACTTAAAACTAACAATGAGGAGCTCGTGACTCGGGATAACAAAATAATAACAGAATAAATAACTCGAATAATCGACAAGCAACAAAATAGTCGAGCCTATGGCTCGAAATTAACCGAATCGGACCTACAGTCCAAAATTATTCCGACAATATATCGCCCGCGGCTCAGAATTGATCAAATAATGATGCCAGCGGCTCAAAATTCCACAAAATAATACTGCCTGCGGCTCAAGATCAACCATATGATAACGCCTACGGTTCGAACTTTAACAAAATAATTAACAATAACGTTAGCAATCATGTAAGGCGATTGGCACGCCTTCGAGAAGCGAAGCCTCTCGGGAAGAAATATTTACAATTTAATAAATTAACTAAACCTAACTCTGCCTTCGTAAGCAAAACCAAATTCAAAATAACAATAGGCACACGCCTAGCCTAACGTTCTAAATCTCCTCGGGAGAGGAAGAGAGCGCGACAATGACCGTCTAAGGCCTACGGCAGAGTGATCTTCGATCGCTGAGCGTCGATCGTTCGCACCCCCGTCATACGATCGCCTAATAATTTGCGTATTGACCACTAGATCCCCTCACGCATGATAGTAGATCTTGGTTACGCGCGAAATTTTAAATTCGCCACGGTGTCTTCAGCTCCTTTGTTTAGAGGAATACGGGTTGCAGGTTCTTGGCGGTGGCGGGAATTTCCTCCACCACCTTAATCCCACGGTGCAGAGTGTCCCCCGCATCCTCTTTTGAATAGGCGAGCTAGCTGGGCCCTAGCTAGCCTCACGAGCTTCGGTGGCGTCCATCAAAAAGTCAACACCCTCGGTGTTTTAGCTAAGGTGCGTCCGTCGGGGTGCGTAATCGTCGTAGCTCAGACCCCAAAACTTGGCCTCGTCGTCCACATGTCAGAGAAAATGCGTAAAAGAAAACAAAAGAATAAATACTAAATTCGACAGTTTTAGATCGGTCACGGTCGCCTCTCGGAGAGTCTACAGCCTCGGGGCCAAACTAAATGCATTCATGCTTCGTTCATGCATCCCATTCTACGTAATTATGGTCGTCTAAGGGTTCGGGAGTCGCTTGTAACACGCGTTGCAAAATGCAATGTTACAATTTATTTATATATTATTTGTGTATTAGTCTTCATTAATTTGAATGAACACCAATTGAAGTAAGTTCTAGATGGAGTCAGCTGCAAGAATAATGAACAAGATTATTCAAGGTTTATTTCTAAACTTGAACTAACTGGAATAAGTATTTTCCAATTGAAAAACAAAATTACGTGCCAACAGAAAGACTCAGGACTCAGAATGAAAATCTGGGAAAATTAAAGAATTTTTTTTTCACATTTAAAACCGATTTGGGACTATCCAACATTGAAATTAAAAAAAAAAAAAACCATATAAGAACCACCCGAATGTACATAGTATACCGTGAGGACGCGAGGAATGAGCCCGAAACAAATGCGCAAGCGCTGATTTATTCGAATCTCGTTGGCTTGCAGAATCGCGCCAGCGACTCCACCAACTTTTCAGTAATATCCCTAGTTCTATCGTCTGCTAGCAACGATACGGCGAATGCCGCGAAACATGCTTCGTAAGTGTCTGGAAGCAATGAGAGGTTATGTTGCGAAATGAAGCGAATACCGATGCGAATAAATTTTTGAGTAATAGTTATTGAAAAATTGAATAATTAGTACAATAGTATCAAATCAGTAGACTGAAGCATTTTAGTCGACCTATTTACTCAGAGAAATTATGTTTCTGGCGTTGGAGAAAGTAAATCAAAATAATGAAAATCAAGAGTCAACATTTACCGAAGAATTATCAAACCATCAGAATAAAGCGGAAGAAAAAGGCGTTTCATATCCTCAGGTTCAGGGAGGTTTAAGATATGTGTCAGGTAAGTAAGAATAAGTTTATTGTAAAAAGTATGAATTCATTTAATACATGGCAAAACTTGATATCGTCTTGCAAAAAAGTTATTCATCTTTACAGGGTAGGTCAGGATAGATCACAGGCGCAGGTCGCATAAGCAGTAGAATTTTGTTCGAGATCTCTCCCGAGTGACTTTCCGCTCCGTGCCTCAATGAGATTTTGCCTGATTCTGTCGAGTGAAGGTAAGAATTCTTTTCCCTGTGTAATCAACAAAAAAGTAATAGATGAGTCGAAACAGCGTGCCTCAATGTTATTGCGCAGAGGCTTATTCCGTACCGAACTAAAGAAGCTGTAGTCCAGAGAGATACATGGTATTTGTGTATTTGAACTGATTTATTTGTCTGAGCTACGTCTTTCTTAGTCGGTGCGAAATAAGCCTCTGCGCAATAACATTGAGGCACGTTGTATCTACTTCGTGAGATACATTTTTCTTAATCAACTTAGCCAATGGCCCATTTCTACGATCATCTAACAAACTTTTTCAGACATTATGAAGACACATCTGGGTAGTGATGGAGACTTCAACGTTGACAGTCTTTGAAGATACAGAGAACCAAGGCTGTTCGTGTGCTCCGACCTTGTCCTACCTGATAGGCAAGCTACAGTTCCTGGCTGCGGTGTATCGCAAGCAGTCTCAAACAGCTGAAGTGTTGAAGCTCAACGGATGTTCATGACTTATTAGCATCAATTGTATTTGCTGTTACCGAGAAGCACTACTTCGATATTGGTAGTGCGTTTCGACTATTTCATAAGTATGAAAAGCATTTATCTGATACAAAAACCTTACTCCTGAAATGTATGTAAGTTGTTGTATGCCTGCGTTAAGTACGGATGCTGAACATTACAGCTGTCCATAGTTATTCTTGGCTATTGAGGATTGGAGTTAATAAGTGTCCAGAGACTACACATTATCATGCGCTAACTAAATGATCATTCTCTTTTAGGGCCTGGCAATGATACCGCCGATGTCGGTAATGATGTCGTATATCAACAGCATCGTAATATTCTCAATGACTCCGATGCCTGGCAAGAGATGTCAACCTGGAAAATGAATTTCTTATGTCACGATCCTATTTAATTATTACTGTGTGTGAGATGAATCTTTCATTGTTCAAATAAATTTGTTTTCATCTACCTGATGCGATTGCTTCGACCTTTTACACAATGAGAATGAAAATTTGTATTACACTTCAATTCATTTTTATTTTCAATCAATTCATGTTTAATAAGTGATTTTAGTTGTTGATTCGGGTCGCATTGTTTCAATTAACTTAATCTGAAGCGACACCTAACCCCCCTTGGCAGATAGTAAAAAGGACTACAATTCGCTTCCATTATTTGAACACTTGGTAATGAATGATAGTTAATTTAAAATTTACTCCACACCGCATTCGCTTGCTTCGATACACAACAAACATAACCTATTCCTGTCACGGTCTGCAAATAGCAGACGGACTCTAGGGATATTCGTGGCAAGTCGGAAATTGGCGGCCCTCGTAAAATTCGAATAAATCAGCGCTTGCGCATTTGTTTCGGGCTCATTCCTCGCGTCCTCACGGTATGTGTCAGAATATAATTATATACGTATGTATGTATGAGAAGCGACTCGCAGTCGGCAAAAGATGAAAACTAGGTACCTTATCAAGACTCGGGAAAAATACAAATTCATAGATAATTATCAATATTTGTAGAAAATTATTAACTTTTCTTAACTGCAATATTCGCCTTCTTCTTTTTTACTCAATCTTTGTTGCAGAGTCAAAAAAATGTCGTTTCGTTCAACGTATAGAAATATTCAAAAGCCGGTGACTTTGTGCAGCATAACAGTATAATCTCCCGTTGTCCTCATCAAGCACCCGAAAATATCACAACGCTTTTTATATCGATCTCTAATCCACGATGTTCTGTTAATTAATCAAGAATATGTGTTATATGGGAGAAGGAAACCACTTGATTATTTGTGATTTTTTTTCGATTCAGCTGATTCGATCGCGTATTTCGGAGATACGCGTTTCGGCGATGTGATTCACTCCAATTATGTTTTATACATTAAAAACCAACACGTGCGTGGGGTCGGGCATTTTTGCGATACCTGTAGTACCTACTCTGACGTATCATTACAGAAACGATTCGTTCCAGTCGGTAATCGCAACACAGATCCAGCGAGTTTCAATATTTTCTACTTGCTTCCTGAATATGCCACCGGAATTACTGAGGGGGCGCTAGCTCGCTACGAATTTTAGTCGGCTCACAAAGGTGCATAAGGTGAGCTGTCTTTAGAATATTCAGTCAACGGTACTGCAGACGGTGGACTACATTGTTGCATCTCGGAAACTAAGGATTGCCATGACAACCCAACCATTTACCATGGCTGCCCAACAATTTTTAATCGCTAATTACAACGAAATCGTACTTCGCACTTTTCCACTTTATTACTGCATGGAACGAAGGTGTTTTGTAATGGGTGTGCTCGCCATACCGTATAGACTCGCTGTTACGCAGTATGTCACAAAATAATAGCGACAACGAATGCTGCCATCTATATTTGATAGTAAAATAGAACATCTATCGATATAGTAAACAAATTTATGCGTGTGTGAAAATCAGCCAAATCTTCTGCTGGTAAAATGGTAAAATGCTACAAATTTCTTACCAACAAAAATCACCACCTGGCCCTATTTTGAATCCTGACTTTCAGACTTATAACGAGTTGACGTTACACTGCGGCTATATATCTTTCAATTAGGCATACAAACCTATATAAGGCGATTCCTTTTTGATGAATAAAATAGAAAACGATTTCTCGAAAAAGGAAATATAAAAAACTCAAGAAAAAATTACAAAAAATAACAGTAAAACATAAAGATGGGTACTAAGTTTCAATTGTATTTTTTTTCGATTTTGGAGGGGGGGGGGATCGTTTTCGATTTTAAACAGAAATCGCCCAATGTAAGTTTGTATGACTAAGAGCGTTTTCAGCTGGGGCTACACCGAGCTACACTAGTGTAGTGTAGCTATCTTCGTCTTTCTCTCGCTCATAGAAAAGAAATAGATGAAGATAGCTACACTACGCCAGTGTAGCTCGGTGTAGCCCCAGCTGAAAACGCTATAATTGGAAGAGACCTTGCACTGTATCCCTACAAATGAAATGCGCTCTGTTAGGCTAGCGACTTATATTATTTTCTTATGTAAACGGGGTAGTTATCATTCTATTTCGATTTTTTTTTTGTTCATTTGTTTTTCATGATTGTTCATTTCTCGTATAGAATTTCGTGAAATCGCGTGATGAATCTGTATTTATCAAAGTTAATTAGTAAACAAGGTTCAGAAACGGAATGTTGACTTTGGTCCTCCGAAAAGTACACGAAAATACATCGCTAAAGTTTACAGTCTGTGCACTATACGATTCTAACAGTGACTGCCGAATTCACACGCGAAATCGAATGCGATACTAAAGACGCAGCGCCCAAGAACAGCGTACAACAAAGTAGGATTTTATTGTACCACGACAATAACCATCAATCCGATCTATGATTTGACCGTTGAAGGTTGATAATTTTTGGCGAAATTTTTTTTTCCGATCTTGAAGATTGTAAAAAAAAGAATATCTAAACATCGGGCCCCCCAAAAAAAAAAAAAAATTAAGTTCATTATCAGAGCTCTAATACAATTGAAGGCCCAGATCGAATAACCCCGTTAGCGCTCGGCTGAGTCGAAAAGTGACGTCGTGGTGACCAAATTTTAAAAGCTGCGGAAATGAATTTTGAAAAATACTATCACATAGAGGATCGATAAAGACAACTTTTTTGCATTGAAAGTTTATTTAAAAAGTCAATAGTTTTCGAGAAAAAAAATGAAATTCGCAAAATCGTCAAACCGATTTGCACCACGTTTTTTAAACTTAACTCGCTCTAACTTCGGCAAATGTGAACGGATCTTTTTGATTTTTGGCGTGCAGTCGTAAAACATGCTAGCGCTGCTGATAAAGTGATAAAAAGTTACATATTAAATAGTTTTTATTCAACAAATCAAACAAAACCATCGAGTGACTTTTTATAAAATTATGTTTGTTCAAAGAGAAGAAGTGTGCTATGAAGTTAAAGTCTCGAAAAACTTTCAGCGAGGCGTTTGTTCGTTAATATAACGGGAAGATTCTCAGAAATTTTCAGATCATTTGGATGAGAAACGATAAAGATAGAGCCATTTTACAAAACTCGGGCTATGCGTTAAGTCTAATGATGACTGCGTCGTATGCGTTTACAGTGGAAGCTCTCTGTATTTGACTCGTCCGTACAGGACCATTCTCTGTATTTGACTCGTCCTTATGTCCCCACCATACCAGCACGTATGTTGCGTACGCGCAGGTCTGCGCGGTCCGATGCGCAGTGGCCGAAAAAACGTTATCAACAAATCATACCTAACCCCAATTATTGAATCCCTTGAACACGTGAGTGATGAAAATATTTAAGACTGTTATCATTGAAGTACAAAATGTCAAGCAATTTAGAAAATTCTAAGGTAAGTTTAAACATTAAAATATATATTTAGAGCAATTAATTGAATTTATTTCATTCATAATACCCTAATATTTATCAATAATAGTGTAGCTACTTTTACTGTCACTGATTATGTTGTTTATATTTTAATCTATTTTATTCATTCTAAAATTTTTTTTTTTAAATTAATTCTATCTAATTTTGAAATTTTTTATTCACAGGTCAAAAGAGAAATTTTATCAATTAAGCAACGTTGTGAAATTATACGACAATTAAAGGCTGGCGTAACTGCCAAAACATTAGCCGAAAGATATAAAGTCTCAAAACAAGCGATATCTTGGATTAAGAAAAATGAACATCAAATACTAAAATGCAAAGAAGTGTTACAAAACTGCAATGGAAACATGCACAAGAAAAGGTACAAAAGGCAAGAAGAAAATCTTTTGGATCGAAATCTAATGAAATGGTTCATTCAACAACGAAGTTTGGGTCATCCAGTTTCTGGTAAAATTCTGCAAAAGCAAGCTTTATTATACAATAAACGTATAAATGGAAAAGAAAATTTTACAGCAAGCGACGGATGGCTTGCCAGATTTAAAAAACGCTACGGACTTAAAAACAAAAACATCCACGGTGAAAAGTTGTCAGCTGATTTGGGAGGCAGTGAACATTTTAAGGAAAAATTTAATAATTTCAGAAAACTAACCGGAATAAGCCTGGATTGTATTTATAATTGCGATGAAACAGGCTTGTATTGGAAAATGATGCCAAACAAAACTTTGGTAGGAAAAAATGAAAAGCAAGCAGATGGATTTAAGAAACCGAAAAACCGATTGACAGTGATGGCATGCACAAATGCATCAGGTACGCATAAAGTACCATTGCTTGTCATTGGTAAATCAGCACAACCACGCTGCTTTAAAGGCGTCAAGAATCTTCCTGTTCATTACACTCATCAACAAAATTCTTGGATGACTTGTGAAATTATGAGAACATGGTACACTGAAGTCTTTTTACCCGAAATAAAAAAAAAACACAATTTAGATAATAATCCTGACACGAAGATTATTTTAATCATGGATAATGCTGCTTGTCATCCGCCTGCCGAAGAACTGAATAAATTGTGTGGGTCTTGTACGATAATGTTTTTACCTCCTAATGTAACGTCATTAATCCAGCCCTTAGATCAAGGCATAATTGAAAAATTTAAAAGGCGCTATCGCAATGACTTGATGGAAAAAATATTACTGGAAGAGGACAATGAAAACTCTGAAAATAATAATTTTTTGAAGTCATTCAATTTATTAGATGCCTGTAATTTATGTGCGCTCGCGTGGACTGAAGTTACAAGTACGGATATTAGAAATTGTTGGGAAAATCTCATCCCGCTGGGTGATAATGATATCACTGAAACAGTGCCAATGATTGATAATGCAGCCTTTTATCGAATTATGCAAAGAATAGGACAATATGAAATCTGTACTCCAGAAGAAATTGACAATTGGCTCCGGGTTGATCATGATGATCAAGGCTGGCAACCTCTATCGGATGATGATATTTTTTCTGGTCGGACTGAGGCAGAGCGTGATACAGAAGAACTTGATGATGAAGTTTCTTACAGTGATCAAAACTGGACGGTTGATGATTCAATCATCAATAACAACTGTCCTACGTTTATAGAGGCTTTGAGTGGATTGAACACCTTCTTGCATTGGTATCAACGAAACGGGGACAATGAAGATGATATGTTTAACTCACTCCAGCAACTTAGACAAAATGTAGTGAGACAAGTCATTGGCAATTAATTTTTATGTAATAATTTCTAGATTCAGATCTCTAAAAAAAAGCTAAGAATATATGTAGTGTTAATTTTATAAATTTTAATCAGTAATTGAAATGTGATATACTTGTACTAAAACTTACAGTATTAATAACACGTTAATTATTCTTAATTTGATAAAAAAAGTTTTAAGTGTAGCTAAAACACTATTTATTAATAAAGTGATTAATAAATGATTTATGAATAATATTAATTGTAATAATAATATATCAACAAATCATTCAGTGATCGTTTCAGTTATGTACGTAGAACTAATTTTTAGGTTAGAAACTTCAAATATGCCCGCCACTATGTTTTTTTTTGATTGGTCGGACACGAAATGGTAGTGGGAGACAGGATCGTCAAGTAGAGAGAGCGAATCGCGTCAAATACAGAGAGCAATCAAATACAGAGGGGTCAAATACAGAGAGCTTTCACTGTAATATATTCACATAAGCTTGTATTAGAAAAGCGTTTCAACTTTTCGAGGTTTTGTCTTCAGCGATAATTATGGCCGAACGCAATTGTACCAGTGGACAAAAGAAGGCTCTAAAAACATATGATTACCTGGTGATACAATTTAATAAACGTGGTCCGAAAACTGGTAGGCAACAGTATGACTTTGTGCCAGCCAAGTGGGTCAATGTGAGTAAGAAGACAGGAAAATTGGTGGTCAAATTTATGCCACCCCCTTACGTAGACGAAACGAGTGACCTACTGCATCATCTAATCCGGTCCAAGAGTGACCCCATCGTAGATTGGCCAGAGTATAATGTACAATTAAAAGGCGGAGCTGGCGAGTTTATTCGAATATTTTCAATCTGCAAAATATTCTATGTTTTATTCATTATCTGCCTCACACAGTAACAATTTATTCTTATCCGAATAGAATTAGATGCCAAAGAATTTGCTTTCACCACAGACGCTGAGGAAGTTCCTGCAGACAAGGCATTTGAAATTGTACGCCAAATAAAGCAAGCCAAACTGAAAGTTAGCGCTGAGACTGAAGCAGCTTTACAAGTTTCAGAATTGAACTCGGATTATGACGATGACATACCTAAAAATAAAGATGATGATAAAACTCATGATTCACTGATGACAAACTTGAAAAGAAAAAATAAAAGCTTTGAATGCAATCAGTTGAAAGAGAACGAAATGAATGGAACTGAATTCAATTCAAAAAAACCAAAGAATCAGATTGTAAAAAGTTCAAAGAAAGGCAAAGAGAAAGCGGATATGACTCTTAGAATTAGTTCAAAACCCTTTGTTGAAGAGACACGATTTTCACAACAAAGCAGATGCGGTAGTCGTGACAAAAATTTGACGCTTGTTCATTTTGACGAGCCGAGTACCAGTCAACGTTCACCTGATCGGTGTTACAGATTCACTTCAGTTGATGAAAATTCAAATCTAAGCAGTAAGAACCTCATATAATTGATCTATAAATATACTGAGAAGAAAAAAAAAAACATACCAGAAAAAGTGAGCTTCGTCATTTTTATGCGTGTGATAAATCGTTTATAGGTGAGGAATACTTTCCAGAAAGTGTGGGTCATCCATCTCTGAGGATGGACTCTCGTTTATTTGTCGATGAGGTTTATACCAACTCTGAAAAGGTCGACGGCGTTGACGGCAATAATATTGTAGATTCAGTGGTAGACTGCAGTCTACAATTATCTCAAAGATATAATTCACCCAATTCTGATAACAGCAGAAATTCGGCCTTTACCAAAAGTTACAAGAAGCCACGTAAGCCAACTGCATCAGACAAGACGAGCCTACAAACCTCAAAATCTAGTAAGATGGTTGTTAACACAGCAAAGTATTGCGGTGAGAGAGATGTAGAAGAGTGTGGGGTTGTACTGTATTTACTTCTCTAAAATATAATTTGCATAATTTTTTTAGGCTGTGACGATAGTTTAAAAGCCAAGAAACTGAAATATAAAAATAATAATCATGGCCATGATGACCCTAAATTAAAGCCGCCCAAGTTCAGAAGTCATAAATCCGTTTCCAGTAATTATGTTAATTGTATATAAGTTTTAAGATCTTTAAGAAGAATTATGCGTTGGTCACGTTGATTAATTCTAATTCTAGATAATTCTGATATTCTTCAACAAATACTTGATGATCTACAAACAATAAAAGTAGAAGTTCAAGAGATCAGAACAAACCAGAGGGCTGAAGAAGAAATACGTCAGCGTGACAAAGCTCAACATGGAATTCAGGAAAACTTCATTGCAAAATATAAATTAGAATTACCACTGCTGAATATCAAAGCGTTCGATGAATTCAACTCGAACTTGCTGAATAATGAAGTGTTTCGTGAAGAGTTTGTAAGCTATAATATACAGGGTGATTCACTGTTACCGAGCCAAATTAAGTGGATAGGTCCCTTGGGTAATTCTAAAACGAAAGTTCCTCAGCGGAAACTTGAAAACTTGAGAAAAAAAAATTAATGAAAAAAAAAAAAAACTTTTTCGTGGTTGACGTAGACGACAAAAAACTATGGCGCGGATGACCTGGTTGCTGAAAACTATGGAGCGGACGACCTGGTTGTCAAAAACTATAGAGCGGAGGACCTAGACGGCCGAAAACTTATGCGCAAATGACCTAGTCTTTGAAACTTATGTCGTGGTCGACGTAGACGGCTATAAAACTATGGAGCGATGAGCTGGCTGCCGAAAACTATGGAGCAATGGATAACGAGGATATTCGATAACTCGGACACCGTTGCTCTCGAATTTTTCGCTAAGAAATATTCGTCTTAGAATTCTTCAAGGAACCTACCCACTCAATTTGGCTCGGTAGCAGTGAATCACCCTGTATTATCTACCTGTTGTATTTTGGTACAATTTGGATCCTCAAATGAAGCACATTAGCATACATAAGATCTGATATTTTTTATTTTTCAAGATGAAGTCTTTAGTCAAGCTCTTCGACAGAGATTTCGTGACGAGCAAAACTATCACGAATATTTTGAGAAAATACCTTTCACGAAAGTTAGCTAGGCGTTATACAGCTGTAAAAAAAATGCCGGGAAAATACCTGCTGAAAGAGACCGCTTTCTATGATTGCTTGCTTGGTAAGAAAAGATTTAAAAAAATTTGAATAGTTCGAACAGATAGTAGACGAACTCAAGGTACTCCATGTTCTGCGGGTGTTCTTTTAGAAACTCACTCTGACCGAAGCGGTAAGGCTCTCACAGAGTCATCCTGTGCATGTTTTTTGGGCAATGTACTGGGGAACGCGAAGGATTGGGATGGAAGGCATAAAAAACAGGATGATACATCTGGTTCGGAGGAGTTAGATTAATAATAATACGGTTACTAAAGTTATATGATTATAATTTTACTATAATATACATCTATGAATGGATCCAAAAACGAGAAATAAGAAAAATTATGGAAGTATTCTGAATTGTGTAATTAATTTCCAAACGTACTCTACTGCAGCTAATTGTATGCTATACTATAAGGAGCTCGATAAGGAGTGAATTCTGTAGCCCTGTCAAAAAGCTCGTAGGGCCATAGTCGGACAAGCCGATCGGATCCCCGTCAAGCATTCTGACTGGGTCACGGCCAACCGAGCGTGACGATTCTGGTCGGGTACTGGCCAAAACGCCCGGCCAGAATCCGGTTAAAAGCCGGGCTCCCCGGCTTGTACCCGGCCAGTTTCCGGGATCACTTTCCACACGGGTAGTTTAATTTTCAATTCTGCTCAATTTAATAGCTGAAAATAGTGATTCATATCGTTTAATATACCTATAATAATCCTAATGTGCATATAACAAAAACGATATTAGCTAACGATGAGAATTGTTGACTAAATAAACTGCAAAATAATTAACAAAAAAAAATCAACGACTTCCTGGCACTATAAACATCAATCTTTTTTTTGCCAAATACTGCTCGAATTAAATCGAGCTTTTGTTCGTGTCGATGCTGCTTTGCCTCTTCTTTCTACCGGTGTAGTTGTTTCAGTGCTTCAATGACGCTGGTTCTTTTCTTCTTTAGTTGCCTTGTCCTTTCTTTTACTGAAATTTCACTGCTTTTGCATTTCGTATTACCTCCGGTTCAATACTATCGTCCAAGGCCGATATTTTATTTATTTCTTCTTCGTATTCGATGGGTTGCCTTGAACTGCCAGACTTTGAATTATTTATTGACAGTGTCCTTTTTGTGTCGCATTACGGTTTAACGGTTTTCGATCTGAGTTGCAGTTTTATATATATTCAATTGGTCTAGAAAGTTTTTCAAAATTTCCTCCCACATGGTTCTTTTTGTTCTTCAATTCTTTGATAGGACCAATTTGGGTCATGTACTTATGATATTGATCCAAAATGAATTTAGTTATTTTATCATCCCATGCATCTATAAATGAACGCAGCAAAATTAAATTAATAAATAGAAATTAAAACTATAATTTATTGCACTGAAATTAAACAGATTATGTGCTAAAAATTACAATGAGATAAAGCTTATACCAGACTTTTGTTCATGTGGTGCACAGTTATCATCTGGAGTCTTTGTCAAGGAATTTTCACTATTATCTATTATATCTCTGCCTGTTTCTTCATCGTTACCTCTATGTTTATTGTATTCTAGCTCTTTTCATCAAATTATTGATTAATAATATTCACCTTTCTTGAAAATGATTTACTATGATCACATATGATGTACTGTACGTTAGTATAAATTACTCTGTTTCAGTCATACAAGAAATTTATTTTCATTGCGATCAAATTGATGATTTAATAATTTAATATTTATCAATAATTTCCAACAATTTGCCACGCGATAGTGTAAACTTTCGAAATTTTTGGAACAGAATTTTCAAAAACAGTTTCGAACATTTGTGCTGCTGTCTACACCGGTTTATTGCAGTCTACGCCGCACTACACTGCGCAGAACACTGTGCACAAGTGAATTTTACACTGTTGTGCCAAAGTGTACACTCGGTGTACACCAGTCTGACCAGTCAAAAGAGCTATTAGTATCATCTCTAGTCCAGTCATTATATACATTTGAAAATGAAAATGAACCGAGAAAGCCAAATTTTGGATATTACGTGGGGGGTGGCTAGAAAAGCTTAAGTTCAAATTGTCGACCAAAATAACCTTGTGCAATTTCCGCCATCTTGAAAAAACCCTTAAATTCAGTTTTTTCATCATAACTCGGTTCCCCGTTGAGATACGAAAATTTTTATGGGATACTTTTTTGTTGCTCTTTTCACGATCTACAATTAAGGTCCTATTCATTTTTCATGTATCGATCGTCGTTTTCGAGATATCGATGGCCTTCACAGAAAAAAATACCGACATTTTTTTTAACGAGTTTTTAATGAAGATTATTGAATTTTGAGTTTTCAATCGTGTTTTTGAGACTGTATGTACCCTTCGATTTTTTTGCATTTTTTTTGTGGCAAACTTCGATCCATTTCACGAATTTTAAGCCCAAGCTGATCATGGGATTCTAACAATTACTATTTTTTTTCGAATTTTGAAAATGTAGAAATTTAGTTTTTGCTAGTTGTCATTCTTCAAATTACTTTTCTTTATTGTGTACTTTGATTAAATTTGACTCAAAACAAAGTACACAATGAAGAAAAAGTGATTTAAAGAATGACAACTAGCAAAAACTAAATTTCTAAATTTTCAAAATTCGAAAAAAAATACTAATGGTTAGAATCCCATGGTCAGCTGGGGCTTAAAATTCGTGAAATGGATCGAAGTTCACCACAAAGTAAATGCAAATAAATCTAAGGGTACATACAGTTTCAAAAACACGATTAAAAACTCAAAATTCAATAATCTTCATTAAAAACTCGTTAAAAAAAATGTCGGTATTTTTTTCTGTGAAGGCCATCGATATCTCGAAAACGACGATCGATACGTGAAAAATGTATAGGACCTTAATTGTAGATCGTGAAAAGAGCAACAAAAAAGTATTCCATAAAAATTTTTGTATCTCAACGGGGAACCGAGTTATGATGAAAAAACTGAATTTAAGGGTTTTTTCAAGATGGCGGAAATCGCACAAGGTTATTTTGGTCGACAATTTGAACTTAAGCTTTTCTAGCCATCCCCCACGTAATATCCAAAATTTGGCTTTCTCGGTTCATTTTCATTTTTAAGCCGATTTTTCCGACGTAATGACTGGACTACTCCAAATTTTTATCGAATTGTGATGGTTTCAAAATCAAATGATCCAAGGTGTTTTTTTTTATCTGAAAAAGCTGATCTTTGTACAATCTGGGAAAGCTGATTGTGACCCCCTCGATCTTGATGACTCCCGAATAATGTTGGCAATAGTAATTTCTCTCAGCGCCCTGTAGCAGAGCGGCGTGCAACCGAAGCGTGACTCGTAAACCGTCACTTTACAGTCATTTCTTGTTGTAGTGACTATAACCCCAAATGGCAGGCAGACTCTAACCCCAAATTACGGGCTGGCATGTATACTATGACTGACGATTCTCCAGAATAAGGTTACCGTTGATAGTGTTAGAGCAATTACGGGAAACTCGGAAATAATCAGGTCTATAAATAAGCAGGAGTATTTGCTGGCTGGCTAGATCTTTATTTGTTTAATTATTAAGGACTACACGACAGAAATCACTAACAAAGTAGGGCTCTGCCCTAATTATTAACTTAATTTAACCTACGTATCATTCAATAATCGTTATATTCCGCGTAAGACACGTCTGTCTTCTACTCGATTTACGTTCGTACTGAATCCTTAAGCTAATCCTCTTAATCTCGGACTCGGTGGTTGGACCTTGATCCTATTGACACATATTCACATTCATCCACTCGTACATACATTCGAACGCCGGGCCGTTATGGTCGACAATAGATCAAATGAATCGTTGAAAAAATATTTTACAGAATCCAAATTAAACTTATGAATGAATCCTCATTGTTATTTTCAACTGATCAGTTCTCCCTGAGATGGCTACGAAGCCAAAATTTCCAGGTAGGGTGTGTCGTTGACTCTGTATGCAAACTGCTCAATGATCTACGACGAGAGGCTTGAACACCTGTGGCTATAAATACTTTGGATGGTGACAGAGCGAAGTCACCTGATGGATACACTCCCATTGTTTGATCATAAGACCATTCCAAGCACCATCTAGCTAAACGAATCATTGAATCGACGATTGCTCTAAATATCATAGTTATCGAAGCTACTACACGATCATCGCCACAGACAGGATGCTGATTGCACTGCTAGTAATATTAATAATGATAACTACAATAATTCTTTTGGATTATTAGGTTTTATTAAGGGAACGTCACAGTGTAAAATTTAAAAAAAATTTTTTTTTTGTTCATCATCCAATAGTAACACAGTTGTCAACATTCTCCCCAATTTGAAAATCGAAATTCGAATTATTTCGGTCGCTACAGCCTTACACACAGAAAGGGATTAGATTGTGACATCTGGCGCGTCCAAACTTTGAACGCGTTTTTCTCGGAATGCTGTTTTTCAAAACGGTGGCAACTCTCAGAGGAACAGTTTTCAAGCGATCCCTTTGAAATTTTGACAGAACATTCTTCACGTCATTCTTTATGCTTCTACGGAAGCTTTTTTTCTTTTTTGAAATCTTCCTTATTTTTTTACGAAAAACTGTCGAAAAAATAGGCTAAATTCGATACTTTTTGTTCAAACCGCCACCATTTTTTAAAATTTTGTAAAAAAAAGCCTCCATAGAAGCATAGCGGCTTTCCTACAGATTAATAATCTTTTTGAAATTTTTGTTTCCGATCAAACTTGCAGCCGCGATCCTGGCCACCATACGGGACCTTTTTTTTGTATCAGTATTTTCAGTAAAAAAAAAAATATGTAAATAATAAATAAATGCATTTAAAAAAAATCATTTTGTATTCTCCATCAGTGCTTTAATTTGTAAAAAAAATCAGATCGATTGGCTTATCCTAACCATGAAAAAAAAATCGCGAAAACTTGCTATTTTTCACCGAGTCACACTGTGACGTTCCCTTAATGATGACACAGGTTTGACTCTTACTCTATTGGTCTCTTTTATTTTCTCTAAAGAACACTTCCTTATATTTGTACTTCCAATACAGAGTTGTGTTCAAACGCACGGTACTGTCTATACTGCCGCGGTCCAGGTCGACGAGAGCGCC
This sequence comes from Rhogogaster chlorosoma, assembly GCA_944452935.1. NCBI lineage: Eukaryota > Metazoa > Arthropoda > Insecta > Hymenoptera > Tenthredinidae > Rhogogaster > Rhogogaster chlorosoma. The sequence continues at coordinate 15,098,216 of OX101803.1, read as the reverse complement.
CTCGTCACCCCGCGGAGGCACAGACAGCCGTGAGGCCCAAACTCCTGCATCGACAACCGACAAAGCCTCCATATCTTTACAAATTCGATCAATCGTTTTTCCTTATCAATAATTAGATTACATTTGATTTGAGTCGAGGGGTTCAAAATCGAATGAAAATAATAACCATCACCATTTATTGAGTTGCGTTTTGTTAATAATGATTCTATTCAATTCAATTTAGGTACATTATTTACAACGGAGGCTAATACACGTGCAACCAATAATAATCGCAGTGATTTCAGAAGATGCGAAAGATCTCGTCTCAAGCCACAGGCTTATAAAAGTGAAAAGTGATTGGAGTTGATGCGAAGCATCATCAGGCTCGAAATACTGATAGGATTAATAATCGAAGCGATCGCAGAAGATATGTGGCAACTCGTCTCAAGCCACAAGCTTATGAAAGCGAAAAACTGATTCTGGTGTGTCAGGATTCCTTATGAGCAGTGCAAAACAGAATCTGATGATCGGAACTGGAAAGTGGTCGGTTCGATGGTTCTTGATTCTGAAAATGTCAACATGGTTAGTCAAGTTATATAGTAATTACATCACTATAAATATAAATCATCATTTTTCACGTCACGCTTCATTGTAGAATTAGTATTTGTAATCTTTATCATTTTTATGGTTTTCCATGTCTTTTAATACGATTACCGTGTCGATGTATTTCACGAATTCGTTGATTCGAAAACGGGGTTATTTTTATATTTCATACCATGTGAGTTTATGAGAGAAGTCGAACCAAATTAGTTCACATTAATGCAAGTGTCTCTAACTGAAGCAAGGTTCTTCCTCTATTCGAGTGTGCAAATCTTAGATGCCTTATCTAATCGTCGCAGTACAGATGCGAAGGTCCCGGTTCAAACCCGGACCGAGGGAATTTTTACTTGGAATCATTTAGAATGTTCTTTTCAGTTCTTTTTCGGTCTTTCTGAGGTTTGCAAGCTTGAATAGAAGAAGAATTTTGCTTCAGTTAGACACTTGCATTAATGTGCACTAATTTGGTTTGGCTTGTCTGATAAATTTACATGGTATGAATGTAAAGTACATCAACGATAGAGTCACTACATAAATTATCTTCATATCTGTTCAAATTTTGCAGTTATGACACAGTTAAAGTCGTCGAGGCGGATGTCGATAGGCAAGGTGACAATTCTACTGTAACATGTATCGTTACTGATCTGAATTATTGACGATACAGCGACCATTAATCAAGTTTTTACGCGACACCATGATGAGCTTTATTGGATACCTACTCTTACTATTTTACTTGGCTACTAGTTTACTCGGCAAACTACTCAGACGTTAGTCAAATAACATAATTTATTTTAATATACTCTAGTGCCAACGAAAGTGGTACTCATCAGACGTTACCTTACTTTATGTCTGCAACATATATATGAATTTAGTTATCTACTGTTATGCATAATCATTGAGGAATATTATGTGTTTCTATTCGTATATGCACTTCGGCTTACAATTAGTTGAATCAGTTGTCAAATTTATCTTCTAATCTTTGAATATAGAAAAATAAATGTTTGCATTTTACTGTTTTTTGAGTTTTTGTAAGTTTAATTTGGATTGACAATACTCAATTAGAAATAATAATCTGCTGTCTTATATTTAACTATTGCTGAATAAATAGTCGAAATAACGAACTTGTTAAGTTATGAGTTTAATTTATATTTGATATTTTATTAGATTATTATTGTGAATGATTTCTATATGATCAGTCAAAATACTGTAATGAGTATCGGTTAAATTCTGTCCTGTGGTGGGTGATTAACGTCCGCTGTATCGTCAATATTTTCGATCAGCAACAATACATATCGCAGCAGAATTGTCACGTTGCTTATCAACACCTGCTTCGACGGCTTTGACTGTGTTATAACTGCAAAATTTTAACAAATATAAAAATAACCTTGTTTTCAAATCAACGAGTTCGTCAACTACATAAACGGGGTAATCGTATTAAAGAACATGGAAAACCATCAAATTGTTTACAATTGCAAATACTAATTCTACATTGAAGTGCAACGTGGAAAAATGATCATTTATTACTAGTAATGTGATTACTATACAACTTGACTAGCCATGTGGAAATTTTCAGAATGAAGAACCATCAAATCGACCACTTTATCGTTCTCAATTCCCAGTTCCAATCATTAGATCCTGTTTTGTATCGCTTATGAGGGATCTCGCCACACCAGAATTACTTTTCACTTTTGTTGAGTTGCCACGTATCTTCTGCGATCGCTTCAATTATTACTGCCATCAGTATTTCGAGCCTGACAATGCTTCGCATCAACTCCAATCACTTTTCACTTTTATAAGCCTGCGGCTTGAGACGAGATCTTTCGCATCTTTTGAAATCACTTCGATTATTATTGGTTGCACGTGTATAAGCCTCCGTTGTAAATAATGTACCCCAATCAAATTGAATAGAATCATCATTAATAAAATGCAACTCAATAAATGATGACGGTTATTATTTTCATTCGATTTTGAACCCCTCGGCTCAGATCAAATGTAATCTAAGTAATTATTAATAAGGAAAAACGATTGATCGAATTATTGTAGTTATCATTATTAATATTAGTATCAGTGCAATCAGCATCCTGTCTGTGGCGATGATCGTATAGGAGCTTCGATAACTATGATAATTAGGGCAATCGACGATTCAATGATTTGGTTAGCTAGATGGCGCTTGGAATGGTCTTAAGATAGAACAAGCGGACAGTATCAATCAGATGGCTTCGCTCAGTCATCAGACAAAGTGTTCAAAGCCATAGGTGTTTAAGCTTCTCCTCGTAGGTCATTGAGCAGCTTGCGTACGGAGGCAACGCTACACCCTGCCTGGAAATTCTGGCTTCGTAGCCATGTCAGGAAGAATTGACAAGTTGAAGATAACAACGAGGATTTATTCATAAGTTTAATTTGAATTCTGTACAATACTTTTTCAACGATTTAGTTGATCTATTAACAATAAGATTATTCTGGAGAATCGTCAGTCGTAGTATACAAGCCAGCCTGTAATTTGGGGTTATGTTATAGTCACTTGACAAATAAATGACCGTAAAGTGACAGTTGACGAGTCGCGCTTCGATTGTACGCCCCGCGGTCTTATACACAGGTCTGGGCACTTCTATGTGAAATCCGTGCGGCATCTGAGGCTCGCCACGAGAGGTCTCTAGTTATCTTGGAGGCCTGTCATAGCGTATCATACTGGCCTTCCGCATCGCAGCGCACCAGACTGTGATTGAAAAAGTAACTATAATTGGACTCAGTTGTGGCACGCGGAATTCCATGGCAAGAGGTATGGGTCATTCTAAGTTAAGAGGTACTCATTCATTAGGAAACCACGGCACGACAAAAATTTTAGACTTTCAATGTAATTATATAATATTTGTATTAAGACAACTCATTTATGCATGTCTGCAACGTGGCCAGTCAATTTTTTAATTTAAAAAAAAAAAAGCCAAAAAAATATTGAAAAAAATTTTTATTGACTAAATTATGTGACGACTGTTCATGTCTTAATTATAAAAATACTCTGATCTGACGATTTTATATATCCCCTGGACATAAAGTCATTCCCCTGGCACCTTATGAGCCAGGGGAGATATGACAGGGGAGATAATTTTTGGTTAGAAAATAGAAATAATTAGAACAGCATTTATTGTACGTATTTAACAAAGAAATATTAGAATCAATGCATAAATTATAGTAAGTATACTAATAAAATAAAGTATTTGAGCAAATAATTACAAGATAAAACTCGCCAGGGGAGAGAACTCATTCACTCATCCACAACTGCATCCTGAGTGTGATGTTACAGAAATAAATGACAAAATGACTGCGCAGCTTGCTTGCGCGATGCTTGCTGTTAAATTCACATCCAAAGAATTTCGTCAAAGGTCATCACTTCCCGCAACAAAATAAATAAACGCCTTTTCTAAAGAAATACAAGAAGCCAGGGGAGGAGAAACAAAATATCTGGGACAAATGTGAACCTAATTTTTTTTTATGAAACAAAAAAAATTAAATAATTTTACTTGTTAGATTACAAAAGTTTATTTATCGTATTATTTTAAAATCAATGATTCTGATATTTTATTAAATTTTTATGCATTTAAAATTACCGATACACGAACAGAAACAGTGAGCGGGACATGCCAGGGGAGATATATTTTGCATGTTTAAGGACCTGTTGTAGCTAAATTAAGTAAATTTGAGTAATGAATTTGAGTGACCATAAAGAAGACGATGAGTTTTAAAAGGTAACAATATTATTTGGAACGAATTTTCTGAAAAATGTGATTTTTTTATCGTGGACATTGAAAGTAACTCTTAACTTAGAATGACCCGTATAGAGTGCCCAGACCTGTGTATAAGACCGTGGTACGCCCTTTCTCACAAAATGAGTTCTGTTTTCTTTTAAAAAACTCTATCTTCTTCCATGTTCTGCAATGTTTGAAATGAATTTAACAATTTCAACAGCGTGCTCCAAAATTTTTTATAAGAATTTCAGATTTGCAGAGGATTCCTTAACTTTACTATTTATACTGAACATTTTATGTATCTCCAGTATTTGAGAAAAAAAATTGTATTGCTATTCTCATAGTATATTGTATATTCTGTACAGTATATGTTGTTATACAGTCGAACCTTGCCAACTCGAATCTCAAGGGAAGAGCTAGTTCGTTTGAGTAATAGAGATTTTGCGTTATCGAAGTTTTCGAGTTATAGAGGGTGACCAAAACAATATTCGACATATAGAGGCTCGTAAAAATTCGGCATATAGTGGAGATGAATCTTCAATCTTCAATCTATCCAAGGTATCTGCAAAGATGTTTTGGTTAACCCTTTGAGGGGCACATTTTTCTATGGAACAAATTTTCCTCAAGTATCTTGTAGCTTGAACCTTCAAGATACTAGAAACGACTTAGCAGTATAAAGGTATTGGAAAATAGAACGGCAATAATGAAAAAACTAGGAAAAAAGGTGGTACGTATGTATACCACTGCCCCTCGAAGGGTTAAGGTCAGCTTCATTTTTCAAAATTGTGGATAGTGTTCTGCTGGGAATTCTAAATTCTTCAGCAATTTCTTTCTTTTTTTTGTGAAACAGTCTTTACTGCTTCAATCATCGTAATCTTTTCACTGACACTTGACGATTTGAGTTGCCGTTTGGAAGTCATTTCGAGACAAACTGATCCGGAATCACTCATCCTAACAAGCTAACAAGCATTAGCACGTGGCATGCAGGTTGTGACATGTAATCTTAACGTCACTGCATAAAGTGGTTCGAGTTGTAGAGGTCAGGGTATTGGAACTTCGAGTTATAGAGGTGACTTTCGACTTATAGAGGTGGGGTATCTCTAAATTTGAGCTACAGAGGCAAAATAATGGACCTTGATACGTTCAGAAAACTTCGAGTTGTTCTCTGGTTTTTTTTCGGATTGCAGAGGTTTTTGCAAGGGAACAGACTGAATCTCTGGCTTATAGAAGTTTTCGAGTTATACAGGGTGAGTTTTCTCCGGGTCCAAATGAGGAGGAGCTTAACACTGCTGATGCTCCGCCCACTTTATCCCACTTTATTCGCTTTATCCCACTGTTATCAAAATCTAACTTTAGGTGTCGATACTTTGTCTGGTCGAGTAAGGTATTGTGGACTGTCGAATGAAAACAATGAGCACATTGGGACCTTCACAGATGACCTTCTTGTTTCATAATCCTCAAAGTTACTGCCAATAATACCTTACTCGATCAGACAAACTATCGACGGCTTGAAGTAAAGTTAGATTTTGATAGCAGTGGGATAAAGCGAATAAAGTGGGATAAAGTGGGCGGAGCATCGGCGGTGACAAGCTCCTCCTCATTTGGACCCGGAAAAAACTCACTCTGTGGAGGTTCGAGTTAGCGAGGTTCGACTGTATTGGGCTGGGATCAGGCAATGATTAAATGAATAGTGCTCTGTACTAGTGAACAGGTATAAGTATTTATTCTATCTTTAGTACAACATCATCAGAGGCGGGTATGTATCAGATTGAGTTGTAGACAAGAGAGGGGTAGACAAGTAACGCCGCAAATAGAGCACAACGGAACTAGATACTTATATACCCAATATTTGAAATTGAATTTATAACAGTATACTTTCGAGACCAGTGCGCCACAAAGTCGGTTTTGTTGGTAGGAAATTACAACCTTTGATTTGTCCGCAGTGGAGTTCAGATGGACAATATTTCTTATGCCAAAATGCCGGATCCATACATATCTTATCTCTTGCTACTGGGCAAGTCGAAGGTATCTTAGGAGAGGCTTCGATGGAACAAGATGAGGATACAATCAATAGCTTTGCACTTGATCCTTGCAATGAAGATATTATTACTCACCACAAAAGTGGACTTTTCAAATTATGGAATTGGAAAGGTAAAGCTTCAGAATATTTTTTCAAGTCTACATTATAGTTGAAATAGTACAACATTTAAATCCTCAAAACGAATGGCAGATTCTTTGGAAAACATTGAAACTTATTAGGATAATTATTGTGTAATCTTTCATTACAATTGAAGAATTTAGAAAAACATTTTATTAAATTCGTAAAATATAGATCACCAATGTACTTAAAGTTCATCTATAAATAAATACTAGCCTGAAGTAATTCAACTTTACATATTACTTTTCTCTAATATGTTTATAATGTGTTATTTATATATCGTACGAAAAAAAGTGTAAACTTTTGAGTTATTTCGATGAACCTAATGCATTCCTAAGACTTGATCAACGTGGAGAGTACACAAAACTCAGCTGATTCTGTCCCCCTTGATGATATGCAACTGAAGATACATCTTCATTCAAGTTGGCAATACTTTTGTATTTTTATATTGAATACTCAGTTTTCATTTAATAACACATTTATTATTTATAGTTTTACATGTATATAAGTTTTACATTTCTATCTTGGTGAACGACTTTATCATGATGGCCGTGTAGCCTCTAGTGGTGCTGCTGTCAGGGGGGGTATATCTGACTAGTCATGTGACCTAATGTGCAGAACGTGCTGCCATCTATCCCTTTATTTAAGGTATACAACAAATACTCTGGGCAATAACTGACTCGAGAACCCTCGTGACAGAAGCCGTTTTCCAATTCGTCAAGGTTGGTAAAGGAGTACCCTTGTACCCTTGCCCTCGAGCTGCCGTGACCAATTAAAATATTATTTATGATGCTATAACCAATGGCAATGGTAAGGGTAAGGGCATACACATTCAACAACATTTGACGAATTGGAAAACTGCTAGAGACGGGCGTAAAGAACGAAGCTCGCGTCGTTTCATCTGTCACACATCTGTCAAAACGTCAATTTACATACCCACACGGAGAGAAGTTTGGCCGAACCGTCGCGCTAGCGTTGAGAGAGTCGTTGCACTTCAGTTTGGTTCTTCTTCTTCCTCCTTAATGGATATATCCCCCTGTGATTTCAGTTTGGTGTGACGGCTACTCTAAATTTGGGGCACTGATTACCCCAAACATGGGTGGAACAGTTCCTCCAAAATATGGGTGCTTTGTTTTCCTCTCAGTTTTTCTGCTATATAAATATAGTCTATACTATATAAATATAGTCTATACTATATAAATATAGTCACATGCCACTTGCAGGCATAGGCCGGCCATAGGCCGTGTTCCAACTGGTAAGGGTGCACCCTCATACCCTCGTACACTCAGGAACGCACTTGTCTATTTTGTCGTTCAGATTGCTACTGGTAGAGGGCATTGGTAAGCATACGAAAATATTAAGGCGCTTTTAACGATGTCGCCCATCGTCCATATTCAACTACAGATAGGTATAGTTTTCGCAGTGATAAGTTTTGTCCACGCCTAGTCGACTTTGCGAACGCAACCGTCAACCCGTCGGCCATACTGGTTCTTTACATTCATTTGAATTTGTTTTTCGCCGCGCATTCCTGTGTCGAATAAATTTCATCAAAAGTTATCGTTATTGAGCATCAAGACAACTAAAAATTCAAAATAGAAAAATTGTTCCGTAGGAAGTAAAATCGAATGATTTATATAAAAATTATCTGTCTCTTGTCAAATTCAAGAGAGGGCATATATGCATTGAAATAAAATAACTGAACTTTTATTCTGATAAAAGAAAAGAGTTTATTATGGCAACGAAGAAGAACAGTCAGTCTCGAGACATCGCGCAAACCATACGTATATTCAGATTTCGCTCCCAGATATATAATTTGCATTGAGTCTGATCTTACTAATCGATATCTCCTTAAACCAAATATTAAATCTACCAAACATACGAAATCACGATATAATAAACGGCAAGCGATCGGTCTGGCCAACCGATCCATACGCCCGAGGTTGACCCTCGCTATAAAAGCGATGGATTCACAAATCCGTCCTTAGGAGCCGAGCCCTGTCTCCTCCTGATTACACCCTCACACTTTGACATACGTAATTAATTCACACCTCATATTTATTAACTATTCCTGTTCCTATTCCTATATTCATTGTTCAATAAATCTGGGTTTCTTATGTCTTACAGCTTTTTCCCAAACAAACTTTTATTGTTCCATTTTATTTCTACTAATATATCATTCCATCGATCTCACTTAAAATAATAAAATCTAAAAAGGAAGACGATAACGACGAAACAAAAATGAATGATACTAATGTACCGATTTATCTCTTTAAGTACAGTTTATGGTTTATCCATTTAATATACTATCCAAAAAAAAAATTGGTCAAAAATAATCAACCTATATTTTTAAATTAATTCAAACAATAGATTATCAAAATAAAATTAATTTCTTCCCCAATGATTAATAAAAGTTTATGCATGAAAATTTGCATAAGTTTTGTTGTTATTTTGGGTATAAATAAATTATTACTCTTTGGATGACTGTGATAATTTTATTACATGTATAGACTTTATATTGCTTGTGTATGTTACATTAGAGAGGCTATCAACCAGAAGGAAGTAACTTGCTGCGGCAGGTAAGTATGAAATTAGCGACGCGCGCAGCTAAGTTTTTCATCGCTCTTATGTGCATGTCTTCATTCAAATTTCTCTATTAAATCGATATATATACAGAGAGATTCTGTGGAAAGTTGGGAGCCGTGTGGATAGGCAACCGGCGTATTTCACCGAAACGGCAACGCTGTCGTAGGGACAGTCGAACGTCTGCACCTACTGATGACGTAGCGACAGCTGTCACTTCGTTGGGTCAGAATCAACATACAGAGTGACATATTTGAGGTTGATCGTAATATAACTAGTACGACAACGGGAATCGATATTAATTCGTAAAGAAGTGGTAACGAATTAGCGAATTGATTGCAGATGTCGATTTCTGTTTATTTGCAACATTAATTGGGTCCAAACAACCCTCGAGGTCAACGCTGGATTTGAACATTTTCCCACCCTAGGCCCGTGACTTCATGGCGCCCCTTGTTGAGACTAATCTTCATTTTCATTCTCATAAGTTGAGCAATTTTTTTTCTCGAATCAAATTTTTTGGTCTGGTGAATTTTACTATCCATTGCTGTAGATTTTACCGAAAAATATAGCACTGAGTACATTCAACTTTTTTCTCGGTGCCTCTATATTCTTTCATTAAGCATAAAAATAACAGAAAATCATGATGTAGCGCCCCACCCACCCTGGCGCTCCTAGGCCCGGGCCTTGCGGGCCTAGGCCGAAATCCGGCGTTGCTCGAGGTGAAATTTACGAATCAAAGATCACCTGTTTGCCTACTATACCGATAATCTTGTAGAAGTCTCAGCGAGGAATGAATAAATTGAAAGTATTGTTCAGTAAATAAACGTAATTGTGCCTTTGATAGCTGAGTGGAATAAAGCGTCACATATTTGTAAAAATGATTACATTACAATGAGTTTCTATCATGTAATCACATTTTTTATCCATTAAACGTAGTACAATAACACTAAACTAAATGCGTTGTGCCGACGACATGCCGACTTCTTGAGCAACTTTCGAGATAAGCTTCTGACCGTCTTCTGGAACTATTCGCAGTATTTCCGTAAAACTGTGCATTCAAATTATTAGGAGGTGAAAAAATTTGGGGTTTGCTGCTACGTCAGAGATGCCTCGTAGATTGCTAGTTGTATCGAATTTACATCGCTGTGTTCCTGACCGTAGTTGTCGAAGTGATGCGACGAGTCAGTCCATCATCGAGGAACTGCTAGCTTGTAAATAATTTCGCAAATAAACATAACTCCGAATCTGCGATCAATTCGTAACTTTATCACGACTTTATTACGAATTATTATCGTTTGATATTTGTTGGTTACCTTTATTAGAATGATTCGTAAATTTCACCCCGACAGTTGTTCAGACCCAAATAACGTTGCAAATAAACAGAAATCGACATCTGCAATCAATTCGCTAATTCGTTACCACTTCTTCACGAATGAATATCGATTCCCGCTGCCTTACTAGTTATATTACGATCAACCTCAAATATGTCATTCTGTCACTTGATTCTGACCAAGCGACGTGAAAGCTGCCGCTATGTCATCTGTAGATGCAGAAGTTCGACTGTCCCTACGACAGCGTTGCCGTTTCGGTGAATACGCCGGTTGCCTACCCACACGGCTCCCAACTTTCCACAGAATCGCACTGTATATATATATATATATTTATTTTTCTCACAAGTTTGATTGATCTCTTTGATTTACAGGGCAACCCAACAACACTATCATGTTGATAAAAGTTCGATCTTCTTTAAACGAATTATTCACTGGTAAACGCGGATCAAGCAGCAGTGCATGGTAGATGCTTGCTACTAATTTTACATGTGGCGCTAACGCATACCAATGTAAAAAAAAAATGGGAGAATCTGATGATAAAATGTACAATAATTATGGATCCTCCAACTGGCCAAGGGTTGGGAGAACTGCCCCATGGGGCACACAACTGGTCATATTTCAATGAAATGAATAAGTTCATGTCTGGCCGACATGTAATAAAGCCCCTGCTATTATTAGAATCATTTAAGCCAAATCAGGCGGCATCGGCGAATGAAGCTGTACAGCTTCAAGAGCCGTCTGTGTCTTCGTCGGTACGATCATCTTCTTTTTCTTCATTATGCTTTCCTGAGCCATCCCCTTTGTACTCTCCACAACCCATTACGTCCTTCACACCCGCACAGTCGTCTCACTCGTTACCGGTAACACACGGTAATGCCGGTAATGCTCAAATGAGCAGAAATCAGCCAGCACTTAGGTAGAGAGCGCGTACGTGTTCATTAGAAGATGAGACTACATACTTCATGGCAGCCATCAAAGAGGAAATGCACAATCAGGAGCGCGATCGGCAATATGCAAGAAAAACCGAGGAAGACCTCCTCGCGATCATGAGAGAATATCTTGCCAAAAAATAGAATACTCTGCGAAATTCATGAATATACCGTGAGTATTCGTGTATGCGGGTCGGTTGGATCCGCCCGATCCAGAATTTGGCGTTTCGGCACTGCCTTTCCGCCGTTTTTTGTTCACGCTGGCTGCCTTCTGCTTTGACAGGTAGGCAAAGCGCGCGGAGTACGATTTTATGGTTAGATTGCGGTTAGGATTTTCAGTATGAAAAAATTGTTCCGATAATCTGTCCATTATTATTCGACGAATAAATAATACTTTTAAAACGATTCAATGCAATTCAGAAGAATTTGTTTTTATTTGTTCATCAGTTATCAGTTACACTGATTAATAATAATTTTCATCGAAATGTAATAGTAATAAAATTATTGTTTGTTCGTCAAAAATCTTGAAAGTTGTTTTCATTTGTGGCTAAATACATTAATTTGCAACCTGGATGTAATTCACTCTCTGTTATTTTAGTAACTGTAATATAAAATTGTCTTTATTGCCTGGTACAATTTATCCTTTTCTACACTCTTTTACAGGATTCGCTAATAAATATTCTCGTGACTCAGCTACTTCAGTTTCTTCTGAATTGCATTGAATCGTTTTGAAAGTATTATTTATTCGTCGAATAATAATGAACAGATTATCGGAACAATTTTTTCATACTGAAAATCCTAACCGCAATCTAACCATAAATTCGTACTCCGCGCGCTTTGCCTACCTGTCGAAGCAGAAGGCAGCCAGCGTGAACAAAAAACGGCGGAAAGGCAGTGCCGAAACGCCAAATTATGGATCGGGCGGATCCAACCGACCCGCATACACGAATACTCACGGTATTGACCAGAGTGAAATACCTTGCAGTTTTTGAATTAATTATTGAGAGTGTTGACAAGATTATATACTGTAGTCTTTTGAAATAAATTTAGATTCGTTAATAATAGTTATTATTAATTATTAGTTATTATTGTTCTTGCGCACATAGGTGAATTCGATTCCTAAAATTGTCATGAAATTTGAATATGATTCAATTACTATTGAATTCCCAGAGTTAAAGCGATACTTTTGATTTTGAGTCACTCATTCGAATAATATATTATTATTATTTTATTTACAATTATGTTTTATTATTATAATTGTTATTGTTATTGTTATTATTATTATTATTATTATTAGTATTAGTATTAGTATTTTATTTATTTTAAGTATTATTTTCTGTTTGGTTGCGTTTGCAAAGTCGACCCGGCGTGGACAAAACTTATCACTGCGAAAACTATACCTATCTATCGTTGAATATGGGTGATGGGCGATGGGCGACATCGTTAAAAGTGCCTTAATATTTTCGTATACTTACCAGTGCCCCTCTACCAGTAGCAATCCGAACGACAAAATAGACAAGTGGCTGCCTGAGTGTACAGTAATGTTCATTAATGGGTGCCCAGTGGCTAACTTTTTTTTCCGGGAACCAGTCTCCTTTCTAGTCTTTTTTATGTGCCTATGATCGATGAAGCAGTCGACAGAAGAGTTTGGGAAACCACGACGAAGCCTCCCGCTGCTGTCATTCCGCATTCGCATAACCTCTAAGTTCGCGAGAACACAAATAATTTTGATAATTAATTAAAATTGAATTAATTTTTCCCTCATGATGTTCCGCATTTAAGACTCGATGGATGTGAAATATTTTATATAGCTTAGCATATTACGGAGAGCCTAATGCCCGGAGCTTTTCCTAACCAATAAATAGAATGCCGGGAACGCTGATAAGGTTAACCTGTGCAGTAATTTGAACTGTTTTTGGATTCATTGCAACGAACCAGTCATAACCTTATTAGGTATAAAATTATAACGATAACACGTAGTAAAAAAAATGGGTTCATCATTTGTAAATTCATTCTGATTCTCGTACTCGAAAATTTATTATCAATTCGTCTCATTTCACTACTCGCATACTAATCATCCATCCTTTTAGCATTTATGTCGATTGGGTTCATTTCGATCCCTTGACGATATCAAGTCAAAGTCGACGCCTAAAGTCTGGTTTGAACAGGAGAATCTCCCCTCTGTATTCATCATCAAGATCTGTGTCCAAATGTTGAAGTCATTTTACAGGCCCCTTGCCAGTTCGAGTCTAGTTCTGCGATGAGAATCTACTAAACGTATCCATTAACAATATTTGTGTCCAAAGCCTAAAGTGCGGTTTGAAAATGGGAATCTACCCCATGTATCGATTATCAAGATGAGTAATGCGATATACTTCATTAAATGTAATTTGCAAATGAAAACATTCAGTCATTGATATTCAGAAATCTCATATATTATTTTTCAGACATAAAATTAAGAGGTATTTGTCAAGTAAGGTGAAATTATTTCAACGACTCAACTAGATTGATACCTTTAAAGTAGGTTCAATCAGAATCTAAAGGGATAGATAAAATTCAAGTAATGTATTACATTTGTTCGTCTTGTCTTCAATATTCGATGAAGGAAAATTCGAATTACATAAAATATTTACTGAAATCTAAAACAAGCTAAATGGAAAATGCTTAATGGAAATATCAATCTAATGAGTTGAACCCGAGGCCACTTTCCAGCTTGAGTATAGTTCTACGATGAGAAACTACCCCACGTATAGATTATCAAGATCTGCGTCTGCAACTAGAAGTCATTTTCGAGGCCACTTGCCAGTTCCAATCTGATCCAACGATGGGAACTGTGTATGGATTTTCAAGAGCGTTGCTACTAACGTAGAATGAACCTTGCTGCAACTTCTGTCCTATAAATTGTGGGAATTTGTTTGAGTCATATCGTCGAGGGATCGAAATGAACCCAATCGACATAAATGCTAGAAGGATGGATGATTAGTATGCGAGTAGTGAAATGAGACGAATTGATAATAAATTTTCGAGTACGAGAATCAGAATGAATTTACAAACGATGAACCCATTTTTTTTACTACGTGTCATCGTTATAATTTTATACCTAATAAGGTTATTACTGGTTCGTTGCAGTGAATCTAAAAACAGTTCAAATTACTGCACAGGTTAACCTTATCAGCGTTCACGGCATTCTATTTATTGGTTAGGAAAAGCTCCGGGCATTAGGCTCTCCGTAATATGCTAAGCTATATAAAATATTTCACATCCATCGAGTCTCAAATGCGGAACAATATGCGGGAAAAATTAATTCAATTTTGATTATTTATTAAAATTATTTGTGCTCTCGCGAACTTAGAGGTTATGCGAATGCGGAATGACAGCGGCGGGAGGCTTCGTCGTGGTTTCCCAAGCTCTTCTGTCGACTGCTTCATCGATCATAGGCACATAAAAAAGACCAGAAAGGAGACTCGTTCCCGGAAAAAAAAGTTAGCCACTGGGCACCCATTAATGAACATTACTGTACGAGGGTACAAGGGTATGAGGGTCCACCCTTACCAGTTAGAACACGGCCTATGCGCAGCAAACAAAATTCCACGGCCATACGTCAAACAGCTTGACTATAAGGTTAGTAGAACGGTTCACCCAATTAGGGGTAATGAGTCGCCCGAATGAATGGAATCGTTTAACCAAACAGAGGTGATACAGCTCACTGTGTGATTGGCGCGACAGTTGCGCGTGTTGGGCAAACCGCTCACCCAAACTTCTCTCCGTGCACAAAATCCGTAAATCATTTCTCTGAAGATTCCATAACCTCAAGAGGTGCAAACGATTGTCGAAATTCGGTTTCCCCGAAAATGATGTACATAATTTCTGAGGAATGTTATAAGGCTTGATGATCAGGGTATATCCGAGAAATTGCCAAGACATTAATTTTCTAATAAAGAGGACCATTTAGTTATCTATTGACCAATTTTATTTAGAATACACGATAATTAACTAAAATAAAACTCTTGAAAATTGAAGTATGGTATAAGCTATTATTTAATGAACTATAATTCAGGATCGGTCGATGAATAAAACATGCTACAATTAATGTAATCGAATAACAAGTTACCTATAACCCTTCTGGTTATGTGAATTGACGTTTTGACAGATGCGTCAAGCCTGGCGCACAAAGTGATTCGCGGTATGAAGTCGGATTTGTAACACATACAGATCGCAAGCGGCCGCACACATAGTGCTGACCAATTAAACGTGATCCGTAATGACGTCACACGGTACGTAGACCATGCCACTTCTATACAGTGCGATTCTGTGGAAAGTTGGGAGCCGTGTGGGTAGGCAACCGGCGTATTTACCGAAACGGCAACGCTGTCGTAGGGACAGTCGAACGTCTGCATCTACAGATGACATAGCGGCAGCTTTCACGTCGTTTGGTCAGAATCAAGTGACAGAATGACATATTTGAGATTGATCGTAATATAACTAGTAAGGCAGCGGGAATCGATATTCATTCGTGAAGAAGTGGTAACGAATTAGCGAATTGATTGCAGATGTCGATTTCTGTTTATTTGCAACGTTATTTGGATCTAAACAACCGTTGGAGTGAAATTTATGAATCATTCTAATAAAGGTAACCAACAAATGTCAAACGATAATAATTCGTAATAAAGTCGTGATAAAGTCACGAATTGATCGCAGATTCGGAGTTATGTTTATTTGCGAAATTATTTACAAGCTAGCAGTTCCTCGATGATGGACTGACTCGTCGCATAACTTCGACAACTACGGTCAGGAACACAGCGATGTAAATTCGATACAACGAGCAATCTACGAGGCATCTCTGACGTAGCAGCAAACCCCAAATTTTTTCACCTCCTAATAATTTGAATGCACAGTTTTACGGAAATACTGCGCATAGTTCCAGAAGACGGTCAGAAGCTTATCTCGGAAGTTGCTCAAGAAGTCGGCATGTCGTCGGCACAACGCATTTAGTGTAGTGTTATTGTACTACGTTTAATGAATAAAAAATGTTATTACATGATAGAAACTCATTGTTATGTAATCATTTTTACAAATATGTGACGCTTTATTCCACTCAGCTATCAAAGGCGCAATTACGTTTATTTACTGAACAATACTTTCAATTAATTCATTCCTCGCTGAGACTTCTACAAGATTATCGGTATAGTAGGCAAACAGGTGATCTTTGAAACGTAAATTTCACCTCGAGGGTTGTTTGGACCCAATTAATGTTGCAAATAAACAGAAATCGACATCTGCAATCAATTCGCTGATTCGTTACCACTTCTTTACGAATTAATATCGATCGAATTTATATTACGATTAACCTCAAATATGTCACTCTGTATGTTGATTCTGACTCAACGAAGTGACAGCTGTCGCTACGTCATCAGTAGGTGCAGACGTTCGACTGTCCCTACGACAGCGTTGCCGTTTCGGTGAAATACGCCGGTTGCCTATCCACACGGCTCCCAACTTTCCACAGAATCTCTCTGTATATTGAAGAGAGAGTCAACGTGTCCTCTTGAATCACGAATAAATAACAAATTGTCAAACACATGAATTACAAAAACAAAGTAGTAAAAAAAAAAAATTAAACTTGTAAAAAGGATGCAAGAAGCACAATGCTAAAATGTGTTCCTCTGTTTTGCTTCTATCGTGTGATGTCACTACGGATGACGTTTCATTGGTCGGCGCTATGTGTGTGGCTGCTTATGACCTGTACGTGTTACAACTCCGACTTTGTGCTGCGAATCACTTTGTGCGCCAAGCTTTACAGATGAAACAACGCAAGATTTGCTCTTTACGCCCGTCTTGGTCGAGGTGGCTCTCGAGTCAGCTATTGCCCAGAGTATCGCCAACTTGAATGAAGATGTATCAGTTGCATATCATCAGGCGGGACAGAATCAGCTGGGTTTTGTGTACACAAGCACCTTGATTCTGGAACTTCAGAGCTCTGAAATCTGAAATTATTATGCAAAATTTGATAAAAATTATGTTCAAACACAATTGACATTCGATTAACATTTTTTTTTTTAATCGGTTCATAACGCAACTCCCAAATGAGGTCAAAGTTAGTAGCATAACGAGACAAAATATTCGGAAAAAATTCACTTATCAGAACTCAAATTTTGTATGAATTGCAAATACGGCGTATACATGTTTTACTCAATTCGGAAAATTGTGCACCATATTTTTCTGTTCTCGAAATGCTTGTGCCCTGAAATAAAGACTTTATTTTCGACTATCGGGTCGGTTAACGATACAAAATTCAACCTTGTAATTCCAATACCATTGAAGATATAGCGGAATCCCAGAAACCATTTTGTAGAAATCTATTTTCATCAGTAATAACCACTGACCTCTTGTTTGTTGAACCTTTATGGCTTATATCCTTTTCGAACCACTGACCTCTATACTACACTGGATGGCGTATCCCGTATAAAATTCTTCTGCCGAACTGAAGCTGCGTGGCAGCCATATTGCTTGTAGTAGATTTGTCAATTTGCGCAGCAGATTCAAATAATGATATAGAATTATTTCAAGACGAGCTTTGGTAAATTACCTCGTTTACCCGCTGAGAAATAGTACTTTTCGGTACTAGTGTGAAAGTGTAGTTTTTTGCCCCAGCGAAGTGAGTGTGCGAATCACATAAGTAAAAAATCATCTTTCGCACGTGTATCGGACTTTGTTTTTCAACACAACGTGTGTTACGTTCGAAATCGTGCACGCTGTGTAGAAAAATACATTTCAAATGTGGACCGCGAAATGCTTTTCTAGTCATCCTGTGCAAGATCCCATTCGAATGGCTCAACTGAAAATTGTATTGCCAGGTGTGAATCTTTTTCATTCATGTGCCCAAGGATGCCTTTATAAAAATGAAAAAATTCATCACTTTCTTCATATTTCTTTTTATAGAAAAATTGATTTATAAATATATAATTTACAATTCTTTCCTGAATAAAGAGTCGGTAGAATGAAGAAATGACATAATCGCAAATGTTTCTAGATGGATCCACGTGCCCTAGATAATACAACTTTTCTTTCGTTCGCCCCTGATTTGATTCCAAATAAATATTTTAAAAAACTATGAGCACAACCAGAGCCCTCTATTCCAAGGGGAAGCGGTGCCTGTAAGCATGAACATTATCCTATTAAACCAACATGGGATTTTGGCATATTCTGGTCTCGAATTTTTT
This sequence comes from Rhogogaster chlorosoma, assembly GCA_944452935.1. Taxonomy (NCBI): domain Eukaryota; kingdom Metazoa; phylum Arthropoda; class Insecta; order Hymenoptera; family Tenthredinidae; genus Rhogogaster; species Rhogogaster chlorosoma. The sequence continues at coordinate 15,079,679 of OX101803.1, read as the reverse complement.
TTTCTCCAATTTTAGAGACTTTCAAAGAATCTGAAAATCATCAGAATCTACTCTACATATATTAGTGACAAGCATGGGAAAATTTTTTATTGGCCTCTCGTGCAAAAACGAAAACTCTGAAAAACCCTGATTTTGCTCAAATTTCCGTTTTCCTATTTTATTGGGATCTCTGGCAGAGGTGTGGCTTAAGAAAATTGCACCTTGCGGCAAAAATATGCACTATAGTGAGTAGGTCAGGTTGTACATAAATAAGTGTATCCGATGTATTTTCATAAAAATTCATTTATCTTTTGTAATTTTAAAATATAAAATGAAACTACATTACAAGACATTTGTAAATTTGTACACAGTTCGAGTCAGCTGTTAACGTTTCGACTGCTCAGATGTTGAATTTTGCCACAACATTGCGTATCCGAGAGCTAGAGTTCCCAATACATGGGTTTAAAATCATATAAAATATTGCACAAGGAGCCAATTACATTTTTATCCATGTTTATCACTAATATAGAGTAGATTCTGATGATTTTCAGATTTTCTGAATGTCTCCGGGATTTGAAAAAAAATTAGAAACCAGAATAATCCAAAATCCCATGTTATTTTAATGGGCACAAGTTCATGCTCACGGGCACCCTTTCCCCTTGGAATAGAGGGCTCCAGTTGTGCTCATAATTTTTATTTATTTATTTGGAACCAAATTAAAATTGGGGTAGATAAAAAAAGTTGTGTCGAGGGACAGTATCATGTGCACATTTACGAAGAAGATTTATACTGAAGAATAGTTGAGTAAGTAAGTTTGACTGCGATTTCGCACACAACAACTAAAAAAACGATTTGCAGGCCACATTTGTGACAGATTTTTCTCTATTAATACAGGAAACAATTGAACCAGGCTAGTCTTGAAATAGTACCGAGTCATGCCACGAGATGAGCAAAAAAATCAAATGTGTCTAGACTTCACCTTTAATACAGGGTACGGCATCAAAATATTTCAATCTCTAAAGACCTCAAGTTGCATATACCTTTAATCTACATACAGTTTTATATCTCCTAAATGTGAGATGTATTTGGGGCATTCCATACTGAATTGATCTGGGTTTGATCCTCAACCTTTTGGATTCGGTTCCCTATTTTTTCTATCGTTGTCTCAACTAAAAATGACTCGGATTTTTGTTTTAAATTAAAAAAAAAAAATTTTAATTTGATTATGATTTGGAAAATGAAGATGTCATTAGCCATAATTCTAAAATTTTGAAAAATTCTAAAAAATCTTGTCTTGTATATCGAAAAAAAAGTGGAACAAGTCAGATCACTATGAAGAATTACTAGAATATTTTTTATAGAGCAGAGTGGGGGTAAATAGTAGGCCTTTGAGGTGTAATGGGATCCATGAAAAGTTTTTCCTTTTTGCCAAATTCGTAAAATTGGTTGAATTCACAGGTTTTGAAAAGATATCAACATTTTCGAGGGGGCCTATTATGACCCACGCTACCCTCACAAAATATTCTAGCAACATTCCATATAGTGATCTGACTGGTGCTTCCAATTTTTTTCAATTTTTTTCATCGAAATAGTCCAAAAATGAAATGAAACGACCACTTGTCGACTGAGGCTCTATAGGCTTCAACATTTTTATATTTAACTCAGGATTTTTCAGATTTTAGAATTATGGCTAACGATATGTTCATTTTCAAAGATCATAAGTAAATCTGACAATTTTTGGAGAATCTTAAAAAAAATTTGAGTCATTCTAAGAGTTGGAACAACAACATAAGAAATCAGAAATGAAATCTGAAAGGTCGAAGGTCAGACCCAGGTCAATTCGGTATGGAATACCCCATCTACTTTTGTACCTATCTGTTTCTTATTTGCATTAATTTATAATTTGTCGTATATCCCATGATTGTGTGTTCAATAATAGAAGTGAAGCTCAAGAAGATATGGAAATCAATTCATAATGGACCTGTTGCAAAAGTAGTTTTCTTTGGCAGTAGTCGCACTATGGCAAGTGGGGGCAGCGATAGTAGTGTAAGATTGTGGAACCTGACACATCAAACTTGTACACATAATTTGAAGGGAATTCAAGGTGTTATAAGGCAAGTTATTGCACTGGTAACAATTTTATGGCAGTGGTGGCCTTATGTATCATTAAGGTTTGCTTAAACGATCCAACTTCTGCAAAATTTAAAAAAAAAAAAAACAGTCACTCTCGATTTATAAGCAATCAGCTTGAACATTGCAGAAACTTAACAGTCAAAAATAATTGGACCCCTAATTTTGGGACTCAAAACACCGCGATTATATTCAGAATAATACCGTATATGTATAACAGTACCATTGTCATTCTAATCAGTGTGGTTCTCTTTCAGCGTGCTGGCTTATCATCCGCAGTTAGACAAAAAGCTCATCTTTGCAGCTGGAGATGATACAAAAATACATGGATGGGATTCCAAAACTGGTCAAAAAAAGATCACTCTTTCTGGACATTTTAGCAGGATTACATCGCTGGCATTTCACGACGATGGAATTCATTTAGTCAGGTACTGCATAACGAAAATAATGGCCCTTTTATCTGCCACGTGGTTTTAGATATGAAAAATAGTGATATCTACATTCCATTGACTACAAAGAATTATTTCTGAAAGCTAATACTGTATTCTTGGAAAATGATTCATATAGAATATTTTACAAATCTTGAATGGCAATTATGTTTATGAGTTTGACATTATTTTCGCACATCGCCGGTTTTAATAGGCAATGTTCCAGTACAAGTCTTAGAGCGGCATTCAGACTCAGGTCTAGAGACTGGCGCGATTCTAGATGTTCTCAAGACTGACTCCTCGCCAATCAAGACGTGTTTGAGGCAGACTTAAGACCATCTTAACAAAGTTCGATCTCATGACCTGACTGTGAATTGTTGCTTCACCCTTAGAATTGTTGCTTTAGGGTAATTTTTCAAACACAATACTCTCAATATCGTAGCGGTAGATGAAAACCCAAAACGATAATTACAAAATTACAAAATCACAAGCTAGATTTTTTGTGCCTAATTCCAATTTCAGGGATTCGGTTCTAACAGATATTCATTTAAGTAAAACACAAGTTATTCAGTTTCTGTTTCATACTGTTTACCATGACTGGATTTACAGAAATTGGTATTCTGCTTCTTGTGGTGAATGAATGTTTATTACACCTATTTTTTCGCTTATTTTATGCACTTCATTCGTGTATCTTTTAAAATTTTGAATATGAGGATAAACTTTATTTCTTTCATTTATCTTTACATTACTATAAAACTGGTAGCATTCGACAACAGCATCAAACAAAGGCAGAATTCAAATATCTCACGATTTTTAAATCCTTGGAAGTTGGAGAAATTGTTGCCTGATCTGAACAACCCAAAAAAAAAAAATGATCATATATTGTTATTAGAGTGGTACTTACTCCGGTCATTTTCGAATTGAGATTTCTTCGCCCCCTAGAAGAGTTCCAAATAATTAAAAAAAAAACATCCATAAATTTGAACTTTTTATCTCAATTTTAACACGTGCCGCAAAGCCTCTGGAGTTTTGCGTCCAATAAACATGGCGTTTTTGTTAGAAATAGTATTCCAATTTATACTGTATAAGTGCCACCTAGTGTGTAAGCTCTAAAATCGCTCTTGCATGATTATACTCGTTATTTAGCTAAGAGCATTAAAGCAATAAACACGTGTATCTAATCCTTCAGGTTATGGGCCCAGGCACAACCGTCAAATAAAGTATAGTGTCCATTAAATAAATTGTAAAGTAATGAACATTTTCCGCTTCGTTTTTTTTGGTTGTTTCGCGTTCTATAGGCTGCAAATAAATACACATTTTTTGTGAGCCTCCGAATTGAAACGCGCCGGTTGATTCATCAGATACACTCATTGTGCATGGTTGTCGAAGGGATCCGAGATATAATCATTAAAGAAAAGGAGAATGATGGCAACCGCAAGCAATTTGCCACCGATTGAAAAATTGAAAGGTATGGTGGATTACATAGACTGGAAATTTGCCATGAAGGCATACTTTGAGCATGAACATCTCTGGAAAGTCGTCGAAGGTGACCCGATAGCCATACAGAACGCTAGAAACATGGCGAGAGCAAAAGCAAAGTTGGTGTTGTCAGTAGATACTTCTAACTATTCACACATACGAGATGCCACAACACCTAAACAGATATGGGATAATCTCAAAACAGCGTTCGAAGATACTGGTCTGACCAGGAAGGTCAGGTTACTGAAGCCGCTCATCACAACAAAACTCACAGATTGCTCCAACACAGAAGAATATGATGGATTCTTTGTCAACCCAGCCACCTTTTTTTTCATGGTCTCAAATTTAATTGATTTTTATTCTGGGGAGTAACCTATTTTTGAGGACCTCTTGTGATTTTTTTCAGATTTTTAGCACTGCTCGTAGCCTACATATGAGAAACGTGTGCAATTTTTCATTCTCTATATCTATCTATTTGGCATGAAAAAAAAAAATTATTAAAAATACATAAAAAACGTGTTTTTTCCTCAGCTTTTCGATGAAAATATTTTCGAATTTTTTTAATTAAGAAAAAGTGCTCAAAAACCAAAAAAACGCAAAAAAAATAAGTAAAATGGTGTTTTGAGATCTTCGGGCCGTTTTGATTTTGATGAAAAAATTCACAAATCATCCATCCAATTTCCCAACTTGGCTCTATAAATCTCGTTATGGGCCGACCATTTGTCTATTGTGCTAATCCTTCAGTTTTCACTGACCTTTATTCAGAATTTTAGCGCACCGTCAATAAGTACGAAAAAAATCTGACTCCTGTTGGAATCTTTTCAGAAAACCCGATATCATTTTATCAGATTTCGAAAAATTCAAAATTCAAAATGGCGGATCCACAATAGCGGCTGTGAAACATAAAAAATGTAATCCAGTCATGGGCCAGCTTGTATAGGTTTTCATTTATTTATTTTTATTTATTTATTCAGTTCATTTTTTTTAATTCATTTATTTTTTTATTTATCGCCGCAAAATAAAGCTACCATTTAGCTGAAATCTATCTGCTGTACCGATCCGCCAATAAATAAAAAAAACCAAATATAACACAGAGAAAAAAGAACCATTGTCGGATTCTCAGCTAAATGGTAGCTTTATTTTCCGGCAATAAACAAGAAAATGAATGAATTAAAAAAAATCAACTACAGTAGAACCTCGATTATCCGAACCTCTGTTATCCGAACCCTCCATTATCCGAACCACGATCGCTTTATCCGAACCCTCTATTATCCGAACCTGAACTTGCTGTTTCTTTTTTTTCTTGATGTGCGCGCGTTCTTCGTGTCCAATTACATATGTAGTATGTATCTATTTGAACTATTTCATTGTTTTTGTACTGTTTTCCTAATATTTTACGTTTCAGATATTACATAATATACACATTCACTTGTTAAATGTTTTTAAATGTTATCAAATAATATATACATATTAATATATACATTAAATCATATAAATGTGTTACATATTTCTTGAATATTTCCCAGCGCTGAACATCATGTCACCTAACATTACTGTTCGATTATCCGAATTTTCGATTATCCGAACTAGGCCCGGTCCCAATTGGTTCGGATAATCGAGGTTCTACTGTAAATAAATAAATAAATAAAAACCTATACACGCTGACCCATGACTGGATTTAAACATTTTTGATATTTCACCGCACCATTTTGGATCCGCCAATTTGAATTTGCAATTTCTCGAAATCTGATAAAATGATATCGGGTTTTCTGAAAAGATTCCAACAGGAATCAGATTTTATCAGATCAGGATTGAATACACGACTATGTCGGCGCTCGGGCTAATCGCGCGCCGCATTACATTTTGTGATCCTCTGATCTTACTATTACGATTTTTTTTTCTCTCTAATTCAAAGGTAAAAATATTCTTGAAAGATTCTTTGAAAAGTTGTACCTTTCTGGCGTCAACGCAGAGTTATTGGAAGATTGCACTGATGCTATCATATATCGACCCCTCCTGAAGGTAAGAATGTAACAATGTAACTCGTGAAACGCACTAGTAACAATCTATCTCTTCCAGAAAGTATTAGTAGAAACAGATTTTGTAAATATGGTTGGTACAAAGGTATCGTGTCGCTCCGTCTAATGACTCCTTAACTCGAAAGTAGCGCTGGTACAAACGGAGTTGGCAAATTGTGCTACAATAAACGCAACTAGCGAAAAATCTGGTAAGGGGCCATTCATTAATTACGTAAGCATGATTTTGACGATTTTTGACCCCCCCCTACCCCCATGTAAGGATACATAAGATTTCTCGAACCCCCCCCCTCCCCCTTTTTACGTAAGATTTCATCTGGTTTTAGAAAAGGATCAATTGCACTGAAACTCACTATGTTAGAAATCGCACATTTCCACTTATAAAATATTACGTAAGAATGGCATTTACCCCCCCCCCCCCCCCCCCCGATAAGGGCATGTAGAGATTTTGCGACCCCCCCCCCCCCCCCCGGGACCCTTACGTAATTCATGAATGGCCCCTAATACCATATCTTGCCGTTGTGCCCAGTAAGAACTCATTTCGTTTGCAACGCTGGTAGGGAAGAGGGTGGGGAAAAATATGACGAGCCAAATGAAAATCCCTTCATGTACTTCAATGATTTACAATGTGCTTTCAATTGTTGATTCTATACCAATAAATAGATATTACCAAAATTTAGCTATCGAAAACTATTTCAGCGAAGTTATAATACTTTCAGTGTTATTGACAAAATTTTGAAACAATCATTATTGTGTTACAAAATACTCAAACAATTAATTTAAAATTTGCTTACGATATTTACAGCAGCCCTGTACATCGATGAGTGTAGTTGATAATTCAAAACTTTTCAGTAATAAAATCCCTGAAAATGGATGTATTATTCGGTTCGGATATTGCATTTATCCACATTTCAAGTTCATACTTTAGTAAATCCTAGTATTTGCAATAGCCACAGGAATATTACCATGACTTTTACTGCTTTTATGATACGCAATCAGTCGCGAGATATCATCCCATGTAGGGTTTCACAATCGGCCCAAGACCGGGTCAGTGCTGGTCACTGATCTTTTAGCGTTGTGACAACCCTACTTGCCAGTACTGGTAGGAAACGGGCATTAGGTTGGGATGGTCACTTGGGACCTACGCTTGGCTTATGGTACTGGCTGTAACGCTGGTGACCAACATTGAGCCAATACTTGGATTAGTACGGGGCCAAGACTAGTTCTCAACATTGGCCCCATCATGGCAAACTATGTCTATCCGATTGTGATGGAATTTTGCTACGCAGAAAAAATAAATTTAGATGGTTACAATGAATTTATTACAATGTGTGATGTGTTGAGCAACACCGACAATTGTAACCAACTGCATATTGATACATAGTAGGGATTTTTAGATTAGAAAAACATCGCATTATTTTGGCCGGGATTCGATCCGGGACCTACGCATTCGCTCGCATTACTAGTCGCATGCTCTACCGACTACGCTAAACTATTCGCTGAAATGTTTTATCATTTTTTTGTATTTACTTTCAATATCTTTTCGCGCCTAAGTCGAAATATTTCAAAGTGCTCCGAGTCCAATTTTTTCTTCTAAGCTCCAAGCTCGATTTATAAAGAAAAAAAAAAAATTCGACCAAAACTTGTATACAGGGACTTTCTGTGGACAGGGACAGGGACTTTCTGTGGCAAGCCACGATTGTGCCTAATGTGGCCCATTTCGGTATCCTGGCATGCCTTGACGCAAATTTCTACACGGGATACTGGCAAACAACAATGCAGGATCAAGCCAAGCATTGGCGAGATTGTCGACACTGTGTTGTGCCAATCCTCGGCTGACGACGCTGATCCAAGATCGGCGTGACGACCGGCGCAGCCTCCGATCAACGTCAGTTTCCGAGGATTGGACTACAAGATTGGGACAAGTGTTGGCGAGATTGTCGACAATGTGTTGTGCCAATCCTCGGCTGACGACGCTGATCCAAGATCGGCGTGACGATCGGCGCAGCCTCCGATCAACGTCAGTTTCCGAGGATTGGACTACAAGATTGGGACAAGTGTTGGCGAGATTGTCGACAATGTGTTGTGCCAATCCTCGGCTGACGACGCTGATCCAAGATCGGCGTGTGACGAACGGCGCAGCCTCGGATCAACGTAAGTCCCCGAGGATTGGAATGCAGGATCAAGCCAAGCATTGGCGAGATTGTCGACACTGTGTTGTGCCGATCCTCGGTTAACAACGCTGGTCCGAGATCAGCGTAACCACCCGTGGAGTCTTGGACCAATGAAGGTTATCGAGCCTCGTATGCCAGCCTTGGGACATGCGTTGGTTCAGTTGTCAACAATGGCAAACCCTACATGGGATACCGAAGATTTACAGCACCAATTAATATTTTTTAATATTTCCTATGCTCTAAGCTAAAAATGTAATATGTTTGATTGACTGAACATGCTACTATATTCAATTTCTGCAGCTCTTCAAGCTATTGATTTTGACTCAAATCTTTGATTCTGAATTAAAACATTTCCTTTCCCAGCGAAGCGCTGGCAAGAGTAGCTCTAAGACGTATAGAATAATCCCCATGAAATACACCTTTGGTGCAGATCTTTTCGCCTATTATATTAATGCGATAGTTACCCACAAAAAATACGTTCTCATGCCAAAAAAACATTATACAATTATTATTTTATACAAAAATTCCTTGCTCGTAAAAACAAATGTACGAGATCAGATCCTACTGCTATGTATATTTACTTTTTTTTAACTCAATAACTGTGCCTTTCAAAACATGGTATTGATAGCCTTCCTGACCTTCCATCTAAAACCATAAATATTGCGATAGGCAATTGACGCTTCCATTGGTTTAAACGGAAAACATTGAAAAAATAAAATACAAAATAAAATTGAACAAACAAGTTGCTGACAATCGGGTGAATCGTTATTTAGCTTACACAATGTGACAATAATTTACAGCAATTCGTGATCGCAAAATTGGCAAAGCAGAGCACAGTATAACCTCAACAATCATAAACACAAAGATCGTTGAAATATTGAAACGAATTGAGTTCTTACTGGGCGGAACGACGAGATACGGCTTGACCAGATTTTCCGTCAGTTGCGTTCATTCTAACGTAATTTGCCAACTACGTTTGTATAAGCGCTACTTTCAAGTTAGGGCACTACTAGATGGAGCGGCGGGATTTTTTCATACTAGCCGAATTTACGAAATACGTTCTTACTAGCGCTATGTCCAAGATAGGTCGTTACTAGCGCGCTTCGCGAGTCATGTTCTTACTCTTACGAGAGGTCGATATGTCAATATATTATGATATTTTCTTCTCAGGCAGACTGGTCTCATTACCCTGTACCCAATTCTGATTATATCACCCATTCAACGATTTGTACCCATAAGTGTTTCGTTATATTACTCAGCGATAGAAATTTAATATTGTAAACAGCAATAGTAAGGAATGATTGGCGAACGATTTTACTCAACAAATTGACTTTACTTTTATTCATGGACTCTTGCTAAGGCTTCATATCCTCCTTTCGAGAATGAATTTGTAAAATAAATCTACCGTCATATATCAAAAATTGTTGAAAACTGTTTGTTTTTATAGTTCAGGAAGGGACAAGGTATTGATTTTGTGGAACATTTCTCAAGAAAGTATAGTCCGCACGGTTCCCGTTTACGAAGGGATTGAGGGTATCTTTTTACTACCCCCTCATAGTACAGGGGTCATAACTTCCCATCAACCCTCCGGAATTTATGTGGCAGCTGCGGGGGAAAAAGGTACTTATTATTTTTCAAATTAACTCATTGTGCCTGCCATTATTTCAACATAGATATCTACATGTGTCGGGGAGAATTATTCCAGTCTTGTTGCGGTCAATTTGATATATGAGTCAAAAAGTATTACACCTCAGATTAATGCCAGAAACTATGACACCTCAAGTTAATGCCCAAAACTACGACACCTCAGATTCAGGACAGAAACTATGACACCTCAAAATGAGGACAGAAACTATAACATGTCGGAATAAAGTTGGGAACCATGACATATCAACCGATCTTGAAGAAATATGACACCGCTGCATTCAATCATAATTGAAGCAATGCATGAAAAGATCTTGGTCAGTGACCGTTTGCAGAAACGTCTGAAAATTAACTAACAGGTATAATCTCACCGAAAAATATCTCGTTATAATATGAACGCTTATTATTCATTCTAAGTTATTTATTCTTATAAATCAATTGAAGGAAAATGTTTGAAAACCATGTATTATTTCAACGTCATCTTACTTAATATGAACTTATCAAATGAACGTTTATACATGTATGAGACGTTTCTGCATACGTTTCTGCATACGTTTCTGTAAACGGTCACTGACCACTTATCTTTTCATGCATTTCTTTAATTATGATTGAATGCAGCGGTGTCATATTTCTTCAAGACCGGGTGATATGTCATGGTTTCCAACTTTATTCCGACATGTCATAGTTTCTGTCCTCAATTTGAGGTGTCATAGTTTCTGCCCTGAATCTGAGGTGTAATACTTTTCAACTCACGTACAGTAATGTTCATGTATGGATGCCCAGTGGCTAACTTTTTTTTCCGGGAACGAGTCTCCTTCCTGGTCTTTTTTATGTGCCCATGGCCGACAAAGCAGTTGACAGGAGAACTTGGGAAACCACGACGGAGCCTCCCGCCGCTGTCATTAAGCATTCGCATAACATCTCAGTTCGCGAGAGCACAAATAACTTGAATAATTAATTAGAATTGAATTCATTTTTTCCTCATGATGTTCTGCATTCAAGATTCGATGTGAAATAATATTTTATATAGTTTAGCATATTACAGAGAGCCTAATCCCCGGAGCTTTTCCTAACCAATAAATATAATGCCGGGAACAAGAAGCCGCTGATCAGGTTAACCTGTGCAGTGATTTAAACTGTTTTTCGATTCACTGCAACGAACCGGTAATAGTATATTCTTATGAGGTATAAAATTATAACGACACGAAGTGAAAAAAAACGGGCTTCAAAATGAGAATCTACCCCCTGTATCCATCATCGAGATCTGCGTCCCAAACCTAAAATCCGTTTTGAACAGGAGAATTTACCCCCTGTATCCATTATCAAGATCTGTGTCCAAATATTGGAGTTATCTTACAGGCCCCTTGCCAGTTCAAGTCTAGTTCTGCGATGAGAATCTACTTCATGTATCCATTATCAATATTTATGTCCAAAGCTTAAAGTCTGGTTTGAAAATGAGAATCCACCCCATGTATCGATTATCAAGATGAGTAATGCGATATACTTCATTAAATGTAATTTGCAAATAAAAAAATTCAGTCATTGATATTCAGAAAATTCATATATTTTTTTCAGGAATAAAAATTAAGAGGTATTTGTAAAGTGGGGTGAAATTATTTCAAGGACTCAGCTAGATTTATACCTTCAAAGAGGTTCAATCAGAATCCAGACGGATAGATAAAATTCAAGTAATGTATTACATTTGTTCGAAATAATCGAAATGTCTGGTCTTTAATATTGAATGAAGAAAAATTCGAATTATATAAAATATTTACTGAAATCTGAAACAAGCTAAATGGAAAATGCTCAATGGAAAAAGCAGTCTAATTAGTTGAAGCTGAGGCCACTTTCCAGCTTGAGTATAGTTCTACGACGAGAAAATATCCTACGTATAGATTATCAAGATCTGTGTCCGCAGCTCGAAATCATCTTTGAGAATTGAGGCCACTTGCTAGTTCCAGTCTGATCCAACGATGGAAACTGTATGGATTCTCAAGAGCGTTGCTCATAACGTAGAATGAACCCTGCTCCAACTTCTGACCTACAAATTGTTGGAATTTATTTGAGTCATATCGTCGAGGGATAGGAATAAACCCAATCGACATAAATCGTAGAAGCATGGGTGACCGGTATACGAGTAGTGAAATGAGACGGATTGATAATAAATTGTCGAGTATGAAAATTAGAATAAATTTACAAATTATAAACCCGTTTCTTTTTACTTCGTGTCATCGTTATAATTTTATACCTCACAAGATTATACTATTACCGATTCGTTGCAGTGAATCGAAAAACAGTTTAAATCACTGCACAGATTAACCTTATCAACGGCTTCTTGTTCCCGGCATCATATTTATTGGTTAGGAAAAGCTCCGGGCATTAGGCTCTCTGTAATATGCTAAACTATATAAAATATTATTTCACGTCGAGTCTTGAATGCGGAACATCATGAGGAAAAAATGAATTTAATTCTAATTAATTATTAAAGTTATTTGTGCTCTCGCGAACTTAGAGGTTATGCGAATGCGGAATGATAGCGGCGGGAGGCTTCGTCGTGGTTTCCCAAGCCCTCCTGTCGACACTTCGTCGGCCATAGGCACATAAAAAAGACCAGAAAGGAGACTCATTCCCGGAAAAAAAGTTAGCCACTGGGCATCCATACATGAACATTACTGTACCGAATTATGGGCTGGGCATCTAACCAAATAGTACATGAATCAAAATATAATATATGTTGATATTGTTGAGATTTGCTAAGAAAGAGATACAAGTGTTAGTTGTACCGACATTCATGGAATAATATTTTGTTTGCTTCTTACCAAGTAAATAAAAGTGAAGTCAAGATTGACAAGGCCGCATGCAGTAAACTGTCCGCTTCTGGTGTATTGATTGAGGTCAAAAGGCATTAATCTGGGATAAACTATTTAAGCTAAGACGAGAGTACACACTTACCAATACTCGTCACGAAATTGCTTGATAGTCTTCAATGAGAAATGAACATTACTCTACTTGATGATTACAAATTTCCTTACCGCTTAGCGATGTTCGACTCTTTTGGGTTTCACTTTGTGTAACAAAATAGTCACTTTGTCCCCCTAACATTCAAATAATTAGAGTCATATAATGAGTTGTATGAGTCATTCCACGTGGAGCGGGACACCCTTTTGACCTCATGTGCTCAAAAATTGTTGTAATTTTTCAAACGTATTCATTGGCTAAATTGAATGCATGAAACATTTTTCTTTGTTTTTTTTTACTCTAAAGGCGAACGCGCACTGTGCAGAAGCGAACCGAACCGAACCGAACCGAAGGTTTGTACGCGCACTATGCAGAAGCGAAGCGAAGCGAACCGATCGGAACAAAAGCGAAGCGGTGGTATCGGAAGCGCTCGGAAGCGGCTCAAAATATTTTGTATGCTGTCGTTTTAGATGGTCCAATCAACCGGTTCTACTTTGGGTAGACAGCAAACGACAGCATACAAAATATTTTGAGCCGCTTCCGAGCGCTTCCGATACCACCGCTTCGCTTTTGTTCCGATCGGTTCGCCTTGCTTCGCTTCTGCATAGTGCGCGTACAAACCTTCGGTTCGGTTCGGTTCGCTTCGCTTCGCTTCTGCACAGTGCGCGTTGGACTTAATAGTTCAGAAGTCAGAAACGGTGAAATTTTCGAAAAAACGGCCAAAAAACAGAATCTTGCTTTCCTTTGAATGTTATCTCCGTTTCCCTTTGTCGTATAGACTTTCGCAAAAACTCATGTCAATGCTCTTGAATTCCACTTTTATGCTATGAATTTTAAATTTGTCGAACAAACAATTTTTTATGTGTTATGAACAATTATTTTTTAAATCGCTATTAAAATATAGTTTCCATCGGAGTCTCATTTTGAAATTCATAGGTTTCGTAGAGAATTGATCAAGAAACACGCTGGAAATTTTTTCAGAATTTTCGAAGCTGGTAGTCATCTCGAAAATCGCGTTTAAAAAATATAATTGTTCATAACAAATAGAAAATTGTTCATTCGATGAATTTAAAATTCTTAGCATCAAAGTACAATTCAAAAATTTTAAATGATTCTTGTGGAAGTTTGTATGGCAAAGGGAACCGGCTATAGTAACGTTTAAAGGAGAGCACGATTCCGTTTTTTCAAAAATTCAACAATGCTATTGGCTTCGACTGTTGTATAAAACAATCCCACGAAAATTATATGTCTTTTAAATTCCTTTTTATAATCTATATTTTCTTCTAGTTGAAGTATTAGAGAGTCAAGTTTTGAAAAACTCTTAATAATGCGGAGAAACCCTTTCTGTCTAATGATAGCTGATAATACGACTATGTAAAAAATGAATCCAAATGATAACAATTGAAAATTTTCCATCACTATTGAGACACCCGATAATCTGAAGATAACTATTTCATTCTTCTTCATAAAATAAAGCATTCCGCTATAAAGTACGATGAATATCAGTTTGTATAATGTCGGAGATACTTCTTCTAGCTATGAGGTTGGCATTCACCTTTCGTATTTTATCTGATAGTCCCGATATCTTGAGAACCTAAAGTAAAGGCTTGAACGATTTTAGAAACTTGCTCAAGATAGAGCGACACATTCTAGATCCTAGAACTTGTCTTGTAGTGAATATTTTTTATATTTTTGTGACCACCTCTTCCACTTTTCTGCATGGGTGCTAGCTGACTTATGACATCGAATTATTGGTTATACTACTCTACTAAATGTGTGAGAAGGAACTCAAACAATCCAGTCGAGTCAAGTATTCCACAGTTGCCTGACGTTTCGGCAGTGATGTTCTGCCCTCATCAGAGGCTAATTTTATTAAGATAGAAAATACAAAATACATAAGATACAAAACTTAACGAAAATACAAACAATACGGTCAATAGTAAAAGAAACTAGTTGGTCAAAAAAAAACTATTCAAAAAATAGGGTCAATAATTAAGATAAATAGCACAAGAAAAGTCAAAAATTAAAAGATAATGATAGACGAAATGACAGTCTCAGTAAGAAAAGCAGTTAAAGTTACTTTACTAAAACGGTGTTCGTGAAAAAAGCCCTTATCTTTTAATTTTTGACTTTTCTTGTGCTTTTTATCTTAATTATTGACCTTATTTTTTGAATAGTTCTTTCTGTAATTGGTTCCATTGTTTTGTGTTTTTTTTTTTTTTTTTGTTTGACTCACTAGTTTCTTTTACTATTGACCGTATTGTTTGTATTTTCGTTAAGTTTTGTATCTTATGTATTTTGTATTTTCTATCTTAATAAAATTAGCCTCTGATGAGGGCAGAACATCATCATTGTTTGAGTTCCTTCTCACATGATTATCAAGTTCAAGTGTTAACTTCATGATGAATAATATTCTACTAAATGATTTTTTCACAATAACTACAATTACCAATACATTATGTAAGCATAGATATACCGTAATAGATGGGACAAGTTAGAAAAAGTCAGAACCAAACCGCCATATGTCCTAAAAATGACAGGCCGAACGGTGTCGCCGCCACAATTTTATGGTAAAACAGAATATTAATCGATATTGGAAATGTATTATGTGTTGTCTGTATCATTCTGCGCGATGTCAATTATTTTTCGGTTGGTAAAATTGCGAAGCTGTCCTATCCTACTGAATTTCGTATCCAAATGTGATATCTCTCATCTTGGGTCTTTGGAAAACAAAATAGATTGATACTCTCACTATCTCATGTCATATATTATATCGCAGTAGTCATTACGAGAAAAGAGTTAATAAATGGCACTGCACGTATGAATGTAATGAGCGATTGTAAAACTGTAAAACGAAGAAGCTGCGAAATGCTTTCTGTTCAAATATTTCATAGTAATTGTGTCCGCTCTATGTCAGCAGAACTGTGCCTGTGTTCATTATTCACACGTCTGACAATAAATTGCCGCATGGATTTTTAAAAAACTACGCTGATTTAACATATTCCCATATTTTATTTGAAATATAGTAAAAAAACAAAAAATGGTTGGGAAAAAAGATTCATTGATAAATCTCGATAATCTGCTTAACCGTGGTAGAAATAATATCCTGGAGAATAATAAAAGCTAATTAATAAATAATAAAAGCGGATACAATTGTTATGACACATTTAATAGATAATTGTCGGGGCAGAATTTGCCCCGTGATCGAGGGGCATCCCACGTTTATGCAATCGGGCATTGCGCGAAAATCGCAGCGAGATACGTTGAACGGATATCTCAGTTATTTACACTGCGACTATGAAGAATACATTCTTCATTATGGGAAAGAATCAATAGTAATTATTTGAATGAGTACTTCATACAGGAAAATTACAAAAATTGGAGAATTACTATATGCCTTGATTTGACCCTTGATCCTGGTCATTACGGCTCAAAATGACCCGAATTTCGATCTCAATTTTGACAGGGATCCTCTCCGGAGATTCGTCACGAATTCTGAATCAACCTGTATAGTGCAGCGAAAAAAACTCTTGTCTGCTTTCGACTAGGAAATTCATTAACTGAGTCTGGTTATCTTCGGAATTTGTGGCTTGCAGTGAGTCCGATTGCGATATAGAGCTTTGATAAACAGAACTTCACCACGTACATTTTATATTTTATATTATTTATAGGGCGGCAGAAATTCAGTTTTTAGCATTTTAGCTCTGCCAGTGGCATATTGAAATGATTCAGCGATTCCATCAATCGAATTCATGCATATATCTAAATCCAAAGTATTTCATTTAGAAGATGAGGCTTCAGTTCAGGACGCTGAGCATAGGAATCATTTTGGAATTATTTTCTCTATTAGAGAAAATATTCGGGAAAACATTCAAAAAATGAGACGCTGAAAAAAGAAACGGAAGCTTTCACCATACTTTCACAATAAATACGGTTTATGTAGATAAAGAAGCTTGCGATCCGATGTGAGATTCAGAGCTTACCGGTAACGTCAAACGTTGTGTTTCGTTTGCACCATTATCCGATCTACGTCGATTATATAGATTATTGATGTAAGAGGTATCCTATTGGTAACAAAGAATTCTGAATCGAAATCAACGAAAAAGAGATTTTCGATCGCCACGCTGCCTGAATTCATCTCACGGAATTAATTATTAGCCGAAACTTGTCCCATCTATTACGGTATATCTATGATGTAAGTGTGACTTTTTGGCTCACAATCAATAAAAATATAAATGAATATTGATTACTCGCAGCACTTACAATTAGTATGACTAGACCCATGGGCCCATGAAAAAACTATCAAATGTAAATAAGTGTCTTACGATAAATATCACTGTATATTGTGAAATTCGAAGTATGAAAGTGTACAGAAATAACAAGATTACCGAAATGATTAGGAGTCGTCAAAATTTGGAACATGAAAACTGGAATTAATGTCTACGAACAAGAAAATTCTCTAGTACCAGCAGCAAAAGAAGCCGGTGGACTCTCCATTATGCAACTGTTATACAATAATATTACTAAGAATTTTGCTATAGTATCTATAGAACACAGCATTATTCTTCATGGATTAGATACCTTTCACTGCCAAAAACAGGTACATATCTATATTTCATTCTAGTACTCGCATAAATGTACAGACCGTCTATATACCCGGATATACTCATTGATTTATAAACAAACATTTCAGTTGGTAGGCTACAGCGACGAGATTTTAGACGTTGTATATTATGGTTCTGAAGACACACATTTGGCAGTAGCGACTAATAGCCCCGTTATAAAGCTCTATGAATTGACAACAATGAACTGTCAATTGTTAGCTGGTCATACGGACTTGGTTCTGTCATTGGCTACTACGCCAGCCTATTCCAACTTATTACTATCTTCTGCAAAGGTATCTATAGTGTGTATTCATCCTTTATAAGTCGATATCATTCATTCATCTTTAATATTATATCGAAATGATTACAATGAAACTAAACTAAAAAGATTGAATGAATCGAGCTTGAAGGTATCCGTTCTGTGCAGGATAATAGCGTTAGATTATGGATGATGGATCCAGAAACAGAAAAAGTTTTGTGCATCGCACATGCGACCAGACACACTGCATCTGTTGGTTCAATTGCTATTTCACACACATCAGCTCAATTTTTCACTTCCGTTAGCCAAGATTTGTGTCTCAAAGTTTGGGACTTGTCTGAAAAATTATCATCCACTGGTAAGTCATTCTACAATATCAGTAGTTGAAATTTAACTATCGGAGAAGTAATACAGTTTCTGTTATACTAGGGACCAAATACTCACTGAGTGTACGTTGCACAGAAATAGCGCATCAAAAGGACATTAATACTGTTGCAATATCACCAAACGACAAACTCGTTGCAACTGGCTCTCAAGATAAAACAGCTAAGGTGTGATCGGTTAACATTTGATCTCCATTCTGTATCATTTCGATCACCTATGAACCTCATCGTGTTCGATTTGTCTAAAATGTTGAAATAGGTCGTAGACGAAATGAAATGGGATCTTGTAAGACCATTTGCAAAAAAGCTGTTTGGATCAGAGTTTTAAATTATTAAGATCTTGGCTCATATCTTGGGACTGGATTAACAATGAGCCACAGGGTTCTTTGACCACTCGTTTTGTAGCTAAGCTGATTGTAAATATCATGACAAATTTGATGGACAAATATTTCTTTGAACAATTGTGCTGTTGATTAGTATATATTGAAAGTTATGAACCTTCATTTGTTACAAATACCCTCTGTTCGATTTTCCTGATTATTTCATCAGAAGACTCGGTAGAGTCTCGAGCCGAGTTTATTCACAGAGGCATGCGACGACAACAGAGTTTTTTCCTGTGCCAGCTGCTTTCCAGTGAAGTGGAAATAGAATTAAGATCTGAACAATCGGATTTATCAATTATATAAAAGACTCTACGTTTGACAGTCTAAATGAGAATTTGCTCACCTTCCATTTAAGTCCAAAATCAACCCGATTGGCTTACAGAGAGCTGATTTATGATGATTTATTTATTTGGAACGTCGATATACACTGACGTTTTGATCCCGAAATTAAGAACCGTCATCCAACATGCCATTCTATAAAAACCTTTTCGTCAGCCGTGCCATGCCTTGCAACTACTAGAGTGTCATCTCTGTTAGTTGAAACGACGTAGAGGTGCTGTAAGTCGTTCGATGCTTCCTTGACAAGTTTCTATCCTACGGCTTACGGACAACATTTACGCGAAAAATGGCACTAGAAAATTTGAACCATGAAACAAGTATTAAGCGGGAGAAACGGCAATGGAAACAGCGCAGCCTCGCTGCAACCTTGCTGCTGCTCTATGCATAGAATGTCTCTAGACGTCCGATATCAGACATATAAATTGCGACGGCATTCTGCGGGTAATTATTGAGACATATTTGAGAAGATGCAGTGGACGTATTTTTTCGATTGCATAGTTTTCATTTTCACTGAGTCTCTTTTACCTCAAAGGCAATAAGAGTGAGGGGGGATAATGATACGACAGCTTTCCATACCGAGCGTAAATTGATAAGAGTTTTTATAACTATAGCAAGAGCCGTCAGCAATTCTTTAACAATATCCTATGAATTAATAAGAATAATTGAAAAAAAAAAAAATTATATCGATGATAAGATTTTTATTTAGTGAACTGGTTCAAATTTTGATTTGACTCAATAAGCTGTGATCATATTACATTCCTTGGTTTTGTGTAGAACTAAGTCTGTAATTTTGAATGCATTACAATTACAGGGGGATTGACTTTTGCATTGAGGGATCTACTAGACATTATAACGCCAGAAGTGGTACGGAATTCCAGGTACCTTTCACATTGAGAGTGGTCGAACAATTTATACAATTCATTATGAATGAAGATAATCAGTAAATCAAATTCCACAAAAAGGAGTAAGGTTCCCATAAAAAGCATCTCCGGTGCAAGAACCTTTTGCCGAGTTTATCAATGCCCACAAAAAATACAATCTCATGCCAAAAAAATATGACAATACAATCACTATATAAAAATTTCTTTTTAGTGAAAACAAGGATTTCATTACACCTGCCATTGGTGTGAACAGAAAAAGTTGAAAAATAAAAAACAATAAAAAAGAATTATAACAAAAAATTTGGCGGTAGTTGAACTCGGTGGGCCTTTTGTACACATATAAAATATTAGCCCACCCACCTGCAGAATTATTTTTTTGCATTTGAGTTACATTTTGCTGGATATGCAGCCCGGCAATGAGTTTTTATCATGTCATAGACGTGCAGGGAGTCGAGAAGGACGGTTAGATCCACAGTACGAGATTAAATTCAGCAGAAAATTCTATTGGTCGAGAAAGATGCAATGCACCTCCATTCTCAAAAGAAAAAATCAAAAATGAATGGAGAAATATCCATTCCAAGCTTTTTTTTTATAGTTGCACAAGACAATACAAATTCTGTGGAATATAAAATAATGAAGACGATCGGGGGACTGAGTGTTTTACAAAAACAAAAAACGCTCGAAACTTTCAAAATATATTCGAATTTATAACGAAGTTGTTCTAAAAAATTTGGTTCATCAGATTTATGATCACTTGGATAATAAGCTGCAGAACGATTAGGCAATCAACCTGTAGCCTAATTGAGTCCTGAAATATTAGCAAAGAATCAGGTTCATAAAAATTCCTAAACAAATCAAGCTGATTTTAGAGAAGACTACGTGTCTTTATAATTTGGTCATAATCGGAGATATAGACATGTAGTTCTTCCTTCTCTTGCTCAAATTAATATGGAATAACCCATAGTATACCTATCTGAAGCTTTAGAGCAATGCGGTCAATGTTACAGAAATCTTTTGATTCCTGATTGTATCGAAAATGAAAATTTCCTAATGGTTTTATTTGACAGTTGTGGACTGCAGAGAGCTTGCAACTTGTAGGAGTCTTGCGTGGGCATCGGAGAGGAGTCTGGTGCGTTAGGTTTTCACCAATAGACCAAGTATTGTTGACCACTTCAGCAGATTGTACCATTAAGTTGTGGTCATTGACCGATCTTTCATGTTTAAAGGTATAATTGGGATACATGTATTCCTCATCGATTACACCAGTTGAAAAAAAAAAATTTCGTGCCTGGGTTTACTTCATGATTTTTCTACTTGTCATGCATCAAACCAACAAAAAAATGTTTACACCCCGGTCAAAGTTTGCTTTTAAATTCTCGGGAGAAATAATAACGAAGAGGAAAAGGCATCATTTTAAAACTTTTTATTGTTTTTTTCAACTAATTTAATGATTCAAGTTAATTGACAGAATTTACAAAAAGATTTGTTTCATTTTTTTATCAGCTGAACAACGTAAATCATAAATTTTCTTAAAATTTCTAATGGAGGATTCTCCTGGCTGCCAAAGCTAATTTTATCTAGTAAAACTATTTTGTCTTATATTAGTTACAGGGAAGAAATCAAAATTTGACATCTAAAACCCAGACTCAAAATTCGTGTTGACCGGTACTATAATTAAATTTAAATAAATTATATGTATGATTGGGGAATTTTCAGACACTGGAAGGACATGAATCATCCATTTTGAAAGGTGAGTTCATATCTCGAGGAATGCAGTTGATTACAGCAGGAGCCGATGGGCTGCTCAAGCTTTGGAGTGTCAAGACTTCCGAATGTATCACTACTCTAGAACACCACGAAAACCGGGTGTGGGGATTAGCAGGTTAGTAATCTTTACCAAGGCCCTTCCCTATTAGTAAGGAAACATGCTTGAGCTATGTTACGATTATTTTTCTCTTAGATTTTCAATACTTTAAACTTCTGCCTTGGAAATTTGATTTTTAGTCTCAGTATTCATCTGATTACATTAGGGTCCTATACAGGGTGAGTTTTCTCTGGTATCGCATGAGGGAGGGGCTTATCATCGCAAACGTTCCACACCACATTTGTTGAGGTGGGATGGTTTTGACGGTACGTAAAAATAAAAGTGAGGTTTCTTGATACAACCATAACAAGTATGTATAGAAAGGGGCGGTACGTTTCCGATGATAAGCTACTCCTTCATGTGATACCAGAGAAGACTCACCCTGTATATGATCTCCCCATTACAGTATGCAGCAAGGAGACTCATATCATTAGCGGAGGTACTGATGCGACATTAATTAAATGGCGGGATGTTACCAGTGCAAAGAAAGCTATGGCTGCTGCTGAGGCTGAACGATTGGCATTAGAAGACCAAAAACTTTCAAATTTACTTGAAGCTGATCAGTTGCTAGCCGCGTTGAGGCTGGCTCTTAAACTCGAACGACCTCTCCAGGTTTTGAAGATTATTGAGAGTAAGTGTGCTGAAAATATTGATTGCTGTTATAACCCAAATTTATCGTCGAACAATGCCTTGATAATACTGAACTATTACATTTTACATTTATCACTCTCTCTATCTTGGGAACACTCGTACCATTCATCTTGAAGGGGTTTTGTCACTTTTGGCTGCCTACAAACAGATCATTTATATTTGATCAGGTCCATTTAAAAACAAAAATAGTCTGGATATCTTGATATACACTGGAGTGATTAATGAAAACGTAGAACTGTACACGTAGTGCACTGTCTGCTGATGAACGTCATATCAGATATGGATTTCAAGATAGATTTCATACAATACACCTTTTCCTGACCTATTTCGATCCTGAGATTCTTTTTTTTTCCGTCTCAGTTCAATTCTGCAATCTTGAGACATTGTTGCGCGGTGATTCGCGCATTCTGACAATTTTTACTGCTGTTTGGTCAATTCTTGACATTGCTCCGTCCAACAAAGTTCAAAATACGTGAAAAGATAAAGCTATCGGAATACGCAAAGATCCTGTAATATTTTTTATTCGAATTCAAAGTGTGGAGTACCCCTTCAATCATATTTGTTCACATTAATATTTACCTATGTATTATACGTGTTATCCAGATGTTGTCAAAAAGGGTGAAGGTGGTTTGAAGGAAACGATTCATGAATTGAAGCAAACACAGAAGGAGGCGTTGCTTAGATGTGCTGTGACCTGGAATACTAATAGCCGTAATGCTCAATCTGCACAGGTATATCACAAAATTCTCTGAACACAACTATCGAATAATTGTGCTCTCATAAGATTGTAGGGAATCTGTTGATGGATGCTTCTGAGTTCATATAAACGGCTTCGGGACCTCTTTCATAGGTTCTGCTGGTCTGTACTCCTGCACTGATACATTCAATCTTTATGCGTTCAGATTTTTTTACTGTTGTACTTTTCCATCTGGAAAAATATACATTTCTATGGGAAAAAATCCGTAGAATCCGAAAAAAGTAGTTTCAAAGTTCTAAAAAATGTTATAATTGCCGAAAAATCGATTTCGGGACTTCAAAGTGCGTTTGCACCCTGAAACAGAACAAATCCGATAATGACATATTTTTTTTCGCGAAGTTTGTGGAATGTACTATGAAAAAGGTAGGGTTCGATTTTGATGTTCGATCAGTCGTTTTCGAGATAATATGACTTGAAAAAAAAGTGTCATAAAATTCCTTCAGTCGGTAAGTCCTGAACACTTCATCCGATCGTCCGACAAATATACTGAAAAATTTTCTTTTGGAGAATACTCAAACATATTCCAAGTACAAAAAGATCGGAATTATTGCGGTAAAAAAGTGGCCCGGTTGACGTGGAATACCTCATATGTATCATAGAATTACCAAAATACTCTTGGTTTCAGTCGCCTTCTTGGAATTCAACGATACAGTATTTGAGTATACATTTTTTTTTGAGCTACAACTTCATTTTAAGGGTATCAGAGGAGGTCAATTAGGCATGCCAATGTCTCTAATTACGCCTGTAGGTGGCCAAGTTCGTAAGACCATGGGGAGTTTTGGATCATCGAATACAAATCCTTGCTTATCGACAAACAATTCTTCCAGTCGTGTTTCAGAATACTGTAATTGACTATTTCTCATTGATCCTCTAGGATGAATCCCTATTAGTTGGCCACTGAAAGTCGTGTTGTGGTGGCCACGAGTTAAAATCGGAAATGGTCAACACGACTCTTGGCGGATGGACGTTAAAAAAGTAGATAATAGCTAAATTATTATTTTGGAGTCTTTTATTTTATTCATTTCATGAGGAATAGTCTCTCCCCTGTCTGTAAATCTGTACCCTTAATTATTTTTTTATTTTTTTATCATCTATTTTTTTATTATCTATATTTATCTCTATCTCTTAATTATTTATTTCGGAGTCTTTTATTTTATTCAATTCATGAGAAATAGTCTCTCCTTTGTCAGTAAATCTCTACCCTGCACACCAAATCTCTCCCCTCGCCAGTGTCTCTCCCCTGGCACTTTCAAAAGTCATTAAAGATAATTAAAGTGACTAGCCCTTTCGTAGGCATCATGAGGAGACTGTTAATATTCCAGTACATATGAAATTGACCGTAATATTAGTTTTTTTGCTTTGCCATGAATGTTAGGAGTTGGGACGCAATATCTTGGAACTAGCCTTATACCTCATTGTCCTGCCCTATATTCTAGCAACATTCCATAGTGATCTGACTTGGGCTTCCAATTCTGTTTAATATATTCTCTGGTTGAAATAGTAAAAAAAAAATTAAGCAACCGCTTGCCCACTTTGGCATTATGACTAATGATGTGTTCATTTTCAAAAATTGTAAGTTAATCAGACAATTTTTGAAATATTTGAAGAAATATATCTGAGTCACTTTCACAATGGGGGGGGGGGGCAACATAAAAAATAACTAACCGAATCCGACAGGTCGAGGGTCAGACCTAGGTTGATTCGGTATGGAATGACCCACATGTTTTGTATTCGATATAAATGTGTGGGACTGTAGATCCTAATACGCAGCTCGGTATAGGCCACGAAGTTTGCCTACGAAATTCTCGGAATGCAGATTGCTTTTTAACTTGGGATTATGATTGAATTATTCCTGCTGTGATATTGTTGTACGTGAAATAGTCGTCAGTAATGGGTGAATGCAAGAAATCATATCGCTAAAATCTGATTCTATTCGTCTGGCGCAGTGGCCATGTTTATTGTACCAGTTGTATATCTGTGTCAGGTGCTACAATGAGATTTTATTAATATTTGATTACAACTTTAGGCTCATTTGTGGCTAAAGGTGTAACCTCATGGTGACAGTTGATGCTGGCTTCGAGCGTCAAAATTAGGTCACGTGGTCAAATTAGGCTGTGCTGCCACCTGGAAAAAACTTATCAGCGTTGAATCACAAAAAGCTAAACACAGTTTAGCTTTTAGTACAATGACTTTTTGTTGCTGATTTTTCAAATTTGACGCTGACGCTTAACACCAGAGATGATTCTACTTATTTCAGCTAGGTGGAGCCCTAATTTGACGCTCGAAGCCAGCGTCAACCGTCACCATGAGGTTACACCTTAAGCTTTACTTTTTCACGCACATCATGTACACTTGGCGAGGTTGATTCTGACCCGGAAGTGATCGTTTGGAAATAGAATTATGTTGGTACCGTGAAGTAAACGCCAGCGCCCCTGCCGTGTGGCCGAGTTACAATCTCTGTTTGACTTTTTGACAGTTTTGACAGGCATAATTAATAACCGAATTCATAACCAATAACCTAACCTAGATATATTAGAACAGCGAAATATGTAGCCTCAAAAAATACGTGATTAACGAATTTGCTGTGAAACTGTGCGAAACGGATTTTATTCTATAGCAGATCTTTCGGTAAGTTCAATTTAATGATTCCAATCAACAAACGCAATGGTTGTGCAACAAGATTCTCTTTGGATTCTTTAACCGCTTTCAAAGGGTCGCGGTCGCAGCTGGTGGACGTATTGAATGTAATGATGTCACTGAATTGAGTCATAATGATGGGATTCGATGCATCGCACAGCAGCCTATCGAGCCAGGACCATTGTCGAGCTGAAAACTATGAACTTGTAATGACGAACTACGACAGGTTAAGATTCATTGTGATTTACTTAATAGTTCTGAAATTTATTTACACCAGTCACAGACACTAGATCATTCGATCATTATGTTAGGGAAACAGTATCAGATGCTGTTAGTATCATATTTTTTGTTTATCGATTAGACGGAATACATAAATCAAATTGTAAAACGTGCAACGACTAGGCATACTTAACAAACATATTTCATCATTTTGCAGAGGTTGGGCGTAGACAGAAATTAAACCGTGAAACAACCAGCCATCGTCAACAGACATAATTTCTACAATCATACCTGATACATGTGCCAACTAGCTAAAGTCGACAAAAATAACTCATCATTTCGTTGGTGAAAGACGCAGACTGGAATGAAACTGTAATTTGTGCAACGAGCAGGCATAGTTAACAGGCTGTAATTAATTCCTTTATCAATCAATATACAAACTAACTGTAATGATTCGTCTTACTTAATTATGGGGGTTGTGTAATAGTAAAATAACTTATGTAAACAAACAGTTCTTATGATAATATACCACGGTATTAGGAATATATTTTATTTTCATCAATGTTTACTTAATTATGGCGGTTGGGTAATAGTAAAATAACTTATTTAAACAAACAATTCTTATGATAATATACCACAGTATTGAGAATATAATATTTTTATTTCCATCAATGTAAATTAAAACGTGCAAATTTCAGAACTATTAAATAAATCACAATGAATCTTAGCCTGTCGTAGTTCGTCATTACAAGTTCATCGTTTTCAGCTCGACAATGGTCCTGGCTCGATAGGCTGCTGTGCGATGCATCGAATCCCATCATTATGACTCGATTCAGTGACATCATTACATTCAATACGTCCACCAGTTGCGACCGCGACCCTTTGAAAGTGGTTAAAGAATCCACAAAGAATCTTATTGCACAACCATTGCGTTTGTTGATTGGAATCATTAAATTGAACTTACCGAAAGATCTGCGATAGAATAAAATCCGTTTCGCACAGTTTCACAGCAAATTCGTTAATCACGTATTTTTTGAGGCTACATATTTCGCTGTTCTAATATATCTAGGTTAGGTGATTGGTTATGAATTCGGTTATTAATTATGCCTGTCAAAACTGTCAAAAAGTCAAACAGAGATTGTAACTCGGCCACACGGCAGGGGCGCTGGCGTTTACTTCACGGTACCAACATAATTCTATTTCGAAACGATCACTTCCGGGTCAGAATCAACCTCGCCAAGTGTATATCCAAGAAACCATTAGCACACCACAGACTTTCGATAGATTTGTCGTCGAGAATTTAGGGGCAAAACTCACCAGTAGGTATGTACATACAGAAAGATTCTGTAGAAAGTGGGGAGCCGTATGGGTAGGCAACCGGCGTATTTCACCGAAACGGCAACGCTGTCGTAGTAACAGTCGAACGACTGCATCTACAGATGACACAGTGGCAGCTGTCACGTCGTTTGGTCAGAATCACGGTCTTATACACAGGTCTGGGCACTTCGATGTGAAATCCGTGCGGCATCTGAGGCTACACCATGAGAGGTCTCTAGTTATCTTGGAGGCCTGTCATAGCGTATGCCAGGCCTTTCATACTGGCCTCCGGGATCGCAGCGCACCAGACTGTGGTTGAAAAAGTAACTATAATTGGACTCAGTTGTGGCACGCGACATTCCATGGCAAGAGGTATAGAGTGCCCAGACCTGTGTATAAGACAGTGGTCAGAATCAAGTGACAGAATGACATATTTGAGGTTGATCGTAATATAACTAGTAAGACAAAGGGAATCGATATTCATTCGTGAAGAAATGGTAACGAATTAGTGAATTATTAGGATGATTCGTAAATTTCAGCCCAACGGTCGTTCGGACCCAAATAATGTTGCAAATAAACAGAAACCGACATCTGCAATCAATTCACTAATTCGTTATCACTTCTTTACGAATGGATATCGATTCCCGTTGTCTTACTAGTTATATTACGATCAATCTCGAATATGTTACTCTGTAAGTTGATTCTGATCCAACGACGTGACAGCTGTCGCTACGTCATCTGTAGATGCAGATGCATGTTCGTCTGTCCCTACGACAGCGTTGCCGTTTCGGTGAAATACGCTGGATGCCTACCATACGGCTCCCCACTTTCCACAGAATCTGTCTGTATATGTATGTGTCGATACCCTTGCGAAACACCCTCAAATTGTGGGGAAATGCACAGATTATCAAATAATTAGTTGACAGTATTGCTTTATTGGAGTTTCGAATCTAAACTAAAAAACTAGAGCAAATCATAAAGATTTATACTCTTATTTAACTCTATGTCTTTTGCATTATAGTTGGTGATAAACATGCTGTTGGATGAGATAAGTAGTGGCGAGCTGAAAGTAGCAGGCTTAGCATCTTCAATAGAATCTATGGTTCCCTACACCGAAAGGCATTTCAAGAGGCTCACCCAACTTATGCAAGATCTTCATTTTCTCTCTTACACAGTTACTTGTATGCAGCCTCATAACAAGATGAGTCAAAGTTGATTTGTATATATTTCACCTTGAACTTGCATTAAACTCGCATAGAAGATAATGAAGAATTCTGTAATATCTTACGTTATGGCTATTAATTCAGAACGTTATCTAAACTGAAAACATTTTACTTTACTAGAAAATACGAAGAATATCAAAATATATAACAATGAATTATTTTTATTCAATTTCGTCAGTTGTTATGCAAATAATTACGTCATCTACCGGAAAATACATTACTGTAACATTGTTATCTTATCATTCAGTTCTACCTCCCACAAATCCCGAGCCTACCTAAATTTTATTACACAAGCACGTGAGTCACCTGCATAATTTGCAACTTAATTGACAAATATTTTTTTATCCATTGAAAAAGACAATTTTTGATCATTTTTTGCCATTACTGGTGAGTAACATGGGACATGTGCATGCGTCTTTGTATCATTTGTTTTTATACACACAGGTATATTACGAGTTAATTAAAGTATATCATTTTGATACGTACTTTATTAATTATTGACGTGTCTGGTCTATTGTCTCTTTATGTTGCAAAAGGTTTCAATGTTATCCACCAACATCTCAGATGAAAAATAACTTACGTTCTATCGTGGTTGCAACTTGATCCTTGAACATTCTTAGGCTAATTATTGTTAGACCTAGCCAGACAAGCTTTAACGATTATTATAGAAGCATTGAACTAGTGGCATGTCTTTTTTGTGGTTAATTTCAAGTCTATCGAATAATCAAACAATTCGAATTTCTACTAATTTCTTCTTATTCCTGCTAAATGAATTTCATGCCACCCATGAAACATCATACTACAGTTCAGACGAGTCTTTATGGGAGCATAAAATTGTGCTGTATCTCTTAGATTATACCTGTTGCAACAACACCTTGTGACTTACAATGTGCTGTAAAAATAATTTCTCTACTGTCATAGTAGCGAGATGCCGAAAGTATTAACAATGCACATCTTTCAACTTACTTGATATTAGATTAAACTGAACTAAAAATTCTCAATTATAGTAAACGGTACAAATGATCCATGAAAACGTCTACAGCTGTAATCCTTGAGCATACTGAGTTGTTTCCAAGCCCAGTGTTTCAGTATGATTGTGTACTCTGAGCAGAGAACTGTGTTGAGTGGGAGCCACGTTTAGTAGATCAGACTTCTTGCAAGCTTGCCTGCCTGAATACCAAACGCTTTGTGTGAAAAACCAGTCAGAGATAATCCGACTGCCACGAAAGAAGCTCAGAATGGCTCGTTCGGATGGGTGCATCATTCTATTAGGGATCTTTGTTTTATTCAAAAATATGTGTTTATTGGATGCTGTTGACTCGTAAGTCTGTTTCATGTTTCTCTTGCTATAAGTAGAATTGGCACAGCTGTCTGTAGTTATTCAAAATACATGTTCAAATCATATTTATTAATCGCCAGGCTTTGTTCTGTGTACATTTTTTCAACCGCTTATATTTTACAATATTAATCAAATATTGGTGACGATCCATGTTATCTTATATGGACCGGAAAATCTGTGTTTTGAAAAAGTGTACATCAATCATATGCAACAATGTTAATTTCATCCGTAATTTTTATACTCCAGAATATCATATGAAGGAAACTTATTACTAAATATTGAAAAATTGAATAAGAATAATAATTGTCTCAAGTTTCTTTTTGTTATTGAACCAGATATATTCCACAATGGTGAAGTTCCCCTTGTGCATCGCATGTATTCACTACAAAAGAATATTTAATCACAGTCGAAATCTTTCGTGAAATACAAAGATTTATTATTATTAGTCTGAGAATGCTGTAGCACATCTACTGTAGTATTTCATTTACATACCTGTACTGAATCCAAATCATGAGGTCCTGACTTATCGATAGCAATCAATTGCTTTGAATATTCAGCCATGCGTTGGAGTTTGTATATTCTGTATTGAAATCCATCTTGGAAATGGACTTTCAGATGAAATCACAAAGAGATGACTAGAAATTCATTGATAATTTGTTCCTAACAACTTTCAATAAATATTATACATTGTTAATAATTGATTAACAACAATTGACTGCAGAACCTTCTTATTATAGCTACGACAATAACGTTGATTATAGCGCCATGGTCGTAACAAAGATATATTATTGTTCTGACCACAAGCCCTGATTACTTTGTAGCTGGGTATACATTAGGTATTATTGGACGTAGAACTTTATATACAGGAGGATTATTGTAATGTATATATTTTATTGAGAAAAGTTATATTGGAAGGTCGGCAACCACTTACCAGCTAGCAAGTGCAAGAACATTTGTTTTATTGAGATAAAACCGAAACTTTCAGAGTTATTAGAGCGCAACATCTAGCCTTCGGTTAGCCCTACAAAAAGAAGTTCCATATTCTGTAGATATGTTTGGACACGTAAGTGGAGTATTGATGAATTGACCGTCACATGATATGGAGCGTGCAATAGTTTATTTTTCAAATCAGACATTTACAAGGGAGACAGCGCTTGAGACAGTTGTTTTTCTTTCAGTTGCTCTTAGATCACTGAAAAGTCAAAAGGTTTGAAAACAAATTCTTATTGGAATTCAGTTCGAAAGAATTGTTCATATCAATAATTTGTGATATTTTTGAAATCAATACCGCTAATTTCATTTCATAAAATTTTTAGATATGAATGGAATATTTATGTATATTTGGAGAATGTGTGAATCGACCTTCTGAATATTAATTAGGAACGTAATAACTTTTGCTTATCGATTTGCTGCCATCTGTCAATACTTAGGAATCATTCACCTGTGCAAACAGCACACACGAAATTCCAATGTCGACTTGGGAGCTAATATAATTTAATTCCAAGATGTGTTAACGAAATCTTGTTGCGTTGAAAAATTTAATTGATATCTAATTCAAACAAAATGATATTTGAATTCTATTGAAGCCATCCAAGGTAATTATATATAATATTTTGAACCCATACTCATTATTTTTATCTTTGTCTAGTTAAATGACGGCGGTTAGACTTGGATAAACGTACCTATTTCAGTTTTCATATGAAGTCTGTTTTAATAGGGTGGTATTGTTCACATATTTAGCTTGAACACATGTGACGTCAAGTTGAAACAGTAGTACGTCAGATACAGGTTTCAATAATTCATACAAATAAGTCAATATTTAGTTTCCATTATAAATTTTCAGATGCGAGATGAAGGTGTGCAAATTTATTATCTAATGTTAGTTTTGTCAAGCCTGGAATAAACAGCACTTGGTTCTCAATACTTTAAGTGAAGAGAATTTGAAACACATTAAGTTTGCTTTATTTTATTACCTGAAAATATGTTTTAAATTACCTCACAGTGTCAATATAAATAAATTGTAATTTACTATTAAATATACATGCTAAAAGTTGTCTGTTTACTGTACTATCTGACTGAGCATATGCACCATTTTAACAACGTTATCTTTTGATACATATGCTAAATTAAACAGCGGTTTATTGACACAGGGGCTGCTGTGACGCAGGCTGTTTCTGTAGACGGAAACAGTAAGTTATTTGAGGTCTATGATGGTTTAGCATCAAAATATCACGGTAATTCAGCACGATTTTTCATGGATCGGTCATGGTGAGAATTTTCGGCCGGTCGTTCTTCGCGAGCTTTCAAATAGCGGAATCTGCGATTTTCAGGGGTTGATTACACCCCCTTAGAATGGAATTCCACAGATATAAAAAAAATACGTGTTGAACATTTTCATCCCCTCTGCAATCTCCCGAAGTTTCGTTGAAATTGGAGGGGGACACTTGGCGGGGTTCCCTTGTAAAAACAGAGGAACGAGCGATAAGGAATCTGAATGTACATTTTTCACTTCATTTCTTATTTTGTATATTCATGCAAGTTACTCAGTCATGTGTGGTAGTTTATGTAAATTACGTTCATGTCATCTGTAGCGATACAATACAACAATGAACCATTCTTCCTACGAAGAAACTTTTGGAATATTAATTCCCCTTGTACACGTACGGCATCTTATATTGTTCGTAATTATGCTTATTCTGTTTGTAATCTACTGTTTTGAAACAAAATGTATGTTTGACTTTGTGCATATACATTTTTTACCTATCTAGAGTCAAGATTAATACATTAATCAATATTAACATGAAATGTTGATTTCATTTGCCACAGGAAAGGCACTTGTTCGGCGCTAAACAGTGCTGCCAGTCTGACGCAGACAGAACTTCTAGAGGAACTAACAAATGAGTGCCGCTATGACAAATTAGCACGACCACCCGGCAAAAACAATACCGCTGATCCCATTGTAGTAGCGTCAACAGCATACATATACGCAATCCAATCAAACATGGCAAAAACGCTGGTACCATTCAATTTCACATTATATCCCGAAAATTATTATATGAATTATCATTGTAGTTCCTGTGGATTGCAATGTAGTTATTATTATGA
This sequence comes from Rhogogaster chlorosoma, assembly GCA_944452935.1. NCBI lineage: Eukaryota > Metazoa > Arthropoda > Insecta > Hymenoptera > Tenthredinidae > Rhogogaster > Rhogogaster chlorosoma. The sequence continues at coordinate 15,046,890 of OX101803.1, read as the reverse complement.
TACAATTCTGTTGCTCACTTATGATATAAGAGTTCTCTATCATTATACTTCCAGCAATTTGACATACAAATGATGCTTCAATTCCGATACCTTGACAAACGATTGCGGTTCGCTGAAATTGCACCAAATTTTTCACAAATACTTGGTGGAAAATCAGCTCATGATATCATCTGGACTCCTACGGTTTATGTTGCTAATGAACGCAGTTCAGTCATAATGGGTAACGGTGTAAAAGATCTACTCATCTCCATTGATTCATCTGGTACCGTTATTCTTAACACTAGGTAAGATGATATGTGAATTAGGAATATTGAAATTTTTTGATTGATAGCAGATGATTGACTTCCTGCATGTATCTTATTATGGCTTACACAGACTATACAATCAGACTCATATATGCCTGTACACTTTAGAATAACTATTTATTGTTCTGAATTTGAAACGAGTTTCAACTGTATGAGAATTAAATAAATGTGACTGGCGCGAACGTCGGCTGTACCATCGCCAGTCACATGGAAAAGCCTACGGAGAAAGAAGAAGATCACCAGTCACATTCAGCGCCGGATTAAGCAGGGGGCTAGCTGGGGCTGCAGCCCCGGGCCCCAAGGGTCCCAAGGGCCCCTTTCTCTAAGAAAACAATTTTTTTTGAATATGTTACGATGAATTTTATAAAATCTAAAATAGAAAAATAATTTTCCACAATATTTTTAATCTAATTTTTGTAGTAAATTCTAGTAGTTACGCACGATTTCTAACAGAAAAGACATGTCACGTTTAGGTAAAAGACGATAAATGTTGCGAAAATATTCACAATGTCTTAGATTAGACCCGCAGAATAATTTAGAATAGTATTCCACGCATCGTCGTTTCCGAATAAGAAAGGCCTATCTTCGAAACCGGCTCGAAAAGGGCCTATCTCAGAGTCCAGCTAGAAAAAGGCCTATCTCGGAGTCCGGCTGAGAAGGACCCATTTCGGGATCCATCTAAAGTCTTGTCTCCGGGAGCTAATTTTTATCCAGATTTGTTGAGATAAGACTTTGAATGAATCGCGAGATGGTCCCTTCTTTGCAGGACTCGGAGATAGACCCTTCTTATTCGGAAGCGACGACACATGACAAATTAAATTGGAATTGTAACATTGGTCTCGAAAACTAAAACTTACAATTTATTCTCCTACTTTTACCAAAATTGGGGTTTTCTTCACCCTTAAGAGGGCCCCTTCGAGACTTAGCCCCGGGCCTCGCGGGGTCTTAATCCGGCGCTGGTCACATTCATTCAATTCTCGTAGAGTTGAAACTTGTTCTAGATTCAGACCGAGAAATAATTATCCGAAAGTGTGCAGGCATATATGAATATTCACTTCACACAATATTCACGCAGATTCACTTAGGCATGAATTGTCAAATCTTTGTTCTGGTAAAATAATGTGAAACAATCAAGAGTTGTAATTACAGCCCCAAGGGGATGTATATTTGAAGATAATGATTTTCGACACACTGTTATACTTTGAAAAAATATTCTATTCGAGATTTTATGGACTTTGCTTTTTATAGATTGAGTATACTGAAGAAGTGGTAATCGCAGGGTACAGGTCGAATCATTCATTAAAACTTTTTGACATTTGGAAGAAATATCGTAAAATCACGTCACCTTGAAGCAAACCAGTATATAAAGGTAAAGTCAGTGTTTTATTGTCGTGAGCATGTAACAAACTATTTTTTTCTTAACGTTAAGAAACATATGAGGTGAAATGGAAAATTTTCGTACCGATCAGTTGAATTCATTGCATATATCATTTGCTTGACCCCAAATTCCCTCAACGTACAATATTTCCTTCAAATTTTAGAAAACTTGACAAACAATGCAATCTGTACTCTACGACAATCACTTTGTTTTCGGTGCGATCAACCTATGCGAGCCAAAGTCTACAAAACCTTGAATCATTTTAAATCACGTCCGAAAATAGTTATGATTTTCTGTGAAAGAACTGAGTCAATGGTCTATGAATATGAGTCTATTTCTTTACAGTGTACCAGTGGTTTAAGAAAAATTCTTTCCGAGGTGTATACACTCCTAGGGTGATTCAAAAAAAAAAATTTTTTTTCCTTTCAAACAGGCTCAAATGTTTCGTTTTGATGTCGAGATACGCCTGTCAAAATTTGAGCTCTTAATATTAATATTAAGAGTGCCCTCATCGCACTTTTGTATTTTCCATAAGAATAACATAGGAAAAATCATTTTTGCTTATTCTGATTTTTGTACGCTACGAAGGAATGCTTAAACAGTAAATCGCTATACATATATTTGTAGAGAATTGAACGCTCTCCGAAGAAGGTCTCTTGGTCTTTTTCGATAAATCTAACCGTTTTGAAGTTGCTTTAGCGATTTTGGTCATTTAATGGAAAGACTAACTTTGAAACGGTTAGATTTATCGAAAAAGACCAAGAGACCTTTTTTGTAGAGCGTTCAATTCTCTACAAGAATATGTATAGCGATTTACTGTTTGAGTAGTCCTTTGCAGCGTACAAAAATCAGAATAAGCAAAGATGATTTTTCCTACACCGAGAAAAAAAATCGTTTGGATTAAACGAAATTCAGTTGGATGAAACGAAAACGGCGATCGCGGGCCGCGAAGTGAAATTTTGATCGAATGAACAAAATTATCGAGTCGAATCAAGACTCAGAAAATAGCAACGACAACTACACAGAGCAGTTGATTCAAATAGCAAAATATTATTGAACATTAATTTTCAATTGTCGGAACAGCCACATTTGGTAGATTCAAATTTATACACTGTTCGAAAAAATGTGTTAATTTTAACATTTTTCGTAATATATTTACAGAAAAAAAAAGAACAATAAAACTCACGTAGGTGTGAGTATTCGTTTTCACATGTAGATGGACAAGCATAATCATTTCGCTCAGAAAAACGCCATTCGATTTTTACGACCTGACCGGGATTTGAACCTACCATCGCATAGAAATTAATTGATATTTTTACTATCTCAAAATTAGCAGCTAAATTGAGCGTGCGAAACATTTTCGTAAATTAACATGAATACGAAATGTAAAATCAACTTTTGAAAGATGTGACTTTTGACATAAAAATTTAACATTGACACAAATTATTTCGAACAGTGTATATGGGCATATCAGATCACATCAGACCAGATATAGATATATTAAAAATTTTGATATGGCCTTATCGGGTCATATCAGGTCTAATCAGAATATTTTTTCACGGGTAATTATATTGTTGGGAAAACTACATATCATGGTGATGGAACGAATTCACTCGCATTTCAAGTCAACATCACAATTTTGTATTATCAAGCTGCTCGCACGGTTCAACTAACAGAATATTTATTTAATGCCATACGTTTACCGAAGAAATGGATATTGTAAATTGTAGTTCGTATTTAGTACATGTTACTATTTATTAGTTCATAAAATAACTAATATAGTTGATTTTACTGAGTCTTTCAACAAAATTAATTGTTTCAGGGAAAAAAATGTAAATTCTTGTTCCAATGAATATTTATTTGACTCAAGCGTCAAATGTTTGAAGCAACAATTTCCACTCTGACTAAATATATTTGGTTAATCCAAACGATTTTTTTTCTCGGTGTATGTTATTCTTATGGAAAATAGAAAAGTGCGATGAGGACATTCCTAATATTAATATTAAGAGCTCAAATTTTGACAGGCGTATTTTGACATCAAAACGAAACTTTTGAGCCTGTTTGAAAGAATTTTTTTTTTTTTTTTTCAATCACCCTAATACACCCCGCCTTAAGGGGTCATCCCACTTTGACGTACCTAAAAATGAGCCAAAATTTGCGATTTTTTTTTATGAAAATGAGTATAGGTAGACATGAAATTATTTTTGTACTCATTAAATGTGACCTTCTAGTATACGAAAAAATTTTTTTTATTGAATTCCAAACATATGTTCGATAATTATTTGCAAATACACCGAGCAACAAAAAAAACGGCGAGGTCAGCGGCGTGCATGATTTTGCAAGTGGAATCCATCTTAAACAGAAAATTCAGGAAGTTTTGTGTTTAGTATGGTAGTGGCTATCTTCCAAACCTATAAAATTAATTTTTAAACAAAAAATAACAAAATGGCGGCTGTTCAAAAAAAAAAAAAAAAAGCACTTTTTTTCACGAAATTTCTCTTAGAAAATGAACTTAAAATCGAAATTTTTGGTATGACGTAGGTTTGTATGAAAACTGACACCGTAACAAGTATGTGGTTAAAATTTGGTGAGGATCGGTCAAGTAGTTCTGGAGAAATCGTGCACGCCGCTGACCTCGCCGTTTTTTTTTGTTGCTCCGTGTATTTGCAAATAATTATCGAACATATGTTTGGAATTCAATAAAAAAATTTTTTTCGTATACTAGAAGGTCACATTTAATGAGTACAAAAATAATTTCATGTCTACCTATCCTCATTTTCATTAAAAAAAATCGCAAATTTTGGCTCAGTTTTAGGTACGTCAAAGTGGGATGACCCCTTAAGCTTTCTCCTAATTTCTTGTTATTGCGATTACACTTATACGATTAATGTACAGATCTGTAAATTAATGGTGTACCCGAAAAATCAGCGGCATGTAACATGAACTGAACTTCACTATCGTCACCATGCACCCAGCGCCTGACTTAGAAATTTGCCGCCCCTAGGCCACTCTCCTGCGCCGCTCCGACAGCAGGAAAATCGCTGGTTATCATAGTAAATTTTGAATAATACATTTTACGTCTATTTTTTTTTTGCCAATCATGAACTTTCCCATGAGCTATCACCTACTTCTCGAATATTTAATATTAATAATAAATTTTAAAAAAATCGAATGCCGCCTTACCGAAGTGCGCCGCCCCTAGGCCATGGCCTAGGTTGGCCTAGGCCAAAGTCCGGCGCTGGATACACTAGGGACTCTTTTTAATAATATAGAGAGAATTTTTCAACGTTAGGACTATTTTATTTGTACCAAAAAAAGAATTTCATCATATAACTCGCATATGATTTTGACTTATCAAAAAATAAATAAATTCGTAGACCCAATTTTTGCCGCCCCTAGATAATGCCGCTCTAGGCCCGGGCCTCTCGGGCCTATAGGTAAATCCGGCGCTGCATGCACCCACAATCAACATTCAGCAGACATCATGCACTATCTGCTTGGAATACAAGAAATAAACGAATTGTTGATTATTTTTGCGTTGTGTATTGGGCACGCATACGCTCGTTCCGCGAAAAAGCGTCTGCTTGTCGACTGCTCCGTGGTGTGAGTTGGAACCATGATACACGATGCGAAAATCCAACCGCAACTATGTTCATGTACCATTAATGTGCAGCCCTGTACTAATGATGTATAAACTATATTGAACAATTATGTGCTCCTTTCAGATTAGCAGCCACACTTAACTGTGGGTTACGGCTTGAAAAATTTCCGTTTGATGTCCAAGAGTGCCCACTAACTTTTGAGAGCTGTACGTAACAATGAGACGAATTTATTTACAATCTCCAAATTATTGTAGAGAATCATTCCAGTGCGGAAGTTTGGAAATAATTGACTTTGCTCACATATGAGCGGATCCACGTCACTTCATGAAAAAAAAAACCGTCAAGTCACGGATTTTTGCGCCATTTCATACATCTGTAGTACAAAAATGGCGAAGTTAGAGCTATGTGAATTTTCGTAAACCACTGTTGCACCACTATGTTTGAAAATTCATATCTCCGAAAGTGTTCATCGGAGCGAAAAGATCCTAGAATCGTTTTGTTCGTAAAAGAATGCGCTTTCATATAAAAAAATTTTATTTAAAAAAATAAAATTATTTCAATATTTTTTTTGCGTTTTTTTTTTCAATTTCGCTGCCATTTCCGTGGGACTTACAGAAATTCATGGAGATAATTTTTTTTTTGGATATCTGGATCCTTCCCCTTCAATCCTTTTAAAAACAAATCATGGAGAAAATACCTGGGCCGGAGAGAAAAAATAAAACGTGTCGTCGCGCGTCACCGCGCGCGCTGATCTACGTCCGCGCTGAACACTTTCGGAGATATGAATTTTCAAACATAGCGGTGCAACAGTGGTTCACGAAAATTCACATAGCTCTAACTCCACCATTTTTGAGAATTTTTCAAAATCCTTCAAGTTGTATTTTTTTTGTCCATAGTAATACTGAATACAGATGTATGGAATGGCGCAAAAATCCGTGACTTGACGGTTTTTTTCGAGTGAAGTGACCGTGGATCCGCTCATATGTATGAATTTTCTATATTAGGGACTCATAACATTCACGAAATGAAACTGAAGTGGGACGAGTCTCCAATTCTATTAGCTGACGAACTTCATTTGACCGAGTACAGCCTCGTTGCCAACTGGGTCAATGAATCACAGGTTTCATACACAGTTTCACAACAGCATTACGGTCATTTCGGTTCGTATATTTTATAATTTGAATGTTTCTGCGTTTTACCCTATGATTTTGATGCAACAGACTCATTTACATCACGAATATTCAAAAATAGACTGAATACTTCTACATATTCTGCGTACACCACCCACTCGGCATTTGATATAATAACGATTTTTACAGCGGGAAATTTCAGTGCCATAAGTATCACCTTCAAGCTTGCTCGAGAAATGGGCTTCTTCATTATGGATTATTATATACCCTCGATATTGATCGTTGTAATTTCATGGGTATCCTTTTGGTTACACATGGATGCAAGTCCTCCAAGAATCGTATTAGGTATTATTCTTCATAGATTCTACTATTTCTGAATCGTTATTGTTGAGATGCCACAGAACTGGGCTTCCCTATATGTATTTCAGCAAGTCAGAAACGAGGAAATTGTGTCGACAAATTAACCCCAAATGGGGACACGAGTTTTACGGCAATGATTTTTTTATGGTCATTCCCATTAAACTGTGGGGCACGTGCTGAGCCATTTGTAACTTACATTACCAGGAAATGTTTATTACCAGTAAATGAAAATCACATCACTGCTATCGTCCGCTGTAAACAATATCCATCATGGCGCCATTACACCAAGCATTTCGTTTTTTCACCGATTATACGATATGACATCGTCCTTCTCTTAAAATAGGAAGTAAGGGCCCTCTTAAAATACATACTTGTTTCAGGAAAAGTTATTTCATTACCTTGCGCTCCCTAAACGAGGCTAGGTTTGTCGTAGAAATTCTACAGAATTGACATCTTCGTACGACACATATATCTACCCAAAACTTCAATACTGACGACAATTCTGTGGCATCTGAACGTCGTACGATTTTAGAACATATCGCTAATTATGTATTTAAACTTTTATATAAATTAAATTACCACGATATGCTATATTGAAAATCATATTTTAGGAACCAACACAATCTTAGCATTCATGACACTTGCATCAAAAGTGGAAAATTCGCTGCCCAAAGTTTCTTACATAAAAGCGAGTGAAATTTGGTTCCTGGGTTGCACCATCTTCCTCTTTGCTGCCATGGTCGAATTTGCGTTTGTTAATACCATCTACAGGCGAAAGTAATTATATGTATCTGTACTAGTTATATGTATGCATAGTTACATTATATGTACAGTCAAATAATAATTGAACATCACCATAATTATTAGAAGATATCAATATTTTGTACTCTTTGTTCAGAATTCATCAACTCATTCGATTTTTACCCACAGAAAGAATGTGCCTCTTAAAAAGGTGAACAGCAAGTATATACTGAAGTCAACATTGACACCAAGGCTGGCTCGAAAGCAATTTCAGAAGAATACTACTGGATTGGAACGTTCACGTTCATGGTCATCTCTTGACAACGAGAATGCAACCGAATCAGTTTATACCAGTCAAAATTACTTGACTGTGCACGTTAGTAAATTTCACAAATGAAGACGAATGCAGTACCATAAACTTAAGGGTATCCGGGGGGGTCCCATAGTAGGGGTCTCTGAACATACTCACATACACATCTACGATTGAATTTTGCCCGCTAGATTCTCGAAAATTAAAAGTTTGTGAATCCGTTGTGCGTGAAATACTGAAGGTTAGCTACGAATAAATTTGTAATGAAATGTCAGTAAAATCCAGTCCAAAGAGTTGTCACATGGATATACAAACTGACACACTGAACAAGGCCGTCGCATTAGGCGACTGGAATTGGATTTTGATAATGTAATGACTTCTGGCACCCACTGGTTAATGAAGACTATTTCAGGCACTACAATATCACAGCAGAAATAGTTCAATCAGAATCCCATATTAAAAAGTAATCTGAATTCTTAGAATTTGAAGGGAAAAAATTTTTGGCCGATACTTACTTCTGCGTTAAGACCCATAGCCGGCAAAGAATGTCTGAAGGCCCCATCCATTCCGTCCATAGGGAATTCCGTTCCACAAATGTATTGGGATCTAACATAGGGGAGGGGCCAATCTCGTGAGTAAGCAATATGGCGCCGACATGCCACATTAGACGTTTTTTCGCGAGCTCTGGTATAGGTATCAAAGTGTACCAGAATAATAGTGTGTGTCACTCAAACTATATATTGGTACCCTTTGGTTGGTACCCTCAGAGGCTCGCCAAAAAACGCCTATTATGGTATTGTTTCTCATGAGGGATATCGTTTAAAACATTAAAATGGCAATAAATATTGATAATATTTGTAAATGGGCTGGCACAAATACATCCCAAAGACGTTATGTCGAAGGTGAGAGGATTTCTTGGCCGGCTGATCTGCAAAAAAATATACTATATTTGAGATTAAATAAATTTGGAGGTTAGGTTATTTAGACGTATCAACTTACCTGAACGAGAATAATCTTTTTTGTCGAAAAGCAGTGAACACACCTTCATCCTTGAACTGACGTTACATATTTTCAATGCTTTTTTCCAAGCTTCAAAACTATCAATTCTCTCCACTGTGTCAAATTCATTTATTCGGTTTTCAAAACTCTGCGATGCTCTTGGAAAAGTGTGAAATCTAACACTTAACCCATCTCATGCCTTCGAGTTGCAACCAGTTACACAGCACCGATCATTGTTCTTATTTTATTTTACGAGGTGAAAACATTTTCAAATGAATTTAGTATGTAATTAGAAACAAAATTTCCTGCTGTTCACATAAGAAACAACGCTTTCTTGTCAGGCGCGGATCCAGACTTCTGATTTGGGGGGGGGGGGGGGGGGGGTCATGGTCGTATCAAAGTTAAAAAAATCAGAAAATCAGTACTTTATCTTCAAAATTGGGGGGATGATTACACACGATGAGTTTTCCAGGGGGGGGGGGGGGGGTCATGACCCCCATGACCCCCCCCCCTGGATCCGTGCCTGTTTCTTGTGGCATGCCCTGATTCACCTAGTCGCTGCAAGAGGGTGCCACGAAAAATGTTAGATCCCAATAGAGAATACGAACCATGTATGGAAAAACAGAGATGGATAGTCAATTTTAGTATTTTTATATCTGGTTGAAGAACCGTTGATCAATAAGCAAGAATTTAAATATAATAATCGAGAGCACGAGATGTTTTGATGAACTCGGTCATACAGACGTAGTTCGGAAGATTGATATGTAGTGGCGCTATTTGACCTCCTCCAATACCCTTCAATAAGCTCTATCAGTAACTGTGAATGTAAACGACTGATAACTGTTCTTTTTTTATATTCATTGAATTGGATTTACTTCTTACAGAGTTTTCCAAGCAGCATGAACATTCCTTCTGTGACAATTGAAGATGATAAAGAACAAGATTCTGTTGGAAGTATCGTCACATTGGATACTGTCGCTGCACCAACACCAAAGCCAGCAACACGCCGACCCACTCTTGCGAAGCTTCATAATTTCACAACTATGACACCCCAGGAGATTGCTCAGTGGATAGACAAGCGTAGTAGAATAGTCTTTCCTGTCGCATTTCTTATATTCAATGTTCTTTATTGGTCATTCATCTGGATATGAAAACAGCATCTTATAGGTGACCGAATCATTTCCTATTGGTATGAGAAAACTTATACACCTTCGAGAGAGCTACAAACGTTTTTGATAACTTGACTTAGATTGTAGTCATTTCAATTTTCAGTAGCATCAATCAAACGATATATGTATTCGAATCGCAGCTCTGAAAACGTTTATGAGTTGACGCTAAAGGATCAGAAACGACTACAAGTATTTTGCCATCTTATTTATCTGGTTACAAAAACTGGTTGCCATATGATTTCAGTCTTTGCCGAAGTTTCTTATTTTTTACTGCAGATGTACACCAAAAAGTGGGATACATCGTAAAAGCCTTAGTTAGGGATTATCCGCGGGGCTGAAATCTATACAGGGTGCGCCAAAATTAAGTGCGTAAAATGACAGGGGTAATAGAGGGGGTCGAGCTGAGTAAATCGACCCCAAGAACATGTGGTCTCCGAAGTCGCGTTCGCGAAATACGGCACGTTAAAAAATCTCGCTACACGCCGGAATTTAGGCAACCGAATACACAGCTGGCAGCGGTTAGCAGTATTGTTGACAAGCGCGCTCGACTGCTGGGGTACGTTCCGATTCAACTTTCCTTCGTCTGGACGTAAAACGTCGCGGCGTGACGTCACACTCCACTATTCCGCGTTCTTTCGTCGGTTAAATCAGAACGGACCGGATCGACCGCACTCTGCGTGACGTCACGCCACTGGCAATATTACGTCCATAACCACAATTAGGTCGTTGGAGTAGCTTTTCTGAAATGTAATCATAAGAAATGATGATGGCTTCCCATCCAGAGAGATGATTTACTTCACGGAAAAAAGTTTTTTAATTTTTCATAACCTCACTCATTTACGCGTTGAATTTAAATAATCATAGTATACCAATTTAAATACGTTTATAGACTTGTGCGCATGCGGGACGTAAAACGCCGCAGTCCGGAGTGCGGCGTAAATTTGTCGCCTCGGCGTTCGCCCCAATTGAATCGGAACGCCGTAACCCTAATTCGTCGGACGAAACATTCTGCGAATCGGAACGGCTTTGGACGAAAAAATTGTCGCCCAGACGCGCCCGGACGTTGAATCGGAACGCACCCCTCATGTAAACCATAACACTTTCAAATCTACGAATTTCAAATGTCAACACTCTTGGCATTCAATTTTACACATAAACATAACAAGTAACCAAGCTAGATGTAAAATTGCATGACAAGTGTGTTGACGTTCGAAATTCGTAGATTTGAAAGTGTATGGTTTACATCAGCAGTCGAGCGCGCTTATCAACAATACTGCTAACCGCTGCCTGCTGTGTATTCGGTTGCCTAAATTCCGGCGTGTAGCGAGATTTTTTAACGTGCCGTATCTCGCGAACGCGACTTCGGAGACCACATGTTCTTGGGGTCGATTTACTCAGCTCGACCCCCTCTATTACCCCTATCATTTTACGCACTTAATTTTGGCGCACCCTGTATTTATTAGGGCTGCTAAATGCAGGAGATCGATATCGTTTATTACACGTTGTAGTTCATTATAACATGAATGACATTCTTTCCAGCCTTCCGCTTCAGAAACAGGAATGAAGATAAATGTTAATGGAAGGTGCAAAAGATTTGTTTCGTTTACATTTGAATCGTTTTAGGAGCTGTTCAGTTATTAAAAATATTTCTCAATAATTCTGCAATGCGGTGCTGAATTACGGACGTATATTTGGTGACCATACTTATATTATGAGAAGAGTAATCTAATGAATAATTTGCGAAGCGCGACTCCCCAATTGATGTGCCTAGATTTCAAAGTAGCACGAATGAAATATCTTAAAATAGCCACAGTGTTTAACATCGTTAATTAAATAGCTGTAATAAAATAGATGGGCTTAGAAGTTCCAATTAGTTTAATACTCGCTTTCAACAAGCAAAAGCCAGCGAGGTTCAGTAATACTAATATAAGCTGTATTTGAAGACTAGGTATATCACGTGAAAAGAGCATTTCTCGATCTCGTATCAAGATTGCTATTAGTCTAACGATACTATACGTCTAATCATCAGAATCAAACTACATATTTATGTGAATAATTTATTTGCCGAGTTTTAAGGGGAGGGACCAGTCGATTTACTCTCCTATACCGTAATTTCACGAGTATCTCCGAAACGGAGCTATTAATCGGATACTCCTTATGGCAGCTGTGGTGCAATTCTGTAACTCGTTATGTCATACCTACAACGATATCGTTAAGTTACGACAGCCTATGAGAGTTCCTTCCTTCCCCTGGATCGTCTTCACAGTTGGCTGTCGTTAGCTTAACTATATCATCATATGACATAACGATAATCGTTAAGGTACGACAGCCTATAAGAGTACCTTCTTTCCCCTGGATCGTCTTCACAGTTGGCTGTCGTTATATAGCTTAACGATATCGTTATATGACATAACGAGTTACAGAATTGCACTACGATGTTTGAGGGGGAATGAGATCGATGTAGCATGTCAAATGCAATGAAATCTTTATTATTATTATTTTTATTTTTTTTATGCAGCGTACAATGTGAGTGGCTCACTTATTTCGACTATTATCAGAGCTCATGCATCATTGACGCGGAAGAAGTATGTAAGTGCAATTCTATTCGGTATGATGAACACACCGATCACAAAACATATTTATTTTATCCAGAAATAAAGTCTGGAAATGCGAACTTGCAATTCGTTATAATTAGCAGAGATGAGGAGGGAGATTGCTCACGGCTATCTTAAAACAGGGGTACGATTTTTTTGGACAGTGACGCGTAGCGGCATAAAACTCAATTACTTGGTGTGGCTGGGCAGGGTAAGCGGGGAAATTTCCTCAGTTGTAGGTGTCACCAATATCGCGAACTACACACGTTCTGAAACCACCATATACTTGGCAGATAAAAAAATTATTATTGATTATTGTTGATTGCAATTGTCAGGGAATCGTTTGGGGATATTCGGGAAAACATTTCTATGATTTAGGAAAAATTTATTGATTCATAATCAATTAAATTCAATTCTGCGTATGGTTAGCAGACGCATAATTATAGAAAAAAGAACTGTACATGAATTTGTTCTAAATCGTTTGGGGAACTTATGTATAAACGCCTTTTCATTTGGGAAAGGCTGCAAATTTAAATTTCGTTGATTCAGCTTGAGTAATTATAGTGTAAAATCCTCTATTCTAGGGAATTTCTCCTCGACCGGGTTTCCCCCCAGATGGCTAGTGCCGTCTGTGATTGCTATTAAATGCTATTTTTCGTACAAGAAATTATTTATTATTAGGTTTAAACACCTAACCTCAAATTCCGCCGATGTATGCATGAAATGAACATCGATAGGGTTAAGAAAATAAAAAGAAAGCAACCGCTCTTAATTGCTTGACGTTATTTTTTACTGATTGACATTTTGATGATAGCTCACGGGATAGCTGTCAGACGATCGAACGCACAGTTATGTTATAGGTATAATTATTTAATTTCACAGAAAATGCGACGGAATTAACAAACTAGAGTCAAACGATTAAAAGTAGTTGTTTGTTTTGCTTCCTCGACCCTGTCAGAATTTATTTCATACATCCGTCGGCGGAATTGGAGGTTAGGTGTCATGCAATCGTAGTTACATGCATATCAATCATCTGACGCATGTCAATCATCTTATTTCGCTGGAAATACGTAGAAGTAATTAGAAACAAGGGGTAGATCAACAAGAAAATTGAATTCTTTCGACAGCTGATAAAAATTTTGCCGGGGAAATCAGTCTAAGGGATATTTCCTAGGATTCTTCCTTCGTCGAGACTTACATTTACTCCTACGGGTAATCGGTTGGTTACTAAACGTCAGAAGAGCATCATCGAACATCTACAAAAGACCAAAAAATGATTTCGTGTACGAAAAATTGCATTTGATAGCAATCACAGATGGCAAATGCGAATACTCGACGTCCCTAGCCATCTGGGGGGAAACCCGGTCGAGGAGAAATTCCCTAGAATAGAGGATTTTACACTATAATTACTCAAGCTGAATCAACGAAATTTAAATTTGCAGCCTTTCCCAAATGAAAAGGCGTTTATGCATAAGTTCCCCAAACGATTTAGAACAAATTCATGTACAGTTCTTTTTTCTGCAATTATGCGTCTGCTAACTATACGCAGAATTATATTTAATTGATTATGAATCTATACATTTTTCCCAAATCATAGAAATGTTTTCCCAAATATCCCCAAACGATTCCCTAACGATTGCAATCAACAATAATCGATAATAATTTTTTTATCTGCCAAGTATATGGTGGTCGTTCTGAATCTAGTGCTGGAGTTCATCATAGTTGAGTTCTCATACGCCAGGTAACGCTCAAGTACGTTTAACTGAGTTCCACGCCGCTAGGATCGCTCAAATGCGACGACGTATATCCGTATATCGGTGAGCACCTGTATGAAGTTGGCCGTCAAGTTTATTATTTTTTAGTTTCTAATATACCAATCAATTGCTCCTTAATTGCTCTTAATTGCTTCACTAATTTCATTAATTGCTCCAGCCTAGTTTCCGAGAAAAAAGGAAAAAACGAAATACGGATTTACTATGGTAGAATGGCGGCCAGATTCAAATCTAGGTATTAGCTGAACGGAATGAGATACAACATTCTACAAGGGACTAAAAAATTGCTCCTTGATTGCTCTTAATTGCTCCACTAATTCCGTCAATTGATCCAATCTAGTTTTTGAGTAAAAATGAAAAAACGAAATAGAGATTTTTTATGGCGGGACGGCGGCCAAATTCAAATCTAGGTATTAACTGAACAGAATAAGATACGACGTTCTACAGGGAACTAGAAAATTGCTCCTTGATTGCTCTTAATTGCTCTACCCTTGCTTTTAATTGCTCCCCCTTAGTTTTTAAGAAAATCGAGAATTAAGACGAGTTCATCGAACATAACCTCTTCCGAGTGACAGCTCATTGCAGATTTCACTGGCTTATTGATCAGAGTGATGATATGTGCTAAAAACATCATTAAACAATTGCTCCTCGTCAGCTTTGAATTGCTCTACCCTTGCTTTTCATTGCTCCCCCTTAGTTTTTAAGAAAATCGAGAATTAAGACGGGTTCATCGAACATAACCTCTTCCGAGTGACAGGTCATTTCAGATTTCACTGACTTATGGATCAGAGTGACGATATGTGCTGAAAACATCATCAAACAATTGCTCCTTAATTGCTCTTAATTGCTCTACCCTTGTTTGTAATTGCTCCCTCTTAGTTTTTAAGAAAATCGAGGATTAAGACGAGTTCATCGAACATAACCTCTTCCGAGTGACAGCTCATTGCAGATTTCACTGGCTTATGGATCAGAGTGACGATATATGCTGAAAACATTATTAAACAATTGCTCCTCGTCAGCTTTGAATTGCCCTACCCTCACTTTGAATTGCTCCCCCTTCGTTCTCTCGAAATATCCGAGGTTAGGTTGTGTATCACACAAGTGCCAAGACAATTTTTTCTATTCATGTATTCATGTCATATAGATAACTGCCAAATGATGAATAAAGATACAATAATTAAAATTGACCCAGATAACAACGTGCGTGCAAATTTTGCAGCAAAATGATAGCAATTCGTGCAATGTATTATAAGCAATATCATAGCATGATGTGTCCTCTATTGCTGTAAAAAAAAGAGCAATAACAGTTTTGTAGCAACATGCAAGCAAGTCTTGGTCATACTGGAAAATGCAGAGAACAACTTGAGAGCAAATTTTCAGTAAAATTTGCTGACTTAATAAATGACGCTGCAGCTGTTGCTGTACATTTGCTGTGAATTCTGACGAATGAAAAGTATTCTCAGCAAGTAGTCGTCAAAATGACAGCAAAATTTGCAGCAAGTGTAATAGACTGTTTGCACAATCACACTTGGTTATCAGGGGATCGTTCGTCCCTGTTTTACATCCTCAATATAAATTCTTTTTATCCGGTAGTGGATTATTATGTAAGATTAAGATTTCGGTAACAAGACATGTTTATGCACGTTCATCGTTTCACTCTTAAGGCTGAAAAATCATAATTAATACGATAATTTGAATGAATCGTTGTTTGATGGCACATCCTTAATATGAATTGGATTTCAATTCAGATTTAGCGAGGAATTTCGATACAGATGATCATGAAAACTGAGAGAGAGAGCAATTAAAAGCAAAGGTAGAGCAATTCAAAGCTGACGAGGAGCAATTGTTTAATGATGTTTTCAGCACATATCGTCACTCTGATCCATAAGCCAGTGAAATCTGCAATGAGCTGTCACTCGGAAGAGGTTATGTTCGATGAACTCGTCTTAATTCTCGATTTTCTTAAAAACTAAGGGGGAGCAATTAAAAGCAAGGGTAGAGCAATTAAGAGCGATTAAGGAGCAATTTTTTAGTTCCCTGTAGAACGTCGTATCTTATTCTGTTCAGTTAATACCTAGATTTGAATTTGGCCGCCGTCCCGCCATAAAAAATCTCTAATTCGTTTTTTCATTTTTACTCAAAAACTAGATTGGATTAATTGACGAAATTAGTGGAGCAATTGAGAGCAATCAAGGAGCAATTTTTTAGTCCCTTGTAGAATGTTGTATCTCATTCCGTTCAGCTAATACCTAGATTTGAATCTGGCCGCCATTCTACCATAGTAAATCCGTATTTTGTTTTTTCCTTTTTTCTCGGAAACTAGGCTGGAGCAATTAATGAAATTAGCGGAGCAATTAAGAGCAATTAAGGAGCAATTGATTGGTATATTAGAAACTAAAAAATAATAAACTTGCCGGCCAACTTCATATAGGTTCGGTGAGCAATCTCCCTCCTTACTTCTGTAATTAGCGATTGTAAATTGTCGAGAAGCCATGATATTTTTTAGTTCCCGAAATGCCCGAGAGATAGATAGATAGATAGATAGATATTTATTTATTTATTTATTTATTGTCCATAACAATGTTGGACAAGATACATCTTACGATGGATATACAGTAATGTTCATTAATGGGTGCCCAGTGGCTAACTTTTTTTTTCGGGAACGAGTCTTCTTTCTGGTCTTTTTCATATGCCTGTGGCCGACGAAGTGTCGACAGGAGGGCTTGGGAAACCACGACGAAGCCTCCCGCCGCTATCATTCCGCATTCTCATAACCTCTAAGTTCGCGAGAGCACAAATAACTTTAATAATTAATTAGAATCAAATTCATTTTTTCCTCATGATGTTCCGCATTCAAGACTCGACGTGAAATAATATTTTATATAGTTTAGCATATTACAGAGAGCCTAATGCCCGGAGCTTTTCCTAACCAATAAATATGATGCCGGGAACAAGAAGCCGTTGATAAGGTTAATCTGTGCAGTGATTTAAACTGTTCTTCGATTCACTGCAACGAATCGGTAATAGTATAATCTTGTGAGGTATAAAATTATAACGATGATACGAAGTAAAAAGAAACGGGTTCATAATTTGTAAATTTATTCTGATTTTCATACTCGACAATTTATTATCAATCCGTCTCATTTCACTACTCGTATACCGGTCACCCATGCAAATAATAAACTTGCCGGAAAAAGCGTTCCGTGGTGCGAGTTGGAACCACGATACACGATGCGAAAATCTAACCGCAGCTATGTTCATGTATACACCATTAATGTGCAAGCCTGTACCTTATTGTCTTCGTCTAGTCGCGCATGCGCGCTCAGCGTTCCGTTAGTACGAATGAAATAGAAACATGTTTCATTTCATTCACTAACAGAACGCTGAGCGCGCATGCGCGACTAGACGACGACAAAAGTACGTTGTAGGGAACTTTCTCTTTCTATTGCGCTTCGGCATCCACCAACGGGCTTCTTCATTACTCCCGCGGTCTGTTCTTATTTGTCTATGTTCGAAAAGGAGATAAGCCTAAGGTTAAAAAAAAAAAAGGAGAGCTTGGGAAACCACGACGAAGCCTCCCGCCGCTGTCATTCCGCATTCGCATAACCTCTAAGTTCGCGAGAGGACAAATAATTTTAATAATTAATTAAAATTAAATTAATTTTTCCCGCATATTGTTCCACATTTAAGACTCGATGGATGTGAAATATTTTATATAGTTTAGCATATTACGGAGAGCCTAATGCCCGGAGCTTTTCCTAACCAATAAATAGAATGCCGGGAATGCTGATAAGGTTAACCTGTGCAGTAATTTCAAGAGTTTTTAGATTCACTGCAACGAACCAGTAATAACCTTGTTAGATATAAAATTATAACGATGACACGTAATAAAAAGAACGGGGTCATCATTTGTAAATTCATTCTGATTCTCATACTCGAAAATTTATTATCAATTCGTCTCATTTCACTACTCGCATACTAATCATCCATCCTTCTAGCATTTATGTCGATTAGGTTTATTTCGATCCCTCGACGATATGACTCAAACAAATTCCCACAATTCATAGGACAGAAGTTGCAGCAAGGTTCATTCTACTTTAGGAACAACCCTCTTGGGAATCCATACACAGTTCCCATTGTTGGATCAGATTGGAACTGCCAAGTGGCCTCGAAAATGACTTCTAGCTGCAGACGCAGATCAACGAATATTAAAGACAAGACATTTCTTAGACAATATTTCTTCAACGAATATTAAAGACAAGACATTTCAATTATTTCAAACAAATGTAATACATACTTGAATTTTATCTATCCCTCTAGATTCTGATTGAACCTACTTCAAAGGTATCAATCTAGTTGAGTCGTTGAAATAATTTCACCTCACTTTACAAATACCTCCCAATTTTATGTCTGAAAAATAATATATGTGTTGTAGTGAGTAGACCGTTGTTTAAGGAATGAGAATAGGGTTCTTTACCAGAGGTGAATCACAAAGGATAGTCACTCTTGGTTGCACTGATAGATATGAAATCGTTCATTAGAAAAAATACAGAAAAGTAGAGTGGATTGATTGTTTGAGCACTTGCTCCCGTTCAGACCTTGAGCTCTTCGGACAGGGGTCCGTCGTAGGCTAGGATTCCGCTCAAGTCTGTCTGTCGAGCAAAGCTCGCCCTAATTTATTAGTTTCCTCTTGCTGATTCGACTATTGCTGCAATATTGCCTGCATCGCGGCTTGGCGCATACCAGGTCACTTGCCCAATGCGTGCAAGCTAGCTTATTGCGCCATATTGAGCAATGCCGAATTCCAGCTTATAACATCCCTCCCCCCTTTGGAGAGTAGGCCTCCGGACTACCGTTTGATCTGTGGATAACCAGTGTTGCCAACTAGTGGATGAGAAATGTCTCCGTACGAGGTTTGAAAAATCTCTAGAAATCTCCAGATGTATAATTCTCAGAAATCTCCAGATATTCACCAGAAAATGCTGTTTTGACCACGTAGTACGTAGATTTTTCATAATGAGCCTTTTACTCGCAGACATATAAAATATGTCCAGGGGGGAATATAACATAAAAAAACTATTGTATACTCTTTGATAAATATTTATTAATAATATTTCAGTTTTGTCCTTATGCAAAGTCTTTGGCATAGTAGAAAAAATAACAAAGTTAAAAATTATAAAACAATGAAGTGTATCCATATACATATATGTCTAGATATTATCTATATAATATAATATATTATAGCAACAATTGACCTATCTCTTCCGCTTCTGGTTCGTGGGTTTCGTGAGACTTTGATGGCGCTGACTTTTCGTACGTTTTCATATTACCGATGTTTTTCAATACTTTTTCTGGTAGAGTGTAGTTATGGCAGCAAGCATCGAGCCTTTTCAGTCCAAATCGAATATGCAATATGTTGTTCAATAACGGGAGCTTCATTTTGTTCCGTAATTTAGTTTTAATCAAATTCATCTGGCTGAAGACTCGCTCAATGTCCGCATTAGAGAAAGGAAGACATAGAACCTTGAAGGCCAAATCAACTAAGTGCCCAAAAGGATTTTGTCCACTAGCATCTCTGTAATTTGTTACTTCGATCCAAAATTTTTCGGTGTCTTGTGTTTCACCCCACATAACGTGACGAATATTATCCCATCCCAATTCGATTTGAGTGATAGTCATCGCATCTTTGATACCGCGATATAAAGCCAAATCTGTCATTGGAAGTTTGTTTGGTTTTAAACATTCGGCTACAGAAAAAGCATTCATGCGCTCCAAAATCTTGACGTTTTCGGGTAAACGATTCTTCAGTTCTCGTGCTAGAACGATTAGAAAGGAAACGCATCTTGATTTCAAATTTTCTTTTTCTTGCCCAACGATTCCATTCTCTGAGCATGAACATTCAAATGCGTAGCCCAGAGCAGGCGAAGGATCTAAGTATTTTTCGACGTCTTGCTCAAAAATATCTATTTTCGCCGTTGGAAGGATGATTTTGCTGGCGACCATCGAATAAAGTCTCTTTATATCAGAGAGAAGCTTCGTTGGGTCAGTCACTTTCGACTCGAAGTTCTTGTTTGTTTTTTGCACCAAGTTCAAAATAGGATGCAAAAAACTAAGATAAACGAAGTTTTTTTTTGTCACGATACATTGAATGCAACATCTCTGCTGTATAACAATTATCTTTAACTCAAGTAACTTCGAAATGAGTTTGTAACTCCGTCCATTGGTCCAAGATTCGCTTGACAGCAGGCTCGATCGATAACCAACGCGTTTCCGCGACTCGCACCATTTTTAAAGGCTCTTGGCCATCATTTAACGTTTGATACACCAGCGAGTAATTCAATTGTCGTATGGACGAATGTGAAAACCAGTTATATGTCTCTTTAATTAAAAACTCAATGTTTCGAGGCAGCGTATTTTCGGTCGCCTTTGAGACGGCAAGCTGGAGTGAGTGGCACACGCATCGAATTAATATTAGATGCGGTACAGTCATACCTCTGAATAGGGCCCCTCTGAATAGGGCCGCTTCTCCTCATCCTTGCTCGAGCGCTTCCCCCACTACATTACTGTTGACGAGTGTTTGGACAATTACCTCTCTATAGGGCCGCTATGATAAAACTCTTCGAATCACTTAATTATAATCCAACATGTAATATTTCATTCTGCAAAATATTCTTAGACTCATACATTTATTCGGAATCATATTGAATAACTCAAATTATTTCATTTGTCCTTTTGAGGTTTTGTTCGAGGTAAGAAACACAAAACACTCAAAATAAAAAATATCGAGTCAACTTGTTGCACTTGAGACAAGTTTATATTTTATACTTACCAAAAAGCAAGTGAGAAAGCAACAGCGTCACCTCTAAAATAAAGTGCAAATGACGCGACTGGAAAGTGGCCCTATTCAGAGGTTGAGCCGGCAGTCGAGCCGAGTCGTGCTCGCAAGCTATTGGTGGGGGAAAGGCATTTCCAAGAATCATACTCCCCTAACCGCCTTCGAGCGGCCCTATTCGGAGGTATGACTGTAATTGTTCAAACAAATAAAAAATAAAATTTTTCTTGTACTTGAAAGATGTGTTTATTACATAGGATCCATTTTATCCCATAATTTTTTGCAAAAAGCCTCGAAAAAAAATCGCGAAAATAGCCTATTTTCGAGGTGCCTAAAGTGAGAAGACGCCTTAAAATATCTACTATGCATTCTTCGTTCGCTGGCCTAGTTAAGCAATTCCCTAAATATTCTCCGTCAGCGAGTTACTTTTTCTCTACAATGCCGATGAACTTACTGTTCGTTTTCGCACTGACCTTCCTTATTGTTCGCGGTGCTAACCTGATTTTCTCCGTCAATGACGGTCGTAAGAGATTGAAACGGTGCCCATATATAAAGAATGCATGAGCGCCTTTACCTATCGCAGCTCCGTGGTCCTCTATGAAATCTATTCCAATGATGCCGTCAGCGTCTAGGCTGAAATCGTCGCTCACCACATAGAAAGGGTGTTTGATACTACGATTTCCTAGGGGAATAGTTAATATGACTTTACAAAGTGCTTCGACCACGCCTTGTCCTATCCCGGATAGACTTGTCGTTTCCTCGAGAACTGGCACATCGTCCTTCAACATGCCTATTTTGATGATGCTGGCATCGGCGCCAGAGTCTACTAAGAGAGTCATTTTCTCTTTAGTGGTTCCGTCTGCCACTAATTCTAACCTGTTCCGACTTGCTCTATGCGTGTTCGCGATGTTCAAAGATTTGTACGAACCCGCATTCCTCGTCGATTGCTGCGACCATTCGTGTCCTGCATTTTTATTATTTGTGTTTTGTGGATTTCCTGTGCTGCTTTTTTGATTTTCGCCCAACCCGTTACCGTTATTACCTGCTCGTCGATCGTCGCGACGCATTCTATCCCTACAATCTTTGTACAGGTGTCCTCTGCGTTTACAAAAGTTGCATAATAGCTCTACGCGATGCACCGATTTGCTTGGACCTGCTATAGGTAAGCTCGACTGCCTGTTCCTTGCTTGGGTGCAGTCTCGTGCGAAGTGTCCTGTTTGATTACACTTTAGACATCTTGATGACGTATTCCTACCACCGAGTTGATTTGTTCGTCGATTTATGGAATTCACGCCGCTTTGTGACTTTTCTTCTTCTTCCGCGCCCTTTATTGATGCCGAAAGTTCCGCGAAATGGTACGATTTTACTATCGTTCTCAAATTATAGTTTAACCCGTTTTCAAAAATGGCAAGTGCTTGGTATCTGAGTAGGTCCTCTACTCCTTTTCTTTCCGCTGCTATTTTCGTTCTAGCCCCGCATGCTCTAATTAGATCCATCATAAGACGTGTGACTCTTTTTCCGTAATCATGCGCGTTCTCGCCAGTTTTTTGTCTACTCGAAAATAATTCTACCAGCAGCGCTGGCGTGGAGCTTTTTACTCCGTACAATGACAAAAGCTCATTTTTTAGCTTTTCCAAAGAATCTATATTCTTATATCTGAGTCCTACGGCTGCTTCGCCCTGTATTTTCGTTTTTAAGACCGATTCTAGTACTTCTGGTCTTTCATTCGGATTTACTTTATCATTCGCGTACTCGATTGTTTGCAATAAATCGTCTACTTTACGCGGATCGCTCCCATCGAAAACGTTGATCATCTGTCGTACTTCTTTTAATGTTAAGTAGTCCGTCATCTCGACTGTTGGCTGTTGACTCAAATTCCTTCCGTCCGAAATTCTAGGTTGATTCGGTGCTGGATTGTTTACCGTCTCTTGAGGTGTTGCTGGGAATGAGTCAGGGAAAAAGGAAGTACCCGATTTGGGCTTCGGGGATGGAGTTGGAGTCTCTTTTTTGTTACTTTTGATAAATGCCCGTAATGTGGCTCTGATCGTTTCTACTGTGTTAGAATCATCTACAGCTAGCCCGTATCGCTCGCAAATTTGTAAGAGAGCGTCTTTCCGAACGTCCTGTATCCACGCGGTTTGACCTTACGCGACAAGTTCTTCGATCCTATTCCAAGTAGCAGACATTTACCCTAAACTAAATCACCACGCCCAAGCTTGATGAGCCTGATTTAATCAACAATTTGGTGAAAAATATAAAAATTCTCTATACCCCGTACCCTCTAAACGCGATAATAATTGAATCCTGGTACTCGCACGCTACTATTTGGCAGATAACTCTCAATAACAATGTTTTCGGCTTATAAACTAAAAACTGCGAAGATTTCAAATCGACTTACAGTAAGATGAGTGTCTTCATCGTGTAGCCCTGGTTCTGCCGCTTTCTAGCCGTTGATGATGTTGCTACCGTTGCTGTTGTTGATGCTGCTGCTGTTGATGCTGCTGCTGCTGTTGAACCCTTGTACTATGCTGGTTCCTCTGCGTAGCTCTGCTGCGTGCTGTAGCTTCCTCTAGGTCACAACGACTGTGTGTAGTAGCTTCCACTAGGTCACAACGACTGCGTGTTGTACCTTTTGATTATCACTTTTTCTTGACTTTTCTGTTTCGTTTCCACCGTCACTATCTTGCAAACTCTGGTTTTCCCCGCTGTACCGCTGCCACCAATGTTGTAGTGTGTGTGTAAACCGTAGTTTAAAGGAAAATGAATAGGGCTCTTTACCAGAGGTGAATCTCTAAGGATAGTCACTCTTGGTTGCACAGATAGGTATGAAAAACGTTTATTAGAGAAAATACAGAAAAAGGTAAAGTGAGTTGATTGTTTGAGCACTTGCTCCCGTTCAGACTCTGAGCTCTACGGACAGGGGTCCGTCGTAGGCAAGGAATCCGCTCAAGTCTGTCTGTCGAGCCAAGCTCGCCCTAATTTATCAGTTATCTGTTGCTGATTCGGCTATTGCTGCAATATTGCCTGCACCGCGGCTTGGCGCATACCAGGTCGCTTGCTCAATGCGTGCAAGCTAGCTTATTGCGCCATATTGAGCAATGCCGAATTCCAGCTTACAACAAATGTAACATTTGTTATAACTTTGAGAATATTGTGAGTATAAGTGAAATTATAAGATTCGGTACAACCTTTTACATACGCTTATTGCAAATCAACTTCAGGTATCGTGGTCCAACGTTTGTCAGCTTTTTTTTTATATTTCCCACAGGGTTCGTCGATATCGTCGTGGACACGCTGATTTTTGTTACTTTTTACTTTCGTTGTATGTTATAGTTCTGATCTCTTAATAAGTTTAGTATGTGAGATAAAGTTTTACAGGACGTTGGTCCGTTGATTTTCTAGAGCAAAAAGTTGTACTTCTAATTAGGCTCACGGTTACGCTTCGTTACTCAGCCTCGCCGTCTTCGCACCTACCGGCTGCGAATATTTGGAATTGGCGCTTAGTTTAAATCTATCTGTATCCCCGTTTACTGTTACAACTGACAGTAAACTGTCGCTGCCAGCTCTGAAATCCTAGCTGTTCTGCAAGTGCTGCCCATTCGAGAGATTCGACATCAATAAAGAGGTGATTTCCGCTTTTGAAGGTGAGGTCTATATTGCTACTTTTGCAATGGTAGCATAATCTTCGCTTTGGCGCACAGAGTTGGTATACAGCTTTTTGGAGCCCTCTCATTCCTCGAGTGTAGAAAGGAACTGTATTCAACGTCAGTACAGGGTACACATTTTACAGGGTATTCTTTTTCTCCGACTTGCAATCGAAGCACCGTCTTGTAAGCTCGAATGATGACGCATCTTGCAGAAGCTTGTTCGAAATCATTTCGGACACATTTTTCGCACAATCTGCAATGCCATTGACTATCGGCATACAGCTACACAGTATTGTTGCTCTCAAACCGTAGATTTTCTGCGTGACCCCTTTTTGCGAAAAGTCTTTGACAAAATTAGTCATGCGATTGTTACCTTGGATTGTACATGCGTTATAACCACTCCAATCACGATACCCTGCTAAAATGCTTTGGGCAACCACATCAAAGGGACATGTGTTGCGCATCTTTACAAATTGATTCGCGACTTTAATTGGTGGTAAGAAATTGCCATTCATTAATGAAGGTAAACTTGTGCGAAATTTCGGACGCTTGTGCATATTTTCTATATCTGCTGTAACGTTTCGGGATATGCCGGAATTTGAAAAATGGAGGTATATCCGCCGTTAGTGTGAGTTCTTTGCTCAAAAGATGAAATATTGGGGTCTGCACCCAAGACTGTACACCAGACTCGGAAGATTGCTCCTCAAAGCTGTTCCCTAGCGTAACCTATCTCGGCTGTTGTAGCATTAGTTATTTAAGAAATGAGTGGCGGAAATCTCGGACAAAGAACTTAAGCAGTTGCTTTAGTCAACATTAATTAATTTAATGAAATTAAATGCTCATTGTTCGATTGATTTCTACAAAATAAAATTAACAAAAAGTTAACAAAGCTTTTCCTTATAATTTTAAACTTAACCTATGGCTCTTTTCTGTTCTGAATTTATCTGAATAAATTGTAATATCGAGATCTGAATGTCTAGCTTGTTTCAAGTCAAGACTTCTACTGAATTGATTTGCTATCCTCGGAATTCGCGCAGCGATAGACTTTTACATTTGATATTTCTTTTTCTAAATTTCTTTTTTATATTTCAAATTTCTTCTAACTCTTTACTAATATTGAAACTATATGAGTGAACCGGTCGCTTTGACTCGAGTTCCTCTAATAACGCAATGAGACGTCTACGAGCGCTTTGCCACGTATCGCTGGTGAGGCATTGCCACACCGGCTTTTATACAAATTTCGTCAGTTTGTGACGTCACCGACATTTCCCGCGCTGGTGGGGATTTGACCGTTTCTCGTTTGATGTTCGTCTATCCTCTTTTCTCTTATTGGCTAGCCGAACCGTTACACTGCACATGCTGTAAGATACTTACCTCTTCTCTTATCTGGTCCGTTCACGAGGCCCCTCCATGACTCGACCTCGTTTAAATATGAATTTTCATTCGATGCCAATTTGTTAGTTACCGTAGTCTCATGAACAATACGAGTATCCTCATTTTTCAATTTATGAAGTGGAGTAGAATGATCTTTCAAGGTCGACTGGGCAACAGGTAAACGATCGGAAATTGTGTTCAAACTGCTATCGACCAAAACACTGTCATTAATTTGAGTACTATTCATGTCTTCATCAAAAGCCGGAATACTAACTAACACAGGTAGGTGCTTTGATAATGAATTATCCACGTCGTACACCGTATTCTGAGTCAACTGGTCAGACACTAATGTATGGTTTATTGAGAGGAAATTCTGATTGAACGAATAGTTACTAACTTCACCGAAACTCAATCTGACTTTCTTTCTTGTTTCCCACGTTCAAACCTTCACTATCATTCTTTAGCCTACGTAAAAACGTTTTCAATAAAGTACTAGACTCATCATGTGGCTCGTCATCGAGATCGTCAAAAACAGCAAGTAAGTCAACTTCGGGTGTTGAAGGAGTTTCAGCATTCGTTCTCATGATTGTTAACATTCTCTGTTGTGCACTATAGCAGGGATTCGTTTTGTCATTACCCGTACAGAAATCGTGAAATGGGGCTGGGTTGGGCCAATATCGTGTTCCGATACTGTTTGGTCGGCCTGACCTTGGCATTTTGTTATGGGCCAGGATTGTAACGTAACGCCGTTTCCTTGTGAACCGATATTGGAAAACGATGCCGGGCCAGACTTGGCTATATACTGTGACGTGGACTCTTTTTATCCCACGGGAATAGATCGGAAAACTATTCCGCGGGGATAGTCCAGTCGACAATTGACGAACGAGAACGAGAAAAAAATGATTTTATGGTTGGGCGCCAGGCGACTACTTCGCCACGAAACAAAAAGATCTCTATAAATCGAACAAAGACAACGACAAATAAGCGGCGGCTAGCTTCAGTACCGCGGAGAGGGGTCGGGATTAATTATGAGGGATTAGCAGGGCGTCTAATAACGACTCGAATACTCAAATTTTATAAAAGAAAATATAACAAAAATGTATTCAATAAAAAGAAATAATTAACAATGCGAATCAAACAATAATCGGGTACTCGGTGGTCGTCGCAAAACAAAAATAATAATCGAAGAAAATAATAATAATAAAATAACAATAATTGACGAAAAGCGCACAAAATTCAGTTGTTGCTAGGCAACCACCGAACCTACGGGAGGCTAGGCCTCGACATTACCGACCACCTTTCTAATCTAAAATCTTATTTAACTAACTTATCCTAACTCTGCCTCGTGCGCTATTCCTAACTTGAACGCAAAAATGTTTTAATAATTACAACAAAATCGTAAATAATGCCTCGGACGGCTGATTCTCCTCGTGGGAGTGAGCGAGAGAGCGACGGTGACCGACTCGCGCTGTCTCTTTCGCACTCGTGTGTGGAATTACGAAACTCAACAAAATTCGAAGCTTGGACGCGAAATTCTCTGATACTTGAAACTAGACTCGAAATCTCTATTACGCGGGGACACTGGTGACGGCCTACCGGCTCGGAGATCGGTTTGATTCGATCCCAAATCTTTAATTGAGCCTCGTGGCTTTTAGCAAGACAACATGGCGGAAGGCCGTTGCCGGATTCAAATCAGTCAAAGGCCAAGTGAGCTATCGCTTACCGTGTGCCAGCCACCTGATGGATTTTTCCTCCTGAGCTGGAGAAAACCCTCTACAGTCCCCTCGTGGGTCTCAAAAATCCAAAATTATCCCTCGTAGGGTCTCACACACTCGACTGTTCCTCGTGGAACCTTACGCAACTCAATCACACCTGACTCGAACTCTAAAAAAATTATTTCGCCAAAGGACACGTGTGTCGTCTACGCTAGACTACGGCAGAGTGTCTTCCCTCGTGCCGGGCGTTAACGCCCTCGTTAGCCGATGGATCGCTAAAATCAGCTAACACCTAGCGGCGTATCATAGTGCCGCGCGAAAAATCAAAATTTTGACAGCCGGGAATATTCGAACAGTCGAGAAGTGCTCGTCGTAGGACCACGGTTCGCGGGCTCTTGGGGGTGGCGGGAATCTCATCCACCACCGGATTCCCTCGTTGCCGAGTGCCCTTGGCACCCCCCCGTGTCCTTGGTGGTAGGTGAGGAGACTTCCGTCGTTATGCGTTTTCTCCCAGCGTCGTTGCATTCGTAATCTTCGTGTCAACCCGCCGGGTAATTCCCCGACTCAGTCGTCGATCAAGCGTCAGTCATAAGCAATCTCCACCATATGTTTGGCCGTGCCTCCCACATATCAGAGAAAAAAGTGAAAAAAAAAAACAAAAGAATAAGAACTAAATTCAAAAATCCAATTCGGTCACGGTCGCCTCTCGGAGTGAAAATTAACCTCGGGGCTGCCCTAACTCAGTTATACTGCATCCCGGGCACTCGTCATACCCTTAACTAAGGTCGTCTAAGGGAAAGAGAGTGTATTGTAACATGCAATGTTACAATACGTTGGATCAACGATGCGTGCAAAGACAGTTCAATATTGGCGACGATGTCTGGGCCCAGCTTGGGCTTCGATATCGCACTGTGATTGTAATATCTTGCAAGCCGATATTGGCAGAACAATATCGGGCCGCAGCCGGTTTGTCATGGCGGAAAACAGATGATGCAATAGTGGCGGAGCACGGTTAGTTCACCCAGAAAATAGTATTTTTATAGGATCAGATAAAATTATATAAAATTATACGCATTGTGACGTAGACTGTTTTTATCCCACGGGAATATACCGGAAAACTGTTCCGCGGGGATAGTCCAGTTGACATTTGGCAGATGATAACGGAGAAAAATAATATTTAATTGGTTGGGCGCCAGGCGACTACTTCGCCACGAAATCCGAAATTTTACAAAATTGACCCGGACTACTATAGATAATGCGGCGGCTAGCTGCAGTACCGCGGAGAGGGGTCGGGATTATGAGACTGAGGGATTAGCACTTGCAATAATGACTCGAGTAATTAAATTTAAGAAACAAAATCGTGCATTTATTAAGGGGGGGGGGGTTAAGGGTTTCAGCGTAAAAAAAAACACCTTTTTTGTGAATTTTTTTTAGAAGTATGGATTGAACAAATGTATTCAAACCTTTTGTACATTATTAAGTATACTTTTAACAATATTCTCTAATTTTTTCATGCGGAAATATTGAAAAACAAGCCGGTGACAGAGCTTGCCCGAGAACGTCTAAGAAAAATAACAATTTGCGGTGTTCACTATATCTCGGTTGGAAATTATCTGAAATCAAAAACCATTGAAATTTAGTCAAAGTATCATCAAATCCTCCCCCCAACGTTTTATGATTATTTTTTTTTCCATTTAAAAATTTTTGGTGGCCATCTGAAGTGTAAACTTCTGTTTTCCACGGAAAATTACACCATTTTGTGGGTGGGAAACCCCCTTAATGTGAAAAAAAAAATTTTAACTAAACGTTGGGGGGAGGTATTTTATATTTAGAAAATGTGTACCTAGTTTGAATTGAATCGGTCAAGTAGTTTTCAAATGGCAGTGAACAGGGACTTTGAAAAAGTAGTTTTGAGAAAAACGCGTTTAAAAGTTTATGAGCTACAAAAGTGAAGAAACAAGTATACGTACAAATATAAAATATGTCTTTATGGCTTTACTTACCTGTCTTTATTAAATAAAATATTCTCGAAACAGGATAATTGACCACAAGAATAGAAGTGAATAAGCTGTATACCTGCTCGACAGTTGCACTGCCTTCCCGAACGCCCGCTGCTGTCAGAGCTATAGTGTTAACAATAACTTCAAGAGTTTTGCTCAAATCGACTTAAAATTTTGGGAATATATTCTTGAAATGTTTAACAATAAGATGAGACAAAAAAAAATTCGAATTTTCGAAAGTGCAAACCCTTACCCCCCCCCCCCCCCCCCCCCCCTTAACGTTCTTTGTCCGACATTTCCGCTGCTCATTTTCATAAAGATTCAAAACGCTACAACAGCCGAGATAGGTTATACTAGGGAACAGCTTTGGAGAGCAATCTTCCGAGTCTGGTATACCCTGCTTAAAATGTCCGATTGAATATTATCAATCAACATAGAAATAATGCATAATACTCATGATATCCTTGCGGACCTATCTCGCTTTCCTTTGGTGGTGCATAAATATTAGTTCGGTTCGAATATAAACCAAAGCTATCTGTTATAAATGTGAAGAACGGGATAGTTACTTTATCCATTTTAATAGATTTCTATGCGATACGTTGAAATCTATCACATGCATAACGTAGTTTAGTTTTATATGATTTTTTTGTCATCGCGGGTACCAATGGAATTCTTTTATCTTCGTCTCATTGCAGGGCATGGTTCTATCGTTTATGTGTCATTGACTTTGTTTTTGGTTTCCGAATAATAGAGATACGATTATGGTTCTAAAATTTCCAATGCACTGTTGATTAATCAAATCGAATCTCATCCCGCACATAAAACTCGAATCATGTTCTATATGGAACATGAGGTTTTATAAAACCAATGTGATATGCACGATATTTATTTGTATAATTCGCTTTCCATACGTCATGAGAATACTATTCTTTCGTTTGTATCTCATTACACAGCCTGATCCTATAACATTTACACTCTAAACGATGCGGAAATTATTTTGAATAAGTACAGATACTATATTTTGCTATGGGAATTGAAATTATTCACAGGTTTCATTTTGTTTTAAGGTGAATCCCTAGTCGCCCACCTCCTTTCTGCCGAAAAAGGAGTGGGGGGTGACACATTTCGATTATTTTCCGAGCCCATGCGTCGAACACGCAAGAATAATATCAATGCTTGGGCTCGGAAAATAATCGAAATGTGTCACCCCCCACCCCCCTTTCGGCAAAAAGGAAGTGGGTGAGTAGCGATTATGCCCTTATTAATCGGCATCTGACAATTTATTGAATTTCAAATACATTTGGTGGAATACAGATGTAAGACTGTTCGAAAACATCTATGAAAATAACTTTGCATTTTACATTAGCAATACATTCAAGTTCAGGACGTTCTTCATATCCGTTAATTCGCAGAAAATGCGGTATTTGTAGCCCCTGCTCTTCAACTAGCGTTGTAACGAGTCTTATATATTTTATATAACAAGTTTCGTTGACAACAACGAATTGTACAATCTCAACAATGGAACCAGACTACAGCTGTACAATGTTATCTTTGGTTTTATTGCATGCTCTTGCGTAACGTCTGCTGAGAAGAACAATGCCTTTATGAATACATTTACTGAAGGATTCACCTATTGCAACAACCATTTCACCTTCCATCAATATTCGATAACTGTTCGTGCCCAACGTTTTGCCGATCAGAACGACATCGCCGCAAAGTCGTACGAAATTAGATACGTTGTGGCCGGAAAATAATGCTTTGCAATACGCCGTACAAGCACTGTTATCAGGCATACTTCCTACGGAGTTTTGAAACATATACTGTAACGTATCGGCTAGCCTGGGGAAGGGAATCAGAAGAAGCGACCACGTGACCACCCCACCAGCGCGCGATGACGTCGTCAGTCGTACCTGCGATGTCGCGCAAGACTATACTCGGTTCACGGAGAGATCGACAGGCAGTTACGCAGCTTCGAACGGCCTGAGAGCCGGGTGGGGGTAGTGGGGCTGGCAACTCAACGCCGGATCTAAATTATAGTACGCATGGGCCCCGAATATATTTGGCACGCTAGGCTCAAAGAGGCTCAAAGACTGAGGGTCCCGTGTCGCTATAGCCGCGGCTGCTCAGCTGTGAGACCCGTGTGGTGCGGTGGAGTGGGTGAACTGGGCGGCGCGTTGGGTGGAATCTGACCGAACCGGACGAGTTCTGTTTCGATCTCCTGTCGATCTCTTCGTGAACCGAGTATAGGAATAGTATAAAAGCTGGTGAGGACAAGCCTCACCAGCGATACTCAGCAGAGAGTGAGTAGTCAACTCACAGCAAATTAAAGAGCGACGCGAGCTATAGAGCCGGTCGACTCAATCATTGGAAGAGTAACTTAGAGTCAGTAGAATCAAGTAATAAAGTACAAATTTCAATTTCCATATAAAAATAAAATCAAACTTAAAATCTCAGAAAGACATGCTAAAACAGCTGTTGTTTCATATTTCAAAAAGTTGAAGTCTATTGCTGCAGTATTGAGAATAGATTCCAGAAAGAATAGAGGCATTTGTCGATAAACAGAATTTGCACTCCAAAACTCGAAATAGAACCGAAAAGATCGATCAAATAAAGACGATAGAGACAGTTAGAATAAGGTACACTCTTAAAAAAATATAGTTACGTCAACCATATTTTAACTATAAAATAGAGTGACTGGAGGGGACATCTATTTTTTATAGTTACCATTACCGACAAAAATATAGTTGGGTTCACTATAATATAATCGTTGCAAGTTACTATATCTATATCGTAAGTGTAACTATGTGCAGCCCAACTCGCAAAATAGTAATACGAACCAAATTAAAATACTTATCGATACTAAACGATTGCTACTGTTAAACATACTTTTCGTGGCCCTAATTGTAGCAGATAGTAAATTCCACGTGATCAAATAATTGAATTTATTGTACAGCGAGATCGAGTCAACCAAATTTTTTACTTCCTGTAATGCGGCTGAATGATTGTGTTAACACTGACATTTGAGCAATTTCACTATATTTGATAGTAACCTTAGCAATATCTGGCATCCCATTAACCGTAATTGTTGATTCGCAGTGACCACATATATAGTTATCTGAATTATATTATTATAGTTTTTAGTACTTAATGGTTGATACTAATAACAGCACTTTTTTGTAGTTCTAATTGTGGTGCATCGTGAATTTTACTCGATTGAATAGTCACATTCACAGTACAAATTGATACGATGAAACGAATCTTAAAGGTCATATAACGAGGCAAAATACTTTAATCAACGATTACATTGATCCAGTTTTACAATCCAAGATAATAATCTTTGCAATACTTCCTACCTGATCGTGAAGTTATATTAATCGTGCAGATAGTTGTAATAACTAAGAGATGAAGTTCGAGTGAGCTAACCGTATAATTGTAGATGCTGAAAAATATAGCCACCTATATTGCGTGATAAGTTGTCATTACTATCTTCTATAATTTTTTCAATAGCATGAGATTGTCAATTCAACGTAATGCTATGTTGATACAACAAGCAGCTGTGTTGAAGTACCTTGAAAATATGGTAGCATCACCTAAAGATGATCGTTCTTTCAATTTTTAAAATAGATCCGACAACCACACAGAATAGCTACCTCAGCACCGATATAAGTTGATGAAAATGGCGATAATAGACACACATTTAGGGTGGCAATATTTTTTCGCCTTTTTTTTAGTTGTAAGGCTTGCATGAAAATTTTTTAGTTTCATACATTTTGCGAGCCCTCTCTAAATTTCAGCTCAATAAAAAATGTAGAACTCAAGAATTTTGAAAATATGAAAATTCCAAGAACTCGATTTTTTTCAATATTCTTCAGTTGCTCACTACTACAAACTTTTCTATGTAGATTGTGGAGGAACATATTGAAATTTCAAGTTAAAATATTGATATTTAAAGATCGCTCAATAATTGAAAAAAAAATCTAATAAACTGTCAGTGGTTTAGAGCGACCTGTAAAGATTAATATTTCGACTTGTAATTTCAGTATGTTCCTGTACAATCTACTTAGAAAAGATCGAAGTAATGATCAAATAAATATAACAAGAAAAAACGATTTCTTTGAATTTTGACATTCTCAAAACTCGTGAGCGACGTCTGCAAACTTTTTAATTGAGCTGAAATTTGGCGAAGGTTCTTAAAATGCATCAAACTAACAGATTTTCATGTGAGCTTTGAAAAAAAGAATAGTTGAAAAAATATTGCCACGCTATTATACATATTTAATATGAGGAAATTGCTTGTTTTCTGACAAGAACGACAACCAAAAATTCGTCAATTCCAAGATACCAAAAATGAACTCCGAAATGTCGAAAATCGAAGATATCGTTTCAGAATTCACAAATGTGCTGTGTTGCCCTTATCACCAGTGAGCAGTATGCGGTGTGAGATGAATTAATGCAAGTGATTACAATTAGTATGGGAATATAGGTGGTAGGTATTGATTCTTAGGAAACAATGACTGTACAATAACTGTTGACAAGTAGGCGCGTTGGCGCAATGTATTTCAACAAAGTTTTTTGGCTCAATATAATATATATGCATTACATATGAATTATTTTTTAATATTAAGGGATATCAATAAACGACGCATTGCGATTATTTACGCAACAGATATATAATCTTATGATATTTGAGTATCATCTGATACTTAATGAACGATATCTTAGGCTTAGAATTTTATATGTATAGCATCGGCAGGACGATTCCTACGTATAATGTAATTTGAACATATGATACTGCTGTACAATGACTAGAAACGTAGGTCCATTAATACAGTCTGTTTCAAAAATCTTTCTGAACTCAATACATATGCATTATAACTTTTTATATAGAGGTATAATAATGAACTATGCATTGCAATTATCTACGCAACAGGTATATCATCTTATAATATGATGTAGCCTGGCACGTAATGAATGAACGATACCTCAACGGCTTAGACATTTACATGTTCGATATCGGCGAAATGATTTTAATACCTAGAACTACAATACTTTCTTAACAATACTTTAAGCAAATATACTTATATTCTAGTTGATTCACCCCAATGCTAGAATCGTTCGTTCTGCATCTTGAAATTCGGTGAATCAATGTTAAGGTGGTGCTTATTTTGTGAAACCCGAAATTTTCGAACTGAAACCATGTAGCTTCCTACCGTTAGAAAGAAATTTAATGCCCTTGGCAATAGGAATTCAGCATTCAGTAAAGTAAGCATCACCTCAAACAATTCAATATCGACTTTTTAGCCGTGGCAAGGCGAGTCTCGGAACCTCAAATTATCATTTAGACAGTGGCTATGAAGCAGAGTATAGGC
This sequence comes from Rhogogaster chlorosoma, assembly GCA_944452935.1. Lineage (NCBI taxonomy): Eukaryota > Metazoa > Arthropoda > Insecta > Hymenoptera > Tenthredinidae > Rhogogaster > Rhogogaster chlorosoma. Next base: position 15,011,593 of record OX101803.1, on the reverse strand, counting down.
TTTGATTTGCATTACAGTTACAGCAGGTCGTTAGTTGTATAATCGAGCGAATCGAGATTGTTTTTCGAAATTACGAAAGTCGATGTTAGAAACAGGTAGGGGTTACTTGAAAAGAAAATTAGGATTAAAAATTTCATTCAGACCTTGATGTGCCTTCCAAATATAAAAGTTTGAGCAGGTTCTAAATGCAATTGATAACTATGAATATATCTAAAATTATAATTTTGAAGGCTTACATGTAGTAATTCATAGAAAAATAAAATTATTCATCACTGTCTACAGTAATAGTGCTCTATTAACAATCATGAATCGTTAAAGAGAAAAAAAGTTCTGTAAAATGCTAAATTTTGTATAAGAAATGCCTGTTTTTTCCCTCCAGTCTCCCACTTGGCGAAATTGCATCTTTTGCTGGTTGTTCCCTGTCTCAGGACAGGGAGCAGAACATGAATAGGAAGAGGAAAAGGAAGAGGAAGAGGAAGAGGAAGAGGAAGAGGAAGAGGAAGAGGAAGAAAAAGGGGAAGGAAAGGACGAAGAACAGAAACAGGGAACAACCAGCAAAAGATCCAATTTCGCCAAGTGGGAGACTGAAGGGAAAAAACAAGCATTTCCTATACAAAATTTAGCATTTTACAGAAAAAATTTTCTGTTTAAAGATTCATGATTGTTAATAAAGTATTGTTACTGTATACATTGGTGAATCATCGCAGTTAGATTTATAGCTATCAATTGTCAGAACGAAAATGTGTCTGAATTTTTTTTTTTCCAAATAATCTGTATCTGTTTCTAACATGGGCTTTCTCAATTTCGAGTCGATTTTGCACTCGATCCACCCTATTGTACGAGACGGTACTATTGATAACGTGCGTACAAATTACCATTGGCAATCGTCACTAAGTTTATGTGTTCTTCAAGAAGAACAGATTCAATGTTGAGGAATTCTGATTCTGTTGTTGTGTTTACCATATAAGCTTGGAAATGATCGTCATAACGCAGTGTATCAAATATCTGTACTTTGACAAAAAAACTAGATCTGTCAGGTTTCATGCTATTTTCAGTCTGCAAATAAATATTCAAAACTTTTGCAAAAACAGGAAGGTCATCTATACGTACTAATACAACTGTGCCGATTCTATATTTTAAGCTCTGAATTGTAACTGATTTTATTTGTTTATAGTCTTTATAGCAGTCAGGTAAATCTTGATCATCCAAAGACGGTACACGTGACTTCTGCTGGTGCAGTTGGAAACTAATATCATCATTAAAACATTCATTTAGTAGAAGTGTATTACTCAATGTTAGTTGACTTTTGACAGCTAATGTGTGACAAAGATTCACTCGATTGCAGCAAGACTGAGCTCTGTTTTTGAATGGCCGATGTTTCGACTCAAATCTCATTGACCAAATATGCCGGAGTGGTCCAATCAGTTTCATAATACGTGGATAATGAAGCATGATATGATGTTTTGGAGTGAGGCAATCACCATAGAGTTCTAGGAATAACATATGATGTTCGGTAATCAGAGTTTTTAGTAATTCAGGTGTCCCTGACGCGATACAAGATTCCAATGAAATCTTAAGAATTTGTCTCATTAATTTAAATAGCTCCCAGTGTTTGTCATCGTGATCTAAGATCAAGTCTCCAAAAATCAATCCGGCATTAAGTACAAAATATTTCATTTCGGATGCAGACATTCTTAGACGTCCTAGCTTCAAATCATTATGACTGATGAGCGGAGGTTCATTCCTAGATTCGTAATTGAAATATTGAATCCTCCAATTTAGTACATCCAGGGTGAAATACTTTTTCTCACAAATTGTATACTTTAACAGGCGACACATTTCGGAGTTGCATATACCCTCTAATTCGTCATGCATGATATCTACACAATGATTTTCCGCTGCGTGGAAGCTGTTAATAGAATTCAGAACACACGACTCTTTTATCCCCGTAGCACTGACATCATTTCGCTGTGTATCAGTACAGTAATTATCTTTGTTTCTTAAAACTGCCGTGTTCTCTGCGCACAAACTTTTTGATTCCTGGCGTGAAACCTTACAAAATCTACAAAAAAAATGAGCAGCAAAGCTCTCTACGAATCCGAGAATTCCATTCAAACCTAAATTGTCTCCGATTATCATGGCTAATTTAAAGTGAATGGTCAATACTTTGTCACCCAGAATTAACTGGATTCCATGGCAATCTAATTTATTGAACTCTTCAATGACTCTGGCATAAATCATTGTGCTTGTTGAAATATGCGCGTCTTCGGTGTGAAATAATTGCACTAGGAATATATTTTTTAATTTCGAAAGGTACTCAGGAGGCAAACAAGGAATTGATGCATACATGGCACGTATCTTGTAAATCCCAGAATGGGAACCTAGTGGATTTCCAGTTTCAAAATCGTCTTGATACAAAAACAAGGGAAATACTATTTTATCACATTTTGATGTGTGAGCTTTCCAAAAATCAGTTTGTACAATGTTCGAAACATTGTCATCGGTTTGTTTTAAGGAGTTAAGATATTTACTGACTGTATCGAATACACCAGGTAACTCAAAAAATGCTTTCAAAACTGAACCCAACGGGATATATTGACCAAATACAGCTTTGTTTACTAGTGAGCCATCTCTACCTTTACTTTCGATATTACCCAAGTACAATTTTTCTGGTTCCATATAATATCCGTATTTGCGCAACAATATGAATCGCTTGTGTTCTGTATTCAATTCCAGAAAAACATTTTGTAGTTTTTCAAATTTTTCAAATACGTATTCTTTTTCATCGTTTGGAACATAATTTAGAATCAAGTTCTTCAAACAATTAACGTAATTGTTATTCAAAAAATTATTAATAAGGTCAATGATTCGATTCACCTGAACATGCGTCAACTTTGGATCGGAATAAAATTTAGAAATGATTTCAAGTGCGAATTTATGTAATGACTCATCGAGAGGAAAATGAAATGGGGGGACCCCAGTAATTGGAGGAGTATTCGTATCGTTAGAGTTTCCCTCACTGATTTTGGTGAATGTACTATTTGTTTCGTTTGATTCTACTGTAATGCTGCAGCCAGTTTCATGACTCTTTAAATGCTTCCGAAATGAATTAATGTTTGAAAATGATCGATCGCAGATCTTATCGAAACATCTGTATGAATCGACGCTTCCTTGTTTGTCATGGACATATTTTAGATGTAATCTAAAATTCCTCAACTGAATACTTTCTTCACAAAAGTTACACCGAATCATTTCGACAATCAACAGAAACCTTTTGCAAGTCAGACCAGACAGTATCAACGGTTATAAAATTTTTACTTGCCTTATCGATATCTATTCTGTAGACATATTTTTGTAAAAACCTCCAAACGAATATTGACTCCACTGAATACGTCGCGTTCAAGGCAAAGTATGACTTGAAACAGAAGTCCACAGCACCCATAAGACTGCTGGCTTCGTACTTTGCATGGTTGATTACTACGTAGTAAGACTGGATATCGGTGAACGTAGGCCCGATTATCACTACAAGTGGTTGAACTGTCAATCCGTACCCAAAGAATTTAGTCTGGCGTCTGTTAATAGCTGGCAGTAGATCTCCGATAGTCTATAAAACATAACATTTTTCCTGTAGAACACATGACGGTTTCGAACATTCGTATTATATATGTGAAATCGCATAAGGTAAAAGCGATTGAAAAATAACATAATGATAAAGTGGAAAACAGAGTTGGATGATTCAACATATTCATAACTTACACAAACTCTTGTGATAAATCCTTCTGCGACTTCTAGCTTTGAGGGTTTCCACCTTCTTTTATTTCCCGTTTTAATTTGCGATGGAGTGAATAGATACGGTAGGATCAGAAGACTGAGTGTTTCAGCTGGTATAACATCTGGAGAAAATAATCAGTTAGAATGTGTGGCAAAACGTTAACATCAAACAAACTAGTGTGCATAAAGCCAGGAAAAGTGACTAGTATACCTGCTTGCTGGCATAGAGAATCACATACTTTTTTTTCAGTGGCTAATTTTATAACAAGTCGAGACAGCCTTGGCCACTCTTTAAGAAAAATGCTTGGGTCTGCAGTCAGCTTCATTTGTTCAAAATCGGACTGTAACTGGAATAATATATCGCAATCATTGAAATCATTCAGATCAGTTTATACGCATTTATGGTGTAACAAATTCGGATTTTTTGAAGGCTAAATCAGCATTTTGTGAAACTTAGAAAAATTCTGGAATGTAGATTTATACTAGAGTTTGAGCTGGAGAATATTATAATTTGTGTGGAATCATTACTTGTAATTTTTTGGTGCATGTGCATTATTCGCAAGTCATGTAATTTTGAATCTTTCTTCAAGAAATAAATGTTATGGCTTTTATCGGTATACTTACCAAAGAGTATCCAATAGGTGTAGCTAAAACAGGATAACTTTGATAGTATTCGGCAATTGATGACCCTAAATCTCTGTTCTTCAAAGTTTTACTCCAGTAATCATGCAAGTTTGAGTCTTCTGGCGAAATTCCACTTAGTTTTGTCAAAATTTCTGTGATCTCGGCTGGGGTTTCAACTATAGGACTTAATGCAGAATTTTGCGAGACCAGTGTACTATTTATGTATCGTTTGGTGTTTGCATATTTGTCCCATAATTTTCCTGAAGCCACTCTTCTGTTTTCCCCTCCTTGATATGGCACAAAATATGTATTGATGTTTTCATGTGGAAACAACTCCGTAATACTCGTAGACCATGATATGAATTGTTCTGTAGTAATTCTGCAAATTAATCGACGTAAGCGTTATAAGGGTGCATGGCAGTGAATAAAATGTTCCGAAAAATATATAAATAAATCGAATATGATTACAGTCAGCTGATACAGTTGAGAGAATTGATGGTAAAAATATGTAATTCAATGTAATTAAATTTCTCAATCACGTATTTTTGATCAATTTAAATATTATATTAATCAGAAATTTCCTGTGAAATTGGGCAAAAAAAAAAAAAAAAACGGAGTATATTTGGAAGAGGGACAACAAAGGATAGGTTGCATACTTCAATGTTATGGTAAGAAGATGATCTATGATGATTCCACACAGTCGTTTTCTGTCCAAAGATGATAGATATGTTTTTCCAATTAATGCTTTTCCAAGTGCGTTTTTTTCTAGCAGCTTTCTCAGGTTCTAATATCACGAATGGTAACATTAGAACAATTAGATATAATCAACATTGTTTTCAGGCTGGCCTGTTATAAACAATTATATAAACACTAATATCGTCGTCTTACGGGAGGAAGGGGAATAATTTTGAAAAGAAAAACAATTTTGTTGTTATTTAAATAACTCCACACTCAAAAAATGCTTTCTACAATTTTCAAATGATAGTATATATACCAAAAAAAAATGTCATTCTTCCGCAATGATAGCATATGCGCATGGAATCTTTGGTTATGGTAAGCACAAAATGTTCTACAAATGGCTTCGTATGCATACAATATCATGGTAGTAGGATGGAATTAGGTTTCAATACACATGCTATCGTTATGAAAAAAAAATTCATTCATTATATTGTTCCATGAAGTAGGTTATTGTTACCTCTGCGTTTGATTTCGTATGTCTAAATCGATTTGGCGATGCAGATTGGGACCAGTCAGACTGAACGTCACTATCGCTCAGAGACACCAAACTTATTGTTCCTGTGGAAGAGGATGGTGTCGAACCTCTTTCGATTCTATCAATTGATGCACTCTGTAAAAAGAAACATCAATTTTATTAATCAATTTATTGAGAACAAAAAAAAGATTCCATAACAAAAACTTATGTAAATGATTTTTTATGCATATAACATATGTTTGTATTGTTGATTTTTATGTGGTTCTACATTTCAGGATGTATCTATTTGAATTGGTATCTCTGTTCATTCATTGATCAGTTTTGTTCTGAAATTGAATCTACATCTGAGGATGGTGTCCTTATGAAACGCTCCTCTTACCGGAAATGCTACTTCGTCTACTTGGAGCAATTTTCGTCTAAGACTTAGGAACCGATGGCGTGGTCCTACTTTCGGGATTAGTTCTTTCACTAAATCTTCTGAGATGTGAATGAAAGTTTCTTCTTCTATGCCTTCCTCTAAAAATTCGAAAAAAAAATGTTTCCATGGTGAGCCATATTTAAATATAAGTAACAATTGTTCAGCAAAGAAAATCGGATCTGATTGTGCGGGGACCGGCTTATATGGGGCATGTTCCGCAATATATATGTGTCATTCCATGTCAATTCAACGACGTTGCGATGGTGACCCTCTTCGATTTTTTTGATTTTTTAATATGTTTTCATAGACGTAGAAAGAAGTCTTCAGCTAGATTTTGAGCTCTTTATCTCCACCCATTCCAGTCATCGATTTTTGCTTAAAAAGTGTATATCTTCGACTATAATTATGATAATCTTATTTTATAGGAGGTCATCTTTTTTCATTTTCAACGCACTTTCTGAAAAAAAAATAAAAAACTGATAAAAAAAACGGGAAAAAACTTTTTGATGCTTTGCCGGCCATTTTTAGTCAAAAAATGCGTTTTTCGTTCAATGGGACACATTTGATTTAAAAAAAAAAAATTCACAAAATTCTACGTTAAAAAACAAAATTTTTGAGCCATAACTCAAGATGGGCTTCAAATAACTTCTAGTTGTTTTTCAATTTTTTTCGGTATAATAAATCAGAATAACAAAAAAAATTGTTTATTAATTTTTGTTACTAGAAGTTATTTGAAGCCCATCTTGAGTTATGGCTCAAAAATTTTGTTTTTTAACGTAGAATTTTATGAATTTTGTTGAAAAAATCAAATGTGTCCCGCATTGAACGAAAAACGCATTTTTTGACTAAAAATGGCCGAAAAAGCATCAAAAAGTTTTTAAAAGTTTTTTTTTTAGTATTTTAATTTTTTTTCAGAAAGTGCGTTGAAATTAAAAAAGATGATTCCCTATAAAATAAGATTATCATAATTATAGTCAAAGATATACACTTTTTAAGCAAAAATCGATGACTCCGGAATGGGTGGAGATAAAGAGCTCAAAATTTAGCTGAAGACTTCTTTCTACGTCTATGAAAACATATTGAGAAATCAAAAAAATCGAAAAGGGTCACCGTCGCAACGTCGTTGAATTGACATGGAATGACCAATATGAGTCATTCCACGTCAGACCGTACGGTTTTTGACCTCGATGTTTCCGATTGAGATCTCAATTTTTTTACAGATTCTTTGGATCAAATGAATGCATCAAACAATTTTTTTTTTTTTTTCTCGCCCCTAGTTTAGAAGTTACACGAGGTTGAAATTTCGGAAAAACAGCGAAAAATCGAAAACACGCTCTCCTTCAACTGCTTATATCTCCGGTTCTATTCATCCTACAGACTTCTACAAAAATGCATTTTGTAGCTCTTGAATGATACTTTCAGGCCGTATTTATTCCATTCCACGATTATCAATTATTTCATTTGTTATAAACAATTATATTTTTCAAACGTGGTTTTCGAGGAAAAAACCATGACTTAAAATTCTGATAAAAATATGAGCGTATTCCTTGATCATTTCTGAAGAAAAACGTGAAGGAAAATTCATGGACAATTGATAGGCTCTATTTTAAAACAATTTTTTTATGAGCTACGGCGCGCGTTGTCGCTGAAAGATGTGACTCGGGTATACCCGAGTATACCCGAGGTCTTCCGAGGTATACTTGAGGTCTTACGAGGTATACTCGGGTATACCCGAGTCACATCTTTCAGCGACAACGCGCGCCGTCGCTCATAAAAAAATTGTTTCAAAATAGAGCCTATCAATTGTCCATGAATTTTCCTTCACGTTTTTTTTCAGAAATGATCAAGGAATACGCTCATATTTTTATCAGAATTTTAAGTCGTGGTTTTTTCCTCGAAAACCACGTTTGAAAAATATAATTGTTTATAACAAATGAAATAATTGATAATCGTGAAATGGAATAAATACGGCCAGAAAGTATCATTCAAGAGCTACAAAATGCATTTTTGTAGAAGTCTGTAGGATGAATAGAACGGGAGATATAAGCAGTTAAAGGAGAGCGTGTTTTCGATTTTTGGCTGTTTTTCCGAAATTTCAACCTCGTGTAACTTCTAAACTAGGGGCGAGAAAAAAAAAAAAAAAAATTGTTTGATTCATTCATTTGATCCAAAGAATCTGTAAAAAAAATTGAGATCTCAATCGGAAACATCGAGGTCAAAAACCGTACGGTCTGACGTGGAATGACTCACATAGGAACAGTATGGAATGACAATGATTGAAAATAATATTGTGACAATGAGGCGGAATAATGAGGGGCCAAAGCCAGAAGGGGATATGACTTTATTTTGTTCCGTAGCGTTGGTCCGTGAGCAGTTGGAGAAGAAACCACGAATTTCGAATTTTTAAACATATGTGTAATTAATGAACTATGATTTCTTAACCCTTCGTGTGTACACTGGGTCTTTTAAGGAACAGTCGAAATTTCAAACTTGGATTTCCCGCTTATGAATAGAGGCCGGTCTTCGGGTACCCCCTCTAAAAAATCTAGGTACTAGTGGGCACTAAAGGCCCAAAGGACGCCCAAGTCTGGCAGTCTATCCGGAAATGCCAGCCAGCTCGAGTCACGTCTGTTCCCTAAAAGGGTCAGTGTTCACACGGCGTCAGTATTTTCGAAGGTATTTGCGAAGATCATCGAACAAACTTTTGCCAAAAATGCGCAATGTAAATTACTTTTTTTCAACTAATTATTATTAATACTTTTCAAATATCATTTTTTCATCAATAAAAGCTCATTTGGTGCCAAACAATTACCGTTCAGTTTATTATGACATGCCTGAATCCATAAAATATTCCCCATTCTTCAGGTCCTGAAATAATTCAACTTTTTGGAGCCCATGCTAAAGACACTATATTCTTTTGAAAGCTTATAGTCTAAACTACAAAAGCCTATGACCGTTTTTTTTTATATTTGTTTATTGTAAAGTTCTGAATTTTTTATCAAAATTCCGTTTTTTCCACTTTTTCGACTGTTCTTGAATTTTTATTAACAACGGGTTTAAACTTTTGACTTTAACAACTTCTGGGCCATATAGTAGACACTTCAAGAAGTAACCCAGAATTTTTTCAAATTTTTTCAAAGCATGGAAAACTCCAAAAACTCGACTGTTCCCTAAAAGACCCAGTGTACACACCGCGTAGCGAAAAATATAGTGTACACACGAAGGGTTAAATCTACCGAGTCTTGCTTACTTTTCATCTTTGGCGAACTGCGAGTCTTGTTGCTGAAATACTCTCGCAGCAAATATGTGTATACGCGCGCGGCAGCCAAGCGGTGATGGAATAAAACGTTAACAATTTTTTATCTATTTATGCGATTGAAGTAAAAATTTCCCGAAAACTTATTTGTACCCTAATGAACAACTTTCTCACTGGAAATTTTCGGTCACTCAAAATTCGTTCGACTTCCGAAGCGCTTGAAGATATCCATAACTGATTTTTACAATGTTTCGGAAAAAAATTAATAACTTTCTTGTTAACAACAATATTAACGTTTTTCTCTTTTAGTCAATCTTGAAGCACTATCATATAATATTCCTGAAAATATCGTTCAAAAATTCAAAAAATTGGGTAATCTAGAGCGAATTGAAGTGAAAAAATTTTTTACCTTACGAGAAACCAGTTTTTTGTGAACATTTTGAAAACGACAAAGGCTACGACTTTTTTCATAAGGAAAAAAAGATGCGGACTTAAATTTTCCACAGGAATAAATGTTTGAAAATTCGAAATTCGTGATTTCTTCTCTACCTACTTTGGGGCCAACTCTGCGGAGCGAAAAAAAATAAAGTTATATCCGAGTAAGATCACATCAAGTGGACCCCCCGTTTTCCACTTGATCATGAAAATTAAGCCTATGTATTTTTTTCTGAAGAAGTCACCATGCAAAATTAGTCCCCCGAACGATTTTTCAAAATTTTCATTTTAACAACAATTTTTTTTACAGTGAAAATTTTGAGTACTTTTAATTAAAAAATAGATTCCAAATCAACCGTTAAAGATAAATTAATGAAATTTTCAGGATTTATTGTCAAATGTCTATATTTTATTAAAATAATAATGGCTTAAAATTATTTGTTCATTATCCTATTGTTAATTAACTTTTAAGTAAACAAATGGAAATTCCACTGATTTCTCGGTGAAAAAATTAAATTTTTTTTCATCATTGACATGCGTCATTTATTTAAGTTCAAGATCCCGAAAGAAAATTTCACTGCTCGCGATTAGTTTAAACAATATGAATTTATTTATCACCGCGCGCCGCGCGCCGGGCGCTCTCAATACAGCGCGCGGCCGAGCGTCTCAGGCTATATTGCAGCTTCGGTCAGTCATAATTAAGAATTACAATTAAAAATATTATTATTGAACAAATTTCATTCTTTTAAACAATATCATGAAGAATATAATAAAATAATTTTCCATTATTAAACTGAAACAGGGAAAACTAACTAATGATCAAGTATCAAATTTTGCAGAAACGCGTTATCTTTATTTAAAAAAAAAAAAAAAAAACGGATTACACGGTTTTGTAAAATTTATATTTGATTATTTATTAATTTTTTTTCTGTCTTAGTTTCATAATTAAAAATTATTTCATTGTATTGTTTATAAACATTGTATCGTTTATAAACACTACAATGAAATAATCTTTAAACATTGCATATATTATATATATATATATATATATATATCCCCTTCTTGCATTCGGCCCCTCATTATTACGCAATGTTATTGCAGATTACAAAAATTTGTCAAGTATAAATGTTATAATTTTCCATTATTAGCTCTCAGCGAACAAAAAAGACATCTTCTCCGAATGAATTTTAATACTCTTTCGAATAGTTTCTTTTTATATTCCCACAGTTCGTGAAGGGTCGAGAGTGTACGATAATTAATCTTCTTTAGCTGAACAATCTGATTGAACAAATATTGTCACCAAGGATTAGGGTACGTCAATAGAACTATTTTTTCACGAATTCGTGATTTTCATAAATCTTCCTAGCTTGGGCAGTAGCGACATGTGAGTGAGATTCATTTTATGTGATATGAACGGCTTATCGACGGAAAAAAAAGGATTTTTCGAGCTAAACTGTTGTAACGCCTTCTATGAGATGCCAAAACGAGTGAAAAAAAATATGTGTAACCACGTTGGTAGGCTGTGATAAAAAAGTGAAATTTCACGTACCTTTGAATTTTGCTATATAATCTTGCAATCCCCATGATGTCAATGTCTCGTCGACGAAGCTGGTTTCTGAATTCATTCCCACTTTTTTTTTTAAATAGAACGACCACTTTGAATTGAAGCGAAATCACTGTAGACGTAGATCGAAAGTAGAAAGACGTAGACCCAAGGGCTAGGCACGGCGCTGCAAATACCCCAGCAAAACCTGTGCATATTTTCAGGTTTGATCTGACAGCATTCTCAATATAAAATAGATGACTTTCTTCAACGACGGACTTCATCTTCCTGAATTAAATATTGAGAATTAAAGTAGTTGGGGCCCAAGTCATGGAATAATTGCAAACAAGAATAATCTCATCTTTTGAACACGTCAAGAGAGACTATTATCCTGTTTCAGATTGAAAATACATCTGGCTTTTACATTATTCACGTGAAATTAACGATTCTACAGTATAGAAAGAGATAAAGATTTATTTGAAAAATGTATACCTGATATTAGAGATTTTTCTCTACAAAATGATTATCCTCATTTCAAATATGAAGTCAGGAAAAATATTTTGTTTACCAACGTAAGATTCGGAGAGATTTTATTTCAGAATTTTTTTTTTTTTTCTAAACACAAGACACAAAACTTGTCAGAGAATTATTTATAACAATTGAATTACCAGGATATGAGCATATAGGTATAGAGGTATATATTATGTAATCATCAAAATTCTTATTCGAGGGGCTATAAATTGTACCGATCTTATTGTTAGAAGGGTATGTATAAATTATTCTGTCGCTTCAGGATGGCCTCTGACGACTTTCGAAATAATTTCAATTTTTGATTTTAAAAATATACATCCTTATCAGACATTTGATTGCGCATCTTTTTTTCCTTTCGCAAGAAGTTTCAGCTATTCTCGTTTCACAAATAAACACGATTTTTTCGTAATGAAAAATTTTCATTCTCTCTTTACTTCAATTCGCTCTGAATCCTACAATATTCGGAGTTTATACTTCAAATTTGAAACAATTATGTGTCAAAATATTCTCAAGCTGGTAAAGTAATCGAAATTTATCTTTTTTGTAATAAAAGAAAATTATTCAATTTTATCTGAGCAATTACAGAAATCGCGTTTGAATATTTTCAATCGCTTGGTTTATCGAGCCAAGTTTGAGCAATGGTAAATTTCTAGCGGATAAAATGATCGTCGGGATGTGTAGAAGTTTTGTGTCAAGTTTAACTGTAATCGAACCAGCCGTTAATAAACTATACGAGTGCTTACAGGGGTGTTCTTAGCAGGGCGGCGTTATGAGTAGCACTCAGCAACGGCTTTGAGCTGGGTAGGCAAGGTTGCTATACACAGTACACTTGGAAAATAATATTGTCCTGCATAAATTTATGCAAATTAGGTAATTATTACCGAGATTCGTAATAATGATCATCCAAATCTGTGTACAAGTTGATTTCGTTTAACTAGACTCGTGTTATAGATTGCTTTTTACATTGTATGAATTGGTACATACATATTATAACTAAATGTATATTACTATGGTGATGAATTATTTAATAAACAACAATATTGTCATTAATTAATCTATATGTATGTAATATTAAATAAATATTAATATCGCGTATTTAATGGTATAACGTCGCATGTGCGAATATAGGCATTTTCATGGTGACAGATCGTACAGTAAGGCCGGGGGCACACCATGCGGTTCTACCGAAGCGTTTTTACCGGATGTATAGTGTGTGCATAGTTAAAGACTTATATTACACTATACATTCGATAAAAACGCACCATTAAAACCGTATACTGTGGCCCCGGCATATAAGAAAAATATTTAAGAAAAAAGAAAAAGAGCACATACGACCTTATGCCATTAGACACGCGATATTATTATTTAATCTGATATTAATATATTTAATATTCAAACATAAATATTATTTATAAAACCATTTATTACTTAATACACGTAAGAAATATTATTTTCCAAGTGTAGCAAACTTCAAAAAAGCCGGCGTCGCACCTTGCCTATTCAGCTCAAAGCCGCAGCTAAGTTCTTTACTTACTCAACGCCGTTCTGGAGGTGCACGTATCAGCTAAAAGTTTCGATCGCATAACGTATAGTAAAACTCGATTGTTATAGGCTTCTGTCGGTTGGAAACTTTTGATATAGCTTGTACGCTACGTCCCACACAATCACACCTCACGCATGAATAGGACGCCCACACGTATAGAACGCTACGATGTAATCGTAGCAATAGCGCAATTCTCCTGTTTTAGAAGCTGCGTTCGGTGTATACATCTCTGAAGGATCAGAGCTCTATCTTTTTTTCTTAACAACAGTTAAAAAAAGATAGAAGAGCTCCGATTGCTTGGAGATGTATGTACACCGAACCCAGCATATAATAGCTCCGAGTGAGTCAGTTTTTCGCGAAATCGTTGAGATTTCATTACAGCTGATTGTGTATCAATTCCGTGTCAGATGAAATTAATATTTTTCGTGAGTCGACATCTCCGAAACTAGGTAGTGGAAAATTGCCATTTTATTTCAAACTCATCCCACAATAGTCCTGTATGTAATAGTGTTTTTATTTAGAAATCCCAACATACGATTAGCGTTTATAATGAACAATGTGAGCGACGTCCTGTCCGTTTACCTGTTAGGCATAGGTATCGCGTACAAAAAGACCGATTTTCAATTGCAATTATCTCACAAACTTAATAGTGGATCGGATTAAAAATTTGGGAATCGGCGCATGAAGGTTGTGTCTACACCATAAGAAAATTTCAGGTGATTTCTACGATTAGAACAAAACTCCAGGACTACCTTAAGGTATTATGGGTCGCATATTTCCAACCAAAAATAAGTCAGTGAGAATATTGAACACTTAGCAATGAGATAAAAATCTAAAAAAAATCAATCATAACCAAGTTGACAAGATAATTCGTTTTGAATAATAATAATGCCAAAAAGTTATTAATAAATTGTTTAAACAAAAATTTTCGTGACAAATCTCTAGTGAAATGTTTTTTATTTCATATAAAATGAATTCATTGATTTTTCTGAATACCTATGAATTTTTTTGCAATACATTATACATAGGGACATATATATAGGGATACGTAACATATTATATACATATATATCGGATATAACAGAATTCGTGACCGATATTTTACGGTGTTACAATATAATCGAATGTATAGAATGTAGAAGGAGGACATACACAATGTATTATTTCGTCTCGCTCGCGAATCATAACAAAGCAAACGAGTGAGAATGTGGCGCTGTTTACTTTTTTTATACTAACACGTTTGATGCTTAAGCCAGCATGAATATTTTTATTAAAATACGCGCTTAGGTACTAACTTAAACTATTTTCTTCTGATAGCAGTCTACCGTTTTCAATTTCAGCTATCATTTTCAAATGTCGCCATACATTTTCACTAAATTACGTTTATTTTACATATTATCCATGCATAAATGAAAACATAAAATATTTACCACGGAAAACTTGACATTGCTGAGCAGGTTTGATCCGTTCCGAGAAATAGTCCTTCATACAGATATATAATTATACAAATAAACACATGAAAGTAATCGATAATATTTCATCCTTGCGCATGTTTATTTCTAGAGCTTATGTGACGTATACCCCATAAACAGAGTGATTCAGTTTGTGTGACCGATATTAGGTGAGTGTATTCCTCTCGAAAATCTGAGACTAAATTTCCTCTAGCGAAACTTCGAGGGCCTAATACACTCAGCAACAAAATTAACGGCGCACCTGGCGCTCCGCGAAATATTACCGATTTTCAAAATGCTGTAACTTCCAGAAAAATTGTCGAAAAAAATCATTTGGGGAAGCATTTTGAAGGTTGAAACTTCATCTTCAAGGTGGTTTTTGAAAATTCTTCCTACGACCATTTTCGACGTCGTGGCGTAGGTTTGAATGCTGGGTCGCGAAACGCCAGAAAAAAAAGTTTTTCAAAGTTCTCTACGGGGCGTTCAAAAAATCGCAGAGAACTTTCGATATAGCCATTTTGTGGCCTGAAATTTCCTTTTCAAAATGGTTCCTAGAAATTTTTCGCACGATTTTTTTTTTTGCCGAGTTATTCGAATTTTAGCCAAGCAATGTCAATGAGGGCAGGATAAAAAGAAGGCGTAAAATGTATGCGTGTGTGCCTACTTATTATCACGATTTTGAGGTTTAACTATCGTAAACACATACACATGCAGTGCAGCGAGGGTTTGAAGTCGTGAAATACCGTGGAAGTGACGAGCCATGGGTCCTGATCGCTGCCTGCACACACAGGCAGACACACACACACACACATACACTCACATTTTACGCATTCTCTCTATCCTGCCCTCATTGACATTGCTTCACTAAAATTCGAATAACTCGGCAAAAAAAAAATCGTGCGACAAATTCCTAGGAACCATTTTGAAGAGAAAATTTCAGGCTACAAAATGGCTATATCGAAAGTTCTCTGCGATTTTTTTAAAGCCCCGTAGAGAACTTTGAAAAACTTTTTTTTTTTGGGTTTTGCGACCCAGCATTCAAACCTACGCCACGACGTCGAAAATGGTCGTAGGAAGAATTTTCAAAAACCACCTTGAAGATGAAGTTTCAACCTTCAAAATGCTTCCCCAAATGATTTTTTTCAACAATTTTTCTGGAAGTTACAGCATTTTGAAAATCGGTAATATTTCGCGGAGCGCCAAGTGCGCCGTTAATTTTGTTGCTGAATGTAGTTTGGAGCTACAGGAGATCTTAGTTGACCGATCGCTTCGAAGCTTCCGTCGTCTAGGCCCTTCGTTTCCTAGTTTCTGGCCTCCAATCTAGACGACTAAACTTACGAATAGCCCGGTCGAATTAGATCAAAAAAGGGGCTGACACGGAAAAAATAGTAAGTAGCAATTTTCCTTCGGGAATCGTAGGGGGGGGGGGGGGGTCACTGGCAGTCTACATTTCGGTTTCCGAGCTTCGCACCCTGTAACGTCATCCGCAATTTTGAATTTGAGGGTGAATTTTTGTTTATTGAATAACTCGTTTATTTTCAATTTTACACGAAAAATAGTTGTTACCGAAGTTGTTTGGAATTAAATTTCCTACAATTTTGGTCCTTATCAATTTTTCTCTAGATCGATATTTTTCGATTAAGACCCGAAATGATGGAGTGAAATTTCATTATGGTATCATCACGTTTATTTTCCATTTCACACGAAAAATGGTTGGTAGCGAAATTGTTTGGAAATAAATTTCCTACAATTTTGGTCCTTATCAATTTTTCCCTATAGGATCGATATTCTTCAAATAAGACCCGAAGACGGGGTGAAATTTTATTATTGCATCATCACGTTTATTTTCTATTTTACTTGAATCACCCTGTATAAAACCGACCGCGATTCATGTTGCAATCAATGTGATTATCTTATGAAAAAAATCGGTTGTTTTATAAACAAGTTTTTCGAAATTTGTTTTTTGAAGCATCAAAAAATGACTACTTTCCTATATGTATATCAACATTAAACTCAGCTAACTCGGTTAGTATAAACCTAATCATTCTGTCCGTGCATGACATGCCTCATGTTTGTTCAAACCCGTATAAGCACCGTAATGTGTTTGATGGTCATTTCTGGTAGCCCTTACTGAATATATAGTAAGACTTAAACGCAGCATAGTTAATAAAAAGGTATGCAGCGCACTAGTCTAACTATGTGTCAAGTGGTAAAATTAGCAATATCTGTACAGAAGAATCAGCTATAATGATAGTACAATTACCGACTGAGTTGTAGCCGTAACTGAACAATATTGTCGCCCCAACTATTGCAGTAGTACTGCCAATGTCTAGTATCGCAATAGATTCTACATTATTTTTGGTAGCTCTAATCGATAATAAAGTACGGCTAACTAAGTTCGAATCGTCAATAATAGGTACGCGGAGCGTTGATTCAACTATGTCGCAGATTGTATAATCGACAATATCGGTGAGGAAGAATCAACTATAATGATAGTACAATCACCGACTGAGTTGTAGCCGTAACTGAACAATATTGTCGCCCCAACTATTTCAGTAGTACTGCCAATGTCTAGTATCGCAATAGATTCTACATTATTTTTGGTAGCTCTAATCGATAATAAAGTACGGCTAACTAAGTTCGAATCGTCAATAATAGGTACGCGGAGCGTTGATTCAACTATGTCGCAGATTGTATAATCGACAATATCGGTGAGGAAGAATCAACTATAATGATAGTACAATCACCGACTGAGTTGTAGCCGTAACTAAATCAAGGTTATTAATTTGACTATATAAAAATAGTGTCATTTATGACAAATATTATAGTAGGATTAACAGAAATTTCAGTAATTTGACTTACTATATTGTGATAATTGATTCAATCATTTCATTATGATGACGACAACTATATAATGATTGATAGAACAATAAATATGTGCTGGCCAACTATAAATTCACAACTGTGCAGAAATCTACTATATACTATATTTTTTTCTTAGAGTGTAGTAAATTAAGAACATAGAAGTAAGAACGATTTTTGTTATTTTATTTTGTAAATTCAGATATCAGAAAGTAGTTGATTAAAACGTTTGATTTCACAAAATTCAAATCAACGCTGTATCTTTGTCCGACATTTCCGTCGCTCATTTCCGTTATAAAAAACTCTTGCACACAACATAAAGCCGAGATAGTATAAATTCAGGGAACAGCTTTGAAGAGCAATCTTCCGAGTCTGGATATACAGTCTTGGGTGCATAACCCCGGATCTGAGTGCAGGGAATAGTTAGAAAAGATAGGCGAGCGCAGGAATCAGGCTTATGTGAAAGCATCGGCTCTGACGTAGGGAAGTGGCTTTACCGAGCAATCTGTTGAGTCCACGCAAAAAACGGCTTTGTTAACTCCGAGTCCGTAGTTAGTTAGAAAATCTAGAAAGGAGGCTTTTTGTGGCAGAACCAACTTTTCCCCTCCAACCTAGTTACAAAGTGCCCAAAACTCATAAAATCTAGAAATTTCAATATTTGAGCAAAGAACTCACAAAACGGCGGTCTATTCCTTATAATTTTAATTGCCGGAATAGCCCGGAACGTTACAATACATTTGCAAAGTACCGTTAACGATCTGGTCACAAATACCTTTAGGACCATGTATATTAGGGTGATCCAAAAAAACTAACCTATCGAATCTATGATCTTAAAAGGACCTATTTACTGAGAAAAAAATTCCCTCAATTGGAATAATTTTTATTGAAATTTTTAGAGGTGTCGGTAGCCGTTTGAAATTTCCCTTTTAAATAACACGTAAAAAAATTCTTATTCATTAAAAATGCTGTAACTATTGAACCGTTTGAGATAAAAAAAATTTCCAGGCATATTCTTGTAGGGCATTAAAATCTCTAAAAAATGACCTCCGAGTTAATTGTCTAGACTCGAAAATGCATATACTTATGGGCTATGAATTGTGCAATAAAAAATAAATAAGTGGATTAAAACTCTCTTCTCTTTGACAAATCTAGTTTTTAATCAACATTCTCTACGCATTTTATTTCATTTCAGTGTGTTTTTTTTTTGTATTTAGCATGAACATTTCCAATTATGAAGCCCTAAATAGGCAGGCTATTTCTACTTTTGTTTTACTTTCGTAGCCCATAAGCATATGACTTTTCGAGTCTAGACAATTAACTCGGAGGTCATTTTTTAGAGAATTTAATGCCCTACAAGAATATGCCTGGAAATTTTTTTTATCTCAAACGGTTCAATAGTTACAGCATTTTTAATGAATAAGAATTTTTTTACGTGTTATTTAACCGACACCGCTAAAAATTTAAATAAAAATTTTTCCAATTGAGGGAATTTTTTTCTCAGTAAATAGGTTCTTTTAAGACCATAGATTCGATAAGTTAGTTTTTTTTGGATCACCCTAATGTATATGGCGTTTCAAATAATATATACCACTCTCGAAAGGGAAAGCAGATGTTGCCCATAATGGGCCACTTTTACGGACATTTTCAACGAGGTGAGTCAAGGAATGTAAGTTAAATGTCATTGCACCTTTGCCATACGCAGCTTGACAGTCCCCAACGAAAGTTATTAAATCAATTTCACAGCGTATCAAATCATCCTCAGTAACATTCATTGAGAGAAGTGTGTGTATACTTCTTACGAATAATAACAATGATCGGAGAATTGCCGGACGGAGAATCCCAAACAAGCAGGGAATAGCGTAAAATAGCAACCACGAACGCCATTCAGACGCTTTCCATTTCGACCTATTCTTCAGAGATCTCGGATCTCGATGTATTTCTTTTGTGGATTTTATATTTAATAAACGACGATTGATCTCAAGTTGATCTTGTGCATTCAAGTGCCAGGTCGTGCCTGGTTTAGTCCACAACTCCCATAGCTGTCGAGTCGCTCCTAATAAGACACCGTGCATGTACTCCTGAGTGAAACCCCACACACAATCGAAACCTGGCAATCTCGTTAGAACTGGAAAACCTTTTACAGCCCTTATGTTTATACCCATCTGTTGAGCATTGGCCATATCGGCCAAATATTCGTCCTGAGTTCGAAGATCACAATCATTCTCATTAAGAGGATAGCGCATGGCACGGTCGTAAAATTCTCCGTATTCGTAACACCAGCTACATCCCATATATCCATTAAATTGAAGCCTGTTTTGCATAATTGGTCGGGCAACAGAATCTACTAGAGCACATAAAAACAATATTTCAAACAAAATGTTTTCCCCTCGAGAACTTTTGATGATCATTTGGTTTTCTATGAGTTTTAGTGCTTGAGCGATAAAAGTACTCACATATAAATTCATTAATTGAGGACTTGGTTCTGATTCAGCAAGCCATAATCCGGCTAAAATTAAATTTTTGAATCGGATTCTTGGTGGCAGCTCATTACAAATTATTTGAATCGGCCAACCACTTTTTGTAGAACTATGAAACCATGCGGCTCCATCAGTACTAAAATTGAATGTCAGAACATTTTTGTCTTGCAACCTTTCTTTTACGACGTTCTGGTACAGTTGACCGTTATGTACATCGCATATATCGTTGCATGGATTCCTCGCGTTTTCTTTTATAGTTTGTAATCTTTCCATAAGAATAGGCTGAATAGTTGGATTTTCCAAAAAATCACGGATTTGATACTCAATATCAATCGAGAGAAAACAATGTAAGAAGCTTGAAGATAGCTGGTATTCTTTATGGCAATTTTCACAAATCTGCATATTTTGTTTGTGAATGTCGCTTTTCGGAATAGGACCTAACAATGTGGTACAACATTGTTTGCAAAAGAATGTGTAAGAAATCTTCTTTTCCGGGGGATTAAATCGTTGTGCTACGGTGAACTTGCTTAAATTCAGTTGTTCGAATCGAGGCCTCGCGAGAATCTTGATCAATTTATGCAAGGCTGTGGTCGCTTCATTTGACAAGTAAAAGCGTAATGACAAGCCTTGAAACATAGTCAAAACTTGTGTTACCGTTAGACCAGCTGCTTCGAACATCAGAATATCGTCAAATATATCACGTGGATGATGCACTTCACCCTCCAGGGCATCGTTATCATCCTCAAAATTCATTGGAATTGCATGATCAGCATCTTCACTGTCGTCTGATGACTGTTCATTTCGAATTACATCTTGGCCGAATGTTTCACTCAGAAATGAACTACTGTCCGATTCGACCTCACCTCCAGCTCGATCATCGTTCGGCTCGTATTCACTGATGATGTCTTCCATAAAGGACGGAGAATCATCAAGTAAAACTTCCGCAGGTGGTGTGACATTCAATTAGGGCTGTTTAGCTGATTGTGGTGTTATTTTCCTCTCATTGTCCTTTGCCTGTGAGCTACCTGATTGAAGAAAGAAAATAAGTAACTATTCAAGTATTAAAAAAAAGCTGCAAATTGCAAGTATTCACTAAAATAACAGATAAAAATATGTAAGCTCGTTACCCTGTGATGAGTGCTTTGTCCAACGTAAGAATGTTTGTCGACTCGTAGCAGCATGCATATTCTCTGTGTCCGGTTCCAGAAAGGCTTTATATGTCCTCTTCTTTTTCTTTTCCATTTCGGTTTTTTACTATGATCGTATATGGGCAAATCCACAGAACTTTTAACCCTGCTGGGTTTTTTTCTTTTTTTTTCTATTTTACGAGCACAGATCTCAGGTTTGGTGTATGTTTTCGCACGACTTATGAGACAAATAATTCACGTTCGTTAACTATTTTCAGGCAAGGGCGTAAGCTTAAAACCGACCAACGTCGCATTACGCATCAATTGCGTCCTGATATCTTGAGAAAAAAATATATACAGCCAAACGACTCGCAGAATTCTCGATTAAGATCAGTATGGCGTCAAAATCGTAATCAGCGACTCCAAAAACCCCCATCTACTCGTTTTTTATGAATTACGCTAAAAACTGCAAAGCTAGCCCATTACAGTGGCCATATTGGATCCACTATTTTGAATTTCGTAATTTCGACTTCAGAATCGTAATCAGCGATCCCGAAAACCCTCTTGTACTCATTTTTTCGTAAATTGCGCAGAAAACCTCAAAGTTGCCCCATTACAGTAGCCATATTGGATCCGCCATTTTGAATTTCGTAATTTCGAATTCAGAATCGTAATCAGCGACCCCGGAAACTTCCAGATCATCTATGATTTTCTAAATTTGTTCAGTAGAAAAATTTGCTCCTCAACGGGTTAAAGTGTGTGTGCCGTTCTAGGATAGATGACTTTACACTCGAACCTCAGCCATTTGACCATCAGCCATTTGACGTACGCACCTATTTGACGGAATTGTGCGCAGCTATTTGACTCCCTCTACTCCCACCGTCGGTCCCCGTTTCTCTATATTCAGAGCCGTATTCCAATGCCACAGGGCCCCCAACATGTTGATTTATTTTGGCAATTTATACACAAATTTTGATTGTGATCTGTTTTGTATTGATGAGCAGAAAGATGATAACTGTTTATTGGTAACTCATCAAATGTATGATTTATACTGTTTTCAGAAGGTTTCAATTCAACTTCTATTCACATATAAATAGAATGAATGTTTTCGATGACTAGGAGTGCAAGAAATCGAAATCCTGGGTTTCCAATATTCCACATATGTATTCAGAATTTATTGCAGGAAAATGTCATACATAGGAATCGTAAATAAAAAAAGTAAGGCTAGTAGGTATCTCTCGTTCAGGTACATGTAAGTGAAATAGTTCAAATTCACGTATACATCTGACATTTTATATGTAAGTTTGATAATTCAATATTTAGTATAATGATTTTAGAAGAAGTCAATTTTTGTATTTTAAAATATAATTTAATATATGATTCTTTTTCCCATAAAATTATTCAGCATTCTTATTCAGATTCTGAAAAGCATGCTGTATTCTTCTAAATTATTGTGGCGTGGGACTGGATCAACATTTTTAAGATTCTTCGATGAAAATTAAGTAGCCGAGAACTCTACGCAGAAGCCTTTCAAAGCCCTCTAGAGATTCTGTAAAATGTTTCGCAACTTAATTTTGATGGTAGAAGATTGAAAATTTTAAACCAGCCCCATAGAACCACACTTTGAAAAATGATACACTCTTCTGAAGATCTGACCTTGTATATTATTATATCACTCCATGAAAATTGACTCATCGACTAGACTTTTCGACTAGACTCATCGACTAGACTCATCGACTAGACTCATCGACTAGACTCATCGACTAGAACCTTTGTAAAATAATGGAAAAAGTTGAAAGTAAGAAAGAAACGAAAATTGGTATTTATTATGGCTGCAATATAAGGTCTTCGAGCAGTTGGCGAATCTTATACAATGAAGAGAAGTCGACCTCTTCACTTTCCCATCTTGCGCGATACCATCGCGAGACAGCGTTCAGGCTCTTCAACATCTCTTCAAGCCTTGGTGGGTCTTCGATTTCCTCAATCTCATCACCATCAACGTTCTCTTGTGAATCCTCAGATTCACTGTTCACTGAAGTGTCTGTTGGTTGATTAAAGTTTAGGATCTCATCATCGTCTAAGATATGCCAAACCGGTTGCAATGTATCCTCTCCAAGCCAGGTGGCTGTTTCTTCAGCAGTGAAGTTGTTGTAGCCTGGAATTCTGTTTGTCAGTTGTGTAATCTCAAACTTTTCAACATCTGAGATTGTTGCACTGATATTATCTGAACACAGAATTTTTTTCCAAGCATTGCGCAGCGTGTTGCTGCTTAAAAGGTCCCACGCTAGAGCAATTACCTCGCAACAATCCAACATGTTCCAATTTTTCAAAAACTTGGTAACAGCGTCACCTTCTTCAGCATCTTCATCATGAAGGAGTAATTGTCGAAGTAGCGACTTTTTATAATTTTTCTTCATGGCCTCTATCACCCCTTGATCCATTGGTTGGATTAAGGCTGTGACGTTCGGGGGTAGAAAAATTACTCTGCAGGATTCATCGATGGAGTTCAGTGCCTCTGCAGACGGATGAGACGGTGCGTTATCAAGGGGCAAAAGATATTTCCCATTATCCTCAGTGTTTCTGCTCTTGATAGATGGCAGAAAAATGTTCCTGTACCAGTCAGTGAATATTTCTCTGTCAATCCATGCGCTGCGTTGACCACGGTAGTTTACTGGTAATCTCTTCAAATTTTTAAAACATCTTGGTTTTTGGGATTTTCCTATGACCAGCAACGGTATGCGATGAGTTCCAGATGCATTAGCACATGCCATTACAGTGACTCGATCCTTCAAGACTTTGCGGCCAGCCACTTCTATTTCATTCTTGGCTGCTAATGTTTTCCGTGGCAGCGATTTCCATGCCAACCCAGTCTCGTCGGCATTGTAAATGTTATCCAAGTTGTAGTTTTCTTCGTGGATAATATTGTTGAAATGATCCATAAATGAAGAGCTCGCTGCCGTGTCGCCTGACAGTTTTTCGCCCTTCATGCACAGCTCGCGAATTCCATGACGGTCCTTGAATCTTTGGATCCAGCCATTACTCGCTCGAAAGGTGCTGCATCCATTAAGTTTCTCATTATAAAGTAGTGCCTTTTCACGTAGAATTGGGCCTAGTACAAACAAAGAAAACAAGATTAATTGTTGTATATTCCTTCATTTTTATGGTATATACATTTATTATTTCTGAATATATTTCTTACCTGATATTGGTTCACCCAAAGATCGTTTTTGGCAAAACCATTTGTAAATTCCTTGTTCTAAAGGTGAGTAGTCTGTTTCCGTGAGACAAGTTCTTTTCGCACTCCCTTGTTGATTTTCAATTAGCGCTAGCTGTGCATGAATGTTTTCTTTGTTTTTTTTAATATAAGAAATCGCAGAATGCGCCACACCGTACTCTTGTGCAAGTTTTGTGTTTGATTCGCCGGCTTCTAAACGCTGTATAATTCTGCACTTGTTCGCCAGCGACAGTCTTGAATATTTTGGTGGCTCGGATGTTTTTTTTCCATTTGCAGCTGTGAAAAATGAAGAAATATTTCATTTTCGTTCGCAAAGATCTATGCCAAACACGTATCTGTATTTTTTGTATCATTATATTACCTGTACTCTGCCTTTCTGCCATTTTCTTCGCATAAATAAACTTCTAATGCAACTCACATGAATTTTTAACCCCGGATAAATGATACATAGATAAATCGAATATTTCTGCTGTACTTTCGGACTTAACCTGCATACGGGGCTTGCGCGCAAAATGGCTGCCTTATAACGGCAGGGAGTGGGGGTCCCTCCTTTCGTCAAATAGCTGAGGAGGTCTGGGGGTGGGGTTGAAATTCCGAATTGTAAAAGCTTCGAACGGTCAGAATTCCGAAATTATTTGCGACGATTTCAAATTTTCAGAAGCACTCAAGTTCAGAAAATTAAAATTCCGAATGGTCGAAATGTAGACAGTTCAAAACTCCGAAAGTCTAAGACCACGAAAGTCCAAAACTCCGAAAATTCACGCATGGAGCATAGTGAACTTGACGCGTTTAGATGGCAGCACTGTTGACATAAGGTCCAGAATTTCGGAGGGATCGAAATTCCGAATTCCAAAAGTTCCGAACTGCTACAATTTCGAATTTATTCGAGACGTACAAAAAGATTGCAAAAATTTTGATCCGTGAAATATTTTTCATATGACGGTCAAATTAACGAGAATAGTAAGAATATAATACATAAATTGACGAAAAGAGTGTTACGGAGACCAAATAAATAGCGATAAGAGAATACAACTTCATAGCAAAATGCAGATTTTCAACTATCCAAAAGCTTAGGTATTACAAATAATAATACCGAAGGACCAAGTTTTTGAACTGTTCCAACACCTTCCCCTTAATTTACTCGATTTATTATTTCATTCACTTGCTAATTGAATGTGTTGGCAATTACACCGACTAATGATTCACTTCTTACAAGTTTTTCGAGTTATAACACTGACAACGTACTATTTATCTGGGGATGTAACAAGTAGGTATAATTCGTACTCCATAAAAAAATGTTCTGAGGCTGTTGACGCGTTTATCGAAATTTACTGATTATCTGTGTCAATGTTGGCCTTTTTGGTATAAAATTTTATAATGTATATTTCTTCTTATACTCAACGTATCCATAACATGCTACTTCTCACTCCGGTAGTAATCTTCTCGGGTCTCACTTATATACTTTAAATTGTTTTTCAAGAGTTTCATATTTAATATACAGTAATTCTATAATATTAAGAAACATGAGATTAGTATTTCCTTGTTCGGGCGATCGCAATGAGTTTAAAACAAACAAAAAAAAAAACACAAAAAATACTTGAAACTGCAGAATCCACGGTGGCCTGAGTTACTGCACTAACGATATTGCAATATTATATAAATTATAGTAAACTTTGTGCCGTACGCTTCTTTTCATTGAAATGAGTAGTGAGACATATTTATACGAAAACTGTAATGAAAACAGCTACCAAAACTTCCGAAACACTAAAAT
Organism: Rhogogaster chlorosoma; assembly: GCA_944452935.1. Lineage (NCBI taxonomy): Eukaryota > Metazoa > Arthropoda > Insecta > Hymenoptera > Tenthredinidae > Rhogogaster > Rhogogaster chlorosoma. Next base: position 14,985,336 of record OX101803.1, on the reverse strand, counting down.
GCTCTTATTGCCTGTATCGCATTTTTACAGATGTGAAAAACTGTAAGAAATTGATTTTATTTCATCGTTTCTCAGAGCGACGACATGTGCTGCAAAGAGAACCTGTAAATATTCAACGGGCCGCCATAACACGATCCGGGCAAGATCAATAGAGTACATTGCAATTCAATATCATACTGTTCAAAGAAATAAGGTGAACTTTATTATTCTTTTTTATTAACTATATAACTTTAATCTGCTTTTATTCATTGAATATTTGTAATACGGCTTCGAAAATTGATCTGCATTTCGGACACCTTTTCGGATCTCCTGCGGCAATCCGAGATGCACAAGTTTGGCAGCAGCAATTGTGCCCGCACGGGATGAATCCGTGGGACACCTCCGCCATTAGGCAAACGACGCATTTTGGTACTGTAAAATGAAAAATCGTCCGGGTAAGTCATAATGTATACAATATACAGTACATATATATAAATAAAACACTGCCTAACTTCATTGTTTTCTAACGAAAATTAATTTTTTACACAGGCCTGCGTGTAATTTCTTGATAGCGAATGCAATTGTTCAAATGGAGAAAGCTCATATACAATTTCAATTCTTGACCATAACTCGGATGTTGTCGTCCGCTTCCACGTTCCGAAGAACGCGGGCAAGAGCATGCAATTCCATCATGCCAAGGCAAGACGAACGCGTACTCTCGGCTGCATTGCTGCAAGCATACGACAATATCCAAACTACGACGTTTACTATTTGAAAGTCATCGTCCCGTAATTTTCCTTCATATAACTCGATTGTTCAAATTACTTGTTCCCAATTGTTAAATACATTCCATTACCTATACCCACATGGACTCTGAAAGGCCATGGATAAAGACAACCGATAGTTAATTTCAATTCTTGACCATAACTCGGATGTTGTCGTCCGCTTCCACGTTCCGAAGAACGCGGGCAAGAGCATGCAATTCCATCATGCCAAGGCAAAACGGACGCGTGCTCTCGGCTGCATTGCTGCAAGCATACGACAACATCCGAAACAGGTTCGCTAATGAAGCTTCCAGTAATATTTGTAATTGCTCATCGTTTACCACCAAAATACAAGTCTTGAACACCAAACATGCCTGCCCGAAAATTTTGCTAGCGTTTATACAAACCATGAAGTTATTAACAGAAATGTTAATCATATAATCATTCATAATTATTATTCAGTGAATTCATTAAAAAAAATGATGTAACATAGGCTTGTAGTAACATTACATGCGAAAAATGCGAAATAGATTTACTATATATGGGTAATTCTCATCTTGAAAAACGAGAGGTCACTTCCATGGACGACATTGTTTTCAAATTATTACCTTACCTATTACATTTTTTTCAGAATTCCTACCTTGGGATAAATATTCAGTACCTTAAGGTTAATGGTCAATATTCACCGAGCTTGCAACCCCTAAGGTAGTGCAACCCTTAAATAAAACATGTCATCCACGGTAGGGACTTTCCGTTTTTCAAAATGAGAATTACCCATATATATATATATTGTTACAAAGGGTGCGTCCACCCTTTGTATTGCTTTATATCGCTTCATTTCATAGCCACCCGAACTCCCATGTATTAAACATCACAGTAATAATTACCAAACATCTTCTGATAAAACAACTAAACGATGTAACCAGCGATAGCCAATTTGTAAACAGTCCTGTCTCAGACGTTAAACGAGACACTTGTATCTTGCTGAATATAACCTAATCTGCTTTGACCATTAATTTGTGTCTCCAAGTCTGCTTATTTCGCTCAGGGACTCATAGCTCGATTTAAAAGGTAACTCCTAAAGTTACATTTGGTGTCAGAAGTGGGATCGTTTCTGAGTCCGATAAGCTGATTTGTTTGGTGCATTTCTTTTGGTTTTTGCCGATTGCTTGTATTCATAAGCTATAAGCTTCCATTGCCTTATTCTGTAAAAGAATCCTACCTCTTTGAGGAACAAATCTGCTCGTTATGAGCAATCGACGAAACACCCGCCGCCAAGGCTCTCCTGCTGCCTCTACCTCGAACTCGAACCAAGTGCCACGGGCGGAAGAACAGGAGGCCAACCCCATTACCGCCCTGGTCCAGCTCTTGCAGCAGCAGGCTGCTCAACAAGCCGCCCAGCAGGCTGCCCAACTGGCAGCACAGCAAGCGGCACAAGCTGCTCAGGCCGAGCAGCAAGCTCTTCTGTTGCAGCTTCTTCAGGACCAACGGCGAGACCAGCAGGCCGCCCGGGAGGAGCGAGACCGTTCGGAAGGACGACTGGTGGGAGTGCTGCAAGACCAGCAGCAGTCCTTCACGCAAATCTTATCGACTCTGAGGGATGACCGGCGTGGATCTGGAGACGAGCCCCAGCCCTTGACGGATCCTATCCCCTCCACCTCATCCTGCCAACCGACCCAAACTCCCCATGCTCTAAGGTCTGTGCCTTCAACTAGGGAAACTGCTCCCCCTCATATGCTTGCTTCTATTCCGCCGGTCGAGCGCGACCTGATTGTCCGCGATTCGGGTTTAGCCGGTGCTCCTTCTCAAAGACCGAGTAATTTCTCTGCAGATCACATTAACCTAACCTCAACTAATGACAGCAACGCAGACGGTTGTCAAAAACGGTCGAGTAATTTAAAACCGCCTACTTTTGAAGGTGATAGGCCCTGGGCCGAATTTGAATGTCGATTTTCAGTAGTCGCGCAACTTAATAATTGGGATTCAGTTACGAAAGCCCGTAACTTAGTGAATTGCCTAAAAGGCTCCGCGGCTAGCGTCCTTTCTACCCTGACCTCGACGGAAATCTACGATTTTGAAAAAATTAGCTCTGCCTTGAGACTCAGGTTCGGGAACGAGCACCTGACTAAGCTCTTCCTCACACAATTTAATACAAGACGTCAACGGAGGGACGAGGATCTCGCCACCCTCGGACACGACATAGAACGTTTGTCGCGTATAGCTCTACCTTCTAGTGACGAGACGACTCGCGAAACCTTAGCGACCGACCGATTTATAAACGCCATAATCGACGCCGAACTGAAACACGCCCTGAGTGTGGCGGGACCTTCCACCCTCCGTCAAGCCATAATTAAGGCTTTAGAATTAGAGGCATTGAATAAGCAATATCTAGGATCCGGCCGCGTTCGGCAGGTAGAGGCGGTGAAACCGACCCCCGACGGATCTAAAATCGACGAAAAAAGGTCCTCTTCCTTGCGGCAGGAACGGAATTTGAATACGAAAGTCAATCCCAGGAATAGCGTAGAATGCCGGTATTGCTGGAAGCGCGGACACTCAATAGAGCAGTGTTTCGCGCGACAAAGGCGAAACCGAGCTAATAACGTCCAAGGACATCCTCCCAACCAGCTATCGTGGAGAGACAACGACCGCGGTGCTAACTTAAATTTTAGCCAGGGCCAAAACCTGTATCCAAGACTAAATCAAACTCAGGGTTTTAATCCTGCCCAAGGGGAGAGGATGCTTCCCTTTAACAACTCCAAAGCAACCTCAGAACAACAAAAAAACTAACGATCGATGATTGCGGGGGGCGGGAATCATCGCCTGTAGCGAGAAAGGATAGCCCTGTATTGCCTGTTATGCCTGTATTGCCTGATATACCTCTTTTGCCTGAATTACCTGTATTGATACGGAGCCTACGACAGTCCGGTCTCTACACTCAGGGATCTGTCAACGGTGTTGACTGTCTCTGGGTTGTGGATACCGGAGCTGAGGTGACCGTGGTTCGCTCGGATCTCCTGAAAAATCTTCCCTTTAACCATCATTATGCCACCTTAAAGACCGCGACAGGGGAGACCACCCCCGTTTTAAGAGAAGTTTCTGTCCAAATAAACATCGCGGGTCAGATTAGCTCTCCTCATAAAGTCTACGTGGCTGATATCGAGGATGAGGGAATTTTAGGGATAGATTTCTTGAGCGAGCATCAGTGCGTAATTTCAACAATAGGGAACTCGCTACGTATAGGCCGCCATACGATTCCGCTGTTAACAAATAGGAGCAAAACCCCGAACCCCCCAACTTTTCAACTCGATCAATTACAAACCACTAGGGAAAACGTGATTATAGATTCTTCGCCTCGAGAGATTACTGAACAGGTCCCTGATCATCTGAAAGACCTTTTTGAGAGGTCTTCGATAGAGCTAGATTCTCCTTCTAAACGTCAATTCTCGTCTCTCCTTCGAGACTTTAGCGAATCCTTTGCCAAGACTAGCGGCGACAAGGGGAGGTGTACCCTTGCTCGCCATAAGATAGATGTAGGGGTCAATCTCCCGATTAAACAGCACGCCAGACGGATTCCCTTCAATGGAAAAGAAGAGGTTCAAAAAATGGTAGACGACATGCTCCGTAACGACGTCATCGAGCCATCTTCAGGACCCTGGGCCTCGCCAATCGTCATCGTTCCTAAGAAGGACGGAACAAAAAGATTTTGTATCGATTATAGAAAGCTAAATGAGGTCACCAAGAAAGATTCGTACCCCCTTCCACGGATTGAAGATACCCTAGACATGTTGGCTGGAGCTCAATGGTATAGCACCATCGACCTGCAGAGTGGTTACTGGCAGGTCGAGATGGATGCAGAGGACAAGGAGAAAACAGCTTTCGTCACTGGACTGGGAGGACTCTGGCAGTTCAAAGTGATGCCCTTCGGTTTATGCAACGCTCCAGCCACATTCGAACGGACGATGGAAGTCGCACTGGAAGGACTGACGGGGAAGATCTGCTTGGTGTACCTGGACGACATAATTGTATTCGGCAAAACCTTCCAAGAGGAGCTAGCTAACCTAGAAAAGGTCTTCGAGAGGCTTCAACGGACAGGCCTGAAGATGAGCCCCAAGAAGTGCCACCTTCTCCAACACGAGGTTACCTTCCTTGGACATGTCGTCTCAGCCCAAGGAGTCAGAACGGACCCAGCCAAGATTGAAAAGGTGCGAGATTGGCCCCGACCATCGAATAGGGAAGATATCCAGAGTTTTATAGGTCTCTGCACGTATTATAGGCGCTTCGTTTCAGACTTCGCCTCTATAGCTAGGCCTCTTCACAATCTCACCGGGTCTACCTCTGTCTTCGAGTGGACCCCGGATTGTGAAGAAGCATTCAATCACTTAAAAACTTGCCTCACTTCTTCTCCAATCCTGGCTTATCCGCAAACCGAAACTTCTTTTATTTTAGACACCGATGCATCTCTGTATGGAATAGGCGGGGTTTTGTCTCAGGTTCAGGAAGGATCGGAGCGGGTGATTAGCTACTTCAGTAGGGTTCTAAAAAAACCAGAGAGGAATTATTGCGTTACACGACGAGAACTTTTAGGAATGGTAGAGGCTATAGAGCATTTCAAACACTACTTAGTAGGAAGGAAGTTTTTAATTCGTACAGATCACGCTTCGCTTAAATGGTTGCTCTCGTTTAAATCGCCGGAAGGCCAAGTAGCTAGGTGGATCGAAGGGTTAGGGCGGTACGACTTCGAGGTTCAACACCGTGCAGGAAACCTCCACGGGAACGCCGACGCACTATCAAGACGCCCATGCCAGGATCTCGGTGACTGCAAGCAGTGCGCCAGGATGGGGAAAGGACAGGATTCCATAGACATCCGGGTGATATCCCTCGGTGAAGACCTAGGAGAGTGGAAGAGAGCCCAGGAAAAAGATGAGATCTTGAAACAACTTCGAGTCTGGAAGAGCTCAAATATACGTCCTGAGTGGCAGGATGTTTCCCCAGCTGACCAACAACTCAAAATTTACTGGACTCAGTGGGACTCCATCTTCTTAATAAACGAAATACTGTACCGCCGATGGGAATCCCCGGATATGAAGATCATTAGATGGCAACTACTAGTCCCCAAAGAAAAAGTCAATGAAATCCTCGAAGCGTACCATAATTCTTCGTCAGGAGGCCATTTCGCCTCAAACAAAACTCTAGAAAAGATTAGGGAAAGGTATTTCTGGGCAAGATGCCGTTTAGACGTGGATGAATGGTGTCGGGTTTGTACAGTATGCGTAGCTAAGAAGGGTCCTCGTGCGAAAGGTCGAAGTCCGTTACAAACTTACAACGTAGGCGCGCCTTTTGAGAGGGTAGCCATGGATGTCCTCGGGCCTTTACCAGTCTCTCATTCAGAGAATCGTTACGCGCTAGTAATAGCTGATTATTTCACAAAATGGCCCGAAGTCATCCCGATACCCAATCAAGAGGCTCAAACTGTAGCTCAGGCTTTTATTAGGGAATTTGTATGTCGGTACGGAGCCCCGCTCGAACTCCATACCGACCAGGGTCGCAATTTCGAGTCAGTCCTTGTCAGTGAAATAACCAAAATATTAGGAATCAGGAAAACTAGAACTACTCCTCTTCACCCCTAATCCGCCGGGATGGTTGAACGTTTGAATCGGACTCTTCTTTCTTATCTTTCTTCTTTCGTGGAAAGGAGCCAGAGGGATTGGGACGAATGGGTTCCCCTCTTTCTTCTTTCCTATCGTTCTTCTGTCCACGAGACTACAAAACAGACGCCGGCTTCTATGCTCATGGGAAGAGATCTTCGGCTGCCCTCCGACTTGGAGAAAGGCCCTCTTCCCATCCAGGATTCTCTCTGCTCTAATTTTGCTTCGCATCTAAGGGAAAGGTTAGAGGAAATACATAATTTTGCTAGGGAAAGGATTCAGGTAGCTTCAGATAGGATGAAGGCTCGATACGATGTGCGAGCTAGGGGTTTAACATTTAAAACAGGAGATTTAGTATGGCTTTTCCAGCCGAGGCGAGAAAGAGGACGTTGTCCTGAACTGCAAACTAACTGGGAGGGTCCTTATACGGTAGTAGATAAAATCAATGACGTGGTCTACCGTATCCAACGCTCTCTACGAACTAAACCAAAGGTAGTTCACTTGGATCGCCTAGCACCCTATGAGTCTGAAGAAGCTCACGTAGATGACAGAAACCTCCTCCGCTCCCTTCAATTAAAACAGAACCAACATGTTCTCGGGGGCTTTTCCCCCCAAAGTCAGGAAGAAATTCCCCTTTCCTTCTCTGATTCTTCCAGGTGGTCCAAGGATCTGCCTTTTGGAATCAAGCGGAGGAATGACCGCCCTTTTACCATACTCGTCGAGGGGAACATTGGGTGCGGGAAAACCACCTTTACAAGTAGATTCCTAAAAGATAAGAACGTCCTTACTTTATTAGAGCCTTTAGAGGAATATAGAAACGTTGCCGGAGAGAACCTCCTAGAGAAAATGTATAAGGATCCTTCCCGTTACGGTTATCACTTCCAGCACCACGCCGCGATGACGATGAGGAATAGGCATCTAGTTAAAACTTCACTACCCAATAAGCTCATGGAAAGGTCAATTTTTAGCTGTAATTGCTTCGTAGAAGCACGTAGGAGGTTAGGAGGCTTTGAGGATTTGGAAGCTCATCTTTTAACAGAAAACGTTAGGATTTTAACAGAAAATTCGCAGGATTTTGAGGTCGACATGGTAGTTTATTTGAGGTTATCACCCGAGACGTCGTTTGCTAGAGTTAATTCACGCGCGCGTAGCGAGGAGGAAAACATTCCTTTAGATTATTTGAAAGCTCTTCACGAGGTCCACGAGGATTGGTTAGTTCGCGGAAAGTTTTCGGCTCTTCCAGCTCCAGTTTTTATTCTAGATGCCGAGGCATCGGTTGACGAGGTATTTGACGAATTCAGTAAGGTTATGGGAGAGTAGTAGTTTGACAGCTATCACCCGCTTCACGTCAGACATCACTCGGGTTCGTTCGGTTTTGTTCGTCAGTAGTCGGTCTCATCTGACCGAGTTCGCATCGATTCTTCGTATCGATTATCTGTTTTTCGCGCCACCATAGGATCGTGGCGTAATTTTCAACTCCCCGTCATTTCTTTCACGTCTTCTGCTCTGGTTCTCTCCTGTCGTCGATCATAACCTCCTCATATAACTTTACATAAAGATCCGAGCGGATTGCTCTCAATTATCATTTAGGGTCAGGATTATAACCTTTTTCCCTTGAGAGTCCTAGGTGCTTTCCCATCTATTCCCAAAGAAACGACGCGGAACCCGCAAGACGGAACAAGAAGTGGCTTTGATTCCCCGGAAATCTCCTTTAATTTTCACAGGATAAAGATAAGATCGTTCCTCTTTACTCCTTGTTTAACCTTCGTTGTAATTCATAATTCACTTCTTTTTACTCGTTTTATGACGAAATTCCTTTTAATTCAATAAGAATAAAATAATTAAAAGATCGGAGCCTTTAAAGCTCCTCATATTTCGCACACTCACGTCTGTCCTCCAATCTAGGGTGTGCAGTTTTCCTGTCCTTTTTGGTTCCACCTGGGTGCAGTTCGTGATTCCTGATCCCTGTTCTCCTGCTGCGGACCTTACCTAACTCTCCTGACTTCCCCGACGGATCACAAACTGATTTCACCCCCAGGCGGCTTCCAGTTTTCCAGACACCCCTTCTCCTCCAAGGACGGACTTCACTTCAACTCTACACTTCAGCCTGACTAGGCGAAGACCTTTTTATACCAAATATTGTTGTGAATTTGTAACCAAACTACCTTCTCAGGTTTTCTGTGGTTTCCCTCGAGGCTTAGGATGGAATTACAGGTAGTTTAGGGAAGATTTCAAATACTTTAAGCATTTTAAAGTCTGATCCACAGCTCTCAGTTCACTCTTCCCTTAGCAGATAACACACTCGCTATTCGCTTACTTAAGAGTCGGGTCGCCTCTTCCCTTCAGGGGGGGGGCAGTGTTACAAAGGGTGCGTCCACCCTTTGTATTGCTTTATATCGCTTCATTTCATAGCCACCCGAACTCCCATGTATTAAACATCACAGTAATAATTACCAAACATCTTCTGATAAAACAACTAAACGATGTAACCAGCGATAGCCAATTTGTAAACAGTCCTGTCTCAGCCGTTAAACGAGACACTTGTATCTTGCTGAATATAACCTAATCTGCTTTGACCATTAATTTGTGTCTCCAAGTCTGCTTATTTCGCTCAGGGACTCATAGCTCGATTTAAAAGGTAACTCCTAAAGTTACAATATATATGGGTCATTCCATGTCAATTCAACGACGTTGCGACGGTGACCCTCTTCGATTTTTTTGATTTTTCAATATGTTTTCATAGACGTAGAAAGAAGTCTTCAGCTAAATTTTGAGCTCTTTATCTCCACCCATTCCGAAGTCATCGATTTTTGCTTAAAAAGTGTATATCTTTGACTATAATCATGATAATCTTATTTTATAGGGGGTCATTTTTTTTCATTTCCAATGCACTTTCTGAAAAAAAATTAAAAAACTGAAAAAAAAATTTTTTTTCAACTTTTTGATGCTTTTTCGGTCATTTTTAGTCAAAAAATGCGTTTTTTGTTCAATGGGACACTTTTGATTTTTTTCAAAAAAATTCACAAAATTCTACGTTAACAAACAAAATTTTCGAGCCATAACTCAATATGGGCTTCAAATAACTTCTGGTAAAAAAAAATAAAAAACAATTTTTTTCCCCGTATAATAAATCAGAATTACAGAAAAAAAAATTGTTTTTTAATTTTTTTTACTAGAAGTTATTTGAAGCCCATCTTAAGTTGTGGCTCAAAAATTTTGTTTTTTCACGTAGAATTTTGTGAATTTTTTTGAAAAAAATCAAAAGTGTCCCATTGAACGAAAAACGCATTTTTTGAATAAAAATGGCCGAAAAAGCATCAAAAAGTTGAACAAAAATTTTTTTTCAGTTTTTTATTTTTTTTTCAGAAAGTGCGTTGGAAATGAAAAAAATGACCCCCTATAAAATAAGATTATCATAATTATAGTCAAAGATATACACTTTTTAAGCAAAAATCGATGACTCCGGAATGAGTGGAGATAAAGAGCTGAAAATTTAGCTGAAGGCTTCTTTCTAGGTCTATGAAAACATATTAAAAAATCAAAAAAATCGAAGAGGGTCACCGTCGCAACGTCGTTGAATTGACATGGAATGACCCATATGCACCGTGACTATCGATTTTAATACCAAAAAAATCTGTAGGCGATCGAAATGAATGAAATTAAATCGATATAAATTATAATTTTTTAATAATGAAACGCATTTTTGACCAGTCCTTGGTGTAGGTATCAATTAAGTATATGGGAATTCAAAAACATTTTGTAGAACTATTAACCATGAAAAAAATGACATTTAATACAATTCCCAAAATGTAGGGGGGGGGGGGGGGGCAAGACGGGGTAGGGGGGCAAAATGGGGTACCCAAAAAATTTTGTTCAAAATTTTTTTTTTCCTCAAATGTCACTGAAATGGTCAAAAATAGTTTCTGACATCATTTTACGTTATTTTATTCAATTAAATAAATTTCGAAAATATATTTTTTTTTATTCGAAAATATATATATTTTTTTTTCACGAGTCACTCAAGTACAGAATGTACTTATTTCATCCAGTAAAAGTTAATTTTACAAGATAAATCCGATATATCCAAATTTTAGATTGAATTAAAAAATTTAAAAAGTTGAAAAAAAAAATTTTAACGACAGCTGAACATTCGTTTTATTTTCTTTGAATACAATTGAAAAAAAGAAAATTCATCATATTCAAACCCCCCAAAACTGAATACTTTCTTAAGTACCCCGTTTCGCCCCCCCTACCCCTATGTTTCATAATTGGGATTCATTGAAATATTTTTTTAAAGTATTTTTTGAATAGCTCAATGATATGAACATTCTATTATGTAGTCGAAATTTCCTGGGTTCGAAGTTTCTGTGACGATTTTGGTTAGGATAATGATGAAACTAACTTCGAAACAGTTCGATTTATCGAAAAATACCAAGAGACCTTTTTTGTAGTGCATTCAGTTCACGACTAATGCATGTCTGTAGATTTTTTGTACGACGCATTGCTAGGTACCTAGTTATAATAATCAGACGAAGATAAAAAGAGTTTTCCTGTGTTATTCTTATGGAAAATCGAGAAGTTCGATGAGGACAATGTTAATGTTAACATTAAGGGGAGGGACCAGTCGAATTTTACGGACCTGTCTAAATTCTCGAATATCTCCGAAACGGGGTTATCAATCGGATTGTCCTTTCGGCAGTCGATGTTTGAAGAGTAATCGAGTTTTCTTGTAAAATTCATGAAATCTTTATTTTTTTAATTTTTATGCGTCGAAAAATGCGGGCGGGTGACTTATTTCGACTAGCATCAGTGCCCACGCATCATTGACGCGGACAAAAGTATGTAACAGCAAGTCTATATGGTATGACGAGCACACCCATTACAAAGCATCTTCGTTCCATGCAGTAATAACGTAGAAAAGTGCGAAGTACGATTTCGTTATAATTAGCGATTGAAAATTGTTGGGCAGCCATGGTAAATGGTTGGGTTGTCATGGCAATCCTTAGTTTCCGAGATGCCCGAGAAAGCGCAGAGTCGTTTCGTCGGTACTGCAGACGGTGGACTGCATTTTTGGTTCGCCTGGTCGCCGCGGCACGATGCGGCGTTGGCTGTTTTAGCCCAGCTCGGCCGGCGACAGCCAGGGCAGGGGCGAATCTATTATATTTAGCACAAAGCCAGTGACGTGCGAATATTTTGTGATAATATTTTCGAGCCCCGGAATTTTTTTTTCTTTTGTTTCGGTGTAAAGTGCAGCAGGAAACGGTAAGTACGACTAAGTTGTATTACAGATGATAATTCTATTCTCTTTATCGCCTGTTATCGATTTCCTACGCATCCCTCTGCGAATCCGCTTGTTTTTTTCCAATCTGTTCGAAAATTTTACAAGTTTATTTTTATTTTTTGATCTCCGGAGACTCCGTATTTCGTTTCCTACCGATTGACATAGGACACAAGAGATGTTTTCTTTTTTATGTTTCGCGATCTTCATAGACCCCGGATATATATATATGGGGAATTCTCGCTCATCCGGGACATTTTTCTGTGCATGAATTACCGATGTCACGCGATTTTAGTGCCACGCAAGATTTTGGTTCTCGGCCAATCCCTAACAACAAATCCAGAGTCATATTCCCTGATTTCAACTGGTTCAGAAGTTATTAAATTTACAGAATATAAGAAAATCAGTATTCGAGCGTATCGCACTATCTTCAAACATACGTATCTTTGGTACGGGGGGTCCAAAATATATTTTCAACCAGTGCCCTAGAATCAGAAAACTCCCACTTTTTACGTTGTAATATTCAAAATTTTTGGAAAAATATTGTTGCCCACGATTTTTACAATTTATTTTTGTTTTTCGTCCTGTGACCGAAGGGCATTAATTTTTTTGATGAAAATTGGACTGTAGGTAGATCTTCATGTACTCAAAAGACCTTGCAATTTTTAAGAGGGTGTTATTTTTCCTTTTTTTTTTATAACTTTTCAAGCTTATTTTATATGCTTTTAAAAATTTTTTTTTTTTTCTCAAAGAAAAAGAATTTTCCGTACGTCTCAACCTCACGTGAAGGAAATACGCCTGTCCCTTGAAAAGAAATAAATCATTCGTTTTGATTTCGTTGCGAAAGAAAAAAAATTAAAAAAAAAGCCGTAAAAAATTATATAAAAAAAAAAAAAATTATACCCTCTTTAAAATTGCAGGGTCTTTCAAGTACATCGAGATCTACCTACAGTCCAATTTTCATCAAAAAAATGTATGCCCTTTGGTCACAGGACGAAAAACAAAAATAAATTGTGAAATTCGTGGGCAAAAATAGCTTTTCAAAAATTTTGGATATCACAGCATGAAAGGTCAGAGTTTTCTGATTCTAGAGCACTGGTTGAAAATATATTTCGGACCCCTCGAACCAAAGATACGTACGCTTGAACATAGTGCGGTGCGCTTGAAAACTGATTTTCTCATATTTTGTAAATTTAATAACTTCTGAACCAGTTGAAATCAGAGGGTATTACTCTGGATTTGTGGTTAGGAATTGGCCAAGAACCAAAATCTCGGTCCACCCGAAAATCGACAATTCATGCGCAGAAAAGTGCCCCGGATGAGCGAGAATTCCCCATGTATGCGTCTTATTCGATTGTCTATCGATTGACATAGAATATAAATGTTTTCTCTTTTTTTTTTTGGTTTCGAGAAATTCCGGATTCACGCCCGTTACCTGATTTTCTATCGATTGACATCAGTTTGGAAAAAAAATCTCTTTTCTGATTCTCATATATCATTTCAAACTTCAAACGCGAATATCTCGGAAATCGCTGGATATTTCGGGTTCTTACCCCGATGCTTTTTTGTAGAGGGTATTTTTTTCGATTCATCTATCCCTTTCCGAACCCGATTCGAGTATTTTTAGGGATCGGAGTTATTTCGCATAAGCCATGTGCGTTCTCGACAGTCCTAACCAACAAGTCGCCGAGCTACTGTTTGCCGCGCGCGCACGCCCTCGGCACCGCGGCGACAAAGCAGCTGTTTGCTTTTCACGCGGTTGATATACATCACTTGATTCGATTGCTGCCTAACAGTCTTCGTTCCGAACCCTGCGTTGGAGTAAGTAACAAATTTGTGAACTCGGCAGGCTTCCCTGTACCCTTCTTATCCTTTTTAATTTACCTTTACTCTCATTCTGTCTTCGATTATGCATCCATCACGTCTGTTCCTTTATATACTTTATATTACGTGTAACCCAGATAACAATCGTGCTTCGCACGCTGCCTGCAAACCGTGCGACGCATGCTATGCGAGCGAAAATACAGAGTATGTGCCCGCACTCGCCCCAACTTTATGATAGGCATCTCAGTGCGAGCGTAATGCGTCGCATTATGTCATCACGCTTGAAGGCACGATGTGCAGGCACATGCGAGCAATACAATGATTGATGAAAACCATTATTCAAACGTATCTGGATTTTTATATCCAAAATTTTTTAATAAAACCATAATGTTATTGTACTTTGTGAACGTTAGAAGATTTCAACAATTGTATTTTCGAAAGCGTGGTTACTTATAGTACTTCAACGACTTTGCAATGAAGTTCCTGTCATCAATTTGACTATTCGGCCGTGCCTTTCCTTCAGCCTGCAGGCTCGCAACCACGCACCGGCTTTCCGTAAGTCGCGGTAAATATTGATCATCGCGTAAATTACGCAGTAGTGAAACATCTGCAGTGTGTTCTATGCTAGTCATCAGTTCTACGGTAACCAGATTGGGTTATGCTGTATTTTTCAACTCAATGTTATATTTGTGACTATTATAATCAAGTGGCACCATAACCTCACTTTTTTGTATATTTTTCGTAGTAGTGGGTTGGACACATGGGTGCTCTTTCGACTCTTATAGAAACATTATATTTGATATTATTACGTATATCAATTGAGATGTGCATATTAAAAATTTTCTAGAAGAATACTCTGTGTCTTTATTTAATGAGCTATTATATTATGAATGAATAATCTTTAGGACGCTCACTATACATGAACTATGTGCTCGCATGCATGCGGGTTGCACGCGTGCGAGGCATATGTCCCTCCATGGAGGACGCATCTGCATGGTGATCTGAAGTCACGCGGTGCGGGTTAATTCGCACGCGTGCGACCCCTTACGCAAGCACTGTGCGAACACTTTGTTATCTGGGTAACAATTACTTCGTCGTTTATAATATGCCGATGCCTAATATTGCTATAGACATGGTAATAAACGATCTATCTAAAATCTATCTAATTATCTAACGATCTGTGTAATCTAATAACTTTACTTCACTTTACTTTACTTTACTTTACTTTACTTACCGTACCGTTGCTGTTCTTTATTTCTTCCACCCTAGGGGACGCGTCCCATGGAAATAAACCTATTCTATTCTATTGTATTCTATTCTAATTCATATATCTATTCATGTTCTGCTTGATAAAATAATCATTCGCTGTATTATTTGTGCCCTAATCAGAATATGACAACCGAGGAGATCACCGCAGAGCTGGCGCTCTTGAAAAAGGCCCGCGACGAGCCGGAGAAAGGGTTGGCCGATAAGGAGACGGAGAAAGACAAGGAGATGGAGAAAGGTATAGGGACGGAGAGATTGGAACAGGAGAAGCAGGAGAGAGAGAAACGAGAGAATTGAGCGCGGGAGATAGATAAGCGGATAGAGATGGAGAAAGATAAGGAGATGGAGAAAGACAAGGAGATGGAAAAAGATATAGAGACGAAGAGATTGGAAAAGGAGAAGCAGGAGAGAGCGGAACGGGAGAAGCGGGTGGAAAGAGAAAAGGACAGGGGAGAGAGACGATCCAGGGAGGCTGGAGGGAGTAGACAGGTGAATATATGATATTTTACCGAATTTGTCAGTCTCTGGTATGCGCAAAAATAATCATCCGCATGAACGTTCTTCTTTTTTATCGATGGTTTCAAAACTTGTCTCATTGTCAACCCATACATGTGATTGCATGATACAATGATATAGATTCGTAACAATATTACGCAACAGAAAAAAAAGAACGCTGCCTAACAGCCCATATTTTTTCTATATGAAATCTTACGAATAAAATATGCTAAGATCTTGATGCTGTTATCCTCAGTCGTTGTCGATTCGATTCAACTACGTCACTTCTATAGTCAATTTATCTTCGAAGTTATTAAAGATTTAACTACTGATTTTCAGTCGCTAATTATTTCTTCCGTATTAGTAATTCTAGTTTCGTCAATTAGAATTGGTATATTTGTGTCCGAAAATAGAGCTGCCCTCTGTCATAATTTTAATAGTACATGGTTATTGCAAAGTGTTACGATTTCAAAGATTTAATTCAAACGTTTTATCCACCAGAGTTCACCCAAGCGAAGCAGGGGCGAGGGGCGGACAGTGTCGCAGGAACCGCACGGCCATAACGAAAAGTGAGTATAAAATAATTTTACTTCCAAATGTATTGTCACGTACATGGCGTTTTATCGGTTTCCCCATTTTTTTTCAAAGATATTTTGAGTTGCACTCAAGTACTCTACACTCGGAAGAACCATTAATTTCATCAATAACAATGTTCGCGGAAAACAGATTATTATTCTCAGACCTTCATTCAAATAGTCTGCTAAAATTCAAATCACTTGCATCTTGAATATGATCGAAAAGCAGATTTCTAGTTTAAAAAAGCGTTATTCGAGAGGTATTTCGTTGCTCGTTATTTTTATTTATTTTTTTTCTTTTCGTCAAAAATTGGTCAAGTATCGATGAAAACTATATCTGTTTCAGGTACAGGTGGTCCAACCGGCGGCACTGGTCCGTCCCACCGGGTGAGAACAGGAAGGATGGGAAGGAAGGGAGGGATGGGAAGGATGGGAAGGGTGGAAATCGGAAGGGAGGTGGCGGGAAGAGAGGCAGGGGCGGTGGGAACAGGGGGGCGGGGGGGCGGGGGGGCAAAATATGTTTTAAACTTAAAATAAAATAAAAAATGATCGAAATTCTAAAATATATTTCTCTCTTATTTATTCCACCTTATAATCACACACGCTTCCAATACAAATACACAGATTCAAAAATATGTGCTCTGGTTGTCTTAGATCGTAATATTTGTCATGTCGAAGTTTTCTAAAAAAAACATTACGTTGACTAAAATATCTGTACCCTGCTCATCAAGAAGCAATCTTGCTGTAAATTTGAAATTCTTACGTAATATTAGTACACGTTAGCCTTTCTTTATTTAAGAAGACCGCAAGAGCCAATATTCATCAAAAAATATTGAAACATGTGTTTACCGGCACGGATGACCATCGAGATGGAGAGCTGGGGCTACATAGTGAGGTACAGTAGTGTTCATGTATGGATGCCCAGTGGCTAACTTTCTTTTCCAGAAACGAGTCTCCTTTCTGGTCTTTTTTATGTGCCTATGATCGATGAAGCAGTCGACAGGAGAGCTTGGGAAACCACGACGAAGCCTCCCGCCGCTGTCATTCCGCATTCGCATAACCTCTAAGTTCGCGAGAGCACAAATAATTTTAATAATTGATCAAAATTAAATTAATTTTTCCCGCATATCGTTCCGCATTTAAGACTCAATGGGTGTGAAATATTTTATATAGTTTAGCATATTACGGAAAGCCTAATGCCCGGAGCTTTTCCTAAACAATAAATAGAATGCCGGGAACGCTGATAAGGTTAACCTGTGCAGTAATTTAAACTGTTTTTAGATTCACTGCAAAAAACCAGTAATAACCTCATTAGGTATAAAATTATAACGATGACACGTAGTAAAAAAAATGCGTTCATCATTTGTAAATTCATTCCGATTCTCATACTCGAAAATTTATTATCAATTAGTCTCATTTCACTACTCGCATACTAATCATCCATCCTTCTAGCATTTATGTCGATTGGGTTTATTTCGATCCCTTAACGATATGAAGTCGAAGTCGAAGCCTAAGGTCTGGTTTGAAAAGGAGAATCTACCCACTGTATCCATTATCAAGATCTGTGTCCAAATGTTGAAGTCATCTTACAGACCCCTTGCCAGTTCAAGTCTAGTTCTGCGATGAGAATCTACTCCATGTATCCATTAACAATATTTGTGTCCAAAGCCTAAAGTCCGGTTTGAAAATTAGAATCTACCCCATGTATCGATTATCAAGATGAGTAATGCGATGTACTTCATTAAATGTAATTTGCAAATGAAAACATTCAGTCATTGATATTCAGAAATCTCATATATTATTTTTCAGACATAAAATTAGGAGGTATTTGTAAAGTGAGGTGAAATTATTTCAACGACTCAACTAGATTGATACCTTTGAAGTATGTAACGTCTGGACCTTCAGTCCACACGTCACCTTCCCTCCCTCATAGCCGATAAGGCACGATCCTATAAGTAAACCATATACCCGCAACTTGTAGCTTTCCCACGTCATAAATGCTGAGCATGCATTTGACAGTACAATGCAACTCAGGCACACGTAGCCTCCCGTCTTACCACCTCTCCTAACCAAGCTACCATAATTTCTTTCTAATTAAATCACTTTTAAGTCAACCTTCAACCTCTCCACTTCTCTATCCCCGACTAGTCGGCTCTCTTCCACCCCCTTTCCTCTACAAGACAACTCAACCTCCAAAAATCTCCAATGAACCACTCATTTTCCCAATCACTATTGTTTTCAATAAACCAGACGACTCAATCTTCAATACTTTTCAATTATTTATACGAATTAACAATTTAAACTCATCCTCCCACTCCTCACTCCAGTTACTTTTAAATGCAAGACGGGATACAAATGGTGACAGCTTAGCCTATCTGTGACGATTCGGTAGCAACGAACGTCACAGATAGGCTAAGCTGTCACCGACGTCACAAGTAGGCTTGCCGACGTCACAAGTAGGTTCAACCAGAATCTAGAGGGATAGATAAAATTCAAGTAATGTATTACATTTGTTTGAAATAATTGAAGTATCTTGTCTTTAATATGCGTTGAAGAAAAATTTGAATTATGTGTATAAAATATTTACTGAAATCTGAAACAAGCTAAATGGAAAATGCTTAATGGAAACATCAATCTAATTAGTTGAACCCGAGGCCACTTTCCAGCTTGAGTATAGTTCTACGATAAGAAACTACCCCACATATAGATTATCAAGATCTCCATCTGCAGCTCGAAGTCATTTTTGAGGCCACTTGCCAGTTCCAGTCTGATCCAATGATGGGAACTGTGTATGGATTCTCAAGAGCGTTGCTCCTAACGTAGAATGAACCTTGCTGCAACTAATTGTGGGAATTCGTTTGAGTCATATCGTCGAGCGATCGAAATAAACCCAATCGACATAAATGCTAGAAAAATGGATGATTAGTATACGCGTAGTGAAATGAGACGATTTGATAATAAATTTTTGAATATGAGAATCAATGAATTTACCAATTATGAACCCGTTTTTTTTACTACGAGTCATCGTTATAATTTTATACCTAATAAGGTTAGTACTGGTTCCTTTCAGTGAATCGAAAAACAGTTTAAATCACTGCACAGGTTAACCTTATCGGCGGCTTCTTGTTCCCGGCATTATATTTATTTGTTAGGAAAAGCTCCGGGCATTAGGCTCTCCGTAATATGCTAAACTATATAAAATATTTTATATCCATCGAGTCTTAAATGCGGAACAATATGCGGGAAAAATTAATTTAATTTTGATTAATTATTAAAATTATTTGTGCTCTCGCGAACTTAGAGGTTATGCGAATGCGGAATGACAGCGGCGGGAGGCTTCGTCGTGGTTTCCCAAGCTCTCCTGTCGACTGCTTCATCGATCATAGGCACATAAAAAAGACCAGAAAGGAGACTCGTTTCCGGAAAAAAAAGTTAGCCACTGGGCATCCATACATGAACACTACTGTACGTACTTATTATGAGGTCGTTATAATTACGAAGAATCCTTAGATGAAATCACACTATTATAAAGAAAATATAACTAATGCTGTCGTTGCGCAAAGGGGACTCGTGCAGGTAAGCTTCGCACTGTGTCGTACCTACTCGGTACTCCTTCACCTGAGAAATTAATCACTATTGTATCAAAGCAATGAAGATGCGCAGCCATATTGCTATCACTATACCTATTATTAATTTTCCGTGACAACGCAATCTGTAAATGTGTAAAATAAAAATTCGCTTGTAAAGATTAAAAAAAGGGCACGTATTGACTTTTCGGAATTGAGAGAGGGTGTATTTAAGTGACAGAATGAATTTTTTTAATTCGAATTTTCATGCTTCAAAAGATAAACAAAAAAAAATAATGTACTACGTATACGTTTACATGTTGTTTTCGCAATTTGTTGACGTCAGTTATTAGCTACTCGTGTAACCACGAGTATTTCCAGAAAACGCTAATTGTCAATATCTACCATAAGATTTCCTTCACTTCGAACATTTCTGTCATCTCGGCGAGGAGATGCGAAACTGACTCATCGTTCGATCCGCTCCAAAGTGTTGTACAATAAATTCTGACTTTGGTGAAAATTATTTATCATCATTCTGGCCTCAGAATCGCAACTTCGTTGCGATTTTCCGGCTTTCGTGAGGAAAAAATTGGACCGTTCCTCGTACGTAAAGGCTTTTTGACAAACCTTGTTACAGCACTCGCCTTCGGCTCGTGCCGTAAACCTTTCGTTTCGCCAAAAAAGCCTTTCTGAAAAACGCTTCCAGATTTTTTTTGATTTTATAATCAAGCCGTTCATGTCTTTCATATTTCTGCAGTTGATTGACAAAACCCATTTTCAAATACCCGGGAAAAGTTGAAAAAAATCCAGTGACTGACAAAGAACAGACCCCCATCATCAAAATGTGGAAAGAATTTTTTTGCGCTGAATTCGGAATTTTGAAAACTAAAATCAACCATATCACAGAGATAAATTTGAGCAATGTCGAACTGGGAAAATCGTATGCGTGGGATTATATGGATCAAATCGTAAGCGTCAATTAAGGAGGTATTATCGAAACTTCAGAGTCAAAATAGTGTTTGGATTTTCTGCTAAATTTTTATTTTTAAATAGTGACTAAAAAAATTATTTTAATTTTTCATTACTAATATACTTGTGTTTTGAACACTTTAATTGTTAGGGAAAAAAATTTTCATAAGAAAAGACTTGCATGATTCTAGCAGTTATATGGCGAAGAAGGTTAGGTGGCAACATCGCTTAGCGGAAGAATGCGTGTGTCGTGCGAGTTCTATGGGTATGGGTGCGTGCGATAGTTGAGTTGGTCATGCGGCGTTGCCAAATCGATTTTCAATCAGCTCGTGTAGTCCGTCGCGTTCAGAAACCAGTGCGATTAACTTGATATTTCTCTTTTATTTCATCGGTAACCCTACATTTAATGTACATCAATTTATTACCTGTAATTTAAAGTTGCATGTGTTCATTTTTCATCAACGAAAGTTGGAATTATCACGCAGAAAAAAATAAAAAACCTAACCTCGATACCCCTCATGCCATAAGACATGTGTTGAAATTATACAAAAATTGTGATTTTGTAATTAAATATCTCAGTTTCTAGACGGTAAATCGTTGTGAAATGTCACCACAAGTTGGATTTTGCTCTGAATTTCGTGTTCACAAAATTTCACGTAGCTAAGTTGGAAAATAATTTTCACGTGAGAAACGATAATACCCAGCAAGCGCAGTTATATAACCATGAGGTAACATTTAGCAAACCCGATGTAACGCGTTATATAGCTGGTTAATAGCCAGCAACCGTCTCGTTGCTTGTAATTTCCCACTCAGTTCAACATCACAGGTACGTCACATCTATGTCACCGTGTTACTGTTGGTTATATTGTGAATACTTAACAGTGGCATAACAGTTAGGTAACGCGTTGTAACATGTGAGATCGCGTTGTGATAAATATGTTAGCGGGTCCGTATGCTTTAGAATCTCAACTTGAATCTATTGAGAGAAATTCGCGCATGCACCCGCGCGAATATACCCAATGATTCTGTATATTCGCTCAACTTTCGCGTGCACGGATTTCTCTCAATAGACTCAAATTGAGGTTCCAATAAACAGCAATAATATTTTCTACATGTTGATTCAATGTTAGAGACTTTATTGCATTTTTTTCGTTGTTCATTTTTTTTTTTTTGTAAAATGACATATAACCTTATTGACGTATCACAGCGTGAATATTATATATACTATTATATTATTATATGTATTTGAAAACTTATGTGTTAATTATGCATACATATTACATATCTGCGCTCACAGACATATAATTATCAGTCAGTATAACTTTATATTTGAGCTTGCCATCTATATAATATAATAATACTGTTATTATGCATCTAATATCAGAGCTTTTACCTATCACAGTAATACCTATATATAATACACACTTCATATCGGTACGTGAGTCGGAAAGTATGACACCTCAGAATAATCCCAGAAACTATGACACCTCCATGTTAAGTTAGGTGGAGGTGTCATAGTTTCTGGCATTAATCTGAGGTGTCATACTTTTCGACTCACGTACCGATATCGTGTATCTATAATACTTCGTTAATTATCTTTGGTAATATTTCTTGATAGTTTTCATGTTTATATATATACCTATAGTATAATTTTATAATATAATTAATATCGTAGACTTCTGGCATTCTTGTAATATTGAAGGAACTGAGTGATAATAACTTACTTTTTTCGTAATTTCAGAGAATAACATTGTGTTAATTATACACCTACTGTCGAAGCTTTTATCTAGGACAGGGAACATATGACCTTATGCTTATATCTTATATGAGTTATAGTAAAATCTTAAAATAATTGAGCAATACTAGATTATTATTGCACTTTCCACAGCAGTCAATTTATTTTAGTATGACTTCGTGTGGCAGATCACGCCTACACCTCGCGACGATGTCTTTGACCAGCAAAGCAAAACCACTCCGAAGCCACAGCTCCAAATTCCACTTCTGTATAATCAGGATATTTGTGGAATATTGCACCTGTTAACGTCATAAATATTTTTTGAGTACTCAATATACTTCAACTAGATATTCAACTCATTTTCCGAATACCCTTCATCTGTAAAATATACATAACTTACTCTTCATAATATTTGTTATTTTCGATTGAAAGATACCATAATGATTTTTAAAGCCTTTCCAGGAGCAGGCCACAGCACAACCGTTTGTGAACGTTAGCTTCAAAGCTCGTTGTACGAAGTCACGTGGTGAATTTCCACACGTTCTTACCACTCTTTTTTTCTGTAAACAGTCAAATATCATGCATCGTAGCTAATTGATAGTCACACTATTGCAAATGAGTTGTAGGTATATACAGGGTGACCCAAGACCCCCGGACCGGAAGGAATAGGTGAATTCCTCGTTGGATTTTGAGACGAAATTTCCTTTTCGAAAACTTCGTCCGATCAACGGTGTCCAAGTTATTAAAGTTTAAGAGTAGCCAATCAGCGCCTCGCTTTAGGTCCGTGCCAGTGCCGGGTCAATAGTGAACGGCGGGCAGGGCCCGTGGTTTATTTTACATTTGGCTACTTTCTTCTTCACTTTACGATCGACGCGTATTATTATTATTATTATTATTATTATTATTATTATTATTATTATTTTTTTTTTTGAAATTGACCATGGGATTGAAAATTTATGAATTTGTACGGTGTGGTCGACCTGGACATCGAAAACTACGGTGCAGTCGACCTGGACACCGAAAACTACGGTCCGGTCAACCTGGACACGTAGAACTACGGTCTGGTATGAAAAAAAAAAAAAATAAAAAATAAAAAAATAATAATAATAATAATAATAATAATAATAATAATAATACGCGTCGATCGTAAAGTGAAGAAGAAAGTAGCCAAATGTAAAATAAACCACGGGCCCTGCCCGCCGTTCACTATTGACCCGGCACTGGCACGGACCTAAAGCGAGGCGCTGATTGGCTACTCTTAATCTTTAATAACTTGGACACCGTTGATCGGACGAAGTTTTCGAAAAGGAAATTTCGTCTCAAAATCCAACGAGGAATTCACCTATTCCTTCCGGTCCGGGGGTCTTGGGTCACCCTGTATATTGTCACAGATGCAATGCACCATCATTTCTAACTCAATGAATCGCGATATCTTCAGGGGCTCACGTTAAAGACAAAACTTTCGACATAAATATATATAAAAATCATAATAAGTGATAATTAAGGTTGTTTCCTTACAAAATCTCTTTCTGCGTCTTTTGATTTTGTGAGCAGATCCTCGAAGAGTTTCACGTCGTCGATGGTCTTAAGAGGTAAAAGTTCTTCAGTGACATTTGAATCGTTTTCTGATTCATCTGGTTTCTTACATTCCATTGCCTTTAATCGTTTGTCAATGCTCAGAATGTTTATACTCATGTGAGCTTGAAAATTCAAAATTCTGTCCAGATACTCTATAACCAAGTCAATGATACATTATGTGTATGGATTCTATTCAGAAAATTATGAGGTAACCTATATCATTAATAGTACTAAATATTTGATGGATTGAGTCATGAGAGTTACCCTTTATATAAGTACAGGGTTTAGGATTACTACAGTTCGTGGGAAGCTCGTCGAGCCGCAGACTTCTCTTACTCTTCTCAGAGTTGTTAAGGCAGGTATGTGTGGCAACGGAAGGTGCAGTGCTTCTCGTTGCTAGAACTAATGAAATACATATTTTTTGTTCATTTGCCTATAAAAGTGAAAAACAATATTAACACCATACATACCGATGAGTTGATCCAAGATTATATCTTTAGTTATCGATAATCCTGGTCCTGAACTCTTATGAACGAGGGCCCCTGTTCGAAAGGATGAAAATTAAGTGAGAAAACCTTGATAAAGCAAAGCAATCATAATTGTTCTATTATAAATCTGCTTGAATATCACCGTCGCGTTCTGCAATAACAATCGGCATGTGTTCAATTCCGGATTCAAGGTTAAACTCCGACTCCCATGTCTGGATGTTTTTCATTTTGTCCGTTTCTTGATCGTTGGTCATGGCAATTAAATACTCATCATCTGGTTGATAAAATGGACTTTCGACATCAACTACAGTGTTGTCGGCTGAAATATTTTTGAACATTTGCACTATAAATGCACATTACTTATGATATATAATGATAATTTTCACGTAATCGCTGGTTGGATATTGGAACAATTTTATTATTCACGGAGTATAAGTTGCCTAGCATTACTCACGAATTGAAAAACTACTGCTTTGCGCTGCTGCAGATGGGACGGCTTGATCCAGTTTAGGAGAGTTACCACAAACTACCTACGTTGACTGAGAGCTGGGCGCCGCCTCCTCTACGAAATCTGAGAATCATATGATGAATGCATATGATAAATGCATATGATAAATATATTCTAACCAAGGAACTCACTGAATATTGAAATCTTATGTACAAATAGCAAACTTTGGTCGATTATGTTCGGACTGTGTATAAATAAATCACTTATGAATCAGAGAACTACCTTGTTGTTCTGACGTAGCGTTATGAGGGACTTCCTTCGATGCGAAAAAATTAGGGCATGGTGGTGGTTTTGATTTGGGTGGTTTATTATCTGCAAAACATGAACCGCTAATGGTTCTAAGCAAGAAGTACATCTGTTGTTCCTAAAAAATCGACTTGGAATTTGGTGAGCACACTATACAGACGGTGTTTTGAGCAAATGCTGTAATATGGCAAGCTGGTTCTTAAGCAACGTAATTCTTACTTGAAATTTTTGAAACGATATTTTTTTGCACTTTATTTGGTTGTACGATGTTTTCCTTGTCACTGAACTCGACTGCGATGCTCATAGCCTTTCGCTTTCCTCTACCAAGGTTCTCATCATCAGTCGTGTTATAATCCGAATCAGCCGCTGCACTTCTCGCAGATTTATGGGATGCTATATAATGATGGATCTTTTGTTATCAACCAACGAATATTATTCGAATTTATCATCAATAATTAGCTCCAGGAATTTGAGGGGTTATATCACAAACAGAATTATAACTGCATATGAATATCCGAAAATTTGTACTAAAAGAATGCAATCACGCACAGCACTTGTCTTTAATAATGTCCACGTCAAAGACATCCCATCTCGCAGTTGGCTTCGTGTTCTTGGCAATCAAACTGGTTACGTTATTAGCTTGCGAAGGCCATTGACACTGCGCTTGGACACCACTTTTTTCGATTATCCAGGATTTCGGTACCTCCGAAACAGACTCGTCATCCAGAAATTTGATGACGACATATGTTCCCTTCGTAGCTTCGTTGTTGTCCAGTGAATCCATACCTGAATAATTGGTTCTGAAATAATTTTACCAGCAGTTATGTGTACAAGAAAGTGGATCAAATTTCAACATTCACATGTCTTTGGAAATCCCAAGATAAATTTAAGGGGATATGTACACCTTGAAAATAAGTTTTTAAAATCTCTGGTATGCCTTACAGGAATGATTTGTTGACTCAGTTTTTATACAGCGAATTACTAGTATTTTGGATTTTAAGCACTTTGCTTTAAATAGTTGGAGGCGGTTGAAGAAGAAGTGGTTATCGTAGGGAACGAGTTGTATTATTCATCGAACCCTACTAAAATTTATAGGGAATTTTCTACATTGATGTCATTTTGGGCCAAATCAATAATATTCAGAAATGAGATTCAACTTATATCATTGCGAACAGTTGACATAGTTTTTGCCCAAACAGAAGCGCAAAAAGTACTTCAAACCTGAAAAATTTTCCATCTGAGAGTTGAATTTATCGAATATCATTGGTTTGGACCAAAATTACTTCACTGAAGAAAATATTGTGTAGATTTCGAAAGGTTTCGATGACAATACGACTTGTACTGTAACGTTTCGGGATATGCCGGAATTAGAAAATGTAGGAATATCCCGCGTTATTGTGAGTTCTTTGCTCAAAAGATAGAATAAGTGTAATTTTGAGTTGATTTGGGCACTTCACGATACTAGGAGGTGGGGAAAAGTTGGTTTTGCCACAAAAAGCCACCTGACCTAGGTTTTTTGTGTTTTCCTGGCTAATCTCGGACTCGGACAATCTCTTGCCAAAGCCGTCAGTCTTCGGACTCAATCGATCGCTCGATAAAGCTTCCGACCCCAGCAGACTCGATTAATTTCTTAATAAAGCTGCCTCCCTAGAGCAGAACCGGTGGTTTTACACACAAGCCTGCTTCCTGAGTTCTATCCTGATTTCTTTACTAACTTCCTACGCTCAGATCCGGGGTTTGCACCCAAGACTATACACCAGACTCGGAAGATTGCTCTTCGAAGCTGTTCCCTATGGTGAACCTATCTCGGCTGTTGTAGCGTTTTTTATTATTGAGAAATGAGTGGCGGAAATCTCGGACAAAGAACTAAGCATTTGCTTTTGTCAAATTTATGATTTTAATGAAATTAAATAATCATTTTCTTCGATTGACCTTTTACAAGTAAAATAACAAAAATAATTAAACAAAATTTTCCTTATCATTTAACTTAACCTAAGGCTCGTTTGTTCTGAATTTGTTTGAATAGTAATCCCGAGATTTGAATGTCTAGCTAGCTTTAAGTCAAGACTTCTGTTAAATAGATTTGATTTGCTATCCTCGAACTCTGCGCAGCGATAGACTTTTACATTGATATTTCTTTTTCTAATTATATTTCAAATTTCTAAACTGACTTTCCGCTGACTACGAGCGCTTTGCTTCGTGTCGCTAAATTTTATCTATGCTCTGTGAGTCGACTACGAGCGCTTTGCCACGTATCGTTGGTGAGGCATTGCCGCACCGGCTTTTATGCAAAATTTCGGACGTTGGTGACGTCACCGACGTTTACCGCGCTGGTGGGGATCTAACCGTCTCCCGTTCAATACTCGTCTATCCTTGTCTTACACATAGGCTAGCCGAACCGTTACAGTACCTTACGACAACCACTTCTTCTTCAACCGCCTGCAACTATCTAAGGCAAAGTGCTTTAAATTCAGAATAGCTGTGAATAACAATTTAAAGTACTAGCAATCTACTGTATAAAAACTGACATAATAAATCATTCCTATAAGGCTTACCAGTGATTTGAAAAACTTATCTTCAATAGCTGTATACCCGCTCAATTCTTTCAACAGCTGTGGATGCAAAACTAATTATTTATATGTAACAGTGGAACTATTACACACGTCTCAGTTTCATTTGGACATTTCAATTTCATACATTTTCTTTTGATTTTATTAGGTGATATGGTTTTAGTTTCGGACAAGGTTCTTTAGGAAATTACTGTTATACCAAGCTTGGATGATTCACACGGATTACTGAAAAATGACGCTGCATTCGAAAAACATTTGACTGAAATGCGCGGTACATTAATTTCCTCAAATATGTCAATTATCTCGGCTAATGAATTGTCTTCCAGCCAGCAATACTTGTTTTTTTCTGTTTTGGATATTATGAAAGTCTTGTATTGTTAATGAGAAATTGTTTTATTATTTGTTGATAATGAGTTTGGATTTGCTTTGTAATGAACAACTGGATACTGAGGTTGAATATTGGAGGTTGGTACTAAAATTTTCTTTTCTTCCAGAATACGATTTGCAAGTTCCTGTAACGGTTTCCCACAGTTTTTGATTTTTTTTTTAATCTTTTGCATTTTATTTTCAAACTTGAAACAACTGAAAGTATCTAGACAGCCGAAAGTTCTAACGTCATCTGGAAGGTGTATCAAGTTATGGACGTTGTGTGATATATATTCATGCCCATAGAGCTCTCCATATTGTAAGACAAAATCCGATAATAACCACTGTGCATAATCTAGTCCAGATAAACAGGATTCAGGATCAGCCAGAATCCGTATCGCGACGCTAAAAGATAGAAAGTGGTCATAGTATTCTTTAGACATGTATGGCTTTAGTAAAACAGGTCCAGTATAAAGCAGAAACTGACGAAACTCTGTAGCCTTCCATCTGTCAACATCGCCCAAGCCTCGAGGCATTCGTGCAAATTCAGGAGTAACAGAAGCCTTCATGCTTATCAAAATTTCAGATATTGTATTCAATACCGCTGTTGGCAATCTGACATTTTTCTTTCCTTTAGTCCAAAATTGGAGAAGACGCTTCATCACTCCTAAGCATACTAAATGCATATAGTCTAAAGGTATGTGTGATACCATGCCGATGTTAAGTTCCTCCAGCTTAGAATTTCCTGTATGATGCTCCTCCTGAATCCTGTTTTTGAAAGACACATCGCTTCGCAGACGAGAATTTATCTCTGGATAAGTTACCCTATGCTGCACGTAATCACCTTCCTGTATGCATTTCGAGCATGCGAAGTAGCCGCTATGGCCTTTGGTATACGTAATGAATGATTTCGCGGGTGCATCACATAATATTGCATTAATACTGACCCTACATCTACTACAGCTGTCGACCGATATGCCTTCTTGTAACACTTCATTCATTTCCTCAACAAAAGGTGTGAGAAATTCGTTCGCATCTGCGGGTTTAGACACCCCATGAAATATACCGATTATGAAGGGTTCTGTATAACAATCAAGCGATTCTATCGATCCCATTATAGGCCAAAATTGGCTACCCGAACTCTTCGATAGTGGCAAACCATCACAATTGATATTTAATCTCAGGTCTTTCGGTGCAAGTGTGCTATATTTTTTCAACGACTGATGTAACTCTGAAACGAGCCCAAAATGTATATATCGACCTCCACAGCTCAAGCTTTGTACTTGTGATGAAATATTTCGCAATGTTCCCATTAGGCTGCGCACGCTCTTGGGTAGATCATAATGCCCGTGTTTTCGCAAGACTTCCAATAACCTGTTAACAGTATTATGTGGGACATTGCATTCTACGATCAAAATTTGTATGTCTTGTTTGAGACTTAATGTCTCCTCGTTAGGCTCAGCATCATCGTCCACGAATTCTAGACTGATATCCGATCGTGTATCGCTTTTATTTGCGTCACCATCATTATTTTCTGCGGAAGGTAATTCTATCGCGGTATTGTCAGAAATATCTGAAACAACAGATAATCTACTCGACTCAGTGAATGTAGGCAAACTTTCACTTGCCGATTCCAATTTGGTTGATTCTATCGGATGGAATTCATGATTATCAAAACAGCCAGTTGACGGAATGCATGACGCAATTATAGTTGTCCGAGTAAGTTCAGAAGCGAGTTGATTTTTACGTCTTTTCGATAAATAGCGAATATCCTTAGGCATTTTGAATCAATTGGTATTGCAGGGTTAAAATAGAGACGACAGATATATGAAAATGATTCTGTAAATTGAGGTTAGAATTCCGTGAGCGTTTCATCTAGCAATTAGGCATAATATGAAATGACAATTTTACTACCTGCGATTAGTTATTTGTTCTTCTCGAAGCCCCACGACACAGATCGATGTATTTGTCACTTATATTCACTTATATTTGTTACTTATATTCACCTGCACAACTAACACAACTGGCACAGTTTCTCGTTATTAGCCGGTACACGTGCAACACGCCGGGACGCGGGAATACATATAAAAATGGCGAACCTTGACGCATGCGCGAATTGGCGCGCTTTCAAACTGCTAGACGTGCGTCTGTAACGCACTGCGTAACGTTTATATAACATCCACCTAACCCTTGCACTATATCTGCAGCAAAATTATATTCGTTATCTTAGACTAAACATGTTACATTACATTGCGGTTGATGCAAGCTAACCGATATTATGTTATTTTGTGGGGCTCTGGTTATACAAACAGTTACATTACATTTGTTGTATCAGAGTGACCAAGCAATGTAATATTACATTGATGTTGCTGTGAGGTAACCGATGTAAAGTTGTTTCGTGGCTCCCATGTTATGTAACGGGGAGGTTACGTGTTTGCTGGGTACCTCCTTAAGGGTCAATTCATTTGTAAATTCTCTGTTTCACAATTAATAATTGAATCAAAAAAATTTTGCTTCACATTTTTGATAATAGCGGGCTGTACTATGACATTCTCTGTTTTTTTTTCGGAGAATTTCTTCAGATTTCTGAAAATGGGCTTTCCCAGTAAACTTCAAAAATGTATAAAGAATAAACAGCTTGATAAAAAAAATGTAAAAAAAATTAATACCGTTTTTCACTTAGTAAAACGTTAGAAAAATACCTGGACTGATTTCGAGATGGTTGGGGTTTAACACTGGTCGAGTTGGCGTGAAATGCCCCATATACCGAGAGAATCAGGTGAAACAGCCCGGTCCGTCCGCCCAGCCGGCGAATAATTCCTATTTTATGGGGGATAACCACTCGTTGCGCAGAAAAATCCCTAGGGTGATTTTTGCGCGCGATCGACGGAAATCAGCAGCCATTGTAGATAGAAGCCGGCTGACTGTCGATATTTCGCGCAAGGTTGACATGTGTGGTTATGTTCGTTCATTCGAAGTAAATGATGAGTAAAGTAAATATAACCCATGGAGATTTCTAAAAAATCAGCTAATTAGTTTCACGTAATGACTTAATAGAATCAACGAATTAACACCAAGGGTTTTATCACGAAAGGTGATGAATCACGTTCGCGAGAGGTTGTGTTCGCGAAGCTCCAGCTATGACTGGAAATTAATTAGAATTAACGAGTTCATCGGCTTATTTAACTTAGTCAATAATTTATTATTAACATGAATTAATTGCAGAATTTCGTACAGCGTTTGTATCACTTTATTACAAGTTAGAGCCCAAGCAACGAACACAACCTCCTACGTCCTGACAAAACCGCTAGATTAAGTTGTTTTATTGTATTAAATTATTAATATTAGGGTAAAGGTGCCACTGATGGACCCCCTAAGCAAAATTGTTAAAAAAAATTACATTTCCAGTTAGAGAACCAAAACCAATGGTGGAAGTTCTCATTAAAACCTCTTCTACAGAATATTCCAAAGTGAATTAGGTTATCGTTGACCTTTGATTTGATAAAGCTGATTTTGTATTTTCTGCATTTAGTCCATTCGTGGCAACCCCTCTCCACGAATGGACCACTTAGTCGCCTCCGTTGGACTACCAAAATAATGGATTTGAAACAATCCAATAACTTAATATATTGGTGTGAATAATAAGTCGGTAACGTATTAGCAAATGTTTATTAAAATAGCAGTCTCAAGAATTACAAAAGTTATATAAAATTGCACATATATGATACGCATTACGCATAGGTTATCATTTTTAATCTATGACCAACAAAGGAATCTTTTTTTTTTCTCAATTTTACACTTCTTCGCGAACAACAAAATAATCAATCTATTCCATCTAAACTAAATAAAAACGACATAAATTTTTTTTTAAATGTACCTGTTCATCTCTTTGGAACTATCACAGACGAAAGGAAAAATAAAATTCTTTGATTTTACACTCTGTGTATAACAAATCTCTTACATCTACACGAACTAAAAACTAGGTAGAAATCTATCTTTATTTATGTACGTCTGCTCATATTTTCTATTACTACGATAGGCAAACGATATCACAACAGAAAAATGGTCCTTTTACGAATATCAGAGCCATCTCTTACTTCTGAACGATGTAAAAACAACATAAAAATCTGAAACAAATCGTGAGTGATACAGAAATAAAGCTCTCGAGAAACTTTCTTAACCAACTTAAAAAATAAGGAATAATTAAAAAAAGATAAAATAAAAAGTACTGCGACAAACGAATATTTTATATGTTATCCTGCAATGCTACACAGCCGATGCAAAGAAACCTTTTCGTTCCTTTTTTAACTCCTGCACACGTTTCGTGCACCCATCTATTACACACTAAACATCTTATCATATCCTCTACGTGTGTTTGTTGGCACATGAAACAGTACCAATTTTGATTTTCATCGGAGCGGTTATTTTTTCGTTTAGGGGTTGTCGAGAGTTTCTTTTTTTTTCCAAATCCCTTTGAAGGTCCGAAGTTGGGTTGGGAAACTGTCTGTTTTCTTTTTTGTACCTTATTTTGTAGCTCATTCTTATACGGACTGCTAGTCAGTAAAATGGATTTTTGTGTTCCCCGTGTAACACGTTTTTTTACCATACTGTAAGCCTTCGGCATTGGAGATATTTTATTGATAGGAACGGACAGGACGGGCGGTATGGTATTTTCGTCGGATTCTGACGAGTTTGTCTTTTCCTGTACAGTTTCATCAACTTGATTGTGGGTTCTGGACGTAGAAGGTCGTATTTCTACAGTTGGCGTTGATGGAGATTGTTCCTCTGGAACTTGTGGTATAGAAGGCTGTGCTGCTTGGGCCCCTACCTCTGCTGGTCGAAGAACCTCGCTGGCTGCGAACTCATGATCTTCAAAAACGTCTCTGTTTACTGGCCAGATTCCCGTTTTAGCAAAACCGTTTACAGCAGTTCCGACTGTCGCAGCTTTGCCATATGCTTTGCCGAATATAGCAGCTATTTGAAACTGCGTAACACAACGACCAGGATTTGATCGAAGCCACTTCTCGATTTCCTCGTTATAGTAACTACTCAGTGGTTTGAAAAAGGACACGTCCAATGGCTGTAGTCGGTGGGTTGTATGCGCTGGGAGACATAGCAAGTGAATTCCATTATCTCGTGCTTTTTCTAATGCGTCTAAATTGTGGGTATGGGTTGAATGTCCATCCAAGATCAGTAGGACTGGGTCATCTATTGATGGCTTCACATGATGGATGAAATGGTCAAGCCATGTGATGAACAATTCTTTATTAATGTATCCGCTTTCAGGATTAAAAGCAAAAATAGTTCCAGCTGGCGCTCCATCTTTGAGTTCGTCTTTTCCTCGTACCCGTTTGAAAATCATCATGGGAGGAACGTATGTTCCAGATGCACTAACACAGCATACTGCTGTAGTGTTGAGGCCTCGTTCTCCACTGGCTATAGAACCGACTTGATTCTTCCCTTTTTTTGCAATTACTTTTCTGCATTTTTTTTGAACCGTTGTGAGTCCAGTTTCGTCTACGTTGAATATGCGAGTCGCTTCAAAGTGATTTTGGTCAATTGTTTTCTCCAAAATGTCGAAAAACTCATTCACTCTGTCTCGGTTGAAACCAACGGCTCTTGCCATCGACGTGGCTCGACCAACTCGCAAACTAAGATCTGGATGGCGTTTCATGAATTTTGAATACCACTTCTTGCCCGCAATTTTTGTTTCTTTATTAAATCTGTTACTTATGCCATTTTTCTCTGCTACCTGATATGCAAGTCTTCTGAGGTCCGTTACAGTCATCCCAAAAAAACATGACTCCAATTGAAGTGCATGTTCTGCTATCTGGTTTTCAATTTCGAGTGGGATATCACTTAGGCCGCCAATAATCTTCTTCCCCTCGACAGCAAAATTGTTTTTGCCATCAATATGCCGTTTTAAAGTGGCTTTGGGAATGGAATACGTTTTGGCTGCTGCATTTAATCCCATATCTCCGTTCCTAACTGCCGCTATAGCTCTTTCCATTTCGTCTTCTCTCCATTGCCCATATTTTATTCCTCGAGGCATTCTGAAATGGACATCACTAATTCAAGGGAAATGATCTTGTGAAACTTGCGAAGAATGTCTCTTTCGTTTTTAAATGTTTTGAAAAGATCGAATCAGACGATCAGAAACAATTTCTTTTTCATTCTCACTTGAGTCATCCCTTAAATTATGAGTGTCTATGAATGGACCAGTGTCCCATGAATGAACCACTGGTCCATTCATGGCACTCTTTCATGGCCCATCTGTGGAAATTTGCCACGAAACGTATACCCTAGTCTACTACCTCCGAATGCAAAGATAGTCCGAAATGTCTGGTATGATTTTAAAGTGTGAATCTTCAGCTCAAAAACCGTGCGAGAAGATTTCGGAAAAATCAACGGTATAAGGGTTCAAACACATTCACAAAATCACGAAAAATAAGATCACAAACGAAAAATTCTTACCTTGCTCGATATCAGCACGCTTATGGCACCCATGCGACTGTTTTCAACATGGCTGCTCCTTCTACACCAGTGCACTTATTTCGAACTAAAAGCAGTGCCATCTATACAATCACGTATCTGAAATATTCGACCGGTCCATCGGTCGCACCGGTCCATCAGTGGCACCTTTACCCTAATTGAAGTAGCTATTTTCAATGAACGTTGAAGATTGATTCACGTGGGTTTCAGTCACTTAATTTATTATTCGCATCAAACGACGAACATAACCATAGTTGTCATTACATTGCGCAAAATATCAACAATCAGCCGTTCCCCATCAATGGCTACCGAAATTCATATTAGCACGGAATAAATAATCAGCCGACGCGCGCGCCAACTCTAGGGAGATTTTTCACTTGTTGGCTCCTGCTGTAAAAACGCTAGTAAATCGCCGGCTGGGCGGACGGACCGGGCTGTTTCACCTGATTCTCTCGGTATATATTTGTATTCCCGTGTATAATGATCGCCCCAATCACATCTGATAATTGTGTAATTAGAGTAAATAAATTTCATAATCACTTGCAAAAATTGTAAATTAGATGGAAAAAATAATGATTAGTCGACGTCAAATTACAAATGTAATTAATAATTGCTAATTAGTTAATTACTAATTCGGCAAACTCTTCAGGGACCCCGGAGCCATGCGTTTTATTCGATTGCCCATCGATTGACATAGCATATGAACAATGTCTTTATTTTTTTTATTTATGTTTTCGAGAGACTCCGGATTCACGTGGGTTACCTGATTTTCTATCGATTGACATGAGTTTAAATAAAAAATTTACCTTCTTTCTGATTCTCATATGGGCAATTCTCCACTATTGGGAAATTCGATGTCCTCAACAAATAAACACTACATATCTATTTATATTTTTTCAAACTATCATTGAAAATTGAAATCCGTATTAGTTCTAATAAGCTAACTGCGTACGAAGTTAGATTTCTGAACAAATATTTGTTTTATTCCCTCTTAAACATTCAAAAACACAGTCCCCTGGTGTGTCACAAACCCAAGTTATCGGTGAATGCGAGCGTTTTCATAATTTTCCGATTAGTCCATGTATATTTTTACCAATGAATTGAAAAATATAATAATGGATGTTGATAATGGTTGAAGAGTTTTTTTTTTAATTTCATATTTTTCATTTAAAAACAGCCATTTCTGGTTGTCCCTGACCATTAAAAACAGTCCCCTGGACCAAATTTAACAGTATATATAAGTAATATTTCGTGCATATAAAGAAATCAATCGACTCACTACAGAAGTAGGAAAACCTAGCCCTCAAGCTGCCTCTTCCATAGCTTTTTTCTGATTTTTAAGAAATGATTTCATCGGACGACTTTGCGTGTGAAGTTTCCCAATAGTGGAGAATTGCCCATATATATCATTTCAAACTTCAAACGCGAATATCTTGAGAACCGTTGGATATTTAGGGTTCCTACCCCCATGCTTTTTTGTGCAGTGAATTTTTCAAGATTTTTCAGTTCTCTTCAGAACCCGATTAGAGCATTTTTAAGAATCGGAGTAATTTCTCATAGGAGCGGATCCACGTCACTTCACTCAAAAAAAAACCGTCAAGTCATGGATTTTTGCGCCATTCAATATATCTGTAGTACTATGGAAAAAAAAAGTATAATTTGGAGGATTTTGAAAAATTCTCAAAAATGGCGGAGTTAGAGGCATGTGAATTTTTGTGCACCGCTTTGTTTGAAAATTCATATCTCCGAAAGTGTTCATCGGAGCGGAACGATCCTTAAATCGTTTTGTTCATAAAAGAATGCGCTTTCATATAAAAAATTATATTTTCAAAAAAAAAAAAATTCTTTCAATATTTTTTTGGCGTTTTCATTTTTAATTTCGCTGCCATTTCCTTAGGACTTACAAAAATTCATGGAGATAAATTTTTTTGGATACCTGAATCCTTCCTCTTCAATCCTAAAAAAAAAATTTATGGAGAAAATACCTGGGCCGGAGATAAAAAATAAAACGTGTCGTCGCGCGTCACCGCGCGCGCTGATCCACGTCCGCGCTACTCCCGCAAGCTCGCTGTGTTACGCAGTGGAGATGTCATATGATGCTTCTTTACTTACCCAGGTTATCCATTCTCCGAAAATAGTTATTTTACCACCTTAGCCCTTCCGTATCCGTCTACTGGTCATGTTTTCTCGGAGTTATACCATTGTATACGTGTATATATGCCTGTTCTGAAAATTCCAGTACGGTTATGGTTCGTTGAACATACCTGTGCTGGAATTAAGTTTGATTCCATTTCACTCGGTTTGTGCTATATGACTGATGGATCTTGTGCAATATTTTGATGGCTCTGAAATGAGCCGATGTTTTTTGCGATAATTCGGTGAATGACATTTTTTGTCCGCATATCGCGAGTTTACAACCGATTGGCAATTCCAATAATTGAGCATGTTCTTATTTTCGAAGCATATCTTCTGAGTACTGTACATCTGCAGAACATCAACTGGAAGAAACTATTTTACAAAGCCGATTCGACAAAGCATTTACAGTTCGTGGCGCTCTGAAATTACATGCGGTCATTTTAATATCTCACAAACTCGTCAAAACAAAATTATTTTCCGCATCAGAAAAATTTGATTCGATGAAAATTATGAATTAATTTCAAGCAGAGGTGTCCTACTAACAATGAGTGTCATCCAGCAAATTATCGCGAAAAAAATCGGCTCATTTCAGGGCTCCCAAAATATTGCACAAGATCCATCAGTCATATAGCACAAACCAAGTGAAATGGAATCAAACTTAATTCCAGCACAGGTATGTTCAACGAACCATAACCGTACTGGAATTTTCAGAACAGGCATATATGGCTCAAAATCACCAAGGTGGTAAATTCGTGTCCCAGTGATTTAAATCATTGAATCTATTCATTCTAATTAAAATAATGTACTAAAAATTATTCACATCAACTCGTTTAAGCAATACATCAAAAAGATTTTTTTAAATTTATTCATTGAATACATTTTTTTTCATGAAATACCCCCGAAAAATCATTCCGGGAACGCGTCCCCAAGTACCAATCCGCCGATAACAACAGCTAAAAATCCTAATAAATAATTTTTTGATTACCTCAAAGGTACTTGTTAACTTAGTTCATTTTAGTATAAAATGATATTTATAAGTTTCCTAATCTATACAATATTATTTTTTCTGAAAATTTAATTCAAAGTTTGTCCCACAATTTGTGCGTCATTCCGGGAACGCATGGTGTTTTTTTAAATATCAATTTTCAGGAAAACGCGACAGATAGCGCTACCGGGTAATTATATAAAACACTCAAGTTCAAACGGATCACCTGTGTGTTTTTCATTGAAATGTGAAAATTTTAGAAGGTAAGCACAGGTTTGTTCGAAAATTTGGCACCGTACATCAATTCAGCGTCATTCCGGGAACGTCAATAATTGTAAGAAAAAAATAAGTAAATGACTTTTGATAGAATATTTCTTAAAGACTAATGTAACCTTTTTTTATATTACCCTCCAAAAATTTCGTTTCAGTGGTAAATATTTATTTAATACGGATTTTTATGTAGAAACGTCATTCCGGGAACGGTCATTCCGGGAACGTTCCCGGACATGACGTGCGTTCCCGGAATGATGATTATGTTCCTGGAATGATGATTATATCGTTTTTTATAGTTTCACGTATGTAAAAGCATTATTTTCAAACATTTATTTTGCTTTCAGTCTAATTTTATAAAAATAATGGAGAATGAGACAATTTCTCAAAAAAAATCAAAACAAGCTGATGAAGATAATCTACGTTATAAACGTTATATGATAAATTACTAATACTAAATTAAGTGTGTGTAATTATGTGAAAAAAAAGTTTTTTTTTCAAAGTTTTTTTTCAAAGTTTTTTTTTTCAAAAAACTTAAAAATTACCGAGTAATTGACATGTTTAGCATTTTTAACTATTGCGGACATATCTTAGCAACATATCTAGTATATCAAACGAATTATTTTCCGTATTTATTTAAAAGTAATTACAACTTTTTTAAGCGTTCCCGAAATGACGATACCTTACGAATCGTTTTTCGTTGAAACAATTTTATTCATGTAATTATTAATTTCCAGCTTGCCCCGCTCGGATATCAATTCTAGATAAGTTAATCAATGATTAGGACTGGTTTGCAGAACAAAAATATGAAAAAATTTATTAAGAAATTTGAAACATGGAATTTACCACCTTGGTGATTTTGAGCCATATACACGTATACAATGGTATAACTCCGAGAAAACATGACCAGTAGACGGATACGGAAGGGCTAAGGTGGTAAAATAACTATTTTCGGAGAATGGATAACCTGGGTAAGTAAAGAAGCATCATATGACAT
Organism: Rhogogaster chlorosoma; assembly: GCA_944452935.1. Lineage (NCBI taxonomy): Eukaryota > Metazoa > Arthropoda > Insecta > Hymenoptera > Tenthredinidae > Rhogogaster > Rhogogaster chlorosoma. The sequence goes on along the minus strand of OX101803.1, from coordinate 14,946,604 downwards.
CTCCACTGCGTAACACAGCGAGCTTGCGGGAGTAGCGCGGACGTGGATCAGCGCGCGCGGTGACGCGCGACGACACGTTTTATTTTTTATCTCCGGCCCAGGTATTTTCTCCATAAATTTTTTTTTTAGGATTGAAGAGGAAGGATTCAGGTATCCAAAAAAATTTATCTCCATGAATTTTTGTAAGTCCTAAGGAAATGGCAGCGAAATTAAAAATGAAAACGCCAAAAAAATATTGAAAGAATTTTTTTTTTGAAAATATAATTTTTTATATGAAAGCGCATTCTTTTATGAACAAAACGATTTAAGGATCTTTCCGCTCCGATGAACACTTTCGGAGATATGAATTTTCAAACAAAGCAGTGCACAAAAATTCACATGCCTCTAACTCCGCCATTTTTGAGAATTTTTCAAAATCCTCCAAATTGTACTATTTTTTTCCATAGTACTACAGATGTATTGAATGGCGCAAAAATCCGTGACTTGACGGTTTTTTTTTTGAGTGAAGTGACGTGGATCCGCTCATAGGCCTCGTGCGTTTTCGATACAGGCATCAAATCGCCGGGCCAGTGTTTTCGGCGCGCGCAAGCTCTCGGGTCCGCAGTGACAACAAAGTTTGTTTACTATACGCTTGACATCATTGTGGTTCCAAACATCACTGCGTGTTGTGAAGAAAAATATATAAATATATTCATAAATCCGGATTGTAAGGAACTTTATGAACGGCTTGTGATTTTTCTGATAAAACCAAGTAATTACCATTGTGATTTTGAAAATGGCAAAATTTAATGAAAACCGACGTTGCGTGTCTATTCGCCGACGGAAACGCGGAACATTACGTAAACAAGAGTAAGTACAGGTTTTTTATGATTGCGTTGGTTTCGTATGTTCTTAGGTAGCCTGTCCTACTGACAAGGGGAGGTCACGGGAGACGCATTTTTGTAATTTTTCTACCCTATCGCAAAAGGTGGGGCAGACCTCCAATAACAATTGCCCAAAGCCATAGGACCATATAGCCAGAGGTTTTCGAGAAAATCGAGTTTGAAATATTCCGAGTAAGCTATGAAAACTAGATGTAAAGCGGTTGGCAACAGGGCGCGTGGCTCAGCCGTTAGCGGGCGAGTCTAGTAAGCAGTAGATCCTTGGATCGATTCCCGCTGTAGGCAACTTTTTTTTCGTTTCTATTTTTTTTTTTCGTTTCGTTTTGGGTTTCTAAAACGTATATTCACGTTATTTATGTGTAAAATTATTCGAATTCATATTTCTTGGTTAACAATATTTATTATTATTTTAATTTTATTAAAATTTTATTATTGCATTTATTTTAATTTTATTAATTTTATTATTGCACAACTGCAGAATAAGAAGTTATATAATAAATAATAAAATATACCTGACCCCATGTTCTTCATGTGTGTACCACAATTAAAATAATAATAAATATTGTTAACCAAGAAATATGAATTCGAATAATTTTACACATAAATGACGTGAATATACGTATTAGAAATCAAAAAAGAAAAGAAAAAAAAATAGAAACGAAAAAAAAAGTTGCCTACAGCGGGAATCGATCCAAGGATCTACTGCTTACTAGATTCGCCCGCTAACGGCTGAGCCACGCGCCCTGTTGCCAACCACTTTACATCTAGTTTTCATAGCTTACTCGGAATATTTCAAACTCGATTTTCTCGGAAACCTCTGGCCATATGGTCCTATGGCTTTGGGCAATTGTTATTGGGGGTCTGCCCCTCCTTTTGCGATAGGGTAGAAAAATTACAAAAATGCGTCTCCCGTGACCTCCCCTTGTAAGCTGACTTTAATGTATTCTACATATTACACATATATAAAGATCAACTTCCGATCATTCGTGATGGAATGCATGTGCTACAATGAACAAGTGTATTTTGGAACTTGCGCAAAAGATACGAGCTATTTTATTCGGCCAAGAAATCTCATCTTGAGAATTATACAATAGCTTGTTCCGGTCATAGTTTATGCTTCCCATGATCCCATTTTATCTAGACAAAGCAACATATTTAGATGTTGTACGAACATAGAATACGGAAAATGTTCTACAATTGTTCGATTGTGAAACTCTTAAGTAAAATAGCCATGTCCAATCGAAACAGACCATCATGAGATTCTATATTATTTTTCAAGTTGATCTAAAAAATATCTACATTAGACTGTTTCAGAAAAAAAATTCTATAATTTTTTTGGAATAAATGTGTCTCAAAAGTTTCTTTGTCACGGAAAAAAAAAAATTCAGTTGGCGCAAGGAGGGGTCCCCTTTCCCATTTAAAACGTACATGTAAAAATTTGTTTTTCTTATTTCCAAAATAAATGGGTGTAAAATTTTTTTTCCGGATTTTTGTTTCCATAATCTTGTAGGAAATTTATTTCTCTACAAAATTGATTCTTCAATTATATGAAAAAAAAATTTTTTTCACGATAATTTTATCATATAAAATTATATCAAATTATACGTAATTATATATGATTATATAGAAAAAAAAAAATTGCCGGATAAATGTTATTATATCTCAGAAACTACGCAGCAGATTTTGTCGGAATTTCACGAACAAGATCAAGTGGGCAGAGTCTTACGCCCCTATAAATTTTATGAAAAAACTACGGAGCGGTGGACGTAGACACCGAAAACTACGGTGCGAAGGACCTGGATACCGAAAACTACTGAGCGAAGGACGTGGATACCGAAAACTACGGAGCGAAGGACCTGGACACCGAAAACTACGGAGCGGAGGACCTGGATACCGAAAACTACGGAGTGAAGGACTTGGATACCGAAAACTACGGAGCGAAGGACCTGGATACCGGAAACTACGGAGCGAAGGACCTGGATACCGGAAACTACGGAGCGATGGACCTGGATACCGAAAATTACGGAGCGAAGGACCCGGACACCAAAAACTACGGTGCGAAGGACCTGGATACCGAAAACTACTGAGCGAAGGACGTGGATACCGAAAACTACGGAGCGAAGGACGTGGATACCGAAAACTACGGTGCGAAGGACGTGGATACCGAAAACTACGGAGCGAAGGACCTGGACACCGAAAACTACGGTGCGAAGGACCTGGATACCGAAAACTACGGAGCGAAGGACCTGGATACCGAAAACTACGGAGCGAAGGACCTGGATACCGAAAACTACGGAGCGAAGGACCTGGATACCGAAAACTGCGGTGCGGACACATTATTGAAAATTTTTTTGGGGAGCACGAGTAGACGTGACGCATCAATAATAATGATAATAATAATAATAATGATAAATGAAATATGATTATAAATAATACTATAATAATATAATAATATTATATTATAATCATACTGGCACGCAGGCCTACAGGTACTTGGCCGCGATTTGCTGCTGCGCATGCGCATTTTGTATAAATCAGGCATCGAAGCCGATCAATAATTCTGCGCATGCGCATTTTGTAAAATAATTAATATTATTAATAACTCAGTTATGCGTGGTCAATTATTGCTCAAAAACAATAGGGGGCGAGATTTCGGTGACGAGAACACTCCTTCCAAATGGCAAGTTCATAAGTGCAACGGTTCGACAGATATCGTGGTCTCAAGAAGAACGGTCTGCAACGAAGAAGGAGAAGGAGAAGGAGAAGGAGAAGGAAAAGATTGTGTTTTTCGATCAACTTCGACGGTCAATATCTCCGGAACCACGCGGTAGATTTTGTTGAAATTTCGCGAGCAAGGTCAAATGGCAAGGGCCTTACGCCCATATAAATTTCATTAGAAAATAATCAGCGGTTCAAAAGATATGACAGATTTTTTACAAGAACAAGAGCTGGCTCGGGTAAATGTTTCGTGGCTGGGGCGCCGAGTTTTCACTGTCGGGGGGGAGGGGGGGACTCGGCGATTCGCTGCCGCGAATCTTGATCTCTACGCATAATAATATCACAATGAAATAAAATACTACAGACTCGAAACAAAATTATTTCATCTACTTATGATTCTTTTTCTGCTTCTCACTTTCTTATTATTGATCGCAGGCGAGAACGTTATGAATAAAAGTCATAGATAATTATATAAGCTATAAAAATATTCCCTCCAAAATTTTTGTCAGCTCCGTGGCTACGGAGATGAGTCAAAAAACCGATTACAACTTTAATTTTAAGATAGATTCATCTCCGATAGATCTTTTGTATTCGGAGTGTTGATAACCTCTATTCGGATAAGACCTCATAATCGTTTGTATACCTATGTATGTACGTCAGACCACTGACTCGATTGTATTTTCTTTGTTCTTGTTTTATTTAAATAAATTAGCCTCTGATTGAGCGTGTTAAAATAGACTCGACGGTATTGATTGAGTTCTTTTTGAAATTATGTTACCAAGTCCGAGTGTTAATTTCATAATTAATAACTATATTCTGATTCTTGAGTCGTCGTATTCTATTCTATAATATTAAAGAATCTCACGAGGGGAACACATGAAGTGTAACCCTCCGATTTTTCTGTAACTTCACAGGGTGAAAGAGGAATCAAAATAAGTGGACACGTATTTCGGCTTATCCGTAGACACTCGACCATTTTCGAGAAAATGGCGATTGAAGTTTTCGACGCGCTTCAATAGCCTGCGAACGCGGCAATTGTTCAAGCGAGGCGGTAGCGCAGCGGACAACGGCGCGGCTTGGAATTTTGCACCCCGGGTTCGAGTCCCGTAATTTTTTTTTCTTTTCTTGTTTCTGACTTTCATCGAAGTTTATTACATGCATGTTTTTGTCATCTGTTGATAAATACAATGACGTTATATTTGTGTAAAAACAGTATTTGTTAAAATCAGGAATTAGATTTGACAAAAATTATAATTAAAGACGTACTGGATTTTTCAGGTATTTCAATTGTTTATTATTACATACAAGTACATATTTTACAGTTTAAGGGGATACGGTACATTCCCCGGGGTGGTACCTATCATACAAACATTCGAAACAGAGAAATTCGTAACACCACGAGCATCGCGCAAAGGCCATTTTTCCACAGTCACATTTCTCGGTGTGAACGTTGTCTGGAAATTAAAATACACGCCTTGATCCATAATCAATTGCAAGCACCATCGTTTGTTAAAATGATTCGGTATGCGCGGTTTGCTTCAAAATTATCGACAGATCGCGAAGTCTTTAACAATGTCAACGATATTGCTTTTCCAGACAACGTTCACACCGAGAAATGTGACTGTGGAAAAATGGCCTTTGCGCGATGCTCGTGGTGTTACGAATTTCTCTGTTTCGAATGTTTGTATGATAGGTACCACCCCGGGGAATGTACCGTATCCCCTTAAACTGTAAAATATGTACTTGTATGTAATAATAAACAATTGAAATACCTGAAAAATCCAGTACGTCTTTAATTATAATTTTTGTCAAATCTAATTCCTGATTTTAACAAATACTATTTTTACACAAATATAACGTCATTGTATTTATCAACAGATGACAAAAACATGCATGTAATAAACTTCGATGAAAGTCAGAAACAAGGAAAGAAAAAAAAAAAAAATTACGGGACTCGAACCCGGGGTGCAAAATCTCCAAGCCGCGCCCTTGTCCGCTGCGCTACCGCCTCGCTTGAACAATTGCCGCGTTCGCAGGCTATTGAAGCGCGTCGAAAACTTCAATCGCCATTTTCTCGAAAACGGTCGAGTGTCTACGGATAAGCCGAAATACGTGTCCGCTTATTTTGATGCCTCTTTCACCCTGTGAAGTTACAGAAAAATCGGAGGGTTACACTTCATGTGTTCCCCTCGTCAGCCTCGTTATGGTAAATCGAAGAGAAATCTATTCCGGCGTACAAACAAGGGTTATATCTACAAATACTGTAACGGTTCGGCTAGCCTATGAGAGGAAAGAGGATAGACGAACATCAAACGTGAAACGGTTTGATCCCCACCAGCGCGGCAAACGTCGGTGACGTCACAAACGTACGAAATTTTGTATAAAAGCCGGTGTGGCAATGCCTCACCAGCGATACGAAGCAAAGCGCTCGTAGTTGTCTCACTAAAGATAATCATAAAACTCAGCGATACGAAGCAAAGCGCTCGTAGGCGTCTCACTATTGAATATTATACTGGAAGTCTTTTCCAGATAATAAAGTAGAGTCAGTAGAGTCAATTTAAAGAGTTAGAAAGAATTAGAAATGAAATTTGAAATATAATAGAAAGAGAAATAATAAATGTAAAAGTCTATCGCTGCGCGAATTCCGAGGATAGCAAATCAAATCAATAGAAATCTTGACTTAAAGCAAGCTTGATATTCGAATCTCGAGATACAAATTATTCAGACAAATATTCAGAACAAAAGAGCCATAGGTTAAGTTTAAATGATAAGGAAAATCTTGTTAACTTTTTGTTATTTTTATTTTGTAGAAGTCAAACGCACAATGAACATTTAATTTCATTAAATCAATCAATGTTGACTGAAGCAACTGCTTAAGTTCTTTGTCCGAGATTTCCGCCACTCATTTCTTAACTAACTATTGCTACAACAGCCGAGATAGGTTTACGCTAGGGAACAGCTTTGAAGAGCAATCTTCCGAGTCTGGTGTACAGTCTTGGGTGCAAACCCCGGATCTGAGCGTAGGAAATAGTAAAGAAATCAGGATAGAACTAAGAAGCAGGCTTGTGAGTAAAACCACCGGTTCTGCTCTAGGGAGGCAGCTTTGTTAAGCAATTAAGGGGACCAGTATGGCTTGAATTTTTGAAAAATTCAGTTTTTCGTTTTTTGCAGTTTATGTTACTTAAAGGTCTCCTCCATCTGTAAAAAAATTGTCTTCGACGAAATGGTCATGGTTACCAAGTTACCGGCAATAGTTTCTCATTTGGCTGTCGCGATCTGGCTCGAATGGCGCTGACGCTTGATTTCGATATTGATCACATGGTTTATGATCGCTACTATCGCTTTCCAATACTTTTCGAAGTTGCGTGAGCGTTTCCGTGATTTTCTGTTGTTTGGAATTGAAAATATAAATAAAAACAGTACTTTTCAGTACTAAATAATCTTTCATTTATTTCTCCCGATAACTAGCGTGTTATTGTTATACGAGTGTTGTGCTCCGAAGTGTAATATAACCTAAAAGTAAGTATTCTATAAGAATAGTAATATCTACACTAAGCTTCTGCCGACGTGTGTGTGCGGCCGAAGTTTTTTTGCTTTCTGTTCACAGATTTTTTCAAGTTTTTTTACTAACATCGAAAGGAAATATATATAAAATTCATTCAATATGGAAAAAAGAGAGAGGAGTTCGGGTGTCGGCATAAAAGGAACCATTGGCCGGCCAAAAAAGAGGCCAAAAATATTTCCGGGCAAAAAAACTACGCCTGATAAACAAAGCGCCAAAGTTTCAACAGCTTCGAATAGAAAAATCAGTGGGGATTACGAGACTAGCAATTCTGCTGGCTATAGGCTGTTCCACGTTGAAACGCTATTTGGTGCTCTGCGGGAGCATTTATCTTGCAAGATATGTGGTGGGTCAATAGTTATGACCGAAGTTAGCTTGAGAGGACTGGGAGGAAAATATGGTATCGCTTGTGAGAATTGTGTTCAGCTAAGAACCTTTGACAGTAGCCCTATTATTGACGATACACGTAGCGCATATGAAATCAATAGGCGATCGGTACTAGCGATGCGTTGTATTGGGCAAGGCTTGGAAAGTTTAGCGACATTTTGTGGAGCGATGGACCTACCGCCGCCTGTAAAAAGGCCAACATACAATGCAATTGTAAAACGTCTAGCGGAAGCCACATCACAAGTTGCCGAAACAGTCTTCCATCAAGCTGTCGAAGAAGAAGTCGAGGCTTCATCGACACCTGAAGCTCGAGCCATCACTGTACAGTGTGATGGTACATGGCAGAAGCGAGGCTACAAATCACTCAACGGTGTTTGTACTGTCATTGGCAGCGAAACAGGTAAAGTGGTCGACGTTGAGATTCTGTCATCCCACTGCAACGCATGCATCCGATGGAAAGGAAAGCAGACTGGCGAAGAATGGCAGACTTGGTACGAGCAGCATAAGCCACACTGTCAAGCTAATCACACTGGCTCTGCCGGGGCAATGGAAGTAAACGGCATGGTTAGGATATTCCAGCGCTCCGAAGAAAAACATAATGTGAAGTACGTCAGCTACATTGGGGATGGAGATACTAAGAGTTACGCTGCCGTAGCGAAAGCAGAGCCTTATGGACCGGAGGTCAAGATCAACAAAGTTGAATGCTGTGGACACGTCCAAAAGAGGTTCGGAACTTAAATGCGCAAGCTGAAAGTGAATCTGCGGGGGCAAAGACTTTCTGACGGCAGACTCTTGGCCGGAAAGGGTAGGTTGACCGATGTGATCATAGATCAAATGCAGTCATATTACGGCAATGCTATCCGTAATAATTCAGGCTCCGTTGAAAATATGCGCAAGGCAATATGGGCAATCTGGCACCATAAGTACTCCACAGATGACAAGCCTCAGCATCATTTGTGCCCAAGTGGGGAAGATTCTTGGTGCCAATATAATAAGGCGGTCGCAAGAGGAACAGTGGCAGAATACAAACATAAAAGTTCGCTACCAGAGGCTGTAATGGAGACGATCAGGCCTGTTTTCGAAAACTTGACATCTCCAGAACTACTTACTCGCTGCATCGGAGGTAAAACTTAAAATGCAAATGAATCGGTCAACAATGTCATCTGGAAATTCTGCCCAAAGAGAACTTACACCGGGCTAAATGTGGTGCGCATAGCAGCTAATATGGGAGCTGTAACTTTTTCTGAAGGCGCTGCAGGAATTCTGAAGATCATGACTGCCCTCAAAGTCACTCCAGGAAGCAACGCAAAGGCTTACTCAATTCGAACTGATAAAACACGCCTCGAGCAAGCTGAACAACAAGCAGCCAGAAGTTCTCGTGAGACACGGATCGCCATGAGGAGGCTGCGGCTTGCTGACAATGAGTCTGCGGAGGATGCAGCAGGGCCTTCATATGCTGCTGGAGCTTTTTAAAAAAGTGAGTAAGAAAATTAAGCATGTATGGGACTAAAAATATAAAGAAAAAAAAGTTGTTGAAAAATAATTTTTGAAAAAAAAAAAAAAAATTCAATTTTGAAAAAAAAAAAAAAAAATTGAAAAAGAAAAACATTTCACTTCACTTTTATATAACAAAGTTTTTGATGTATAAGCCCCTAGAGGAGTAAATACCAATTTTTCTGTGATTATTTTTCCGACCCAAATATCGACCAATAGAATTGCACCATTCGACGTCACGTGGTACAACCTACATGGTATTATACTGATAATTTTTTGAAAATTTTCTCTGGTAGTTGCTATATATAAAAAACAAAACATGATCCAGTCAAATTAACCACACGTCAAACTGACAGGTTGAATTCAATTGTGAAAATTGGAGATTTTGCATGAAAATGAGTCGATTTGGAGTTTGTTAACTGTACATTTCGTCTCATGGTGCAATTCCACCGGCCGACACTTGGGATGGAAAAATAATCAAACGAATACCACACGAGCTTCAAAATTATCTGGCATTTCCCTCAAGGTTCCCTGCAAACAAATAAAATCGTCAAGCCTTTCAGGAAAAATCACTCGCGCTTCGCGCTCGTGATTTTTTAACCTGAAAAACTTGACTCCTTCATTTGTTTGCAACGAACCTATCGGGAAATACCCGATAACCCCGAAGCTCTTGTGGTATTATAAGTGAAAACTTCAAACGCGTTTTTCTCTGAACTATATTTTTGGCGACGTGTCGTAAGGTTTAAGGAGCACCGTTGGTCCGATTGGAATGTTTGACGGCTCATTTTGTTCAGAAAACAAATCCTCATCTTATGAATGAAGGAATTTTTGAATCTTTCGGTTTTGGCCACGTTATTTGCAAATTAGTGGTTGAAATTTTGGAAATTTTGGATAAATGATTGTAACTTTTCATATGGTTTTTTGTTTTCAGATCCCTACATTCAAAAGATGTAGGATTGCTACCTGAAGAAGATGAGACGTCAAAATCTTGAATTGGATCAACGCTGCTCCAAAAACCTTACGACACATGATTTTGAAAAAAAGTTTTTTTTGATGTGAAATATACTTTGGTTATGAAATAAATCAATTCTGGAGTAGTCCTGATTTCTCAAACCAAGGTGTACTGGTCCCCTTAACCGAGTCTGCTGAGGTCGGAGGCTTTATCGAGCAATTGATCGAGTCCAAAGACTGACGGCTTTGTCAAGAAATTGTCCGAGTCCGTAGTTAGCCAGGAAAACACAAAAAACCTAGGTCAGGTGGCTTTTTGTGGCAAAACCAACTTTTCCCCACCTCCTAGTAACGTGAAGTGCCCAAATAAACTCAAAATTCAACTTATTTTCATCTTTTGAGCAAAGAACTCACACTAACGGCGGATATACCTCCATTTTTCAAATTCCGGCATATCCCGAAACGTTACAATACACATGCATATGCCATCGAGGAACAGAACTTAAATTTATTTGTAATAATTCAAATAACTGTCGCTGTCGCTCGGATACCCCCTCTTGGAAACCAGCCTTGTCGCATTCGGGGAAATGGCGATTCGGGTATTTGGCGGTTCGGGTATTTGGCGATTCGGGTATTTGGCGATTCGGGCATTTGGTCGTTCGGGTATTTGGCGATTCGGGTATTTGGCGATTCGGGTAAATGACGTTTCGGGTAAATGACGTTTCGGGTAAATGACAGCGTCCCATCGTCCGCATCCTGTCCTAACGTCCCTACAAGATACTCGCTGCACACGGCACTGCCAAATGCAGCGAGTCAGCTATAATCCTTTTATCTTATTCCCATAGCCATTGTCTGCCTTTCCCTCTAACTTCACTCCTTCACTAACTTCCATACAGGAGACACGGCCTGCCTTTATAACACAGTACCACTATTAGAAATAAAGATTTAAGTTTGATTATAATTACTATCACTATCGTTTACCCTCATACTCTTCAGGTATATCTTTATATATTGAACAGGGGACCTAACCCAATTAATAGACATAACAATACTCTCAAATTTTCAGACCGTAATTTTTTAATATTTTCAAAGTTATAGCCACAACAAGAGAGCGCGCCGTAGGGTGTAGGAAAGTGTCTTGACGCGTCAGCGGCAGCTGCTTGGATCGGTTCCCTCTTTTGTTGTCTTTCAGACCTTTATTCTAGGAAACGCAGGTATACGCAAAAATGAAAATGAAAATGATAACTTTAAGGAAACTGAAGGTTTGCTCTATGCACCAGGCATAGCTGATTGATGTAGGTAAGTATTGTGAAAACTTTAACACTTCGTCTGCAAACGTTTTTTCCGCACCTCTCGTCTGCAAACGTGGGTCTTTCGCGTCCGGCCATTACTTCACCCCCTTAATGCACTCAGAAAATTCTGAAAAAATTGATGCTACTTCTTGAAATATTCATTTTGAAGTGCAGATTGTAAAATTTTTGAAAATTAAATTTTTTCACACATTTTTTGTTAAATAAATGAAGAAATTCGGAAAAAAATTTTGATTTACAGAAAAAATTGTAACTCAGAGAACTCTAAAGATAGCGCACTTTTTCACATTGGAAATTAAAGGTAAATAGTGTAGCTTCAAGAAAAAAATTATTTTGTTTCATTTATCCAAAGCTGAGTGCTTAAGTTTTGGACATGAAAACAGGCAATAAATTACGTACGATGCATATTGGTTTTCACACATTTTATTAGCAAAAAATTTTTTTTCCTATTTTTACAATGAAAAGTCCTTATAATTGCATATTATTATGATTCTTAACCTAACAGTGCATTGTAGTTGATAATTTTGTTGAGGCCGATCGCTGCTCCATTTTCAAAAATACTAAAAAAAAAAATTCCAAATTTTTTTTTAAGCATACTGACTTATGCCAACTGCCTTTGGCATACTACTGATGCCAAAAATACCATGAAACACGAAAAAAATTTTTTCACAAACTCACCTGTTTACTACACGCCGTCTGCAAACCTGGGTCTTTCGTGTCGTCTGCAAAGTTCGTGTGCTCGTCACCACTACCTGGAAGGTACTAAAATTTTGAAACTTGGGCATTAGTTCCCCTTCCTATATAACTTTTTTTTACAGATAAGGAGGAGCCTCCGCCCTTCCCCTATTTTCCCGGTACAAACCAAAACTGTTTTCGCTCGGACACGAACGACCCAGGTTTGCAGACGAAGGGTTAAACGCGTTTTTCTCAAAACTGTGTTTTCGAAATTTCGGGGAAGCACTGACTCAAAACTATTCAACCGATTTGGCTGAAAATTTTACCAGTTGTTCTTGACACACATAGCTAAATACCTAACGAAAAGAGAAGTATTATTTAGTCGGTAGAGCACATTTAATGACGCGTTATTGCTAACGCCTTTTTTTTTTTTTTTTTTTTTTTAGTGAAAGTTATATATCTAATTGAAATAATTATTATTTAATTAGATATCATTTTTAATTGCGGTATTTAAGACAACATACCATTTCAACCCGAATTTCGTTTTTATAAAGAGAAGCTAAAACTTGAAAATTTTAATGACGAAGAAAAATTAACAGGCGATCCGGGAATCGAACCCGGGTCTACTGCTGCCTAACAACACACGAACAAAACACTAAGACTTGACGAGACGAAGGTTAATTTGCGGCACTGATCGGGCGAGCTAGGTGGTCTAGTGGCATAAGTCCCCGGTTAGGCAGCAGTAGACCCGGGTTCGATTCCCGGATCGCCTGTTAATTTTTCTTCGTCATCAAAATTTTCAAGTTTTAGCTTCTCTTTATAAATACCTAACCTTTAAAATATTCAATTTTTTAATAATAAATGATTTTTTTTTGAACAATTTATCAAGGAAAACAATTAGGTTTTCAGAAGCTTTTTTTCACAAGTCCGCCATTTTCGTTAATTTTTTTATTTATGTATATTATTGGTTAGTTCAATAGAATATAGTGTACAAAAAAATAATCTCTTTGATTTTTTCATTTCAGATAACCACGGAAGGCTGTGTGCTTCCCCAAAACTCCCCACCTTTTTTTCGCGGACTCTACTTTGACTTAAAATATTATAAAGAAATTAATATAAAAATAAGTACACTTCCGGTAAGGACACCGTACGAGTTGGTAAGAGAGAAAAAGTAGCAATTGCGAAAGGAAAAACACGGTGAAACAAAAGACGGAAGGAGCAAAGGACAAAAGCAAAAGAGAAGGAAAGAAAGGAAGGAAGTACAGAGGATAGGAGAAAAGGAGAGAAAGAAAGAAGTAAGTGGAAAAAGTAAAGAGGAGGAAACTAACCTAGAAAACATCGAGAAGAGGTTGATAAGGCACAGGCGTGAATGGCTGAGTTAATACTACGAGAGTCAGAAGAGAACGGAATAGCCAGAGACGGGGAAGAGGGGGAAGCGACAGAGGAGTGGGGAACGCCAAGAGGCTCGCTGGAGCAGCTGAAGAGGGGAAGACCGACAAAAGCGGAGTCGTGGGCGAGAGAGAAATCCGCATCGGTTGGGTCACTGGAAAGCTTTCTAAGATAAAGAAAGGTAATTGAGGTAGAGGCGGAGGAGGAAGAAAGGGGTTTCAAGAAAAGCACGAAGATGTTGAGAACACCGGTAGGGAAGAACGGGAATAGAAGACAGGAAGAGGCATTAAGGGGAGGGGAAGAAGGAGAGAGGGAGGGGCGGGAAGAAGAGAGCGACAGTAGGATAGACAACAGGGAAGAAAACGAATGGGTAAAAATAATGATAGAGAAAATGACGGAGGGGAATAAGTCAATGATGGAGGAAATGAGGAAAATAAGAGTAGAAATAGAGATGGGAAGAAAGGAAATGAAAGAAGAGATGAGAGAGCTAAGGCAAGAAATTCGGGAGGTGGAGAGAACAGGGAGGGAGAAAAGAAGAAGATTAGAGGATAGGATTAGAGAGCTGGAAAAGGAGAAAGAGAGAGGAGCAGAAGAAGAAGCAGAGAAGAGAGAAAGGGAGAGTAGAGAAGCAGAGGGAAGGGTAAGAAGAGTGGTAAGGGAGGCAGAAGAGAAAAGAAAAGAAGAAGAGAGAGATCAGGAAAGCAGGGTAAGAGAACTAGAGAAAGAGTGGAAAAGGAGAGAAAAACAGGAAAGAAGGTGCAACATAATTATCAGAGGGGAAGACGTGAAGACAGAAGAGGAGGCGGAGAAAGCAGCAAGAGAGGTACTAGAAAGCCTAACAAGGGGAAGAGTTGAGCTGAGGGAAGCGGTATACATAGGAGGGTATAAGAGAACGATTATGGTGAAGATGGATAGCTGGGAGGAAAAAAGAAGGATAATGAGGGAAAAAGGGAGGCTAAGAGGGAAGAAGATCTATCTAGACGACGATCTAACCAGAAGGGAAAGGGAAGTACAGAGGGAAATTATGGAAAGAGCAAGAGAAGAAAGAGGAAAAGGAAGCAGGACAAAAATAGGGTACAAAAAGCTATGGATAGAAGAGGATTTGTGGGAGTGGAGTGAAGCCAGAGGGGAATTGGTAGAGGTGGTAAGAAGAAGAAGCGAGGGGAGCAGAGGGGATGGCAGCGGAAGAGGTGGAGGAAGCAGTAGAGGGAGAGGAAGGGGGAGGGAATAGGGGGGCGAAGAAGAGAATGGGGCAAAGTTGCTGTTCTGTAGTTCCGTAGCAGGATTGAGAGGAAAGGACGAAGATTTTTGGGATTACGTAAGAGGATTTGACGCTATTGGCCTAACGGAAACTTGGGTAGAAGAGAAGGAGTGGGAAAGCTGGAAGAAGAGGTTGCCAGGGGGGTGGAGATGGGAATGCCAAGGGGCGAGGAAGACAGAAAAGAAAGGAAGAGCGAAGGGGGGAGTGATTACGGGGATAAGGAAAGAAATGGCGATAGAAGTGGAGAATGAAAGTGAAGAGGAAGGGCTAGTGGAGAGAGGAATGAGGATAAGAGGGAAGGCATGGAGGATAATAACGATATATAATAGAGGGGCGGAAGGAGAAAAGCTAAAAAAGATCGAAGTAATGATAAGGGAGGAGATAGAGGAGGGGAAAATGGTAATAGGGGGAGACTTTAATGCGAGGATAGGGGAAAAGGGGAAGAGAGAAGAAGTAGGAAGAAAAGGGGTAGGGAAAAGGAACACAAAAGATAAAAAAGGGAACAAAGAGGGGGAGGAGATGCTAAAAGTGGTGAGAAGAAGAGGTTGGACAATATTGAACGGCAACAAGGAAGGAGACGAAGAAGGGGAGATTACGTTTAGTAGGAACGAGGCAGAGACGACAATTGTAGTCCGGGAGCCAGCGACCGATTTTTGTCAGTCATTTCCTCTCAGCCGATAATTCGTGAGATGATTGACATGATTGGAATAAATTGTGCCACAACTGGGACTTCTTCGCGACTGATCCCTGTAGGTTTTGACTTGAATTCTGTTCTTTCTCCGATTTTGTAATTTTGTGGTACTATAAATTTATCGCAAGACATAAAATAAGAAAAGCGTTGTTTTTCAGCTTTCAGGTTTTGTAACGGTTTTTCAAATTTTTCAAAGATTTTTTTTATTTGTGATAAGGATTGTTCATTGACGTCTAAAGTTCGAAAGTAACTGGACACTTTGTTTTGTAGTTAATTGAAACTAGATTAAAACAACTCAGATGCTTCAGTAATTACATTGCTCACTCGTTTTCTCGGTATATCGGGGTATTGATACAGTTTTGCTGCAAAGTTGTGTTGTAGTGTGTGTAAACCGTAGTTAAAAGGAAAGTGAATAGGGCTCTATACCAGAGGTGAATCTCAAAGGATAGTCACTCTTGGTTGCACAGATAGATATGAAAAACGTTTATTAGAGAAAATACAGAAAAAGGTAAAGTGAGTTGATTGTTTGAGCACTTGCTCCCGTTCAGACTTAGAGCTCTTCGGACAGGGGTCCGTCGTAGGCAGGGATTCCGCTCCAGTCTGTCTGTCGAGCCAAGCTCGCCCTAATTTATCAGTTATCTGTTGCTGATTCGGCTATTGCTGCAATATTGCCTGCACCTGCTCAATGCGTGCAAGCTAGCTTATTGCGCCATATTGAGCAATGCCGAATTCCAGCTTACAACAGTTGATTGCCCCAACATTAACTTCTTTAGGAGCATCAAACAAGTCTGCAACTGGTTCTGAACCATCAGTATCGCACAGAAAATCACCGTCTGAATTACAGTCACTCGACACGGGCGAATCTGTTACAAGAGGACAATAATTGAAGGCCCGGATCGAATAACCCGCCTAGCGCTCGGCCGAGTCAAAAAGTGACGCCCTTGTGACCAAATTTTAAAAGTTGCGGAAATGAATTTTGAAAATTCCTATCATGTAGAGGATCGATAAAGACAACTTTTTTGCATTGAAAGTTCATTTCGATAGTCAATAGTTTTCGAGAAAAAAGATGAAATTTGCAAAATCGTCAAACCGATTTGCACCACGTTTTTTAAACTTAACTCGCTATAACTTCGGCAAATATGAACGGATCTTTTTGATTTTTGGCATGCAGTCGTGGAATACGCTAGCGCTGCTGATAAGGTCATAAAAAGTTTTATATTAAATAGTTTTTATCCAATAAATCAAACAAAACCAGCGAGTGAGTTTTTATACGATTCCGTTTGTTCAAAGAGAAAAAGTGTGCTATGAAGTTGAAGTCTCGAAAAACTTTCAGCGAGGCGTTTGTTCGTTAACGTAACGGGAAGATTCTCAGAAATTTTCAGATCATTCGGATGAGAAACTATGAAGATAGAGCGATTTTACAAAACTCGGGCGATGCATGCGATCCCAATCTTTATTATATATTGCGATATATCGCAATTATATCGCAAGATTGAGACCGCACGCACAGCCCCACGCATTGACTAGAGATTGTAAAGACGGCCAGGCTAATGGGGTCTGTTGAAGCTCGATTTTTCAGTGGTGCACGACTGCCCTCTCGATGACCTCGAGCAGTTTTAGCCGAACTACGTTAACCGTCCCGGTTCAATGAATAAAACAGTTTCCTGATAATAACCTTACCATTCGGGCACACAGGGTAAGGCAGTCTAGAGTTTGAGGTCTGATATACCGACCTATGAATGTATGGGGCATTCGGCGATTAACCAACACTCACCATCGGCGATCTATTTTCCGATTTTCGTTTTCACACCACATTTGCTCCGAAAAAGTTTGATTTTTTTCCTCTCTCTTATTAATAAGTTCGGCAGTGATTTATTCTGTAGACAAGAGAGAGGCGTCTCTTTTTTAAATTCTGAAAATATTCCCCGAGATTCGCCAACAAATTACGATCATTTTAAAACTGATAAGAAAGCTGGATCAATTTTCTTCAAATTATTGAACAAATTTTAAGAGAAAACTTCACAAGGAATGAGTATGGTAACGGGTTCTCAAAATTAGAAAAAATATTTGTGGAGTACTTCGAAATTTTTCAATTGTCATGACAAGCATAACAAACGCAAATTCAGCCTATTACACGAAATCCGCTAAATTCTCGAGAACACGTTGAAACTGCCGGTTCTAAAAAGTACCACAAATTGACAGACAAATGATGAACTTGATAATCCTTATTGGATTCTATGCTTTTTCTCTTTCTGTCATTTAAAACTGCAGAGTAGATGTTTTTGGGAAAGTGCAGCAGCAATTTTTTTCCATTTGTGAGACGGCCGAATATTTTAAAGGTCTAAAATTTAATGAAATGGACTCTGAATGCATTGTATCTTCTCTTTAGATACCAAACATTAGAATTTGCAGTCATTCGGGACGACTTGGATGTAATTTCTGGTTTCTATAGAAGTTACAATAGACGAATATTTAAATATTTCTTGTCAAACCTTGCGATACGGAGCAATGTGGTTTAATGCATATCAAATGAGGAAGGGGAGGGATGTTACGAGCAAATGGGAAAGAGGAAAAATGTTCTAGGAAGGGTTTGGTCATTGAGCAGTTGTTGATTTCTTAGCCGAAGTTATACAAAGCTTCGTTTTCGGAAAACACCACGGGAAGGTGAATCAACGTAGTTCTCCATATCACTACATTCGCAATCGAAAATTATAATTTTCTCCGACGCACAACTGTAAAACTGTTTGTCAAAGATTTGCACTTTGCTATAAAATTCGTGCGAACATAGAAGGCTGTCGCTTGACCCGAAGGCCCGTGCAGACAGAAGGCTGTCGCTTGACCCGAAGGCCCGTGCAGACAGAAGGCTGTCGCTTGACCCGAAGGCCCGTGCAGACAGGATAGAGTAGTAGTGTAAAGTAGAATGCATGGCGAAAATAATGTTTCTTCTACATATTTTGTAGATTTCTAATTTTTTGCAGTTGCTTGAAGCGACCACCTTGTTTGCTTGTCCGAAATTTCTCGCCGAGCCAAACAGTATCTTTGCGTATCTTGACTTTCATCATGAAGTACGCAAAATCCTTTCGATGATCGCCACACGATTCGTGCTCGAACCACCCCGGAAATCTCCGGTGGACGGCTTGTACAATCAGACGAAACAATTGATCCTGAATCAAATAGTCACCTCTGATGCGCGGATAGCCGTGGTCAAACACTGCATTCATCAATCTGAACGCCATAGAAAACTCATCACTTGGCACGCACAAGTGACCCAATTATAAGTTGTCCAGTGTCGCGTAGGCACGGAAAAACGTTAGCAATTGCCTGTCGTCCGTCATGCTCTGACTGTGGTCGATCATGAGCGACATGCACGTTTCGCACTTACTTTTCGCGGTACACGTCTTTAAAACGTACCCCGCAAAATATTCGATCGCGCAAGACTCAAGTGACGTGTCATAGTCTGTTGCTTCAACAACTATCCTATCCACGTCTACGTCGTCTAATGGTCCGTCACGTTCCGCGAGATATTCTCTAAAAGATGCTGCGTTGCATGACGCCGATTCTGGAACACCATACGCGTTATACCCTTCTTGGTGCATAAGTATCTCGTCTTCGTCGTCTGCACAATTGGCTGTTTGCGCAGGCTTAGCAAGATTCATTACGATATTTTTTTGTAACGAAAGACGAAATATTTTCGAGCTGGGGTTGGGATCGTATGTTCCGCCGTGCATACGGATCATTGAAAAAAGATTTTCCAATGGATCTTGGTTCAATCGCGACGTCAGGAGGAACTTAGTGCCCTCAAGTTTCAGATCGTCCCATAACTGCAGGAGTGCAGTCAGGGACAGGATCAATCCCCTGAAGCACGGTGGTCTTTTAAGGCCCTGGTCCGTGATAGTACGCCAAGTTTGACACGCCTCGAGTTGTTTTCGCAAATTTTGCTCAACGGCTGGCCTTAAATCGGAGATCGCGCATTTATTCGGATTCGCATCGTTTGCACTGCGAGTATTTAGATTATCAAATAAATCGTTCAAAATCCAGAAAAAGTTTGCTGTCGCGGTGACGGTTTCGCTCTGAATGCCACCGGTAGCTGCAGCTGTAAACAGAGCGGCCGAAACTCTACGACTGAAAACCTGGAAAGCCAAGCTACACTTCATTCGATCGAACTTGTGTGGATTCACGTGTTTATCAGACAGCTTACACGCGGCTCGAGTCCCTTTGTCCTTTTCGAGGTTCCATAACGACTCTAAATCTTCCCATGACACTCTATCGTTTTCGGAAATCAGAAAATCATGGGCGTATAGTTGGTTCCTGATACTTTTACCGAGATGAGACCAATCGAAAAAGCACAGTATTTTGAAACCTCTATGTACGAAAGACGGATTTTCATCCGTCACTTTGGCAAATATCACGCTCTGATTCTGGGTGCCCTGATCGCACACGGTTGCACGAACGCGCAGTCCCACGTCAAATAGAGCGTCGAGAACACCGTCTAGAATGTCCGTCAATTTTCCAGATTTGACAACACCGGCACTCAAAAAGTAAGCTACGGGCTGCTTCCAGTTATGAAACAAACCGCGCACCATGAAAACCAACGCATCTGTAGCAACACCGGAGGAGCAGCCAAAGGAACCGAGATCTTCGAATCCCTCGATCTTT
Organism: Rhogogaster chlorosoma; assembly: GCA_944452935.1. Classification (NCBI taxonomy): domain Eukaryota; kingdom Metazoa; phylum Arthropoda; class Insecta; order Hymenoptera; family Tenthredinidae; genus Rhogogaster; species Rhogogaster chlorosoma. The sequence goes on along the minus strand of OX101803.1, from coordinate 14,926,632 downwards.
TGCTTCCCGTCGTGCAAGTCAAACGCCTTTTTGATTCTAACTTCGTCAAATAGCAAAACGCAGTTACGCTCGTCGAGGCTCATGGAAGACACTTTCGTTGCTAAATGCTTGAACATTGTGGGACAAATACCTGGCCAAAGTTCTACTTTTCCGAACCAATCCTTAATTGTGCTGTACGAAGGTAACGCGAAGTGGAATTCGTCTCGCATTTTTCTATACAAGCTAGGGGACGTGTAGTGTAATTTTAGCGCCATTTGTTTCTCATTCTCGGTATATTGGGTACCGGTTCTATGAAAAATCTGCATCATAACGAAAGTCAAGACGAAATCCTTGACTTTTCTCGCGACCGCCATGGCAAGTGCTAAATTAGATATGATGCCGTGCTTCAAACGATTCGTTAACCGGCTTGCGTTTTCGTTTTCAACGCACCGCGAAGCTGACCGTTGTCTCGTTTCAGCTCCGCAATGATACGTTGCTGCCGTTTGATCCTGCCCAAAAGCTGGGCACGCTCAATTTCCCAATCCTGCGGCGCGTTGCTGACACTCATTTCGGCATCCGATTCCGATACTGAGTACAAATCTGGAACCGCGCTTTTTTTCATACGACCAGACGGAAAAAAATCATCGGGTGAAAAGTGTCTGCTGCAAATTTTAATTTTTTTCAGTTCCGAGTCCGAAAGCTCTACATAATCGTCGATACCGCTATTGACTAACCAATCGATGCGTCGGTCGCTATCGCTGACAGGAACTGAAAAAAATTTGATGCCGGTTATGCCGTCTCTACTGCGTATACCGTACCCGGTGTACGCGCATCGACAATAATGCGTCTTCTTTTTCGCGGTATCCTGACTCATTTTCCCGCCTTAATTATCAAGAATATTCTATCCCGAATACGTGAAAGACGAAAACCGACTGGCAGATGGTGAGGATTATGTTTTTTACCTCGTATACGCGCCTATGTAAAAATTACAATAATCTCCAATTATTTTCTTACCGCCTTAATCACGTGTCTGCGGAAATACTGCACTAGTAATTGAGTCACAAGCAAGCAGAACAAGTCGGTCTCACTGGTAGCTTCACTGATATAAAGAAATTTTTAAAAGAATGCTCTGACTACCAAGAAATACTAGTGAATTGAACACTGCTGTAATATTGTAGAGACAAATAAATGCTGCAAACAATGTTAACTGTACAACCAGTGAGGCTCGACTGATCAGTCGTCTTCGACGGTGCGCGAACCGATGTCTTCGCACTTGACTTTTCGCGCCGAGCGGGCGGTATCGCGTTGAGTATGAAGTTCGAGTTCGCAGCCGCTGTACTCATTGTCATTGACTGCAGATATACTGTGGGTTTGACACACTGTATCTTGATGACAACAAATCGTAGATCTTTGACGTACGAATCATTTTCAAGCTCATTTTATTCCCTATTAGACGAACTATATTGCAACCTCCTATTCTTACCTGTATCCGAGATCGCCACTCGGGCTATTATTAATCACCCCGACCACAATTTTTGAAATTTCTCCGAAATTCAAGTCACATGACACGCAGAAAGCTTCAAAAATTCAACATATTTATTCGAATATTTATTTCCAGCTATTTTAAAACAGTGACGACCAGTTAAAGTTAAGCTACGGGAGGCAACGTGAAAAAAACTACGTATTTGAACATATATTGAACGATTACTCACCTCCTGATTTTCACACACTAACGGCTTATAATTCGTGTAATCGGGAATGGAATAAGGTTGAAAGTGATTTTTATCTTGAAGCTCTACGTTTTTTTTTTCTTCAAAATACAGTGTGTTGAATTCAGATGCTTCGACTTCACGGCCCGGTAGTAGTACAAGCTAATGTTATGTTGTTTTAATCTATGTGAAGGGTGATGGTGGATTTTAGGTAGCTTCGAGATTTCATACCTAACTTGAAGCTTCAAATTGAATGACATTATTTTTGGCTCATTATAATAAATGACAATGTTGACGAAATTCACGCGATTTCTCTACTCTATAGTACATATAATTGAGGAATGGGAAAGGAATTTTTTTTTATAATGAATACGTCTGATAAATTCCGGTCTAGGTATTTATTTAATTAGTTAATTAAATTTTGTGATTAAATTAATAAAAATTAAAATTCAACACAGTTTTGGCGCCCGCGCCACGGCCTCTTTTGGCGCCTCTACTGTGGCCGCCCGCCTTCCCCCGCTTCCTTTTTGTTTGCTCCGCAGGTTTGCTGAAACAGACGGTATAAATGGTAAAGTGTGCGCGTACAATATATAGTAAACAACACACAACATCATGAGCAATGTAAAGTAGGATGTTTCAAAATTGACAAAAATTCGATTTTCCAACGGGCCACACCTGAAAAAGTGAGTCAAGGTAGGAAAAAGGATTCTGTCAAAAGATGAGGATTTTACGTTGAGTGGAAGATCGGGATCGCTCGATTTTTTCTTTTTTACTTTTTATCGAATTCATGGATGATGTGAGTAAAGAAATATTTGATGAATAACGAATAATTATTGAGATGTGAGTGATATGTTTTTTCTATGTTTTAATTGAATGATGGTCAGAAAATTTGTTCGATGTTCCTATTGAATGTCAACTAAAGAGTTAAAATTCTAAGCGTCTTATTTAAGACACAAACTGATCCTCTGGCAGCTGTGAGCACAACAAATTATTTTTTACTCACAATTATCCAATATATCAGTGATTATTCACGCGAGGTTATAGTCACTCTCGAGTATTCTAAAATAAGGATTCGAAATAAATTCGAGTAAATGAAATAACAATGTATTGAGAATTGAACCGTGAATGTACTTGCACGTACGCAAAGACGGTCACTAATATAGGAATGGATCGATGCAAATAAATACATTGCATGTATTGCGAATATGATGGCGAGCAGCAATCAAGAAAACACGTTGGAAACCGTTTAAAATTTATGTTATTATGAGATTAAATTGAATGAAGAAATAGTTACCCATTGTTTTCAGGAGCCCCGGCCTCCTTCGCCCCCTCCCCGCCTGCTTTTTTCTCGCCGTTTTCGCTGAAATTAACAGATTGGTGCATTTATACTTGACATTTGATCTCGCATTTGATTGAAATATGACATTCCTCGTCTATGATCTGCATTCAAATTAGCATATTTGTCTGAAATGATTATTTACCTTTTTTGCCCTGGGTTGGCCGACGAATCTTGGCTTGTGCCGGTCGGGGCCGGCACGGGCGCGCGCGCCTCATTTTTTTTCCTTATCTGTAATTTTAAAAAATATCTCTGTGAAATAGGTAGTGAAAAAAAAAATTACAAAAAATCGCAATATTTGAGAATTAATTGAAGTGAATGAAGTAATTGAAATAACGCTAACTATGGCACGTCGTTTCACTATTTAATCCCAGTATATTTTTGCGGAACATGTAAAAAAATTCATTATTTTTGAATGAAAAAAAAATTGTTCTAAGCGATTTTTTATTATGTATCTACAAAATAAAAATACAATTATGACCCGACATAAAATTAAATGCTTATGCACAGGAAAAGATACAGAAAACCACAAATTATAATTATGTTGTGACATAAAATATATATATATATATATATATATATATATATATATATATATATATATATTAGGGTGATTAAAAAAAAAGCAATATTTTTTTTTTTTCTTCCAAACAGGCTCAAAAGTTTCGTTTTGATGTCAAAATAGGCCTGTCAAAATTTGAGCTCTTAATATTGATATTAAGAGTGTCCTCATCGCACTTTTCTATTTTCCATAAGAATAACACGGGAAAAATCATTTTTGCTTATTCTGATTTTTGTACGCCACAAAGGACTGCTCAAACAGTAAATCGCTATACATATTCTTGTAGAGAATTGAACGCTCTACAAAAAAGGTCTCTTGGTCTTTTTCGATAAATCTAACCGTTTTGAAATTTCTTTAGCGATTTTGGTCATTTAATGGAAAGACTAACTTTGAAACGGGTAGATTTATCGAAAAAGACCAAGAGACCTTTTTTGCAGAGCGTTCAATTCCCTACAAGAATATGTATAGCGATTTACTGTTTGAGCAGTCCTTTGTGGCGTACAAAAATCAGAATAAGCAAAAATGATTTTTCCCGTGTTATTCTTATGGAAAATAGAAAAGTGCGATGAGGACACTCTTAATATCAATATTAAGAGCTCAAATTTTGACAGGCCTATTTTGACATCAAAACGAAACTTTTGAGCCTGTTTGGAAGAAAAAAAAAAAATATTGCTTTTTTTTGAATCACCCTAATATATATAATATATATATATATATATATATATATATATATATATATATATATATATATATTGTAACGTAGCTTCTTAATAGGGGGAGGAGAACCCCTGACTACGCCACTCTTCGGCAATCCCTACTATATCCAGAAGTTACCAAAAACCTAAGTTGGGCGCCAGGTACCACTTAGTACCATTTATTAATGATATCTTGAACGATAAACGATAAACCAAATAAAGACTGGGATCGACGGGCGATAATGCAACTAGCTCAGCTGCTATGCTCTAAGGTAGAGGGGCAGGGTACACCATTTATAACGCAGTTCATATAATTTGTAATTAGCCTGACGGCATTATATTATAGAAAAGAAACAGGCTACAGAAAGAACGGTAGAACGAATTTATAACTCCGGGAACAAAGGTGCGTCGGGTTGACTCGATATAATTCTTAAATAATTAAGAAGCTACTCGTATCACAAAGCGATACTCGGTACTCTATCAAAGAAAGATTTTATCCTCGACGACACAGTTGATCCGGTAGGATAAATATAATTTACAATAGAATTTACGCAGAAAACAAACGAAAGGTACGCCGCTAGTGCGTAGAGAAATGTACGAGAGAAAACATAACATCAGACCATATTATACTAAATTACTATACTAAATTACGTAGGCGCGGAGCCATGCGGTCTCCGCGGCTACCTACGCTCGATTTTTACCCCAGGAGAGTTTGGCAAACAGTATTTTTACATGTAATATACGAAATATAAAATACACAGGCAATGCAAGTACAGATAAACAATTATAGAGAAGATACAGAGAGAAAATAGAAAGATAGATCAGTACGATAGACGCTACTCAAATAGAAAAATCACACCAAGAAAGCGATAGAATTTACCCAAGCGGCAATTTAATATTCAAGGCAATAAAGCAATTCAATTAATAATTCAAGCAGTAAATCCGGCCAGTCACGAGGTCGCTTCGATAAATGAAGTTACAATAAACGGGATACGAGACCCCTATTACAAATTATTATTTAACAGAAACGAGATACGAGACCCCTAGGTCCAACGATATCTCACAAATTATTATTATTTACGATAGAAGTTACCTCGTGTCTTTACAATAACAATATCGGCCTTACCTTATTAAATGTTGGCTGCAGTAGCACACACAGATTTTAATTTACTTTAATTTACGATAATTCACTTTAGAAAAAGACTCGGTATCGGTACGGTACGGAAGTCGAGACGTCTGGTCTATCGTAGAGCTGAGCGTAGAGTAGATCGAGTGCTGTACTTAGTTCGACCGGCTGGGCGTCTTACTCAAATTTGGTTGACCCTGATTGGCGATATTATTTTAGGTGATATTTACGCAATTTGGATGGCTCTTTCTTCTAGACGGTAGGTCAGCGCTCACGCTCGTTGGTTGCGCGGGGGTAGGTGGGGATTCCCCTGACTCTGCTGCTAATTTCTATACCCCTCTTCCGACTGCCGTCTTCGGTCATCCCTCGACGCTGGGTATACTCCGGTACCTCGCTCGTCCATGACTCTGGCGGAGGGTGGCGACCTTACATATGACGTCAATTCGCCAGATCCTCCACCAGAGCTGCCGTGCTGGGCAACGAGAGCCTCGCTCACGGAAGGGACTCCTAGAACGGAACGTCTGCGCCGGGGGTTTTCATAACCAACCCGGCCGCGATAACAGTCTCCGAGACGGTAGATGGTCCATAGGCTGGTCCTGTGGCCTGAGGATGGGAGGCTGTGAATTGCGTCTTTCACGCGGCCCTGTACTCCACCCCAGGTGTCCAGCTAGATAACGATAGCTTCGCCAGATGACGGGAGGACTGACTTGTGCTTCACGCACATCCCTTTACGCCGTATATCTGCGGTAGAGAGCCACGATGATCCTTGGTACTGCTAGGCTGTACTTCCTTCGACGCTTTCCCGGCGATCCGAAGAATGCACACCGTGCAGTACTCGCTGACCTCGTCCGATCCGCCCCGTGGTACTCCCACGGTAGTCTCGTCCGATTTTTCATAAATTTTACATAAAATAAAAGCCTGTTAATTATATTATCTCATTTTCGTTAACTGTTTGCCAAGTTCCTGGGGTTTCGCTGACCAGACGTCTCTTAATTCCCGACCTTGTGACGGCATTACTTAATGCAACGTCACAATATATATATATATTTTGGTTTTTACTTTTATGACAATTTTCCTTCTGCTATTAAATAGTAAAACGGCGTGATATAGCCAAGGATATATAGCTAAATCAATATTCGTTCGATTTCTACAAAGCTTTCCGCAACAAAGTGGAAGAAATGAAAGTATACGTACCATCCACCATGGCTTGTTGTGAACTGAAGAAGTTCGCACTCGGCAGTCGGCACTCGCGAGGCTTATTACGGCCGTTACATATCTGCGCGCGTCGGCATTCTTCTGCAGTCAACGCTGCCCAACAGCTCGCCGGTTTAAGTTTATGAATATTTATCTCTTATTTGTGAATTTTATACATATATATTGTAACGGTTCGGCTAGCCTGTGTGACAGAAAAGGATAGACGAACATTGAACGCGTGACGGTTAGCTCCCCACCAGCGCGGTAAACGTCGGTGACGTCATCAACATCCAAAATTTTGTATAAAAGCCGGTGCGGCAATGCCTCACCAGCGATACGAAGCAAAGCGCTCGTAGGCGTCTCATTATTGCATATTACACTGGAAGTCTTTTCCAGGTAATAAAGTAGAGTCAGTAGAGTCAATTTAGAGATATACAATTTAAAATGAAACTTGAAATATAATTAGAAAAGGAAATATAAATGTAAAAGTCTATCGCTGCGCGAATTCCGAGGATAGCAAATCAAATCTATAGAAGTCTTGACTTAAAGCAAGCTTGATATTCGAATCTCGAGATACAAATTATTCAAACAAAATCAGAACAAACGAGCCTTAGGTTAAGATTAAATGATAAGGAACAACCTGTTTAATTCTTTTTGTTATTTTTATTTGTAGAAATCAATCGCACAATGAACATTTAATTTCATTAAACATTATATTATGACAGAAGCAAATGCTTAGTTCTTTGTCCGAGATTTCCGCCACTCATTTCACAATAATAAAAACGCTACAACAGCCGAGATAGGTTCACCATAGGGAACAGCTTCGAAGAGCAATCTTCCGAGTCTGGTGTACAGTCTTGGGTGCAAACCCCGGATCTGAGCGTAGGAATTAGTAAAGAAATCAGGATAGAACTAGGAAGCAGGCTTGTGCGTAAAACCACCGGTTCTGCTCTAGGGAGGCAGCTTTATTAAGAAATTAATCGAGTCTGCTGGAGTCGGAAGCTTTATCGAGCGATCGATTGAGTCCGAAGACTGACGGCTTTGGCAAGAAATTGTCCGAGTCCGAGATTAGCCAGGAAAAAACAAAAAACCTAGGTCAGGTGGCTTTTTGTGGCAAAACCAACTTTTCCCCACCTCCTAGTAACGTGAAGTGCCCAAATAAACTCAAAATTACACTTATTCTACCTTTTGAGCAAAGAACTCACAATAACGCGGGATATTCCTACATTTTTTAATTCCGGCATATCCCGAAACGTTACATTTGGCGCCCAACGTGGGGCACTTCACAATAAAATCATTTTGGAAAATTTAGCTTCAAAAATTTTTTTTCTTTGCAAATTTCAACGTAAATTCAGTTTAACAGTAAATTCAGTAAATTCAATTTCAATTTAAAGCAGATGTTACAGAAGAGTCGAGTCTAAATTTAAAGTCAAAATTTCAAAACATGACCTACGCAAGGATCTGACACTGTATACCAGACTCGGTCTGATTGTTGTTTGTTTTGCTAGTTTTGAGTATCGGCGGAAATGTCGGACGACGAACAGGCTAGGTTTAGACAACATGTAGGATCGAATAATTTCGATGTCAGTAAGCAGGGTTTAGATCCAGGTCAAGGTGCGGCGAGTTCCGAGATGTTTTCAGGGAGTTCAAATTATGAAAGTAATAAAAAAGATCAACCAATAGATCATCTTTCAAAGATTTTAGCGTGGTTAGAAAGAATTGAAAGAAAAGTAGACAGTAAATTTGGAATTTCAGAAAAAACTATAATTAGCAAGCCAGCTGTTGACACCACGGAACCAGCTAAACCTGAAACAAAAGAAAAAACAGTAGTTAGTTTAGAAGAGGAAACTTTAAGTAAAGACGAGATAAATTTAATAGATTTTGAATCAGAAACAATAAATGTCGTAGATTTTGGAATAGATCGCAAAGATGAAATTATAGAGACGAAAGATTTAATCGATTTTAGTGAAGATCTAATAGATTTCAGCGATGATTTAATTGATTACAAGGTAGAAACTACTGAGTATCAACGCGATACGGTAGACACGGACTATAACATAACAGGATTAGCACACTTAGAAATTATAAACACGACTGACTATTTAAATTCGGTAACCAAACATCCAAAAGAAGACGAGCAAATTACCAAGTTAGGAAGTCAAGGCTATAATTTAGATGAGAGTAAGCTAACTGCAATCGGTTATGAAAAACAAGGGGGCAAGCGGCGTGCGAACCTCACTGTAAATTTAAAATTAACCAACAAAAAGAGACTGCAGAAAACTAGAAATTTCTCGGCATGTCAGTCACAGTTAAATAAAGAATTAAAGACTTCAGAATCAAAATTAAATAGGAAAAGAAAAAAGCGACGTGCATACCAATCAAATGCGACGCATAAGGTGGCACGGATCAAAAGGGTAGAAACTTTACATTTGGCGAACGAAACAAGGGTCCATGAGACAAAGAATCAGGGGGCAGGCGGATTGCAGGTCCAACTGAAAAGTTAAAAAGTAGAGTTAGATTTACAAAATATAAGTTACAATTAAATAGCTTCAAAAGATTTAAGAAACGTTGCACGGTTCAAAATGAAGTTTATTTAAAGAAAATTATCAAACCGAAGCAAATGATTAGAAATTTAAGCCGACGTGCAGATCGCAACAATGCGACGTGCAAGGTCTCGCGATTTAAAAGTTTGTAAACAGTACCTTCAGCAGCAGCATTAAGCGTGTCTAAGACACAGAAGCTTAGAGTAGGATTAAGTAAATAGGATTAAACGGCTCAAAGGTTCAAATTAGCGTGAGAAATATTCAATTTAAAAGGAAATTCAAAATCAAAATAATAGCCAGACATAACACTTGAGTATTGTTCGGAGCAGAAATAGAGTCGAAATTAGGCGATAAATGCCATCAAGTAGGGATTTAATTGCATAATAAAACGACACTGACCATTTGAAAGAATCGATCAATCCTGAAGAACGTCTGGGATACCTAAAAAGAAAAAGAAGAGGGACATCAACAACAACGAAAGGGAATTTGAAAGTATCCTTGAAGAAATCGAGATCGAGAAAATCAAAAACGATTTCCTAAAGGAACTGGAAGAATTAGAAAAACACAAGGAGGTCTTACCTGTCATTTGCTAGGACATAGAGCTGGAGCTTCTTAGATCTGAAACAAAAGACGAAATTAAGAAGGCACCCAGAATTATAAACGATGTTCTGCTGGACAAAAAACTGGACATACCTTGGGTAAGGGTGTCATCAAAGAAGACCGAGGGGGAAAAAGCAAAGTCCGATGTCGATCTAACGTTACCCTGGCGGCTATGTAAAATCGACATCCCTGAAAAAACATCAAGAGAGCGTAAGGAATACATCGAGAAAATAAGGAAGGCTATAAACAAAAATAGACCGGACTTACCTGATGCACTAAAAATAAAGGGATGCAACGAGCCGAGGACACCAAGGCCACAGCTCACACCTTTTATTAAACCAAAGACACCAGACTACGTCAAAAACTGGGATCCAACAGACCCTCTGGGACTTAAAAAATCGATTTAAGTCGCAGGGAAGTCCAAGAAGGAGAGGATAACATGGCCTAGCCGAAGAACCGCTTCAAATCAAAATTGGTCCATCAACACGGACAACCCGAAGATCCACGAAAAAACCACAAAACGCAAGTTTTTACTAGGACTCGGAGGCCGATGTTGATGTAAGGGGGCAATGTAACGGTTCGGCTAGCCTGTGTGACAGAAAAGGATAGACGAACATTGAACGCGTGACGGTTAGCTCCCCACCAGCGCGGTAAACGTCGGTGACGTCATCAACATCCAAAATTTTGTATAAAAGCCGGTGCGGCAATGCCTCACCAGCGATACGAAGCAAAGCGCTCGTAGGCGTCTCATTATTGCATATTACACTGGAAGTCTTTTCCAGGTAATAAAGTAGAGTCAGTAGAGTCAATTTAGAGATATACAATTTAAAATGAAACTTGAAATATAATTAGAAAAGGAAATATAAATGTAAAAGTCTATCGCTGCGCGAATTCCGAGGATAGCAAATCAAATCTATAGAAGTCTTGACTTAAAGCAAGCTTGATATTCGAATCTCGAGATACAAATTATTCAAACAAAATCAGAACAAACGAGCCTTAGGTTAAGATTAAATGATAAGGAACAACCTGTTTAATTCTTTTTGTTATTTTTATTTGTAGAAATCAATCGCACAATGAACATTTAATTTCATTAAACATTATATTATGACAGAAGCAAATGCTTAGTTCTTTGTCCGAGATTTCCGCCACTCATTTCACAATAATAAAAACGCTACAACAGCCGAGATAGGTTCACCATAGGGAACAGCTTCGAAGAGCAATCTTCCGAGTCTGGTGTACAGTCTTGGGTGCAAACCCCGGATCTGAGCGTAGGAATTAGTAAAGAAATCAGGATAGAACTAGGAAGCAGGCTTGTGCGTAAAACCACCGGTTCTGCTCTAGGGAGGCAGCTTTATTAAGAAATTAATCGAGTCTGCTGGAGTCGGAAGCTTTATCGAGCGATCGATTGAGTCCGAAGACTGACGGCTTTGGCAAGAAATTGTCCGAGTCCGAGATTAGCCAGGAAAAAACAAAAAACCTAGGTCAGGTGGCTTTTTGTGGCAAAACCAACTTTTCCCCACCTCCTAGTAACGTGAAGTGCCCAAATAAACTCAAAATTACACTTATTCTACCTTTTGAGCAAAGAACTCACAATAACGCGGGATATTCCTACATTTTTTAATTCCGGCATATCCCGAAACGTTACAATATATATATATATGGGGCATTCCACGCCAAATCGGACAGTTTGAAAAACTTTTTTTCTTGATTTCCTCAATTTTTTGATATTTGTTAGTACCCCTCAACAGAGGCTTCCTGCTAAATTTTGAGATTTTTTCAATCACCCGTTCGAAAATGCTCTTTTTTTGGTTTTTTGCTCATAACTTTCTTAATAATGGTCGAAATTCAACTTTTTTTTTTCAAAAATTTTGTTTTTAGATGGCCGTCACAGAAAAAAATACAAAAAAAATATTCAACGCGATTTGGATGGAGATTTTTGAATTTTGAGTTTTCAATCGTGTTTTTGAAACTGTATGTACCCTTCGATTTTTTTGCATTTTTTTTGTGGCAAACTACGATCCATTTCACGAATTTCGAGCCCAAGCTGATCATGGGATTCTAACAATTACTATTTTTTTTCGAATTTTGAAAATTTGGAAATTCAGTTTTTGCTAGTTGTCATTCTTTAAATTACTTTTTCTTCATTGTGTACTTTGTTTTGCGTCAAATATAATCAAAGTACACAATGAAGAAAAGTAATTTGAAGAATGACAACTAGCAAAAACTGAATTTCTAAATTTTCAAAATTCGAAAAAAAATAGTAATTGTTAGAATCCCATGATCAGCTTGGGCTAAAAATTCATGAAATGGATCGTAGTTTGCCACAAAAAAAATGCGAAAAAATCGAAGGGTACATACAGTTTCAAAAACACGATTGAAAACTCAAAATTCAAAAATCTTCATTAAAAACTCGTTGAAAATTTTTTCTGTATTTTTTTTTGTGAAGGCCATCTAAAAACAAAATTTTTGAAAAAAAAAAGTTGAATTTCGATCATTATTAAGAAAGTTATGAGCAAAAAACCAAAAATAGAGCATTTTCGAACGGGTGATTGAAAAAATCTCCAAATTCAGCAGGAATTCTCTTTCGAGGGGTACTAACAAATACCAAAAAATTGAGGAAATCAAAAAAAAAAGTTTTTCAAACTGTCCGATTTGGCGTGGAATGCCCCGTATATATTAGGGTGGCCCAAAAAAAAACGAATATTTGTTTATTTCGAGTCTCTTACGAAAATATGTCAGTTTATCATGTTTTAAGAGCCCCCTTCAAAGCGCAGCTCAAAAAAAAAAAATTTCAAGAGGTCGCTCAAAATTTTTTTAAAAGTTCCAAAATCGTCGAAAATCGATTTTTTTTTCGTTTTTTTTTATCGTAATTTCCCTACTTTCTACTATAAAAATGATCAGGATCCCGAAATTTTCAAGTCGATATTTTGATATTAATGAAGGCCCGGATCGAATCACCCTCCTAGCGCTCTCCCGAGTCAAAAAGTGACGCTCTCGTGACCAAATTTTAAAAGTTGCGGAAATGAATTTTTAAAAATACTATTACGTAGAGGATCGACGAAGACAACTTTTTTGCATTGAGAGTTTATTTCAATAGTCAATAGTTTTCGAGAAAAAAAATGAAATTTACAAAATCGTCAAACCGATTTGCACCACGTTTTTTAAACTTAACTCGCTCTAATTTCGGCAAATATGAACGGATCTTTTCGATTTTTGGCATGCAGTCATGAAACACGCTAGCGCTGCTGATAAAGTCATGAAAAGTTACATATTAAATAGTTTTTATTCAATAAATCAAACAAAACCAGCGAGTGAGTTTTTATAAGATTATGTTCGTTCAAAGAGAAAAAGTGTCCTATGAAGTTGAAGTCTCGAAAAACTTTCAGCGAGGCGTTTGTTCGTTAACATAACGGGAAGATTCTCAGAAATTTTCAGATCATTTGGATGAGAAACTATAAAGATAGAGCGATTTTACAAAACTCGGGCTATGCGTGCGATCCTAATCTTGCGAGCTGTGCGAGCGCGACATAAGGAGTGTCTGTTGAACGTATAATATACTAACACCAATAGGTTGAGTGTAGCGGGAATGATTTACTTTTTTTAATACCTTATTGATTATTCAGACGGATAAAAATTGGAAGATAAACAATTTATAGATAGTTGTAGTTATTATATTCTCTGAAAAAAAAAACATTAATAATTAAATTATTCAGTTTATAAGTTTTGAATTCAACATACTGCATTTGAAACTTTGAACCAAACATTTTCGTTTATTTATTTTATACATGTAAATTTATTTACAGTAAGTATATTACAGAGAAATTCCTTTTTCTCCTTTTTCATATTTTTTTTGTCTGTAAAAAAAAGGTACGCATACACTCCTATTATGTCGCGCTCGCACAGCTCGCAAGATTGGGATCGCACGCATAGCCCGAGTTTTTTAAAATCGCTCTATCTTTATAGTTTCTAATCCAAATGATCTGAAAATTTCTGAGAATCTTCCCGTTATGTTAACGAACAAACGCCTCGCTGAAAGTTTTTCGAGACTTCAACTTCATAGGACACTTTTTCTCTTTGAACGAACATAATCTTATAAAAACTCACTCGCTGGTTTTGTTTGATTTATTGAATAAAAACTATTTAAGGGTGTAGTCTAGTTGAGCAGTTTCAAAAAATTGATTTTTTTTTTTATTACATTTTTCGAAAGTATATATGGCTCAAAATCACCAAGGTGGTAAATTCGTGTCCCAGTGATTTAAATCATTGAATCTATTCATTCTAATTAAAATAATGTACTAAAAATTATTCACATCAACTCATTTAAGCAATACATCAAAAAGATTTTTTTAAATTTATTCATTGAATATGTTTTTCCATGAAATACCCCCGAAAAATCATTCCGGGAACGCGTCCCCAAGTACCAATCCGCCGATAACAACAGCTGAAAATCCTAATAAATAATTTTTTGATTGCCTCAAAGGTACTTGTTAACTTAGTTCATTTTAGTATAAAATGATATTTATACGTTTCTTAATCTATACAATATTATTTTTTCCGAAAATTTAATTCAAAGTTTGTCCCACAATTTGTGCGTCATTCCGGGAACGTATGGTGTTTTTTTAAATATCAATTTTCAGGAAAACGCGACAGATAGCGCTACCGGGTAATTATATAAAACACTCAAGTTCAAACGGATGACCCGTGTGTTTTTTATTGAAATGTGAAAATTTTAGAAGGTAAGCATAGGTTTGTTCGAAAATTTGGCACCGTACATCAATTCAGCGTCATTCCGGGAACGTCAATAATTGTAAGAAAAAAATAAGTAGACTTTTGATAGAATATTTCTTCAAGACTAATGTAACCTTTTTTTATATTACCCTCCAAAAATCTCGTTTCAGTGGTAAATATTTATTTAATACGGATTTTTATGTAGAAACGTCATTCCGGGAACGGTCATTCCGGGAACGTTCCCGGACATGACGTGCGTTCCCGGAATGATGATTATGTTCCTGGAATGATGATTGTATCGTTTTTTATAGTTTCACGTATGTAAAAGCATTATTTTCTAACATTTATTTTGCTTTCAGTCTAATTTTATAAAAATAATGGAGAATGAGACAATTTATCATATAAACGTTATATGATAAATTACTGATACTTAAGGCCAGGAATCTGGTTTCGTTAAAAGAGAGAGAAAAAAGATAGGCGGGGCCAATATTTGTGATTGGTTGTTACAAATTTGATATGGATTTGTTTTTGAAATAAACTGAAGCAAGCAATACCATGAAAATGAATTGTGTACAATAAAATTGACAATCCCCAGGATGAAATAAAGTATAATGGGTGGTATGAATGAAAGTGAGCATAAGCTCATAAGCTCACTTGCCGAGTATAAACTCAAGATTTTCATTGATATTAAACCAAGTTTCATCGTTTTTTCACCCTCTGAAAAGAAGTTTCGGGCCAGTAGACGCGAAATTCCGATATTTCGATCTTATGCTGCCTACTGGTTTTTGTCAGGGGGTGAGCAAACGATGAAATGACTCGGGATATTGAGCGAGATGGCCAGCGAGATATTGAGCGAGATGGTCAGCGAGACGGTCAGCGAGATATCCAGCGAGATGGCCAGCGAGATATTGAGCGAGATATTGGCGAGATATTGAGCGAGATGGTCAGCGAGATATTGAGCGGGATGGTCAGCGAGACGGTCAGCGAGATATCCAGCGAGATGGCCAGCGAGACGGTCAGCGAGATATCCAGCAAGATCGTCAGCGAGACGGTCAGCGAGATATCCAGCAAGATCGTCAGCGAGACGGTCAGCGAGATATCCAGCGAGATGGCCAGCGAGATATTGAGCGAGATGGTCAGCGAGACGGTCAGCGAGATATTGAGCGAGATATCCAGCGAGATGACCAGCGAGATGACCAGCGAGATATTGAGCGAGATATTGAGCGAGATATTGAGCGAGATATTGAGCGAGATATTGAACGAGATATTGAGCGAGATGGTCAGCGAGACGGTCAGCGAGATATCCAGCGAGATGGCCAGCGAGATATTGAGCGAGATATTGAGCGAGATATTGAGCGAGATATTGAGCGAGATATTGAGCGGGATGGTCAGCGAGACGGTCAGCGAGATATCCAGCGAGATGGCCAGCGAGATATTGAGCGAGATGGCCAGCGAGATGGTCAGCGAGATATTGAGCGAGATATTGGCGAGATATTGAGCGAGATGGTCAGCGAGATATTGAGCAGGATGGTCAGCGAGACGGTCAGCGAGATATCCAGCGAGATGGCCAGCGAGACGGTCAGCGAGATATCCAGCGAGATGACCAGCGAGATGACCAGCGAGATATTGAGCGAGATATTGAGCGAGATATTGAGCGAGATATTGAACGAGATATTGAGCGAGATGGTCAGCGAGACGGTCAGCGAGATATCCAGCGAGATGGCCAGCGAGATATTGAGCGAGATATTGAGCGAGATATTGAGCGAGATATTGAGCGAGATATTGAGCGAGATATTGAGCGAGATGGTCAGCGAGACGGTCAGCGAGATATCCAGCGAGATGGCCAGCGAGATATTGAGCGAGATATTGAGCGAGATATTGAGCGGGATGGTCAGCGAGACGGTCAGCGAGATATCCAGCGAGATGGCCAGCGAGATATTGAGCGAGATGGCCAGCGAGACGGTCAGCGAGATATTGAACGAGATATTGAGCGAGATGGTCAGCGAGACGGTCAGCGAGATATCCAGCGAGATGGCCAGCGAGATATTGAGCGGGATGGTCAGCGAGACGGTCAGCGAGATATCCAGCGAGATGGCCAGCGAGACGGTCAGCGAGATATCCAGCAAGATCGTCAGCGAGACGGTCAGCGAGATATCCAGCGAGATGGCCAGCGAGATATTGAGCGAGATGGTCAGCGAGACGGTCAGCGAGATATTGAGCGAGATATCCAGCGAGATGACCAGCGAGATGACCAGCGAGATATTGAGCGAGATGGTCAGCGAGATATTGAGCGGGATGGTCAGCGAGACGGTCAGCGAGATATCCAGCGAGATGGCCAGCGAGACGGTCAGCGAGATATCCAGCAAGATCGTCAGCGAGACGGTCAGCGAGATATCCAGCGAGATGGCCAGCGAGATATTGAGCGAGATGGTCAGCGAGACGGTCAGCGAGATATTGAGCGAGATATTGAGCGAGATATTGAGCGAGATATTGAGCGAGATATTGAGCGAGATATTGAGCGAGATATCCAGCGAGATGACCAGCGAGATATTGAGCGAGATATTGAGCGAGATATTGAGCGAGATATCCAGCGAGATGACCAGCGAGATATTGAGCGAGATGGTCAGCGAGACGGTCAGCGAGATATCCAGCGAGATGGCCAGCGAGACGGTCAGCGAGATATCCAGCGAGATGGTCAGCGAGTCGGTCAGCGAGATATTGAGCGAGATAGGTCCCGAGGATGGATCTGGACCCTAATTCTAGAATCGTATCTGATCGTATCACCGGCGTATGAGCCGGGTTTACGTTTAACGCTGCTCTCTTATTGGTCCAGACAGTGTATCCCGCCGGTGATACGATGAGATACGATTCTAGAATTAGGGTCCTGGAGGACGAAAAATGCGTAGCAGTAGACCTATAGGATGAAGACTAAAAACTAAAAACTAAAAACCAAACATTGTGAATTGTCAACAAATTATAATGGATTATATCAGTGTATAGTCATTTAGATGCGACCATTACGTCTATTATCTTTGTCAGCAAACGCAAGTCTTGAATAAATTTATATATCTTCATCTCGAGCTATTGTCTATCTTGTTTCCTCTATGCATGATCTATCAGCTTTTAAAACATAATATCAAATTGATCATCGACATATTCATGTCGAAACTAAAGAAGAATCGGTATTGTTTTTTTAAATTGTTTAGAATTATAAAAACTTATGATTTCACGTCGTTGAATTTGCATGTCAATCTGTCTGAGTTTTCAGTAAATCAAATCGTGTTTCAGCGTTTAGTGATTAGGTGTGTTAGATTCGTGACTGATCAAGACTTCTTAAATCTACAAATGCCAAGACTAGCGCGTACAATTGCTCAAACTTGGGCACAAATCGTGCAAGTTTTAATGATCCCAGAAGGAATTTATGAACTCGTTGATGACCATCTCTATTGCTCATATTGCACAGTCAATTTAAATCACGTTACAGAAGCAAATGTGCGACGACACCATTTATCCCAATTGCACCAACAAAACACGGTTCTACAAGCGGCTGATGCTCACGTCAGTGACGATGCCAAAGCTGAATGTCCGTCTAGGACACACGCATTTTATTACGATTTGGCAGAAGCACTCATGGCAGCTGATATACCCTTTGAGAAGCTAAATAATACTAAATTTGTCGGATTCTTAGAAACTCACATGAAAAGGAAAATCCCTGATGCTTCAACGTTAAGAAAAACATATACTGATTTGGTTTATGATAAAAATTTGCAGAAGATTCGCGATGAAGTCAATGACAATCCAATTTACTTGTCGGTGGATGAAACGAATGATCCGTTAGGCCGTTGAATTACAAATGCGATTGTTGCTCCGCTTATTCCTGATGCTCCAGGCATCCCTCGTATCATTCATTGCGCAGAAATTCCTGAAGGTAACGCACAAAGAATCGTTGAATTTGTTGAACAAGCCTTAACGAAGCTTTGGCCGGACGAGATTATGCGACAAAAAGTACTGCTGTTTGTCACCGATGCAGCACCGTATATGATGGCAGCAGGACGTTTACTGAAGGCGGACAATCATTATGAGAAGCTCGTCCATGTATCATGTCTCGCTCATGGCTTACATCGGGTTGCCGAAGAAATACGAGGGACTTATCGACTCGCTAATGACGTAATCGCGCAAACAAAAGCCGTTTTTTTTAAATCGCCAAGAAGGAAGCGTTTGTTTTGCGAAATAGCTCCAGGAATTCCTTTACCCCCTCAACCTGTAATTACTCGATGGGGAGAGTGGCTGAAAGCTGCGTCTTACTACCACAATAACTTTCTGCAAGTTCAGGAGGTAATTGAGCAATTGGATGAAGATGCAGCCGTCGTCGATCAAGCTCAAGAACTATGGGCAGAAGTCGGTCTTCAAGATGAATTCGATTGCATAGATGAGCATTATGATTGCATAACAGTAGCCATAACGCAATTGGAGACACGGGGAATGCTGCTTCGAGACGCTGTTGGAACCATTACACGAGTTGCTGAATCTATACGAGATAATGAAGTGATTCCAGCGAATATTAAGCAAAAAATGCAGAATGTATTGCTGAACAATACAGGATTTTGTACGGATTTGATCAATATATGTAAGACCTTACAAGGAGAGCCAAACCAAATAATTCCAATTGGGTGGGACATGGCTGACATCAATTGTATGACCCATGCGCCGACGACATCCTGCGAAGTTGAGCGGTCATTTTCTACTTTAAAAAGTATTCTGCGTTCAAACCGACAATCATTGACATCTGAAAATTTAGAAAAATTTGTGGTCGTCTATTTCAACCGACTGGAATACGTTGAAGAAGAACCTGAATAAAGCAACCTACTTAGATTCAGACGGCCTATATTGTATGAAATCTAAAGTCTTATTAACTTCAATCGTTATCACTTGGTGTGATAACAGTTTTATCGAAAAGGGAGAATACAACTCTGAAGAAGAAGAAGATGATAATGATCAGCTGAATCGGTTTTAAAAAAGGTCAAAAGTTGCTACGAAGGGACCACAACAGAAGATGAAGGCTATTGACACCGATCAGCATGTGACATACAAATGTAAATTATGCGTACGGAATCGCAAATAAGATCTGGAAGATCCATTGTAAGTAAATAACGGAAGCAATTATGAAGCCTTTGTCGATTTCAGTTCGCTACGCCGGGCTACACTCAGTGTAGCCGAACGATTACTACCATGTTGAAGTTTTAGAATCGCGACATACTGGTCCCATTAACGTATGACATTAGAGTAAATGACATTCTTCCTCCTATGAACTATTCGACCGTATTTAGATTTATGGTAGATCTACGTGAAGTCTATATCACGTCTATAAAAGGCCGCATAAAATAACAGGTGGAAGACATTTTCACATTTCTAATAAACCAAAATATCCAATAAACCTTAAATTATTTTAAAGTTCCATAAAAGTGGCATATCTTATATGTTTATATTTTGTGACGTCAGAAGAAATCTGTAATTTAGTAAATCGATTTACGCCCCAGCTTCTCTTCGAGCGTGGTACGGATTATAATACAATATCGGCATAGGGATACAATAATAGTGTACGAAAAACGTATCATATCTTCATAATTCATTAAAAAAATTCAATTGTTCGCTACTGCCACAATTCGAATAAATGTACAATCCACAATTACTCACGGGTGTCCGCAATCTCAGTCGAGAGTTCGGGTTACACCGTTCTGGCGGGCAGTATGGTATGACAGGTGAAAACATAAAAGGACGAATCTCCCGTGATGTTAATTGTGTTGTACATTTATTGTTTTGCAAATATTTGTTGTAATCCACACTCGCACGAAGAAAGCGTAGTCAAAAATAATTAGCTACTACGCACAAAAAGTAGTACATTTCACGTATATTGATATATTTATTATGATTATGATACATGTTTATATTTGACACGCATGCTATATAACGTATAGTTTGTTATTTCATAAGATATGCATGACATGCATTTAGTTGCAAGATAGTTAAGCCCAAAATTACTTTATGAATTTAATTACACAGCCATCTTACAGTCCTGCGAGCATGCCACGATACGTAACAAGTGTTACAGGACTTGATTGCAATATTATTGATGGCATAATAGAAATATATTAAAAATTGTAAACTGCCTTATGGTAACGTTTAACGAGCCTGTCATACCACTGCCAGTCAGAACGACACCCGCTCTCGATTGGGATTGCGCACTATGGAGATTCGGATTGCTGTCAAACCGCGGAGGTTTAACGGTAATAATAAATAGAAATATAGGTGTGGCACTCTGAATATATGGAAGGCCTACCGAATAATTATGATACGTGTAGTATTGAAGTATTGCATAATAATTGTGTATGTTTTTTAATATTTTCAGGTGTTTACCATCATTTGTGTTTTAACCTTTTCAGGCGCTTAGCATTAGGGGGGCCATTCATAAATTACATCGTGCTATGGGGTTTCGAGTGGAGGGTGCATGAATTTTACGTACAGCTTTTACTTATTGTGATCGATTTTCATTCGAGCCCGTAGAGCTTCCAATCGTCGCGAAACTAAATAGAGTCTTCTGTATTTACATGTCTGCATAATAATTTTTTAAAGACAGATTATTTATTAATTCTTGGATTACCCCATTTTGCACCCCCGTACACATTTTGCCAGCACTTGCCCTATATACTTATGCTTTATCTTCATTAGTTGGTTATTTGGTTGTTTTAGATTGCCATTTTGGCTGATTTGTTCATTATAATAACTGTCGAAACGGAGAAGGAATATGATAAAAATCTAAGCAAAGTTGTTGAAAAAGCCATAGAATATAGTATAAAGTTTAGTATCTCGAAATTGCAATACAAACAGCTTAGTGCGCATAATGAAACTAATATGACACTGAGGTAGTAAGATGACCACGAATCTTTCTTGTTCGGTGGATCGTGGCGTATACAATAGAATAGAATAGAATAGAATAGAATAGAATAGAATAGAATAGAATAGTACAGAATAGAATAGAATAGAATCTAAAAGCATAACGGCATTCACGAAGTCCCCTGAAATCCCATGAAGTCAGATCAAGTCTTATGAAGTCCCTCTAAATCTTCTGAAATCTTCAGTCTTCAAAGTCCCACGAAGTCTTGAAAAGTACAGAAGAATCTTCTGAAATCTTTAGTCTTCGAAGTCCCATGAAGTCACATGAATTCATATAAAATTCAACGAAGTCAGATCAAGTCTTATGAAGTCCCTCTAAATCTTCTGAAATCTTCAGTCTTCAAAGTCCCACGAAGTCTTGAAAAGTACAGAAAGAATCTTCGGAAATCTTTGAAGTCCCATGAAGTCATATGAAGTCCTATGAAATCCTATGAAGTTACATGAAGTCCTATGAAATCCCATGAAGTCCGACGAAGTCGATCTAAATATTTTGACATCTTTTGAAATATGTTGAAGTCTTTGAAGTCTGAAAGTCCAATGAAGTCGAATGAAGTCTTGTGAAGTCACTATAAATGGAAGAGGGAAGGAAAGGAAGACGGAGTGGAAATGGGTATAGAGAGAACGGTTGAAGAAGTGAAAGCATTCACATACCCCTGATACAGACTCAAAAGAAATGGAGGAGAAGAAGAACAGATAAGGGAGGTGGCCATAAAAGGTAACATTCTGATCAAACAAGTGTTAGGGATAGCAGCGAGAAGGATAAAGGAGGACTTCCGAAGACGCATGGTGCTAGTCGAACAGTCTGATGCTGTACGGTGCTGAAATCTGTGGATGGAATGAGTGCGCAAGGCTGGAAAAAGTACAAGAGAAATACGTAAGGTAGACGCCGGGACATGCACCCCGAGATACATGGTATTGTAAAAAACAATAAAGACGAAGTAGGGATAAAAGCGGAAGCAAGGACTCTGAGATTTTATGAAAAAATAAGAGAAGGATAAAGAAGCAGAGTGCTGAAAGAGTGCTTGAAAGAAAGGGAGGGAACACCAAAGACAGCGGGGCAACAAGACAGAGGACGATACTATAGGAGGTACGGCTTCAGCGGACAAGCACTAGAAATATAAAAAATTATCGGGGTAAACGTGGAAGAGATACTCATGAAAATACGAATGGACATACAGAAACAGGAACAGAAGATGCGGAAACGAAGAGGAAAGGAACAGATTCTGGCTACCGACGGAGAAAAGACTCTGTAGACTCTGCGAACAGACCCGGGGTAGCTTCGAGCACCTACTAGAGGAATGTGCGAAGGGGGTAGGGAGAAACATAAAGATAGAAGACTTACTAGACGAAAGATGAAGGTAAAGGTAGCTAAGGAGAGAAAGAGAATAAGGAAGGAAAAGGAACAGTATTGCAAATAGCGAGTAATGAATAAGTGAAAATATGAACAATGTAATGCCAAGTCCAAATTCTAGGCCATAAGGCTGAATTTCGAATATATTTATCTAATATAGATATTGCGACCGGCTATTCGATTTAGGGTAAGGGTGCACCCGATAGCCGTGCACTTCGGCGTCAAGTAAACTAATGCAACTACTAAAAAGACAGAAGTTGGGCGCCAGACGTATCAACGTCACAGAATAGGATATAAACTATATAAATTTGACGGCGGGACTTGCCGATTAGCTCAGAATACAATTACTAGATGGTAGAGTGGGTGGGTTGCCAATTAATCAAACAAGATAATTAATATTCACTTATTTGAACAGTTTATTTTAATTTGCCATGATTTGCCAAAGAAAATTTATTAAACGATACACCGTACTTTTACGGGAATTAATTCAGGAACTATTGAACGGTACACCGTATTTTTACGGGAATCAATAAACTAACAATATCAAATCATTTTAAATGTGTCTCAGATTTATCGGGAATTAATACAGTTTCAATCAGAAAATTTTCACATGAAAAATACTATAGAAAATACAATCAAAGAAAATATACGGGAAAATGCGATATAATACAGGCAGGCAAAATTACTCAAGGCCTTCGAAATACCTAAACTAAGAAAACTTATGGACTAAATAACAAATCTAACAAATGCTATCTCCTACGCTCTTTCTCCAGAAAATTGCCGGTTACAGGTCGATCGCTACCTTTTTAGGTTTAATATTACCAGAAAATACTACCAGAAAATACAATCAGAAATATAATCAGAAATATAATCAGAAATAGAAATAGACAAGCTAATAGCAACTAGAAGAAAATCTATAACATGCGTTAAGCAAGGAAAGAAAACCCACAAATAATTACTCACACGGGTAACTCGTGAAATCGGTTTTTAATACACTAAATACCATAAAAATAACCGGGACGTAGTCAGAAGACTAAACGTGCCATAGACTCGTGGCCTGCGCCACACCAAATATAATAAACTATAACTAAACGGGATTCGGGAGTTACCTCGTGGTTACAAAAAGAGGTCTTACCTTACAGACGAAACTCTCGTTCGCAGAACGATATAATTAATAATAAACGATAAACTGACTCTACTGAAAATGACTCTAAATTATGCAAGTGATTCTAAATAGCAAAAATGACTCTAAATAGCAACGGGAACTCGGGAACTCGGGAATACGGTACACTGTTGTTCGGTGTCGACGTGAAGACAGACGAGCGAAGAAGTAGGCCGAGTCCTGTGTCGTCGTGCGTTTTATAGATGCGGGATTCCCTAGCTGCGAAGTTCGACTCGGTGTTGCGAATTTGGTCAGCACGAACTCGATAATTTTCGAGTTGTTCCGCGACGCTCGAAATGAGGTTTTGGACAAGTTGTTCAGTCCGCCATGGAATTGGACATTTGTCCAGGCTGTTACTCATTCTGACGTCACCGCGGGATTTTCAAACGCCGTTCTACGGGACTCGTACGATACATCGTCTCCCTGTCCGCTCTGGCGCTCGTCTCGGGACTTCTCGTAGGCATCGTGGGTACGAAGTGCACCCTGATTGCGTTTTAACGGGAAAAACGGACCAATCAGAGGATCTGGCGAGAGTTCTGATGCCCCTAAACCCGGATCTGCATCCAGAATCCCCCATGTGCGGTGTGGAAGGTTTACCGTCAGACCTGCATCACACGGTTGCAGCTTACGGTAGCGGGACGATGACGAGAAAGTCGGTGTCGTGGTCCAGCTCGACTCTTAGACGTCCGGAAGTAGTTGACGGGAAGTGGTCCAACACCAGGTTGGATAGTCGACGGGAGCGGGAGGAATGACTCCTGAAGCCATCCTTATTCGACCGCTCCTGCGGCATCCACAGCCAAGAGCTTTGACGGGACTGTACTCTGTACTCGGGAAGGACCTCGTGGTGACGTCGATGGCGATCCCTCGACGTCCTGGCGTAGCCCTTCCGAGTTCCGTATTTTACATAAAAAATGTTCACACGAGAATGAGACATGATACGGGAAAATAATATTAACGATAAGCCAGAATTCCGAAGAATTTGAAAATATTGGAGAAATAATCAGAAAGACGGTAATAATGATGATAAGAAAGAACTAAATATAATTAAATAAACTACGACCTGGTTTCGGCATACTTCCTGGAGCTGTCTGTCTTCACGTCGTTGCCCGTTTGGGGTGTTTACTGTGACGGTTGCAAAATGCAACGTCACAATATACATGAAAGATGAAACGAAAAGAATAAGATATAGGTATCCAAGAAAGACATGTAGGTTTAATAAATATAAACTTATTTAGAAATCCTGCAAAATATCAAGCACATAGAAATCATATTCCTTATCCGTGACGCAAAAAATGCAATCAAAATAAATAATCTGTTGCAAAATCATGATTATCATATTGATATTAAGGAAAAGACGTTATTTAAATAAATATGTAAAATATGGTATAGATATGGTATGGTTATTAAAGTGTATTAAATCGGTCGAGTCTTCCGCGTTGTTTAGTTTAAAATTTTTATTTTCAATTTCCTAGGTGCGAAACTTTACTGAGTCTCTTGATTATAGGGTAAAATTAACTATAAAAAAGGCAAATAAAAGTGGTAGATGTGTTGATATTGACCGTACGTAGGTCTCTAGACCCGACTGTAAACTTATTGTTAGTAGTATATGGTGGCCACTTAAAATGATCGCAAAAATTAGCTTAGTATCAATCGGTATTAAAAAGTGTGTGACGTAAAAGTTATCTAATTTTTAACACTGTTCAAATTCATTAAGAATTCCTAACACGTTAAAAAAGAAATCATTCTTTATTATGCACACTTATTTAATATGTATATCTATATATATAAAAGAACATTATGGGTAATTCTCATTCTGAAAAACGAAAAGTCACTACCGTGGATGACATGTTTTATTTAACGGTTGCACTACCTTAGGGGTTGCAAGCTCGGTGAATATTAACCATTAATTTTGAGGTACTGAATATTTATCCCAAGGTAGGAATTCTGAAAAAAATGTAATAGTTGAGGTAATAATTTGAAAACAATGTCGTCCATGGAAGTGACCTCTCGTTTTTCAAGATGAGAATTACCCTTATATAATATATATCCATATAAAAATCATTATCAATCATTCAATACTTATTTTACCTGACCAATCAAATAATTCACTGACTTTTCCCTGATTTCCATGATTTATCTGACCAGTGGCCACTATGTAGAAATAATTTCAATAGAGAAAACGAAAGACCACCAGGTCATTATGTCGAATTCAGTGCGTGTGCGATGTTTAAATAGATTTATGTAGAATTGTACATGTACGAATTGCATTATGGGGTCCTGTGGTTACAAATTGAATAAACTCGATGTATGAAACACATAGAATATGTTTACGATATCAAAATGGAATCGGGTATTAGAATGGATTTTTTTTATATATTTGAGTAGTTTAGAAAAAAATAATTAGGTCATATTTTTTCATTTTTAAATCGAACAAATATTAAAGTTGATACACCGGATTGAGAACTTTAACATTGTGACGTCACCCATGTTAAGATATATCTATATATTACGAAAACTGGAATATTCAATTACCTATAACTTAATTCGTAATTATGATTTTTAACGAATAAAAAAAAATACGACTTGATTATTTTTTCTCACTCTACGTTAACCGCATATTAAAAAAAATAATTCAATTCAAATACCCAATTCCTCGTTAACTCGTTTGACTCATAATCAACTATAACAAAATTTTGGATAACTTTAATGTAAATTCTGTAAATAATGTGTCCTTTAGGATTGAGACGATATTCTTCAGTCACCTTACTGAATGGTATATTGCATGTGTTCGATTGTTCTTTTGCTATTATCAGTTCAGTGCTGGATTTACCAGCAGGCTAAGTAGGCTGGAGCCTAGGGCGGCAAATTTTAGGGTGCGGCAAATTTGAAAAAAAAAAAAACGAAATTTCACTAAATGCTCTGTGAAATATATTTTTGTGAATAAATTTTTAAAATATTCCAATATTACAATTTAAATTGAGTAATTTTTACTCATTTGTTTTTTATTAATCATTCCTGTACATTTAAAAAACTATGGTATCGAATTTCAGAGCTCAGTAGGGGCGGCAAAAATTGAACAGCCTACTGGCGGCAAATTTATAAATCCGGCACTGTATCAGTTACCATTACTATAAATTACATTACATTGATTTATCCCTCGAACTTCACGTATTGTAAACAACGCAACACTTGTAATTCATAATTTTGCGAGATTTTCATAACAATCTACTTCTTAATAATCTTCATAACGATTTACTTTCGTCACTTACTCAGCATGTTTTAATGCTCACATGTAGTAATATATACCTCTGAATAAACTAACAGCTAATAGACAATTTCATTATTCATAATATAGAGAGATATGACAATATAATAATTTGACAGGTTATACAAGTTTAACTATATGGACTCAACATTATTTCAATTGGCACAGATTTGTTTTTTAGTATAATAAACAATATTTTTGGTATTAATAAAAGAAATTCAAAATCAAAAAGAGGATTTACGGCCCACCCTAGTGTACATTAGGGTGATTCAAAGAAAAAAAAATTTTTTTTTTTTCTTTCAAACAGGCTCAAAAGTTTCGTTTTGATGCCAAGATACGCCTGTCAAAATTTGAGCTCTTAATAATAATATTAAGAGTATCCTCATCGCATTTTTGCTTATTCTGATTTTTGTACGCTACAAAGAACTGCTCAAACAGTAAATCGCTATACATATTCTTGTAGAGAATTGAACGCTCTACAAAAAAGGTCTCTTGGTCTTTTTCGATAAATCTAACCGTCTCAAAGTTAGTTTTTCCAAAATCGCTAAAGACATTTCAAAATAGGCAAAAATGATTTTTCCTGTGTTATTCTTATGGAAAATAGAAAAGTGGTCATCTCGCTGGCCATCTCGCTGGATATCTCGCTCAATATCTCGCTGACCATCTCGCTCAATATCTCGCTCAATATCTCGCTGGTCATCTCGCTGGTCATCTCGCTGGATATCTCGCTCAATATCTCGCTGACCCTCTCGCTGACCATCTCGCTCAATATCTCGCTGGCCATCTCGCTGGATATCTCGCTGACCGTCTCGCTGACTATCTCGCTCAATATCTCGCTGGCCATCTCGCTGGATATCTCGCTGACCGTCTCGCTGACCATCTCGCTGGCCATCTCGCTGGATATCTCGCTGACCGTCTCGCTGACCATCTCGCTCAATATCTCGCTCAATATCTCGCTCAATATCTCGCTGGCCATCTCGCTGGATATCTCGCTGGCCATCCCGCTGGATATCTCGCTGACCGTCTCGCTGACCATCTCGCTGGATATCTCGCTGACCGTCTCGCTGGCCATCTCGCTCAATATCTCGCTGGCCATCTCGCTGGATATCTCGCTCAATATCTCGCTGATCATCTCGCTCAATATCTCGCTCAATATCTCGCTCAATATCTCGCTCAATATCTCGCTGGCCATCCCGCTGGATATCTCGCTGACCGTCTCGCTGACCATCTCGCTGGATATCTCGCTGACCGTCTCGCTGGCCATCTCGCTCAATATCTCGCTCAATATCTCGCTGGTCATCTCGCTGGTCATCTCGCTGGATATCTCGCTCAATATCTCGCTGACCGTCTCGCTGACCATCTCGCTCAATATCTCGCTGGCCATCTCGCTGGATATCTCGCTGACCGTCTCGCTGACGATCTTGCTGGATATCTCGCTGACCGTCTCGCTGGCCATCTCGCTGGATATCTCGCTGACCGTCTCGCTGACGATCTTGCTGGATATCTCGCTGACCGTCTCGCTGGCCATCTTGCTGGATATCTCGCTGACCATCTCGCTGACCATCCCGCTCAATATCTCGCTGACCATCTCGCTCAATATCTCGCCAATATCTCGCTCAATATCTCGCTGGCCATCTCGCTGGATATCTCGCTGACCGTCTCGCTGACCATCTCGCTCAATATCTCGCTGGCCATCTCGCTGGATATCTCGCTGACCGTCTCGCTGACGATCTTGCTGGATATCTCGCTGACCGTCTCGCTGGCCATCTTGCTGGATATCTCGCTGACCGTCTCGCTGACCATCCCGCTCAATATCTCGCTGACCATCTCGCTCAATATCTCGCCAATATCTCGCTCAATATCTCGCTGGATATCTCGCTGACCGTCTCGCTGACCATCTCGCTCAATATCTCGCTGACCGTCTCGCTGACCATCTCGCTCAATATCTCGCTGGCCATCTCGCTCAATATCCCGAGTCATTTCATCGTTTGCTCACCCCCTGACAAAAACCAGTAGGCAGCATAAGATCGAAATATCGGAATTTCGCGTCTACTGGCCCGAAACTTCTTTTCAGAGGGTGAAAAAACGATGGAACTTGGTTTAATATCAATGAAAATCTTGAGTTTATACTCGGCAAGTGAGCTTATGAGCTTATGCTCACTTTCATTCATACCACCCATTATACTTTATTTCATCCTGGCGATTGTCAATTTTACTGTACACAATTCATTTTCATGGTATTGCTTGCTTCAGTTTATTTCAAAAACAAATCCATATCAAATTTGTAACAACCAATCACAAATATTGGCCCCGCCTATCTTTTTTCTCTCTCTTTTAACGAAACCAGATTCCTGGCCTTAGTTATAACCTAATAATGTTCGAAATAGACCGATATTGACATCCGCAATTACCTGAATAACCCATTACACTTTCTTAATAAAGAATATTTACCGTTGTATCAAGGAACTGTAATTACGAAATCTAAATCTGACAATTATTTATAACCCTCATTCTAACCTAACGACATGACAGCCGCAGAATGACAGCTGCCGTTACGTCGTCTGTAGATACGGTCATTCGACTCATTCGACTCTCGCATCGACAGCGTTGCCATTTCGTAGTGAAACACCGGTTGCATACCCACACGGCTTATAACCTTCCACAGATCATCTCTGTATATTATATATACACGTATACAATGGTATAACTCCGAGAAAACATGACCAGTAGACGGATACGGAAGGGCTAAGGTGGTAAAATAACTATTTTCGGAGAATGGATAACCTGGGTAAGTAAAGAAGCATCATATGACATCTCCACTACGTAACACAGCGAGCTTGCGGGAGTAGCGCGGACGTGGATCAGCGCGCGCGGTGACGCGCGACGACACGTTTTATTTTTTATCTCCGGCCCAGGTATTTTCCCCATAAATTTTTTTTTTTAGGATTGAAGGGGAAGGATCCAGGTATCCAAAAAAATTTATCTCCATGAATTTTTGTGAGTCCTAAGGAAATGGCAGCGAAATTAAAAATGAAAACGCCAAAAAAATATTGAAAGAATTTTTTTTTTTGGAAATATAATTTTTTATATGAAAGCGCATTCTTATATGAACCAAACGATTTAAGGATCTTTCCGCTCCGATGAACACTTTCGGAGATATGAATTTTCAAACAAAGCGGTGCACAAAAATTCACATGCCTCTAACTCCGCCATTTTTGAGAATTTTTCAAAATCCTCCAAATTGTACTTTTTTTTCCATAGTACTACAGATGTATTGAATGGCGTGAAAATCCGTGACTTGACGGTTTTTTTTTTAGTGAAGTGACGTGGATCCGCTCATATACGTCGTTGTTCGGAGTTACATCAGTCGTAGGCTACTACAGTGTTAAAGTACTTGATCTTGTGGTAAAAAGTGCGTATTGTAAAATCTGTGAATCGTGGAAACATAAACTAAATGATGCGGAATACGAAGAATGGTACGAAACACACGAAGATAACTGCAGTGCAAATCACAAAGGCTCCTCGGGAAAAATGGAGGTGGACTCTATTATCGAAATCTTCAAGCGTTCAATAGCAAAATATAATGTCCTGTACCGTTACTATATTGGAGACGGAGATTCGAAAACGTACACTGGGCTAGTAAATTCTCATCCTTATGACGACGTAGAAGTCATAAAAAAAGAATGCATTGGACACGTACAAAAGCGTATGGGATCCCGCCTTCGTAATTTAGTAAAAAAAAAAACAAAAAGCTTGGTGGTAAAGGAAAGCTGACAGGAAAATTTATTGACAAGCTCACTGTGTACTATGGACTTGCTATTCGACGCCATTCTGCTTCTGTTCACGATATGCATGAGGCAATATGGGCAACCTTCGATCATTACAGTTCAACCGATGCGAATCCACACCATGAGAGATGTCCAACTGGTGAAGAATCGTGGTGTTCATATCAACGAGCTCAGGCGAGAAACGAGGCTTTCCAACACGATTACAGACCACTTCCATCAAATGTATTGGATGCCATCAGACCTATATACAACGATCTGAGTAAAGAAACTTTACTCGAAAGATGCGTCGGTGGCTTCAATCAAAATAATAACGAAAGCTTCAATCAAGTTATTTGGAAAATCAGCCCAAAAATCGTCTCGAGTGGAGCAATCGTTGTAAATTTAGCAGCTTATATTGCCGCTGGACTATTCAACGAAGGTTCAAAATCATTATTATTTCATTTGAACTCAATCGGAGTGAGCTGTGGACACAACGCGCACGAATACGCTGATGAAATCGACGAAGCACGGATTGCACTGGCAGAGAGACGTGCGGCCGAGAACACGCGCGAAGGAAGAATGTTACGAAGGCAGCATTAAATTTCGGTTTTGCAAGCGGCATCTTCGGCAGAAGAACTACTATATGGGCCCGGAATAGATGACTCTATGTAAGTTTACGAAAAAAATTATTTTCTTCATGTAAACTGAAAGTGAAACTTTAAACGCGTTTTTCTCGAAATGACATTTCTGAAGTCGGTGACCAAGATTACTCGAACACTAATGAACCGATCTTCTTGAAATTTGGCAGGCTTATTTAATACATAAAAACGCAGTCTTTAATCGTTCGATTTTCTGTTTCGAAAAAAAATGGCCGTTTTTTTTCGTTAAAATCGAACCATTACCTTTGACTGTCCGCCATTTTGTGAAAAATGAATATTTTTTCAAATCCTTCGATTAAATACTAGTTTATACTTATATTTAACTAAATCCATCCACAATTTTTGTTTCAGATGATCCACTTCGCCGCAATGTTGGTCACCGCAAACCATGTTTACAAAAACATTCTTTCATTGACGGCCATTTGCCGCTTAATAATGTAATATTTTTAAATAAAAAAATTACTGAAAGTTCTTCAAGATGTGTTCTTTGAGATGATATAGTGACCGATTAAAAAAGTTTTGTAGTTTTCTTTAAAAAAATTCATGAAAAAGGCCTTTTTTTCGCGCTACAAGTGGGGGTAACCCCTTAAGTTACAAATCAAACTATTTCTGAAGTGAAGAGTTATTATACTTTGATTCTGGGCTGTTCACATCCTATATAGAAGCTGGGCACTAAATCTAACCTGCAGCAATCTGCGTAAGATCTGCGTCAGATTCTGCACTACAGAATCTGATGGCAGTCCCTAACTCAAATGGTGAAGTAGACCACCAGTGGTCTGCAGGAAGATCTGCAGCAGATCTGCAGTAAGACTGCAGGCAGAATTCCTGCTTTTATGTTATGCGCAATAAAATTTAACTGAAGGTTAAATCGTGGGTTTCTAAAAAAGTAATTCAGTGACCAATTTGTATTTAATATAAATACATTCATACGCAAACGTAAGTATTATAACCTTGTTTACTTTATTTGGTACACAATTGTGTATTTTAAAATATAAAAAAGTTGATATAGTATATTGTGTACCAAGGGCGTAAAGTGGGCTTTTTTAGACCGAGTGTGGAGTTTGCAGTACGAGTCGGAGGTGAGCTAGCACGAGTCGAAGACGAGTGCGTTTGTGAGCCGAAGACGAGTACTGCAACCACACAAGGTCAAAAAGCCCACGTAGCCCTTGGTGCACACGATATTTTTTGTAACAGCACGATTTTCGCGTTTTTTCTTCGTTGTTGATAATTTTCTCGAAAATATTGAAAAATAATTTAGCGGGCGTTTTCAGATTTTATTTGCCCGCTTATGCGGTTTAGCGGGCAAAAAAAGGTCACTTTAGGCCCGCTTAATAGGTCAAAAAAACGTGAAAATCGTGCA
Organism: Rhogogaster chlorosoma; assembly: GCA_944452935.1. NCBI lineage: Eukaryota > Metazoa > Arthropoda > Insecta > Hymenoptera > Tenthredinidae > Rhogogaster > Rhogogaster chlorosoma. The sequence continues at coordinate 14,893,645 of OX101803.1, read as the reverse complement.
TGTGTTACAAAAAAATATTTATTCGATTCATAATTGAGCATTTTGTTCATTTATTTCCATTATTCTACAATTATTCCATGGGTTCTCAATACAATTATATGAAATAACACGTGAACAGTTTTACTGAATAATTATAATATAATTTTATTTCATCAGTCGTATTATCCATTACATAAAATTGTATTAAAAATACATAAAATATATGCTCTATATACTGTAACCGGTAACTCGTCCCAGGCTCCGGTGTACCCAGGGGTAAGCCGTATACAAACGTGGCCTCGGATTGTTCGTTGGGCGCCAGACTCCGGGCTCGTAGTCCTCTCACGCTCTCGCTTACGGCTAGTCTAGTTCTAAGGTAGAGGGATTTCGTGGGGGCGAGGAATAAAAACACCGAATGGCTGAGTTTATTAGAAATATTTATTTGAAAAAAGAAAAAAAGAAAAAAGAAAAAGGTCGCGATTTACCGCCCGCTACCTGGCGTCTCGTATAAAAAATGATATAAAAATATAATGACTCTACTGTACTATACTCTACTCTAATTATTAGATAACAATTCTTAATTAATTCAACCAAATGAAATAACAATCAGCAAAATCTAAAATTAAATGACAAGTAAATGACTCTACAGGAGTGACGAGGTGGCTCTAGGCACTCCTCAAGTCACTCCCACAAAACGCCTCGCGACCAGCTGTCAACTTTTGCAAGACCAAGCGTCTTGCTTGGGCTCTGAAAGTCGACTGCGCTGGGCGATCGCTCAGCTGTCGGGCGGGAGGGGTGGGAGAAGCGAAACTGGGGTACCTCGGATTCTCTGACTCGCAACAGAGCGGCGCTGTGACGCGTGACGTCAGAAGAATCGCGACGGTGGCGCTGGGGGACGGAACGGTCCGCAACCAAAATGGCTCCGCTGGACGACGGCGCGAGGAATTTAAATCGCGAGGACCGATACTTAGACGGGTGCGGGACTAAGTACGTCCGTAAGGCTGGGAAGGAGGAGGTCAGAACGTTTGCCACGTTACAACACACAATATGACGATGGTTAGTGGAATATTCGTATCTATAGATTCGTTCCAGAGAATTGAAAAAAAAATATTTCACAAATGTCAGCTCTTCTTCTCAATTACACATTACCAAAGTAATCGGTAATCAAATGAACATTTAATTATACGTTACCAAAATAATCAAATATATAGAAGAACTAATGATATTCAGACAATAATTCTTCTCTGTATATGATTATTTCGGTATATATTTATTTAATTACCCATTACTCTGGTAATATACTGTAACTTTAGGAGTTACCTTTTAATTGAGCTATGAGTCCCTGAGCGAAATAAGCAGACTTGGAGACACAAATTAATGGTAAAAGCAGATTAGGTTATATTCAGAGAGATACAAGTGTCTCGGTTAATGTCTGAGACGAGACTGTTGATAAATTGGCTATCGCTAGATACATCGTTTAGTTGTTTTATCAGAAGATGCTTTATCAGAATTATTACTGTGATGTTTTGTACATGGGAGTTCGGGTGGCTATGAAATGAATGGATATAAGGCAATACAAGGGGTGGACGCACCCTTTGTAACACTGCCCCTCCCTGAAGGGAAGAGGCGACCCGACTCTTAAGTAAGTTAATAGCGAGTGTGTGTTCTGCTAAGGGAAGAGAGGGCTGAGAGCTGTGGTTCAGACTTTAAAATCTTTAAAGTGTTTGAAATCTTCCCTAAACTACCTGTAATTCCACCTAAGCCTCGAGGGAAACCACAGAAAACCTGAGAGGGTAGTTTCGGTTACAAATTCACAACAATATTTGGTATAAAAGGTTTTCGCCTAGTCAGGCCGTAGTGAGGAGTCGATGATGAATCCATCCTTGGAGAAGAAGGGGTGTCTGGAAAACTGGAAACCGTCTGGGGATGAAGTCAGCTTGTGATCCGTCAGGAGAGTCAGGGAAGTCAGGAAAATCATGGGAGTCAGGAAATCAGCTGAGGCGGCGGCAGGAAAACAGGAATCTGGGATCACGAACTGCTCCCAGGCGGGTCCAAAAGATAGGGAAACAGCACACCCTATATTGGAGGACAGACGTGAGTGTGCGAAATATGAGGGGCTTTAAAAGCTCTGATCTTTTAATTATTTTATTCTTATCGAAATAAAAGAATTTCGACATAAAGTGACTAAAAGGGAGTGGATTGTAAATTATAACGAAGATTAAACAAGGAGTAAAAAGGAACGATCTTATCTTTATCCTGTGAAAATTAAAGGAGATTTCCGGGGAATCAAAGCCACTTCTTGTTCCGTCTTGCGGGTTCCGCGTCGTTTCTTTGGGAATAGATGGGAAAGCACCTAGGACTCTCAAGGGAAAAAGGTTATAATCCTGACCCTAAATGATAATTGAGAGCAATCCGCTCGGATCTTTACGTAAAGTTATATGAGGAGGTTATGATCGACGACAGGAGAGAACCAGAGCAGAAGACGTGACAGAAGTGACGGGGAGTTGAAAATTATGCCACGATTCTATGGAGGCGCGAAAAGCAGATAATCGATACGAGGAATCGATAGGAGGTTGAAAAGTCCAACGCGGGTTTGTGAAGGCGCGAAAGCTAATATTTGAAAACAAAAGGAAAATCTCGCCCCTTATTAATAAATGATCGGAGTAATTTATTGATCCAATCAGCTTCGAGGAATAAAAAAACAAAACTGAACGAAAATTCGTTACTGGAGAAACAATAATCTATAGCATCATTCTTCGCCATGACTTCGTTCAACGAGGACGCAATCCGTACCGGAATAGTTATTTCTCAGCTTAATTGGGAAGGGGTTGCTAATATGGGTCCGGACGAACTCCGCTCCTGGTTTGAAACTCAGTGGTGGAGAGTTAGCTGTGCTCGAGGTGAGGCAGTACGTCGTACCGGAACCTTGACTCGCCTTTATTGCAACCGATGCTTCGTGCTCCGGTAAGCCCTCATTCCCTTGGCATCTTTTTACCTTCCGTTCGTCCCTTTCCTCTATCAATCTTTATTCCCCGACAGTATTCCTGTAGAGAGCGTCACCGGGGTCGTGCGAACCCATCGCACTTTTGTCGGGCCAGTGGACCTCCGAGGGCCGTACTCGACTTGCGAGTTTTGTCGTGCGTCTTTGCTGCAGCCCGCGGATAAGGACGATTGCGAAGCCTGCGATTGCGTAAAGACGGACATAAAGTTCGTCGCAGAAAAATTGATGACGAATCGCTACTAGTTCCTTTTCTTTTTCTCAAAGCCCTGTGCAATCTAAATAAATACCGTTGTGAAAACACATCGTAAAATGAATGTCGACTACTTCCTTGAAATGCGTCCTATTTTCCCTCGTTTTTCGAACCTAAACGACCAGGCCCGAACGTCTCCGAAGATCCGAGAAGACGCGTACGAGTCTTCCTAGCGAGCCGAAAGCCGGACATAGCCGAACGAAAACGAACTCCTCCGAAGATGTCGCGTCGTGAACTCGGTCAGAAGAAGCCGACTATTCACGAGTGAAACCGAGCGAACCCGAGTGAAGCCTAACGCGAAGCGGGTGATCTGTCGAACGATTATTCCCCCATAACCTTACAAAATTCGTTAAATACCTCGTCGGCTGTAGCTTCCGCATCTAGGATAAAAACTGGTGCTGGAAGAGCTGAAAACTTTCCGCGAACTAACCAATCCTCGTGGACCTCGTGAAGAGCTTTTAAATAATCTAAAGGAATGTTTTCTTCCTCGCTACGCGCGCGTGAATTAACTCTGGCAATCGACGTTTCGGGAGATAACCTTAAATAAACTATCATGTCTACTTCAAAATCTGTGGAATTCTCTGTCAAAATCTTAACGTTTTCTGTTAGAAGATGCGCTTCTAAATCTTCAAAGCCTCCTAACCTCCTACGTGCTTCTACGAAGCAATTACAGCTAAAAATTGACCTTTCCATAAGCTTATTGGGTAATAGAGTTTTTACTAGATGCCTATTCCTCATCATCATCGCGGCGTGGTGCTGGAAGTGATAGCCGTTACGGGAAGGATCCTTATACATTTTCTCTATGAGGTTCTCTCCGGCAACGTTTCTATATTCCTCTAAAGGCTCCAATAGAGTAAGAATGTTCTTATCTTTTAGGAATCTACTTGTAAACGTGGTTTTCCCGCACCCAATGTTCCCCTCGACGAGTATGGTGAAAGGGCGGTAATTCTTCCGCTAGATTCCAAAAGGCAGATCCTTGGACCACCTGGAAGAATCGGAGAAAGAAAGGGGAATTTCTTCCTGACTTTGGGGGGGGAAATCCTCGAGAACCTGTGGGTTCTGATTTACTTGAAGAGAGCGGAGGAGATTACTGTTATCTATGCGAGCTTCTTCAGACTCGTAGGGGGCTAGGCGATCCAAGTGAACTACCTTTGATTTGGTTCGTAGAGAGCGTTGGATGCGGTAGACTACGTCATTTATTTTATCTACTACCGTATAAGGACCCTCCCAGTTAGTTTGCAGTTTAGGACAACGTCCTTTTTCTCGTCTCGGCTGGAAGAGCCATACTAAATCTCCTGTTTTAAATGTCAAATCCCTAGCTCGCACATCGTAACGTGCCTTCATCCGGTCTGAAGCTACCTGAATCCTTTCCCTAGCAAAGTTATGTATCTCCTCTAACCTTTCCCTTAGGTGCGAAGCAAAGTTAGAGCAGAGAGAATCCTGGATGGGAAGAGGGCCTTTCTCCAAGTCGGAAGGCAGCCGAAGATCTCTTCCCATGAGCATGGAGGCCGGCGTCTGTTTTGTAGTCTCGTGGACAGAAGAACGGTAGGAAAGAAGAAAGAGGGGAACCCATTCGTCCCAATCCCTCTGACTCCTTTCCACGAAAGAAGAAAGATAAGAAACAGGAGTCCGATTTAGACGCTCAACCATCCCATCGGATTGGGGGTGAAGAGGAGTAGTTCGACTTTTTCTAATCCCTAGTATTTTAGCAATTTCTTCGACAAGGACTGACTCGAAATTGCGACCCTGGTCGGTATGGAGTTCGAGCGGGGCTCCGTACCGACATACAAATTCTCTAATAAAAGCCTGAGCTACAGTTTGAGCCTCTTGATTGGGTATCGGGATGACTTCGGGCCATTTTGTAAAATAGTCAGCTATTACTAGTGCGTAACGATTTCCTGAATGAGAGACTGGTAAAGGCCCGAGGACATCCATGGCTACCCTCTCAAAAGGCGTGCCTACGTTATAAGTCTGTAACGGACTACGACCTTTCGCACGAGGACCCTTCTTAGCTACGCATACTGTACATACTCGACACCACTCGTCCACGTCTAAACGGCATCTTGCCCAGAAATACCTTTCCCTAATCTTTTCTAGAGTTTTGTTTGAGGCGAAATGGCCTCCTGACGAAGAATTATGGTACGCTTCGAGGATTTCGTTGACCTTTTCTTTGGGGACTAGAAGTTGCCATCTAATGATCTTCATATCCGGGGATTCCCATCGGCGGTATAGTATCTCATTTATTAAGAAGATGGAGTCCCATTGAGTCCAGTAGATTTTGAGTTGTTGGTCAGCTGGGGAAACATCCTGCCACTCTGGGCGTATATTTGAGCTCTTCCAGGCTCGCAGCTGTTTCAGGATCCCATCCTTTTCCTGGGCTCTCTTCCACTCTCCTAGGTCTTCACCGAGGGATATCACCCGGATGTCTATGGAATCCTGCCCTTTCCCCATCCTGGCGCACTGCTTGCAGTCACCGAGATCCTGGCACGGGCGTCTTGATAGCGCGTCGGCATTCCCGTGGAGGTTTCCTGCACGGTGTTGTACCTCGAAGTCGTACCGCCCTAACCTTTCGATCCACCTAGCTACTTGGCTTTCCGGCGATTTAAACGAGAGCAACCATTTAAGCGAAGCGTGATCCGTACGGATTAAAAACTTCCTTCCTACTAAGTAATGTTTGAAATGCTCTATAGCCTCTACCATTCCTAAAAGTTCTCGTCGTGTGACGCAATAATTCCTCTCTGGTTTTTTTAGAACCCTACTGAAGTAACTAATCACCCGCTCCGATCCTTCCTGAACCTGAGACAAAACCTCGCCTATTCCGAACAGAGATGCATCGGTATCTAAAATAAAAGAAGTTTCGGCTTGCGGATAAGCCAAAATTGGAGAGGAAGTGAGGCAAGTTTTTAAGTGATTAAATGCTTCTTCACAATCCGGGGTCCACTCGAAGACAGAGGTAGACCCGGTGAGATTGTGAAGAGGCCTAGCTATAGAGGCAAGGCCTGAAACGAAGCGCCGGTAATACGTGCAGAGACCTATAAAACTCTGGATATCTTCCCTATTCGACGGTCGGGGCCAATCTCGCACCTTCTCAATTTTTGCTGGGTCCTTTCTGACTCCTTGGGCTGAGACGACATGTCCAAGGAAGGTGACTTCTTGTTGCAGGAGGTGGCACTTCTTGGGGCTCATCTTCAGGCCTGTCCGTTGAAGCCTCTCAAAGACCTTTTCTAGGTAAGTTAGCTCTTCTTGGAAGGTTTTGCCAAATACAATTATGTCGTCCAGGTACACCAAGCAGATCTTCCCCGTCAATCCTTCCAGTGCGACTTCCATCGTCCGTTCGAATGTGGCTGGAGCGTTGCATAATCCAAAGGGCATCACTTTGAACTGCCAGAGTCCTCCCAATCCAGTGACGAAAGCTGTTTTTTCTTTGTCCTCAGCATCCATCTCGACCTGCCAGTAACCACTCTGCAGGTCGATGGTGCTATACCACTGAGCTCCAGCCAACATGTCTAAGGTGTCTTCTATCCGTGGGAGGGGGTAGGAATCTTTCTTGGTGACCTCGTTCAGCTTTCTATAATCTATGCAGAATCTTTTCGTCCCATCCTTCTTAGGAACGATGACGATTGGCGAGGCCCAGGGTCCTGAAGATGGCTCCATGACGTCGTTAAGAAGCATGTCGTCTACCATCTTCTGAACCTCTTCTTTGCCATTGAAGGGAATCCGTCTGGCGTGCTGTTTAATCGGGAGATTGACCCCTACATCTATTCTATGGCGAGCAAGGGTACACCTCCCCTTGTCGCCGCTAGTCTTCGCAAAAGAATCGCTAAAGTCTCGCAGAAGAGACGAGAACTGTTGCTTAGAAGGAAAATCTAACTCTATCGAAGACCTCTCAAAAAGGTCTTTCAGATGTTCAGGGATCTGTTCAGTAATCTCTCGTGGCGAAGAATCTATAACCTCATTTTCCCTAGTGGTTAGCAATTGATCGAGTTGAAAAGTTGGGGGGTTCGGGGTTTTGCTCCTATTTGTTAACAGCGGAATCGTATGGCGGCCTATATGTAGCGAGTTCCCTATCGTTGAAATAACGCACTGATGCTCGCTCAAGAAATCTATCCCTAAAATTCCCTCATCCTCAATGTCAGCTACGTAGACTTTATGAGGAGAGCTAATCTGACCCGCGATGTTTATTTGTACTGCAACGGTGACTCCAGAGCTATCACCGCGCTCTACGGCGTTCCTGTGGCTAAGATAAATTTACAACAAATTTACTGCGATATTCGATATTGTGTTGGGCGCCAGACGCGAATGCGTCGATTTACAAAGAAATCCACAAAAAGCAGCGATAACAGACAAAAACGGAGATATCGGAACGACGGCCTCGATGGCACAGTTAGCTCAGATTTTCAGCGATAATAGTAGAGGGGCGGGGTACACCTTATTTTGAATACAGTAAATTATCGGAAATAAATTTGAAACACCAGATAAATCCTTTAAACAGTTCGTATAATATATTTTACCAAAAGATACGGTACACGCGGTACAATCAGATATAATCCAAAAGATATTTTACAATAATCGGTTTCGCTTAGCGAAATAGCAAATATTATAGAACCACAGAACTGCGGGAATAATAGTTTTTAATACTGAAAAATACCTAATCTATTGAGCCTGAGTCCGCTTTAGCGGCACGAAAACAAGGTTAAGCTGGCTAGCTAGCGAACGCCTGAGAAGCGATACGAAACAAACTACTATACTACTTTTTAGACTGCGTATCACCGAGCGATACGATACTCAAGCAAATAGGCCCTACTGGCGACGCTAGCGATATTATAAAAATGATCTACGATATTCGGACTCAATTAGCGGTAACTGAAGCAGTAATAATCGATATTCTAAATTATAACAAAAGGGTCGTCAACGGAAACTGCGCAAAATACTACTAGAATAACCCGTAGGTTCGCAAAAGATAAACTACTGACTCGATACAGAATAATTAACTCGATACAGAAGGTATCGAGCGGAAAAGCGTCAATAAGCGATATTGACCAGAAATCTACGAAATTACTTAATTAAACAACTTAACCTATGACAACTACGTTCAGCCAACCCTCGGGGAGTTGGTAAAATAGTTAGCGACACACCAGGCAAGATAATACGGAATATACGATACAGAAAAGCATAGAAAATCACATAAATCAAATAAATAGCGAATTACATGCGTAATATAGCAGAAAAACAAGCTAGCAAATAGCGGTAAGTAAGCGGTAGCAGAAACTAACGCAAAGCGATAATAAAAGCAACTAAGCGATAGATATGCCAACAAATCCAACTAACAAATTCAAATAGCAAAATACAATCAGCCACGAAACTCTTGGGCTGAACTTCCTTTCTTTAATATTCTGACTTACGATACTAAATTACTAACCTACAATATAAATGTGCGAACCACGTAGCACTCCGGCTACGCACTACCCTAAATCTACAATATTTAAGGAAGCTCAGCGGGACTTTCGTGGTTTTACAAACGATAGATCTTAAAGACCTTACCTTTCGTTGCGTCTGCTTACTCGTCACACTTAACTATTAACTTTAACTAAACTTTTAACTTTGTCTTTAACGTAACACCCGCACAGCGGTAATTCTTAATTTAACGTCCGTGAAGCGGAATAATCTAATGGCGGAAACTGAGCGAGAGAGAGAGCGGTAACTAATAGTACGTCTTTACAATCCAATTGCCGAACGTAGAAGTGACGAACGTCTTCCCGATTTTCGGTATCGGGGTGCCTAACGTTACTGACCATGGGGTGGGGGGTCGTACGAGACGTCTCTCTATGCCTGATTGGCTAGCTAAATACCTGACGGTAATTCGCACGATCAGCTCGTCAGCTGATGCGTGCGCGGTGTCGATTCCTTGCCGAGCGGCAAGCGGCAGGCGATAGATGCGGTAGGATGCAGTTTCTGCGGTAAGATGACCTTGGGAAGGAGTGATCTTGGGCTCTAAGATGCGGTATCGTCCTTACGCCACTACTTTCTGCGGGATTCGCACTGTCGGGCTCAGCAGCACTGTTGACAGCCTCCTGACAGGACCTGGTGCACTTTTGGCCTGTCAGGAGCACGTGGGACGCTATCCTCGCCCCTCTCCGTGGCTCGTCCTTTCGGAAATACGTTACGTCGTCCAGACGTCGATGATAGCGGCAGGATCGCTACGATGGTCTCTGGTGCGGTAACGGGAGACTGTAGCGTTAGCGTGCAGTCCTATACGCCGTCGTTGCAATGCCAGTCGCACGCGGTAGTAGTATTCTGCTGGCGTGGAGTCGAGATAACCCTGTTTTCACAGCGAGAATACCCCAAGATCCACATCCTTCCCTCCAGTTGGTAGTAGCACGACCCGGGGATGCTCTCATCCCGGGCTTCGTACCGTGGAGGCCTCTGCAGTGGCGGTATGTCGAGGTCATCGCGGTATCTGCCATCCTTCTGCGGGAGTCTTCGTGCGGTAGCGATACGTCGTCTTCTCTTTCTCTCTCTCTCTCCGTCGTACATTAACAAAAAAGTACCTCAAATTACTATTTGTTCAAAAGCTACTATTTGTCCGTGGTGTGCCGCTATTTTCCCGAGGGCGAGACGTGCTTCGCCTCTCTCTCGCGATATTATTACTATTTTCTGACTAAGTTACGGCGAAAAAGGTAGCCAGAAGGGCTCCTGTGACGGCAGCAGATCTGCAACGTCACAGTACAGAAACTTCTCGTAAAACAGGGGTGGTCTCCCCTGTCGCGGTCTTTAAGGTGGCATAATGATTGTTAGAGGGAATATTTTTCAGGAGATCCGAGCGAACCACTGTCACTTCAGCTCCGGTATCCACAACCCAGAGACAGTCAACACCGTTGACAGATCCCTGAGCGTAGAGACCGGACTGTCTTAGACTTCTAATTAAAACAGGTGATTCAGGCAGTATAGGTAGAACAGGCAATACAGGTAAAACAGGGCTATTCTCCCTCGCTACAGGCGATGATTCCCGCCCCCCGCAATCATCGAGCATTAGTTTTTTTGTTGTTCTGAGGTTGCTTTAGAGTTGTTAAAGGGGAGCATCCTCTCCCCTTGGGCAGGATTAAAACCCTGAGTTTGATTTAGTCTCGGATACAGGTTTTGGCCCTGGTTAGAATTTGAGTTAACGCCGCGGTCGTTGTCTCTCCACGAGAGCTGGTTGGGAAGATGTCTTTGATCATTATTAGCTCGGTTTCGTCTTTGTCGCGCGAAGCACTGCTCTAGTGAGTGACCGCGCTTCCGACAATACCGGCATTCTACGTTATACCTAGGATCAGCTTTCGCGTTGAAATTTTGTTCCTGCCGTGAGGAAGAGGAGCTTTTTTCATTAACTTTAGATTTGTCGGGGGACAGGTTCACAGCCTCGAACCGGCGGACGCGACCGGATCCCAAATGTTGCTTATTGATAGCATCTATTTCTAAGGCCTTTATTATGGCTTGACGGAGGGTGTGGGTCCTATCAAGCTCAGGGCATGTCTCAGTTCCGGGTCACTTAAGGCGTTTATAAATCTATCTGTGGCGAAGCTCTCGCGGATGGCCTCGTCACCATGAGGCATAACTATCCGCGACAATCTCTCAATGTCTTGCCCGAGCGTGGCAAGATCCTCATCCCTCCGTTGACGCCGCGTATTAAACTGGGTAAGGAACAGCTTGGTCAGGTGTTCGTTCCCATATTTAAGTTTTAGAGCCGCGTGAACCTTGTCAAAGTCTAGTAATTCAGCCGCGGTCAAAGAAGATATTGCGCTGGCTGCCGGGCCTCTCAAACTATTCACTAAATTCGCGGCTTTTACTGTCGGGGTCCAATTGTTTACACTCGCAACCGTCAGAAATTGTTGCTCGAATTGAGCTAACGGTCTGTCTCCGTCATATGTCGGGGGTTTGAGGTTAGCCGCGGTTCTGTTGCCTATGTCGGGGTTAGCGTTAACTGTCGGAGTAGCGTTAGCTTGAGTGAGAGTAATGAAAGTCGGCTCCTGGGAAAGAACACCGACCAGACTAGGTTCATTTGCGACCAGGCCGCGATCGACCGGCGAAGCAGTAGCAAGCGTATGTGGGGGAGCAATTTCCCTAATTGGCGGCACAGACCTTAAAGAAGCGGGAATTTGGGTCGGCTGGCAGGAAGAGGTAGAGGGGATAGGCTCCGTCAAGGGCTGGATAGGCTGGGGCTCGTCTCCAGATCCTCGTCGGTCGTCCCTCAGGGTGGAAAGGATTTGGGTGAAGGACTGCCGCTGATCTTGCAGCACTCCCACCAGTCGTCCTTCTGACCGTTCTCGCTCCTCTCGGGCGGCCTGCTGATCTCGCCGTTGGTCTTGAAGAAGCTGTAATAAAAGAGCTTGCTGCTCGGCCTGAGCAGATTGGGCCGCTTGCTGTGCTGCCAGTTGAGCGGCTTGCTGTCGTTCCTGGGCGGCTTGCTGGGCAGCTTGCTGAGCAGCCTGCTGCTGCAGGAGTTGGACCACGGCGGTAATGGGGTCGGCCTTCTGTTCTTCCGCCCGTGGTACTTGGTTGGTGTGAGCGGCAGCGGCAGCAGGGGAGCCTTGGCGGCGGGTGTTTCGTCGATTGCTCATAACGAGCAGATTTGTTCCTCAGGGAGGTAGGATTCTTTTACAGAATAAGGCAACGGAAGCTTATAGCTTATGAATACAAGCAATCGGCAAAAACCAAAAGAAATGCACCAGACAAATCAGCTTATCGGACTCAGAAACGATCTCACACTCCTGACACCAAATGTAACTTTAGGAGTTACCTTTTAACTGAGCTATGAGTCCCTGAGCGAAATAAGCAGACTTGGAGACACAAATTAATGGTAAAAGCAGATTAGGTTATATTCAGAGAGATACAAGTGTCTCGGTTAATGTCTGAGACGAGACTGTTGATAAATTGGCCATGGCTAGATACATCGTTTAGTTGTTTTGTCAGAAGATGCTTTATCAGAATTATTACTGTGATGTTTTGTACATGGGAGTTCGGGTGGCTATGAAATGAATGGATATAAGGCAATACAAGGGGTGGATGCACCCTTTGTAACAATACCATACCCAATTGAATTACGCATTACAAATGTGATTGATAAATGAAAATTGAATTACACATCGTGAAAGTAATGGGTAATTATCACAATTTTCACAACACTGTACTCAACTATGAATTACCCATGCCCGATTCGCCAGTAACATTGTTCTTTTTTTTTAAATAAATACTTGTTATTGGTTTGGAAGTTGGCTCAACACTCGAAAAATCGCAAATACAGCATAATCATTCAGGGTGTACGAGAAATTTCCATTTATAGATACCAGGCATTCGTCATAAGTTCCAGACTAACATTCATATCATCAATGCTATCTAAAATCTTTTGAATAAATCAACTAAGCTGAAGCACGTATGTATTTTGATATAACGTTGAAAGATCAACAAGTTGCCTTTTTTTCTGAATTCGATGCATAGGTGAGATGAAAAACATTTTTGCTAGGCTTGTTGAAAAAAAAAACTTGGAATTTCGCAGGACTAGAGATTTTTTGAGTACTTTGACAATACTTGGAGACTTTGAATGAAATTTCAGAATATTTCTGGAGTTTTAAGGCTGTAGAAAAAAATCAAGGCCAATTCCATGTTTGCCAGGATTTTCAGATCCTGTGAACATCATGTTGACTCAGAATTTATCGAAGCTAGTCGTCGACGTCTCTCAGCGATTGGTTACGGCAGATGCTTTACAGGAGATGCCGTCTCTTGATCCAGTGATGATGATGTACAATCGAGGACTATCGTCTGTCTCTTTGCCATCGCCCTGACGTTTCTATTCTTCTCTGGTAAATTCATTGTCGCTGTCTTCACAAATGATTTTCATAAATCTCTTGGGATCTCCGAAGGCCCTCCGTCGAGGCTCAGGATCATCATCTGTACAGGATAAAAATGAGATTTACTTTATAGTTTATACACTGCGGGTACAGTACATACTGAAATATACACTCATCTGCGTTCTGCAAGCATGGTCACTGTAATTATTCTGCATTCTTCCCCGACACCTTCTCTGTTATCTGTCAAATGAGTAGATTTACAGATTCCAAATAAACAGATGAAGTTAAATCGAACTCGGCACATGAAATTATCTAGGAGTTTGATTCGGTTCTTTGAACAAATGGGACAAACGTTCATTTTCAATACCGAAAAATGTGATCAGCGACATGAATGTTCCACGACAAAATCCAACAAAAGGCCTCTCGTACTGCCTATGTTCATGCTCTATCCTCTTCTGACCTAACCGAACCTCGTGATTCAATACATGAGACACGTATAGCAAGCAACGCCTCTAGATAGTGATTTTGCATTTTGAAATTTCTCTCACAGCTTTGTTTGAAAACATAACGACAAAACATTACCTCACCTGAATGTTCATGAACATTTACCTTTCAATCCTTGTGTGAATGCACAACAGTACGACCTCGACTCCCGCAGCCGTATGTTGTACCAAGCAATAGGGTTTGCTGCCGTCACAGTAGATGTAGTCGAACACATGTTATTACAAATTGAATACATCCAGGAGACGTCTTCGAGAAATCCTGTATAAAATTCCGGCAGCGCGCCAAGCACAGGCGTCCGCTGGCAGAGCACGTGAGTGAACAGATCTAACCTTACCCGACGCCCGCCGAAAGCACGGCTCTCTCTCCGAGTATTACCACGTGACACCACGAATCGCGATGCGGGCCGCGCGGGACGATCTATCGGTGTGCTGAAGAGACCAGCGAATACGAATATATTCTACAACGGAGATGAAAGAAAATCAAAAATAAAATTAAGAAAAAAATCATCATCTTTCTCTTCTGTTTTAAAAATTATTCTCTTTCTTTTGATCACTCTTCATCGTTGGCGAACTGAGAGTCGCTGCACCCATACTGTCGCTGTAACCTACGCGCGCGACAGGCAGGCGGTGGTGAATGAGAACCTCACGTGCAAAAACCTTGCGCCAAGTACATTAACACGTAGTAACTATCAACAAAAATATTCGAAGAAGTAGCACTTGACCTACAAAAGTATTGAAATCAATGGACGTTGACAAGTACAATTAAATTTTTTCGAAATTTATTTTCGAATGTAACCTAGTATTAGGTTTGGCTGGTACTTACATCTGAATATACATAACGTGCGTAATACGTAATGACATGCGACATGTGTACACGTAAGAAAAAAATAATCCAAATTAAAATTGAAAAAAAAAATTAAAAAAATTTGGAGGTAGTGGTACTTGGCGGGCTGATGTCTGAATTATTATAAGAAAATTAAAATGGTGCAATTAATATTTTCTTGTACTTTGTACAAACATGCCCGCCAAGTACCACTACCTCCAAATTTTTTTTATTTTTTTTTTCAATTTTAATTTGGATTATTTTTTTCTTACGTGTACACATGTCGCATGTCATTACGTATTACGCACGTTATGTATATTCAGATGTAAGTACCAGCCAAACCTAATACTAGGTTACATTCAAAAATAAATTTCGAAAAAATTTAATTGTACTTGGCAACGTCCATCGATTTCAATACTTTTGTAGGTCAAGTGCTACTTCTTCGAATATTTTTGTTGATAGTTACTACGTTTTAATGTACTTGGCGCAAGGTTTTTGCACGTGAGGTGTTTTTGGGGGGATTTCACTACTTTTTGCACCGTTCAGCTAGATATTTATTCACGCTTGAGCTTTGAACCGACATCGGCGGTTTTACTTGTAGTAAGGGTATAGTTACTGCTGACTTTAGTATTGATCAGGTCGGATATAAAAAGAATACGTATGCATCTTGAGCATTTTTGGGCCATCTCTGCTTTGTAATAGTCTTATCATCTACACGTTTCCAAGTAGAATTTCCCTCCCGTAACATGCAGGTGTAGTGGCCGGATTGAATATTCTGACCATGATGGAATATTGCACTATTTACCCTGTATCTTCTAGAGCAAAGTAATAGTTTATCGGTGGGCACAGCTTTTATATTACAATTGGTAATCTTCATAACATGTTCATCTTGTACGGTATATAATAGGAGTTGTATAATTAAACAGCCGCTTACCGACGTAACTTCAGTTTTTATGTGTATATTTTCCGACCGACAATTACTGCAGTCTGACCTTTCAATTGTTTTCCACCGCGAAAGGTTAAAATCAATTATTTCCGATAAACTAGGAGTTTTCTTGCAAGATTTGGGCAAACTAAGCAACAATATGCAATTAGAGCTGGAAGTTGTATTGGTATAACCACAAGATTCACACCGCACCTTTGTCGTTATCTGATGCTCAACGGCTGTTCTTAAACTATCGAATTTCGATAGAATAGCTGTAAGAAATTCTGGCGCATCTTGCTGAACATTCATTGTGAATTGTTCACCTGCGAGTATTCTAGCCGTGAAGACATTTTCGGTAACTTCTAAGTTTTTGTAATTTTCCAATAATATCCTCATGACATCATCACTTTTTTCATGTAACAAGCTTTCTCTGATCGAAGCAGAATGGAACATGCACTGAATCGTTGCGTTGGCATAGCAAGAAACGCCATCGCTATTAGGAAAGCCTTTTATTCGCCAAGAATCATCTGAGGTATTTTCTGTGCTCGGCTCCTGACAGGCGATTACGATTTTTGGAATTGACCATCGGCGGTCAGGAGCTTTCCGAGCTCGTGTCCCCGCGATAGGCATCATCATAAGGTCAGGTCGATATTTCTTTCTTAATCGATTGTACTCTACAATAGCCGCTGTATCCGCTAATACTGAATGAGGGTCGTAATTAATTAAATGAAGGCCTTCTAATGAAGTCACTCGTGAAAGGGCAACGTAAACTTGTCCGCACGAAAACACTGAATTACCAGCATCGATAACGGCATTCTTAAGACTTAGACCCTGGCTTTTATGGATTGTAATCCCATAACTAAGGCAAATAGGAAACTGTTTCCGGACGACAAAAGCCCCCTCGATCACCTCAAACTTTACGTCAACGCGCTCTATAATGTGTTCGACTCCGTTCGCTAAAATCACGTTTACTGTTTCAACGTCATTACTATCAATAGTTCGGGATATTGAAGTAATTGTACCAATTGTACCATTAACAAGTCCTAACGTGACATCAATATTTCGTCTTATCATTATTTTCACACCAATCTTTACAGTAATTACTTTTGCTAGACCAGCCGTTCGAGAACTATCCTCATCATCTGTATTCAGCATTTTATGCACTTTTTTTTTGAAACACGGAGGACAGTCAATAGTGTCGTGAGCTAACAATTGGATTTCTTCTGTTTGAATTTCGTTCAGCATAGCTTCATTGAGAACATCACACATGCGACTTGTGGGAAGTAGACACACAGTGTCGTTAGATAGGGCCTTTATATAATCACATAGTTCACGTAGTCTGTCAGAGAACTCTGATGAGTTAAAGTGTAGTTTTCTTGAGTTTAACATTGCTGTATCTGAATCAGTAACGACTCCGAGGCGTATTCTCGAAAGTGTCTCGCGATACGATGTATCATTTTTTTGCCGCATATTAATCGTTAGTTCGTCGTAACTAAACAAATTGCTCCATAGATCGGCAGTGCCTATTGACCCTAGAAGTTTGTCCGTATCTGCGTTCGAGATTTGTACAAAAACAGGGCCTTCACGAACAGGTGGTAGCTGTAACAAGTCTCCGAAAAGCAAAATATGTTTCTTACCGAACCAACCATCATCGCAGTCGGTGGTATCGAATATTTCCCCCAAGCGAAGATGTATATACATTAGTGTAACATTCGAAATCATGGAAACCTCGTCGATAATAATTAGTACAACATTTCTGAGTTGATCTCTTATAGTTTTCAAAACTGCGTCAGACAATTGTTTGTACTTAGGAGTCCGCCCGTGTTCAACAGGTAGCTGAAATAATCTATGAATAGTCAAACCATCAATGTTGAATGCCGCTATTCCAGTTGGTGCCGATACTGCGGTATCTTTACCAGCATGTTGTTGAATCCAACACCTGATAGTTTTTATAAGAAAACTCTTGCCAGTTCCGCCCTCGCCACTGACATAAAGCCGTAGAACATCGTTTGAACTGACAGCACATGTGACTTTATCAAATACTCGTCTCTGATCAGTATTCAATTCCGATATCATCTCCGAAACGTCAACTGTATCGACCTTTTGCAGGCCTTCTTGAAAATCTTTCATTGCACATTCAGCTTCGATGGGCTGACATCCCAAAGGAACCACACCTGAATTATCACTACGCTGGGATTGATCTGCTTCCGTCATTCGTTTATCGATCAACTCTTTAGCATGCTCCATGCCCTTTTGTATCTCTGTAATGCGTTCATGATACTCCAGCGCCTCTGCAAGCTCAGATTGCGATGACTGGAAAGACTCTGTATAAGTATCACGTCCGTTTTTGAGTTCATTGACATCTCTCCACGGTTTAAACAGTAGCAGTAACGCGTAGAAATAGCGTTCGGGTTGGTTGTTAACATTATTTTTATAATGATTTATGAGGTACCCATGTTTTCGCTTTTTTACATACAACGATTTCTTCATACAATAATATTCGACATCTTGAGAGGTAGGCCTTATTTTTGTCACTTCCCACCATTTCGCAAAGTCGTATAGGTTTATTGAATCCAATTCCTTTGGCCTAGCAGGATAATGTGTGTCGACTAACGAATCACAAAAAATTTCGGTGGAATCAGCATCCAACATCTCAATTTCCAATCTAGTTTTAACTTTTCTACTCCTGATCATATTAACATCTATCCATCTAATAGTTGTCTGCGGGTCTGTGCCGTATAATGAAATTCCGATTAGAGTATCAGCGGCCTCAAGCGCTCCACATTCTCGGTGGTTTAACCTGCGTTGGGCAAAACTCCAAAGACGACTACACAGTGATTTGGTCGAATTAACCTGATCCAATATCTCTTTATCTGAGTTGCTTTTCTCAGCCTTTGCAACATACTTCGTCACATACCAACTCAGTAGAGTCGACTTTTCACCTATAAACTGCACATCCATATTGCCTTCCCATGCGGTAAGAATCGCTGGATTGTAATCATTAATATTTGCCTCCTGTTCTGCACGCGGCAAATCGTACAGTCTACTTCTCGACTTTAGCTTTCTCCTACCGGCTATCGAAATGGCCACATCTCTCATAACGAAATTATTGGTAACAGGGCGAGGAAAGCCGAATCGACATACTCTAGTCGAACGACCATTTTTTTGTTTTTTGCTTCTCAAACAATAAGAATTATGATTGTGTCGCTGATGTGTATTAACTCGACGGTACAAATTCGGTGAAACAGTTTTTGATGGCATTCTACAAGTAACATATTTTTTAATGAAGTTTGCTACCTCTTCATTTGAAGAAGTACCGAGAATCGGAGCATCTTTGATCCAAATTAATAAATGAAAATGTTGAGTCCCCCTGCCTTGGTACTCGCGCCTCCAAAAGTAATGGGTTACCTCTCCGATGGGATGATCGGAAGAACATATGAAATCAAGCATAGCTTTAAACGTATTGTCAATAAAACGGGATGCAGACACTGGGTCATTGGCAATTAATTGACCAGGTGACATTTTAGTGGTGGATGGGCCTCCTACATCACGGAGGTATTCCGCCATATCGGACCACAACCATTCACTTGGACTTAGTGTTAAAAACCATGTAGCTGGGCCGTAGTGATGTATCATACATGATAAATTATTTCTTGGTCGACTCCAATATTGTGGAGTGTTGCGTAGTCTCGAAAATATAGAATTGAGATCCCCTTCCAATTGTTGCCTCGAGAGTTGTTGTAAATAACTCGCCGCAGTGATTCGCTCGTTTAGGCTGGTTGTATTAAGTTTGTGATAAATCCCACCACTCAATTGACGATTGTTAGCATCGTTCAATAAGAAAAAAATATATTGCTGATCCAAACGGAATTGAGGATGTTTCGACATAAGTCTCGATTTAATAAATTCTGCATGGGTGATTCGTTGCGGCCTATCTTCCTGCTGTCCGTTACAACCATACGGATACACATGCGGAAAGCATAGCAAATCAAGGTTTTTTTGACGACTATCTAATGGGACATCGTGAACTTTCAGCATTTGATATAGATCAGTCGCAGTTTCATTCGGCCGCTTCTCGTACATTGGGTATATAGTAAATTGTTCATATAGTCCATCAGATTGTGATACCTGAGTCAATAACGCAACATTAGCTTTATCGTTTATTTCATCACAAATTTGTTCGTTCGCAGATGTGTTATTTGCCTCCTCAGTATCTATTACCGTATCTTGCACTTGGAATTCAACATCTTCGATGTTAGCTAGCAAAAGATCCGCCGACGCTGGTAGCTCTATTTTGAAATATTGCGGATTGTTTGTCTTGAGCCATGCTAATGCGTTCCATACTTTGTTAATATCGACTAATTGTTCCCACACTAGTTTGGATTTCGTCGGAACACCACGAACTAATATATATAGCTCGGTATAATTATTGATTGGGTCCATGTCCGGGCATATTTTTTTCAAAGTTTCTTGCATAGGTAATGGCAAATGAAATGTTCTGCCTTTAACCGTTTGCACCATCTCTCTGTGCGGTAGATTCTTTTTCGCAACAGTACCCATCCTTTGAACGGTTTGAAACGCTTTAGCTCTCTGTATCAAAATGCGTTCGTAGTCATTTAAAGATGATATAACATCTGGTACCGGTTTAGTTATAAGATTGTTCAGAATGCATCTAGCTGGCATAATATTTTCACGAAGCTTCGGAAGGCAATAGTTGCAAACGTAATCACATTCAGTACCTTCGCCTGCAGCATATTCCATTAAATCCATCCATATTTTTCCCGTAGGTGGATTTCGAAAGTTGCAAATTTTTGTCACATCTCTTCTAAAACAAAGCATTTCGCAAGATACACAAACGAAACGAGGGGTATCCATCGAGCGTTTCGCAAAAGCTTTGAAAGCATGTAAATACTCGAATCTGATGTCTTCTTCATTCAAATTAATTTCATGCGCAAAATCGAACGCTATAGAATTTACTTTTTGCTGAACTAATTCCGATATTTGTTTTAGTTTTACGATATCGGCATCATTTAAGGCCGTATCAATTACGCAAATTGCCTTATAACATTTCCACAATTCGTATACCAGCCTCTCTATGTACCGCACTGATGGATAATGCGCAGATAAGATTAGAACGGGTAATAAAATCGATTTGCAGGTCGCATCAGCCATGTAGCAAATCATCGAATGACCTTGTCTTGTATCTATATATTTTGCTGTACAATCCAATGAGTATATGAATTTGGATATATTCTTCAATGTACATGTGGATATCACTGTCAAGAAATCTACATATTTCTGTAGCAGAGCAGCATCTTTTGTTTTACACATATCATTGCAAAGCCAACCCTTTTTGTCGCCTTTCCTGTTTTTTTTAACGTGCGTTACCAACGGCAAAATATTAACTGCTTGCCCTGTTTTATTAATGACGATCGGATCTGTACACTGAACATTTGCATACGCAGTTCCCGCAAAATAGTGTTCAGCCAATGGAATGTGTTTCGAAGAACCACATAGAGCATTCAGTCTATCTTCAATGATGTGGTCTTGGCATTCGGCAGCCTGTGTTATGCAGACTTCCGCCTTTTTTTTCAAAGTCTTCAAAGTTTTCCTCATAACGTTGATATTCGAATCTCTAACATGAATGCACCACTTTACAATCGATTGAGCTTTCATTCTATTGTCTGCTGCTGTTTGCTCACTAATCTTCGGTAAAATCTTTCCAACGAATTTCTCTTCAGATTGTATCAACAATATAGTATTAGTAATATTTATGCGACGATACTTCGAAATGATTTTGTTAGCAGCAGTGGCATTCATCCTTCTAATCGTGTAAGAATTTCTTTTACTATCTCGCTCAGATTTCTGATCAATTGTTTCTGCGAAGTTAGATAAATAATTATAACGTTTTTTTGTCTGCTGCTGTTTTACATTTGAGTGATAGAACAGCCGTTTACGAGTTCGAATCTTTTCAGCGTTTAGAAGATAAAGTTCTCTGTCCCTAGCTCTTCGTCTTTCAGCATTTAAGAAATACATTTTATTCCGTTCAGCTTTAATTTTTTGAACGTTTAAAACATAATATTTACGATTTCGTGCACTTTTAACCTCCCTACTGGAATGACACACCTTTCTGTCAGTAAAACAAGGTACTGTACGTTTATCTTTTTTTTTTTTCAAGTATGCAACACGTTTCTGAGCATTGCTTCTATCTTTTCTAGCACAATACCGATCGCTCTCTTGTTGCATGTGATTCATAATCTCGTGATCAACATTTTCATCCAAAGTTATATCATTCACCTGAAAGTCTTGTTTAGGTGAGGATGTTTGTTCCGACCCGGCTGGGCTTTGAAGCCGTGGTTGTCGTAAGACACATGCACCATGTCTCACGGACGTCGAATGTGAATACGTTCCTGTTTCTGTTGATGAGACGTTTTTCGAACGTTTCATCTTTGGTTCCTGGAGCTGTATCCCTGCAGTTTCTTTCGCTACTGTTTGATGAATGCTCTCCGAGTACACGCGTTTACGTTTCACAGCGTTTACTTCAAGAGCAGTGACTTGAATATCACGACTATGTGGAAACTCTTCTATCATATTATTTTCGAACATTTTCAATAGATGCGTTCGCATTGTAGTAACGTCATATATTATTTCATCTGGTTTGTATCCGTTTATGAGTGATGTGGCAAAGGCAATAGCAAATACCCCACAGTCGGACCTATGTGAACCTGGCACCCGACATGTTTGTAAATGAATTTTCAAAATTCCACACTATTCCGCATCGTATGTAGTTGTTTGTAGTAGAAAAAAATTCGTTTGTAGTTCGAAGACAAAAAAGTTACAGCGTTTTTAAAAAAAGGGTGTCACCCGACTTTGAGATTTTTAAATTTTGAAAACGGTTATAGATTCAGCATCGTTTGTAGTTGTTTGTAGTGAAAGAATTTTCGTTTGTAGTTTTCCAGAAAAAAAGTTAGGCGAATTTTTGAAAATTCGAAAATCCTAACTCGAAGGGTTTTTGAGGTGCGTCGATTTTTACCTTCGAAATCGACGCAGAATCGTTTGTAGTTGTTTGTAGTGAAAGAATTTTCGTTTGTAGTTTTCCAGAAAAAAAGTTAGGCGAATTTTTGAAAATTCGAAAATCCTAACTCGAAGGGTTTTTGAGGTGCGTCGATTTTTACCTTCGAAATCGACGCAGAATCGTTTGTAGTTGTTTGTAGTGAAAGAATTTTCGTTTGTAGTTTTCCAGAAAAAAAGTTAGGCGAATTTTTGAAAATTCGAAAATCCTAACTCGAAGGGTTTTTGAGGTGCGTCGATTTTTACCTCCGAAATCGACGCAGAATCGTTTGTAGTTGTTTGTAGTGAAAGAATTTTCGTTTGTAGTTTTCCAGAAAAAAAGTTAGGAGAATTTTTGAAAATTCGAAAATCCTAACTCGGAGGGTTTTTGAGGTGCGTCGATTTTTACCTTCGAAATCGACGCAGAATCGTTTGTAGTTGTTTGTAGTAAAGAAATTTTCGTTTGTAGTAAAAAAACAAAAAAGATACAGCGCTTTCAAAAATCGGGTTCCCCCCACTTCAAAATCTTCGAAAATCGTAAAAAGCTGTAGGTGCAGAATCGTTTGTAGTTGATTGTAGTAGAAAAATTTTCGTTTGTAGTAGTCTGGGAAAAAAGTTACAGCCATTTTTCAATTTTCGAAAAAATATAATTTGGTAATTTTTAAGGTGCATCGGATATTAACGTTCCTATGAACGCAGAATCGTTTGTAGTTGATTGTAGTGACAGAATTTTTGTTTGTAGGCGAACTGGAAAAAAGTTACAGCTATTTATTGATTTTTGAAAATGTCAACTCTTTTGTTTTTTGAGGTGCGTTTAATCTGAGAGTAAGTATCGACGCGGAATCGTTTGTAGTTGATTGTAGTAGAAGAATTTTCGTTTGTAGTAATCCGGGAAAAAAGTTGCAGCAATTTTTCAATTTTCGAAAAAACACAATTTGGTAATTTTTGAGGTGCATCGGATATTAACGTTCCTATGAACACAGAATAGTTCGTCGTTGATTGTAGTGAGCTCATTTCCGTTCGTAGTTCGAAGGTTATTGGGAAGAAAAAAAATACAAATTACGTTAATACGGTTCTTCACTCCCAGAGTCTATAAAATCGTTTGTAGTTGTTCGTAGTGAAGACATTTTCGTTTGTAGTAAAAAACCATAAAACATTAGGCATTTCCAAAAATAAGGCTAATCCCACTTCAAAATTTTTAGAAATCGTCGAAATCTGTAGGTGCAAAATCGTTTGTAGTGGATTGTGGTGAAAGAATTTTCGTCTGTCGTCGAACAAAAAAAAGTTACTGCAATTTATCGATTTTTGAAAATGACAAGTTTTTCGTCTTTTGAGGTGCGTTTAACCTCAGGGTGGATATCGACGCGGAATCGTTTCTGGATGATTGAATAAAAATAACAAAAAAAAAAAAATAAGCTGACAAAAAAGTACAAAAAAAATATGAAGAAAAATACAAAAAACAGTACAAAAAAAAAATAAAAATAGAAAAAAATTCAAAACAATACAAAAAATACAAAACAATACAAAAAAAATCGAAACGGAACCAGCTAGTCCGTCACGTCCTCGCCGTTGGTTCTGGGTTGCGCAAACAGCGGACGAAAAAGTAAAGTAGATCTGTGACAAATGTAAAAAATATACCGACAGTTAATTGTACAATTGGCGTACTATGAATGAAATTGAAAAAACTACAAACAAACAATTAGAAACAATTCTGCGTCGATATCCAATGTCAGGTTGAACGCACCTCAAAAAACGAAATAGTTGGCATTTTCAAAAATCAATAAATAGCTACGACTTTTTTTCGGTTCAACTACAGACGAGAATTCTTTCACTACAATCAACTGCATATGATTCTGCGTTCATAGGAACGTTAATATCCGATGCACCTTAAAAATTACCAAATTATGTTTTTTCGAAAATTGAAAAATGGCTGTAACTTTTTTCCCAGACTACTACAAACGAAAATTCTTCCACTACAAACAACTACAAACGATTCTGCGTCGATTTCGAAGGTAAAAATCGACGCACCTCAAAAACCCTTCGAGCTAGGATTTTCGAATTTTCAAAAATTCTCCTAACTTTTTTTCTGGAAAACTACAAACGAAAATTCTTTCACTACAAACAACTACAAACGATTCTGCGTCGATTTCGGAGGTAAAAATCGACGCACCTCAAAAACCCTTCGAGTTAGGATTTTCGAATTTTCAAAAATTCGCATAACTTTTTTTCTGGAAAACTACAAACAAAAATTCTTTCACTACAAACAACTACAAACGATGCTGAATCTATAACCGTTTTCAAAATTTAAAAATCTCAAAGTCGGGTGACACCCTTTTTTTAAAAACGCTGTAACTTTTTTGTCTTCGAACTACAAACGAATTTTTTTCTACTACAAACAACTACATACGATGCGGAATAGTGTGGAATTTTGAAAATTCATTTACAAACATGTCGGGTTCCAGGTTCACATAGGTCACAGTCGGACATGTTGGGCTGGTATTGAACTGTAGGAAATTTCACGGGTCGATCTTTAAACTGATAGAATGGGAATAGGTTCCTCAAATAATGCTTGTGATGTTTATGAAGCCTCTTCAAATTGAAAGAGTCGTATATAAAAATCGATTCGGTATCATAATATGCGCATATCCAGTGCATTTCACCACTGTGCAGTATTTGCACGTGCTTTACGGTTGGAGGAACAGGTAAGATCGTACGGGGCATTTGTATCCGCCACGTTTCACGAGGTGAGTATTGTGAGAAGCTTTTAACAAGATACACGAACTGATCCATATGAAGGTCAGTCAGCCATTCCCCATATTTGATCTTGTCAATGGATATCTTATCTAAAACTGGTCGAGCATTACTACGCACACGACGCCGTTGATTTCTATCAGCCACCGGCGTAACTGCAGCTGTATGTAAATTCTGTACTGGTTTTTCAAGCAAACCTTCCTGTAAATGATAATAGTTCCGATTGGGCTTCACAGATTGCCTAGCAGTGACGCCAATATCTGTGTTCGAAGGACTCAATAAAGCTTTATGGTTTACATCGTTATTATTAGCACGTGATGGAACATTCGCTCGACTTGTAGCTAGTTTTGATGAATCATTATGATCGGTTGCAGTTAAATCAATATTAGTTGCAGCTGACACATCTGCATTATTGGCGACTCGCAGTATTGGCTTTTCCTTGCAATACATACCGGTGTTTTTAACTTTCGGCTGTGTATTATTACATGTTGTCTGAGATCGTTTGACAATTCCAGCCCACGTTGTGTCATTTTTCCTCGAATGTACAATGCCTTGTATTGTACTAATATGCGGAAATTCGTCGATGACGTTTTTTTCGAACATTTTGTACAAATGATCCAGCATGAGCGCCGTGTCATATATAATTTCATCCGGCTTATGTCCATTCATAAGCGAAATCGCGAAGGCGATTGCAAACACTCCGCAGTCTAACCCATTGGGTTGTCGCTGAACTGTCGGGAATGTGATGGGCATCGTGCTGAACTTCCAAAACGGAAACAGTTTACTTAAATATTTTTTATGGTGTTCGTGTAGGGTCTTTGAGTTCAAAGAATCGTAAATAATTATCGACTTTGAATCGTAGTAACTGCATACCCAGTGTCCATCGGCATCTGAGTAACCACTATGAAGTATTTGAATATGCTTCACGTTCGGTAAGACGGGTCTAATTGTGTTTGGTAATTGTACCCGCCACGCCTCCCTGGGTGCATATTGCGAAAAGCGTTGAATTAACAGCCCAAAGTGATCGATATGATCATCATACAACTTTTTACCATCCTTGATCATATCCATGTATTTTTTCTGTAAGATTGGTACCTGGAAGTCTGACATGGCTAAAACTTATGCTCACACAGTCGTGTACGCAAACCTATCACTATGTGACTATAACTTGTCGACTTTAGAATTCGGCGCAAAGCAGCCCTTGGCGATGTTATGGCACAACGCAGCCTTTGGATATTATGGCGCAAAGCAGCCTTTGGATATTATGGCGCAAAGCAGCCTTCAGATATTATGGCGCAAAGCTGCCTTTTCTGTATCGTAACCTAAGCTAATCTAACCTATAACCTATAACCTGCAAATATAACTGAAAATAATCACAGCACTGTAAAAAAAAACAAATCCTGTAACCTATAACCAAATATTAACAACAATAGCAGCACTGTAGTAATACAATTACTGATCAAACGTCATATACTTCTATTGTTAATCCGTAATGGATGCAGCGACCTAAGAAGTGTATGGCGTACGCTGTGCGTGGTTAGGCCGGCGTCCCATGGTCCGGAATATATCCGTACGGAACGCTCGGTAGCCAATCATCAATGACGGATCCAACGGAAAATCGTTAGCCATTGGCTACCGAGCGATTCGTCCGGATATATTCCGGACCATGGGACGCCGGTCTTACGCCGTAAGATGGAAAGGGACTAGTGTATTCTGATTGGCTGTGTGATTTGAGGCACCGTGAGCAATATATTCCGAGAACACCCAATGTCTCCGTTCTAATGGTAATAAACCGATTCGTGGTTTTTGAACACAATTTTCAGTACTAGCGCGATTGTAGTTTTTACTAGATTCTAACAACTATAAATACGTTTGCACGCCGTCCGAGTGGCGCAAACCGTAACATGTTTGAATCTATGGCATGTTATCGGTCTTTGAGGTTACTACAACAACCGTCCGGTAAGTATTTTTTAATTATTAATTCCCCCGCGCGAATTTTAGTTACTAAAAGCTAGCACAGATTTCTATACATAAGCCTACATAGCTAGCAGCGATCAGAAAAGTGTGCCCGAGGGTGTTTCCAGCTGCGCTGCTTCACAAATGCTTTTTTTTTCATACTTTCGCATAAGATTAGTTGAACTATGTCTGTAAAAAAAAAAAACACATTGTCTTTGAAAAATATACTCATTTACGAAACTAAAAATGCCTGAGACGTTTTAATTATCTTATTTTTTTTTAAATAAATATTCATATGTCTTTTTTACGCATTATGCTTTTCTTTCATACAAATAGGATTATTCGATGACCATTTTCCTTGATATCTCTTATCCATCGCCATAATGTCTTACTGAAATCTTTCTCTGTGCTCTTCGCTTATAACACCTTAGTATTTAAGGAAAAACTTCAAATGAGAATCGAAGAAATGAATATTCGAAGACATATGTTGCATTCCGAGCCTTTTTTAAAAGTGTACTTTAAATGATCTTATGCAATGGTATGAAAATCAAAGCATTTGTGAAGCACGTGGAAAAATCTTTTTTGTTTCGCTGACCAGTATTATTTAACCAAAGTGGCAGTAGTTTAACGCTTTATTCCTGTCTTAGCTTCTTGATTTCCAAGCAATGGATATCAACGAAGAAATCCCAGCAAGACGATATGTGCCGGCCCGCAACAATCCAGTCCCGGCTGAACAAATGGCGAACCCTCTGAACTTCGTCCGTTAGTATGATGGGAACATCAACCCAACAAACTTTTCTGTACAAACAATTTCTTAACGAAATAATATGTTTGCATTTTCAGATGTCCCACAAGTTCAACAACGTGTGCAAGAACATGGCAACCCACAGCCTATCGACATGTTATAAAATCGCTTCGATACTTCAACATTCACAACTTCTGCATAATTCTACCGTTTTGGCTGTAAAATTTTTTGATTGCATCCAATTATCTATAGTTATCTATAGTTACAATCATGTGATGTGATACATAAATTTGTAATAGATTGTATATTACATTTCCAGGAGATGTACCCGCACCGCCAGTCGAAGTTAACAACGGTAATGGTATCACTATAAATGCTACTTGTTTCCACTCTGATTTCCATTCTTATTTTTATTCTTATCTCCATTATTATTCCCATTATTATTTTTCTAAAATTTTATCTAAAAGTACATTTTTAGCTTAAATCAAAACGATATTATAAATAATTAATTCCAAGCCAATATAGAACTCACTGTTGTGCATGTCGGAGAGGATAATGAAACCTCTGGGTCACAGATTATGATCAAACTTATGTATGTTTTTCCTTCTATGAAAATTTCAAATCGATTACTAAAATTGTTTTATAAGATCTATAAAGCCAAAATTGGATAAACCAAACGTTAAAAATTGTCAAACAATGCATTATCATTTTCTGTTACTGAATAATCAGAAATTAAAATTGGAGAATATTAAATAGATTAATCTGTGTTTACATCATATCGAATTGTTAACGTGAATTCTAAGCTCTTCCGTCAAGTATGTATCGCTACGAACTTATCCAAGACAGAATCAAAGTCTACGAAGGATTTTTCAAAATCGTAAGCTCGAACGCTGATCAAACGAACTTGGAATATGAGCTCATCAGAATGAATTGAATAGCATGGGTTTTATATACACTGAAGGAACCATGAATAGAAGTTGAATCCAAATCTGTGACCCGAAGGTCTGATACTGTTCTTGTCAGCCTACTAGCACACTTTCATCAAATGTCTATACTTTTCTTATCTTTACAGGGCAACGTAGGCATGAACGTGCCGGACGAGTGGCTCGACGTAAACATCACGACCATCAAATGAACCTGGTGAACTTTTTATACAAAATGGCTAATCCATACCATGGCGGTGCGGGTAGACGCAGGCAGCGAGGCCAAGCTCAGAATCAAGGAGGCGGGGGCGCAGCCCTAAACCAGCAAGCCAGGCACGCGGACCAGGAACCACAGGGCAGGGGCGGTGCCTGACTTGTTTTTGTTTAAATATATAAATATATAAATAATCCTAAACACATCTTGTTCCTATAATATATATCCTATAATCCTGTAATCAATAAAATATATATATGTAAATTCAACATTTTAAATGTCGACATGTTCATGTTGACTATCCCACACCTCATGACGCTGAGTAGTCTTGAAATGCTTTATAACTGAAAGTAACTTAAACATTATTTACCTATTGTCAGTGAGCTTTACAAACTACCTGCGGTTCTAGTGAGATGAACGTAGTTATTAGCGTTGCTTTGATCCAAACAACGTAACATTCTTATCACCGCTTAATGCAATTTGGCGTAAAGTTGAGTTGGTATTATTCGTGAAGTTGCCATATGAATTACAAGCAATCTGATTCTACAGATAAATTTACAGCATTTTAATGAATATGTAAGTATATCAGCGTCTGAATGTGCCTACGACAGAAACCGAATATATCAACGGCGTTCATAACATTCGCCATCAATATGACAGATAATTTACATAACCTCAAAGATTCTAGCTCGTCGGGTGAATTCTTAATTGATAATGAATGAAATAAGTAATATTGATGGTTGATCTATGGGATACCGTATCCAATTTCAAAAATGTTTTCCGTACAGAAGAGGAAAATTTCATAAAACAATTTTGAGCTATGTATGTACATACTGCAATTGAGTCTCACATGCCAGCTGACTTGAACTGTCAGTTTGACAGATCGGCGCGCATGCGCATTGGGCTGGAGCGATAGAATTGTGCTGAAAAGGAAGAAAATCTGAGAACGTGAATCGAGCCACTTCGAAATTAAAAATTATCATATCTCATCTATACGTGCACAGATTCTATTGATCTTAGGCTTGAATGAAAGCGTTTCCGACCCTCATTCTGACAATAAGTCGTAGATCCGCGTAATATCACTAAATACGGTGGTATAGACAAAACATTATCCCCCCACTCCGCGGAAAATTGCCGCAGCTGTATATAGACTCGGTAGCCTCGCCACGTACAAAAAAATTTTTTTTTTTTTTAATGTACTTGGCGCGAGACTCTACTGAGTCTCTTGATGTTCACAATTTTTCAACCATTCATCCGATCGAAGTCAAACTTTCCACAAAACTTATTTGTACCTCGATGAACAACTTTCTCACTGGAAGTTTTCAGTCGCTCGAAATTCGTTCGACTTCCGAAGCGTTCGAAGATATCGATAAATGATTTTTCTAATGTCTCGGAAACAAATTTATGACTCTCTTGGTAAAACCAATATTACCCTTTTTCTTCGTTAATCAATCATGAAACTCCGTCTTTGCCGTGAATGCCGTTTTTTTTTACACACCACAGACGACGTATTTTCAAAAAACCACGATTAATAGTTTTTTCCCTGTGATGATTTTTTTTTATTGTTCTGATAGTTTTTTTCCCTGCTACGAGTTTTTTCCATGGTTTATTTCCCAGGACTGAACACAGCACCTTTTGTCCCGCTTGACATGCAAAACCCGCAGTTTTCATGCATGTATTGTAGAAATTAATTTTTCAAAGGTGTTTTGGCCGATGGAAGAAAAATTATAAAAAAAATAAGTAAAAAACCAATGTATTCTGCATTTCAAATTTCAATTGCTCGGTGTCACGCGTTGATATCATCCAAGACCGCCCAATCATTTTATTGATATTTTTGTTGAAATATATTTTGATTCTGTTTTTGAGGTGAGATTAAAAAAATCAAAACAAGACCGAAATAACGGCCACGCTGTGCCACCTATATATGCTGTTCGTGAATGAAATATCATAATTTATAAACAGTGTATTTCGGGCAAGCGGGAGCTTCTCGCCCTGGTGCGCTCTGGCTACAAATCGTTCAGCTGCGCACATATTGTAGGTAGCGCGCGTTACTGCAGTGTTTGTTTTCTGCGACTGATATTAGTGTGGAACTCATAAGAAGCAACACTGTGTCGTCAAAACAAAGTTTTGCTAGCACTCAACAAGTATCCACGAAGAAAATTCTTATATTTGCACTCTGTGTTAGAACTGGATTTCTAGATTATAGAAATTTGCACTGCAACGAACTTAGTAGATCGTTTGTTGTTTTGTTTACACGTGCAGATAATCGAGTGCTATTGTGATTGTGTCTTTCTGCTGCAAAAATGGGAAGAAAGTTGTTGCGAGTAAAACAACCTCGTCTGTTCGTAAGACGGAAGTCATCCAATAAATTGGCACAACGATTGTAAGTACATATTTGGGATTTTCGTATTAATTTTTCACGATGCATCACGATGTATCATAATTCTCCAGCTATATAGCTTTCTCATTGAGTCGAATGCTTTACATATTTTGGTCTACACTGAAAAAAATAGATAGCTGCAGTCACCATATTCTACTGAGCCGCCGCATCCGAGATGGTTGTGGTCCGCATCCCAGTAGTATTGTGAGCCGCACTATTTTGGATAGGCGCGGCAAGTATCTATCAGTTAGCTGGTGGTAGATAGGGACAGTGGCTATCCGACATACTGATGCTACGTATGCAATAGATAGGGCGTGCAAATATCACGGTATTTTAGTAAACCAGATCTAATATTTTTAAATTACTAATCAATATCGCTTATTCTCGCGATTTATTGAATATTCAAATTATAAATCTGTATAGTTCTATCAAAATTTGAAAAAATAAAATATAAATACCAATTATATTTACAAATAAAATGAAATAATTCAAATTATATTTTGTATATTATAAAAATTACATTTCGAAATAATAGTCGTAATTTAAAACAATTTCAAACGACTTTCAATCAATATGATTCTCGGGATATTGAAAAAAATTGCAACTTAAATTGACGCCTAACGGTATACAATATATTTAACATTCTACTAATAATATTAGTAGAAATTTGATTATATGGAAAGTGAAGAGTGTCGTATGCGATGATTAAGGGGTTATATTCAGTTGCGCGCGCAAAAAAACACTTTTTTTACGATTTTCTCTCATGTTTTCACGAAATTGACGGCATGTATGAACAAATTTAATTGAAAAAAAACACTTCCGACAAAAGATCGCGAAACGCAGTTGACGCGCACATCTACTGCGCGCTGACGATGCTGGTTGCGCCTATCGCATGGGATAAGCGTGACAGCTATCTAAGGCCTCGCTCGAGCGCCAATCTAGATGCTTACCACGGCTATCTCATGTAGCCTTGCTGCGAGGCAATACAATATAGCGTTCGCGGGGATACGGATGGGGAGTGCGAGTATCTGCCGACGGCTATCTAATAGATACTTGCTGCCAGTATCCGTTTTTTTCAGTGTAACACTTTCGCGATACAAGTACAGTTCTGTTACGAACGGCCCCGATATCGCATTTTTTCCAAATTTATTCTACTGCGAGTAGTACAGTCAGCGCATTCAGCGCCGGATTTAGAAATTTGCCGCCCCTAGGCCACTCTCCTGCGCCGCTCCGACAGCAGGAAAATCGCTGGTTATCATAGTAAAATAAATTTAAAAAAAATCGAATGCCGCCTTACCGAAGTGCGCCGCCCCTAGGCCATGGCCTAGGTTGGCCTAGGCCAAAGTCCGGCGCTGAGCGCATTCCTACACGCGCGCGCTCGCCGGAAGGCAGAGCAGGAAATGACAACCGAAACCATCGATTCAGCGATTTGCAATAAACCCCACCATCGATCAACCCGAGGTTTCTTTATCGAAACCGAGGTGATTGCTCGTCAGTCGAATTAATACCGAAAGTTGAGCAAAGTGCTCACCCCTCTAACGCGCACCCTGAACCACGCCTAACCGTCTTCGAGGACTCCTGACAAGGGCTGAGTGTGAAGCAGACCAGAGAGCAGATTCGAAGAAGGTCCATCAAAAAGACAGCTGACTCGGATCTGACTGCTCGGCATAAGCTGCACCAGCATCATCGTGAAGGAAGTCGCTCAACGGTGGGCTCTTGGAGTTGGCTCGGGTGACGCTCAGAGGTTAATTCGGTAGGCTCATTCCTTCTCTACCTTCCATATTTCGCATTGTATTATCAAATAACATTTAGTTTAGTATTAGCTATCTAGCACATGAGTTAACGTTATAGGGAATTAGTCTCTTAAGTACCGTATTCTTGCAACTACTATTCTCGCAACTATTCCATTCTCGCAACTATTCATTGAATAGTCCGGGAGCCAGTGAACTTTTTTTGGAACTTATTTTCGCAAGCTCTATTTATAGTAGTTTCGAGTCAATTGATGATGCTTTTCAAGGAATCGACAGTCTGGCTATTGATTTCCGATGGAATCGATGAGTCAAAAATACAAACTCATGTTACTTATTTTCGCACGGATGAAACTTGTTCTATTAATTAGTATTACCCTAAAACTCCGTGAAAACAGCAGTCTGGCTGGTTTCCGAAGTTGGAAAGTCAGTCTGGCAGATATTTGAAAATCGTAAAAAAAGTAAAATTATAGAATTTATTTTCGCATAGATGAAACTCGTTGTACTAGTACGCATCATAATAACACTCAGTGAAAAAACAGTCTGGCTGGTTTTCGGAAGTGGAAAATGCGTCTGGCAGATACGCGAAAATCGTTAAAAAAGTAAACTTATAGAACTTATTTTCGCATAGATGAAATTTTTTGCACTAGTTAGCATCATGATAATACTCAGTAAAAAAACAGTCTGGCTGATTTCCGGAGGTGGGAAATCAGTCTGGCAGATATTTGAAAATCGTGGAAACAAAATTTATAGAACTTGTTCTAGAATTTTTTAAAATTTCTCAGATGGTTAAATGGCTTGTACAATTATCAAAAAAGCAGTATGGCTATCGTGGTGTACCAGTGTAAATGAGTAATCATACTTTGATTCGCAGATTTTATTACAACCAAATTTATTATAACCGAATATTATGGCGTTCTATTTTGTTCACAAAGTACCTCGGTTTTGTTTGGCATCGACACGTTTATATACATTCTTCACAGCCTCAGGCAACTACCTGGGTCGGAGACTTCAATGAAAATTGTAGATGTGTAGGGACTTAGGTTCCTCGCTTGTGTTAGAATCATGTATTGGGTAGCAGCTGCTCCGTAGAGGTAAGCAGTTCGATTTTGAATTTCATTCATGTTGATAAGTTTCGACCGAAAATTTATAAAAACCTTTTCATTGCAGAAGATGATGATGAAGATGATGTCGAAATGTATTCAATTCTTTTATTTTGTGTGTTTTTTATTATATTTTCTATTGATATTTCGTAAACTTTCAAGTATTTCGAGACGAAAATTATCAATAAAAGAAATCATCCGTTCTAAACAATATGATGCTATAATGACCTAATTTTTTCATTTTAAGGTATAAAAATATGCTACATGGCATTGCTTGCGTGAGAATACATGCACATTAGGGTGGTCCTTAAAAATTGAATTTTTGGCGACGCCCCCTAAAAAGCTTCGTTTTGATGAAAAAACACTGGGAAAATTTTCTTTTTTTTTTTTAAATTCAAAACAACACGTGCCCCG
This sequence comes from Rhogogaster chlorosoma, assembly GCA_944452935.1. Taxonomy (NCBI): domain Eukaryota; kingdom Metazoa; phylum Arthropoda; class Insecta; order Hymenoptera; family Tenthredinidae; genus Rhogogaster; species Rhogogaster chlorosoma. The sequence continues at coordinate 14,859,056 of OX101803.1, read as the reverse complement.
AGACGATCTAAGTTAATTTTTGGGTATAATCTTTTTCGGGAATTTTTCAGAAAAAAAAGGACCACCCTAATGCACATGCTCATTCTCAAGATGTCAATCATGAAAAAAAAAAATTGTTAATAGAACGTGAATCGTTCCTGTACCGTCGGAGATGACGTTTAGAACGCTCGAGAACTCGCAATTTTAGAGTCTGGTGAGGCTTTGATGATTGAAAATAGTTTATAGGCTGTCTTTTTCATTAACGTTAGAGTGTAAACTATCATCTGGAAAAAAAAGTATTCGTGCAAAATTAAGACCGTACTCATTGTATAGGCGCACACGTTGATATGACGATTGCATATCGACGCCTCTTACGAAGACAGCCACGTTTGAAATGTCTTACGAAAACTGACACATTGAAATTTTTTCTGACGAAAAAAGACATAATTGAATTTTCACCGCGAAAAAGGTAACAAATCGCTTTTATTCTTATCATCGTGACTTTTATATTTTGGTTGAAACCATAACTAGTCCAGTAACGAAGTATGCCTGTAATAAATAAATTATCTTCCGCCTGAAAAATTAGTTTCGCTGAAACATGCTTTTTTTCGTGGCGAACATTTTAACGAATCAGTTTTCGGCGAGAGAATTGAGATGTGCTTGTTTTCGTGGTGAAAATCCAAACGCGACAGTTTTCGTCCGAACTTCTGAAATGAGGCTGTTTTCGTGGTTAGTCGAAATGTGTCAGTTTTCGTAAGACATTTCAAACGTGGCTGTCTTCGTAAGAGGCGTCGATATAAGCTACCCGGTTACGCATCTTCCGGTCGGTCTGGCAAAGCTCAGGTGACCTCGAATGACAGCCAGACTGCTGTTTTCGACGATTGTACAACCCATTCAACTATCTGACAAATTTTCAAAAATGCGAAAATAAGTCACCTAAGTTTTTTTTTTTTTCGGTTTTTCGCGTGCCAGACAAAGTTCCCATCTTTAGAAATCAGCCAGACTACCGTTTAACTAGGTTTTATGATCGCCTTCATAAGTACAATAAGTAGCATCCTTGCGAAAATAAGTTCAACGCATTAACGTTTTTTTCACTTTTTCAAACGCCCCCCCACGCTAAATCCATCGGAATACAATGAAAAGTTTATCAGATTTTTTGATCAGCATCATCTATTGAATCGAAAAAACCTTGGTAGCGGCGTGCGAAAATAAGTTCCCGAAATATTCACTGGCTCCCGGACTAGAATAAACGCATATTTAAAGTAACACGACAGTGGTTCCTCCTAGACCATTCACAAATAGCACAGGTGTCCTTAGGACTTTATTCAAGCAAGCCCAAGAGATTGATCTTCAGCCGCTCGGAGATTACTCTCTTTCTCGAATTATATAAGAATACGACACCCGAAGCCTTCAGCTCGGTTGTCCGTAACAGTTCGATAAATAGTTCTTCTGAGCAATACTCTTCTCTATACACAGCGATTGTGGACGAAGTTATTTTCCGTACAGGCCAGCCCGTTTTTTTCTGAAACTAGCAATACGTTCGGACGATCGCATATCTGCCGACGATGTAGCGGTAGCGCCGGTAGCTGCCATGTCGTTAGGTTATGAATAAACAAGACGGAAAAGACAGTGTTTTCCGCAGTACTTTTCATCACCTTGGATAAAATCCAACGTATAATTACTCGGAATACTATCAAGTAAATACAATCAACATTTTTTTATTTGCATTGCTTTATAAAACGGTCTCTCATTTTTCATGACACTTGTTCTTTCAATAGCAAGAAACGTTCGAGGCAAACGAAGTATGTCAATTACACCAGTCAACGAAAAAAAAAAAAATTGTGTCTAGACTTACTTTATGATTTTTATACTTATCATGCATCAAATCAACAAAAAAATGTTCACACCCCTGTCAAATTTAGCTTTTAAATTCTAGGGAGAAATAACAATGAAGAGGAAAAGGCATCATCTATAAACTTTTTGTTGTTTCATTAACTAATTTAATGATTCAAGTTAATTGACAGAATTTACGAAAGGATTTGTTTAATTTTCTTATTAGCTGAAAAACTAAATCATGAATTTTCTTGAAACTAATAGGATTTAAAAGCTGGCTGCAAAAGTAAACTTTATCTATGAAAACCATTTTGTCTTTCATTAATTACGTGGAAGAAATCAAAATGTGACATCTAGAACTTAGACTCGAAATTCGTTTTGACCGGTGTTATTTATGCCCATTGTCTTCGAAAATCCTGTACATTGCAGATTTTTCGAGCTCGCTGTTTTCTAGATCATACGGCGAATTCAGAATTGTAGTCTGAACATCGATAGAAAATATTCTTCAACACAGAAACGTACTGAACACAGGAAATAAAAACATTATCTTTAATTTTGAAATATCAAAAAACAAACATTTATGTACCTTATAGCGTGGCCCAAAGAAAAAGAATATTTTTTTTTTCGAGTCCCTTACGAAAATATGTTAGTTCATCATGTTTTAGGAGCCTCTTCCAAAGCGCAGCTCACAAAAAAAATCTTATAGGTCGCTCAAGATCTTCAAAAATTTCCAAAAACGTCGAAAGTCGACTTTTTTTGAAATTTGTTTTTTCTCGTTATTTCACTATTGTCCACTATAAAAATGATCAGGATCCGGAAATTTTGAAGTCGATATTTTGATATTCAAAGGTTGCTCAAGATTTTTTTAAGTTTCCAAGCAGAGTACCTTAGACCTTTACGAGCGACTTCTGAACATGAATATTAATGACCTACTTTTTTTCGGGAAGTTTACATACTAAAGAATAGAAATAAGGCTAGAGAGATGTATTATTTCGTCGGCATAGCACATTTCATGACGCGTTATTGCTAACGCACTAGTGAAACTTATTTCACTTCGATATCTAATTGAAATAATTATTATTCAATTAGATATCATTTTTAATTGCGGTATTAAAGACAGCATACCATTTCAACCCGAATTTCGTTTATATAAAACGAAATAATACTTCTCTAAAATACTCTAGCACACGAACAAAACACTAAGACTTGACAAGACGAAGGTAAAATTGCAGGCACTGATCGGGCGAGCTAGGTGGTCTAGTGGCATAAGTCCCCGGTTAGGCAGCGGTAGACCTGGGTTCGATTTCCGGATCGCCTGTTAATTTTTCTTCGTCATTGAATTTTCAAGTTTTAGCTTCTCTTTAGCTAGAGAGATGCAAAACAAAAAAGATTTCGAGACGGTTTTCACTATTAAAAAAAAAGTTATAAATTTCCGTCAATTACATTTTAATAGCGAAAATCGTCTCGAAATTTTCTTTTTTGCATCTCTTTAGCCTTATTTCTATTCTTTAGTATGTCAACTTCAAGAAAAGAAAATAAAAAGGTCTTTAATATTTATGTTCAGAAGTCGCTCGAAAAGGTCTAAGGTACTCTATTTGGAAACTTGAAAAAATATTGAGCGACCTTTAAATATCAAAATATTGACTTGAAAATTTCAGGATCCTGATCATTTTTATAGTAGAAAATAGTGAAATAGTGAGAACAAATTTTTTTTGGAAAAAAAAGGCGATTTTTTTTTGGAAATTTAAAAAAATCTTGAGCGACCCCAAGATTTTTTTTTGAGCTGCGCTTTGAAGGGGGCTTATAAAACATGATGAACTAACATATTTTCGTAAGGGATTCTAAAAAAAAATATTCTTTTCTTTTGGGCCACCCTAATGTGCCTACATAAAATTGAAGTCAATTTTTTGCGACAGAAAAGAACGTATAAATTGGAATATGGCGATTTTCCATTCCCATCATTCGAATGTAAAGTTCTCTAAATTTCTTATTTTTTCATCGAGCTGTTTCCGAAACCATCACGCGAGTTTGACGGACAAACCGACAGATCGACGGACCAACGGACCAACGGACCGACAGACAGACGGACATGTTTTTCAAAAAACTTTTCTTCGGACTCTATAGGGTCGAAAATGTAGAGATTCGGTGAAATTAGCAAAAGTCATTCTTTGGCCGATACCACTAGTTTTCTTGTATCACCATGGGTGATGAAAAGTGAAAAATAAAAATAATAAAAAAAAACCTTGCCAGTTTCTGAAAGAAACCGAATCGCCTGCATTGCCTGCCTCTCAGGAAAGCAACTTTGTTCAGGATCGAGCGTACATGCACAAATTTATCTGAAAATTCACTTGTTTTCAAAATCGTTTCTTTGCGCGTACATTCAGGCTTTTGCGAGGTGGAAATAACTCTAACCTAAATTGACAAATCAATTTTTCAGTTTGAATCAATTCGCATCAATATTTTCAATCCAACTTAATCCTTGCAATTCGAATTTATTCATCATAATTCAAATTAATTCACTACAATTCGAATTGATTCATGTCAATTCAAAATAATTGATTTCATTCGCATTAATTTAGACTGATTTGTATTGATGCACGGACCATTGCATTAGCACGTCAATACGAGTTTTTTCACCCTCGAGCGCCTCTTTGTGACGGGAGGAAATATTCAAAGAGACTTCGGTCTATGACTGATCTGGTCGAGTCCTCTTGCCATCAGAATCTTCATAAGATATTATTCTTGTGGATCTTATGGTATTAAATGGAACGAGGGAAGGGAGCGAAGTGATGTAGAATGGACCTCAAAGGATAACTGGTGTTTGCGTTGACTTGATCTTAATGCGTTATCCCGAATTCTTGTCGACGACTCTGACTCTTCCTCTACCAAAATCTTCGCAAGGATGAAGACGAAACCAAGCTCCTTGGAGAGACAGAGGATTGTGGAAGCAGTTCCGGAGTATTCCGATATATCGGTGAAGAGAAATAATTCGGGAAGATTTATACGACTCGACTCGTAGGAAAGACGTATAGTTCTGATAAATCGAAGTGAATTGACGTTGTTGTGGATTAAATTTATAATTAGCGTTTTCAGAAAATAACAAAGACAAAGACACGTCCGATTGGTTCCAAGGTTTATTAACGAGTGACCAAACAAAAACATCTTTAAATAAATGCGTGAAGAAACAATCTGCTCCATTATATTAGGCGCATGCGTTACAAGGAAATTATCAGTGCACATGCGATGATCTTTAAACATAAATTCAATAACTAACACAACGGGTGTACAATATTTAATTGATATATTAACTAGAATATATTTAAGGTGGCTCGAAGGACCTGTTCTTCTCATCTTATCCTCATTCTGTAATTCGTCGAAATGTAGTCCTAGTGTAATATCATTTGCAAGCAAAATTCTGCTGATATACATACAGTTGGACCCCGATTATCTGAACCACGATCGCTCCGAACCCTTTATCATCCGAACTTGCTGTTTTTTTTTTTTTTTTTTGTTTTTTTTTATGCACCTGTTTTTCGTCTTTTATTGAATGCACATTTAGACATTTGACACCTGAACAAAATTTTAAACCACATGTTAAATGTTTATAAATGTTAATAAGTGATACATCAATATTATTCAATTAATATTATACCATATATGAAGGATTCTTCGTCAAGTGGGCCACCTACGTTTTTCGATGTCTCCGAAAATTCCAAAATAATTTGAGTATAGCACCTAACGTAATAAAAAAAATTCTGAATTACTTCAGCTGTTTTGGTTGCGTAGATTCGAAGATGAGAGAATCCGTGTGCACCTACCTTGATAAATTGAGATTTGTCAAAGAAACATTCCATACGAAAGTTTCTTGGTTTTTCTTCGGCTTTTCATCAAAATTATTTTATATTTTTTTTTCGCCAGATTCGAATGCATTTAATCTAAAAAACACGGAAATGTGTGTTTTCATCATTTCACACAATTTTTTTTTGTCTGAAAAATATAACAATAATCCACATAAGAAATGGTGTTTGAAAAACAAAAAAAATTGACACTTCAGATGTCGACGAGAGGAAAAAAACCAACTGGATTCGTCACAGAATTTAATTCATATTTCTCATAGCCACGGTCTATACATCTCAAGTCTGCACTCAAATTTTTTTCAATCGGAACACCATTTTACATGTGGATAATTTTTTGGGTTTTTTTTGCGAATTAATGTGTTTAAACGCGTTTATATGTGGCGAGAACAAATCGAAAATAATTTTAACGAAAAGCCGAAGAAAAACCAAGAAACTTTTGTATGGAATGTTTCTATTACAAATCTCAATTTATCAAGAGTACACGGAGAGAATTTTATAGGAGTCATTCATAAAAAAATCTTAGCAAAAATTACCATACAGTATCGTAATGTTGGGACATACTTACAATATGGTTGTTTTTGGAATACTGTATAGGAAATATCACTGAGTCAGTTTTACTATGGACAGTACAGAAAAAATCGCCTTACAACATTACAGCAAGAGCTGAGATCGTATATGTGGATGCACTGAACTACCGTATGGTAAATATCGCTGTACAGCATATATTGAGCACCCAGAGAGAGTATAGTAATATGTGTCCGGGTATAAGATGGGAAATTTTAACATACGGCATTGCTCAGACTCCTATACCATACAGCAATCCTTATTAAAGCATCATATTGGAAATTTTACCATACGGCATAACTAAGACCTGCATACTACATATAGATCTCCGTACCCTAGTATGACAATGGTCATTTTCCCATATTGCATGGCTAAAAACCCTATACTACGTCGTAATCCGTATCCTCGTTTGATATGGGAAATTTGACTATACATATCCTCATGTATACGGGGAAAAATGAATTGTAAATTCTGCGCATCCCGAAGTGGACCGCATACGTTTCATATAAAATCTATGACAATTGCACTAAGTCTAACGAGATAAGTTGTTAACCGTAACTACGATTGTGGTAACGTTAAAACAGCCAGTCAGACTTGGTCCAATTGTGAAAGATTTTACATCAAACGCATGCTGTCCACATATTTGCTTTTGCGGGATGCAAAATTTACAATTCATTTTTCGCCGTATACATGCGGATATATATAGTCTAATCAGCTGGAAAGGTCTGTTATAAAATGATGAATGCATACCAATATGATCAGAGTATTTATTTTTAAATTACACCCACTTTTTTGCAATGTAAAAGAAACCATCACTCTTGCGATTTTTGTGCGTAACAATTACATTTCGTAAGTCTTCGGACTTCAAACATTTGAAATCAAAATACTCCAAGCTCATTATTTTATATGCTTGGTAGTGTTGATGAAAACAACAGTCCAACAATTCCTTGGTTAGAATTAAAAAGTCGTCGTTATCGTCTAAAATTATGCAATGGACGTGATGGAACACGGGTCCTTCTTCGGAAGGAATCACTATGATAGTGTTCTTGGTAATTGTTTCACTTTCGTATCTGACCCAGTTCGCAAGATATACGTGATCTATCAAATTAAATGGTAGTACATCAGGGAGTGAAGGTGTTTGCAAAACGTCCCGTAGATTGACTAGCACCTTAGGTCCAATAGTACAATTCGAACACGAATATCTTTTACATAATAAACGATAATTTAATCGCAACTGATGTCTTAGCGCTATTGTGCGACATACATTGACCCGACTGACTGCAGCACGAGATATTATTTTTCCTTCGCGATGTTTGCTTTCAAATCGCATTGAGCTACATTTCCACATAACACCTACTATTTGCAATATTTTTGGATAGTGAATAATGAAGTGATGCTTGGGTTTCATAGAGTGTGGAAATAACTTTGCGTGTAATTGCAAGTATTCCGTTATTAAAGTACGGAAATACTCATGGGTGCCGGATGTAAGTTTAGTACTTATGACTACTTCAACAATCATTTTCAATAATTTTAAGAGTTGCCAATGCTCATTTTCCTCAGATACCAAGTCACCTAGTATCAGACATACATGTCTCGTAAAGCATAACACCTCTGCGGAGGACATTGCTAAACGATTATTTTTTTTCAGGTGGTGTTCCAAAATCTCAGGCGGCTTATTTTGGTTATAGTTGGGCCCATAATAAAATCCTCGAATCCTATCGTTTAACTCGGTCAATGAAAAAGATTTAGCTTCATAAATAAAATGATGTAGTATCATAGCTTCATCCGAAGGACAAATACCTTCGAAAAAATCATGCATCGCATCTGCGCTTAAATTTTTGGTCACGTGGAAGTCATTTATTTTGTGAAAAATACACTCTTCCTTTATACCACTTTTTGTCAGATCATTCAACTGTAAATGGGCCTCGTAATTTGCAATATCGCGCGGAGTGCATTGATCTTCGCGGAAAACGTTGTTAATATTGTTCCTCGTAGTTAGGCAAAATCTACAAAAGAAATGAGCTCGGAAACTTTCTGTGAATCCAAGAATCGAGTGGAGACCAAGGTTATCGCCCAATACTAACCCTAAACTAAAATATAATTGTACGTTGCTAGCGCCAAGATTAATTGTAACACCCTCGTTTTCGAGAAATTTCAACTCTTCGGTAACTTTCGTGAAAATCACCTCGTTTCTGAAGAGTTCACGATCTAATGAATTGAAACGAACAAATAAAAAAATATTTTCCAATTTGGATTGAAAGGTCGGTGTTAGGCATGGTATACTAACATATACTGCACCGCACTTTCCAATACCTTTGTGACTTCCAAGGGGGTTATTGTTCTCGTAGTCATCAAAGTACATAAAGAGTGGCAAGACTATTTTGTTACCAAACGAGGATACCTTTGATTTCCACAAACTACCCTGAACGAAGTTCGAAATGATGTCAGAACCTGACTGTAAGGATTTAAGATAGTCTAATGTTTCCTGAAGTACAGTAGGCAACTCAAAAAACTTTTGTAACACTTTTCTCATAGGGATATATTGCGCTGTGATCGTAACATGACGTAAAACTGGTATGCCATTTTCGTGCTTGAATTCTTCTCTCTCGCCAATTGTGTAATTTTCTGGAAGTATCAAGGTTCCACGCCTCACGAAATTAGAAATACGATGCCACTCTGTGTCTAAATTCTCAAACGGCTTGGCAAATGTATCAAAAATATCTTGGATTTGTAACTGATTGTGAAGTTCGGGATTCTCAATCAATGGCTCAAAATAGTCTTGCACTTTTTCTTGAATCATGTTTACTATGTCACTGATAAATCCAGAGGTTTCATTGACGATATCTTGAATTCTGCTGCGAGGTATTTCAGGAAAATCATACATCTTGGATACAAATTTCAATGCCTTTTCTTTGAGGATATCTTTGATCATGCTAGTGCGAGGAAGAGACTCTGAAGTTTTAATTTGAGGTTCAATATTTTTTAAGTCTTCTAATTTATCAAAAAATTCGTTGTCATCTACAACATCGTCTGAAACGAAGCTTTCATGATATTTACTCTTACCACCTAAATCGTCGTCCCGATGTACGCTATCAGAATTTTCCGGTAGAAGCGTACGTGAAGTGCTTTCATCGATAAAATTATTGCCAAGTATATCATTATTAAGAGATTCGGTTGTTTCGGGTGCATGTTTCTTCAATCTATGTTTTCTGAAAGAACTAAAGCATGAAAAACTTCTGTGACAATTTTCATTGACAGCGCACCGATAAACTGATGAATCACCATGTACTGAATAAATATGTCGTATGAGACTAGTATTATCAGAAAAAGAGCATTGGCAAGCAAAACAAATCATTGCGAACTTTTTTAAACCTTTATCACACGGATATTACAAAATCTTATAAAACGTGAGCCCACGTTACTTGCACGTTTGTCTAGCTTGTTTTATTTCTATGTATATGTTTTATTTCTCCATCTAGAGCATTGACAGCAACCGGGAATTTATCGCCCGGAGATTCGATATTATAAATACTCTTCTGCAAGAAAAGCCATATGCTTCTGCACTGCTCAGGGTATTCGCAGTTAACAGCGTAAAATATTTTAAACGTCAGATCAATGGCGTGAAGATATGAATCTACTTCATAAATGATGTCGTCAATTATAACATACGACGCATGGATATCCGTGGCTGATCCCACGATCAGTGGAGTCGGTTGGAAGCTGAGTCCGTGGGCCCGCAGATGTTCTTTTTGTTTAGCTATTGCCGTACTGAGATCAGCTGCCGTCTAAAATTTGCAGGAATAAATGTGCAAATCAATATACATAAAACTGAGAATGAAAAGTATTATGACGAAACCTGTGACAATTTCATCAGCAAAATTTTCAGTGAACATCTATGGATTCTACTAATTTTCAGTGATGGCAGTGTATCTCTTACCAGAACCCTCAATGTGAACGATTCCCTTCGTTCAGAAAGACTCAATTTCCGAGCATCGACGGCCTTGTTAGAACTGAGTTCGTTTTCTTTGGTTGCGTCTTTATTTGCAGTTGCTTTCCTCTTCCTGCTTTTGATTCTTTCGGACGGAATGAGGTACGGTAGAAGTAAAAAATCACAGAGTCTTGCTGACCTAAAAACAAAGTTACAAAACCCAAAAGATTGCATTGCTGATTTATATGATATTACCATTATTCGAAGAATAGTGTTAACCATCTCTGAAATATTACAAGACGTAAATGCTTACTGTCAGGCAATTTTGGAAGCAAATGCACATAAGCTTTGTCTTCAGCGTTTTTTATGTTCTTCGCAGACTTCAATTTGAAGATTAAGTGATTCTTCACGGTCGGCCATGTATTGAACAGTATTGAGTGTTTATCGGGCCATAAGAGATTAAAATCACATTCAAGCTGCGCATACAAATACGATGTTGATGTTTCTCAAAAGTTTGATTTCAATTTAACGAGTAAGATAATCTTGAATACGCACTAGTTTACATCCTACTTGTAAACGGAGGGCTAAGATTTCGCTGAAGTATTCAAAAACTGTCTTATTTTCAATTGTGATGATATGTCTTCGCGCCTCATATGTTGTTCTCCATGTATCCAGAAGTTCGTCCCACGGCTCACAGTGGTTTTTTAACCATTCAAGCTTGCGCTTCACATCCTCTATAAAACCGTGAATATTGTTATAAATAAATCGGACATTTATCCATAGTAACTATTAAACTACTAACCGGTCACAATGGGCGATACTTCGATCTTTTTTTGCTTAGGTCTACGTATTTCGAGTACTCCTTGCTCTCTCAATACACCCTTGATGTAAACGTAATGCTCCCACAGTTTTCCATGAGCTAACACTCGAACCCCGTTCACTGATTTGAATGGATTGAAATACGTCCCACAATTTTCAGTAGTGAATAATTTCTCTATGTCTTTAGCATAGGTAGCAAACGTTTCTGAAGAAATTCTGTGTGCAACGAATGATAATAATTATCCAAACAGTAAGAAATAAATAATAATATTAACTCGCCATGTATAGCTTATGCAATGATTCTCACACAAAATCTTGCAACTTTTCCGTGCCATCATCGGACAATGTCGCTAAAGCCTTATCCAGTTCGCTTTGGATTATTACATGCACCAGAAGTTTCCTGCTTGATTCAGTTAAATAACCACTGTTGTACTTGTACGATCTTTTTATAACTTTACCGTCACTGTATTCTCTCAGCACCTGTTCCAGTTTCTAAACAATCGATTCATATCCCCATCAAGTAAATAAATGAAAAATGTTTTGAACATGCAATATATTAAAATCATTAAATCAAACGTACTGATGCTGGAGGTTCTGTATTTTCATTCAAATCGACAGAAACTCGAGCCGCTGATTCCGTGGAGCTCAATATGTTTTCTGAACGCCGATCTTGGAGTGCAATCTATAATCATATTCATGTGTTTTACAATTGGAACGAATTCGAAAGTTCAAGAAGTATTCCACAAGAATCGCAAATTCTGACACGTAGCGATTATTTCATAAAAACCACGATTGCAGGTAGAAAAAGTGAGAATACGAATAATCAAACCTCCTGTAGCTCATCGTAGTTAATTAATTATTAGCAATAGACAATAGTTGTATGGGAAATGAAAAACCTTCACAAAAATCTATACGTACACAGGATGTAGTATTAGTTGATCCGATCTCGGTATAGGAACGTGAGTTACTCACAGTAGACGCGAGCTCTATATCAACGTTCTTAAAGACGGCTTCAAGCGAATAAGGATCTTGAAATTCTGGTAGATACTGTAATTGCGAAATCGGGAAATATCACAAATTCTGCATCGTGCATCTTTTCAATCTCTAATACGAATCAGGAATTGTAAACGCGATTGAATGTTACTATTGGAGTTTTTAATTTTAATTTTTAAGGATTGCATCGCTGTATTTATTTTCATTCTGAGTAGGTGGTATGTACTTTTTGTGCAAAGATGTGTATTATATAGTCCTCACCTCGCCTATAATCTCACCCTGCCCCCCGTGCTGATACGGGGCGGGATTCATCTTTGAAGCTTATTCTTGATTATTAATAATACAAACTGAAAATCACGCAGATAAGTAATTAAAATAAAGTTTGAGGCAAATGATTCTCAGTACAAGGAATTTGATAGTTCCCAGATTATTAACCATATACGGAATAACAAAAATAATCTTACGGCCTATACAAATGAACTTTCTCGGAACGATGCGGATATCGAAGACTAGAAATCGACGATACCTATGAGTACATGAATATCATAAATTGGCAGTAAACTAGACTGGAATATAATATAATGAATAATATAGTAGGATCATTATAATTATAAACTAATACTTACACACACTTGTTGAACAATTTCGTAAAAATCACAAGAACTTCGATGTAATTGAATAATAGCACTTGATATTTGCAAGCGTCCGTCTCACAAATATGCTACACGAAAACTGAGTCGTTATAAGGGCGCTGTGGCTTGCCGGCACCAGCTTGCGCGATTTTTAGTAGGAAAAAGCTCGAAAGTTACGCGACACAATATTTGTCGCTCCTGTACAGTATAGGAATTTTTCCTATACGAGTTGCATAGATTGGTACGCGCATAGATAGCGAAACAATGTCGTCACAGCACCAGTTCATTTTTTGAGTTACGGAATATAATACACGATGATGTATGGTAATAATAACAATACTGTTTGCGAAGAATCTTAGATCTTCATTAGAAAACATATTATATTAGTTATTGCACTACCTCATCAACTATAGTTTCTCACATGATCATATCTGTAGGAGGGCAACGATTGATATGCGATTGACATGAAGTGCTAGATTTATGGGAAGATGTACAATAATTTTGAACCTAACATTTCGTAAACGATAGTCTCTTAAAAGTCAGTATCCTCTGTATGGCAAATATTGCGGGATAATAGACTTAATCATACCAAATATTTGGGAAAAATTGAATTTACTAGGGGGGACACATTACGATATTGTAGAGGAAACCAAACAATTATAATTTTTAGAATACGTATAGTAACTATCGATTCACCTAAAAAGTAGTACGTTACTATATTTATAGTAGTCGTATGCATAAGTATAAGACGAATCGCCATAGTGCAAGTATGTCCCAAGATTGCTATACGAAGTATGGGAATGTTTACCATAAAATTCTCTCAGTGTAGGTGAACATGACGGATTCTGTCATCTTCGAATCTACGTAACCAAAACATCTGAAATAATTCACAAAAAATTTTCTCACGTCAGGTAATATACTCAAATTATTTTGGAATTTCTGGAGACATCGACAAACGTAGGTGGCCCACTTGACGAAGAATCCTTCACAAATGAGTCACAATTTTTTGAATATTTCCCAGCGCCGAACATCGTGTCTCCTAACATTACTGTTAGGTTATCCGAATTTTCGAATATTTGAACTAGCCTCGATCTCAATTGGTTCGGATAATCGAGGTTCTACTGTAATTTTGGAACAAAATTTTTTATTGCCTAACTACACTAGCTTTGGCAGACTGATAAGGATATGTATGTTATTGATGTAACCAGTGGTCGGAAAAGACAAGCGGCATTTGTCGCGCAGCAGAAGCAAACAGCGGAGGAAATTTTACAGGTCGAATCAAACCCTCCGTTTGGTGAAGAGTTCCAAGATGAGTTGAATTCAGATCGATCTGAAAACAGATCTACTACCGGTTGCATGCTCGGAGAAGAGGAAGCATTGAAAGGTCGTCACATTGTCGACGTGGCTTACATGCTAGAGCAGATCCATGAAAAGTTCGATAATCATGATCCGCTGTCAATTTGCACGTTTCGAGACCTGAAAGAAACTAAGTCGCGCCGCCATGGGTTGCAAACGCAAATCTTCTTCCAGTGCCAGGTGTGCAATTATGAGGACAGTATTTGGACCGATCGCAAGGACGGAGCCACGATGGATATTGATCGGAGTGCTGTCGCAGGGACTATCGCCACGGGAATAGGATTCGCACAGATGGAACAACTCTTCGCCTCCATGAATATTCCCTGCATGTCTGACGAGACATATAGGAAATACGACCGGGAGATGACTGCGGCATTTGAGAAGGCGGCTATGACTGAAATGCTGCAGGCCGGCGAAATCGCTAAGAAACTGGCACTTGCAAGAGGGGATTTTATCATACACGACGGCATGAAAATTCCGTTCATCACGGTTGTAGCGGATTGTGGTTGGATGAAACGGTCATACAAAACAGGAAAGTACGATTCCCTGTCTGGTGTTGGTGCGATCGTCGATCATCATACCCAAAAAGTAATCTTTATTGGCTGGCGTCCGCAATAAATTTTGCTGCATTTGTGAACGGGCTGCACGACAAGACGTTGCACCCAAAGATCACGTCTGTTTCAAAAATTGGGGCCGTGATCAAGCATCTACAGGGATGGAGGGCGACGCACTGTTGGAAGGTTTCAAAACGAGCATTGAAACCCACGAACTGATTTACAAAACTTTGATAGCAGACGGTGATAGTAATGTTTACAAATCAATTGTAGACAACGACCCGTATTCAAAGTATGGCATACGCGTTGAAAAAAAAGAATGCGTCAATCACTTGCTGCGCAACTTGGCACGAAAAATCAGAGACGTAGCCAAGACAAAAGGGCGCAACATTACCAAGCCGAGAAAATTAGTAAACGGCAGCGTACTAAAATTCAGGAATGCAATTGAAGCGGCAATATTGCATCGCCAGGCGCATGGACAAGATGATCCCGCAGGTTTGACCAGAGTTGAGCTCCTGAAAAACGACGTCCTAAACTCACCGTACCACGTTTTCGGTGACCATAGAAAATGTCAAGAGCTGAACAGTTTTTGTCATGAAGAGACTACTGAAGAAGGAATGAACGTCGTAAGGGATCTGAAAAACGCAGGACTTCTTCAGCAGCTGGACGAAGCAGTGACATATTTGAGCTTACACGCCGATAGCTTATTGTATCACGCGACTAATAATGTTGCAGAATCGTTCAATGCGGTAGTGTGCAAATTGATTGCTGGAAAAAGAATCAACTTCGGCCAGAGGGGATCTTTCCAAGCAAAATGTGCTGGCACTGTTCTGCAGCACAATACCCAAAACATCCTGTCGAAGCTACACGCAAGCGAGGAGAAACAGCCACCAAGCAGTATATCTGCTTTAGAAGCTCGGCGCCAGCGTAAGGTACGCTACAACGCGCAAGTGACGAAATCGCAAAAAGAATCTAGGGACCGTTTTTGCGATAAAAACAACGTACACAGAGGACAAGATAAAAACTATGGCGCAAATGCAGCGAAGCCTGATTTGCCCGATTACGTGTACGACGATCTCGCTGATCTACATCAGAGCCGGCTGCTGGACTATCAAACGGATCGTGCCGAAATTGAAGTCAAAACGAGAGGGCAAGCCGACAATGCACTGTGGCAAACCGTGCGAAGAAAGCTATTGACTGCTTCAAACTGCGGTAGAGTCTGTCGAATGAAGGACACTACATCCTGTTCTGCTACAGTGCAGTCCATACTGTACCCATCTGTCAAGAGTACACCAGCTATGGTATGGGGTCGGTCGAACGAAGCCAAAGCCATCGTAGAACTACAGAATAAATTAGCAGAAGAAGGAAATCCTGTGACTGTCAAGTCATGTGGATTGTTCATTGATCCAAATCTCGAATTTTTGGGAGCAAGTCCGGATGGTATAATCGACAATACCACCATCGTCGAAGTGAAATGCCCTAGATCCTCACAAGACTACCACCCAGAAGATGCGATTCAACAACGCGTCACAGAAATACCCAAATACTTCGACAAGAGTGATCCATCGAGGATGAACACGTCTCATCATTATTATTACCAGGTACAGGGACAATTGCACGTAACGGGCGCCGATACATGCTACTTCGTAGTATGGTCACCATTGGGCCTGAAGTACGTCAAAGTATCACGAGATGATGAATTCTGGAGTGCTCGAATGGAACCCTATCTAACTAGATTTTATAAAGAGTGCTTGCTGCCTGAAATAATAGACAGCCGTTACGTTCGTAAAATGCCTATTCGAGAGCCAAAATATGTCTTCGAGGCAAGACAATCGAAGAGCCAGACTGTCGAAACATCCAGAACTGGGAGACTCGTACAGCGCAAAAGAGCGATGGCCACACCTGATTCCGATATAACACCAGCAGAAAAGGGCGACGAGAGTTCACTTTCGCAAGCGCAAACTGTAAACAGCGGAAGCGAATCGGAAATCACTGACATTCGCCAGTCAGCGAAAATCGCACCTTTGAAGCTGACTAGGAAAAATCCGAACGATCCAGATTCTTGGAGCCTAACATCGGATGAGGAACAGGCACGTGTTTCAGAAAAGGAATCGAAAGTACCTCCTCTGAAACTAGTGACACGTACTAACGAACATTGAGCGTCTTGGGTTGTATCATCTTCGGATGAACAAGACGATTCATGCAAAAATAAGCCACGAATTCTACCGCTGAAGTTACTGAAACGCAGTTCTGTGCATCGAAGTTATTGGATCACATCGTCTTCAGACGAGCAAAAGTCTACACATCGGAACGAGGAGAGTGTAGCACCGTATCCGTCGCGTCGATAGCGCGACCGCCAACACCAATTAAAGTGGTAAATGAACGGAGCATTGGAATTCCATGGGTAACTGTATCAGACGATCGTGTAACAAGCCCGACTCAAACAGAAATTGACATTCTAGAATCGGTGAATAAGAATGTGAACACCGACGACGTTGAAAAAGACGTATCAACACAAAGTTCTTTGCTAAATGATACGTCTATTGATCAATTTCTATCAGTTGTCAAGGAGACATCTCAAATTGACACAACAACTTCGCTATGGTTAGCACATCCACGGTTCATCAAGCCTTCGCGGACGTCGCAAGATATCCACATTATCGGTGGCAATGCATTCAGACATTGGCGATGTTTGCATTTTGATGGAACCCAACTGTTTGTATACGACAGCCTAGGATGTGAAGGCTATCAATCATTGGAAGCAGAAGTAAAGAGATTTATTTCTTTACGCTACCCAAATTTGAAGCGTGAACATGTTGTTTTTCCAGCAGTTCAGAGACAGCCCGACAATTTCAGCTGTGGAGTATTCGCAGCAGCTTTTGCGACCACGGTAGCTTTAGGAGGAAACCCATCAAATGCTGCATACTCCACGGATGTGATGAAATTGCGAAATCATCTGATAAAAATAATACGGAGCAAAAAATTATCTGCCTTTCCGAACGCCTAGTTCACAAGGCATCGATGTAGTTTACGAACTAGAAAGATTTCCAATAATTGTGTCAATAATTTTCTCGTATACAATATTTGGTTTATTACTCGGATTAACGATTGAAACAGTTCGCAGCTGTTCGTAGCGGATCGAACAAGTGACGGTTCGCAGCTCCTCGGAGCGGATCGAACAACGAGTCACAGTTCGCAGCTCTTCGGAGCGGATCGAACAACAAGTCACAGTTCGCAGCCCTTCGGAGCGGATCGAACAAGTGACGGTTCGCAGCTCTTCAGAGCGGATCGAACAACAAGTCACAGTTCGCAGCTCTTTGGAGCGGATCGAACGAGTGACGGTTCGCATCTCCTCGCCGAGATGACGGAGATGACCGAAATGTTCGACATGAAGGAAATCTTATGGGAGACAGTGTCAATTAGCCTCCTCGCGGCGTTTCCTGGAAATACTCGTGATTACACGAGTAGCTAATAATTGACGATTGATCAATTGTGAAAACACATGTTCTTTTTTTATCAATAACATTGGAAGCATAAAAATTCCAAATAAAAACATTTTTCTAGTTTCTCATTCGGTTACGCATACCCTTTCAGTTGTTGCTTTGAAGTCTGAGAAGTCTAAAATCTTTTTTTGCTAATTTTTACAAACAATTTTTCATTTCATATTACATCGTCCATTAATACAAGTGATTTATCGTTGTAACGAAGAATTAATAATACACTGCGGGCAATATAGTTATGCATCTTCATTGCTTGGATCAAAGATTGATTCAGTTTTCACGTGGAGGAGTATGTATAACCAAATTGAATAAAATAAGACCAAAAGCCGTCGGAATTAGCATTACCAATCACGGGGTTCATAATCGTTCCCCTGTTGCCCTTGAGCATTACTTTTCACAACTATTTTACTTCATTTCAATATGTTAATATGTGAAGTTTACCTTCATGAACCCCTTCATATTACAATTATTATATTTTACATATAATAAAGTGTGACTTCATCCAATGATTGTTCGTAATAATAGTGATGCCGGAATAATTACATACATATACCTTAACTCATACATGAAGGATTCTTTGTCAACCCGGCCACCTTTTTTTTCATGGTCTAAAATTTAATTGTATTTTATTCTGGTGAGTAACCTATTTTTTAGGACCTTCTGTGATTTTTTTTCAAATCTTTAGCACTGCTGGTAGCCTAAATGTGAGAGACGTGTGGAATTTTTCATTTTCTATATCTATCTATTTGGCATTAGGAAGAAAAATGATTACAAATACATAAAAAAAACGTGTTTTTTCTCAGCTCTTCGATGAAAATATTTTCGAATTTTTTTAATTGAGAAAAAGAGCTCAAAACACGAAAAAAACGCAAAAAAGAAAATAAATAAATAAAATGGTGTTTTGAGATCTTCGGGCCGTTTCAATTTTTCTGAAAAAGTTCACAAATCATCCATCCAATTTCCCAAATTTTCTGTAGAATTCCCGTCATGGGCCGACCATTTGTTCCTAACAAAATGAATTAAAAAAGCACTATACAGTCGTTTTTTCTTCACATAATAGATTTCGAAGACAATCTTTTCCGATCATCTTTCTTTCTTTTCGTATGTTGATTGCTTCAGGGGGGTTGACTAAAAATAGCTGAAATCGTAAAATTAAGATCCATATGGTAATCGGTATAAAATATACATCAATGAATCAATCAGAGCACATTGCCTTATGCGCTTGTTGCGTGTTCAATTAGGTGGAATGAATAAAAGAGATATAAAACGTGTATTTTATAAGTGATTTATTTTAAATTGAAAACGTATTTTGTACCGCGGCTTCCCCCCGTGCCCGCGCCTCCTCCGCCCCTGCCACCCTTCCCGCCTCTGCCCTTCCCGCCGCCACTCTTGCCACCTCCTTTTCCACCGTCCTTCTTCGCGCCTTCCTTCTTCGCTCCTTCCTTCTTCTCGCCATCTTCCACTCCCTTTTCGCTCCGGCTCACAGTGGGGAATATTCACGAATTCGTGGCCAAAAATCGAAAAACCAAAAATTCCATACAGGTATAACGATCACAGGTATTGGTCGAGAACTAATTTCTGCGTAAGATCCCGGTTATCCCGACCCTTTATACCTGCTAGACCCTTAGATATTTCAGTTCAAAGTCGACCTTTATCGGCGACAGTCACAAGCGTCAACCGTGCCGTATTTTGTCACGCAACTTTGAACATTTATATCCGAGTAGTGGAAAGAGTGAATGAATTTTAACAAAATGGATACTCTTCCTCAAGGTATGTAGACATTTTTGCCTATTTTACAAGTAAAAAATATTATTTATTGTCCGTGTTTGCGTAGTCTAACGATAATTCTGAAAAGTGCCTTCGTTCGGAAGTAAATATTGACTTTGCACAGAGGTTTAGTATAGAATCCCGCGGAATCCCACCTTCGTTTTTTTTTTCAAAATGTAGCTTCAAGTATCAGCTTTCGAATGGCGTGTCAATGAAAGTACGCAAAGGTGCGCGGCGTGTTCCAGAGAAATTTTTGTGAGCGTATGCGTGATCCGAGAAGGCCCCTCGCGCGGCGCGGCGTGACGTACGAGCTGCCTGGTCGGCCAAACCGGGCCTACCTGGAACTGCGGCTGCCTTACCCTATGCGGAATCGGTCGACCGGTTGACCCTGACATGACAATAGATATTAAATACTATTCTTCCTTTGTAGGTTCTGGAGCTTCTCTTATCACATTCAAGCGAAGGGAGATATTTTCAATACTGCAAAAACATTTGGCCGCGGAGTACAATGAGCAAGTGGAACATTTGGAGCGAAAGTTATTGGAGAAAAATGAATGTGCGATTCGAATTCACCAAGATGCCCGGCAGAATTTTTCGAAGTTACCCCACAAAATGTGCATAAATTGGAAAGAGTCAGGAAGAAAGGAGACAAATTTTCTTCATAACAATCAAGAGTGGCTGGAGATGGATATAGCCTTTTCTGCTGATTAGAAACCGAGTGAAGCCAGCATACGAGGTCGTCTTTCACTGGACCTTGCTGCATCAAGTGAACGATCAAAACGACGAAGAACAGAAGAGCTTCGGCAGAATCATTTTGTGTTTTTTTGGAAATAAAGACTTTGTTCACCATATTACGAGAAAGCAATTATTTTCCATAAATTTCCGAGTCAATTCTATCATCTATTATTGCAACCGCTCCACAAACATATTTTGGGTTCTGTAATTTGTTTTTCAAAATTTCGATATTGGATTCATAATCAGCGACCTCGAAAACATCCAGAAAGTGGATTTTTGATCAAATTTATTGGTAAACTTTGGTTTCAACCGGCCATATTGGAGCCGCCATCTTGTTTTTCTGAATTTTGATATTGGATTCGGAATCAGCGACCTCGAAAACATCGGGAAAGTGGATTTTTGATCAAATTTATTGACAAACTTTGGTTTCAACCGGCCATATTAGAGCCGCCATTTTGTTTTTCAAAATTTTGATATTGGATTCGTAATCAGCGACCTCAAAAACGTCAGTATACCAAATTTCGTAAAGTTCCAATAATCCCCCGATTTATGGCCACGAATTCGTGAAAATTCCCCACTGTGCGGCTACTGCCGGGCGAGGCGGACCAATGCCGCCGGTTTGACCACCTATACCTATAATAGATGTTAGTAGTTTTTAACAATAGTTCAGCAATTTTTTAACACACAAACAAACAACGAAATACATCTCGAAAAACCCATTTTTTCGACGAGAAATTTACTTTTGGCAATAAAGCGCGATTATTTATGAATATTTTGGAATGATCATGTGTAAGTTGATAATTTTATAATAAGACAGTGATGTCAAGCAAACACTACGTCTATTATGAAGGTTTGGAAATGATACTCTACTTTTGCGAACATTGTTATCGTTAAAAATAATGATTCTTTAGAATGTAGAGTACTATAGTGGAACTTATCTTTCTCTGAAAACAAAAAATTTGCTGAAATTTATGCGGTGAATCCAACAGTTTTAGCAGGGCTTGTTTGATAGTCAAAATACGAGAAGGATCGAATTATTGTTCTTGCGCAGTTTCATATCGTGTAAGGAGAATCCGATCGGACTCTGATTGTAGCAGTAAAAATATGCCCTTTCAAAATCCTGTCGAATTTATTCACTGCCGTGTATCTGATTATAAATTTGGTTGTAATATCATTTTATACTCACTTCTCATTGTGCGAGTGCCGTTCCCGCGACACGGTCCGCCCCTCTCGCCTGCTTCTCTTTGGTGGATTCTAGTGAATAAAATGTTGAGATGAAATCTTGGAAATCGTAGAATTTTGTAAACATCTGCGATATCAATGTACTACTAAAATCATGACAAAGGAAAACTTTATTCGTAACACAAATATATCACTTGTAATTGACTAAATTGGAATAACAAACACGGAAGAAGTCAGTATCGACAAAAAACCAGTATTTACAACTACTCCAATGATATACCTATCGAAGTGATGTAGTTGAATCGAATCGACAATGGCTCAGAATATTAGCATCAAGATTGTAAAATATTTTATTACAAAAAACCGCACGTGGAAAAAATATGCAATAATGCAATTTTTCAAATAAGTAATAATTTTTTTCTGTTGCGTAATATTCTTGAGAATCTATGTTGTTTTATTATTCAATAACATGTATGCGTTGACAATAAGACAAGTTTTCAAACCATTGATAAAAAGTAAGAACGTTTATAAGGATGATCATTTTTTCGCATACTAGAGACTGATAAATTCGGTACAATATATTATGTAATTACCTGACTACTTCCCCCGTCCTGTCTTTCCCTCTCTCGCCTGTGCTCCACCCGCTTGTCCGTCTCCTGCTGTTCCTTCTTCCGCTTCGCTTCCTCCAGCTTGTCAATCGCTTTCCCCCATCTCTCTCGCTTCTCTTCTTCCGATTCGTTCCTATCCTGCTTCTCCTTTTCACTTTCTTCCGCTTCCTTCTCTCCTTGCAACTTCTCCATCCCATGTCTCGCTTTTTCCAACTCCTTCTTCTCTTTCGCCACCCCTTCTCTCTCCTTTTTGAGCTCCATGCGAACGAGCTGGATCGCCGCGAGCTCTTGCTCGGCCTGCTGCCGGGCCTTCCTCAGCGCGGCCATCTCCACCTCGATTTCGGACATTTTCTAATTCAGACGCAAATAATACAGCGAATAATTATGTTATCGACTAGTACATAGATAGATGGATAAATTGGACAGATTTTGGATAGATCGTTTATTAACATGCTTATAGCAATGTGAGGCATCAGCGTATAAACAATCAAATTAACATTACAGATGATATAAAGTATAGAAAGGAACAGACGTAATAGATGCACAATCGTATACAGAATAGGAGGAAAGGTGGATTGAGAAAGTATAAGTCAAGCGAGTCTGAGTCCAGAAATTTGCTACTTACCGCAACGGAGGTTTCAGGACGAATGTAAGGCAGCAACAGAAGAAACTGATGTATAATCGCAACAAACTGTTGTCACGCCGCGCCGCCGAGTAGTCCAGTCGGTTGGGAAATAAAAGCCAGTTTGTTTACGACTTACAAAGAAAATGGGCCGAATTGAAAATTTTTTTTATTTAAATACTCAGAAAAATATATCGATCATTTTTACAAAAAAAAAAATTCACGGAAATTCAATTGTTTAAAAACTAGCCATTTTGCAAGTAGCTTTGGATTGAAATATCTCGTAAACTATTGAAAAATAGTCGAGACATGCTGCGTATGAAATTTAGAGGAAAGAATAACGAACAAAATAAAAAAAAAACATGTTTCTACGACCAATAGTTTACGATATATGAATGCTATAACAAAAAATTTCGGAGTCGCGCGCGCGCGCGGACAAACAAATAGCTCTAACTTCGAGAAAAGTTAATCGATTTTGAATTTTTTTTTTCTAATTGTAGCTTTCATGAAGTATTATTTGCTGAATTTTTCCGAAATGATACTTGATGAAAGCTACAATTAAGAAAAAAAAAAAAATTCAAAATCGAATCACTTTTCTCGAAGTTAGAGCTATTTGTTTGTCCGCGCGCTCGCGCAACTACGAAATTTTTTGTTATAAAATTCATATATCGTAAACTATTGGTCGTAGAGACATGTTTTTTTTTTATTTTGTTCGTTATTCTTTCCTCTAAATTTCATACGCAGCATGTCTCGACTATTTTTCAATAGTTTACGAGATATTTCAATCCAAAGCTACTTGCAAAATGGCTAGTTTTTAAACAATTGAATTTCCGCGAATTTTTTTTTGTAAAAATGATCTATATATTTTTCTGAGTATTTAGAAAAAAAATTTCAATTCGGCCCATTTTCTTTGGAAGTCGTAAACAAACGCGCTTTTATTTCCCAGCCGACTGGACTAAAGGGCGTGAACGAGCAGAACGAACTTGGCCGGCGATTTGTTGCCTGGGACTCTCGGAAACGCACGTGGAATGTGGAAGTTTACATCTAAGCAAAATGCATGAACATATGCATGTTCTGTCGATATAATAATCAGACGGAATAATGACGGACAACGAAGATTGTCGGCTCGTATAAAATAATTTTTTGATGTCGTCTGTGGTGTGTAAAAAAAACGGCATTCACGGCAAAGACGGAGTTTCATGATTGATTAACGAAGAAAAAGGGTAATATTGGTTTTACCAAGAGAGTCATAAATTTGTTTCCGAGACATTAGAAAAATCATTTATCGATATCTTCGAACGCTTCGGAAGTCGAACGAATTTCGAGCGACTGAAAACTTCCAGTGAGAAAGTTGTTCATCGAGGTACAAATAAGTTTTCTGGAAAGTTTGACTTCGATCGGATGAATGGTTGAAAAATTGTGAACATTCTTATTCACCACCGCCTGCCTGTCGCGCGCGTAGGTTACAGCGACAGTATGGGTGCAGCGACTCTCAGTTCGCCAACGATGAAGAGTGATCAAAAGAAAGAGAATAATTTTTAAAACAGAAGAGAAAGATGATGATTTTTTTCTTAATTTTATTTTTGATTTTTTTTCATCTCCGTTGTAGAATATATTCGTATTCGCTGGTCTCTTCAGCACACCGATAGATCGTCCCGCGCGGCCCGCATCGCGATTCGTGGTGTCACGTGGTAATACTCGGAGAGAGAGCCGTGCTTTCGGCGGGCGTCGGGTAAGGTTAGATCTGTTCACTCACGTGCTCTGCCAGCGGACGCCTGTGCTTGGCGCGCTGCCGGAATTTTATACAGGATTTCTCGAAGACGTCTCCTGGATGTATTCAATTTGTAATAACATGTGTTCGACTACATCTACTGTGACGGCAGCAAACCCTATTGCTTGGTACAACATACGGCTGCGGGAGTCGAGGTCGTACTGTTGTGCATTCACACAAGGATTGAAAGGTAAATGTTCATAAACATTCAGGTGAGGTAATGTTTTGTCGTTATGTTTTCAAACAAAGCTGTGAGAGAAATTTCAAAATGCAAAATCACTATCCAGAGGCGTTGCTTGCTATACGTGTCTCATGTATTGAATCACGAGGTTCGGTTAGGTCAGAAGAGGATAGAGCATGAACATAGGCAGTACGAGAGGCCTTTTGTTGGATTTTGTCGTGGAACATTCATGTCGCTGATCACATTTTTCGGTATTGAAAATGAACGTTTGTCCCATTTGTTCAAAGAACCGAATCAAACTCCTAGATAATTTCATGTGCCGAGTTCGATTTAACTTCATCTGTTTATTTGGAATCTGTAAATCTACTCATTTGACAGATAACAGAGAAGGTGTCGGGGAAGAATGCAGAATAATTACAGTGACCATGCTTGCAGAACGCAGATGAGTGTATATTTCAGTATGTACTGTACCCGCAGTGTATAAACTATAAAGTAAATCTCATTTTTATCCTGTACAGATGATGATCCTGAGCCTCGACGGAGGGCCTTCGGAGATCCCAAGAGATTTATGAAAATCATTTGTGAAGACAGCGACAATGAATTTACCAGAGAAGAATAGAAACGTCAGGGCGATGGCAAAGAGACAGACGATAGTCCTCGATTGTACATCATCATCACTGGATCAAGAGACGGCATCTCCTGTAAAGCATCTGCCGTAACCAATCGCTGAGAGACGTCGACGACTAGCTTCGATAAATTCTGAGTCAACATGATGTTCACAGGATCTGAAAATCCTGGCAAACATGGAATTGGCCTTGATTTTTTTCTACAGCCTTAAAACTCCAGAAATATTCTGAAATTTCATTCAAAGTCTCCAAGTATTGTCAAAGTACTCAAAAAATCTCTAGTCCTGCGAAATTCCAAGTTTTTTTTTTCAACAAGCCTAGCAAAAATGTTTTTCATCTCACCTATGCATCGAATTCAGAAAAAAAGGCAACTTGTTGATCTTTCAACGTTATATCAAAATACATACGTGCTTCAGCTTAGTTGATTTATTCAAAAGATTTTAGATAGCATTGATGATATGAATGTTAGTCTGGAACTTATGACGAATGCCTGGTATCTATAAATGGAAATTTCTCGTACACCCTGAATGATTATGCTGTATTTGCGATTTTTCGAGTGTTGAGCCAACTTGCAAACCAATAACAAGTATTTATTTAAAAAAAAAGAACAATGTTACTGGCGAATCGGGCATGGGTAATTCATAGTTGAGTACAGTGTTGTGAAAATTGTGATAATTACCCATTACTTTCACGATGTGTAATTCAATTTTCATTTATCAATCACATTTGTAATGCGTAATTCAATTAGGTATGGTATATTACCAGAGTAATGGGTAATTAAATAAATATATACCGAAATAATCATATACAGAGAAGAATTATTGTCTGAATATCATTAGTTCTTCTATATATTTGATTATTTTGGTAACGTATAATTAAATGTTCATTTGATTACCGATTACTTTGGTAATGTGTAATTGAGAAGAAGAGCTGACATTTGTGAAATATTTTTTTTTCAATTCTCTGGAACGAATCTATAGATACGAATATTCCACTAACCATCGTCATATTGTGTATACAGAGCATATATTTTATGTATTTTTAATATAATTTTATGTAATGGATAATACGACTGATGAAATGAAATTATATTATAATTATTCAGTAAAACTGTTCACGTGTTATTTCATATAATTGTATTGAGAACCCATGGAATAATTGTAGAATAATGGAAATAAATGAACAAAATGCTCAATTATGAATCGCATAAATATTTTTACTTACCAAGCCAATACTGAAATTATTGAAAAGTATCATATCGCGAATATACATTTTATTAGTCTACAAATCATCTCTGACTGCAGATCGAGTCACGTGGTACCAACCAGGTGTACCAACGTAACAGCGGTGGGAGAAGAAGAAGCAGAAAACTCGCGCGTGCCGATATCTTGCGGCCGTTCTGGGAACTAATATGTATAATAAATACTAATGGCCGTTTCCAGCCGTTTTACAATCGCTAATTACCATACATTTGTAGAATACAACTGTGGCCTACATCGTTGTTGGAAACAAAGATGTTTTGGGATGGCCGTGTTCAGAATTTCTCACAGAATCGGGCTCTGGAGGCCGATCTTGCATTTTCGATGCATAGGCTTTGATATAAGTCGAAATAAGTGACACGGCCACACTTTGCGACAGGAAAAAAAAAAAAAACAACAACAATTTTATTT
Organism: Rhogogaster chlorosoma; assembly: GCA_944452935.1. Classification (NCBI taxonomy): domain Eukaryota; kingdom Metazoa; phylum Arthropoda; class Insecta; order Hymenoptera; family Tenthredinidae; genus Rhogogaster; species Rhogogaster chlorosoma. The sequence continues at coordinate 14,831,879 of OX101803.1, read as the reverse complement.
CATTTTATATTCGCTCGATCCCATTCCTCCTCAAACATCGGCTGCCAAAAGGACAATCCGATTAATACCCTCGTTTCGGAGATATTTGAGTAATTAGATGGATCGGTCAAAATCGACTGGACCCCCCCCCCCCCCTCAAGGGAAGACTCTACAGAGATTTTGACCGAAATCGTTCAAAAAATCGATTTTCCGTTTTTACCGGAAATATACTCCAGAGGCCTGTCCTTACCTTGTGAGAAATATTCAAAGCCCTTCGATTTTTTTTAGTTCACAGGCAGCTGATTTTATTGATAAAATTGATAATAAATTTTAAAAAAAATTTGTTTCTTCCGTAATAAAGTTCTAGAATCTTACCAAGCTATTGAAAATATCATTAAATCTGAGTTTCATAAAATATTAAGTCCAAGTATGAACTACGTGGCCAAAAGGATGGGTACCGCAGGACTCCAAAATGCAATAACGAGCTGGAGCGCTTGAAATATAAAATTTTTTCCTCAACCTTTTTTTTTTTGTTTTGAAAATACCTTCTGTAAGACAGCTATTATGTGAAACAGAAAGAAACCTTGTGAAACATAACAAATCGCACTGAAACGAAGAAAGCCAATACGGCTACGCTGAAAAATTATCAACCGCCAGATCAAAAATCCCCAATAAATGGGAAACTAATGCCTTTTTATGAGAGATTAGTCAGTGACGAGCTGCTAAATAGGTGCACACATGAAAAAAGTCTAAAGCAATAGCCAGAGATAAATGAGTATTAAAAATCAGCACTAAGATTTTCTGAGAACCACAATAGTAAATCGCAGAACGCAGCACGATAGAATATGCTGCTACAACCAAATTGATGGAGCCGCAAGGTAAAGTCTTGAAGATAAAGAAGGACTGGACTACAAATTCAACGATCAACGTTTTTAATTTTCTTTTATATGATGTTGAATCTGGAAACGCAGGGCGAAGAAGATCTGCGGTCCAAGATGCCGCAGCAGAAGAAATAGAAAATCTGAGATGCCTCAATGAAAAAGTTTGATGACATGACGTTTCGAATTATTTTAGACCATATATTTTGAAAATTTATTTAATTTGTACCAGTTTTCATTTAAAGGCGATTTACTCAAAACTACATTTTCAGCTACGCTAAATGTTCCTTGCGTCATAGTTCTGCTCCGATCAACTTCTCCTTCGCAGTGTAGATTCATGCATACCTAATACACAAAAGTATGTAGGGAATTCTTTATATTGTAAAAGGAACATAGTTTTCAAAATCCATATAACATGAAAAATGTGAAAAATTGAAAAATACAAGTTACAATTCTGGTAAAAAAAAAACCAGTCATTCAATCTCAAATCCGTTACATACTTTTCTTCGCCTAAGTGTACCGAAAGCCCCAGTCAAATATTAATATGATCAGGATAAGATTATGACGCAGGAAGCATTTTGAAGTTCAGTATCTTTTTGCCCTTAAACGTTGCGTAACTTCTATATTACTCAAGTAATCTAGAAGCTCAAGGTGAGAATTTCTTAGATTCAGAGCACAGTTTCACAAGGCCTATCAATAATTTTAAATAGAAAAAAAATGTGCAAGTTCTCAGTTTCTGTAGGGTCTTCCCTTAAGTAAGTATTTCACCAAAGCATTTATTATATATTCATTAATTGTATTTGTTATTCACGTATTATATTGGCTAAGCGTGGATATTTTTCGACTTACGAAGAACATAACCTCAAAGACCACGTTGTCCACGCCACGTGGGAACGTATGCTGGAAATTAGGCTAAGATTCGATTTCGAGCACATATTTATTCACTACTACAGATAGATTTTTTAATAGATGCATATTTGTATAAGTGACCCTTCATAGTCTAAAATAGCATGTTACGTGAAAGAATAAAAATGAGATTTCCGTTTTTTCAATTAAATATTGTCTTATGAATTAACATGACGCCGATTTTTTTTCAGGTACTTTTTGACAAAAATAGATATACGTATTTCTCAAAGAAAATTATTTGTTATTCACGTGGATAACACATAATTTTGTTTGAGAATAAATATAATATAATATATTATTTTGCGAAATATTTGTTTTGTCACAAACTATCTGAAAAATAATCGGCGTCACGAAAAAAAAAAAAAAATGTCGATGTAATTGCCGATAACAGATATCCAATAAAGATTGGTTCTTACTTCTGTACTGTTCTAACAACTGCTGTTAATCGGAGAATAATGCTCGCTTCTTATTCTTATTCCGTATTTTATCTATTATGTAATGGGCATTACAAATGAAATAAATTAGACTAAAACAACAGAGTGCGCAGTTTTGATTCCAGACATTTATTTAGTAATTAAATTTACAAATAAAATATTAGCAAAAATGAAAGTGAAGTTTTACCCCGTTGTGCTTTAGTATTATTTTTTTTTTTTCATTGCAGGTAATATTAAAATATTCTGTGTAGGTACACAAATTCCAGCAATATGGCGCTGAAAGAAAATACGACCCACGTCGTTGTGAATTTATGTGGGGAAACCATAAAACACAATAACAGAAGTGTTGATTTAGTAGTGAGATCATGGCTTTCTGATATCGAAGCCGATGCAATGTGGGTTTGCAGGTATCCTACCCCTGAAAACCTCGTAAATATAAATGAGTGGGTCCGCGATTGTTTTCCTCCAAAAAAAGACTTTTTAGAGTACGAGGTTGATATCATTAAAGATAAGCAAGTAAGTCTGCAAGAGTGTCATTATTCTTAGATTGATTTATCCTGATATCATTACAAGTCACATGGGTTTCTAATATTTTTTCATAGGCTCTTATGCTCACGGTTCGATTTACTTGAAACGATCTTTCACTCATGCTGAAATAAAAAGTATTGACGGTGATATAGAATACGATTCGAATGATCCAGAAAATCCCAAAATATATTCACAAAGAGAAGCTACAAAGATATTAAATGAGACCAAATGTCTGAAAAAGAAAAAGATACCAGAAGCTAGCAACGGTAATAGTTTAAGAATTCTGTAATAATTTCCTAGATCTTAATTTATAGTATACATTCCCACAGGACGTAAACTTAAATCTGTGACAACGCAAAGTTCGATTCAACAGAATTCTCAATCCATAGGCAGCAACAATAATATAGATATAATTGGTATGCATTGTTTGAATACCCATAAGACCAAGTTTCGAATACTTCTGACGTATAAATTAAATCATGCGGGTATTCTTTTTTTATTTTATTTGTCCAGACTCGATAAATAATCAACGAAACATATCCGCTAAAGCCTACAACTCTGCCCAATCTGAGATCTCACGACGTCCCAAGAGAGAAAGTAATTGGCATATAATTACTAAATATCGCTCTATAATATCTATTTTGTTTTCAATGTGTCAATTTATGTTACTTGTTTATATTCATTAGATGATAGACGACAAAAATCAGGCACAACCTCTAGAAATACTCATTTTGAAATCTCACCACGTGAAGATGAGGAAATTATCAATTCGTAATTGGCAGACAGTGACGATACAGAAATAATTAGTAAGTGAGACATAATACTTACCAATACCGAAATTAATATCTAATTCTATTAAATTGTATTGAATGATGTGATCATTTTTCTATCAATATTTTCAATAATTTGATTTCTTCAGGTTCACCAAACTTCGAGGAAACCGACAGCAGATCAATAATAAGTGAGAATAAGTTTTTTGATTGATATAAGCACGGGACAGATTTTTAAAAGACGTGTGAACTTTTGTTACCAATATATTTATTCCGATTAGACCGATAACAGATTGTACTTACCATTTAGGTTCTGAAAGTGATAGAAGTTTCCAAAATGGCAACAAAAATGTGATAGACGAGACTTTCTCTGACAACGAACAACCATGTACTACCATCAATAATAAAAATACAGGAGCAGTCAAAAAACATGTCCAAACGATAGTATCACGCTCACAACCAGTGGTCGAAACAAGATCTTTACACTCTGCAATGGTTCTTTTGCTTGAAAAGCTTAGATCCACTACTTACACGTTATGTTACAAGAAAAAATGGGGATATTTATTTAAATAAATTCAATGATATAGAGAGTAGAAGATATTAACCTTTTTTATTTTATTCAAAGATGAAGTAGAAGGTTTCAAATAACTTCAATAGTTATGTTTGCGGATAAAAGATTATCAGAGCTGAATCTTTATTGAAAGACGTGAACAATATGTGATAATTTGTAGACACAGGTCTGGTAGTTTGAATAAAACGTCTTCAATTAAAATCTTAGAAATTAAGAGACAAGGACAGGACGACACACCACTCTATAGTAAATGCTATGCATTTAGGCAAATATAAGAAATAATGTTATCACTAATGGCGAGTGGGACATAACATGTGATAACATGAAATTTACACAGAAATGATTAAAAGACTTATAAAACGCGTACTTGACCGCATGGTCGGGATTTGATAATTAAATTATGGCTCAATGCGATACTTAGTATTGGTTAGATCAAGTTCCTCGTCGTAGTTTGGATCCACTGGGGTTCGAAGAAATGCATCTTATGCAATATTGTTAGAACTATACGATACTAACTCTTTTATACTGTTGAAATAAAGGGTGGATCTTTTTATCTTGATATAGTCTTTATTAAATACAACGACGATTTACCTTGTTACTCTACATTGTGCCAACTAGTAACTACTCGTACAGCTACCTCTTATTTATACAATATGCTGAGTTGCGATTCTTGCAACTCTGGGCACATTCCGATATACAATACACTGTGGTTCTTTCACAATCATCTTATCCTGCATAAATTGTATTGTGCGCCTCTTCCTCGAGATCACAAGGTAGTACCCACTTCCATGCAGATGGAGCCACAGGTTTAAAGGACAAAACTTTTCCTGCTGGTCGCGCCACCATGCGACCGGTGGTGCGCCAGTGCAACTTCATTCCTTTTCTTCGTGCACAAGAAGTCACACGTGGTTTTTTGGACAGTGTTTTCAAATGGGTAAAAAACACAAGAAACGGTCTCATTCAGATGAAGAGAATAAGGAGAATAGTCTGGAACGCAGACTAAAACGATTGGAGAGGATGATTACCAGGCAATCGTCGAGAAGTCGCCGTAAATATCGCCGTAAGTAAAATTAATTTTCAGACAGAAAATGGCGGAAGCGCAGCATGGCTGCGGACGCGCAGCGTGGCTGCACGTGGCTGCACGAGATTCTGAACCATTTAGTTTAAACTCAGCTATGTGCTGAAATAGGGTTTTTCAGTCCTACTGAACAGGACGAGTATGGTTAGGCATGAGCCCAACGAGAAAACGTGAGTTTTCTCTAGGATGTCAATCTTTGGTCACATGACAACATTCAAGAGGGACGTGAGTCCTCGAACCCGTATACATACTCTATTTCCAACGAATGTGATTCGTCGGAGGCAAGATAGTGATTTTCACGATTAAGACGAGAGTCTCGATATCAAAAAAAAAAAAAAATCTGATTTACAGGTTATGAATCTTCAGATATTGACTCATCAGACAGAGCAAGAGACGACCGAGAGTCAGATCAGCGCCTTGACAGCCCTGGGCCTAGTGAGGGAGATTTCCCGCCGGCTACGCCACCCCTCGCATCGCAGCATAGGCAACCGTTGGGTGACTCCTCGAACCATGAGGAAGGAGATCAAAGCGCAGAGCCTATTGTGACTGCACCTCTTGATGAGAACGTTTTACAAGCAATTGGTAAACGTTTGGAGCCCGAGAGTCCCTTGGGTCTTCCGATTCATAGCGATTTGGCTGTGCGGTGGCAAGAGATCATCAAAAAAGGCTTGCCAGATGAGGATCGGTCAACACTGGTTAAAAAATATTCTGTAGCAGATAACTGCACTGAAATCAGCCCAGCAAAACTCAATCCGGAGGTAAAAGCGTCTCTACCTGAGTCGGTGTGTGTTCGAGATGCCCGTCTACGAACAAGACAGGATAGGACTGCCTCATGTCTGTCTGCTCTGGGTTCAGCTTTGACTATGCTGCTGAAAGACGAAAAAGTCGAAAAATTATCATTACTGGAATTGATAAGCGATGCTGGTAGACTCCTGGTTGATCTTCAAAGGGACACTTCGTTCACACGAAGATCACTGGTATTAGCAAATGTCAATACTTCAGCAAGAGCAGCACTTGAAGCTACGGAGATCCAAGAATTCTTATTTGGTAAAGAACTGGAAGGGCATATTAAAGCAACACAGGCCATCGAACGTACCTCCAGAATACTGAAACCTGCCGCAAAACCTACACCTAACCGACAATCAAAAAACTCGAAGGGCCCGCCACGTCCCCAATGGAGACGACCCAAGACGTCTGGCGGGCATCAAAAGCCGTATGTCCAGCGCAGTTCACACCAGTATCGTCCAAGGGACCAGGACAGGTCGACGACCAGGAGGACGCAGAGACATCCATCGACACGATAGACAAAGTAAGGATTTTGGCAGGCAGGTTAAGTTGTTTCAAAGAGCAATGGCACTTAGTTACTGCAGACAGGGTAGTTCTGGACTGGATTTCAGGGTATAAAATACCTCTTCTCTCCCAAGTTCGTCAAACCTCGCCCCCAAAAGAGCCTCACTGGTCAGTGGGGGAAAAGTCTCAGATCCAACACCAAATACAGAGCCTCTTGGAAAAAAGAGCTATTCGCAGGTGTCAGCCCTTGAAGGGACAATATCTATCTAGTATTTTCACTGTTCCCAAACCGGACGGGACAGTCCGGTTGATCTTAAATCTGAAATCGCTAAATGACTTTATTGAGACGGTTCATTTCAAGCTTGAGGACATTAGAACGGCAAGAGATCTAATGTACAGGGATTGTTTTATGACAACATTGGATTTAAGGGATGCTTACCATTTAATTCCTATTGCAGAACCATACAGAAAGTATCTGAGGTTCTCATTCAACGGTCAACTTTTTGAGTACACTTGCTTACCTTTTGGGTTGAACACTGCGCCATACGTTTTTTCCAAGGTTATGCGACCAATAGCATCATACCTAAGAAAACGTGGTCACGTCTTAGTAATCTATTTGGATGATCTGCTCATAATAGGGAAATCATTTGCAGAATGTTTAAACAACATTAATCAGTCTTGCTTGTTACTTGAAAAGTTAGGATTCGTGATTAATGAAGAAAAGAGTCACATGATACCGACTCAAAGGTGTAAATTCTTGGGTTTTATTTTGGATTCAAAGAAAATGTTGATAGAGTTACCAGATGAGAAAAAACATAGAGTTTTATCATTGATCGAACAATTTTTACAAAACAAACTTTGTAAAATCAGAGAATTTGCCTCTTTTATCGGGACGCTTGGTTCATGTTGTTATGGTGTAAAATATGGTTGGGTTTATCTTAAAGATATGGAAAGAGAAAAGTGCTTGGCCCTAGATAATAATCATCACAACTATGAGGCAAAAATTAGGCTACCTATAGGTATTGATTCAGACCTACGATGGTGGAAACATAATATTATGACCACAGCTAATCCTATTACAAATCTCTGTTTTGATATTGAAATTTTCTCGGATGCGTCGCGATCAGGCTGGGGGGTCTGTTGCAAAGAGGAAAGATCACATGGATTCTGGAATCTTGAGGATCAAGAAAAACATATAAACTATTTAGAATTGCTAGCTGCCTTTTTCGGGCTAAGATGCTTCGCAGATCGCCTCTCAAATTGCAACATCCTCCTTCGCATTGACAACACAACCGCCATTGCTTATATTAATCGCATGGGCGGTACACAGTATGCAAATCTCAGTAAGCTAGCCAAAGAAATGTGGAAGTGGTGCGAGGCTAGAAATATATGGATCTTCGCGTCATACATCCGCTCCAAAGACAACGTGATAGCGGACTTTGAATCTAGACGGTTAGAACCCGAGACAGAATTCAGATTGTCAGACGAAGCCTTTCAAAGGATCTGTCGAACTTTTGGCACACCGGGAATTGACTTATTCGCGTCTAGAGCAAACAAAAAATGCGAAAAATACGTATCGTGGAAAAAAGATCCAGGTTCGATAGCAGTAGACGCTTTTACCATTAAGTGGATATCATATCATTTCTATGCCTTCCCACCGTTTTCATTGATTCTAAAGGTCTTGAAGAAAGTAAGACAAGAGAATTCACGAGGAATTATCGTGGTCCCCTACTGGCCAACCCAGGCGTGGTTCCCGCTCTGTATGGAAATGTTTGAGAGCAGACCATTGATGTTTCAACCTAATATTAACTTGTTACTCTCTGCAAATAGAGAACCTCATCCGCTTTGGCATCAACTTACCCTGGTGGCAGGAGTATTATGTCACAAGCCTTTGCGTTGCGAGGAGTACCCGCGGAGTCCATCGAGCTGGCAATTGCATCAATAAGTGAGGGTTCACGTCGGCAATACGAAACAGCCTGGAAGAAATGGTGGACCTTCTGTGGAAAAAGAAACGTCAACTTCCTATCGGCATCGGTTACGGAAGTCTTAAGTTTTTTGGGAAGCGAATTCAAGAAGGATGCATCATACGGCACCATTAATAGCTATAGATCTGCTTTATCATTAATTCTTGGACCTCACATAGGACAAGACGCAGAAGTGAAAAGAGTCTCAAAGGGTATCGCAAATATCCGCCCCCCTCAGCCAAAATATGATTCGACTTGGGACCCGTCGATTGCGCTAGAATTTCTGTCGAGATGGTATCCCAATGAGTCTATTTCCCTCGAACATCTTACCTTGAAACTGGTGACACTCCTTGCCTTGACAACAGGTCACCGAATGCAAACGTTAGCATTAATCAATGTAGACAATATCAGGGACACAGGTAATGAAATTGAAATTAAGATTCCTGCCAGGTTGAAGACGTCTAGACCAGGAAAACCTCAACCGACTCTAGTCTTACCCTTTTACCAAAGAAATAGGTCCATTTGTCCTGCATCTGCCTTAAAAATATATATCGATAGAACACGGGCACTACGCAATAATTCTAAGATTCTTTTTATATCGTTTAAGAAACCGCACAAACCAGTAACCACTCAGTCGTTAAGCCGATGGATAAAATCCGTTCTTAGTAGGAGTGGAGTAGACACGGATACATTTACAGCGTATAGTACGCGCCACGCATCTACTTCGGCCGCTAAAAGAAAGGGCGTTTCCATTGACACAATTCGTAAAACAGCGGGATGGTCTGAAAGATCAAAAACTTTTGCCACTTTTTATAATCGAGCGCTGCGCTCTGACAAACACTCATTTGCTGAGGCAATCCTGAAATCGTAAGGGTTTCTCAAACTGTGTGCGGGCAGTTGATACTATCCTTATAAGTAAAAAATGTAAAAAAAAAAAAAAAAAAAAGGAAAATAACCAATGAATAAATAAATAATAATAGTAATAATATATGTTTGGTTGTCCAAAAAACATCTGCATGCCGTAACTCATGCTTTAAACATCTACCTTGTGATCTCGAGGAAGAGGCGCACAATACAATTCAACGATTAAACGAACTTACCTGTAAGTGAAGTTCTATCGGAATTGTATGAAGCGCCTCTTCCGAAGAGATCAGTCCCACCCAGAAGTCCCGAGGCATTTGACAGCCATTGACCCTTATCAGTTACGGCAACCCTTTAAAAAATGAAGTTGCACTGGCGCACCACCGGTCGCATGGTGGCGCGACCAGCAGGAAAAGTTTTGTCCTTTAAACCTGTGGCTCCATCTGCATGGAAGTGGGTACTACCTTGTGATCTCTTCGGAAGAGGCGCTTCATACAATTCCGATAGAACTTCACTTACAGGTAAGTTCGTTTAATCGTTGAATTTATACATATTTCAACACACCTCCTTAAATTTATGCTTCCTTTATATGCAATTTTTAACTCGTTACAAAATTTTTAATTCATTTCGAAATTTCTCGAACTTATTTCGACCTAAGGCTGTAGTCAATATGTCGGCAATATTATTTTCAGAATTTACTTTTATAATTTGTATAATCTTCTTTTCATAACACTTGTTTACAAAACGATAATGTATTTCAATATACTTTGAATTTTTTGTCAAATTCCCAAAGGGCATAGCCGAATAAGCATGTCAAAAGTGCCCTTTCACCAAATGAGTCGCGGACTTCACTGCTAGTTCAACCTTGGTAAAAAAGGTATCCATGCCAAATTTCAACCCTCTGGCCCTTCTGTCGTGGTAGTTATCACGGAAAAACGGGATTTTCGAATTTTATTTTGATTTCTGCCATTTCATCGATTCGACCTTCACCAAAATTCATGGTACTGTGTTTCCATTGGTAAAATGGGGAAAAAATTGCCCCAATGTTCAGCGCAGCAAATCTGATCTTTAAAAAATTCCTAAAGGTTTAAATTCGATATTTTGAGTGGATTTCACGAGGCACTAAGTTCTTATAATTTTATTTGCAAACTTTGACGATTTCCGCTTCGATTTCTTCATTGGCCTTCGTTCTACTTTTGGTGCGTCATATCGAAAAAAAATAAATAAGCCTTCTTGAATTTTTCAAAATTCGAATTCCATTCCGAAGCAAGTAAAATACGTATTTTCGCATGTATTTTGATCCCCTTCTCCTCTCCGAATTCTTTCAAGGCTATAGATGAGGGTAGCCCAAAAAAAAAGAATATTTTTTTTCGAATTCCTTACGAAAATATGTTAGTTCATCATGTTTTAAGAGCCCCCTCCAAAGCGCAGCTCAAAAAAAAAAATCTTAAGAGGTCGCTCAAGATTTTTAAAAATTTCCAAAAACGTCGAAAATCGACTTTTAAAAAAAAAAGTTTTTTTCTCGTTATTTCACTATTTTCTACTATAAAAATGATCAGGATCTTGAAATTTTCAAGTCGATATTTTGATATTTAAAGGTCGCTCAAGATTTTTCTGAGTTTCCAAGTAGAGTACCTCGGACCTTTTCGAGCGACTTCTGAACATGAATATCAATGACCTTTTTTTTTTATTGCTTGAAGTTGACATACTGAAGAATAGAAATAAGGCTAGAGAGGTGCAAAAACAAAAAATTTCGAGACGACTTCCACTATTTAAAAAAAAGTTATAAATTTCCGTCAATTACATTTTAATAGAAATAAGGCTAGAGAGGTGCAAAAAAGTCAATTACATTTTAATAGAAATAAGGCTAGAGAGCAGGCCTGGATTTAGGGGGGGGCTACAGGGGCTGTAGCCCCGGGCCTCGCATGCTCAGGGGCCCCCAAAAGTGCCACTTGCATTAAAAAAAAAATTTGAAGGCTTTTTTAAAACGGATTACTGAATGAAATTCCTATGCAGGGCCCCGAAAAATTTGTGTAGCCCCAGGCCCCTTACACGTTAAATCCGGCCCTGCTAGAGAGGTGCAAAAACAAAAAATTTCGAGACGACTTCCACTATTAAAAAAAAAGTTATAAATTTCCGTCAACTACATTTTAATAGTGGAAGTCGTCTCGAAATTTTTTGTTTTTGCACCTCTCTAGCCTTATTTCTATTCTTCAGTATGTCAACTTCAAGCAATAAAAAAAAAATATCATTAATATTCATGTTCAGAAGTCGCTCGAAAAGGTCTGAGGTACTCTACTTGGAAACTCAGAAAAATCTTGAGCGACCTTTAAATATCAAAATATCGACTTGAAAATTTCAAGATCCTGATCATTTTTATAGTAGAAAATAGTGAAATAACGAGAAATTTTTTTTTTTTTTTTTTAAGTCGATTTTCGACGTTTTTGGAAATTTTTAAAAATCTTGAGCGACCTCTTAAGATTTTTTTTGAGCTGCGCTTTGGAGGGGGCTCTTAAAACATGATGAACTAACATATTTTCGTAAGGAATTCGAGAAAAAAAATATTCTTTTTTTTTGGGCCACCCTCATCTACCGAGAGAATCAGGTGAAACCACCCAGTCCGTCCGCCCAGCCGGCGGATAATTCCTATTTTATGGGGGATAACCACTCGTTGCGCAGAAAAATCCCTAGGGTGATTTTGGCGCGCGGTCGATAGAAATCAGCAGCCATTGTAGATAGAAGCCGGCTGACTGTCAATATTTCGCGTAAGGTTGACATGTGTGGTTATGTTCGTTTATTCGAAGTAAATGATAAGTAAAGTGAATATAACCCATGGAGATTTATCAAAAATCGGCTAATTAGTTTCAAATAATGACTCAATACAATCAACGAACTAACACCAACGGTTTCATCAGTTCACGAGAGGTTGTGTTCGAAGCTCCAGCTGACTGAAAATTGATTAGAATTAACGAGTTCATCGAGAACAACCAATTTGAATGAAATGATTAATTGTATCCTGGGGTTGCGACTTTAATAAATTAAACTAGGTAAGTGAGAAAAACTTTATTAAAGCCAACTCAAAGTGTGGTAGACTCACGATACGACAGCAGCGCGCAAGCGACTGCGCACTCGCCAGTGAGCAGCGTTCAGTAGATGTAAGCTTGTCGTCGTGACTAGTGAAATAAATTGTTCTTTTTCCTACGTAACGTTTAGTGTAATATTAATCTACTCCATCCACACTCCTGGTTTCATTCCATTAAGTCATAACAACGCCGATCCAGAAGTGCACGGGTTGCACGGATCATATCGGCTACGAGGCTATTTCAATTGGCGACGAGGATGAAAGTATAAAAGTGCGCGTGTCACGCAGGCGACAGCGCGTGGTCAAAAGTACCAGAGCACATGGTGTGCAAATCTTAATCCGGAGCAAAAGAAGCAATCTAAGCCGAATCAGTTCAGTTATTACAGAAATACGAAAAGTTAATTACGTTGAATTAAAGCGGGAACAATATTTTTTCGAACAAATAAGTATAAAGTGTGAATTTTTGATTTACAATACGGGCACGAGACAGGCAACTTAAAAGTGACATAAAGGAATACACACGTGGTAAATGGTAGGTGTTAGAGGCACCTCCTGGATACAAGATTTATCTAAGAAAGAACTGCTAGAGGTATGCAAACTAAATACAGTAATAGTGGACGAAAACCTGAATATCGACGAAATCAGGAAAGTATTACGTACATACGTGAAAGATTGTCTAGCAAAAGGCACTAGTGATCTTGTTTACACACTTGAAGACGTAAAAAATACAGAAGTAGAGGCATTAGCAAAGTTACAAAAAGTTACAAAAAAAGCGAAGCGTTCAATACAAAAGGAAAAAGAAGCTACGGGAAAAGTGACAGAAGAAACTCTTACGAACACGAATCGAAGTTCAGAAAGTTTCGCAGAGGCTGAAGCAGACAACATGATGATGTCAGATTCTAATTTCTTGTTCAATCTCAAAAAGGACAATTGGGAAGATTACATAGAACGTTTCGAGTGCTTCCTAGAAAGTGCCAACGTGAAGGAAGAGAAAAAAGTTCCCTTCTTGCTAGCAAAAGTGGGTAGTGAAATGTACAAATATATAAAAAACGTGTGTACCCCAGATAAGCCAAAAGACCTAGCATTTGATGATTTAGTGAAAAAAGTGGCTAATCAGTTAGAGCCAAAACCTAGCGAATACATGGAACGTTATAAATTTAACGAAGCGAGGCAAAGCAGTAAAGAGAGTGTAGCGGATTACGTGTCGAGGCTAAAGTTATTGTCACATCACTGCAACTTCGCAGATCTAGATACAGCGTTGAGGGATCAGATGATCGTTGGTCTCCGAGACGCGGAAACCAGGACGATCTTATTCAGCACGGAGAAGTTAACATTTGCAAAAGTCTTGAGCATAGCTACAACGAGAGAGTCAGCAGTGAAGAATGCCGCGAGCATCGGTCAGTTCGCAGGCGGAGCGACAGCTGATTCAGCAGTTAATCATATGGGAGCTTCAAGGGGACGAGGACGACGAGCAGAGAATCACAGCGGTAGTCGTGCGGCAAAAGGTCAATATACGAATCACAAAGGTAGTTATGCGAGGAAAGATTATTATAATGGGGCGTATGGTCCGAGTCACTCTAGACAAGCGGACAATAATAGGAGTAATACGGTTTGTTTTTGTTGTGGCAAAGTTAATCACCACGTTTCGAATACATGTAAGCATAGAGATAAGAGCTGTAATTATTGCAAGGGTAGAGGTCATCTTGAAATCGTATGTTTCAGGAAAAGTAATAAAGATTTAGTCATCAAAAAATTATTAGAAAGATACAGAAGTAATAAATCGAATGATACAGGAATTAAAAATATAAATGAGGAAAATAGCGACACTGACAGTGAAATTTTGGGTTACGTTTCCGAATTCTACAACATAATTGAGAATAATCAAATGAAAACAATTAATTTTAACAAAGTAGAAGCGGATCCTTTATACGTGAATATTGAAATCGAAAACAAATTGATCAAAATGGAAATAGATACAGGCGCGTACATTACAGCTATTTCCGAATTCGACAAGAATGAATATTTTCCCGAACTTACAATGGAGGAGTCTGATCTGAGATTGACCAGTTACGGTAACACTAGGTTAGAATTGCTAGGAGTTTTGAAAAACTTGAACGTCAATTTTCTGAATTTAAGTAGAAGAGCAGATTGCTATCTTATGAAAGGAAAAGGACCGAGGCTGATAGGTAGACAATGGTTGAAAATTTTTAATAAGTGGCCTTTGAACTTTAACACAAGTACCGATAAATCGAATGATAATGTTTTGTGTATAGAGAATGATATCAAACAGCAAATGATCGAAAAATTTCCAAATGTCTTCTCTGAAGGCCAAGGGTGTTATAAGGGACGCAAAGTGCACTTGACGTTCAAAGACGACGTTAAACCGGTACAATTAAAAGCGTATCATGCACCTTTAGCACTCGCACCGAAAATAGAAGCAGAGATTGATAGATTAATTAAGGCAGGCAACCTGGAACCTATAGCTGTGAGTAAATGGGCAACCCCTGTTATACCAGTCTTAAAGAAAAACGGCGAAGTTCGTTTATGCGGTAACTTTAAACTCACAGTTAACCCACAGTTGATAATCAAAAGGCACCCGATTCCAATCAAAGAGAAAATATTTAAAACTTTACAAGTGGGCAAGGAGTGGTCGCAAGTAGACTTATCTCATGCATTCATGCAGTTTGCAATCGACGAGGAAAGCAAAGAAGCATTAACCATAATTACACAGAAGGGTTTGTTTTGTTACAAGAAATTACCAGAGGGTGTTGCATCCAGCCCTGCAGAGTGTCAGGAAATCTTAGAAGAAATATTACGCGGTATCCCAAATACGGAAGTTTACATAGATAACATTTATTGTACTGGTAAAACAAGGGATGACCATTTACAAGTATTAAGAGAAATCTTTAGTAGGTTAGAAAAAGCAGGCTTGAAAGTCAACTTGAGTAAATGCGATTTTTTCAAAAAAGAGATCGAAGTACTAGGTTTCTTGATTGATGAAACAGGTTTAAAACCTACATTATCGAAAGTAAAAGCTGTGCAGGAAGCACCGATACCCAAAAATCAAGACGAATTGAAAGCATTTTTGGGGCTAGTTAACTATTATGAGAATTTCTTACCGGACAGAGCGAAGCATGCCAAACCACTTTACGACATGAGTAACGCAAAAAAATTCGAGTGGACAAAACAATGCGATGATGCTTACGCATGGATGAAACAACAAATTACGTCGGATAGAGTACTAGCGTTATTTGATGAAAACGAAGAATTGATTCTGGCATGTGACGCGAGTCACTACGGTTTGTCGGCAGTGCTATCACATAGATTCAAGGATGGCACAGAAAGGCCTATCGCGTTCGCGTCGAAAATCATACCGAAAAGCGAATTACACAGAGCTATCCTGGATAAAGAAGCAGGAGCCATAATTTTCGGATTTAAAAAGTTTTACCAATATGTGTGGGGGAAGGAAATAACCCTAAGGACAGATCACGAACCGTTAAAATTTATATTTGGATCAAACAAAAACCTATCATTAATGATACAAAATAGATTGCAGAAATGGGCTTACTTCCTGTCGCGTTTTAAATATAATATTGAAGTAGTTAAATCCAAAAGTAATGGCAACTGCGACGCTCTTTCGAGATTACCGATTAAAGATAAGACACAGATTTTCGAGAATGAATATACTGTAATTAATTTTATTCAAGAAGGCTGTTCAACATTTTAAGCTGATAGCGAAACAAACCTTAAGAGATAAATCATTGTTCAAAATATCCAATTTCATTGTGAAAGAATGGCCAAAGAATGCGAAGGATTTGAGTGATGACCAGAGGAATTTCTTTAAAAAAAGGAATGAGTTGAGCATCGAGAATAACTGCATCCTGTGGGGAAATAGAGTCGTTATACCGGATGCTTTAAAAAAAGCAACGTTGAACGAGTTGCATGCCTCGCATTTAGGCATGATAAAAATGAAACAGATAGCACGCAGTTATTTTTGGTGGCCAAATCTGAATCGCGATATAGAGGAGATAACGGGTAAATGTAAAAACTGTTTAGAAGCTCGTACAGAAGCACCACAAGTTACGCTCACGCCATGGCAATGGCCTAGCAAGCCGTGGTCCAGGGTCCATGCGGATTTTTGCGGACCATTTCACGGAAAAATGTTTTTGTTGATGGTAGATGCTCATTCTAAATGGCCCGAAGTCATTGATATGGGGTCGAATACAAGAGCCGATAAAGTAGTTTCCGTAATGAAAAAACTTTTTTGCAGATTTGGTTTGCCGGAACACATGGTTGTTGATAATGGACCTCAATTAAAAAGTTATGAATTTTTAAGTTTCTTAAAGCGCAACCGTATAAAATACTCTTTTTCTCCTCCATATCACCCGGCATCAAACGGAGCCGCGGAGAACTTTGTCAAGACATTCAAAGACAAGGTAGGCAAGATAGTGGCAGACGGAAAAAGCTTACAACAAGCGATCAACCTCTTTTTGTTTGATTACCGTTCCACGGAACACCTAACAACAGGCAAAACGCCTGCATCTCTAATGTACAATCGCGAGATTCGCACAAGATTTGATCTGTTGAAATCAAGTGTTGTAGCGAATGTCGAAAAGAAGCAGTATGATCAAGTAGTCAATAAAAAAGCGATCAGAGAGCGTGAATTTTGCGAAGGGGAGAGAGTGTATGTGAGAGATTATAGGAGAGGAGCGAAAGGCAGATGTGAAGCGAAGATTGTAAGCAAAGTGTCACCTGTAACTTATAATGTAAGAATCGCAAACGGCAGGGTAATGAAAAAACACTGTAATCAAATGATCAAAACTAGGCTAAGCATTGGCGAGAACAGTGATGTGAAAGAAAGTGACCTAGCAAGTAAGGAAAAAGCAAGTGACGACACGAGTGTAAGAAGTGTACCGAGGCGCTCCGAGCGATTAAAAAATAAAGAAGAGCACCGAATTTAAAAAGGGGGAATTGTGGTAGACTCACGATACGACAGCAGCGCGCAAGCGACTGCGCACTCGCCAGTGAGCAGCGTTCAGTAGATGTAAGCTTGTCGTCGTGACTAGTGAAATAAATTGTTCTTTTTCCTACGTAACGTTTAGTGTAATATTAATCTACTCCATCCACACTCCTGGTTTCATTCCATTAAGTCATAACAACGCCGATCCAGAAGTGCACGGGTTGCACGGATCATATCGGCTACGAGGCTATTTCAATTGGCGACGAGGATGAAAGTATAAAAGTGCGCGTGTCACGCAGGCGACAGCGCGTGGTCAAAAGTACCAGAGCACATGGTGTGCAAATCTTAATCCGGAGCAAAAGAAGCAATCTAAGCCGAATCAGTTCAGTTATTACAGAAATACGAAAAGTTAATTACGTTGAATTAAAGCGGGAACAATATTTTTTCGAACAAATAAGTATAAAGTGTGAATTTTTGATTTACAATACGGGCACGAGACAGGCAACTTAAAAGTGACATAAAGGAATACACACGTGGTAAATGGTAGGTGTTAGAGGCACCTCCTGGATACAAGATTTATCTAAGAAAGAACTGCTAGAGGTATGCAAACTAAATACAGTAATAGTGGACGAAAACCTGAATATCGACGAAATCAGGAAAGTATTACGTACATACGTGAAAGATTGTCTAGCAAAAGGCACTAGTGATCTTGTTTACACACTTGAAGACGTAAAAAATACAGAAGTAGAGGCATTAGCAAAGTTACAAAAAGTTACAAAAAAAGCGAAGCGTTCAATACAAAAGGAAAAAGAAGCTACGGGAAAAGTGACAGAAGAAACTCTTACGAACACGAATCGAAGTTCAGAAAGTTTCGCAGAGGCTGAAGCAGACAACATGATGATGTCAGATTCTAATTTCTTGTTCAATCTCAAAAAGGACAATTGGGAAGATTACATAGAACGTTTCGAGTGCTTCCTAGAAAGTGCCAACGTGAAGGAAGAGAAAAAAGTTCCCTTCTTGCTAGCAAAAGTGGGTAGTGAAATGTACAAATATATAAAAAACGTGTGTACCCCAGATAAGCCAAAAGACCTAGCATTTGATGATTTAGTGAAAAAAGTGGCTAATCAGTTAGAGCCAAAACCTAGCGAATACATGGAACGTTATAAATTTAACGAAGCGAGGCAAAGCAGTAAAGAGAGTGTAGCGGATTACGTGTCGAGGCTAAAGTTATTGTCACATCACTGCAACTTCGCAGATCTAGATACAGCGTTGAGGGATCAGATGATCGTTGGTCTCCGAGACGCGGAAACCAGGACGATCTTATTCAGCACGGAGAAGTTAACATTTGCAAAAGTCTTGAGCATAGCTACAACGAGAGAGTCAGCAGTGAAGAATGCCGCGAGCATCGGTCAGTTCGCAGGCGGAGCGACAGCTGATTCAGCAGTTAATCATATGGGAGCTTCAAGGGGACGAGGACGACGAGCAGAGAATCACAGCGGTAGTCGTGCGGCAAAAGGTCAATATACGAATCACAAAGGTAGTTATGCGAGGAAAGATTATTATAATGGGGCGTATGGTCCGAGTCACTCTAGACAAGCGGACAATAATAGGAGTAATACGGTTTGTTTTTGTTGTGGCAAAGTTAATCACCACGTTTCGAATACATGTAAGCATAGAGATAAGAGCTGTAATTATTGCAAGGGTAGAGGTCATCTTGAAATCGTATGTTTCAGGAAAAGTAATAAAGATTTAGTCATCAAAAAATTATTAGAAAGATACAGAAGTAATAAATCGAATGATACAGGAATTAAAAATATAAATGAGGAAAATAGCGACACTGACAGTGAAATTTTGGGTTACGTTTCCGAATTCTACAACATAATTGAGAATAATCAAATGAAAACAATTAATTTTAACAAAGTAGAAGCGGATCCTTTATACGTGAATATTGAAATCGAAAACAAATTGATCAAAATGGAAATAGATACAGGCGCGTACATTACAGCTATTTCCGAATTCGACAAGAATGAATATTTTCCCGAACTTACAATGGAGGAGTCTGATCTGAGATTGACCAGTTACGGTAACACTAGGTTAGAATTGCTAGGAGTTTTGAAAAACTTGAACGTCAATTTTCTGAATTTAAGTAGAAGAGCAGATTGCTATCTTATGAAAGGAAAAGGACCGAGGCTGATAGGTAGACAATGGTTGAAAATTTTTAATAAGTGGCCTTTGAACTTTAACACAAGTACCGATAAATCGAATGATAATGTTTTGTGTATAGAGAATGATATCAAACAGCAAATGATCGAAAAATTTCCAAATGTCTTCTCTGAAGGCCAAGGGTGTTATAAGGGACGCAAAGTGCACTTGACGTTCAAAGACGACGTTAAACCGGTACAATTAAAAGCGTATCATGCACCTTTAGCACTCGCACCGAAAATAGAAGCAGAGATTGATAGATTAATTAAGGCAGGCAACCTGGAACCTATAGCTGTGAGTAAATGGGCAACCCCTGTTATACCAGTCTTAAAGAAAAACGGCGAAGTTCGTTTATGCGGTAACTTTAAACTCACAGTTAACCCACAGTTGATAATCAAAAGGCACCCGATTCCAATCAAAGAGAAAATATTTAAAACTTTACAAGTGGGCAAGGAGTGGTCGCAAGTAGACTTATCTCATGCATTCATGCAGTTTGCAATCGACGAGGAAAGCAAAGAAGCATTAACCATAATTACACAGAAGGGTTTGTTTTGTTACAAGAAATTACCAGAGGGTGTTGCATCCAGCCCTGCAGAGTGTCAGGAAATCTTAGAAGAAATATTACGCGGTATCCCAAATACGGAAGTTTACATAGATAACATTTATTGTACTGGTAAAACAAGGGATGACCATTTACAAGTATTAAGAGAAATCTTTAGTAGGTTAGAAAAAGCAGGCTTGAAAGTCAACTTGAGTAAATGCGATTTTTTCAAAAAAGAGATCGAAGTACTAGGTTTCTTGATTGATGAAACAGGTTTAAAACCTACATTATCGAAAGTAAAAGCTGTGCAGGAAGCACCGATACCCAAAAATCAAGACGAATTGAAAGCATTTTTGGGGCTAGTTAACTATTATGAGAATTTCTTACCGGACAGAGCGAAGCATGCCAAACCACTTTACGACATGAGTAACGCAAAAAAATTCGAGTGGACAAAACAATGCGATGATGCTTACGCATGGATGAAACAACAAATTACGTCGGATAGAGTACTAGCGTTATTTGATGAAAACGAAGAATTGATTCTGGCATGTGACGCGAGTCACTACGGTTTGTCGGCAGTGCTATCACATAGATTCAAGGATGGCACAGAAAGGCCTATCGCGTTCGCGTCGAAAATCATACCGAAAAGCGAATTACACAGAGCTATCCTGGATAAAGAAGCAGGAGCCATAATTTTCGGATTTAAAAAGTTTTACCAATATGTGTGGGGGAAGGAAATAACCCTAAGGACAGATCACGAACCGTTAAAATTTATATTTGGATCAAACAAAAACCTATCATTAATGATACAAAATAGATTGCAGAAATGGGCTTACTTCCTGTCGCGTTTTAAATATAATATTGAAGTAGTTAAATCCAAAAGTAATGGCAACTGCGACGCTCTTTCGAGATTACCGATTAAAGATAAGACACAGATTTTCGAGAATGAATATACTGTAATTAATTTTATTCAAGAAGGCTGTTCAACATTTTAAGCTGATAGCGAAACAAACCTTAAGAGATAAATCATTGTTCAAAATATCCAATTTCATTGTGAAAGAATGGCCAAAGAATGCGAAGGATTTGAGTGATGACCAGAGGAATTTCTTTAAAAAAAGGAATGAGTTGAGCATCGAGAATAACTGCATCCTGTGGGGAAATAGAGTCGTTATACCGGATGCTTTAAAAAAAGCAACGTTGAACGAGTTGCATGCCTCGCATTTAGGCATGATAAAAATGAAACAGATAGCACGCAGTTATTTTTGGTGGCCAAATCTGAATCGCGATATAGAGGAGATAACGGGTAAATGTAAAAACTGTTTAGAAGCTCGTACAGAAGCACCACAAGTTACGCTCACGCCATGGCAATGGCCTAGCAAGCCGTGGTCCAGGGTCCATGCGGATTTTTGCGGACCATTTCACGGAAAAATGTTTTTGTTGATGGTAGATGCTCATTCTAAATGGCCCGAAGTCATTGATATGGGGTCGAATACAAGAGCCGATAAAGTAGTTTCCGTAATGAAAAAACTTTTTTGCAGATTTGGTTTGCCGGAACACATGGTTGTTGATAATGGACCTCAATTAAAAAGTTATGAATTTTTAAGTTTCTTAAAGCGCAACCGTATAAAATACTCTTTTTCTCCTCCATATCACCCGGCATCAAACGGAGCCGCGGAGAACTTTGTCAAGACATTCAAAGACAAGGTAGGCAAGATAGTGGCAGACGGAAAAAGCTTACAACAAGCGATCAACCTCTTTTTGTTTGATTACCGTTCCACGGAACACCTAACAACAGGCAAAACGCCTGCATCTCTAATGTACAATCGCGAGATTCGCACAAGATTTGATCTGTTGAAATCAAGTGTTGTAGCGAATGTCGAAAAGAAGCAGTATGATCAAGTAGTCAATAAAAAAGCGATCAGAGAGCGTGAATTTTGCGAAGGGGAGAGAGTGTATGTGAGAGATTATAGGAGAGGAGCGAAAGGCAGATGTGAAGCGAAGATTGTAAGCAAAGTGTCACCTGTAACTTATAATGTAAGAATCGCAAACGGCAGGGTAATGAAAAAACACTGTAATCAAATGATCAAAACTAGGCTAAGCATTGGCGAGAACAGTGATGTGAAAGAAAGTGACCTAGCAAGTAAGGAAAAAGCAAGTGACGACACGAGTGTAAGAAGTGTACCGAGGCGCTCCGAGCGATTAAAAAATAAAGAAGAGCACCGAATTTAAAAAGGGGGAATTGTGGTAGACTCACGATACGACAGCAGCGCGCAAGCGACTGCGCACTCGCCAGTGAGCAGCGTTCAGTAGATGTAAGCTTGTCGTCGTGACTAGTGAAATAAATTGTTCTTTTTCCTACGTAACGTTTAGTGTAATATTAATCTACTCCATCCACACTCCTGGTTTCATTCCATTAAGTCATAACAACGCCGATCCAGAAGTGCACAGGTTGCACGGATCATATCGGCTACGAGGCTATTTCACAAAGTTCATTCAATGCATAACAAGGATAAGTGTCATGTTGTAATAAATTAGTCCTCGTTGCAGCAAGTAGCGCACTTTGAGCCGCCACGTCGTGGAGTGTTCGAGAAATGCCCGAATCCTAGACTGGGCACCATGCCTGCGCCTGTAAGTTCAAGGTAAGAATTATCACACATTCAATGCAAGATATCATAGTTATAGCAAGGTCATCTAACTTCAAACCTCACCATCCGTGGATAAATCTGAACCACTATTAAGCAGTCGTTACGACACGCTATTGACATATTTCCTTGGTGTGCACTCTTGCACACGGAGTGCGGTTTTCACAGTTATTAATTAATCCGAGTGCCAATAGGCAGGGAAAATTGCACGAGTGCGCAGTAGTCAAGTTCTGGAACATACCAAAGCTATAGCATTCAGCGACCAATGTGATTAATAAGAAAGCTACATGATTTGATAATACGATACGATACGATACGAATTTAAGAAATAAGTGCTATCAATTGCGCTGAGACTGATGACAATCACCAATATTGAAACGGTACGCCCCAGTCACAATATTCAAAAATGTTGTCTAATCATCAATCGTCAGAGTCTGCAAAACAGGCTTAGAAGGAATCATAGTTTAAACAAAAAACAGAGATGAGAATCAGTGTTTTACTTTGAATTAATGCGATTTGCTCTCCCACATTTGCAAATTGTAGTCAACATTGAAGCAGAAGTAAAATAAAGCTTTCAGTGTTTTAAAATCTTTTCATATTCATATACGTACTTCAATATGTGTTTAATAAACCCTAAATAAATAAACCCAATCCCATTACCCATATCTTAAAAAAAAAAAATATCAAATTTCGGCCTTTTTTTCTGGCGCTAGAGTGGTGTTACCCCTTAAATAAAGATCATATTTCAAGTGCAAGACATGAGTAAAAACACCAAAGTGAGACAAACCCTTTCATAATTTGAAAACAAAGAAATCGATTGCTTATAAAAAGTTATTGAAATGACACCAGTTCTGCTACATAAGGCTACAGCAATTGGAGAATTCTGAAACTCACCAGCCTAGCTAGACTCTAACTACAGTCAACACAGGCAAACATCAATGGTCCTTGATCTTGGAGGAGTGTTGCGGTACAAGTTACTGGTACTTGCTGGACTACAGACCTACAGTGCCTCCGCAAATACTGAAGACAACATTCGTTGGGTATTGAGCCAACTTTGAGCAGTCCAGGCAATCGTAACTCCGGAATGTTTCAAATACTTGCTCGCAGCTTTAGAAGGTTTTCAATCCTGCCTCTGACATGTGCATCTTATAGGCCCACAGACTGTAATCGAGTAATCATGCTTCAGATGAATGAGCAGAGCTCCAGATTGGACGACCGCTTAATCTGTAGAAATTTAAAGACACACGAATTCATGGTAGTTAAACCTGGACAGCAGCAGCAGAATACAACAAGGTTCACCCTGTTAATACAAAAGGGTAGAATTTTGGGCCACTCCGAAAAAGGGATGTTTCAATTATTACTAATTAAAATCATGTTGTACTTGCGAACAAAGAACAGGTGATTTTCGATCAATAAAATGCACGTATGCCTCTTTTGATAACTTTGATAGCTCTCAAGACACCGACAGTGTGTTCTTGTATGATGCGCAGATACTTCCTTCTGAGTCGGCTAGACATTCTCATATGCAATCACATAAAGTTACATCAGATTGAGACTACTAGTTTCTGCTTCGTCAGACCAGTAACGAGTGAAACCATGCACTCGTCCACGAAGCAAATATTATGGAGAACTGTGTTCAGCTAGTCGATCGTAAGCTATGATGGTCTGCCTGCAAATCCTTCGGAGAAAAAATCATGGCAGAAGTTCATCTCAGTCTTCGTGCTTGCTAATTTTAGAAAATTTGAGAAAAACATAACAGCGATTATAACCTCCTACGCAATTTTCGAAGCGCATTTTCGCAAATTTTTTATGGGGCATACATTGCCTCATCTCTGTGTCAAATTGCTCAATGCCCAGAAGATTTCAATGAAATTAATAACAAGTTTTTCTATTTCTGTAAATTTGATAACCGTATTCATAACCTTCGAAATCAAAAAAGCCTATCACTCGGATTTGCCGGTACTACCGAGGCCCAGCTCTTGTTGTGTGTCGATCTCTGTCATTTCTATTACCACTGTAAACAAGTATCTGGAATGTTTATCTATTATTGAATTTATAAATTTTTCGGGATGCGCAAAAAATTATCAGACTCTGTTGACGAACTTTCTGTTATATCCTCTGCGCACGAAAAATTATTAAATTTACAGTCAACGAACTTTCTGTTGGATACTTTTACGCGCGAAAAATTATGCTCAGACGACTCGTCATTGGCCGACACCCACATTTCCGAGATGATAAACAAACAACCATCATTTCGGGCAACGAACATCCTGTTAGATACCACCTAGTGATCAATTACGCGCGAAAAATGATACATAGACGAATCGTGATTGGCTGGCACTCATACTTCCGAACCGATAAACAAAAGGCCTCCCACGTTTCCGGGTATCGAACCTTCTGTTCGTTATTACGTAGCGAATTGATAGCGTCGTTATTGAAAATTAAAAAAAAAAATCGCGGAGAAGATGCCTAATAACAAGTATAGGGTAGCGGAAAGGACCGAGATGGTTGAACGGCACTTGGGCGGTACCAGTTACCAACGTGTTTCCGATCACTTCGCGGCGGAGAATCCGGATCGGCCGATTCCCTCAACTGCGGCGATACGCGACATGGTGTCGAAATTTCGGGCGACAGGTAATTTGGACCCGAAAAAAGACGTCGTGTGCCAGCCATCGAAGCACCTCAGCGAGGGAAAGAAGGCTGAGATCTTCCTCAAAGTTGTGGAGCCGGGAAGGAAGTCAGCAAGGATCATCGCCCAAGAAGTAGGAGTATCCAAGGCGTCGGTCCTTCGGGTACTCAAAGAGGATAAGTGTCGCGCCTTTAAATTACAGAAACACCAAGAACTCAGGGCTGGGGACTCCGAGTCCCGTTTGATTTTTTGTAGGGAGATGATGGACCGCTTCAACGCAGATGAGGGTCTTCTGAATCGGATCTGTTTCACAGACGAATCCACGGTCCAACTCGTTTCTGCGCCAAATACGCAGAATACGCGAGTGTGGGCTTGGAAGAATCCTCATGAGCAGGTCGAGGCACAGACCCAATATCAAGAAAAGTTGAACTTGTGGCTCGGCTTGTGCTACAACCGTCTCATCGGACCGTACGTCATCGAGGGAAACCTGACCGGCGCCAAGTATCTAAACTTGTTGCGTGACCAAGTCGTCTCTGCTTTGAGAGCCATCGAAGGGGATGTGAGGATATTTTATACGTTGACAATCAATGATTGTTGTCAGATAGCCGACTCATTTCAATTGGTATTTGGTAAATCAAATATTGCTTTCTTCAACTATCAGGGTCCCGTCATCTGGTTCCAACAAGATGGAGCACCTGCACACTACTACGGAGAGGCTAGGGCGTATCTGGACGCACAGTTTCCCAATCGCTGGATTGGTCGACTAGGTCCAATCGCGTGGCCTGCTCGCTCACCTGACCTCACACCGCTGG
Source organism: Rhogogaster chlorosoma (assembly GCA_944452935.1). Classification (NCBI taxonomy): domain Eukaryota; kingdom Metazoa; phylum Arthropoda; class Insecta; order Hymenoptera; family Tenthredinidae; genus Rhogogaster; species Rhogogaster chlorosoma. The sequence goes on along the minus strand of OX101803.1, from coordinate 14,805,752 downwards.
ACTTTGGACTGTGGCCGTGTATGAAGAACGCCTTGTACACGGAGAACCGCATCGCCGACCTCCCCGAACTGGAAGCTCGCATTAGGGGAATCTTCGCGGATATGAGCCCCGAAATGCTGAGCAACATAACCAACGGGTTCTACAATCGCCTGGGCGATTGTATCAGGGAACAGGGTGGACACTTCGAGGTCAATCGTCGTGGACAAGACGATGAAGATGAGTGAGCGTGCGGAACATGTGTGGTGTAGCTCTGTCTACGTTGGCGCCAAAAAATTTGGAGCAGCTGTGGACTTCGATAAATCCCCAGAGTGCTGATGGTTTCATCACGGGAAGTCAAGTTTGTTTACTTATGCTTTATGAAAACTTTGGTGTTCAAGCGCCAAGGTAACGATTAACAAAATTCAAACGTTTGCGGCTCACTACATGTTGCATCGTTCATTATTAATTGTAACTTAGACAACGTGTTTAGTACGACTGGGACGTACTTTTTAATATTCGTGTACCTCAACAACTTAATTCCATTAAACAGCACTTATATTTTTACAGGAACATTGGCAGCTGCTTGTGGCTCTCCGTGAAGACCAAAGTTTGAGGGATCAAGATCAACTTTTTCAAGTATTTACGAAAGTTTTATAAGACACTTTGGATGAGGTTCAATCACGTTAATGACGCAGTTGTTTTTGCATATTTTATCTTGCATGTTTCAGCCAACGGGAAGATCTTGTTGAAGCAAGAAGTAGAAGCTGGTATCGTTACGGAGAGATGCCAACTAGAGTTACGGCTCTTTCACTACCCCACCAGCAAAAGAGAGACATCGACACACCTAGGAATCTGAGAAGAGAGTTTGTTAGGATTCATACGACTTTCTTTCACTGTTATGAATTTCCACTTTTGTTAATAAATTGTTTTTTTACCTACCTGGTTCAATCCACTCGCCCCCTACCTAAGGAGACACTGTGTTGTTTTCATTGAACTATTTGACTTAGTCAACAATTTATTATTAACGTGAATTAATTGCAGAATTTCGTATAGCGTTTGTATCACTTTATTACCAGTCAGAGCTGAAGGAACGAACACAACCTCCTGCGTCCTGACAAAACCGCTAGATTTAGTTATTTTATTGTATTAAGGTATTAATCTTAATTGAAGTAGCTATTTTTAATGAACGTTGAAGATTGATTCATTTGGGTTTCAGTCGCTTAATTTGTTATTTGCCTCAAAAGACGAACATAACCATAGTTGTCATTATATTACGCGAAATATCAACAATCAGCCGTTCCCCATCAATGGCTACCGAAATTCATATTAGTACAGAATAAATAATCGGCCGACGCGCGCGCCAAATCTAGGGAGATTTTTCGCTTGTTGGCTCCCGCTGTAAAAACGCTAGTAAATCACCGGCTGGGCAGACGGACTGGGTGGTTTCACCTGATTCTCTCGGTATAGCCTTGAAAGAATTCGCAGAGGAGAAGGGGATCAAAATACATGCGAAAATACGTATTTTACTTGCTTCGGAATGGAATTCGAATTTTGAAAAATTCAAGAAGGCTTATTTATTTTTTTTCGATATGACGCACCAAAAGTAGAACGAAGGCCAATGAAGAAATCGAAGCGGAAATCGTCAAAGTTTGCAAATAAAATTATAAGAACTTAGTGCCTCGTGAAAATCCACTCAAAATATCGAATTTAAACCTTTAGTAATTTTTTAAAGATCAGATTTGCTGCGCTGAACATTGGGGCAATTTTTTCCCCATTTTACCAATGGAAACACAGTACCATGAATTTTGGTGAAGGTCGAATCGATGAAATGGCAGAAATCAAAATAAAATTCGAAAATCCCGTTTTTCCGTGATAACTACCACGACAGAAGGGCCAGAGGGTTGAAATTTGGCATGGATACCTTTTTTACCAAGGTTGAACTAGCAGTGAAGTCCGCGACTCATTTGGTGAAAGGGCACTTTTGACATGCTTATTCGGCTATGCCCTTTGGCTATTGCAATTGCTCTAGAATTATCTTCGTAAATATTAATCGGTTTTTCAATATTAACTTTGAAATCTTTTAGCAAACTATTAATTACTTTGATTTCACTCACTGCTTCTGATAGAGCTACATATTCAGCAGCTGTTGACGATTTAGTAACACTACCTTGCTTTCTAGATTACCAATAAACAACATTTCCAAAAATTCTTATAACATATCCAGTTGTGGATTTTCCATCATTCTTATCTCCAGCCCAGTCAGCATCAACGAAGCAATCCATTACGTCAGCGTTTAAATTTCCTTTGTAAGTTAATTTAAGATTTTTCGTGAAATAAAGGTATTTTAAAACTCTCAACGCATATTTATAGTGAGTTTCGTCATAACTGTTTTGAAATCTACTCAAATAATTCACGCTATAACTCACGTCTAATCTTGTTCCCGTGCTAATGTATAACAATGCTCCGATTAGATTTCTATACTTTAAGTCGTTTGTTGCTGACTGTGCGGGCTCCAAACACAAATTCTGTTCCATTGGTGTACAATATAGTTTCGCATCTACAATATTATATCTTCTGGCCAATGACTCGATATAATCACTTTGGTCCAGTGTCATTTCACCTTTTTTATAATTATATTTGATATTTATACCTAAATAAGTATTTATTTCGCCCAAATCTTTCATAGCGAATCTATTTGATAGTTCCCTTTTAACTTCATCAAGTCTTTTCTTATTTTTTCCGCAAATCAATAGATCATCTACAAATAATATCAGATAAATTTCATTATCCTTGTAAGCGCGCGTAGGTCCGCTGGCCAGGCCCCGGCCGAGAACGCCCGAGGAGGCACGAAAAGAGACGAGGACGAGAAGTAAGGAAGATGGCGAGGAGACTGGTCGGAAGGGAATTTATGTAACGTAAAAAGCAAATAAAGGTATATCAAACTATACGAAGAGGAGTCTCAGTGATTCCCGAGAACCTATAATTCTCTTACATCCTCTTCATACTTTACATATAATCGCTTTCACTTCTTTGAAATTTCAGTTTTCTAATGAAATCATCAAAACACTCATACCAAGCTCTCGGGCTTTCTCTCAAACCATACAATGCTTTTTCTAATTTATAAATTTTATCTGTTCCATCATCATAGCCTATCGGTTGTTTCACGAATACTTCTGATTTTACATAAACGTTTAAAAAAGCTGTTTCTACATCCATTTGCATAATCATTAACCCATTTTTGCAACAATAAGACAATTACAATTTTAAGGTTTGAATTCTGGCTACTGGTGAGTATAAATCTTCCAGTACTTCTGCTTGTTGAAAACCTCTCACAACAAGTCTTGCTTTCTTTCGACTATCAGATTTATTTGTGAATACCCATTTTACATCTAAAATCTTTTTATTTTTAGGTCTTTCAACTAATTTCCACGTTTCATTTTTAATCAAGCAATTCATCTCTCTATTCATAGCCTCTTTCCATAAATCACTTTCTGTTGTAATTTTATTACGCAGGGTTAATCATTGAATATTAGAGGTAGGATTGCTTTGGATTTATTATTTTAGTTACACGATCCGTCTTGCGCGCGACTATACATCACTGGTCTCTGTAGACTGTAAAAGCATGAACTACTATCTAGATGGTTAAGTATACTATAGCTCACTTGTTAGTGACTAACTACTTATGTCATAGAAAATACCTGTTTTCCCACACTCCCACTTTTTCTTGACAGTCTTTTCTTCTCAAAATACTTTCTTATTCTTATGTCGTATGTAACGTCCCAAATTGCCCGTCCCTGGGATAGCTGGTGTAGAGCCTGTGATTTGGGAGTTACTTTTCTGTTTTGTACACGTTTTTATGTGTGCTTGTATAGTTGTGTCGCCGAAATCCTACAGGGAACGATCACTGTACTATAATAGTCAGTAGAAATCGCCTGTAGAACCGGGTTTGTGGGTGATTGCTACCGAAATCCTCCAGGAAACGATCACCGTACTATAATAGTCGGTAGAAATCGCCTGTAGAACCGGATTTGTGTGTGTGTTTGTTACCGAAATCCCCCAGGAAACGATCACCGTACTATAATAGTCGGTAGAAATCGCCTGTAGGATCGGATTTTGTGTATTCTGATTAGTATCGATCTTATAGGGAACGATCAACGTGTCGCAATGACCGGTAAATCGCCTATAAGACCGAGTGTATGCTGTGTTTTATAGTGGATGCAGAAATCTTTGCAAAAACACTGAATATAAACAAATATATGATTTTATTTATGAATAATAAGTTAAAACAAAAATAATTAATAAAATAAAGACATCTATGTAATTTGGAATGTCGTGAAATGAAACTCTTTGTTTTATAAGAAATACTAGTTGTGCTGAGTGGCACCTTGCCGACTCGCGTAAGAATGAAATTAATATAATATATCAGGATTTTACCTTTACTTTTAATGTAACTTTAGGAGTTCCCTTTTAAATCGAGCTATGAGTCCCTGAGCGAAATAAGCAGACTTGGAGACACAAATTAATGGTCAAAGCAGATTAGGTTATATTCAGCAAGATACAAGTGTCTCGTTTAACGTCTGAGACAGGACTGTTTATAAAAAGGCTATCGCTAGATACATCATTTAGTTGTTTTATCAGAAGATGTTTGGTAATTATTACTGTGATGTTTAATACATGGGAGTTCGGGTGGCTATGAAATGAAGCGATATAAAGCAATACAAGGGGTGGACGCGCCCCGTGTAACAATATTATAAATCGCAATTTTACCTGTGATGTTAATGTACTTCCGACTCAGGATTTTATTTTTAGATTTTATTATGCCAAACGTTTTGCTTAGTAGCGCTTTGCCGACTAGCTTATATGACTGGATTTTAATATAATTATATTTTGAAGAAGAATATTAGATTGAGTAAGAGAATTTGAACTTAGAGAGCTCCGTTTCGCGTAGTGGCGCTTTGCCGACTAGCTTGGTCTGCCGAGCGTGCCGCGGTTTATATAGTCGCGGCGCGCTAATCCGCATTGTTCTATCGGCTTCTATGGTGTCTAAAATTGCAACGATGCATTTTTTGATATTTGTGTAATATATCTTTTCGACTTCTAATTTTATGATCTTTCGTTTCGCGCACGCGGATTTGTAATCCGATGACTTTGAGATTTCATGGTGATGTTCCATGAAATTCTATGGTGTCTATTTTTGGTATTTCTCGCCGTAGAAATTCAAAAAATAGCTCATAGGAAAGCTTGAGTTTTTTACTTGCGACCTATGTCTTTAGAAATTGAAATATCTTAATATTTGGTTAGTGTTTTACACGTTTAAACAAATGAGCGTACGTTAAGCGTGGGCTCACACTGTACATGCATATACGCGGTGACTCTAAGTTTCGCATACATCGTTGCTTTTCTTTTTGTGCGTTTTGAACGTCACACGTAACTAAATTACATTTCCCTTTCATTTTATTTTTTTTTAACATAATACTTTGCTTTTCATTTAACAGCTATCACAACTTACTATCTAATTTGCGATCACACTCATTCAGCGCTCTCAACACAACAGTGAAACTGTGACTGCTGTCTTACTTTATTTCCTTTTCGCTTATTACTAAACTTTCTCTCAACTTCTCGTAACGCTCTTTGGGTAGCGGTTTCGTACAAATATCAGCTATTTGAAACTCTGTACCCACATTCACAATATCAAACACACCCTTCTTGTATAACTCTCTCACAAAATGAAATCTTACGTCTATATGTTTAGATCTTTGGTGTAATTCAGGGTTTTTAATTAGCTCAACCCCTTGACTGTGAGTGACACGTATAGGGGCGGAAAAAAGTCGTGCCACTTTTGTGTCATGACACGTATAGGGGCATGTGAGAAAAAACATGTTTTTACTACATGGATTCGACTTTTGTTTGGTAAATTATTGTTTTTAAGGCTGCTGAATCCGAATCTGAAATCAGATTTCCAAAATTCAAAATGGCGGATCCAATATGGCGAACGAAAATTCGAAAAACAGTTTGATGCCAATGAAAGTGAGTACCTCATAGTATTTAAGGTCGCTGAAGACGAATCTAGAATCAGATTTCCAAAATTCCAAATGGCGAATCCAAAATGGCGTGAGAAAATCTGAAGAATAACTGAATTTCGACAAAAAATTTGTAATTTGAGATGTTTGTGGCCACGAATTTCGAATTCGAGTCCTCATCTGGGTATCACATAAAAATTTAGCAAACCATTCATGACGAACTGTCCATAGTAAAAAATCAAAGAATAGTCAAAAGAATATTTTTTTGGTTTTCATTCCGCTCTTTGCCGAACCCAGAGTCACGAAACGAGGACGTGGCGGTTGTTGACTCTGTTTTTTTTTTTTTTGTTTTTTTTTCGATTTTCTTGTATTTTGATTTTTTTTTTTTGCTTTTTGAATTTTGAAAATCCGATTTCGGATTCGTATTCAGCGACCACAAGAACTATATGATACTTACTTTCATCGAAATCAAACTATTTTCGAATTTGCGTCCGCCATATTGGATCCGCCATTTTGAATTTTGAAAATCCGATTTCAGATTCGTATTCAGTGACCTCAAAAACCAAGATACTGAGATTGTAGGATAAATCCATGAACATTTTCTTCCAACACAAAAGTGGCACGAAAATTAGATTTTCGCATCACTGCCAAGGGGTTAATGGCACTTTGGTTATCTATCAACAAGACTGGCTTTGAGACACTCACTGATACTAGGTCCTTTAACAACCTTTCTAACCACACTACTTCCTTTGCTGTGTCGCTCGCTGCCATGAACTCGGATTCTGTTGTGGATAATGCCACCGACTTCTGCTTCCTTGCTGCCCAAGAAACAGTTGTTTCTCCAACGAAGATCACTGACCCACTCGTCGACCTCCTCGTAGCTCTGCCCCAGCAAAATCTACGTCACTGTATGCTTTAAGGCTTGGTGATTCGTCCGGCTTGAACAAAATACCATATTCTGCAGTCCCCTTCACATACTTGATTATCCTCTTGACAGCGTTCCATCGTTCTTTTGTTGGTGTTTCTGCGTATTGGCTTGCTGCGTTCACCGCATAGGCGATGTCTGGTCTAGTTACCATAGCCAAATAAAGCAGACTCCCAACTGCTTCCTTGTATGGAACATTCACAGTTGTATGTTTACTTTCCATGGTTTAAATGCTCAGGTCTTGATGTTGGTCAGCTGGTATCGCTACTGCGTGCGCTTCACTCAGTCTGAATCGCTCTACTATTTTGCGAGCATATTGCTGCTGATTTACCAATATTGATCTATCCGGTAGGTGTTTAAATTCCATTCCCAGGAACTTGTTTAGTTTCTCAGACTTAATTTCTAGTTCCGTTGACAGATACGTTAACAAAGCTTCTGTCCCCCTTTTGTTTGTCGAAGCCACCAAACCATCGTCTATGTACACTGTTAGGATTAATGTGTCGCCATCTTCACGGTTGATGAAAACGCATGGGTCCGCGTTGCTTGCTGTCAAGTTAAATCTCTTTAGGCATTGTGTGAATTTAGTGTTCCAACACCTGGCTGACTGTTTCAGGCCGTAGAGCGCCTTGTTTAACTTGCAAACTTTCTCGGATCCGTCTTCGTATCCCTGTGGCTGTGTCATGTAGATGTCCTCATCCAGGTCACCATTCAGGAACGCCGTTTCCACGTCGAATTGGGCTAGATCCATCCTCTCTGCGACCGCGACTGCTAGAATTGTTCTTATGGACGTGAATTTAACTACAGGACTAAATGTTTCAAAATAGTCGATACCTGGTTTCTGCGTAAATTCTTTAACCACTAGCCTAGCTTTGTGCCTCTCCGTTGTACCGTCTGCCTTTTGTTTGATTTTGTACACCCATCGGGTTTACAAAGCTTGTGCTCCTGGCGGTAATTCTACCAGTTTCCAAGTTTTATTGTTTTGTAGTGAATTCATCGCACCGTCCATTGCTTTTCTCCAATCGGTCGCTTGCTGAGTGCTGACTGCATCATCGAAATCTTCGGGCTCCTGGTTTTCAGCGAAGAAAAGTTCTTCGACGTTTATATCGTAGTCTCTCAGGTGCGCCGGCGGTTGAAGACCTCTTCTGTCTCGGAGTCTATATCTTTCTTCTCTTCTCTCCTCCGGTTCAACCCTTGGATTTTCTTCTGGTGCTTCAGGATCTTCGTCTTGATCATCTTGTTCAGGTAAGTATGGTGGTTCATCTTCTTCTTCTTCTTCTGTTTCAGGTTTGTCGTCGATCGTAACTCGTACTAAGGTTTCTTCCTCTTCAGAATTTTCCTGCTTTTCCATTAACCCTGGTTTCTCGTTTGCAAAAACAACGTCTCTGAGCACTTTAACTTCTTCGGTCTTTGGAAACCATATGCGGTAACCTTTTGTCGTGTCGCCGTATCCCACGAAAAAGCCCTGCTCGATTTAGCATCCCACTTCTTCCTTTTTTGCTTTGGGATGTGTCCGTATGCTTTTGTACCGAAAATTCTGAACTTTAGTTCGCTGGCAGTCTTGCCGAACCAAAGTTCGTATGGAGTTTTTCCTGGAATGCTGCTTGTTCCTGTGCGATTGAGAACAAACGCTGCTGCGTTTACAGCTTCAGCCCAAAAACGTTTATCGAGATCCTTGGAACATATCATCGTACGAGCTGCCTCTCCTAGAGTCCTATTCTCTCTCTCCGCAGAACCATTTTATTCTGGCGTGTAGACTACTGACCTCTCGTGTATGATCCCACGCTTTCACGTTATGGCTTCCACTTGAGCGTTGATAAACTCTAACCCATTGTCCGTCCTGAGTTTCTTGATTGCCATCCCTAGTTGGGTTTGTGCGTTCGTCAGAAATTCCTCTAGGTGCTGCACGACTTCCGATTTATTTCTAAGGAAAAACAGAGTTCTGAAGTGTGAATAATCATCCTTAACTAGTAAGAAATATTCCGATCCTCCCAGAGATTTTTCTTCCATTTTTCCGCATAGATCTGCATGCACTAGGTCTCCTGGTCGTTCAGATTTAGTTTGACTCGTTTTAAAGGGCAACTTATGCATCTTTCCCAGGGCGCATGCATCGCAGAAAAAATCCTCTTGAGTTTTTACTTGCACGCCCGTGTTCTTCAGAAACTTCTTCACGTCTGGTATGTTCTGGTGGACCAACCTCTCATGCCATGTTTGAAGACTCTCTTCGTTGGACCTGTGGACGAAGGCTTCCCCTCCGCAATGTTTTTCTGGAACGATAACTTTAAAACTCATTCGATACAAGTTTCCCTGTCGTTCTCCCACTGCTACCTGTTCACCTCCTGCGAAGACTGCACACTTCTCTTGCTCAGATACAATTTTTAGGCATCTGTCAACTGCTGCTGGTACGGAATATAAGTTGAATTTGAGCTCTGGTACGTACGTACAGTACCTCCTTCAGCACGCAACGATCCCAACGCTTACCGTCAAAGGCCTCTATGTCTATGTCGCCTTTTTCATGCGCTAGTATTATATCTCCGTTACCTATTTTAATCTGTGTTTTGTCTCGCAGACTGGTATAGTTTACAAACCAATCTTTCCTTCCCGACATATGTTGACTTGCCCCAGAATCGAGATACCATCTATCTTCCTGTAGGCGGCTGTTTGTCGCGGAAGTCAGTCCGGCACTCACTATCAACACTTTCGGTTTCCCTTCCCTTCCGTTACCTTCTTTCATCGCACTTTTTCGCCCTTTTCACTCTTTTCTTTCTTGCAGTCGGATCTCCAGTGCCCTTCTTCGCCGCAGTTGTAGCATTTCCCTGGCCTTTTTTTGCTCTTGTTTTTGCCCTTTTTCGCGTGAGACGTGGGGTTACTCGTTCTCGCTGTAAGAGCTCCGTTGCCCTGCTGCAGGTTGACTCTGGTCTCCTCCGTTGTCAGTCTTGAGATGAGATTTGTTAGAGTACGCTGGTCAGGACTCGCTGACTCCCATGCCGTAACAAAATACTGGTAGGAAGGTGGAAGTGTCATTAGTATTTTGGTCGTTACCATGCCGTCCTCTATTTTGTCCCCTAAGGCTGTTAACCTGTGCGCGAGGTCTTTGATCTTGGCGATATGTGTCAGCATATCATCCGCTGCCTCTTTGCCTACTGTGAACCATTGTTGTTGTAGCAGGTGTCTGGACGTTTCACTTTTGTTCTCAAAAACCGCGTGAAGTTTTTCCCACATCTCCTTTGCACACTTACAGTTCATAATATGCACCATGACTTTTTCACTTACTGTGGTCACTATTATTCTTCTGGCAGCCCTATCCAGCTTTTTCCATTCGGCTGTCCTTTGTGCATGTTCAGTAATGGCCGCCGCCACTGCGTCTGCAGGAATTTCACCCGGCTTTGCAAACTCGCCCATAGCGACTGTGATAACATCGTTTGCTGACATTAATGTTTCCACTTGAAACTTCCAAATCGCCCAGTTCTCAACGTCCTTGAGCCTGGTTACTCTTGATAATTCACTCCCCATTTTCTGGGTATTTGCACTTGTTGCACACGTGGCCGGCTTTTACCGAATGGAGAACTTTTACGAATAATCAAGATTATTAACCCGATCGCGAAAATAAATCTATCCCTGCACTCCTGGGCCCATAACCTGTTGTAATTTTATTACGCAGGGTTATTAATTGAATATTAGAGGTAGGATTGCTTTGGGTTTATTATTTTAGTTACACGATCTGTCTTGCGCACGTCTATACATCACTGGTCTCTGTAGACTGTAAAAGCATGAACTACTATCTAGATGGTTAAGTCTACTATAGCTAACTTGTTAGTGACTAACTACTTATGTCATAGAAAATACCTGTTTTACCAACACTTTCAACACTGTTTATCGCTTCTTCATAGGTTTGAGGACTATCTGCGCTTACAACATTTACATAGATATCATTTGAATTTACAGGGCCTGCTTTATACCAATCAGGCTTTTTCTTTTCCCGTTCAGACCTTCTTAAAGGATTTTCATCACTTTCGTCGTTTTTAATTTCCTCACTGTGACGGACGGAGTCAAAAAAAAAAAAATATATTAATAAAATAATAGTTCAATTTATTCAGTTTAGTTAGTCGAGTCAATCAATAATTATCTCACAAAAAACATCGGAAGATGTAAAAAAAGCCGCCAAGTACCCAAACGAAAATCACAATTGGTTGATAAGCAAAACGTTTCGCAAGTCTTTGTCGTGAAATCAAGGAAAAAGCCAAGCACCGAACGTACCCCTGCGATCTCTCAGCAAGTCTACGTCGTGAAGTCGGAGTTTCGTGTGAGGATATCGAAACATCATTCCAAGAGCTACGTACTTGGCGGGCACATTCGGTTTTTTTTTTTTTGTGCTTGTTGTTTTCGCTTTGGATTGATAGTATTTTATCGTAGTTTGCGAACCATTTGTTTTCCAACTGTTTTCCTTGGTGGCTGATGGATGTCTCGGAGTAATGTCTAATTTGCAGATAACATTGGTCTTATACACACTTATTTAAAATGCATCTTCCGATCTTGTGGGACGACTTTGTCGTGGCAGTCGAAAGATTAGCGCGTGCGAGTTTACGGAAGTGCTTGCGCGCGGGCGCCTGAAGGCGCCCCCGCTGCAGCAATTCCGTAAACTCGCACGCGCTAATCTTCTGGCACTAGTGTGTAGTTGCGAATGATTATGCCTCACAAGCGAATGAGCAACAAAATATATTTGCACTCAAGTGGGGCCGAACTGTTACAAGGATGGGTTTCCGGTAGTGAAATTGATCCTTCCCACTACGTGTATACGCTCGTGCACCTGCAGATTGATAAAAATTCCGTATATAGACTGATAGAATATGCAGAAAACGGTAAAGAAACAGATGGAAATGGATGGAAACGGATACGCGAGCTACCCGATTCTATAGCATTTTCTGCGATTATATCCCTCTCTATACGAAATTTTTAGCAGGGATACGCATGCATTGTGAGCAAGATTGTATTACATTAGTATAGGTACACCAAGACGATCAGCAACTGAATTTTATATTCAACATTATATCAAACTGTCATCCTCTATGCTACTTATAGCATACACGTATATCCGTAGCTGCAAGTTTTAGGTTTTATACCGGAATAGTAAAGTAGAGTTTTCTAGATAATTCCATAGTTTTGCAAGTGAATAAGTTCAGTCCTCCATAATGAATATTATCTACTCAAGCTCTACGGTATGTCATCTAACATATGAAAGAACTTACCGTAGTACATTGCTCATTGGCTCCATAGTGAGGTACGTGATTCCAGAATTCCGAGTCCGATCTGATAATTGAATGACAGTGAAACGACCAGGATTTTTATTTATTATACAAGGTGTTTACGTCTGTAAAGTCATACACATAATTAAGTGCCCGTAGAAGCATTTTCTGATACAGTTATTGGTTGAAATAACTAGTTTTTTAGTGTATTTAATTGCTGTCGCATTGAAAACTCAATTTTTGCGTAGAACGAAGCTGGATTGTCCGTATAGCTCTAAGTAACCGAATGTGCCCGCCAAGTACGTAGCTCTTGGAATGATGTTTCGATATCCTCACACGAAACTCCGACTTCACGACGTAGACTTGCTGAGAGATCGCAGGGGTACGTTCGGTGCTTGGCTTTTTCCTTGATTTCACGACAAAGACTTGCGAAACGTTTTGCTTATCAACCAATTGTGATTTTCGTTTGGGTACTTGGCGGCTTTTTTTACATCTTCCGATGTTTTTTGTGAGATTTCACTACTTTTTGCAAGTACGAGAATTGAGAAGAATTGCTCATTTAATTTCAGCAGGGTTATACGGTATTAGGTATAGTGTGATCGTCACAAAAAATACATTCGGAATTCAGGCAAGGGAAGGAACATTCAGTAAAAGACAAACTGTGATGTTATTTGTTTTTTTGTCTTTGTGAGAGCTGATTCTCCTTCTCTTGGGTCGATTGGATAATGAATCCCTGGGCCTATGAATAACTTCTCTATTTCAAACTTCGTTGACGAGGAGAGGAATTGGATTTGATAAAAGAATGATAACTTGATTAAAATTTATATTTATCAATAAGGAAATGGTGAATATAAATATGGAAATGATTAGTCAAGATTGGTACGTTTAAAGGTAAACTTATATTCTAATGCCGTTAAACCTAGGAATCTTCGAGGACGAACTTTACAAACTTCGCTTTGGCGAATGATCGTTTTATATTTTGAATGCGATTCTTTATAATATAGTGACTCTAAATTCTTATGAACTTCGTTTTGGCGAAGGACCGTTTTATATTTTAGATGCAATTCTTTATAACATAGTGACTCTAAATTCTTATGAACTTCGTTTAGGCGAATGACCGTTTTATATTTTAGCTGTGAAGCTCGGAGAGAGAGAGAGATATATAAATGCAAATTTACACGTGTTTAAATGACAAATAAAGAGATGAAAAATATGTGAAGTGATATATATCGAAATGAACGTAAAATGTATAGAACCTCAGATCAGACAAGCCTGGAGGACGTAACGACCAAAGCTTGCTGCTCGTTGGTTTGAATTGACGCTAATTGAATGAGAACAAAATTAGTACACTCCAGAAAATCCTTTAAATGTCAGGACAGGCCGTGAGGACGAAACGACACAGGCTAGCCTGATATAAAGCGAAGTACTAACTTCTCTTTCTCTCTGATTTGAATCTAAATATTCACGGCTCCTATTGCCGTCACGCAGTTACTTCACTTGCGAGAAAGGTTTTAAGCGCTTGGGGACCCAAGGCTTGCGAGAGGGTTCCCCAGGAATACAAGAGATGGCGGGCGGGCGCTCGGCCTTATGACCGCGTTAATATGAATGATTTTGGAAATGTGACAAAACACATTCATTTCAATTGTCAACTGTGACAAACATAAATGATTTATTAAATAGAACTCAAGTTTGACTCATACAGTATGAGGTTGAAGTTCGTAACGTTAATGGGGCATTCCATGTAAAAGAGGATAATGACATAAATTTTTAAATTCTTTCAATTATTCCTAATTTAGTACTAACTCATAGTTAAAAGTCTATATTTCATTAATGTGTAGTAAAAAAATTTCAAACTAATGAAAACCGGACTTTTGCTTTTTTCAAACTTTTTTTTTTCAATTGTTAATATTTTTGAGAAACTAAATTATTAGTTATAGATTTTCCCAAATAAGACATCGTCATTTTCTTTTATGGTAGTAAAAACAAGCTTTTTTTATTTTTGTTATGAACAACTACAGATGTTGTTATTAATATGTTTGATCCTTCATTCGCGTTGTGTTTGATTCTAATTTCTCAATTATTTCAAATAATTTATAGTATAATTTATGAATAACAACGTTTGTTAGGTATAAAAAGCGATAAAACTGATTTATCAAACAACTATGTTCATATATTTTGTACTTGTCCTATCAGTCACAATTAAAAAAAAAATTTTTTTTATTGCTTCTACATAGGCTATCAATCTAATATTCCAAATAAGACATCGTTATTTTCTTTTATGGTAGTTTAAAAAACAAGCTTCTTATATTTTTGTTATAAGCAACTAAAGTTCATTGAGATGTTGTGATGTTTGATCCTTCATTTGCGTTGTGTTTGGTTCTAGTTTCTCAATTATTTAAAATAATTTATACTAAAATTTATGAATAACAACGTTTGTTAGGTATAAAAAGCCATAAAACTGATTTATCAAAGAATTATGTTCATATATTTTGTACTTGTCCCACCAGTCACAATTACAAAATTTTTTTAATTGTTTCTACATAGGCTATTGTAACACTTATATTTGTTTTATGTAGGAATTTAAAAGTTAAGTAAAAGAAAAATAAACATCAAAGAACAGTATAAATGTGTATATTTATTTCGTCCTTATCAAAAGACAATTAGCATTTGTTAACAAGTGATTTAGATTTGCAACAAACCAGTGATATGAACAATAGGTCATAAAAATGTAGACACAGGTCTCCAAGAGTTAAAAAAATACCACTGATTATAATAATTTATATGAGTTCGATTTACATTAGTTGGCAATAGCCTTCAAGTCTTGATTATTTAACAATATATGAGGCGTGAGGACAGCACAAGGACAGCACAGTTAAAATTATAATTAAAATATCTTCTCCAGAGCTATTATTTAAAAGTGAAAATGATACTAAAAGTTTACTCAGTCAATTTATTTGGCTTTCGCCACGTGTGTGAATATACTTATATTTTCGATGTTACTGCTTCGACAACTTATCGTCCCATGGAGATCTTGTCAAATTATAATCGTCAAATAGATATCGAAGTAAGCACGAGATATTGGTGAAATATAGAGAATTATAATAATAAGTTACACACGTTACAAGTAAATGAAATATAATATGAGAAGAAATGTTAGACACGACTGATCGGGTCGAACGCTCGTAGCCAAGAGAGCTATCCCTCACTTCTCTCGTCGCTTCACCTAGCTGATGCTTGGCTTGGTGACTACTTGAGTCGTAAACATAGGGCTCTTAAATTTGAATATAGGTTTTTCGTTACACTATCAATCTAATATTTGATAAAACCAAAGCATATAGAATAGATTTTATATTAAGAAACACATCTCACTCGAAAGTAAAGTGGCCAAACTGAAATTCGTCTTCAAGTACCCCGTGGTCAGAGAGGGGGATTTTTTGGTGTCCCACCAGTCAGGTTTATTAAAGTTATAATTCCATAGAACTCATAAAGTATTCGGTTATTTCTTAAAAGGGATGTTGTACATCAGTTATCCACCTATGTTTCAAGATACATTTTACAATTATATAAGTATATATATATATGTACATATAATATACATATACATATATATATATATATATATATATATATATATATTTCACTATAGAATGCCTCTAATGCAACTGAATATTCGCCAAAAAATTTTCAAATGGATCAAGAACGGTACTTAATCTCTTAAATTGTGTGAAACATGTTTATCTCGCATATTTTGCAATCCTAATAACATTTGAATCACGAAATATTCCATCTCTTCAACGATTATTCTGTTACGTTAATGTTACGAACTGCAATCTCATTATACAGTTTCAACTTAAATTTAGCACTTAATCAGTCATTTTTCAGCCATAGCTTAGAGGACAATGTTGCCTGACGCAGTAACAGGCTCATTTGTGTTCTGCAACGTTGATTGTTCGGAACTCGCACGCTTGTCTACTGCAATCCAATTTAGGTCTCTGTGAAAATCATACAAATCGATAAACGATTAATCATCTCATAGAAATGTCACAGTAATTACTAAAATATATTCCATGCTGCTGTGGTGAAATTGAGCTGGGAAACATCGACTCGTATAACATACCTTCTGATATGTGATATCCAGATCGATACTTTCGTATCGTTTCGTAGCTATAGCTTGGAGGACAGTGTTGCCAGACGCAGTAACAGGCTCATTTGTGTTCTGCAACGTTGATTGTTCGGAGCTCGCACGCTTGTCTACTGCAATCCAATTCAGGTTGCTGTGAAAATCATACAAATCGATAAACGATTAATCATCTCATAGAAATGTCACAGTAATTACTAAAATATATTCCATGTTACTGTGGTGAAAGTGAGCTGGGAAACATCGATTCGTATAACATACCTTCTGATATGTGATATCCAGATTGATACTTTCGTTCGCTCTGTGGTGTGAGATTCCGAAGAATTGTGGAGATTGTACAGCCTTGAAGTAACAGTAGGCTGATGTTTGGTTTTGAAACACAGGCCATTCTGAGCTTGCGTAAGTGTTTGTGGCCATGTAATGATTCCAGTGAAGGATGATTGACTAGGTACATGTATGGTAAGGAGCTGAATGTGCCGAAGAGTGACGTATTGTTCTCTAGATGAATGAAGACTGTGATCTTCGCAGGTTCATCTGTAATCCTGAAATATTGGCTCTTCGACGCACGCACGCCTGCAAATCATAAAAATACACGGAATTAATACTTTGATGCTGCAGTGGTGTTTTCCTGGGCGTTGTGTTCTATTGATTAAGGTCTCTTGAGAGCACCAATTTCATAGCATACCTTTTGATATAAGATCTTTCAATGTATTAATCCTATTGTGTTGAATAGCGGCTGTGCAAGTTCGGATGATTATCACAATAGCTGTATTCCCATGCGACGTTTGGCCAAGTGGAAAATGAAGTGAGTGACCGGAAATGTTGAGTTTAGATCGTGTGATCTATGGATCTACCGAGACATTCAGGTTTCAGCGGTGAGAAGCTAATCGTCAGTCTTGAAATCGTAGCTCTTTGGAGTTTGCGTGCCTGTACCAGTTTCTCGTGTCGATTCTGGTTTCTGTAACAAACAGTCGAAACATTGATTATGTGATCATTATAATTACTAGTCAGTTGGTGGGAGCTCACCAGTTAAGGGTTCTCTATTCTGTCTTATTAATGGAGCGATTTATAAAGTGTCTGTTTTTGTAGCGTACCGTCGAGCGTGCGTTAGTGGTATCCATTCTTGTAGCTGCTGTGTTATTAGTAAGCGAAGAAGGTTTCCATAGATTCAACTGTGCATTGCGATCTTATAATGCATAGTGTAGCTATTTTGTACCTGTTTGTACATACCACGGTAGATCTTGGTTGGACTGAGATTAGAATTTAGCTAGCTAAGTTTTATCTGATATGATTTTCAACGTGACTCTAATAAATTTATGTGCCTGAAGTATTTCTATCCCTACTGGTATATCTAGTTTCTGATTGCCATATAAATACATAATTATCCTACGACATCGTACAAAATTCACAAAATAATGAAATTATTTCTGGGTCATAGTCCTTAAACAATAAATTTCTACAATCGAAGAACACAGAGGTATATAACATAATAGTGTCAATTATATTGGCCATAGTCGTTAATTGAGCATGAATAGATTATAGGACTAGATAATATGATTTGTGTGTTACATGATTCATGAAACGATAGCCGTGATAGTGATGAATAATCATGTATACTAACAATAACAGTTGGAGTTGTATATGGACTGCGACTTATACGTGACGAAAAAATTTTCATAGTGAACCCAATATTTTAGACTCTGATAGTGATAAAAAATGCAAAATCGATAATTATATACAATGGACACAAAAGTTGGAGTTGTATATAGACTGCAACGTATATCAAACCGTTATAGACGTCCAATCTCAATGCATGTCATTATAATGTTGTTATCAGTGATTCCGTATTGTATGTAACGCCATTATTATCCTATCAATTTGAATTCGAATAATTAAATATCATGTTGCATAATATCAAACAGTTGCTAGGTTGAAGAATAGAATTGAATTCGAGTTTCCAACACATTAAGATTGAAAAGCTATTGTAACAATGCTCATGAAATCAAAGAAATCTGTCACATTCCATGAACAGATACAGACATTATTGATAGTCAATCTCCCTATACATTCCCACGTACGATTCTTCCATCCAGTGTTAGGACGGATTTAACGACTGATTCTTAAACACTATAATATTTTGATAGTCTCTCTATAGCTATACTATGTTTGATGTGAATACACATACTCGTCGGAATACGTGGATGTAGTGTAAAGTGTATATTAGTGTAGGCTTGAAGAATCGAAGTAGATAATATGGTCCATGATAATAGTTAAATCATTTTTAATAATACTGTATAATAATAAAATGCATAATCATGGAATAGTTATATTTGAACCAAACAAGTTATTGCATTAGCAATATACAGAGATGATCTGTGGAAAGTTATAAGCCGCGTGGGTAGGCAACCGGTGATACACTACGAAATGGCAACGCTGTCGATGCGAGAGTCGAATAAGTCGAATGACCGTATCTACAGACGACGTAACGGCAGCTGTCATTCTGCGGCTCTCATGTTGTTAGGTTAGAATGAGAGTTATAAATAATTGTCAGATTTGGATTTTGTAATCACAGTTCCTTAATACAACGGTAAATATTCTTTCTTAAGAAAGTTTAATGGGTTAATCAGGTAATTGCGGATGTCAATATCGGTTTATTTCGAACATTATTAGGTTATAACCTAACATTATTAGGTTATAACCCCGCAGAATGACAGCTGCCGTTACGTCGTCTGTAGATACGGTCATTCGACTCATTCGACTCATTCGACTCTCGCATCGACTACGTTGCCATTTCGTAGTGAAACACCGGTTGCATACCCACACGGCTTATAACTTTCCACAGATCATTTCTGTATAATGGTTTATTAATAATCCATTATAATATTAGTACCAGTATCAACAGGTCGACTTGAATAATCACAGTTGATTAGCATATTACACCACCAAGGAACGACGTGTGGTATGGAATAGGTGGATTGAGTCAGTGATTGGATTTACAGCGGAGGTTGTATCATACAGATACAGGCCAGTGCGTATGGTTGGAAATGATCGATCGAGTACTTATTGATTTATAGTGTATATATGAGCTTGCAATATCTCGTAAGTGCCTAGATGGTTAGAAACATTACAGTTAATTTCCCGGAAATTCGAAAGATGCTGCATAATTTCAAACTATTTTGAAGAATTCATGTCATTTGACTAAGAATCTAATCGATAGCATATTTCAAGGTATCAAACGATTCAACTAGATTTCTAAAGATATTAAATGTTCCAACTCATTTCATAGACCACGCAAAGTAAAGAACTTTTTCTGATTTTGTGTGATTGTACACTTGCCTTCGGTTCGTGTTGCTAACTCACACTGGTCAGAAAAAGTTTCATCGCTCTCGTATCGTACTGTACTATTTTCAACTCATTGTGCGAGACTCGGTTTCTCATACCTGTTGGTAGTGTGCGAAGTGCCCGATTCAAACACGTCCATATGTAAAAATAATTAAGTTCTTTTCGTTCTGAAATAATAATTTTTAGAATATTTTTCTTCTATTTAACTTTCACAATTTGGACACGTAAAAATTTATTGACTGAATAATCGCGTTACCAATATCTCAAAGTGATTACATGTTATTTATAAATAGTGAAATTTAGATAAAAATTAATATAAAATAATTGTATCAAAATCAAATGAGCCTTGCTTTTCTGATATAACTTGTATATCTGGAATTTGCATTTCCATCGATACACTACGCAAAGGGATATATACAAGTCTTAATGTAAAATACGAGTGTTTTTGTGTCTGTGATTTTCTCATTTCTTTAGTTTTGGAGACTAATAAAATTTTATGTCTTTGAAAATTTTGTTTCTAATCCTCTGCGGGGGCAGAGCCCCTGGACCCTGTCCACATCCTGCCTCTCGCACTTAAATTGCAATTTATATACTATATTTCCCTATTTTCTAGAGTTCTTCACAGGTCGAGGATTTCGCACACTGAGTTTGAAAGAATAGTATACGACATGGGTGTGCATACTTGTATCGGTACTGTACTGTTAAAATACTTTTGATGATCAGCACTTTCAAATATATCAATCTGTTTGGTAATCAGTCTGCGTTGCTGATGTATACGTAGGTGAAGTTAATGGTTTGTAGGCTGGTAGAAGTTGGCTCATTTGAAGAAGATACGTAGAGTGTTGTAACTTTGGAGCAGCTGTGGGCTACCTCTGTTTAGGGACATCGTCTTGCAGAAATGTTATTTTCGTCTGGTCCAGTGGATTATTGATAGGATAGGAATGGTCCAGGCGACTGTAAAAGATATAAAATACCATAGAATTGAAACAGAGGTTTCAGTATATTACTACTCATTTTCCTAGCATCGTTATAATCTTGGAGCTACGGACTTTGGGCTACCTGTACCTTGGGATGCTGTTATATCGAAGTGTTATGATTGTCTATCTCAAAAGATTGATAATTGGAACCTTCGTTATGGGATGTCGTTTGGTCAAAGTGTTATCTTTGTCTATTTCAATGGATTGATAAGACGATAGGAATGGTCTATGTGACTGCGAAAGATATAAAATAATAAAGAATTGAAAAAAAGATTTCAGAATATTACTACCAATTGTCCTAGCATTCTTATCATTTTGGAGCTATGAGCTGTGGGCTACCTTCGCCTTGGGATGCTGTATTGCCGAAGTGTTATATTCGTCTGTCTCAAAGGATTGATAATTGGAACCTTCGTCATGGGATGTAGTTTAGTCAAAGTGTTATCTTTGTCTACTCCAATAGATTGATAATAGGACAGGAATGGTCCAGGTGACTGTGAAAGATATGAAATAACATAGAATTAAATGAGAGGTTTCAGTATATTACTACTAATTTTTCTAGCATTGTTATCATCTTGAAACTATGGGCTTTGAGCTACCTTTAACTTGGGACGCTGTATTATCGAAGTGTTATGTTCTTTTATTTCAACGAAGTGATCATCGGAACCTCGGTATTGGGACATCGTTTTGTCAAGGTATTATCTTTGTCTATTCCAATGGATTGATAATAGGATAGGAATAGTCCGGGTCACTGTGAAAGATATAAAATACCATAGAATTGAATGAAAGGTTTCAGTATATGACTACTAATTTTCCTAGTATTGTTATTACTTTGGAGCTATGGGCTGTGAGCTACCTTTAACTTGGGGCGCTGTATCATCGAAACGTTATGTTCGTCTATTTCATCGGAGTGATGATCGGAACCTTCGTTTTGGGTCGTCGTTTAGTCCAAGTGTTACGTTCGTCTACTCCGATAGATTGATAATAGGATAGGAATAGTCCAGGTCACTGTGAAAGATATAAAATACCATAGAATTAAATGAGAGGCTTCAGTATATTACTACTAATTTTCCTAGCATTGTTATCATCTTGGAACTATGGGCTTTGAGCTACCTTTAACTTGGGACGCTGTATTATCGAATCGTTATGTTCGTCTATTTCAACGGAGTGATAATCGGA
Source organism: Rhogogaster chlorosoma (assembly GCA_944452935.1). Lineage (NCBI taxonomy): Eukaryota > Metazoa > Arthropoda > Insecta > Hymenoptera > Tenthredinidae > Rhogogaster > Rhogogaster chlorosoma. The sequence continues at coordinate 14,783,955 of OX101803.1, read as the reverse complement.
ACCTTGGTATTGGGACATCGTTTTGTCAAAGTATTATCTTCGTCTATTCCAATCGATTGATAATAGGATAGGAATGGTTCAGGTGACTGAAAGATATAAAATAACATAGAATTAAATATGAGAGGTTTCAGTATATTTCTACTAATTTTCCTAGCATTGTTATTACTTTGGAGCTATGGGCTGTGGGCTACCTTTGTCTTGGGACGCTGTTTCGCCAAAGTGTTATGTTCGTCTATCTCAACGGATTGATAATCGGAATCTTCGTTTCGGTATCTAGTTTCGTCAAAGTATTATCTTCGCTTATTCCAATGGATCGATAATAGGATAGGAATGGTCCAGGTAACTGTAAAAGATATAAAATAATGAGGAATTGAAGGAAAGAGCTCTTAATATTACTATTAGTTTTTTTAGCATGTGTCATCATAAGGGATTATTCTGGATCTTGAACGTTAACATAGCGCCTAACGTTAATTTTCAGCGCTTGTGTTATCGTTGTCCGTCCCCATGAGTCCTCTGTCATCTTCGCTACCGCCTACATGCTTTGTTTCGGGTGGAAAATACAAGGTTGTTAAGCAACTGGAACGTTTATCATCGACAATCAACCATCGAACTCAGGCAAAACCTGACGCTGTTACGACGCTAACTAGCAAACGAAATCATGGCCTCGGCCTGAAACGAGTGGCTGGCGTTACCGCGCGTGCTAATGACTCTCGGCAGTAGTGCCTGATCCGTAGGTAGCGATATCATGGAGTCAGGATTTCCTCGCTTCCAATTGTTGATTGCCCAAATATATAGAGGTCTGCGGAGATGAACGGGTGTAGCAGGGAAGCGCAGGCGCTCAAAGTTAACGTCGGTGGTATGATAACGCCAAGAGATCCAGAATCGCACCTCAAGTGATGGTAGGAAACATACGATTCAATAGATAAGTAACGAGTCATGCATTTAGTGAAATTAAAGAGGCCGAGGCTGTTTTATACATCCATTATTGTGTGAACAAATGTATCAATCTAGTGAAAATCAATGTGCGTACATACCGTTTGATGTAAGTCATCCTAACCTCTTTTTCACTTGTTCCCGTTAGTAGTAGAATAATACATATCCTGTATATATATTTGAACCCAGCTCAGAGGATCCGTTCCGTGCAATTACAATTACAAGAGGCCATCATGCAGATGTCAATAATTATTCTTAATAACAGTCATCGGCATAAAACCTTGTCGTCGCACTATTTCACTCATAACCATAATTATGCACTGATTCACTGATATAAAACCACTACCACGACCAATAACACATTATATAAAATTATATAAGCTATATGCCCTCTAATAGCCCTATATAATATGATTATATGTAAAATTATTAATATTTTAATTGTCGATAGCCCCGCCTCACAGCCATGCGACGGCCATTTTGATTTCGTCGACCTATAGCTCACTTCGTAACTATATTATTACCTATCGATCGAGTGCGGATTCAGATTCAGGCCAAAATCAATAGGGAGCGAGATTTCAACGGCTTGTAACGACGTTGCAAAGTTCAAGTCGATCCGTGTCACCGTTCGTTCGGAAACGTGAGGACAAGCAAGCGTCTAGCGAAAACCGGAAACCAGGAAGAAAAAAAAGATGCTTTTTCATCAACTTTAGTGACTAATAAGTCGAAAACTAGTCGACCTATTTCGACCAAATTTATACAGCAAAGTCGTGTGGTGGGGGAATATCTATTCTGAAAATTTGATCGAAAAATATTTACGCGTTCTGAAGTTATGACCTCGTGCTTACAGGTATAAAGAGTTCCTCCCAGTAAATATATTCCGGCTAGCGCTCGCCTGCCTAGGGGTACTTGGCGGCGATTCGCTGCCGCGAATCTTGATTTTTAGTTTTTCTATTATAAATTACACTTGAAGATATATCTACTTTGAAACAGGTGACATAGTTAAAAGAACTCGCATGAATCGAATTATTACCGTATACTTGCTCATACTATGAATCGTGATAATCTATTGATGGTGTTGTACAAATATAAAAGAAACTCGGTAGTAGGAGGGCATTGTCCTAAATGAAAAGGTATGTGTACCAAATCTTGAACGGGATTATCTCACGCGCACTTAGCTGAGCGCGATTAAGCAGCCGGTGTGTACCAGGTAATCCTGATCAGAAAAAAAAGGGGTATGCGTGCGCAAACCGGGATGAGAATAACAGAAATCAGAATTAATCGAGTCAGTATTTGCGAAACCTTGGTGCGAGTAAGTTGTAGTCAAATTTCGGTTTAGCACGTAGTGTTTGCGAGAACTATAATAGTGTATACACGCGAAGCTATCGACTCGACGAATAGTTGGATAACATGGATACCTAGTAGACCTAATTGGGAATACGGGAACAAGATATTAACATTCGTTGGGAGCATGATAAAAATAAAACGAATTACAATAATTATTGAATACACGGGAGCGAGTCAGTAGGTCGGGACAGAACTGCGCAGGGTATCAGGGGGTTCGTGTGCTGGCCTTCTCTGGGGCCTCACACTAGTGAGGCTGGTCAGAATGGTTGACACGCTGGGAAACCAGCGTGTAAATTACAGCCGCGAATTGACGTAAAATACAGAAGCGCGCGAACTGGCCTTCCCCGGGGTCTTGCATTGGCAAGGCTGGCCGGGATGGTGGACACGCTGGGAAACCAGCGTGGATATTACAGTTCGCGGGCTAACGTTCAGAACCGCGAAAAATCCGGTATCGCGGGCTGGCCGTCTTATGATAGCCTCGGGTTGAGGAGACCCGGGGGGCGGTTGACTTGTTGGGAAAACCAGCATGGATACGCAGCCCGCGTTGCAATTCGATCAAGTAACAGCTTGAATAACCTATTCGTTTACCCGCGGCCTGCGCTAGTTCTGTCCGCGAATAGACTCGCATTGCTCAGTAAATGGTACATACAAGGTAGATAGATACCCGCATAGGTCTAGGTGGCAACAGAGAAATCAAATTGTTGTGAAAGATGATAAATCAGCATCCTGAATAAATGATTGCAATAGATCTCCTCGATGTGAGTCATTTCAACCTTAGAATCACCCCCTCCTTTCCCTCCCTTGGCACTGAGTATATCGGTAAGGGCGACGGTTATGGCTTAGCTTGGCGAACTCCGGTACATGAGGTATCAGGTTCGCGAGGTCCGTCAATAACACTCACCTATGTTTCCATCTGTATCTACAACTTCATCGCTCTTGTTTGATACAGAATTTTGTCCTTCCTCATTCAAATTTTTATCCTCATCAGAATTTTCATATTCATCATCATCATCATCACTGTTTTCATCACCTTTGAAACTAATTAAGTTTTTATCATTTTCAATTATGTCGACATGTCTAGCTCTGACTATTTTATTATTTATCAAAATTCTGTATCCAACTTGATCATATCCTAACAAAATTCCTACGTCAGCTTTTCTATCCCATTTTGTGTTTCTTTTTATTTCTGGTACTCTTATGAAGACTTTACTACCGTATAATCGCCAATTGCTAATATTAGGTTTCTTCTTAAAGAAAATTTCAAACGGTGTTTTATTTTCAATGGTATTTGCGATTGTTCTATCTTTCAAGTAAGCTGCCGCTGTAACTACCTCCGGCCAATATCTACGATTTACTTTAGCTTCATAAAACAGACATCTAGCTGAATCCATGATCGTTCTATTATATCTTTCGGCTGTTCCGTTCAACTCATGTACATTCGGAGGACAAGGTTCTAAGATAATTCCTTTATCTCTTATTAACTTATAAATGTCTCTGTCTAAATATTCTGTTCCGTTACCACATCTAATTTTCTTAATTCTTTTTCCGGTCAAATTCTCAACTTTGTTAATATAATCAATAAAACATTCATAAACATCTGACTTCAATTTTATCGTATAAACTAACGCGCATTTGCTATAATCATCAATAAACGTTAGAAAATATTTCGAGGCATCAAATCCCGTAGTTGTATGTGGCCCATTTAGATCTGTATGCACTAGTTCTAAAATTTCCGTCGCTCTAGTTCTTTTATTTTCAAACGGTAAATTATGCATTTTACTTTGGATACACGTACCACATTTTAAAAATATCGGTTCTAATTCATCCGGCATACCTTCAACTAATTTGTCTTTACACATTTTACTCAAATATTGAAAGTTCACGTGTCCTAAGATCCTGTGAAATCTTTCCTTTTGTGTTATATTTTTCTTATCTTTCGTTATATTATAACATTCACTTCTATCTATAAAACTAGTCATTATATATAACCCATGTTCCTTGTATGCTATCGCTATCAATTTATTCTGCCTGTTATAAATCTCTGACGTATCCTCAATAGAAATAATCTCATTTTCATCAGTTACTTTTCCAAAGCTTAATAGATTCTTATCCATATCTCTGACATAAAACACGTTTGGTATTTTTACTTTAATTCGTTTTTCATTTATCTCAAAATAAGTTTCGATTTTTTCGACCTTTGTACCTTTTAAAATTCTACCGTCACCTACTTTTACATTTATTGGCTTCTTTAAAACAATAGACTCGTTAAAGTATGATTCATCATTTATTATGTGTTCTGAGCAGCCACTGTCTAATATCCATTCTATCTTTTTATTCGCATCGCAAGCATGATAAGCTTCTACATTATTTTCGTTGCGCTTTACCTGTGCTAAAAACGGTTCTGTACCCTGATCGCCTACGTTGTCGTGCTCGGTGTAGCTATACCTCGCATCGTATCGCCTTGCTACGCCACCGCGTTGTTGACTTGCTCTGCCTCTACCATAGAAGCCTCGCTGTCCACCTCTGCCTCCCCGGCCACGGGGATGCTGCGACTGCTGCTGCTGCTGTGAGTTCCACGCACCTCCTTGCCAGTGCGCTCTTCCTTTCCTAGCGTCTCCTATATGCCATAAAGTTTTGCAGTCCTTCTTAAAGTGTCCGGGCTTTCCATACCCAAAGCAATTTGTTACATTCTGTTCAGCTTTAAAAACACTTGTTTTTTTCTTTCCATTGTCACTTGTATTTCGGCTTTCCCACATGCTTATTTTATTTCTCAGAAATTCACAGTTTCTTTCTTCTTCTTGTAACGCTACGGCTAATATTCAATAATTCAAATATAGCGCGTTCGAGCGAGCCCGCCATCTGTGAGCAAAAATGTGAACAAGGTCGCTGCCGCCCGGCGCGGGCTATCCTCGCCGCGCGGCACGACCCGGCGAAAAACCTTTCTCGCGAGTAAAGTAAATACGCGCCAGTTTATAAGACGGGCCGTTCGACGTGTCGATTCATTGGTAAAACGTCCGTCAGGATCGCTATTGATATTTAGCAACACAGGGAACGCGTCGGCCTCTCTGCCTGTCTCAAATATTAAATAGCGACTCTTCTGCTTTTTGTGTGGTGACAAAGCTCCTAAGAACGTCTTCGGTCCTCTTGGCTGTCCGCACTGATATATATACTAACTGGATGGCGGATAGCTTGTCACCCGTGGTTCCTAATTGAACCGAGAATCGACGCCATCTTTGACGCCCAAGTTTTGAAATTCAATTTCAGGCGCGTGAAACTTACTGTATGCCTAACGTTTTTCAAACAACGCTAATCTATTATACACTACATAATAACATAAAAGAATGGGTGTATGTGTAATTTGTTTAACTCGGACAGGTAGAAGTTCAAAAAAGAGTTTTCATAGGTAAACTATGTTTAATTTTCAATTTCCCTTACAGAAAATATGCAGTTAGATTACAGGCGTTGTTACAGGTTATGTAAATTTACGCGGAATTTTAATTATTTTATGTAATAGATTTCCGTTCAAAAAAAATCCTGCTATAGCAGAGCAATGGGTAAACTGGGTACGTAAAACCAAGAAATGCTGCTGGAATCCCTGCGAAAGCAGTGTTATATGTTCGGACCACTTTACAGCAAGCTGTTTTGATAGATCCACACGTAGAGTAGAGCTTAATGTTCACAGCGTACCTACAATCCTACTCCCTACTAACATCATACCTGGTGAGGGTAATCCCATCCTCGACTAATAAAATTATTCCACCATCTACTCATAAAATTACCACACATCGACTAACTTTCAAATGATGTTTTCTATCTGACTGATAAATATTGAATTCTAGAGATTCAGAGACCAAAGCGAAAGTCCTCTGTCCATGAAATGTACATAGCGAGTCCTTTGAAGAAGCACTCTGGAGATGATTGTAATATCATGTCCGGATCTTCTTCTAATAATAATAACCTACCTGATTTAACAGCACTGGAGATTTTCAGCACACCGGGTAATTATTTTTATAAAACACCCGACTTGTAGCACTAAATTGCAGAGCTGATCATGTCAGCCTAATGATAATTAACTGCTATTCTTAAAATTAATGTCAACCTCTATAGTAATGTTCAACAACACGCAGAAAATTACACGCATGGGCAAATATATTGTTTATATAATAGGCATGTTTTTCGCCTGTGTTATATAAACCTACTTATCCTCCTTGGTACACAATATACTATTGTTCTATTTTTGACACTATTGGGTATTTGATTCCAGCCAAATTTATGGAAGTAAAAGTAAATACTCAATCTCCCATGAATCCCGAACCTTCATCCTCTTCCGGAATTCCTGAAGCCGATATGATCCCAAAGACTCCAACATCTATTCCTGTGGACGCATGTCGTACTGGTCGTCGTCGCGCTTTATTTGTGCATGACCACAATTACGAAACCACGCCTAGAACCTGTCGAAAAAATAAGATAGAATTAAAGAAGAAGTTAGATAAGGCCCGAACAAAAAATAAGGCACAGAAACAAAAAATAAAGAAATTAAAGAAGCGGGTTGACTCCTTAAAAGAATTGGTAGGCACACTTCGGAGGGAACGCCGTGTTTGTCCAGATGGACTAGAGTGCCTCGATAGTTTTTCAGATGCTCCACGAGAGCTATGCATGCGCATGATTAAGAATAATAAAAACCAGAAGCTGACTCGTGAAAAATATCCATCAGAGTTGAGATGCTTTGCGCTAACGTTGCACTTTTACTCACCCAAGGCGTACGATTACGTTCGTAGAATATTTGACCTGGCACTTCCGCATCCAAGTGTACTAAGAACGTGGTACTCATCTGTGGATGCTGAGCCAGGATTTATTACAGAGTCTTTTCAAACCTTGGAGAACAGAGTAGAGACTGAAAAAAGGAAGGAAAACGTGTGATTTGCTCGCTCATGCTCGACGAAATGGGTATCAAAAAAGGGACGCAAAGGGGGCGAGATGGTAAACAGCGGGGCCATGTAGATATGGGGACTGGCGTAACTCCAGGCGATTACCTTCCTGAAGCCAAGGATGCCTTAGTTTTAATGGTGGTCGGTGTAGATGCATCTTGGAAACTGCCTATAGGGTACTTCCTCATTGATGGAATTGACGCTGAAACCCAGGCTAATTTAGTTACGGAGAGTCTGATTTGCCTCAAAAAGATCGGAGCACAAGTCACATCCTTGACTCTAGATGGACCACCTAGTCATTTAGCGACAATTAAACTCCTCGGCGGGTGTTTAGACTTACCAGATCCTAGACCATACTTTCTTCATCCAAGTGACCCATCTGAAAAAGTTTATGTTTTATTAGATGCATGTCATATGTTGAAGTTGGCACGCAATTGCCTTGGAGAATACAAGGTTTTACTGGATAGTGAGGGTAGAAGGATTGAGTGGCAATTTATCTTAGAATTGGCGAAAATCCAGGATATTGAAGGTCTCAGAGCTGGGAATAAACTGCGGAATTCCCATGTTGATTTTAAGAAAAACATAATGAAGGTGCGTCTCGCAGCTCAGACACTCAGCAGCAGCGTTGCGGATGCAATCGAATTCTGCGATCAGGAACTGCATCTACCGCGATTTGCAAACAGTGCTGGCACTGTAAGATTTTTACGATGCATAGATTGCGTCTTTGACTTCCTAAATGTCAGAAACCCTTTCGGCAAGGGATTCAAAGCACCCTTACGCATGTCGAATGAAGAAGTTTGGCGTTCCCGAATGGAAACCGAGTTACAATACATCTTGCAACTCAAGACTCTCGACTCCAAGCCAATCTATAAATCGAGACGAGGGACAGGATTTAAAGGCTTATATGCCGGTGTTCTGGCGGTATTCGGACTGTTTGATGATTTTGTGAAATGTGAAGGTTCACAACTAACATACCTTCTCACTTACAAAATGAGCCAAGATCATCTAGAGCTTTTTTTTTGTGCTGTGAGGCAGCGAAGTGGGTGGTGCCCAAATCCAACTGTATCCCAATTTACGTCTGCATTCAAACGTCTGTTAATACGTCATGAAGTATCATCGGCAACTGGAAATGTTCAAGAAATGGATAATACTAAGATTCTTCATGTGTCATCTGAAAAGAAGAAAGAAGCGAGATTAGATCGTTATGATACGAGTATTTATACAAAATTGGAAAATACCAGGTTGTACCGCAGATATGATTTGGGAACTGAGGGCGGAAATTCAATGGATGACATGAACGAATTCATAAACTTTGCGTGGTCATTACCTGAGAGCACAAGTGAATTTTCTGAACACGTTGTCGGTTATATAGCTGGTTTTGTTGTAAGGAAGCTGCAAAAAACCATGAAGTGTGACACGTGTATCGCTTCATGCCTTGGTGGAATTGGAAGTCCTGCTGAAAACCGTCTGAATCGCACGTCTCTTACAATTTTGAAGTCTCGAGGCGGATTGACGATCCCAAGCACGAGCGTTGTAAAAATATGCCTTGCCACAGAAAAGCTCTTCCGACATGCGTGTAACATGAATATGGGTCGTCCGCCAATTGAGAAGAATTTCCCTGCAGTGTTATCTAACACTGTCTTCTACAAGGTAACACAAAATGCAGCCCTGTTCAGAGATCTAGAGGATCATAGTTATGATAGCGCACCTGAAGAATTAGCTAACCACGTGCATATCCTCATAAAGGCTATCATAAAAGCTTACACTGAGCTCCGGATGTATGCCCAAACGAAGAACCATTCGTTAGCCACGACAGGCACTAATATGAGACATTTCCTCACTAGGCAAGTTGTGTGGGCACATCAATAGCATCTGTGAATGCAATCAGTAGGGTGGAATAATATATTATGGTATATCGACCTTATCGTTAAGGTGATTAGAGAATATGCCTGTTCAATACCATTATGCTATACATATTATTGTTATATTATAGTATTCCGACACCTATTCTTTTTTTTTTATATTGTATGAATTACTTTCTTCAAATAGGCGAACGTTAATCTCCACGTTTAACCTATCATTCCGCAATTTGATAATTTGATATATTTCCGTGTCTTTCGTTTAGTAATAATGTAGTGAAAATTTATTCACCCTATAATTTATTAATGTAATGCGTGCGTGAGTGTCACGTGATTTCCTGATTGATTAATCCAAGAAATTTGTGTTTGCACATTTTCAATAGTAAAATAATAAAAACTCACTTACCTTTTCGTGGAATTATATATATTTGGTTTATTTCAACCAAGGTTAGCACGTGGCTTAGCGAGGTTATAAACTGTTTCCACCTTTTTTTCACGTAGCACGTACTCAATCACGACTAACGCAACGCGTAAAGGCGGTTATTATACATATACATACTATATCAGCGAGGCGCATGGAGCATCCTTTGAAATGTCGCGCCATTTTTGGGCTTCAAAAATGGCCGCTCCAAGGCTTCTAAGCGGCCCTCTTTTTCTCTGTGCTGGCATAGGCTATCCGCCATCCAGTTAGTATATATATCAGTGGCTGTCCGCGTTCCACACAGTACAAGCCTTGTTTTTAATTTTTCTAAACTCCTTAACATTCTGTTCAGACCTAGATTCAAATTTTAATAAAACAATAATTACTCGCCAAGAGCTTCAATTTATATAAATACCTCTCACGTAGAATTACTTTTTATTTACTATTTAAACAACACCTCTCAGAGCTTCACTAAACAGGATAGGCTGTTAAACATATTTGACTGCTAAGCAATATCGTTTTTGTCATTGTTCTCGCATACTTAAATAAACCGTATTATTATTTTCTAGCCGCATACCCTGTTGAAAATGTCCAATACAATCCCATGTAGAACAATAGAATCTGTAATGTTTTGTATGGGGTCTATTTGGAATGAAAATTTTCCAAATAGAAATAGATTTTTAACCTATCGGAATCTATATGCAAGTCCAATGCAATGAGCTTTCTTTATTGGAATTAATGGTATTCTAATGTTTTCGTACTTGTATGGATTCTATATGCACGTATCCTGTGAGATTGTATCTGTTTCTACTGTGAGTTCGTACAGAAATACAGAGCCTATGCGTATTTCCTAATACAGGATATAAAATGTTTTTAATGGTTTTTCCACGATCAGAAATATTAATGTTTTCTATTTGTAATCACCACGCTAGAAATACCGTCATCTCTAGGTGATTCCAGATAGGCTAGAAATAAATAATCCATCGGCAAACACCAGTAGCATAAGATTTCAATCTAATTTGAATTTATAGGGAGTTACGATTATAATGAAATAATGTATCCATGGGGATACCTTTGGAATTGCAGCGACAAAAACACATTAGAAAACAACATTTGTATTGGATGATCCAGCTTCATAATGACAGTACCTGTATAGATTTTTATCTGTAAATAACTATTGGAAGTATATATACTTATATATCAGTGATTCTATAGAAAGTGGAATTTTTTGCCTAAAAAATGTTAACATGCTTTTTTTTGTAAATATGAAATAAAAACTCGTTTTTCTAATGACAGATGATGAATTATCACTGCTATGAGAAGGGCCAGTAAATTTCACAAGTATTTCAATTTTTATTAGCGCTTTTCAAAAAAATGCTCCCAGGGGACTGATAACGTGTACAGGGGACTGAAAAATCAATACGAATTCCAAATAGAACGAATATTTTATTGAAATAAAAAAATAATGGATAAACGAAATGTTACATTTATCAATGTGAAACCGAAAATAACATTTTTTTCGATGGAAAAAGTGAAAATTCTTATCACATACGTATTATTAACTTACGCATGTAGTACGTTTTTTTCTAAGCGATTTCTTATAGTATAGTAGGTTTTTATATAGTCTTATAAAATATTAGTTTTTATTTTACGGTAACTTTTCCCATAATATATAGTAAATTAGATTGAACAGTATTTGTTGCTCACACATTTTGCTTATACTATAATATTGAATATTCTTATTAAGTATTGCAGGGGACTGAGACCAGGGGACTGAGATTCTTCACGAAAATTGTTAATAACTCCGAACAAAATTATTCACAAATGTCATCATTGTACACACAGTTCAGGACAGACTTTATAATTTCATTCTATTCAATAAATATGAGACAATTAAGTAAATTTTAACAATAATACTTACCAGGGGACTGATAAATTTACTGTCTCCGCCACGTCTTCCATTAATCGAGTCGTGGTTGCTACTAAACAAAACCGATGTACATAAACAAATGGTACATTTTCGTTAACTCCAGTTTGACAATTATTCTTAGATGGAAGCAATTGATACTACGAGGTGAAGAATATCGAAATATTTGAATTTTGTTCGAAGCCAGGGGACTGAAGTCTCAAACTGGTGACAAGATTCACGATCGATTTTTATGTAAATACAATAATAAAAAACTGCAAACACTATTATAATCATCATCCACAATCTATGTAGTTTAGATGACATGAATCAAAATAAGTGAAAATTTCATCTTATGCTCGTGAATACGTTTAGTTATCTGAATTTTGCGTTGGTGACATGCCAGGGGACTGAGATTTGGACCGAACATGAGTGATTTTGACGAAGAAAAATGTAAAATTCCACGACTTTGTTGCATTGCCTACGTAGCCCAGTGTAGATTCTTCTGCGCCAGTACGAAAAAAAAATTTATTTCATGTTTCAAATCCCTATAAAATCGAGGAACGCAGAAAATTCCACTTTCTGTAGAATCACTCATATATTTTTTTACTAGGAGGCATTAATAGTCCAGTCAAATTAGGAAAAATAAGAACATTAATCGGTAAAAATCTGAATTTTAGTATACACGTTTATTGGGGCTTCCCATTGAACATACAAAAAGTCCCCGTCAAAACCTGTTGCGCTCGAGCCGCCATCTTGAAAAAAGGGTACACTTTTTCAGTTTATTGCCTATATCTCGGCAACTATAACTGATACGAAAAAATAGTTCAGATAAAAAATATAGTTTATTAAATTGCCTATAAAAAAGCTCATGAACATTTTTTTTGTATCTCCAATACTTCAGCTGTAATCCGACATCGAATAGAGGCAAAAGTCTCCTGAGTTCTTGAAGCTGTTGTGCAAATAGTTTTTGGCAGCTTCATGACCTGTAAAGATTATGAATAAATGACAAATAATTAAATTTATTGAAAATTGTGTTGGTATTTCTTATATATGGGGCATTCCATGCCAAATCGACCACTTCTGAACCCGACCCCTTTCGATTTAGCTGAAACTTTTGTACCTCTTTCCACCCCACTAAAGACGGTCCTCATAATTTTTTCAAATTTTTTTACCCAACCCAAAGAAGTCGCTCTTTTTTTTTCAAATAGCCATAACTTCTTCAAAAATTGACTAATCGGGACGTTTTTTTTCTTCAAAAGTTTCGTTTTGGAAAGTCCTTTTCAAAGTTAAATACAAATAAACTTTCGGATGTCAAATTCTATAAAATATCTGACTTTTTTGAGAAAAATCGTCAGTTTTTCAAAGTTCGCCATTTTTAATTTTTTCTTTTTTTTTTTGATTCCCCAAAAAACTTTGATTCATTCTGTGAATAATGCCACTAGGTCCAGAGCGGGCCGACTTTTCCTTCTATTTTTTTTTTTAAGGAAAACAAACTTCATTTTTTCTCAATTGTTTTGTTATGAATTAAGTACCGAAACTAAATACTTAAATTAAGTACTGAATAAGGGTTGAGCTGGTACCAGTAGTATGTGTGAGACTGGAGTTTTCGTTGAGTTCGTTTCTCGTTTTACACCTTCAGGTAACCGGGTTTAGGATGGTAGGTGACTGATGTGAATTTATGTATAATAACTGAATGATCGTTTATTGGTAATGATCATAATCATTGTAGAACTAGTTACATGAGTGTTACAAGTTTATGGTGCTTAAGTGAAGAGTGATTTTGGATTAGTGATTTATGATTCTGAAGCGAGTCTGAGAGTGACTGCTTTCTTTGACGATCTGGACGCAAGTGTTAATATAATATTCGCTACTGCTGAGCTGAATGATGAGATCATTCTTTTCCATTGTTCTCCCGGGCATGGGTGCGTTTATGCAGGTGCGTTTAGATAGGGTTACAGCTCTTTGAATCAGAGATTAGAGGCTGAGAGACTGAATGTATGCAGGATGTTATGTCTTAGGGACTGGAGGTAAGGGTGTATGAGAGTGTGAAGTAGTATGGAATACGTAACAGTTTATTTTTTCGATTTTGAAAACGAAGCTTGAAAAAATATTGTAAAACAAAGGCTTGTGAAATCGAAAAAATAAACAATTGAGAAAAAATGAGGTTTGTTTTCTCTCTATACTATTAAAAAAGTTTTGCGACAAAATTGGGTAGATTATAATAACAATAGTATTGAATTATTTATATATCGGGTAGCCGGGTACTATGGTTCGTGTTTCACGATGTCCAGGTAACTCCGCTCTGTGGTTTTCGGGGTTCAGGTCTTCCTCTCGGTAGTTCACAGTCTGCAGGTTATCCAATTCGTAGTTTACGGCGTACAGAGCAGCCAGGTAGTAGTTCATGATGTCCAGGTCATCCGCTTCATAGTTCTCGGAATCCCCATCGTCCTCACCGTAGTTCGCGGTGCTGAGATTATCCCGCCTAATAGTTCTCAGCGTCCAAGTCCCGCCTAATAGTTCTTGGTGTCCAGGTCATCCGCTTCATAGTTTTTGGCATCCAGGTCTTCCTGATCGTAGCTCTTGGTGTCCAGGTCATCCGCTTCGTAGTTTTTGGCATCCAGGTCTTCCTGATCGTAGTTCTTGGTGTCCAGGTCATCCGCTTCACAGTTCTTCGTAGCTGGGTCATCCGCTTCATAGTTTTCGGCGTCCAGGTCTTCCTGATCGTAGTTCTTGGTGTCTAGGTCATCCGCTTCATAGTTCTTCGTAACTGGGTCATCCGCTTCATATTTCTCGGCGTCCAGGTCTTCCTGATCATAGTTCTTGGTGTCCAGGTCATCCGCTTCGTAGTTTTTGGCATCCAGGTCTTCCTGATCGTAGTTCTTGGTGTCCAGGTCATCTGCTTCGTATTCTTCGTAGCTGGGTCATCCGCTTCATAGTTTTCCGCGTCCAGGTCTTCCTGATTGTAGTTCTTGGTGTCCAGGTCATCCGCTTCATAGTTCTCGGCGTCCAGGTCTTCCTGATCATAGTTCTTGGTGTCCAGGTCATCCGCTTCGTAGTTTTTGGCATCCAGGTCTTCCTGATCGTAGTTCTTGGTGTCCAGGTCATCCGCTTTACAGTTCTTCGTAGCTGGGTCATCCGCTTCATAGTTTTCGGCGTCCAGGTCTTCCTGATCGTAGTTCTTGGTGTCCAGGTCATCCGCTTCATAGTTCTCGGCATCCACGTCGTCCTCATCGTAGTTCACGGTGTTAAGGTTATCCCGTCTAATAGTTCTGGGCGTCCAGATCTTCCTGACCGTAGTTCTGGGCGTGGAGATCAGCTACTTTGTAGTTCTCGGTGTCCAGGTCATCCATATCGTAGTTCTTAGTTTCTAGGTCATACGCTTTATAGTTCTTAGTAACTAGGTCATCCGCTTCATAGTTTTCGGCGTCCAGCTCTTCGTCAGCGTAGTCCGCGATGTCAAGGTTATTCGTATCATAATTTTCGGCGTCCAGGTCCTCCTCACCGTAGTTCGTGACGCACAAGTCATCTACCACGTAGTTCACGGTGTACAGGTCGTCCGCTTCTTGGGTATCGGCGCACAGGCCACCTGCTTTATAGTTTTTGGTATATAGGTCATCTGCTTTGTAGTTGTCGGTGCACAGAACTGCGAACTGTAAGACTTGACATAAAAAACTATTAAGCAGATGACCTGGACACTGATAACTCTGGAGAGGAAGACCTAGACAACGATAACTACGAAGCGGTTGACCTCCTCGCTGAGAAATACGTACAGGAAAATCTAGCCACCGATGACTACGAAACGGATGACCTAGCTGCAAAGAACAATCGACTGTCCGAATTCACGGAAAACTAAACTTTACTTTCAAAAAATCAGATGAATTCACTATTCTGTCATTGATATTGCTTAATGACAGTTATATATTCACCGTGAATACTTGACAGGTCAGATAGAAATATTATTTCACTTACAAAAAAAAAAAAAAGGATAAACAGATAGTGCAGATGAAGCCAGATGGGAATTGTCTTCTGCGCGCGCTGTCGTATTGCCTGTCAAAAAATCAGGATAGGCTTCGGGAGCTAAGATTGACCATCGTTTCATTCATACTGGAACAAGCCGCTGTTCGCGCACAAGAAACTGACCAAAAGTAGCTTTTGCTTTCCATTATTCTTCTTGCGCAAGTATCTCTTAATGAAAATTATACCGTGATTTTATCATCAACAGTTAATAGTGAAGTTCTCGGCGCGCGGACCAAAGAGTATGGGATTCAACGTAAAAAATCTACTAAGGGTCTTTCATCCCTTAGATTTCACACACACACATGCGAAGAACCCAGGCGGTAGCTGCGGTTCCGAAAAGGTTAGAATAGGTTAGGTCACCCAGCTGATCTAACATACACACACGCACACACATCAAGCCACTCACAGAGTGAGGCGCGTAGCGCCGAACAGCGAGGCGCGAAGCGCCGAGTCTTCGGCGGCGAGCGCAGCGAGCGCCGAGGGGGGTTGGCGCGCGAAGCGCGCAGGGGCGGAGCCCCTAGTCCTTAAAAAAAAAAATAGAAGGAAAAGTCGGCCCACTCTGGACCTAGTGGCATTATTCACAGAATGAATCAAAGTTTTTTGGGGAATCAAAAAAAAAAAATTAAAATGGCGATCTTTGAAAAACTGACGATTTTTCTCAAAAAAGTCAGATATTTTATAGAATTTGACATCCGAAAGTTTATTTGTATTTATCTTTGAAAAGGACATTCCAAAACGAAACTTTTTAAGAAAAAAAACGTCCCGATTAGTCAATTTTTGAAGAAGTTATGGCTATTTGAAAAAAAAAGAGCGACTTGTTTGGGTTGGGTAAAAAAATTTGAAAAAATTATGAGGACCGTCTTTAGTGGGGTAGAAAGAGGTACAAAAGTTTCAGCTAAATCGAAAGGGGTCGGGTTCAGAAGTGGTCGATTTGGCATGGAATGCCCCATATATAAGAAATACCAACACAATTTTCAATAAATTTAATTATTTGTCATTTATTCATAATCTTTACAGGTCATGAAGCTGTCAAAAACTATTTGCACAACAGCTTCAAGAGCTCAGGAGACTTTTGCCTCTATTCGATGTCGGATTACAGCTGAAGTATTAGAGATACAAAAAAAATGTTCATGAGCTTTTTTATAGGCAATTTAATAAACTATATTTTTTATCTGAACTATTTTTTCGTATCAGTTATAGTTGCCGAGATATAGGCAATAAACTGAAAAAGTGTACCCTTTTTTCAAGATGGCGGCTCGAGCGCAACAGGTTTTGACGGGGACTTTTTGTGTGTTCAATGGGAAGCCCCAATAAACGTGTATACTAAAATTCAGATTTTTACCGATTAATGTTTTTCTTTTTCCTAATTTGACTGGACTAGTATAAAGTAGGGGAATTTCCGGGGTTATGTCGGCTCTTTTCCCTCTTGGTCCGCGTCTTCAGCGTCGTTTCTTTGAATAATTTGATGGGAGACCTAGGGCTCTCAAAGAAACGGTTATTCCCTTTCCCTTAAACGATAATTGAGAGCAATCCGCTCGGATCTCTGAGTAAAATTATGTGAGAAGGTTATGATTGACGACAGGAGAGAACCAGAGCAGAAGACATAAAGAGAACGACGGGGAGTTGAAAATTACGCCACGACTCTACGGTGGCGCGAAAATCAGATAATCGATATGAAGAATCGATATAAGGTTGAAAAATCCGGCGCAGGTCTGCGAAGGCGCGAAGGCCAATATTTGAAAACAAAAGAGAAACCCCGCCCTTTATTAATAAATGATTGAAAGAGTTAGAGAACCAATTAGCTTCGCGGAAGAAAACAAAAACCGAGCGAAAATTCGTTGCTGAAGAAACAATCTTTTACGGCGTCATTGACCAACATGAATTCAAGTAAGCCAGACGTTGTTGTTAGCGGGATTATTATCTCTCAATTGAATTGGGATTGTTTCAATCATAAAAGCGCCCAAGAAGTAGAGATGTGGTTACGCGAGCAGTGGGCGAAAATGCGGTGCGCCCACGGCCGGATCTATATAAGGGCTTTTTGGGCTGCAGCCCAGGGCCCCGTGGATTTATAGGGCCCCCAGTCCCCGCTAAAGGCAATAGATACTGAATTAAGAAAAAAATATTTGAAAAATTCCTATCATATAGAGTTGGCAACTAAACCTTAAAGTTAAATAGATATAAAAAGAACTAAATAGAGTTGATCAATTAAACCTTGTACGCGCCGATCGAACGAAACGAGGGATTCCCTGTAGCTTGTTTTGGTTGTATTTTCTCGCGTCTATTACGGAAACTCCCCGCCGCTGGTTTTCGGTGTATTTTCTCACAAGTGCAGTCATTCGCACAGTTGCTGTTTATGTGTCTGTCATTAGACTGTGTCAAAATAACTTTGTTTCTTTTGTTTTCGATTAAATACATTTAAAAAGTTTCTTCAATATGAAAAGAAAATTCTCCTAAAGTTTGAGCTCAATATCTCTAAAATTGAGCTGGCGCAAAGGGAGGTCCCCTTTCCCATCTAAAATACATGGGAAAAATTTTTTTTTTCCTAATTTTAGAATAACTACATGAATAAAATTTTTTTTTGAATTTTGTTACACACTACCTGATAGGAAATTCAATTCTCTACAAAATTGTTCCTATGCATTTTTTCTCTAAACTCAACATGAACAAAGTTACATAGCGCTGAATAGGGGAATAATCTTCGATTTTTATTTTTTTTCGCCTATTCAGCGCTATGTAACTTTGTTTATGTTGAGTTTAGAGAAAAAATGCATGGGAACAATTTTGTAGAGAATTGAATTTCCTATAAGATAGTGTGTAACAAAATTAAAAAACAAATTTTCTTCGTGTAGTTATTCTAAGATTAAGAAGAAAAAAAATTTTCCCATGTATTTTAGATGGGAAAGGGAACCCTCCTTTGCGCCAGCTCAATTTTAGAGATATTGAGCTCAAACTTTAGGAGAATTTTCTTTTCATATTGAAGAAACTTTTTAGATGTATTTAATCGAAAACAAAAAAAAAAAAGTTATTCTGACACAGTCTAGTCTGTCATATTAAATAAATAAAATATTTTACTCTCATTTTTGTTCCTATGCCGTGTACCTACATTATTATCGAAAACAGTTTTTTGACAAGATGGCAATAATTTGATTAATTAGATAGGCCCCCAAAGTAGTACTAGCCCAGGGCCCCTCCAACTCACGGTCCGGCGTTGGGTGCGCCCGAGGAGAAGCTATCTTGCTCAAAGGGAGCTTGGGGCGTTTGATTTGTCTGCAATGCTTCGTTTTCAAGTGAGTATAACTCGGTTTTTTTCAAATTTGGGTCCGAAAACTCTTTTCTCTTTATCGACAGGCATTATTCTGAAGACGATGTAAATATAGTGGTCCGAACCCATCGTTCCTTCATCGGAGAGCTGAACGTCCGGAACAGCGGAGCTTGCAGCGACTGTCGCGAGGCCCTTTTCGTTCCGGCTGTAAAAGAGGGATGTACTGCTTGTGATCGAGTCAGGGACCACATCCGGCTTGTCGCCAAAGAGAGAACGATCTTCTAATTTGGCCCTATATACCTGCACCTTGCTATTCCCCTTCCGTTTTTATGTTTTATTAACGTTCTGGCTCAATAAAGTCTTCCCTGTTTAATTCAATCGTTAATGAGTGTCGCCTCCTTTATTGAAGTACGCCTTTCTTTCCCTCCTTCTCCGAACCTGAACGACTAGGCCCGAACGTCTCCGAAGATTCGAAAGGACGCGTGCTAGTTTTCTCGGCGAGCCTGAAGCCGGACAGAGCCGAACGAAAACGAGTGCTTCCGAAGATGGCGCGTCCCGAACTCGGTCAGATGGAGCCGACTATTCACGAGTGTAGCCTAACGCGAAGCGGGCGATGGCTGTCAAACTACTACTCTCCCATAACCTTACTGAATTCGTCAAATACCTCGTCAGCCAATGCCTCGGCATCTAGGATAAAAACTGGTGCTGGAACAGCTGAAAACTTTCCGCGAACTAACCAATCTTCATGGACCTCATGAAGAGCTTTTGAATAATCTAAGGGAATATTCTCCTCCTCGCTACGCGCGCGTGAACTGACTCTAGCAAACGACGTCTCGGGGGATAACCACAAATAAACTATCATGTCTATCTCAAAATCCTGCAAGTTCTCTGTTAAAACCCCAACGTTTTCTGTCGAAAGATGCGCCTCTAAATCTTCAAACCCCCATAACCTCCTACGGGCTTCTACGAAGCAGTTGCAACTGAAGATTGATCTTTCCATGAGCTTGTTAGGTAATGAAGTTTTAACTAGGTGCCGATTCCTCATCGTCATTGCGGCGTGATGTTGGAAGTGATAACCGTAACGGGAAGGGTCCCTGTACATTTTTTCTAGGAGGTTTTCTCCGGCTACATTTCTATATTCCGCTAAAGGCTCTAATAAAGTAAGAATGTTCTTATCTTTCAGGAATCTACTTGTAAACGTGGTTTTCCCGCACCCAATGTTCCCTTCCACGAGTGTGGAAAAAGGGCGGTAACTCTTCCGCTTGATCCCAAAAGGCAGATCCTTGGACCACCTGGAAGAATCGGAGAAAGAAAGGGAAGTTTCTACCTGACTTTGGGGGGAAGAACCCTCGAGAACCTGTAAGTCCTGATTTAATTGAAGAGAGCGAAGGAGGTTATTTTTGTCTACGTGAGCTTCTTCAGACTCATTGCGGGCTAGGCGATCCAAGTGAACTACCTTTGGTTTAGTTCGTAGAGAGCGTTGGATACGGTAGACCACGTCATTTATTTTATCCACTACTGTATAAGGACCCTCCCAGTTGGATTGAAGTTTGGGACAACGTCCTCTTTCTCGTCTTGGCTGGAAGAGCCATACTAAATCTCCCGTTTTGAACGTCAAATCCCTAGCTCGCACGTCATAACGAGCCTTTATCCTATCTGAAGTTACCTGAATCCTTTCCCTAGCAAAATCATGTATTTCCTCTAACCTTTCCCTTAGATGCGAAGCAAAGTCGGAGCAAAGGGAATCCTGAATGGGAAGCAGGGCCGGATTTAGGGGAGGGCAACAGGGGCTGAAGCCCCAGGGCCTCCACAAGAAAGGGGCCTCCACAATATAAATTTTTAGGTAAAATTTGCAACGGTATGCAAAGTGTGAAAAAATCACTCTTGTGACAAAAAAAAAGTTTTCCCACATTCATGAGGCATTTTGTTTTGCTTTCTCATGGAGGAAACTCTTATGGTGAATTTTTTTTTTGTTTGAAAAATATAATTAGGGGCCTCCCACATCTTTGTCGCCCTAGGGCCTCCACACCTTTGAATTCGGCCCTGATGGGAAGAGGGCCTTTCTCCAAGTCAAAGGGCAGCCGACGATCTCTTCCCATGAGCATAGAAGCGGGCGTCTGTTTCGTCGTTTCATGGACAGCGGAGCGATAGGAAAGAAGAAAGAGGGGAACCCATTCGTCCCAATCCCTCTGACTCCTTTCCACGAAAGAGGATAGATAGGATGAAAGAGTCCGATTAAAACGTTCGACCATCCCATCGGATTGGGGGTGAAGAGAAGTTGTTCTGGTCTTTCTAATTCCTAATATTTTAGCTATTTCCTCTACAAGGACTGACTCAAAATTGCGACCCTGGTCGGTATGGAGTTCGAGCGGAGCTCCGTGCCGACATACAAATTCTCTAATGAAAGCTTGAGCTACAGTTTGAGTCTCTTGATTGGGTATCCGGATGACTTCGGGCCATTTTGTAAAATAATCGGCTATTAGTAGCGCGTAACGATTCCCTGAATGTGAAAGTGGTAACAGCCCCAGGACATCCATGGCTACCCTCTCAAAAGGCGCGCCTACGTTATAGGTTTGTAACAGACTACGACCTTTCGCTTGAGGACCTTTCTTAGCTACACATACTGGACATACCCGACACCACTCGTCTACATCTAAACGGCATCTTGCCCAGAAATACCTTTCTCTAATCTTTTCTAAAATTTTGTTCGAGGCGAAATGACCTCCTGACGAAGAATTACGGTACGCCACGAGGATTTCTTTGATCTTTTCTTTGGGGACTGGTAGTTGCCATCTGATGATCATCATATCCGGGGATTCCCATCGTCGGTATAGTACTTCGTTTATTAAGTAGATAGAGTCCCATTGTGCCCAGTAGATCTCGAGCTGTTGGTCAGCTGGAGACATATCTTGTCAATCTTGGCGTATGTTCGAATTTTTCCAGGTTAGTAACTGGTTAAGCACCTCATCCTTTCTTTGGGCTCTTCTCCAATTCTCTAGGTCCTCTCCTAGGGATATCACCTGGATATCCACGGATTCCTGTCCTTTTCCCATCCCGGTGCACTGCTTGCAGTCTCCGAGATCCTCGCACGGTCGTCTTGAGAGGGCGTCGGCATTTCCATGAAGATTTCCCGCGCGATGTTGTACCTCGAAGTCGTACCGTCCTAACCTTTCAATCCACCTAGCTACTTGGCCTTCCGGCGATTTAAATGAGAGCAACCATTTGAGCGAAGCGTGATCTGTTCGAATTAGAAACTTCTTACCTACCAAGTAATGTTTAAAATGCTCTATAGCCTCTACCATTCCTAAAAGTTCTCGTCGTGTGACACAATAATTCCTTTCTGGCTTTTTTAGAACCCTACTGAAGTAACTAATCACCCGCTCCGATCCTTCCTGAACCTGGGACAAAACTCCGCCTATTCCATGCAGAGATGCGTCTGTATCTAAAATGAAAGAAGTTTCGGTTTGCGGATAAGCCTGGATTGGAGAAGAAGTGAGGCAAGTTTTTGAGTGATTAAATGCTTCTTCACAATCCGGAGTCCACTCGAAGACAGAGGTAGACCCGGTGAGATTGTGAAGAGGCCTGGCTATAGAGGCAAAGCCTGAAACGAAGCGTCTATAATAAGTGCAGAGACCTACGAAGCTCTGGATGTCCTCCCTACTCGACGGTCGGGGCCAATCTCGCACCTTTTCGATCTTTGATGGGTCCGTTCTGATACCTTGGGCTGAGACGACATGTCCTAGGAAAGTAACTTCTCGTTGAAGGAGGTGGCACATCTTGGGGCTCATCTTCAGGCCTGTCCGTTGAAGCCTCTCAAAGACCTCTTTTAGGTTAGATAGTTCTTCTTGAAAGGTTTTGCCGAATACAATTATATCGTCCAGGTACACCAAACAGATCTTTCCCGTTAAACCTTCTAGTGCGACTTCCATCGTCCGTTCAAATGTGGCAGGAGCATTGCATAATCCGAAGGACATCACTTTGAACTGCCAAAGACCTCCCAATCCAGTGACGAAAGCTGTTTTTTCCTTGTTTTCTGCATTCATCTCGACCTGCCAGTAACCACTCTGCATGTCGATGGTGCTATACCATTGAGCTCCAGCCAACATGTCTAGGGTGTCCTCAATCCGTGGAAGGGGGTATGAATCTTTCTTGGTGACCTCGTTCAGCTTTCTATAGTCAATGCTAAACCTTTTCGTTCCGTCCTTCTTAGGAACAATAACGATCGGTGAGGCCCAGGGTCCTGAAGATGGCTCGATGACGTCGTTGAGGAGCATGTCGTCTACCATCTTCTGAACCTCTTTTTTCCCATTGAAGGGGATCCGTCTGGCATGCTGTTTAATCGGAAGATTGACCCCTACATCTATCTTATGGCGAGCAAGGGTACACCTCCCCTTGTCGCCGCTAGTCTTGGCAAAAGAGTCACTAAAATCTCGTAGGAGAGATGAGAATTGTTTTTCAGAAGAAGAATCTAGCTCTATCGAAGACCTCCCAAAAAGGTCTTTCAAATGATCAGGGACCTGTTCAGAAATTTCTCCTGAAGATGAATCTATAACCTCAATCTCCCTAGTGGTCTGTAATTGATCGAGTTGAAAAGTTGGGGGGTTCGGGGTTTTGCTCCGATTTGTTAAAAGCGGAATCGTATGACGGCCTATTTGTAGCGAGTTCCCTATAGTTGAAATGACACACTGATGTTCGCTCAAGAAATCTATACCTAAAATTCCCTCATCCTCAATGTCGGCCACGTAAACCTTATGAGGAAATCTAATTTGACCCGCGATGTTTATTTGTACGGAAACTTCTCGTAAAACAGGGGTGGTCTCCCCTGTCGCGGTCTTTAAAGTAGCATAATGATTTCCAGAGATAAGGTTTTTTAAGAGATCCGAGCGAACCACCGTTACTTCGGCTCCGGTATCCACAACCCAGAGACAGTCAACACCGTTGACAGATCCCTGAGCGTAGAGACCGGACTGTCTTAAGCTTCTAATTAAAACAGGTAATACAGGGCTATTTCTACTCGCTACAGGCGATGATTCCTGCCCCCCGGAATCATCGATGGTTAGTTTTTTTGTTGTTGTTCTGTAGATGGTTTAGAATTGTTGAAGGGAAGCATCCTCTCCCCTTGAGCAGGATTATAACCCTGATTTTGATTGAGTCTAGGGTAGAAAGTTTGATTCTGAGTTTGATTTGAATTGAAGCTCTTATCGTTATCCTTCCACGAAATTTGGTTGGGCAGGGGTCTTTGATTATTATCTCTATTTCTCCTTTGCCGTGCGAAGCACTGCTCTATTGTGTGCCCCTGCTTCCTACAATACCGGCACTCCGCGTTGTTTCTAGAATTGGCTTTTATATTAGAATTTTGTTCCCGCCGCGAGGAAGAGGAACTTTTTTCGTTTACTTTTGATTTTTCGAGGGACGGTTTCACCGCCTCGACCTGCCGAACGCGGCCGGATCCTAGATACTGCTTATTCAGTGCTTCTAATTCTAAAGCCTTGATTATGGCTTGTCGAAGGGTAGAGGGTCCCGCCACGCTCAGGGCGTGTTTTAATTCGGCGTCAATTATGGCGTTTATAAACCGATCTGTGGCTAACGTTTCGCGAGTCGTTTCGTCATTCAAGGGTAAGGCTACGCGCGACAAGCGTTCAATATCGTGTCCGAGAGTGGCGAGATCCTCGTCCCTCCGTTGTCGTCTGGTATTAAGGCGTCTTCTCACTTCAGACACCTCGAAAATAGGCTATTTTCGCGATTTTTTTTCGAGGATTTTTGCAAACAATTATGGGATAAAATGGATCCTATGTAATAAACACATCTTTCAAGTACAAGAAAAATTTTATTTTTTATTTTTTTGAACAATTATTATAATAAAACAGTAGCATCGAAAAACCCGTGTAGAAATGTTATGTCATCTGTCATCTGATACAAAAAAATAAAACAGTTTTAGATTCAGTATGTCAGTGGCTATAGCGCATATCATCAGATTTTTGATATTCGCGAAAATAACAAAATGGCGCACGTTTTTCGGAAAAGTAAAAAAAAAAACGTTTGTTTTTGCAGTTTTTTGTAAAAAAAAATACTTTAAATCAAAATTTCAAAAATCTGATGATATGCGCTATAGCCATAACTATGAAGAATATGTCATTCGAATTTCATGACAATCGGCCGGATAGTTTCCGAAATTTCATCAACAAGGCACTGAAACATCTTGTTTTGAGATAAACGCGTTTAAAGTTTTGGTTGCAGAAAAATCATAAAAAAAACCTTACCTCGGGTTAGTCAGCGATGCACGTGTTAAGGTCTTATTAGATGAGTATCGACCCCAAAACAGAATATACCTAAGCAAGGGGTACTACATTAACAAAAGAACACGACTATTCAATTGTATAGAGTCAGGTATACAGGGACCGTCCGACCTCTCCTCATTATTCTATTCTGTCGCTAACTTACTCTTCAGTCAACCTCCTAACTCTTAACATCTTCTCTCCTTTTTCTATCCCTACCTCCTCCTTCATATCCACTCATTATTCAGAAGTAGATGTAATGAGGGGGTTCTGGATCATACTTCCTTACCGGCCGATCTGTGAGGGTAGGTTACCGGTCGTGTGGGGTAAGTTACCGACAGTCGGATGGTAACGATTGTCGATCTTTGTTACCGACAATCTGATGGTTGTGATTTGCCGTCGTGCGATGGCGCCACTACCGATTCGCTGCCGATCTTTGGTTACCGACAATCTGATGGTTGTGATTTGCCGTCGTGCGATGGCGCCACTACCGATTCGCTGCCGATCTTTGGTTACCGACAATCTGATGGTTGTGATTTGCCGTCGTGCGATGGCGCCACTACCGATTCGCTGCCGATCTTTGGTTACCGACAATCTGATGGTTGTGATTTGCCGTCGTGCGATGGCGCCACTACCGATTCGCTGCCGATCTTTGGTTACCGATCGTCTGATGGTAACGATTCGGATGCATGAATTACCGATCTCCTGTTTGCTGACAATCGGATGGCTGCAATTTTCCGTCGTGCGATGGCGCCACTACCGATTCGCTTTCTGGATCATGGCAACGATTGCCGATCTTTTTTTTTTTCACCCTTACCGACAATCCATCCAAGATGGTCGCTCCGAAATATTCGAATTCTCAACTTATACACGAATTATACTAGCTGAAATGCTTGAACAGTGACAAGGTGTTATATTATGCAAGCAATGAAGCGAATCATCTGATTATATGCACATGTTTTTATTAAAAATTTCACACGTCTAACCTATTCTAGAGTAATAATTTTCTTAAAATTAACTTAAACTATGTACATATATATAACCTATTCTAAGCCTTAAACTAACTAAAACTATGTACAGGGTGGAAAGAAATTATTGGTCGCCACTTGGCCAGATGATTTTCCAGCTCGAGATCGGTGGAGATCTATCAAAACTTGTAGCCGCAAAATCGACCTTGACTATGTAATTCAAGGTCAAATTTTTTTATTGTCTTCGAAAATTCTACTTGTCAAGAGGAACCAAAGTCCCTGAGAAACCATAGGTCAAAAATGCGATCTTCTTGGTGGAAAGACAGCTCAAAGACGAAAAAAATCTTGAAGATTATATTTTTCTAAATATTGTTTGAACGGGCTCAGAATAGATGATAAAATGATAAAAAAAAGCTCTTCATCGCTTAGCCGTAATCCGAAATCCTGTTGCGGGGCCTCGGCTACATCAAATGATTCCGCCAAAACGCCGAAACAGGATTTATTTTATGCACGATGGGGCACCACCACACTGGGGTCTCCGGGTCCGCGCTTTCCTGAATGATATTGTTGCAAAAGATGCTTGCGTGTATTAAGCGGGCAATGGGTACTCGAGAGTAATGAAGGAAGGCAGACACGAAATCAAATGAAACTGACAAAATCGGTTGTATTCAATC
Organism: Rhogogaster chlorosoma; assembly: GCA_944452935.1. Lineage (NCBI taxonomy): Eukaryota > Metazoa > Arthropoda > Insecta > Hymenoptera > Tenthredinidae > Rhogogaster > Rhogogaster chlorosoma. The sequence continues at coordinate 14,757,362 of OX101803.1, read as the reverse complement.
AAAATGCGTACACGTCTTGTCTAGTTGAGAGCTAGAGCAAGACTGACTTGTTTTACAATAATGTTTGTTTACCTAGCAACTGAGGTTCTTATATTTTAAAGGTATCTTTTATCATACAGGCTACTAGATGGGTTCGTATAATGGTTTAAATAGCTATGGGGGATTTATACCCGGCGTAACAATATGTTTGGTACCCGATGGATAGGACGACGTCCTGCGCCACACTTATAGCCCCCTCGATCCTCGGATCTCAATCCATTAGATTTTTTCTTTTGGGGAGCTTTGAAGGCGATCGTTTACCGATCTGGTAGGGCGATGAGGACGGTAGCTGATTTGCGACGCCGGGTAGACGAGGGCGTAGCAAGACTAATGTGAAACCAAGACCTTCTCGCCCGTGTTAGGACAAATTTCGAGGGAAGACTACGGGGGTGCTTGCGCGATGGCGGACGACATGTTGAAGCGGGAGTCCAAGCTCGTATGTTGATAACGATGAGAGCAAACGGTGCGATTCTTTGGGCCCCTCGTCCACGTTGCCCTCGCCAACACAACGAGGCAAACCAAGATTAAAGCACAAACAGTCAGCAAAGAGTGTTTGGAGTCATTAATTACCGCGGGAGTGACGAATCGTGGAGACCTGATCTCTGCACACAAGAACACAAACACACACACACACACTCACAGGACTCTGGACCATCGAACGAGAATGTGAAAAATCTACCCGTTACGCACTTATCCATCCACATTTCTGCAGTCAGAGTCGGGCAACGGTTCCTTTTTTTCATTATTTCCAATAAAAGTTCACGGCTAAGCGATAACGAGCTTTTTTCATGATTTCATCATCTATTCTGAGCCCGTTCAAACAATATTTAGAAAAATATAATCTTCAAGATTTTTTTCGTCTTTGAGCTGTCTTTCCACCAAGAAGATCGCATTTTTGACCTATGGTTTCTCAGGGACTTTGGTTCCTCTTGACAAGTAGAATTTTCGAAGACAATAAAAAAATTTGACCTTGAATTACATAGTCAAGGTCGATTTTGCGGCTACAAGTTTTGATAGATCTCCACCGATCTCGAGCTGGAAAATCATCTGGCCAAGTGACGACCAATAATTTCTTTCCACCCTGTACATATATATATATTGTAACTTTAGGAGTTACCTTTAAATTGAGCTAGTGAGTCCCCGAGTGAAATAAACAGACTTGGAGACACAAATTAATGGTCAGAGCAGATTGGATTATATTCAGTAAGATACAAGTGTCTCGTTTAACGTCTGAGACAGGACTGTTATAAACAAGAGTCCTATGGTAACATCAGTTGGTTGTTTTGTGAAAAGATGTTTGATAATTATTACTGCTATGTTTAATACATGGGAGTTCGGGTGGCTATGAAATGAGTGAATATAAAGCAATACAAGGGGTGGACGCACCCCGTGTAACACTGCCCCCCCCTGAAGGGAAGAGGCGACCCGACTCTTAAGAAAGCGAATAACGAGTGTGTTATCTGCTAAGGGAAGAGTGAACTGAGAGCTGTGGATCAGACTTTAAAATGCTTAAAGTATTTGAAATCTTCCCTAAACTACCTGTAATTCCATCCTAAGCCTCGAGGGAAACCACAGAAAACCTGAGAAGGTAGTTTGGTTACAAATTCACAACAATATTTGGTATAAAAAGGTCTTCGCCTAGTCAGGCTGAAGTGTAGAGTAGAAGCGAAGTCTGTCCTTGGAGGTGCGAAAGGAATCGTCTGCAAAACTGGAAACCGTCTGGGGATGAAGTCAGCTTGTGATCCGTCAGGAGAGTCAGGGAAGTCGGGAAAATCGTGCGAGTCAGGAGATCAGGTGAGGCGGCGGCAGGAAAACGGGGATCTAGGATCACGAACTGCTCCCAGGCGGAACCAAAAAGGACAGGAAAACTGCACACCCTAGATTGGAGGACAGACGTGAGTGTGCGAAATATGAGGAGCTTTAAAGGCTCTGATCTTTTAATTATTTTATTCTTATTGAATTAAAAGGAATTTCGTCATAAAACGAGTAAAAGAAGTGAATTAAGTTAGAGGTTAAAATGGAACGATCTTATCTTTATCCTGTGTAAACTAAAGGAGAATTCTGGGGAATCGAAGCCACTTCTTGTTCCGTTTTGCGGGTTCCGCGTCGTTTCTTTGGGATAGGTGGGAAAGCACCTAGGACTCTCAAGGGAAAAAGGTTAAAATCCTAACCCTAGACGATAAGTGAGAGCAATCAGCTCGGATCTCTGTATGAATTAGCAGCCAACGCTGGAGAGACAACGCTCTAATCGTAAGGAAGGAGGAACAAATAACAAACGCGAGAATTCCGAGAGACTGTCTACTATGTTCAGGGTTGCAAAGCCAACCTGAAAATTAAATAATTTCCTAACCTATTGAGATTGTGATTGAACGCTGAAATCGAATGGTTAAAAAAAGCGATGTTAAAAACTCTAGGCCTCCTGAGGCTTATCTCGATCCCGAGTGTCGTTGTCTCTCCAATTCTGCCGGGAATTCGCACGAGAGCTATTGAAAGGGAGTCTCTCTCCCTGGGCAGGATTGCGATCCTGATTAGAATTGAAATTAGGGTTATAGTCGTTATTTCGCCAAGAAAGTTGATTCGAAGGTCTGAGGTTATGTCCGTTTAATCGATTTCTGTTTCGTAAGGTTAGGCATTGCTCAATGGCATGACCGCGTTTTTTACAGTATTTGCATTCTCTGTAATCCTCATTTATGTGACGTCTGCGATCCTGCTCAGAGGGAGAAGATCTCCTTTCGTCATCTTTGGATTCTTCGGGGGTTGGCTTTACCACCTCGACCTGTCGAACGCGGCCGGATCCCAGATATTGTTTATTTATAGCGTCTACTTCCAATGCCTTTATTATGGCTTGACGGAGGGTAGTGGGTCCTATCAAGCTCAGGGCATGTCTTAGTTCAGGATCAATTAATGCGTTTATGAATCTATCCGTCGCGAAGCTCTCACGGATGGCCTCGTCACCATGAGGCATAACTATTCGCGACAATCTCTCTATGTCTTGCCCGAGCGTGGCAAGATCCTCATCCCTCCGTTGGCGCCGCGTATTGAACTGAGTTAGGAATAGCTTGGTCAGATGTTCGTTCCCATATTTTAGCTTAAGAGCCGCGTGAACTTTATCAAAATCTAATAATTCAGCCGCGGTCAAAGAAGATATTGCGCTGGCTGCCGGGCCTCTCAAACAATTTACTAAATGTGCGGCTTTTACTGTCGGGGTCCAATTATTCACGCTTGCAACCGTCAAGAATTGCTGCTCGAATTGAGCTAACGGTCTGTCTCCGTCATATGTCGGGGGTTTGAGGTTAGCCGCGGATCTGTCGCTTATGTCGGGGTTAGCGTTAACTGTCAGAGTAGCGTTGGCTTGAGTGAGAGGAATGAAAGTCGGCTCCTGGGAAGGAACACCGACCAGACTTGGTTCAACTGCGACCAGGCCGCGACCGACCGGCGAAGCAATAGCAAGCGTATTTGGGGGAGCAGTTTCCCTAATTGAAGGCACAGACCTTAGAGTATCGGGAGCTTGGGTCGGCTGGCAGGATGAAGTGGAGGGGATAGGCTCTGTCAAGGGCTGGATAGGCTGGGGCTCGTCTCCCGATCCTCGTCGGTCATCCCTCAGAGTGGAAAGGATTTGGGAGAAGGATTGTTGCTGGTCCTGCAGCACTTCCACCAAACGTCCTTCCGACCGCTCTCGATCCAGACGTTGATCCTGGAGAATCTGTAAGAGGAGGGCCTGTTGTTGGGCCTGGGCGGCTTGCTGAGCGGCTTGCTGCTCGGCCTGAGCAGCTTGAGCCGCCTGTTGAGCCGCTAGCTGGGCGGCTTGCTGACGCTCCTGAGCAGCCAAGAGTGCTGCTTGCTGCTCGGCCTGGGCGGCTAGTTGGGCTGCCTGCTGGGCAGCTTGCTGAGCAGCCTGCTGCTGCAAAAGCTGGACCAGGGCGGTGATCGGGCTGGCCTCCATTTCTTCCGCCCGTGGTACTTGGTTCGAGTTCGATGCAGCGGCAGCAGGGGATCCTTGGCGACGAGTATTTCGTCGAATGCTCATAATGAGCAGATTTGTTGGATTCTTTTTGCGAATAAGGCAACGAAAGCTTATAGCTTTTGAATACAAGCAATCGGCAAAAACCAAAAGAAATGCACCAAACAAATCAGCTTATCGGACTCAGAAACGATCTCACACTCCTGACACCAAATGTAACTTTAGGAGTTACCTTTAAATTGAGCTAGTGAGTCCCTGAGTGAAATAAACAGACTTGGAGACACAAATTAATGGTCAGAGCAGATTGGATTATATTCAGTAAGATACAAGTGTCTCGTTTAACGTCTGAGACAGGACTGTTATAAACAAGAGTCCTATGGTAACATCAGTTGGTTGTTTTGTGAAAAGATGTTTGATAATTATTACTGCTATGTTTAATACATGGGAGTTCGGGTGGCTATGAAATGAGTGAATATAAAGCAATACAAGGGGTGGACGCACCCCGTGTAACAATATATATATGTCAGGTGGCAGTTTGGGGGACATTTTCTAAGGCATATAATTTCAAAGCTTATTTAATAGTTTAAACAATCCTGAGACTGATTCTGGATGAATTTTTGAGTTTTAAGAATTCTACGAAAAGATATATCAGTTTACGCATGCATTGTCAGGTTTCAGGACTTTGATCCAAACGGTTGATTTCGGGACATATTTGAGTTTTAAGAATTCTACGAAAAGATATATCAGTTTACGCATGCATTGTCAGGTTTCAGGACTTTGCTCCAAACGGTTGATTTCGGGACATTGTACATGAGACGGTGTTCTTTCAGTCCCAAGACATTGAATCTAAGAACTTATTCAATAATTATCCATAATAAGATAATATTGAACGTTTTTTTCTAATTTTATGAATTTTAAATGATTCGGCGATCGGATGTACATTACGTAAAGTATGCGGTGGTACCTTTCAAGACTTTATAAACATCTGGTTGCTTTCAGGACACTGAACATAATAATTATTTCCTGGACTTCGTTGTGAGCATTATGCTCATTCCCACTTTCTTTACACCTAATCAAGCAGTAATTTCCACAACAGTATAAATCCAGGAACACGGAAATGTACTTATTTTGAGTCTGCATTCCTTTTACTCATTTGACTGTTATCTACAATAACTCTCGGTCCCAAAATATGCCATCATGCAGTATAATCAGACCATGTATCGGTAGAGATGGATATTAATTCTAGATACTATCGTAGGTCCTTTATATTTAACTTGGGTGTGTTCAGAAAATCTGCGAAATCTCTAATTATAACGTACTCAAGTTGACGATTTCTTGAGAAGTGACGTCACGCCGACACTGTACGTCGGAAATAGGTTTTGGAATACATACTCATGAGCTTCTGAGCGGGAAAAATACGCCACTAATTCGCGGGACATACCGTGAAGCGCACACGTGCTCGAAACAAGTTTGTCTTTCCAACTCAGAAATATTCTCGAAAAAGTGGGTTATAACCAACGATTATTTTGATAATTTACATATATACAAATGAGTCATGTTTGCGTTGGTTTTGTTCGAAGACGGAATATATTTTATATGCCGACAAACGTGCATAACCTCAAAAAGTGGAGACACGTGTTGTGTGAAATACACTAATGGTAGCAGATATCCAGCACGCCTAATAGCTCTCAATGGTAAGTAAAATTATTTTTATCCAAATACAATTGGAAAGTATTTAAAGCAAATTCCATCTGAACTCAACTAACTGAACGTTTTCCGGAAAACGAAAATCGTAGGGTGAACATGCCAATGATTGAACGCTCAAGCCAATGAATGAATAATATTATTCATTGTTTGATATCTGAATATTTAGTTTCCAATTATGCTGTATACGCAAGATATATGATTTTTCCAAAATATCAAATGTGCGTGTAAAATGCTGAACTGAATTCTGGAATTTGTAAAGTCCTTTTCCATAGTAATATACTTTTATCAACAACCGATCTGAAAATAGTTACGTCAAACTTCATTTATTTCTGTTCATATTTACAGCTGACCGCAAACATCTTGAGGATCTCCGGGAAGAGAGCGAGTTGCTCAACGCGTGTAAAAAAAAGGATTCTGGCAGTCCTTCGCAGAATAATGAGCATGATGATAGTACCACATTGTGTAATATTTCAAAGCGGAAGAAAAAAAAAACGAAAAGTGAGACAGCTAATACCATACATAACAAAACTCCTAGAGTTGAAGACCTCCAGAAACCGAGCAAGCTTCTCGAAGAGTTTAAAAATAAAGATTCTATAATTCCTTCGAAGAGTAATACGCGTAGAGCGCTTTTTACAAATAAATTACGCAATACTTTAAAACAAAGCCAAAGAAAAGTAGTTGAAATCGAAACAGTTTCGCGTACTGATTCTGAAACTGTAATTAATTCCGATTATAACAAAACTATAAATAATACTGACTGTAACAGCACTGTGAATAATACTGACCTTAACAAAACTGTAAATAATCCTAACTGTAACAAAACTTCTGATCTTAAAGATCCCTCGATTTCCAGCGAACCTCTTAATGAGCCTAGAAACGAAGTTCCCGTTATGCCCTCAAAGAGAAATGTGCGCAAAGTGCTTTTTAAAGATTATAGTAATAGCATCATGGTATTACCAGATAATTCTGATGTTAATTCAACTTCTACATTCACTGTAGATAAACAACAACTATGTGTTGAATGTCCTCCAATAAAACCTATAATCGATGTCTGCAATATAAAATCAACAAATAAAGAGCAGCCACCAAATTCTGTGACTGTCCCATGTGGTGTCCTCATTGAAGATTTCGCTGATAATATTTTTTGTAGCGTGCAAAGTACAGCTCAACAATTAAATGAAGAAGTGCTTTCTAATCGATCATCCAAGTCAAGTACAGAGGAAACTAGTCCACAGTTTATTGAAAACACATTATCGAGTGAGATGGCAATAAACACATCTACAGAAAATGAAACCACTCATATTTCAGACTCTGATATTTCTGACACTTTTACAAAAGTCTTCCATTCTGAAATTAATGCAGAGAGCTCTCAAAATTTTGGAACAGCACTAGTAAACATGAACAATCTCTTAGAGGATTCACCGACTGAATTTCACTATGATAATAATAATAATAATCTGAATGAAATTCGTCCCATTGTCCTGCAAGCATCGGATAGAGTTGTAATGAATAGTACAATGTCGAAGAGCCCTATTTTAGAAAACTTTATTGATGATGAATATAATACAGCTACGACTAGTACACCGCTACAGGAGAACATAACTTTTGAAGGAACTAATGTAAATGGTGAGTCTGATTCCACACTGACAACGTTCCATCCCTTAGCTAACTTGACCGCCTCTGTAATAGTTTTTAAAATTTATGCATGGTGACGTAGAACTACCGAGCCAAATTAAGTGGGTAGGTTCCTTGGGGAATTTTAAGACAAAAATTCTTAAACGAAAAATTCGATAGATCAACGGTGTCCGAGTTATCGAATATCCTAGTTATCCATTGCTACCTAGTTTTCGGCTGCCAAGTCGTTTGCTCCATAGTTTTTTGCCGTCTACATCAACCACAAAAAAGTTGTTTTTTTTTTATCACTTTTTTTTCAAGATTTCGCTAAGGCACGTCTTAGAATTCCCCAAGGAACCTACCCACTTAATTCAGCTCGATAGTTCTGGGTCAACCTATACTAGAAATATCAATGCTTGCATTTGATTCTACTCTATAATTGTTGTACGTCAATGCAAAAAATGCATCTATATTAAAATTAGCAAGAGCCTCATGAGACAACTGTATTCACATCGGAAAACAATTGTTTCATAGGGTAGAGTTCTTATTCAAAGTATCAATTTTTGTCATGATGATTATAACAGGTACGAATGAAGGCAGCGATAATGCATCGGAATATCAACCATCAGTGGCTGATGGCTTGTCGGATACAGCATCAGAAGAAGAGAGCAATTGTGGCGATGGTGAAGAACAGATGCCAAAGCAAAACAAAAGTAGAAGTTGGGATAAACGACGCAAGACCCGCACTTTGTCTCATCGTTCATCTGGAGATTTGTCCTTAGTAACCGAATCGAAACTTGTACGTGATGATGCAGACATGTTTGTCATAACATCAGATGGTCGAAGAGGACAGGGAAAAAGAACTTTTTGCATGTATTGCAAGACAATGCAAACGAAATTTGCCCGTCATCTGGAGTCCGTTCATAAAGATGTATCAGAGGTCAAGGCATTTTCTGTTTTACCGAAGTATACTGATGAGAGAAAGAAAATTATCCAAACAATAAGAAAAAATTGTCAATTTTTTTTCAATACCAATAATGACATAAATGACGGAGAACTGATCGTCTGTCGAAGACCAAAGGCTATATTGAAGAGACAGGCTCGCGATTTCAAAGTTTGTCACAACTGTAAAGGGTTTTTTGCCAAAAATAATATTAGGCACCATGCACAGCGCTGTTTTGGATATAACGGCCGAAAGAGTCGAACACTCATGATATTGGGCCGCAAGGTTGTTGCACATATGCATTCTGCTGCATCGGAACGTTTGATTAATGTCTTTGCTGTTCTGCGTGAGGATGAGATTGTACGTCTGATACGATATGACCGATTACTAATACTCTATGGTAATAAATTGTGCCGGAAATATAAAAAACAGCACGACGGTGATATGATTCGAGCTCATCTAAGAATGTTGGGACGTCTTTTGGCTGCACTAAAGAAAATTAACAAAGATATCATCGAATTTGCAACTCTATATGATCCAAAATTTTATGACGATGTCATTTCAGCTATAAATGTCGTCAGTAAGTTTAACGAAAAGACAAACACTTACGAGCATCCATCTACAGCTTACAATCTGGGGTCGTTTGTGAAACAGATTGGAAATTTGCTGATAACTGATTGCATTAAGCGACATGACTCCATACAGAAAGCAAATACTGAAGATTTTCTAAAATTAGCTCTAGACGATATAGGGGTCAGTGTAAACAAAACTGTTGTAGAGTCGCAAACCCAGCAGAAAAGACGAAAGAAGACTGAACTTCCATCTGTGAAAGATATACAAACATTACTTGCGTACATAGACGAAAAGAGAAATTCAGCTTACGAAAACATACAAACCAAATTCAATTTTGACACGTGGTTGATTCTAGCGCAAACTACTCTTACCTCCGTCCAGGTTTTCAACCGCCGCCGAGCTGGTGAAATAGAAAGAGTATTTATTGAAGACTTTGAAACTCGTGAGGGTATTAATAAAGACCTTTTGAAAACCTTGTCTGCTAAGGCTAAGAAACTGGCAAAAAAATATGTACGTTTTGTGATTCGAGGGAAACTTAATAGAACTGTGCCTGTGTTGCTATCTTCAGAATTACTGGCTTGTATTGAAATGATATTGAGGCATCGAGATGAAGCTGGGGTACCTCCTGAAAATCGTTACGTATTCGGCATTCCTGGTTTTGAAAAGAACAGATACAAGTATCTTCGTGCCTGTTACTTACTGCGGAAGTTTGCAACAGAATCAGGCGCTGATTTCCCAGCTAATTTGACTGGGACAAGATTGAGAAAACACGTTGCCACAAATTGCATAAATCTTAACTTGTCTGAGAATGAAGTTAATGACGTCGCTAACTTCATGGGGCATGCTGATAAAATACATCGGGAACACTACCGTCAGCCCATAGTGAGCCGCGAAATCTTGCGGATGTCAAGAGTTTTGGAATTAGCACAAGGAGGCAACGAAAATGGCGAGGAATCAAATGCTTCCGAAGATACCGATGTTGATCAAGATTACTACAATGGTCGTTCATTGGTTCGTTCCAGAATATCCCAGAACGGTAAGCAGACTAGGAATTGCTGGAATCTAGTTAATTATTACTGCATATCTTATGTTTTCGACTCCGTTTGAAATATAATTAGCTGCTTTATTTTCTTATCGGATACAATTTTCTGATTCTTTGATTCTTACCATTATTTTCACAAATGTAACCTTTATTTTTTATATAATTAGAAACACTGATCAATATTTTAATTCTTCATTGTACGCCTTTACATGTACAGTGACCCCTACTGGACAGCGATCTAATGAAACTTATGACGCTTCGTGTGAAAGGGATATTACTTTCAACAGTTCTGAAGCCAATTTATCAAACGAAGTAGGAAATGTAACACCGGTACATAAGAGAAAGACAACTTCAAAAACTAATACTAATCATAAACTGAAGAAACGATCAAGTAAGTTTTCAAGCGCATTTTTCTTGGAAATAATTAGCCTTTTACATACAATATTTCCCTACCCCCTCATTTTCGAAATCATATGTGGAATACCCTTTATGACACTTTTAGCATCACCATATGGTTCAGTTAAGAGCAAACCACGGTGGACTGATGAAGAAAATAAAATTGCTTTTAAATTATTTGCAAACCATATAAAAGCGTCAACTTATCCATCGCTGAGGATGATTCAGAGTGTTTGCAGTGGATATCCATGTTTGGCAAGGCGTTCACCAGCAATTATCAAAACATGGATTTCAAACAAAATAAAAAAACAGCAGTCAGAAAAATAATGAACCGTCAAGGGAGTCGCTCCACTTTACTGTGTATAAAATCATTACAGATTCAAGGTTTTTTTTCTACACAATCACTGCATAGATATTATTTATTTTTCAGCAGTGCATTGTGCAGGATATGAACTATAAATGTACTAAATATTCTTAAGATTCCTCGAAAATGTACATATGGGAGCAGTATCTGTGAAAGTCTTTCACCACTACAACATCAAACGTGAGTCATCCGAAGCCACAAAGTCGAATATATTTTTGTGAATAAATGTCACAGCTAAAATCTAGCGTGGAATTTTCTCGATACGTTGATTAGTTCACAAGTAACAAATATTTGCCTCGAAGAACGTATGATATATCGATAAAATCTCGCCTAAGATTTTTGGTATGGTATTTATAAATATGAAAGTATTCCATTTGTCGTTTCAGATGACCCAAACCTCAGTAGCGGTGAAAGACTTTCACAGGTATTACTTCCCTGCGCACATTTTTCATGGCATTTTAATAATATAATATTTGGTATATTTATAGTTAAAATCGTACACAAGGCAGCCTTCAAGAATGAATAATTTGTGTGCCGTGGTAGCGAGCAAAACAAATCTGGAATTTGTAGTCATTTAACGCCTGAATAGGGTGGCATGATTCCTTAAAGTAATAATCTTGATCTCTTTCTATTTCTAAGTTAAAATCTACTATTTTACTTTGTGTATTTTACTTTATGAAAACAAATCTGGAATTTGTAGTCATTTAACGCCTGAATAGGGTGGCATGATTCCTTAAAGTAATAATCTTGATCTCTTTCTATTTCTAAGTTAAAATCTACTATTTTACTTTATGTATTTTACTTTATGAAAACAAATCTGGAATTTGTAGTCATTTAACGCCTGAATAGAGTGGCATGATTCCTTAAAGTAATAATCTTGATCTCTTTCTATTTCTAAGTTGAAACGTACTATTTTACTTTATGTAGCTAATAAGCAAGCGGGGTGCATTATTTGTCAAAAAAATGCATTCCACCAAAGAACCGTTGCATATAATAAGCAATGTCGGGTATTAACTCTGTCGCGAAGAGATGAGAGTGAAAAATATATAAGGACCTCGACTATGTATAAGTTAGTAATAAGTTCTACCTTTGGATAAAAAGATTTGTATGCAAGTTATGCACTTAATGTTACTTTAAAACCAACTTTTGTATCACATGCAGAAAATGTGGATTACTTTTTTTTGTGCAATATCACATATCAAATGAAACATTTGTTTAAACAATCAATAAAAATAAAATTATTGGCTGACTACGTCATTACTATAATTTTTTGTTTATTTCATTTATATACTCCATATTTCGATAATTCCAATTCATTTTAGTAAAGGCTGAGGCGTACTTAATATTAATAACTGCTGGAAAACATTAGGACTGCCACTCTGGAGATTATCAAAACTGTACACTAACAGGAAAACCCGTCATAACCGGGAAACGAATTTGGACCAGTATTTATCCTATTGTAGTAATCTACTAGAAATGTAAAATAGTGAAGTCATTCGGGGTAACTCTCAACCGTTAACGAGATGCTGAAAATAAAAAATTCTATTACATTCATGTACCATTTCAGTTACGTCAATGTCAACGAAGTAGCTTAGACGAGTGGTTAGCGCTTAAGGCTGACACGCCGGCGGCCCGTGTTCAAGTACGGTAAACGAACCCTTTTTTTTTTAAATTATTTTAATTATTTGTGAATACAAACTACGAAAACGTTAATTTTCATCATTCTACCCTCAAAATCGCAACTTCGTTGCGATTTTCCGGCTTTCGTGATGACAAAATTAGACCATTTCTCGTACGTAAAGGCTTTTTGACGAACCTCGTTACAGCACTTGCCTTCGGCTCGTGCTACCTTTCGTTTCGCCAAAAAGCCTTTCCGTAGTCGTAACGAAATGTACTATTCAAGCGTAAAATCATTGTTAAACTTATAAGTTTCTTCCTTGAGAGAAATTAATTGAATTTCGCATAAAAATCATTATCGTTATTATCCATATTATTCCAATAACTATACTCATTTATTAACCGTTTATTACTTGTAGTTTGTATTCACAGATAATAAAAATAACTAAAAAAAAAAGAAAAAAAAAAAAAAGTGAAAAAAAAAATTGTACTCGGAAAACGAACACAGGCTGCCCCCGGGTGTCAGTCGTAAGCGCTAACTGCTCGGCTATATTAATTCGTTGACGACGATGAAGCTGAAATGGTAGAGGAGTGTAATAAGATTTTTTGTTTTCAGCGTCTCGTAAACGACTTAACTATTAGATAACATTTCAAGCGGGGTACTACAATAGAAAAAATACTGGTCCAAATTCGTTTCCCGGTTACAGCGGGTTTCCTTTTAAAACAGATAGATACAAGGGATTCAATTTATCCATTCAGAATTTAAGCGTAGTGAATGGTTTTCATTAAATTCGAAATTGTTGTATTGAGTGAGAGTTACATTAAGTGATAGCAAATCTTGAATAAACATTTTTTTTTATTAGTTACCCCTGAACACAATAGTTAAGCAGTATGTCGATTACGATATGGTCAGTATCTCTAGTCTCTGGATTAGTGTAGATGCTTCATGATATTTTTCGAGACAATATCTATGTACATAAGTAAAGAATACACCTTAGATAGGATTAAATCTACAATCAAGGAAAAAACCAATGAAGTCCATTCACATATCAACTTTTGTATTAATAATAATTCATTAGTGGACTTTGATTTTTGGCTTATTGGTCGATTCCAGGACACCTTCGAAGTCTGCCGATATATAGCTATACCGCGTACAGCATATAACTGCCCCAATCTATCAAATCACGATGCTCAGAAGTGCGTTATTCAACAATTTATAAATCAGTCAATTAGCTATGATTCTTGGCTAATTCGTGCCAGGGCGCTTTTAATGTATGCTTTTCTCTGGGATTAAATTGCGATGCGAGTGTTGATAATGCCTGGCGTATGCAGATACAATATGACATAATACATACATATCATAATAATACATAATTATACCCAATCTCGTGGACAAGAAATCCAATCGCTAATACCTTTCTTATCAAAAATGCTGCTAATTATTCGATCAGTTTTCATTCTTGGCCGATCGGTTGGTTTGAGTACCCTGGGACGCTTGACGTTTTTGCTATTTTCCAGGATGACAATCAATAATCTCAAGAGAATTATCGTAGGAGGAATCTGATTGTCCTAGTTAACTTTCGGGAATGAAAAACCTATACCTAACACGATTGTTATTGAAAATGCCTTCAATAACTGCATAATCTCTAGTTTTCGGTCTATCGGTTGAATCTGGGACACTTTGAACTTCGATTGATTTCTAAGATTATCGTCGACAATGTAACACCACATACCATAAAGTGACGTGTAATTGCCTCGGTCTCGTAAATAATACACAGTATTTCGTACGATTCCTATCGAATGAGTTTCCAACTAATCAATGAGATTCATTTTTTAGCCCTTCTCGGAACTAAAAAAACCCAGACCTTATTCGAAATATTATTACTTACTCAATCAGCTTTAATTCTGTTATCTTCGGCCCATTGGCAGATTGTGGGACACCTATCGTTGTACCTATTTAATCAAAGTGACGGACACAGCCGGATGATAACCGTCCCACACGTACGCAGCATATGATTACCGTTCGTACGTCCGTTGCTTCGAATTCAGCTTCTTTTCTGAATATCTTATGCCCTTGACTAATCCGCCGCTGATTCCGATCACCGAATATATTTCCAGATGTCTTGACTATTTTCTATAGAATCATCATCAAAAGTCTAATGACATCGGTGATTTGGAGAATATTATCGCCACAGTCCGATCTTGTGGACATGTAATTTACTTACAATCTCTTATATGTATGTATCCGGAATTGCTTCCTATAGATCGATAATCTCAAAATTTTGACCCATGGGTTGGTTGCAGGACATATCGACGCTCTAATTAGCAAAGTAGCTAACTCCACTTTTTTCGAAAATCGATTTTTGTATTTTCTGTTAAGAAATAATTATTTCAGAGAAATAAATACAAAAACACCATTTTCGAAAAAAAGTCGAATTAGCCATTTTGCTAATTAGAGCGTCGATATATGTTTATTTTCAGCTTTCACAGAATTTTATCGTGTGAATTGCGAGAGTATATTTTTTGATCTGAAGCTACATAATGGTTGCATCGGGTCTATGTATTAGAACTTTATCAGCTCATGAGCGAATCACTCGAAATTCCACTCATATAGGTCTGATCGTTTATTATTTTTGGCCTTCCGGTAGATTGCGGGACACCTGCAGTTTTATTATTCATCATGAAGTTAACCTTCGAACTTGATAATCATGTGAGAAGGAGCTCAAACAATCTATAGTCGAGTCAAAAAGTTCGAGTTTTTTCGAGTTTTGAATTTTTGGTCATGATGAATAATAAAACTGCAGGTGTCCCGCAATCTACCGGAAGGCCAAAAATAATAAACGATCAGACCTATATGAGTGGAATTTCGAGTGATTCGCTCATGAGCTGATAAAGTTCTAATACATAGACCCGATGCAACCATTATGTAGCTTCAGATCAAAAAATATACTCCCGCAATTTACACGATAAAATTCTGTGAAAGCTGAAAATAAACATATATGTCCTGCAACCAACCGATGGGTCGAAATTTCGAGATTATCGATCTATAAGAAGCATTTCCGAATACATGCATATAAGAGATTGTAAGTAGATTATATGTCCACAAGATCGGACTGCAGCGACAATATTCTCCAAATCACCGATGTCATTAGACTTTTGATGATGATTCTATAGAAAATAGTCAAAACATCTGGAAATATATTCGGTGATCGGAATCAGCGGTGGATTAGTCAAGGGCAGAAGATATTCAGAAAAGAAGCTGAATTCGAAGCAACGGACGTACGAACGGTAATCATATGCTGCGTACGTGTGGGACGGTTATCATCTGGCTGTGTCCGTCACTTTGATTAAATAGGTAAAACGATGGGCGTCCCACAATCTGCCAATGGACCGAAGATAACAGAATTGAAGCTGATCCAGTAAGTAATAATATTTCGGATAAGGTCCGGGTTTCTTCAGTTCCGAGATGAGCCAAAAAATGAATTTCACTGATTAGTTGGAAACATGTTTGATAGGAATCGTACGAAATACTGTGTGTTATTTACGAGACCGAGGCAATTACACGTCACTTTACGGCATACGTGCTGTTACATTGTCGACGATAATCTTTGAAATCAATCGAAGTTCAAAGTGTCCCAGATTCAACCGATAGGCCGGAAACTAGAGATTATGCAGTTATTGAAGGCATTTTTAATAACAATCGTGTTAGGTATAGATTTTTCATTCCCGAAAGTTAACTAGGACAATCAGATTCCTCCTACGATAATTCTCGACGAGTAAACGAGTGAAAGGAATGCAGACTCAAAATAAGTACATTTCCGTGTTCCTGGATTTATACTGTTGTGGAGATTACTGCTTGATTAGGTGTAAAGAAAGTGGGAATTATCATAATGCTCACAACAAAGCAAGAATAATCTTCGATTTTAGTCCCGTGTGGCGTACTATATCACAACGATTTTTTATTTTCGGTTAATTTCTGGATTGTAGGATAGTTTTGGTTTTGGCAGTTTTCCAATATTACTGAACATAGTTTTACAGCCTATAATCGGTTCAATGACTTTCTTATTTGTATTTATCATTTTCGTCATAAATAACGGCATCTAAGGTTCAAAAAGTATGTGTCCCGATACACACCGTTTAGTAATGAAATAATACTATATACTGGCAGTTATGAAGACTTTTGGGCCATTGGCACTTTTCAGGACTCCATACATACCGGTAGTTTACAGGACTTACTCGGAAAAATTATATAACTTACACTTAATTACATCTTCAATGACATTCCACCAATGAAACAATTCTGTGAATTTTTGAGAACTTCATAGCAGAATTAACTATGTATTCAAAATTAACTTTTTTAACGAGCCTGCATATTATTTCTTACAAATCTACATTCGAATCATTTAGTGTATGGATTGCGTGTTTTCAGGACGTGTCCTGAAAAGCATTTAACGAGATCTACTGGTCTTTCTGAGGACAGTCCCGATAATATACGTATGACAAATAATCCTTATGGGGACGGTCCCCAAAGGCACCAAGTGTCCTCGTAATATACAATAGATGCCTAAAAATGTCCCGAAAACTGCCCCTTGACATATATATATATATATATATATATATATATATATATATATATACTAGCTATAACTTATTCTAAATCTTTAAACTATGTACATATATCCTTTTTCTCTTCCCCCAGCTCCACCCCCTCCCCCTCCCCCTCCTCCTCCTCCTCCTCATTCACCTGTTCCTCCTCCTCAGTCTTCTTCTCTTGCTCATTATCAGCCTCCTTCCCCCAATCCTCCTCCTCGTCCTCCTCCACCAACTCCGGCTCCTCCTCTCGTGGTCTCAACTGTATCCACATCGGGGAGCCATCGTCATAAAAAATTTTCACCCAGCGAACCTCATCTGAACTCTCATAGCCGTCATCGTCCCCATCGTCATCCCAACCCTGCCAGTTGTCGGCGTCTATTATTTCATGATCCATGTCTGTAATATGGAATATCAATTACAAACTATACCAATCATGTAGACTATGATATCAAAGAACAACGATACTTACTTCTTGTCCCTCAAATTGGTTGTTCAGCCTTGTTTTTCAATATTTCTTCCTCTTGTCTGGCTGCGGATTGTGTAAAACTCAAAGCAAACTCGCACTTTTATACCCAACTAGAAACCCGAAATACGCCCCCAATATTGGTGGGGTTGGTCAATGGCAAACTCTGACAATATTTTTTTTCGTATGGAGGTGTCAAAGATGCCAACCCTCCCGGGTGCAAAACCCTTGACCAATGGTTGGAAACGTTTGAATTTCCATGGTATTTGAACGGTGGAGGGGTGGGAGTGCGTGCATATAGAAAACCCCCAACCCTATGGTGGGTGTGAGCAATCGTACGGTGTCAGTTTGACGGTGAAATTCTACGAAGAAAAAATGGACAACGCTATGTACATGAATCTCGTTGAGATGATGGAAGATGCATACAAGTTACTGTGTACACTACCACCAGAACAGGCGAATGAAAATATTTTTATTCACTGGCGTGACATTGCACTAGAAAATATCAAATTCTTGAACAATATTTTGACGCAATCTCAACTGTGTGTGAGTGAAAAACAACGATTACAACATATAATTTCACTCCTTCAATCGTTGGTGGTGAAATTTGAACGACACCGTGCGACTATTGTTGGGGGTAATATTGGCGATGATATTCATAACCGTGTTCGATGGGATGACATGGAGAGCGCCTTCAAGTGTCGCATACGCACCGGAACCGTGACAAATCTTCAACATAAAGATTTGGCGAGATTTTTGACTGACGCTGGGGTGGTAACGATGGAACGTTTGAAAAATGTGCTGCGCGAAGAAGGAAGTATCAAGGTGAATGTGGGTGTTTCGTGTAAATTTGAAAACGTAAAAAGCGATGAGATCAGTCTGGAAGTAAAGAACTTCAACACACGCAACGCTACGATTCTTCCGTCGACGGATCTGAAAACTTGGTTCACTGATAATGTAACGAATCCTCTGCTAACCATGGTGGAGGATTTCGAACAACGAGATTCTGGTTGGAGTATGATTGAGATCATAAATGCTGTGATCTGCATCAACCGATACGAGCCTTTTCGTGGTGGACTCTCGACATTCACACAGCTACCTGAGGATATTCAACGAAAGAAAGCGGTGGTCAACGTGCAGAACGACGATGATCGATGTTTGCTGTGGTCCGTTGTCGCAGCTCTCCACCCCATAGACGTCAACGCAACCAGAACACACAGCTATCAACGGTACATATCGGAGCTAGATTGTACAGGTATCAAATTTCCCGCCACCCTGCATAGTGTAGAAAAATTAGAGAAGTTGAACAATTTGAGCATTAACGTATATGGAATCGAATCGGAAACTTTTCAAAGCGACAAAAAGTTGAATAATAGTATAATTACCCCGCTATATTTAAGTAAAAATGTAACAGATAAGAAGACAATCCACCTGCTTATGGTTGAAAGTGGGTGCGAACTAGATGATAACGATTTAGATAATTTCAAGCCACGATTTCACTTCACTTGGATCAAGAATCTTTCACGTTTGGTTAGCATGCAATTGTCGAATCATAAATGTGCACAATTTTTGTGTGATAGATGCTTGTGTCACTTTAACGTACGGAATGCCTATGAAAATCATAGACATGATTGCATGCGGTTAAATAAAGTGCGAATGGAATTCCCCAAGGAGAACACGTTGGGATTTTCCAATTTTAAAAATCAAGGCACTGTGCCGTTTGTCGTGTATGCCGATCTTGAATGCATGATGAAACCTGGGGTAAAAGAATCTCAAAAGCATATTCCGCATAGTGCGGCGTATATGCTTATGGGTGAATAAACCCATATACATCGGTGCAGCGATTCTAGATCTTTCGAAAATATTTCTATACAACTTCCACTATGATTATGTAAAAAATAATTTTTCAAGTAGTGAAGCAAAATTAATGTATACCGATACCGATAGTCTCATATATCAATTTACAGTACCGAATATCTACGAAATTATCAGACGTGATGTTGTGGCAATGTTCGATACATCAGACTACCCGCCTGATAATGCCTACGGTATCCCCTTGTTGAATAAAAAACGTCTTGGTTTAATGAAGGATGAAAATAATGGGAAAATCATGACTGAATTTATCGGACTGCGAGCGAAACTCTACACATTCAGAACTCGCGGCGATTTTGATAAGAAACGGGCAAAGGGTGTGAAAGGTTCCACATTAAAATCCATCACGTTTGATGATTACAAACGATGTCTCTTTGGTAATCAAAATTTAGTTGAGAAACAGTGTATGATAAAAAGTAATCGCCATACAGTTAGCACTATTGTACAGAATAAGTTAGCTCTAAGCTGGTGTGATGATAAACGAAAATTGATACCCGGTAAAACCGATACTTTACCCTGGGGATATCAAGATTCTGCAAACTAGTAAATTTCTTACATTTTCCCACATTTTCTCAGATTTTCTCAGATTTTCTCAGATTTTCTCAGATTTTCTCAGATTTTCTGAAATAAAATAAAATAATTTCCCATTGACTTTACATGTAAATGTGAGAAAATGTGAGAAAATGTGAGAAAATGTGAGAAAATGTGAGAAAATGTGAGAAAATGTGAGAAAATGTGAGAAAATGTGAGAAAATGTGAGAAAGTGTGCGTATATGTGTGTGAAAACCCATTTTCCATGATGATCATGTAAATTAGCATTAAGATTGAGGGGAGTGAAGAAACAAATGTAAATATGTTGATAATAATAAATTTATTCATAAAAATTATATTACATATCCGATTTATTTATCCAACTATTATGCGAACTATCAAATCCCAACCATTATACATAGAGTTGATCACCACGCCTCCTCAAGACTCTTTCTACAAGATAGCCATCGGGATATTGTACCCTGCTGAGCTCCTCCTCATAAAAACCGCCTTCGATGGGTTGATTCAGGTAGTCGGTGAGCTTGTAAGTTGGAGGGTTGGTATTTTTCACCTCGTTAACTGTGAATATTTCTGTTGTCCAATTCGGCGTATAACCCTTTTCGAACACATTTTTATACTTGCTAATTCGAACTTTATCGCCAACCTTGAATTTGCGTTTTCGTTTGCTTCTTTTAATCTGACGCGGTTTGTACACACTCCGATGAACCTGTTTTTCATTAGCTGTAGTTACATCCTTCGGTTTCATTCTAATCGTACGATGTTTGGTGTTATTATACGATGCGATTAAATCTGGTAGAATGCTAAGCCACTTGTGAGAACCTTGAAGTGTGAATTGTTTCCACATTTTATTTTTCAGTGTACGATTGAAGCGTTCGCATATCGATGCTTTCAAGTTGCTAAATGTCGAGTACATGTTGATCCCATGATGTTTCATAAGAGTTTTAAATTCTATGTTATAAAATTCCTTGCCCTGATCAACGTGTAGATGCTTCGGCACACGGCCCAGATTTAGCACAGATTCCATCGCAGCTGTTACGTCTTTAGCATTTTTACTCCTGATCGGTACGGCCCACGCAAATTTTGAAAATATATCGATCACCGTGAGCAAAAATTTTGAGCTTTTGTTGACGGATGAGTATGCGGACATATCGACAAGATCAGCTTGCCAGGTCTCACCCAAACCATGTATATCGACATAACGTCGCTGATAATTACGTCGAGCAGATCTATGGAGTTCGCTCGCTATTGCCCTCTGCATGCTGCTGCTTACTATTCGAATATTTGAGGTTTGATGTACACACGATTCGTTTTTACCTCGTCAACCCTTGATCAGCGTACACCAATCTCGTGTCGCTGAAAGTTTTTTCCAATGAATCTACCGTGCTTCTCAATTGAGCAATATCAACCGAAATGCGTGTTATAAGTTCGCGAATTTGTCTATCATTATGATCGATTTTGACGTTGATGGGATTAATTACATTTATGAAAACACTATGGAGATCATCGAGCCTCTCCTGTAAACATCTATTGAGAACATTCAGAGAAACAGCATCGTTTGGTCCCTGTGGATCAGCGACATTACATAACCGCTTGCCGTCCAGATCGTACTGCTTATCTACGGTCAATTTGAATCCAACACCCGGAAGGCTACGGATAATACTTTTTCCGCAGCCGTTGCTCGCTAGCTGTCGTCCGAATATGTCTATGCTCATTGTTCGACGATCTATAACCGACTGATCAATTTATGATTAATCTCATGCTAATAAATGATCCCCGCCTCACGCAGCTCCTCAATAATAGAAGATATTTCATTGGTATGGCTGGTATTACCGGCTGTTTGAGATGCCATGAGTAACCGAAGACGATCAACGAGCTCATTAGGATCATTCCAATAAACATAATCCATACTTTGTCCCCGTGAAATTTTATGGGTGGGTAATAAACCCTTCCCGGATCTTTGTCCAGATGTTTTCGTCGACAGATCAATGTACGGGCCAATATAATCTCTATACTTTGAACTTTTTTCTCTATCATAATGAGGACTATTGTCGGCTTTGTAATATCTTCGATGCGCATTCGTTCTTTTCACGATTCTGATATAATTCAATTTATCGCTTTTATTCACGATCGTAGGATCGGGCGACTTTTTGAATAACAATTCGAGCAATCCCGGTGTGTTCTCATAGCTCTTATTGCCTACATATATCCGATCATCGTCAAATACGATATCCGAATCACCGATCTTCATTCCACCGACCAATTTTCGAACACCATATTTCGTGTCCAAGTTCTTGGATTGTTTGGTTGAGGTGAACATACTTAAATAGCGTGCCGCCTTAACTTTTTTTTTCGGTATTGGCGAGCTTGTAGAGGCAGCTGCAAACGCATAATCCTGGTTGTTATCATCATCATCATCATCATCATGGACATCATCCGCATCATTTATAGCAGCGACAGCTGTAGCATTATCGCCAATAGCGATTTTAGCTGCCAAGCTCGCATCAAGGGCACTCTTATATGCATCATTATCATCATCATCAACATCATCATCTTCTTTAGCATCAATGTTTTCATAGTCTTCTGTTTTTGCAAAATCTTCTGTTTTCTCCGTCTTAATCGAATCCGGCTCCGTTTTAACTTCTCGCTTCATTAGTAGTCGCTGCTGCTGTTTCGATGAATCTACCAACTTATGCAGCGGTGTAACCAGCGGTTGGAAGATTTCATTAATGGCCTGCTCACTGGTGTCTTTCCCCATTTTGATCATTTTGTGCTTACGTCGAATGATATCGCTAGCCCTCGCTATTTCTCGCAACACATCGTTTTGCTTACGTATCTTGGAGCTCTCCATACTGCTGCTATTAGTTCGATCGATGCGTTGTGACTGTATGCGATTTATTAATGGATCAGGCTTATAAAGCAGTCAAAGCTTCTCCTATATCGTCCAGTGTTAATCTCGCTATCTTTGTCGATGGTTACAAAACTATATCTATCATCATTCCAACACGCCAGGCATAAATCTTTAAATTGCTGATAGGTCATATCGGTGTTTACATGATCAGCGTAGATATGCTTCAAATTCATTTCATCTTGACGGAAAAGAACCAATAAGTTCGCATTATCGCGCACCAAATGTTTCGGAATTCTGGCGTACGTTTGACAAAGATCTCTGTGCCGCCCCATGCAGAAATATGCTCTAATATTATCCTGCTTCTCACAGGCCACGTCATCGAAAATCATAATCGAGTTGGGATGTGCATCTTTTGGCTCTACAACCTCCTTGTGCTCATCAAACGGAAAATAACCCAGCCCCTCCACCGGTTCCAACAACTTCCTCAAAAACTCATACTTTGGCTGATTGAGGGATTTTGAGTAGACGTACACATTCTCAAACCGTAGACCATTAGCATGAGTCAATAGTGTGAGAAGGGCATTAGTTTTGCCGCAATTAGAAGGCCCGCAAAAGACAGCCCTCACACTGTTTGGTAGTAGGGCCCCGTGTCGTTTCCCCGTCTTCTTTTTTTGCTCAACCAATTTATCGAAATTGGCAATGGGTAGTTTAATCGTTTGATCTTGAAATTTCATGATGCTTGGTAAACGTCGCAATGTGAACTAATATATTTACGTATAAAATATGCGCTTTTATAGAAT
Source organism: Rhogogaster chlorosoma (assembly GCA_944452935.1). Lineage (NCBI taxonomy): Eukaryota > Metazoa > Arthropoda > Insecta > Hymenoptera > Tenthredinidae > Rhogogaster > Rhogogaster chlorosoma. The sequence goes on along the minus strand of OX101803.1, from coordinate 14,733,978 downwards.
TTGTGTTAGTTCATGGCGAACCATGGTTGGACACACACGCAGACAAAGGAGCGGTTGTGGATTAGTAAATAAAATCATCAACAATCTCCCCGTCGAATTACATGTTCCTGGCTATCAGTACTGCGGGCCTGGTACAAAATTGGCGAAGAGGTTGGCTCGTGGTGATCAAGGTGTCAATGCTTTAGACGCTGCATGCAAGCAGCACGATATTGCATACTCCAAGAATCGCGATAATCTTGCGGAGCGCCATAAGGCCGATAAAGCGCTTGCCGAGAGGGCTTGGGATTGGGTTTTGGCTAAAGACGCAAGTGTAGCTGAAAAAGCTGTCGCCTGGGCGGTCACCAACACCATGAAAGCAAAATCTAAACTAGGTATGGGTATGAGGGGGAGTAAGACGCAAACATCGTTGAAGAACAAGAAAAGGACACTCAAAGCTATTATACAAGCGGCGAAGAAATCCATGAAACCGGGTCCCAGAGCTATTGAGTCAGCGTTGGCGGGTGCCCGTTCGGCCGCATCTAAAGGGAAAGTGCACGTGCCTCGTATTCTACCTGTTCCCAAGAAAATCGGTGGTTTATTACCGTTCCTTATACCAATTTTTGCGGGCCTTAGTGCCACAGGTGCTTTAGCTGGTGGTGCGGCAGGTATAGCAAAGGCTGTCAATGAGGCTAAAGCGAACAAGCAGCGATTGCAAGAATTCAAGCGACACAACGCGACAATGGAGGCGATTGCTTTGGGAAAGGGATTATACTTGAAACCGTACAAGAAGGGTATGGGATTGTATTTGAAACCAGCAAAAAACTAATAAAGCTACCACACCGAGCCCTCACTGATGCCGATTTGCTCAAGTATGCCAGAGCTATGAAAATTCCACATTTTCGAGGTGTTTTTATGCGAAATGATTTACCTAGTTCAGGACCAAGAAAGCGTGAATCAGCCATCATAAATCTTGATGATAAAAACGGTCCGGGGACGCATTGGGTTGCATACACGAAAAACGGTAACGATGCGGTCTATTTCGATAGTTTCGGCGATTTACAACCGCCTAGAGATCTTATGAAATATCTCGGTGTAGGTAGTGTAAAATATAATCATAAGAGATATCAAGAATATAACACAATAATTTGTGGACACTTGTGTCTCAAGTTTCTCAGCGGACAGCTATAAAGCGCATGTGTAACGCCAATGCGATATTAGTCATGGCTGATTCGTTCACGTTGACACTCTCCGGAGAATCATCGGTATTAAGGACTCAATATTTTCCCCCTATCGAGTTATCACCAACAAAGACGTATGTTCTCGGACTCATAGAGCTCTTGACATTCAACGCAATCCCCAATATAGATGAGGGGTGTAATAAGTTTTATATACAACCAGACACAATAATTACAATACCCACTGGGAGCTATGAAATTGAAGATATCTCGAATTATTTGAAGAGGGCACTAACTAAGGATATAAATCTTAGTCTAAAAGCTAATAACAATGAGCTGCTCAGTGAAATTAGATGTAATCAACTGATAGACTTTCGACCAAAAGATTCCATCGGTCGATTGCTCGGTTTCACCCCCAATGTTCTTCAAGGTGGTATTACCCACAAATCCAAGTTACCCGTTCGCATTCTCAAAGTAAACGCCTTGCGCGTCGAGTGTAATATTACTACAGGTGCGTTTATAAACGAGCATCGGGCACATACGATTCATCAATTTTTTCCAACCGTACCACCCGGATATAAGATCGTGGAAGTACCGACAAATGTCATTTACCATCCAATCACCGTACGGACAATACGCGATATACAATTAAGAATAGTCGATCAAGACGGGAAATTGATCAATTTTCGTGGTGAAACTGTGACCATACGGTTACATGTGAAATCTTTGAGATAATAATATGGGTATTGTGTTTGAGAGGACAAGAAAATCTGGTAGTAGTTATAAAAGACCAATGACATGTCCAAGCATCATCAGTCATCGAGCAGCTCCGATTCAAGTGACACATCAGAACGCTCAGTTTCTCCAGAGTCTAGGATTCCGACTTCGATTTGGTGGAGGTGGAAAATAAGAATTCGTTGCCATATCTGCATATTCCCATCACGAAAATGATAAAGATCCAAACACCTGTGACTCTTGATGAGTCGATTGCCCACTATGAAATATATGCACATCAACCATATGCGGCGTCTACCTTCAAAAATAACGATGAGATCCGCATAGCTGTGCAGAATCAAGACGCGTGTGTATTACCCAGCAAAAGCTCACTCCACATCTACGGTCGACTCACGAAATCGGATGGCACCGCTGTTAGCGCGAGCACGGAATTGGTCAATATGGCAGTGTGTCACATGTTTGGCGAGATGCGTTACGAGTTGAATGGTCACGAGATTGATCAGAATAAGAATGTTGGCATCACGAGTATTATGAAGGGATACTTATCATTCACCCCGGGACAAAAATATCTCCTGGAGAACACAGGTTGGCTGACGGATAATAATAAACTAACCAACGCCGATGGATACTTTGATATTGTTTTACCACTGAATTTTTTACTCGGGTTTGCCGAGGATTATAATCGAATCATCGTTAATGCGAAGCATGAGTTGATTTTGACGCGATCGAACAATGATTTAAATGCCATATGTCAAACCACCGTGGAGGGAATCAAAATTTCGATCGAAAGAATTGAGTGGTTATTACCGTACATCAGACTGTCGGATCCTGCAAAGATCAAGATGCTTAGCTATATCGCCAAAGATCCGGCTATATCTCTGAGTTTTCGCTCGTGGGAAATGTACGAGTACCCGATGCTGCCTGCAACAACGAGACACGTGTGGGTTGTCAAGACATCGACACAGCTAGAGAAGCCAAGACACGTCGTACTGGGATTCCAAACCGCACGACGAAACGATCCGAAGAAAGATGCCAGCCAATTCGATCATTGCATGATCAGAGATGTGAAACTGTTCCTAAACTCACAGTGCTACCCCTATGGAAATTTCAATCTTGATATTGCTCACAATCAATACGCTATTCTCTACAATATGTATACTAACTTCCAAATTTCATACTACGATAAAGAATCTGAGCCTTTTTTATCAAAGAGTGATTTTTTGGAGAGAGCTCCACTCATAACTATAGACTGCTCTAAGCAAAATGAATCGTTAAAGAGTGGACCGGTTGATATTCGTTTGGAATTCGAAACTAGTCTTGCATTTCCAGCAGGTACTTCAGCTTACTGTATGATTATACATGATCGTATTGTTGAATACAATCCCATCAGCGGCACCGTCAAAAAATTGGCCACATTTTAAGGATTTTGCGCGCTTGAGAGCTATAGATTAAGCTTATTCTAAAGGATCAATAAATAGATAAATGTAATTGTAATTTCATTGTTATTTATTCACCCTAACCCATTCCCATTACATTTATATATATATATATATATATATATATATCTATCTATACATGTGTGTGTGTGTGTGTGTGTGTGTGTCTGTGTGTGTGTTTAGATTTTTCCACAGAATTCAAATTTATTGTATGGTCCTCCAAGATAAAGTATCTGCAGACGTTTCTGATTCGCTTCGTTGTTCAACTGATCCAGCTGGGTAGGTTCATTCTCCAGAGCCTTTCCGACTCTCGCGGGCAAGAACACTATGTATTCATCAGCAATCGTGGCGATGATTCTGCAGCCAAATTTCGTTTTCACAAGCCTTAGTTTGGTGATGTCGTACTTTTGCCCAATCTCCAGTTCCGACATCTTCTTCATCTCTACATCATTGTCCATACGGCTGGTGTTGTTTAGGCTGCTGAAGTCCATCTGCACAAATGAATAATTCCAAATCAATTTTTATATTCCGATTGAATATAATTATCGTGTAGTAGGATTCTTACCTTGCTCGAAAGAGTTTGCGGGTTCGAAAATACGAGGAAGATGTGTTAATGGCGAGAAGTCAAGATGTACGAATGCAGCTCCGTGTGGGCTCTTGGCTTTTAAACCATCATCCCCCGCCCTCGAGACATATGGAGAGGGTTTTTTATGGCCCTCCTCCAAATACCAGTTTTTCAAGCGTTGAACGTTTTCGAAGGCACAATGGTAGCCTCCAGATACATCGCCATGACAGTCTCCAAGCCATTGAAATACACGCGATTCCAATCGTAGTATTCGAAGATTCGGACACCCTAGCTCGTCCAAATCAATCACAGGTTTCGAGTCGTCATTGAGGATTTCTTCAATCCAACGTTTCTTCTCAAATCCCTTCACGTAAATGCAGCTCGCATCTTGTACAACTTTTCTCACAGTTTTCGCTACATCTCTATACGGCGTTTCTCCCGCAGTCCAGGGTATTCCATGATGACGCCATGTTAGCCACGAATTGAGATTTTTATACTCTCGTGAGAGAGTCACCCAGGAGTATGGTGCTTTGAAGAGGATGCGTGTGATACCCTGCTGATATTCCTCATGCGCACGAATGCTTATTGCAGCCAGCTCTTTTATTACAAATTTATCATTAAATCGCCAAAAACCTTGTAGATCCAATATTAGCTCCATATTAATAGCTATGTGTGCGGTCTCAAGCATAGTTGGAAATAGACTGAGCTGATAATTTATTGCGTGGGATCGGTATGCACGCAGGTGTGCAGATGGAGCCGTATGAAAAAAAGAAAAGAAAAGAAAAAAAAAAAAAAAAAAATGCAGACAAATTTGGGTGTTCTCGAGAATATTTGTGTTTACAAACTTTTAGCGTTTTCGAACCGCGAAAGGGCATGAAAAACTTCTGAATATCTATTGTTCGATCCTTTGAGACCTATCGATTTTATGAGCCGAGGTGGGATCTTTTGACTATTGTAATCTTTGTGTTAGCAAAACTCTAGCATTTTCGAGTAGCGAAAGGATGTGAAAAAAAAACTTCTGAATGACATTTATTGCTCAATTCTTCCAGACTGACCGATTTTTTTTGAGTCAAAGGTTGGTTCTTTTGATTGTTTCAATCTTTGTGTGTTAGCAAAACTCTACCATTTTCGAGAGGCGAAAGGATGCGAAAAAAAACTTCTGAATGATATTTATTGCTCAATTCTTTGAGACTGACCTATTTTATGAGTCGAGGTTGGTTCTTTTGATTATTGCAATCTTTGTGTTTGCAAAACTCTACCATTTTCGAGAGGCTAAAAGATGTGAAAAACTTCCGAATGATATTTATTGCCGGATTCGTTAAGACCCACCTATTTTTATGGATTGAGGTGTGGTCTTTATGAGCTGTTCTCCGGTTGGTGAGGTTTGATTTTATTTTGAGGTGGAGGGGTGGTATGCAACCGATAGGATGCACCCCAACCCTACCAAATTTGTTTGAGTAGAAGAAGCCAATTTTCAGTTTGAAAAGATCATCGAATAGTGACAGTTGTGAGAATCGAAGGAAAAGTCTGAAGAAGAAGAAGAATATCATCAGATATTCTAATAATTCTAAGAAGAAGCATCAGATGTTCAGTGCACGGACATCACATCTTCCGTGCAGGATGATGCAGGAGATTCAGATGCGGAGACGGTGCGCATAAATAGAGCAGCATCACCTGATTCGGTCTCATCGGAGGATTCTCGATCGAGTCCGAGCTCGCCATCATCATCAAGATCGGCATCTCCCGACATACCGCCGCAGCCAAGGGTGATCCCGCTCGAGCGGCAGCATATTCATGGATATGACCTGAGAGTCATTCCACTAGAACAGCGGTATATCCATGAATATGACTCGGAGTGACACGGATGCATTGTTCGGTAAGTTAATATTATTTTCATTACATATCGTTCAGCTATATAACAATACCTGTATGTTTCAGATACGCGTGAACCATCTTGTGAATATAGTTTAAGATAAATAGAGCAATAGAGCAAATAATTGGATAGAGTCAGTTTTCAGATTTAGAATAAGTTATAGCTAGTATATATCTATCTATATATATATATATATATATATTAGGGTGGGTCAAAAAAAATGACTATTTTTTTTTTCATTTCGTACTCTGAAAAGTCGGTTGCTAGACACCTCTGGGGAATACTCACCAAATATGAGCTCTTAATTTTGATAGAAAGGTCCTCCGCTTTATGGTTTTCCATTTTTTCCTCAGTGTTAGAAACGAGAATTTATATCTCTCTATCAACTGTTCGTTAAAAAATATCGCTACTCATATTCTTGTAGGAAATTGAACGCTCTACAAAAAAGGTCTCTTATGATTTTTTCGGAAACCTCACCGTTTAGAAGATATCACAGGTTGAAATTTGATTATTTTAAGAGAAATTGCTGTTTTGCTTATGAATTTTATAACTCGTTAACAAAAAATTTTTATGAAATGCGCAATTCATAGTTTTGTAGGAAATTAACTGCTCTACAAAAAAGGTCTCTTATGATTTTTCGATAAAAAAAAAAATTTCAAAAGGTCTCTTATAATTTTTTCGGAAACCTCACCGTTTAAAAGATATCACAGGTTGAAGTATATTGTTTTATCGAAAAATCATAAGAGACCATTTTTGTAGAGCAGTTAATTTCATTCGAAACTATGAATTGCGCATTCCATAAAAAAATGTTGTTAACGAGTTATAAAATTCATAAGCAAAACAGCAATTTCTCGTAAAATAATCAAATTTCAACCTGTGATATCTTCTAAACGGTGAAGTTTCCGAAAAAATCATAAGAGACCTTTTTTGTAGAGCGTTCAATTTCCTACAAGAATACGAGTAGCGATATTTTCTAACGAACATTTGATAGAGAGATATAAATTCTCGTTTCTAACACTGAGGAAAAAATGGAAAACCATAAAGCGGAGGACCTTTCTATCAAAATTAAGAGCTCCTATTTGGTGAGTATTCCCCAGAGGTGTCTAGCAACAGACTTTTCAGAGTACGAAATGAAAAAAAAAAAATAGTCATTTTTTTTGACCCACCCTAATATATATATATATATATGTACATAGTTTTAGTTAGTTTAAGGCTTAGAATAGGTTATATATATGTACATAGTTTAAGTTAATTTTAAGAAAATTATTACTCTAGAATAGGTTAGACGTGTGAAATTTCTAATAAAAACATGTGCATATAATCAGATGATTCGCTTCATTGCTTGCATAATATAACACCTTGTCACTGTTCAAGCATTTCAGCTAGTATAATTCGTGTATAAGTTGAGAATTCGAATATTTCGGAGCGACCATCTTGGATGGATTGTCGGTAAGGGTGAAAAAAAAAAAAAAGATCGGCAATCGTTGCCATGATCCAGAAAGCGAATCGGTAGTGGCGCCATCGCATGACGGAAAATTGCAGCCATCCGATTGTCAGCAAACAGGAGATCGGTAATCCTTACCGGTCGGTATGCAGAAAAAAACATCGGTAATCGTTACCATGACCAGAAGGCGAATCGGTAGTGGCGCCATCGCACGACGGAAAATTGCAGCCATCCGATTGTCAGCAAACCGGAGATCGGTAATTCATGCATCCGAATCGTTACCATCAGACGATCGGTAACCAAAGATCGGCAGCGAATCGGTAGTGGCGCCATCGCACGACGGCAAATCACAACCATCAGATTGTCGGTAACCAAAGATCGGCAGCGAATCGGTAGTGGCGCCATCGCACGACGGCAAATCACAACCATCAGATTGTCGGTAACAAAGATCGACAATCGTTACCATCCGACTGTCGGTAACTTACCCCACACGACCGGTAACCTACCCTCACAGATCGGCCGGTAAGGAAGTATGATCCAGAACCCCCTCATTACATCTACTTTCAGACTACCGATCATATAATAAAAGAAGTACTTAAATAAACCAATTACGCATCAATAAATATCATACTTAGTCAACTACACCATCTTCCACCGCCGATCTCCTACCTCAAATACAATAATCATCCAAAACATCTATCGACGAGTATCTAATAATCTGTTGTGACATAACAGTACTTTCAAAATTGAAAAAAAAAAAATCGATTTTTTTTAATTTTCAAAGTGAGAAGACGCCTTAAATTGTGTAAGGAAAAGCTTATTCAGGTGCTCGTTCCCAAACCTCAGCCTTAAAGCAGAGCTGATTTTATCGAAGTCGAATATTTCTGTCGGGGTCAGTGTGGAGAGGACACTAGTCGCGGAGCCTTTTAGACAGTTCACTAGATTTCCCGCTTTGGTAACTGAATCCCAATTATTTGATCGCGCTACTACTAAGAATTGGCACTCAAATTCGGCCCAAGGCCTATCGCCTTCGAAAGATGGTGGCTTTAAATTATTTGACCGTTTTTGAAAACTGTCTGCGTTACTGTCAGCGGTTGAAATGAGGTTAATGTGGTTCGTAGAGAAAGTACTCGGTCCTTGGGAAGGAGCATCAACCAAGCCAGAATCGCGGACAATCAGGTCGCGCTCGACCGGCGGAACGGAAGCGAGCGAATGTGGGGGAGCAGTTTCCCCAATTGAAGGCACAGACCTTAGAGTATTGGGAGCCCGGGTCGGCTGGCAGGACGAGGTAGAGGGGATAGGGTCTGTCAAGGGCTGGATAGGTTGGGGCTCGTCCCCGGATCCTCGTCGGTCATCCCTCAACGCAGCCAGGATCTGAGTAAAAGACTGCTGCTGGTCCTGCATCACCTCGACCAATCTTCCTTCGGAACGCTCTCGTTCCACGCGTTGGTCCTGCAGGAGCTGGATGAGGAGGGCCTGCTGCTCGGCCTGAGCAGCCTGAGCTGCGAGTTGAGCAGCGAGTTGAGCGGCTTGTTGCCGTTCTTGGGCAGCGAGCCGGTCGGCTTGTTGTGCGGCCTGTTGCGCCGCCTGCTGCTGCAGGAGTTGGACCAGGGCGGTAATCGGGCTGGCCTCCATTTTTTCCGCCCGTGGTGCTTGATTCAAGCTCGTAGCAGCGGTAGCAGGGGAGTCTTGGCGGCGAGTGTTGCGTCTGTTGCTCATATCGAGCAGATTTGTTCCCTTGCGGGTAGAATTCCTCAAGGAGAAATAAGGCGTCGAAAGCTTATAGCTTCCGAATACGAGCAATCGGCAAAAACCAAAAGAGTTGCACCAGGCAAATCAACTTATCGGGCTCAGAAACGATCTCACACTCCTGACACCAAATGTAACCTTAGGAGTTACCTTATTATTGAGCTGTGAGTCCCTGAGCGAAATAAGGAGACGTGAAGGCACAAATTAATGGCAAAAGCAGATTTGGTTATATTCAGAAAGATACAAGTGTCTCGGTTAAGGTCTGAGACTAGACTGTTTATAAATTGGCTATCGCTAGATACATCGTTTAGTTGTTTTATAAAAAGATACTCGATGATTATTATTGTGATGTTTTATATATGGGAGTTCGGGTGGCAATGGATTGAAGGGCTTTAAGTCAATACAAGGGGTGGACGCACCCTTAGTAACAATATGTATTGTGACGTTGCAGATTTGCTGCCGTCACAGGAGCCCTCCTGGCTACCGATTTTCAGCAATTTAACTAGAATTAGAGTACCGATACCGCGAGAGAGAGACGAGATACGTCTCACCCTCGGGAAAACAGCGACACACCATAGACAACTAGTAGACTGTTGAATAGTTGGTAATTTGAAGTGCTTTTCTGTTAATGTATCGCGAGAGAGAGAGAGAAGGAGAAGAAGACATGCCGCTACGAGAACTACCGCAAGGAAACTTCAGATACCGCGATGACCTCCAAGGTACGCACTCCGGAGTAGTGTACTACTGCTAACACCTGGAGGGAAGAATGTAGATCCTGGGAGTACTCTGGCCTGTGAGACATAGGGGTCGCATACGGCTCCACGCCAACAGAGTACAACTACCGCTTGCGACTGGCCTTGCAACAACGGCGTATAGGGCTGCACGCCATCGCTGCAGCTTCCCGTTACCGCACCAAGAACATCACCACACCTGCCGCTATCGCCGACGCCAGGATGGCCACGGCGTTCGGTTTATCGCTACAGGACGAGCCTCGTGAGAGAGACGCAACTCACGTGCTTCTGGCAGGCCGAAAAGGATCCAGGTTCTGTCAGGAGGCTGCCACATGTGCCGTGGGGCCACGACAGTGCAAATCCCGCAGAGATTGGTGGCACAAGTGCGATATCGCATCTTAGAATCCCAGGACCCACCTTCCCGAGGTCATCATGCCGCATACACGGCGACGTATCGCAACTCTATCGCCTGCCGCTTGCCGCTCGGCAAGGAGTCGATACCGCGCACGCATCAGCTGACGAGCTGGTCGTGCGAATTACCGTCAGGTAATTAGGAAACCAATCAGGCATAGAGAGACGTCTTGTAGGACCTCCCACCCCATGGCCAACAGCATTAGGCACCCCGATACCGAAAATCGGGAAGACGTTCGTCACTTCTACGTTCAGCATTCCTATCGCTCAGACGTATTGTAATACCGCTCTCTCTCGCCTAGTTTTCGCAGTTATCGCCAATATCGTTGTTCCGCTTAGCGGGTGTTAAGTTAAAGTGCGACGAGCAGCAAACTCATCGTCAAGGTAAGGCCTGTGGTAATTTCCGCTTACCGAGTCACGCAATTCCCGCTGGACTTCCTAAATTATCGTATCGTCGATTTTTAAACTCGTACGTAGCCGGCGGGCTACGTCATTTGCGCATTTTCTTAGATTACGTAGTATCGTAGATTCGTTAGGTTAGTTAAGTTAGTTTAGTGAGAAAGGAAGTCCAGCGCAGGAGTTTCGTGTCTGATTGAGCTTTTAGTGTCTTTTAGTTGCTTTTTGGGTTTGATATTTGCTTTTATTATTCGCTACCGCTTACCTACGATATATTTGCTAGCTTGTTACCGCTTGGTTACGCACGTAATTTGTTATCTTTGATATTTCTTTGGTTTCTTTGATTTATGCGATATCTTGATTTCTATGATTTTCTGTATCTTATATTTCGTATTCCCTTGTATGGTGTGTCGCTAACTATTTTACTAACTCCCCGAGGGTTGGCTGAACGTAGTTGTCATAGATTAAGTTGTTTAAGTAAGTAATTTTGTATTTTTCTGGTCAATATCGCTTATTGACGCTTTTCCGCTCGATACCTTCGGTATCGAGTTAATTATTCTGTATCGAGTCAGTAGTTTATCTTTTGCGAACTTACGGGTTATTTCATTAGTTATTTTGCGCAGTTTTCTTTGACGAACCTTTTGTTATAATTTAGAATATCGATTGTTCAAGTCTTCTGTTACCGCTAATTGAGTCTGAATATCCTAGATCGTTTGTTATAATATCGCTAGCGTCGCCAGTAGGGCCTATTTGCTTGAGTATCATATCGCTCGGTGATACGCAGTCTAAAAAGTAGTATAGTAGTTTGTTTTGTATCGCTTCTCAGGCGCTCGCTAGCTAGCCAGCTTAACCTTGTTTTCGTACCGCTACAGCGGACTCAGACTCAATAGATTTGGTATTTTTGAGTATTAAAAAGTATTATTCCCGCAGTTCAATTTATATTATTCATTTGCTATTTCGCTAAGCGAAGCCGATTATTGTAAAATATCTTTTTGATTATATCTGATTGTACCGCGTGTACCGTATCTTTTGAAAGAATATATTATACGAACTGTTTAAAGGATTTATCTGGTGTTCCAAATTTATTTCCGATAATTTACTGTATTTAAAATAAGGTGTACCCAGCCCCTCTACTATTATCGCTGAAAATCTGAGCCAGCTGTGCCATCGAGGCCGTCGTTCCGATATCTTCGTTTTTGTCTGTTATCGCTGCTTTCGTGGATTTCTTTGTAAATCGACGCATTCGCGTCTGGCGCCCAACAAACTATTGAATATCGCAATTTATTGTTGTAAATTTAGCTTAGCCACAGGAACGCCGTAGAGCGCGGTGATAGCTCTGGAGTCACCGTTGCAGTATATGTTTGATGTTTCTATTTCAACTACTATACGTTTTCAATAACGTGATTTGTGTTATGACATTAGGAAAACCGAATTTCTTCAATCGGTGGGTCTGATGCAAACAGAACCATTGCGAATGCGGCAGTTTTAACCAATGAGCTGTGTAAGAAATGCACGTGGATAAAAAATAACGGACTGATATTGGTCAACAATCTAAATTTTCATCAGACAATAACAAGCAAGGTTTTCGTATAGTAATATTGGATACAAATGTTTTCAATAACTTAAATTTTTAAATTGATGTTTATATTATATAGAAGTGGTGAGGAAGAGATTTCCCATAACAATTGCTCATGCCCATGATCGTTACAAAGATTGGCTTCGCCGGCCTGGTGACCGTATCCGGACACAACAAAAAAAGGAAGCCATTGCTCAACAGCATCTGCAGGGCGAAAGATTGTATGATATGTAGTAGGAGCACACCGTGAATATATTCTGTGAAGTCTAGAACGCTTCTTCCCGTATGAAGTTGGCCACAGTCTTCTATCTCTTCCCTTCCATCTATACAACCGATATGTAGAATAGAAGGGAACAGAAAACTATAATAATAAGTAATAAGTAATATAGTAACAAGTAATAAGTAATAAATAATATAGTAATAATTTTAGATTGACCAAGTATATTTAAAAAAAAATGTTACATTCACAGACACTAGTCAGTTTGTATGGTTGCTCCAAAAATGAGTCCAAAGATCTGCAGAGATTCGTTGTTTTTCTACAATAATATAACAATATAATATAAAATAGGATAATCATATAATGCAATATGTATATCGTTTATTTGTTATGTGTTAAAGGAATAATAGTACCAAACTGTACTATTCAGATGCAGATACAATGCAGATACGTTGTAACATTGCATGTTACAATACACTCTTTTTCCCTTAGACGACCTTAGTTAAGGGTATGACGAGTGCCTGGGATGCGGTATGACTGAGTTAGGGCAGCCCCGAGGCTAATTTTCACTCCGAGAGGCGACCGTGACCGACATTGGATTTTTGAATTTAGTTCTTATTCTTTTGTTCTTTTTACTTTTTCTCTGATATGTGGGAGGCACGGCCAAACATATGGTGGAGATTGCTTATGACTAACGCTTGATCGACGACTGAGTCGAGGAAGTACCCGGCGGGTGGACACGAAGACTACGAATGCTACGACGCTGGGAGAAAATGCATAACGACGGAAGTCTCCTCACCTACGACCAAGGACACGGGGGAGTGCCAAGGGCACTCGGCAACGAGGGAATGCGGTGGTGGATGAGATTCCCGCCACTCCCAAGAGCCCGCGAACCGTGGTCCTACGACAAGGACTTCTCGACCTTTCGAATATTCCCGGCTGTCAAAATTTTGATTTCTCGCGCGGCACCATAATACGCCGCTAGGTGTTAGGCGATTTTAGCGATCCGTCGGCTAACGAGGGCTTTAACGACCAGCACGAGAGGAGAAGACACTCTGCCGTAGTCTAGCGTGGACGACACACGTGTCCGTTGGCGAAATAATTTGTTTAGAGTTCGAGTCAGGTGTGATTGAGTTGCGTAAGGTTCCACGAGGAACAGTCGAGTGTGTGAGACCCTACGAGGGATAATTTTGGATTTTTGAGACCCACGAGGGGACTGTAGAGGGTTTTCTCCAGCTCAGGAGGAAAAATCCCTCAGGTGGCTGGCACACGGTAAGCGATAGCTCACTTGGCCTTTGACTGATTTGAATCCGGCAACGGCCTTCTGCCATGTTGTCTTGCTAAAAGCCACGAGGCTCAATTAAAGATTTGGGATCGAATTAAACCGATCTCCGAGCCGGTAGGCCGTCACCAGTGTCCCCGCGTAACAGAGATTTCGAGTCTAGTTTAAAATATTCGAAAATTTCGTGTCCAAGCTTTGAGTTTTGTTGAGTTCCGTGATTCCGCACACGAGTGTGAAAGAGACAGCGTGAGTCGGTCACCGTCGCTCTCTCGCTCACTCCCACGAGGAGAATCAGCCGTCCGAGGCAGTAGTCGCTATTTTCTTGTAATTATTAAAATATTAGCGTTCAAGTTAGTAATGGCCCACGAGGCAGAGTTAGAATAAGTTAGTTAAATAAAATTCTAAACGAGAAAGGTGGTCGGTAACGTCGAGGCCTAGCCTCCCGTAGGCTCGGTGGTTGCCTAGCCTCAACCGAATTTAGTTCGTTTCTCGTCAATTATTATTATTTTATTTTATTAGTATTATTTTCTTCGATTATTATTTTTCTTTCTCTACCACCACCGAGTAGCTTCTAAGCATAGTTAAGTTTATTTTGTAACGTAGTTTAGTGTGCCGCGAGGCCTTACATTTTTGTTGGTAATCTATTATTTGCTATTTTTTTTTGTTATTGCTCCCCTACGTGGAAGCCTAGATTTGCCAAAGCATTGTGAATCATTTCCTTTTATTGAATAAATTTTTGTTATATTTTCTTTTATAAAATTTGAGTATTCGAGTCGTTATTGGACGCCCTGCTAATCCCTCATGATTAATCCCGACCCCTCTCCGCGGTACTGGAGCTAGCCGCCTCTTATTTGTAGTTGTCCTTTTTTATTTATTTCGATCTTTTTGTTTCGTGGCGAAATAGTAGTAGATAAACAAGGCGGGTTCTGGATCAACGCGTGTTAGTGCACACGTACACGCACACACACATGCGCGCGCCGTCCGAGTCCGTGTGAGGTGGGGGGAGTCCGCGGACCCCTGGCGATGACGTCACCCGCCTCGACTCAAAATGGCGTCACACACCCTTGAGTTGACGGCACACACCCTTAATATCACGACACACACCCTTAATTTGACGGCACACACCCTCGAAATGACGTCACACTCCCTTAATTTGACGGCACACACCCTTAATATGACGGCACACACCCTTAATATGACGTCACACACCCTTGATACGACGTTAGACTCTCGAACCTTCGATGATGACGTCACGCTCGGACCTCCAGAACTTTCGATGATGACGTCACTCGAATACCCTAGCGATTAACGGTTCCCTGTCTTCTTGGAATTTTCCGGATAAACATTTCTTGGAATTGGTACCATGTGAGATCTTTTGGAATGTTCTAGAATCTTACTATAAGTTTTTACTATAAGAGGTCACGCTCAACGGTTCCAGGAAATAATCTCGAACTCTGTGCAGAGAGAGACGCAAGACGGAGTCGTATTTTATCAACAATAGTCGCTACTACATCTATATGTTGTGTATGGTAATGAATTAGGACACATAAATATTCGATACAAGTATTTTATTAGCCGAATTACATGATACAGAATTTTTAATGATAGTGAAACTACAGATAGGTTGAATAGAGTTTTATACCAATTTCCTCACCCCACCACTTATGGGGTTGTATTCAACTACTCGATCGTGTAAGATCAAGCAGTATGCTGATGTTTCGGCAGGAAAGTTATTTTTTGCTTCAAACTCAAGACGAACGTCTACTGGTCCAAACTTGAGCGACTCGTTTTGCTTCGAGCAGTCGATGACGAACAAGGGAGCGTACTGTAGAAATTCGCTCTTTTTCAGCAAGGGTTCAGGTTCCTTGCCGTAATAAGAGGTTTGAAAGTTTGCGTACATCTCGTATAGCATAGCGTACTGATTGTGACTCATATCGAGATTCAGATTCCCATAGGGATAGCATTGAGAATTCAAGAAAAGCTTAACATCGGAGATATTACAGTGATCGAATTGGCTGGCATTTTTAGTCAACTTATTCTTCCGACCTGTTTGGAAACCTAATATAACGTATCGAGGTTTCTCCAGCTGAGTCGATGTTTTTACCGTCCAAACGTGTTTCGAGGTGGTAGGAAGCAGAGGATACTCGTACAATTCCCAACTACGGAAACTCATAGGGATTGGTGCATCTTTCTCGATGAAATTTAACAGCTGTACTTTTCGCTGGTCCGAAAGCTTAACGTACGGTAACAACCATTCGACTTTATCGATCAGAATTTTGAATTCTTCATCTTGAGTTTGCAAAACCGCGTTCGCATCGGTCTTCGAACGGGTCAAGATCAATTCGTGTTTAGCGTTGACGATGATCTTGCGATAGTCTTCAGCGAATCCTAGTATGATCTTCAGCGGTATGCACACATCAAAGTTACCGTCGACATCTACATGGCTTGCGTTCACATTGAGCCAACCAGCATTTTCCATCATCCAATTTTGTCCAGGTCTCAGGGAAGGGTAGCCTTTCATAAGACTCGTGAGACCTACGTTTTTGCTTCTGTCGATCTCAATAGCATTTATCTCATATCGTGCTTCTTCAAACAGGTGGCAAACACCGTTGTTGACCAGACTTGTGGTAGTCGACGGAGTTCCATCAGCCTTCACTATCTTTCCATACACATGCAACGAACTCTGGTTTGGTAACACGCACAGGTCTTGGTGTTGAACAGCGATACGAATCTCATCACTGTTATTGAAACTTGATGAGGCGTAAGGCTTGTGTGTATGAACCTCGTAGTGTGCGATAGACTCGTCAAAGACTACAGGCGTTTGAATGTTTGAGATTTCCTCCTCCATGGTATACAACAAATGATACAGATGCAAAGGAAACAACGATTTACTTTTTTCGCGTAACCTTGAGACCTAAGCTTTTTAGAAGCAGCACGTTCTGAGGTGTCAGCTCTTTGAGTAACGGTTGACGACTGACGTGTTTGGGGCATGCTATCGTAGTATTATAACCACTTCTGTTGTAAACTATTCCCATTATTGGGTCTTGATATGCAACCTCACAGTTATAACCTCTCCACGAAAATTGACCAAATCTCCGTCTTGATCGACTATACGAAGTTGGATGTGATCTATAGTCCTTACGGTGACTGGGAGGTAAATGACGTGAGACGGTACTTCAATGATCTTATATCCGGGTGGAACGACAGGGAAAAACTCATGAATCGTGTGTACTTTGTGCTCGTTGACGTAGGCACCTGTTGTAATGTTGCACTCGACTCGCAGTGCGTTCACTTTGATAATGGTTACAGGAAGATCAGACTTGTGAACTTTATCAGCCTGTAGAATACGTGGCGTGAAACCTAATATACTTCCTATAGAATCGGTAGGCATAAAATTTACCGGGTGACTACATTTGATTTCGCTACACAGTGTATTGTTGTTTGGTTTGATGTCAATGTTGATACCTTTACTCATTAACACACCCTGTACGTAGCTTTCTATATCCTCTATTTCATAGCTACCGCTGGGTATAGTAACTACTTCATCGCCTACATAAATCTTATTGTGTCCGATATCTATATTAGGAATCGAATTGAAGGTTAACAATTCAACGAGGCCTAGACAGTAATTTTTGTGAGGGGAAAGTTCAATCGGAGGAAAGTATTGAGTCTCGAGGACAGAAGAGCTCCCCGATACGGTTAACGTGAACGAATCATCCATGACAGCGAACTGATGTTGAAGGATCATGTTGCACGTTTATATAGTCTACACAGAAAATTAAGACATAGGTGTCCACAGTTGAACGTATCGTAGTCTTGATATCTTTCATGGTTATATTTGACGCTACCAACACCAAGGTACTTGACGAGGTCCGACGGTGGTCGAAGATTTCCGAAACTGTCAAAGTAAACTATTTCGTTACCGATCTTTCGGTACGCGACCCAATGTGTGCCGGGACCATCTTTATCATCTAGATTGACGATCGCTGATTCACGCTTACGCGGTCCGTTCCTGGGCAAATCGTTCCGCATAAATACGCCGCGGAAATGTGGAATTTTCAAGATCGTTGCGTACTTCAATCAAGGGATCTACGTTAAAAACTATAACTTTCAACGATTACATGGAATGCGCCTTGAAGCATCAGAATTTGGTGAAGAGTCAGAATTTAATTCAAAGCAAAAATCATCAGGTTCATACGCTGATGCAAAGGAAGTTGGCGTTGAGCTGGAACGACGACAAGAGGATCATATTTCCTGATACGACAGACACGCTTCCGTGGGGTTACAATAAGACTGTGTCGAATGAAATAAACGCACTTGTGAAACATTGTTTCTTTATTAATAAGCCTTACAAGTCAGACTTGTTTATCCAACTATTGTGTGTATTATTGAAACCCAACCATTTTACAAATAACTTGTTTCCACGTCTCTTGAGCACTTTTTCCACGAGGTAGATGTCGGGGTTCTTCACCTTCAGAAGCTCCTGTTCGTAGAAACCACCTGCTATGGGTTGATCTCGATAGTCTTTAAGCTTGTACGTTACTGGATCAGTATTTACCACCTGGATTATCGTAAATATTTCAGTTGTCCAATTCGGCGTATACCCTTTCTCAAAAACATTTTTATATTTGCTGATTCGAACTTTGTCGCCTACTTTAAACTTTGGCGGCTTGGCAGGTCTCGCTCGAACTTTTTGGTACACACTTTGTAATAATGTCTCTTCATTTCTAGAGGTCACGTCTTTTGGTTTCATTCGAATAGTCCGATGCTTGGAGTTGTTGTAAGCCGAAACCAAGTCAGATAAAATGTCTATCCACTTGTAATTTCCTTGCAGACTGAACCGCATCCACATTTTGTTTTTCAGCGTACGATTGAAGCGTTCGCAGATCGATGCCTTTAAGTTACTGAATGTTGAGTATAGCTTAATATTATATCGTTGCATAAGAGAATCGAAATTCGAGTTATAAAATTCTCCACCTCTGTCAACGTGCAAGTTCTTGGGGCTACGTCCCTGTACAAGTACAGATTCCATAGCGCTTGTCGTGTCTTTACCCGTCTTACTCTTCATTGGCACGACCCAAGCGTACTTGGAGAATATATCGATGACGGTGAGCATGTATTTGTAGCCTCTGTTTACTCCTGCGTAAGATGTCATGTCGACGAGATCCGCTTGCCAGGTTTCATCCAAACCGCGAACATCTACACGACGACGTTGATAGTTCTTTCGAGCTGGCTTATGCAGCTCCGTCACGAGTGCTAGCTTTTTCTCGTTCATTTTCCAACACTGTTAGTCTGGTGTCCAACTCGTAAATGATATTGGCGGTGCGGGTCGACAATTCTTGACCTGCTTCGATATCGGTACCTAGGTTCCGCAGAGCATCCGTTATGCGAGAGTCCAAGGCATGTATCATCGAAAGAATTTCGGTTCTCACACCAACGATTTCTCGTTGCATGAGATTCAAGGTAACAGCATCATTTTGCTGTACAGAATTGGCAACGTTGCACAGTCTCTTATTGTCTATATCGTAATGTCCGACAACGGTGAATTTAAATCCAACACCGAGAGGACCACGGCTGCCTGCGGCTGCGCTCTTCTCCAATTGCCGTCCAAACACATCAACGCTCATCTTGGAAATGACGGTGAAAACAATGGGTGTTGATTAATAAATGATACCAGCTTCACGTAATTCTTCGATTATTGATACGATTTCATTGGAATGGCTCGAGTTCCCAGCTGCTTGGGAAGCTAGAAGCAAACGCAGCCGGTCTACCAGCTCATTGGGATCATCCCAGTGGACATAGTCCGTTCCTCTACCTTCTCGAGCAATCATAAACTCCGGTAACAAACCTTGACCCGTCCGTGGAAGCGGAATGGTGAACGTTTGCGCAATGAATTTTGTAAACTTGGGGTTGTTCACGTCCCGAACAGGTTGATCACTTTTATACCATTTTCGATGTGTATTTGTTGCAAATACGATTTGTTTATAATTTCGGATATCGTCCGAACTCACGTAGGTCTCATCGGGTATCTTTTTGAATAATAATTCAAACAAGCCTTTGGTCTTTGTAAAGCGCATATCACCTACACGAATAAAGTCATTTTCAAAGCTTATCGGTGAGTCACCTATCATTAGCTTCTCGTGAGCGAGTTTACGGACACCGAAAAGATTATCTAGAGCACTTTTCCTATTCTCATCTTGTAACATTTCAAAATACTCGTCGGAAATCTCATCGGTCGGCTGTAAAGTCTCGTTTGCTTCCTCATCCGCTGTTTGATAGGAATCATCATCATCTCTGCGAGGCTCATGTTCGATCGGTTCGTGTTTGATCGGTTCTTCTTTGACAGGCTTAGCAACCGTTTGAGAAACTTCCACCAATTGTTGCAGCGGTATAGTGACCGGTTTGAAAACATTGCTCATAGTTTGTTCGGCGGTCTCCCTACCCGACTTTAACATTCTATGCTTACGTCGAATCGCTGCACTGGCTTTAGCGATATGACGCAAGACTTCTTTTTTCTCGCGAATACCTTGCATGTTGACGCAGCTGTGACTGAAACGTTACTGATCCCACTTCTCATTTATTTCTGTTTTATGCTCACGAAACAGTCAAACCCTTTCCTATATCTACCCTCATTTATATCACTGTCCTTGTCGATTACAACGAATCCATATTTATCGTTGTTCCAACACGCAGAGCACAAGTCCTTGAACTGCGCGTAAGTCATATCGGTATTCACATGATCGTCGTATACATGCTTCAAGTTCATTTCATCTTGCTTAAATAGTACCAAAAGGTTAGTATTATCACGCACGAGATGCTTGGGAATGCGAGCATAGGTCTGACAGAGATAGAAGCAATCCACGTGCTTATGTCTTCCCATACAAAAGAAAGCTCTGATGTTGTCCTGCTTCTCACACGCGACATCATCGAAGACGATTATCGAATTGGGTAGGGCATCGTCCGGCATAACTACTTGTTCATGCTCGTCAAATGGAAAGTACTCGACGTCGTCTACTCCCTCGAGTAACTGTTGCAGAAACTTGTACTTGGGTTGATTCAATGATTTCGAGTAGATATAAACGTTCTCCAATCTCAGCCCGTTTGGGTGCGTTATTAGGGTGAGCAGCGCATTGGTTTTGCCGCAATTTGACGGACCGCAGAATACTGCACGCACGCTGTTTGGTAGCAAATCACCGTGCCGTTTTTCAGTTGCAACATTCTCCTGCACGAATTTATCGAAATTCGTCACAGGTAACTTGACAGGCTGCTTCTCGAACCTCATCTCGACTCAGACTAACGGTAAAAGGTATAAATAGTGTGTTTATAAAGATGATTCCTCAGTCAAAGCGCAGCTATGATCGTGCACAAAGCTAAGACGACCAGTCGTAAGCGCTGTGGGAAAGGTCTGGTCAACAGAATCATCAACAGTCTTCCTGTAGAGTTGCATCTGCCTGGTTATCAATACTGCGGACCTGGCACCAAACTAGCAAAGAGACTCGCGCACGGTGATCCCGGTATCAATCCCCTTGACGCAGCCTGCAAAGAACACGATATCGCCTATTCGCAGAATCGAGAAAATCTTGAAGCTAGAAGTGCGGCAGATAAGATCTTGGCCGAGAAAGCTTGGAGACGGGTCTTAGCTTCAGACGCAAATATTGGTGAAAAAGCAGCCGCTTGGGCTGTGACGAACACAATGAAACCGAAAACCAAGCTTGGCATGGGAATCAGGAAACCGTTGGTATTGAGAAAGGTTATCGATGCAGCTAAACAGTCTATGGTTCCCGGTCAAACGGCACGAATTGCTATCAAGTCTGCGTTGAAGGGTGCACGAGGAGCTGTTAGAAAAGCAGGTGGTAAACGTCATGTACGTTCTCCACGAATTCTACCACTACCGTCTAAAGTCGGAGGGTTCTTACCCTTCCTTCTACCTTTATTCGCTGGATTGAGTGCTACCGGTGCGTTGGCTGGTGGTGCAGCAGGTATTGCAAAAGCGGTGAATGAGGCAAGTTCCGCCAAGAGACAACTGGAAGAGAGTCAACGTCACAACAAGACTATGGAAGCTATCGCTTTAGGAAAAGGACTTCACTTGAAACCGTACAAGAAGGGTTTAGGTCTACACCTGAAACCACACTCAAAAAACTAAAAGTGACGCTACCCCAACGAGCTCTGACTGACACGGACCTGTTGAAGTACGCAACGATCTTGAAAATTCCACATTTCCGCGGCGTATTTATGCGGAACGATTTGCCCAGGAACGGACCGCGTAAGCGTGAATCAGCGATCGTCAATCTAGATGATAAAGATGGTCCCGGCACACATTGGGTCGCGTACCGAAAGATCGGTAACGAAATAGTTTACTTTGACAGTTTCGGAAATCTTCGACCACCGTCGGACCTCGTCAAGTACCTTGGTGTTGGTAGCGTCAAATATAACCATGAAAGATATCAAGACTACGATACGTTCAACTGTGGACACCTATGTCTTAATTTTCTGTGTAGACTATATAAACGTGCAACATGATCCTTCAACATCAGTTCGCTGTCATGGATGATTCGTTCACGTTAACCGTATCGGGGAGCTCTTCTGTCCTCGAGACTCAATACTTTCCTCCGATTGAACTTTCCCCTCACAAAAATTACTGTCTAGGCCTCGTTGAATTGTTAACCTTCAATTCGATTCCTAATATAGATATCGGACACAATAAGATTTATGTAGGCGATGAAGTAGTTACTATACCCAGCGGTAGCTATGAAATAGAGGATATAGAAAGCTACGTACAGGGTGTGTTAATGAGTAAAGGTATCAACATTGACATCAAACCAAACAACAATACACTGTGTAGCGAAATCAAATGTAGTCACCCGGTAAATTTTATGCCTACCGATTCTATAGGAAGTATATTAGGTTTCACGCCACGTATTCTACAGGCTGATAAAGTTCACAAGTCTGATCTTCCTGTAACCATTATCAAAGTGAACGCACTGCGAGTCGAGTGCAACATTACAACAGGTGCCTACGTCAACGAGCACAAAGTACACACGATTCATGAGTTTTTCCCTGTCGTTCCACCCGGATATAAGATCATTGAAGTACCGTCTCACGTCATTTACCTCCCAGTCACCGTAAGGACTATAGATCACATCCAACTTCGTATAGTCGATCAAGACGGAGATTTGGTCAATTTTCGTGGAGAGGTTATAACTGTGAGGTTGCATATCAAGACCCAATAATGGGAATAGTTTACAACAGAAGTGGTTATAATACTACGATAGCATGCCCCAAACACGTCAGTCGTCAACCGTTACTCAAAGAGCTGACACCTCAGAACGTGCTGCTTCTAAAAAGCTTAGGTCTCAAGGTTACGCGAAAAAAGTAAATCGTTGTTTCCTTTGCATCTGTATCATTTGTTGTATACCATGGAGGAGGAAATCTCAAACATTCAAACGCCTGTAGTCTTTGACGAGTCTATCGCACACTACGAGGTTCATACACACAAGCCTTACGCCTCATCAAGTTTCAATAACAGTGATGAGATTCGTATCGCTGTTCAACACCAAGACCTGTGCGTGTTACCAAACCAGAGTTCGTTGCATGTGTATGGAAAGATAGTGAAGGCTGATGGAACTCCGTCGACTACCACAAGTCTGGTCAACAACGGTGTTTGCCACCTGTTTGAAGAAGCACGATATGAGATAAATGCTATTGAGATCGACAGAAGCAAAAACGTAGGTCTCACGAGTCTTATGAAAGGCTACCCTTCCCTGAGACCTGGACAAAATTGGATGATGGAAAATGCTGGTTGGCTCAATGTGAACGCAAGCCATGTAGATGTCGACGGTAACTTTGATGTGTGCATACCGCTGAAGATCATACTAGGATTCGCTGAAGACTATCGCAAGATCATCGTCAACGCTAAACACGAATTGATCTTGACCCGTTCGAAGACCGATGCGAACGCGGTTTTGCAAACTCAAGATGAAGAATTCAAAATTCTGATCGATAAAGTCGAATGGTTGTTACCGTACGTTAAGCTTTCGGACCAGCGAAAAGTACAGCTGTTAAATTTCATCGAGAAAGATGCACCAATCCCTATGAGTTTCCGTAGTTGGGAATTGTACGAGTATCCTCTGCTTCCTACCACCTCGAAACACGTTTGGACGGTAAAAACATCGACTCAGCTGGAGAAACCTCGATACGTTATATTAGGTTTCCAAACAGGTCGGAAGAATAAGTTGACTAAAAATGCCAGCCAATTCGATCACTGTAATATCTCCGATGTTAAGCTTTTCTTGAATTCTCAATGCTATCCCTATGGGAATCTGAATCTCGATATGAGTCACAATCAGTACGCTATGCTATACGAGATGTACGCAAACTTTCAAACCTCTTATTACGGCAAGGAACCTGAACCCTTGCTGAAAAAGAGCGAATTTCTACAGTACGCTCCCTTGTTCGTCATCGACTGCTCGAAGCAAAACGAGTCGCTCAAGTTTGGACCAGTAGACGTTCGTCTTGAGTTTGAAGCAAAAAATAACTTTCCTGCCGAAACATCAGCATACTGCTTGATCTTACACGATCGAGTAGTTGAATACAACCCCATAAGTGGTGGGGTGAGGAAATTGGTATAAAACTCTATTCAACCTATCTGTAGTTTCACTATCATTAAAAATTCTGTATCATGTAATTCGGCTAATAAAATACTTGTATCGAATATTTATGTGTCCTAATTCATTACCATACACAACATATAGATGTAGTAGCGACTATTGTTGATAAAATACGACTCCGTCTTGCGTCTCTCTCTGCACAGAGTTCGAGATTATTTCCTGGAACCGTTGAGCGTGACCTCTTATAGTAAAAACTTATAGTAAGATTCTAGAACATTCCAAAAGATCTCACATGGTACCAATTCCAAGAAATGTTTATCCGGAAAATTCCAAGAAGACAGGGAACCGTTAATCGCTAGGGTATTCGAGTGACGTCATCATCGAAAGTTCTGGAGGTCCGAGCGTGACGTCATCATCGAAGGTTCGAGAGTCTAACGTCGTATCAAGGGTGTGTGACGTCATATTAAGGGTGTGTGCCGTCATATTAAGGGTGTGTGCCGTCAAATTAAGGGAGTGTGACGTCATTTCGAGGGTGTGTGCCGTCAAATTAAGGGTGTGTGTCGTGATATTAAGGGTGTGTGCCGTCAACTCAAGGGTGTGTGACGCCATTTTGAGTCGACGCGGGTGACGTCATCGCCAAGGGTCCGCGGACTCCCCCCACCTCACACGGACACGGACGGCGCGCGCATGTGTGTGTGCGTGTACGTGTGCACTAACACGCGTTGATCCAGAACCCGCCTTGTTTATCTACTAGTAGTCGCCTGGCGCCCAACATTTATTATAAATTTTAGTTTTCTTGTTGGCCAATTGTAGAGTAGACTATCTCCTGGAATAGTTATCCGGTATATTCCGAGGAATAAAAGAGAGTCTACGTCACAACGTATATAATCAAGAGCAAGAGACTGACTTGAGCATGCTTATTGTTAGCTATTAAATTAATAGAGCTCAATAAAATGCTACATAATTTATCAAATTATATATGGGTCATTCCATGTCAGTTCAACGACGTTGCGACGGTGACCCTCTTCGATTTTCTTGATTTTTTAATATGTTTTCATAGACGTAGAAAGAAGTCTTCAGCAAAATTTTGAGCTCTTTATCTCCACCCATCCCGGAGTCATAGATTTTTGCTTAAAAAGTGTATATCTTCGACTATAATTATGATAATCTTATTTTATACGGGGTCATTTTTTTCATTTCTAACGCACTTTCTGTAAAAAAATTAAAAAACTGGGAAAAATTTTTTTTTTCAACTTTTTGATGCTTTTTCGGCCATTTTTAGTCAAAAAATATGTTTTTCGTTCAATGGGACACTTTTGATTTTTTTCAAAAAAATTCACAAAATTCTACGTTGAAAAACAAAATTTTTGAGCCATAACTCAAGATGGGCTTCAAATAACTTCTAGTAAAAAAAATTAATGAACAATTTTTTTTCTGTTATTCTGATTTATTATACAGAAAAAAAATTGAAAAACAACTAGAAGTTATTTGAAGCCCATCTTGAGTTATGGCTCAAAAATTTTGTTTTTTAACGTAGAATTTTGTGAATTTTTTTGAAAAAAATTAAAAGTGTCCCATTAAACGAAACACGCATTTTTTGACTAAAAATGATCATCAATGAACTAAGGTACGATATGGCGTAACTAGGCGCAATATAAAGAAATTGGTGAATTTTTCAAAAAAAATTGAAGGAATGTAACTTTTGACTAGTAGAATACTAGTACATTCATTTTATTTTTGATTATATTATATTATTCTGATACTATTGAGCTTTGAAATACGATAGACGTGCTGGATTTTTTTTTTTTTTTTTGAGGTTATATTTCTTCAAGTAAAAAATGTGCTTCCGGGCAAAGCGGGTAGGACAAAGCGGGTATCTACTCGAGTAGATACAATTTTTTTACAATTTTTTTTTTATTATAGATTGTGACAGGAAAAATAATATTCCCTCGACATCAACGCTCGACTGACTCCTCGAGCGTACCGAAGTTGTGTCGTCACTGTGTTGTCCTAAATTATAATGTCCTTAGTCTTAGGTGTTATTTTAATTTATTAATTTATCTAATTTATTAATTATATGAGAAGTTTGTCGGGTTGGCTGAATCTCAATCTATATTATCATTTGCGACCACTCGACAAAGAAAGAACAGTAGTTGGCTTCAGAAAGAGACAAAGCTAATTCGAGGGTTGACACGTCAACGCGAATACATCGATTTTCGGTAACTATAGATCTAGCGACGATAGAGTGGGGAGCGGAATAGATCCTCGGTCAATTGTCGAAAAGGATTATCACTTCGGTCAGAGACTTCGGTCAAATAAAGACTTCGTGTGAATATCTTGCTATTTAGCGAAGCCAACCCTCGAGGAGTCTCGTCGTATATCAAATCTCGTCAATTTATTATATTATGTCATATCTTGTTAAAATTATCGTCAATTAGTAAATTAAGTGTTAACAAACATTGTGAATCGTGAAAGAATTACAAGGGATTAATTACATATCAAAGCCTAGACATCCAGATGCGACTGTTACGTCTATTATACCTTGTCGACAAACGTAAGTCTTAAATAAATTTATATATCTTTATCTTGAGCTATTGTCTATCTTATTTCCTCTGTGCATGATCTATCAGCTTTGCAAATTACCTGGTCCACCAACTGTACCTACCCTGAGTTAATTGTCTGAATTAAGCAAATTATAAATCGTTAGTCTACCAGACTAGCTGGCGCCCAACAAATTATTTAAATAAACATTGCTAGAGCCCTAGCAGTCGCTAGGACCACGACCGCGCTAGGTGAAGGAAAATAATTCCGTCTCAAGATATTTAACTAAAGTCTAATGTTTCAGTTATTTTTCATTTTTTGATTTGCTAACGAAAGTATTTGTTAATTCAATATTTATATAACTCTAACTGTTACTAGATTTATATCATTGAGACCATAGATATAAGGTTATTAGATTGGACAAGTTGCGAAAATTCGGAGTCATATGGCAGTATGTCACAAAATAATAGCGAGAACGAATGCTGCCATCTTCATTTGATGGTAAATTAGAACATCTATCGATATAGTAAACAAATTTATGCGTGTGCGAAAATCAGCCAAATGTTCTACTGGTACAATGGTAAAATGCTACAAATTTCTTATCAACAAAAATCACCACCGGCACTGAGAGAATTTTATGGGAGAAATTCCCATACTACGTATCGTAATTTTGGGATATACTTGCACTATGGCGATCAATCTTATACTTATGCAAAAGGCTGCTATAAATAAAGTAACGTAGGGGAGAGTGGTCCTGAGTCGGCACTGCGGGTTGAGCCGGCACCATGGTGTTTCTCAGAGATGGCTTGCATGTCGGCTCAAATATTTTGTCTTATGATATGTTAGTAAACACTGACGTAAATTATACCCGTACGTATATAAATTATAGCTACGTAGCGTGAGCGCACTTATTATTTTCGTTTGTGACAGAATTTCATTTTCGGTATTCATTCAGAAGCAGCAACAGGTATGCAAATATTCCAAAAATTCGAAATTAGGAAGTGCATTGGTTTCTTTATTCAATGCACTAATTGATGGGCTATGTCGATTTTCGATTCGAATTTGGTCGCGTGCGTAATCACGCGAAACGTGTAAAAAGTCGAGGTGGTCTTAAGTCGGCACCAAATAGGTGGTCTTGAGTCGGCACCAATTTTTTTGATCTTGTTGCTTTTTTGTATTGTTCTGTTATGTTTTTTTTTTTTTGTCGCTTTCGGTGTTTTTCCTTTATAGTCATCGGACGCAATTTCAAACGCAAGTCAAAAAAGCGTGATACCCGTGTACTTTTACGCGCGGTAGCAGCCATGAAGTTGGGCATGTAATAATATGTAATATAAAATTGGACAAAAAGTGCATGTTTTATTCTTCTAAATGGTGCAAATTCGTCCATTTCCTGTTGACAGCAATTGTGAGTTAGAGAATCTGCGCTTTTTCTTGCATTTGAGTGAAAAAAATGGGGTGCCGACTCAAGACCAGGGGGGTGCCGACTCAGGAACACTATTTTGAGAAATGCTCAAAATGTACTTTTACACTTCGCACTGTATTCTGACTGCAAAAGGTACACTACCCCTTCCTCAATGACATAGAATTGTAGGCAAACGATCGCTCTACTTAACTAAACACTTAGCAGCGCTATGAAATCCGATTTACCTTCTGTTTTCGGACAAAAGTCTTACTGGGCCGACTCAGGACCACTCTCCCCTACTACTTATGAGGCTCACCGATAGTTGTTATACGTAATCTAAAAATTACAAGTGTTACGTCTACTCCACGATGTATGAATGTGTGCCGTACTTTAATTTGATGTCTCCCAAGTATTTACTGAAGTTAGCTGTATAGCTTCGAAATATTCACTACACAATGGATATTGAATTTTGAGGGGCTATCGTATACAAATCGTATCGTTCAAAATTATAGCAAATTTTGCAGTAAATGCAGCATCTCGTGCCTGCTGTATATGAATCGTCACTCTACTGCAACTATTAGTCTGTAAGAAATAGTGAAAGATGAGACGCTGCAATATGTAAGATAGCATATATTCTGATAATTGTTCAGACCTCTGTGTGAATTGTATAGTAATTATTCCCATATAGGGAATATGTTATCTTACGCAACTCTGTAAGTGAACTAGGACTCCGTCTATATTATATCGTGAGATATACCCATAGCGATTCATACGCCTCGTATAGAAAGGATTCCTATACTGTGCAGGAGTCGCATACATTGTGTGGTGCAAATTTTAAAATCTCCGTTCATGATAAATCGCATAAAGCTGATGCCGGCGTCGCCGCGCCTTTTCAGTTAGCCAGTTTTCTCCTAGCATCGTAACAAGACGGGTCCTTGTAGTGTGAAGTGGCTGTGAAATCAAAAAGATTTTCTTGAGGTTCAAGGAGATCGCGCAAGAAGTGTATGTAAGTATTAATTAATAATCATATTTATTCTATTCTATTCTAGTCTAGTCTCGTCTAGTTCAGTCCCAACTTGTGCCAATTGTATACGTATGTAAGATACGTGTTTAATAGCAATGTACAGAGGAAGCTTGTTTGTATAAGCTGCAAAATGATCTGTTACACTGGATACAGTCATACCTCCGAATAGGGCCGCTCGAAGGCGGTTAGGGGAGTATGATTCTTGGAAATGCCTTTCCCCCACCAATAGCTTGCGAGCACGACTCGGCTCGGCTGCCGGCTCAACCTCTGAATAGGGCCACTTTCCAGTCGCGTCATTTGCACTTTATTTTAGAGGTGACGCTGTTTCTTTCTCACTTGATTTTTGGTAAGTATAAAATATAAACTTGTCTCAAGTGCAACAAGTTGACTCGATATTTTTTATTTTGAGTGTTTTGTGTTTCTTACCTCGAACAAAACCTCAAAAGGACAAATGAAATAATTTGAGTTATTCAATGTGATTCCGAATAAATGTATGAGTCTAAGAATATTTTGCAGAATGAAATATTACATGTTGGATTATAATTAAGTGATTCGACGAGTTTTATCATAGCGGCCCTATAGAGAGGTAATTGTCCAAACACTCGTCAACAGTAATGTAGTGGGGGAAGCGCTCGAGCAAGGATGAGGAGAAGCGGCCCTATTCAGAGGGGCCCTATTCAGAGGTATGACTGTATATCATTACTAATCTAGGGCTATAAAATGCATCCCCGTATCAACACGGGCAGCAGAGTGAGACTGTACCCGAGGTGAGCACCATAGAACATGTATAGGGGAGAGCGGGGCAAAGATCGTACCTCGGCCAAATTTTCGAAATTCAATTCAGAAAATAAACAAAATTCTTTAGAAAACAATTTTTATTGAAAAAATATTGGAAATGGGGTTATTTTAAATAATTAGACTCTGTAAATAAGTGAAGACTGATTCTTTATTCTCTGATCGCTTGGAAGACGCATCAGCTCTGTTCTGTTTCCCCTTAGGAACTAACTAAAAGTGACAAAGGGATACAACACCCTTGGTCCTATGACTCACATTCAAAAAGGTCTCACTCATGCAACTCTGTTTAGACTAAAGAAAGCAGAGCATAAACATCATGCCTCACACTTCTCGGTATTTTCATACAAGGGGACAATACGGCAGTCGGATTTTTGTAATTTTTCGTACTCATGGTACGCGAAGTTCAGAGCTCGAATATTAATATCCCAAAGCAGTTCGACGCCATATTCAGAAATTTTCGAGAAAATTGACTTCGAAGTTTTCGAGCGCACTCTTATCCCACAAAGATACGATGATATTCGAACCGGGCTCGTGGCTTACCCGGCAGCGCTCGAGTCTAGTAATCGCGGGGTCGCTGGTTCGAGTCTCACTTCGAGATTTTTTTTTTTTTTCATTTTTTTTAAATTAAAAAACGCAAGTCACATTTTTAATTATCTCTTGCTTGAAATTGTGAATAGGCGACGTAAAAATATCCAGTAATAATATTTACATAAACTCCCTTGTAGATTAGTAGGAATATAAATAGAAGAATAAATGTTGAAATATGTGAATATGAGCGGATCCACGTCACTTCACTCAAAAAAAAACCGTCAAGTCACGGATTTTTGCGCCATTCAATACATCTGTAGTACTATGGAAAAAGAAGTACAATTTGGAGGATTTTGAAAAATTCTCAAAAATGGCGGAGTTAGAGGCATGTGAATTTTTGTGCACCACTTTGTTTGAAAATTCATATCTCCGAAAGTGTTCATCGGAGCGGAAAGATCCTTAGATCGTTTTGTTCGTAAAAGAATGCACTTTTATACAAAAAATCATATTTTCAAAAAAAAAAATTCTTTCAATATTTTTTTGGCGTTTTAATTTTTGATTTCGCTGCCATTTCTAAAGGGCTTACAGAAATTCATGGAGATAATTTTTTTTGGATACCTGAATCCTTCCCCTTCAATCCTAAAAAAAAAATTTATGGAGAAAATACCTGGGCAGGAGATAGAAAATAAAACGTGTCGTCGCGCGTCACCGCGCGCGCTAATCCACGTCCGCGCTACTCCCGCAAGCTCGCTGTGTTACGTAGTGGAGATGTCATATGATGCTTCTTTACTTACCCAGGTTATTCATTCTCCGAAAATGGTTATTTTACCACCTTAGCCCTTCCGTATCCGTCTACTGGTCATGTTTTCTCGGAGTTATACAATTGTATACGTGTATATATAATATATATGCCTGTTCTGAAAATTCCAGGTACGGTTATGGTTCGTTCAACATACCTGTGCTGGAATTAAGTTTGATTCCATTTCACTCGGCTTGTGCTATATGACTGATGGATCTTGAGCAGATGTTTTTCGCGATAATTCGGTGGATGACACTTATTGTCCGCATATCGCGAGTTTACAACTGATTGGCAATTCCGATCCTATTCAAACACCGCTGGATTTATATACTTGGGCATGTTCTTATTTTCGAAGTATATCTTTTGTGTACTGTACGTCTGCAGAACATCAAGCGGATCGATCTTTTTTACAAAATCGATTCGATAAAGCATTGACAGCTCGTGGCACTTTGAAATTGCATGCGGTCATTCCAATATCTCATAAACTCGTCAGAACAAAATTATTTTCCGCCTCAGAAAAATTTGATACGATGAAAATTATGAATTAATTTTAAACAGAGGTTTCCTAGTAAATGTCATCCAACAAACCACCGTGAAAAACATCGGCCCTTTTCAGAGCCACCAAAATATTGCACAAGATCCATCAGTTATATATAGCACAGACCAAGTGAAATGGAATCAAATATAATTCCAGCACAGGTGTGTTCAACGAACCATAACCGTACCTGGAATTTGCAGAACAGGCATATATATTATATATACACGTATACAATTGTATAACTCCGAGAAAACATGACCAGTAGACGGATACGGAAGGGCTAAGGTGGTAAAATAACCATTTTCGGAGAATGAATAACCTGGGTAAGTAAAGAAGCATCATATGACATCTCCACTACGTAACACAGCGAGCTTGCGGGAGTAGCGCGGACGTGGATTAGCGCGCGCGGTGACGCGCGACGACACGTTTTATTTTCTATCTCCTGCCCAGGTATTTTCTCCATAAATTTTTTTTTTAGGATTGAAGGGGAAGGATTCAGGTATCCAAAAAAAATTATCTCCATGAATTTCTGTAAGCCCTTTAGAAATGGCAGCGAAATCAAAAATTAAAACGCCAAAAAAATATTGAAAGAATTTTTTTTTTTGAAAATATGATTTTTTGTATAAAAGTGCATTCTTTTACGAACAAAACGATCTAAGGATCTTTCCGCTCCGATGAACACTTTCGGAGATATGAATTTTCAAACAAAGTGGTGCACAAAAATTCACATGCCTCTAACTCCGCCATTTTTGAGAATTTTTCAAAATCCTCCAAATTGTACTTTTTTTTTCCATAGTACTACAGATGTATTGAATGGCGCAAAAATCCGTGACTTGACGGTTTTTTTTTGAGTGAAGTGACGTGGATCCGCTCATATAACGCTTGCTTTGGCAACCGTCGATATTGTGAATAACAGTTCTGCGTACATCGTTTGCCTTTGTCCTGATCAACTACCTGCGAAGCGGGCACAGCTGCTTGTGCACAAAAGATTTCTGGGAATTCCAGAACGGGTTGAAGGGATACGGCGTCTTCCGCAAGGAATGCCTGTTTGAAGTAGCATTCGACCGTTGGTTTTCGGAGCAGCAAGTACTGTTTTTCGGCGTGGTGCACGATTTTGTAGAATATTCGATAAAAAAAGATCAAAATGTCGGGCGTGGGAGACGACGAGGTGCCTGGGCCTTCGACGGCACAAGATGATATTGAATATTCTTTGTGCAGTGAAGTTTCAAAATTACGATTGAAGGATGCCCTCGTATATTACGAGCAAATTCTCACACAAAATAATCTTGTGGCCCCAACACCATCGGAAGTAATTACTGAAGAGGGAATGTTACTAGCAGAAGACTTGTTCCATTATACAGTACAAACTTTACACGAAAAAAAGTTTGTAACGGATGAAGAACTAATTATGCTTGATGAATTGGACGAAGAATACGCTTTTGACGAACCTGCATCTGACAACGAAGATTCTTCTGAAAATTATGAGCCAGAGGAGAAAAGGGCGAAATCGTACACGGACAATATTCCGCTGGATTATAAAAGGAAAGTTATCAATATAGTTCGAGCACATCCGACATGGAGCCTAAAAGTTCTGCAAAAAAACGTGTGCAGCCGCTTAAAGCGCATGGAGGAATTGCCAGAATGGAAAAAACATGTAAAAAGCGGAGGAACCATGACAGACAAATACGCGACCATCGATTCGTGGACTAACGATCGCTTTGAGGAAGCGCGACAGAACAACCAACAAGTTACAACCCGGAACTTGCAGCAGTGGGCTTTATCGGCTGCGAGTCAATTTGAAAATTTTGATTTCAAAGCTTCCGATGGGTGGGTTGTGAAATTTAAACGGAGACATCGAATTCGCCAAAAAAAAATCACGAAGTTTGTAACGGAAAGAGAAACCGCAACGCAGGATGAAATCCTGGCTGCTGCAGAAGATTTTCGTATCCAGGCTCGTGTCATACCAAACTTTGGTCCCGATTTCGTCATTAATACAGACCAAACAGGTATTCAAAATTTGTTCTCATTTTCCATAATAAATTAATGTAGACTTTCGTATATAGTATTTTCAATTTATTCCTTTTCTATTTTTTTCGGGATGCCAATACCAGTCGACGTTCGACAGAACTCTGGCGACCAAAGGATCAGAAGTAGTGCTGGTAAAGCGGCAGAATATGAATAAAGTCACCCATTCCTATACTGCGCAGTACTCTGTCACCCTATCAGAAAAATTGTTGCCCCTGTAGAGCGATTCTGTAACTCGATAACGCGACTTGCGCTATCGTTATAATTTTTTCAACTGCTACGCCAATGCATTTCCCCGCTAATACCCGCGCACCCCCGCTGATACCTATGTGTTGTTAAAAATTGCGAATCTAGGGTCGCCTCGTAGCGACAATTATATAAAAGCGGCCCGTATTGAAAGTTATTTAACGCGTAGCAGACTGAAATTCGCTAAATCATAACGCCAGCCACAGTGCGACGTTATGACAAGCTTCTTCCTAAATCTCGCCGGAGCTTTCTGACATTCGTCAAACGGAAATATTTGGTGGGATTCGCCTTTTAATTCCACGAATCTTTACTGGCGTATAGCATGAATTAGAAAATGTACGAATAATTTAATCGATTTTTCGGCTTCATAAATTATATCATAAACTGTTGCTAATCATTATTAGTTGATCCTATCATCCGACTCAATATTTATCAAGAAATTTCCAATCTCACTTCTCGTATGCAATGAATACTTTTTACGGCATACGTCTATCATAATTATGAATCAATTTGACCGTTTTACCGATTACCTTTACCCATCCCACAGTCCGACGTAATGAGAAGCATTCTCTTCTTCGAAACCTATCGGTGGAATTAAAAAAAAAAAATTTATTCCATTCTTTGAAAGTAATGAAACAATTCTAGGAAAGAATCGTTACTACCGCTTTTCAAATATGTAGTATAGTAGTTTCGGTGCTCACTATAGAATACATACATCTTTTTATATAAAATACACTGCGCAGATAGTTCTTGCTAAAAAAAAAAAAAAAAAAAATCGAATAGGACTGGCGCGCACTATTTCATTGCTTGGAAAAAAAATTTTGGTTGAATACCTACACTACCATTATATTATATAAAAATTGCTATAATCGTGCGAAACATGAAACTCAATTCAACTAAGGTATATCGCTATAACCAATGTGGGCCTAATAGGTTTATATACGTACAGATATGCGTCTTACCGAATATCACAATTGAAAAATTCTCTTTAAAACAACAACAACAACAAAAAAAAAAGTAATAATTTTTCTCTTCCAAAGACACACCACGCCATTGATTTTGGTTATCATTTCCCACGGTATTTGGTATGACGTGTAGACTTTGTCAAAAAATAAACAGAACGGTACTTACAATAGCTTGGTATTAAGTTAATAAAAACCACGCGAAATTGCTAGAATCCAAGTTGTATCTTGCTGAAAAATTTTACAGTTGCCGTGGGCTTGTATAATATGAAAATTTTACAGCTATATAACAGTCGTCTTCGTATACTATAAAATTAATATTTTGCATTGTTTACATAATTTTACTATACAACTATTGCAGCAACCAATGGATGAATTTTTCAGTAAATTTTGCCTACCATACCGAATACTTTGAATAATTTTAACCAAACTCAATTGTGGGTCTTCTGCAGGAAAAAATTATCTAAGCCCACTTTTTGAATTGAAAAAAAAGCCTTTTTCGCGATATGAAACTTATGGCTATAATTTGATTGGGAATTGGCTAGAAAATTAACAAATATACACTACCATCAATTCTTTGCGCTACAAATGGTTTTGAAAATACATCTAATTGCTAAAAAAATTAAAATCTCAGAAACCGTCGGTTTTAAAAATACGTAAAAAAATCCAGAAAGCTTTTCATTCTATTAAATTTCTAAAGATTCAAAACTATGATATACGCTTGTCGTAAAAAGCACTCATTGCGTACGCGAAGTTAAATAGAAAATTTCTTGATAAATATTGAGTCGAACGATTGGATCAACAAAAAAATCATTATCGAGAGTTTTTGATATAATTTAACAAGCCGAACAATTTCTATTGATTACATTATTCGTATAACAATGTACGAAATCTACGGCTAGATTTAAGAAGAAGAGAATGCTTCTCATAACGTCGCACTGTGAGATGGATAAAGGTAATCGGTAAAACGGTAAGATTCCGTAAAAAGTATTCATTGCATACGAGAAGTGAGATTGGAAATTTCTTGATAAATATTGAGTCGGATGATAGGATCAACTAATAATGATTAGCAACAGTTCATGATATAATTTATGAAGCCGAAAAATCGATTAAATTATTCGTACATCTTCTAATTCATGCTATACGCCAGTAAAGATTCGTGGAATTAAAAGGCGAATCCCACCAAATATTTCCGTTTGACGAATGTCAGAAAGCTCCGGCGAGATTTCGGAACAAGCTTGTCATAACGTCGCACTGTGGCTGGCGTTATGATTTAGGGAATTTCAGTCTGCTACGCGTTAAATAACTTTCAATACGGGCCGCTTTTATATAATTGTCGCTACGAGGCGACCCTAGATTCGCAATTTTTAACAACACATCGGTATAAGCGGGGGTGCGCGGGTATTAGCGGGGAAATGCATTGGCGTAGCAGTTGAAAAAATTATAACGATAGCGCAAGTCGCGTTATCGAGTTCCCGCACGGAAAAATATGTATGTGAAAAATAGATGTGAGATAGATGTGACATATACAAAATACATCTGTGCAAAAAAAAAAATATGTTACATATATTTTTAGATATATGTTAATGAATATTTTCATATAGATGTCATTATATATTTGAAATATATCGAAATATAAAACTTACATGTATTTTGGGATGTATGTCTACATACATGTCAAAATATATACGCAGATATATACTTATATACATGCCTAAATCTATATGATATATATTGTAACTTTACCTGGTTATGCTTCACCAGCAGAAGGCTGGTGAAGTTAACCTAGTCCGCGTGAGTTCTTTGTCACGGGTAAGAATGATTTTCGGAGCTCCTCCTGGGAAAAAGTGAAAAACCCAAATAACCCTAATTACAGACTCGGATTGACTTTCGTCAAACAGAGCTGCCTCCTCACAGACTCGGAGATATCTATTACCACAGACTAGGGTGCCAGTGATAGCTACACCGTAGCTGTCTTGGTAATAGACTCACAGAGCTGCCTTTTACAGACTTGAGTTATGAGATCAGCGTACAGACTATGGTGCCAATGAAAGCTACACCGTAGCTGCCTTGCCTACTCACAACCAAAGCTGCCTTTAGCTAATAAACGATTTTACCTTCTGAAAAATTGAAATGTTTGATTAGTTGCAAGGAAAGACAAAATAGAAAGCAAGAATCAGATTCCTTTTCTTATTGGCTGATTGCAGCCTTCTAACATTTAATTAATTTCAGTTTGTGCGTGCGTTCAACTATTTACAAAACAAAAAGTATAAACAAAAATAAAAATAAAAAATTAAATCATAATGGTTAAATCGTAAATGCAATATCTTTTATCGTATCAAATCCTAAGATCGCGTATTTTGTCAACTGTATCGTTTATCTGGCTTTTCGTGTCGTTTTCATATTTGTCAAATTTTTAGGTTAGGTCGTACTAGCTGCTATTTTAGCTAACTGTCGATATTTAAATGATTTTACTTGAACTTTAACTGTTTTAGCATAAAGCAAGATTTTGTAGAGTAATTTTAAATTGATATTTGATTTGATTCTAAATTTTTGAAGATAAGAAGTTAAGTTAGGCAAGAGTAATTGAGTCGAAATATACTAATGAGTCGCAACGGCCGCTTTGGCTCATATACGCTGCTTTCCGTTGTGCGGCGCGCTCTTAAATACTCGTGATGACGTCACAGCTGGTCGTGCGAGGAGCTCGACGAAGGTTACCACGTGACCAGCTGCTTGAGTGTGTGAATGTGTGAGTTCGATGGTGTTACCACCACCGAACACGTTACAATATGTAGCGACCGCTGCGACATTTCCAAGTTCAACTCGGACAACTCCGCTACAACTTCGCGTGTGTCGGGTTTCGACATACACACATACTCACTCACGAACTGTAGACAATCTTACAACCAGCGACCAGTGACATAAGTTTAATGTTACGGCGATTTATTCTACATACATATGTTTACATTTATGAGTCTTGATAATTTTTTGAGCTTTTTCTTTTATAGTTATTATAATATCAAATTAAAAAAAAAGTAATTGAAATTGTATTAGGAGTTTAAATTGATAAACTGTATCAGAGACATTATAGAAGCTTGTTGCTTTAAAGTTGTTTTCAACAAACAAGCATTATTCAAGCTGCGGATAAATTTTCATTTTGGAAAATATTCAATCTAGTGACTTGGAATTTTTTATTTTAATAACTGAAAATATAGAAGATTTTTTTTTAGGACTTCCGTTTCCGGTGTGACAGGAGAGAGTGGTGAGAGAGTGTGACATCTGGAAAAGAGCGAAAAGAGTGAGGGAGGAGAGTGAGAAAAAGGTGAGAGAGTGGATGGAAAGGGCCAGATATAGAGGGAAAAAAGAAAGAGGAAAAAAGTCAGGAGTAAAAAGGGAAGTGGAGAGGAATACAGAAGGGGAAAGTAGTAAGAGGTTTTGAGGTTAGGAACGAGAGGACAGAATCGGGCGGCAATATTAGAGGAAAAGAGAGAAGGCAAAGGCATCTAGGGGGAAAAGGAGCGAGGTAAAGAGGCAGTTAGCATACGGGTTACCGCAAGAGCCTCATTACCGACAGGTTATCATACGAGAAAGGCGGAGGGTAAGGTAGGCAACGTAGGTAAGAAGGGAAGATGGGGGACGAGAAGGAAGTAGGCGCTCAGGCGGGAAAGGAAATGGGAAAAGAGGAGAAAAAGAAAGGGAGACCGAGCAAGGTAGAACAGCTGGGAAGGGAAAGAAGTAATAGTATGGGATCGGTATTAGATCTGTGGAAAAGAAAGAGAGCGGAGAAAGAGAGGGTGAGCGAGGAGGAAGGGGAAGGGGAGGAAGAGGAAAGATGGGTATTCGCGAAGAGCAAGAAAATAGCGAGGTCGCCAGGAAAGGGAAGTAGAGAGGAGGAGGAATGGGAAAGGAAAGTGAAGGAATGGATAAAGAGGGGAATAGAGGAGGAGATATGGAGGGGAAAAAGAAAGGCGGAAGCAATGGAGAAAGAGATGAAGGAAATGAGGGAAGAGATGGAAAAAAGAGAGAGAAAATGGGGGGAGGAGAAAAGAAAATTGGAGGAGAGGATAAAAGAGATGAGAAAAAAGATAGAAGAGATAGGAAAGGGAAAGGGAGGTGAGGAAGAAATAGGTAGAATAGTGGAAAGGCTAGAGAAAGTGGAAAAGGAAGAAGCAAGAAAAGGGGAAGACGGAGAGGGGGAAACAAAAAGGGGTGGAAGGGAAGAGAGGGGAGTGGCAGACAGAGTAAAAGGGATGGAGAGGATAATGGAAAAGAAAGAAAGAGAGGAGAGAAAGGCGAACATCATACTGAAGGGAAGCCACGTGGAAAGAGGTAAAGGCAGAGAAAAGCTAGAGGAGATAATGAGGAAGATAGGAGCGGACGTAGAGATAAAGGAAGTAAGGGAAATCGGGACAAGGCAGGGGAATAGAAGTGGCATGGTGGTAGCTAGATGAGGAAGCTGGGAACAAAAGAGAGAGGTAATGGGAAAGAAGAAGGCACTGTGGGGTAGAGAAGAAAGAATAGAAGATGACCTGACGTGGGCGGAAAGAAAAATGCAGTGGAGAGTTAGAGAGATAGCAGGGGAGGAAAGAAGAAAAGGAAGGAGGGTAAGGATAGGATATGGAAAACTATGGATAGGGGAACAACTGTGGAAATGGGATGAGGAGAGAGAGAGGTTAGTGAATGGAGAGGGAAAGGAGAGGGAAATGGAGGAGGAGCAGTCAGATGAGGAAGAGAGGCAGGGGGAAGGATCGGGAAACTGGCAGGTATGGAGAGGAAGGGGGAGAGGCAGAGGGAGAGGAACAGGAGAGTAAGCAAGGGGGGAGGGGAAAGGGAAGGAAAGAAGAAAGAGAGGGAGGAGAGGAAAGAAAATGTTGAGGGGAGGGAAGTAAAGATAGTGTTCTGGAATGTAGCAGGGATAGCAGGCAAAGACAAAGAATTCTGGAAAGGTTTAGAAGAATGGGATGTAATAGTGATGAGTGAAACGTGGGTAGAGGAAAAGGGATGGAAGGGAATTAGAGAAAAGCTGGCGAAAGGGTACGTATGGAAGGCGCAGTATGCAAGAAGGGAGAACAAGAAGGGGAGAGCGATAGGAGGGATGATAACCGGGGTGAGGAAAGAGATAACGGGGAAGAAAGAAGAGGGAAGGAAAGAAGAGGAGAAAGAAGAAGAAGGGATAGTAAAAAGAAGGGTGGAGATAGGGAAGGAAGAATGGACGATAGTCGGGGTATATGTAAACAGGGATATAGAAGAAAAGATGAGGAAGTTGAGGGAAATGGTAGAAGGGAAGGGAAAGGAGGAAAAGATGATGATAGGAGGAGACTTCAATGCTAGAACGGGGGATAGAGGGGGAGGATATGAGGGGACGGAAAGCGGGATAAGGGTAGAGGAAGAAAGGAGAAGGTCGAAGGACAAAAAGGTGAACAAGGAAGGAAGAGAACTGCTGGAGTTCATAGAAGACGTAGGATGGTCGATATGGAATGGGAAGACAAGAGGAGATGAAGAAGGGGAATTTACGTACACAGGGGGAAGAGGGGAGTCGGTGATCGACTACGTGATAGGGGACAGTGAGCCGAAGGGAAGGGTGAAAAGTATAATGATAGGGGACAGGGTAGACTCAGATCATCACCCTATAATAGTGAAGGTAAGGGGAGGAGGATGGGAAAGAAAAAGGAAGAGGAGGAAAATAGGAGAGGGGAGAGGGAACTGGACC
Organism: Rhogogaster chlorosoma; assembly: GCA_944452935.1. Taxonomy (NCBI): domain Eukaryota; kingdom Metazoa; phylum Arthropoda; class Insecta; order Hymenoptera; family Tenthredinidae; genus Rhogogaster; species Rhogogaster chlorosoma. The sequence goes on along the minus strand of OX101803.1, from coordinate 14,693,232 downwards.
ACAGAAGGAAGGGAGAGATTTAGAGAGCAGATGAGATGGACAGAGAGGGAGAGGGGAGAGGTCGGAAAGGAAATAAAGTGGTTAACAGAGGAAATAAAAAGAGTGATAAGAGAAGGCGCGGGTGGGGAGAGGGAAGGAGAGAGGAGAAGAAGAGGGTGGTGGGATGGAGAATGTGCGGAGAGAAAGAGCGAGGTAAGGAAAGAACTGAGAAAATGGAGAAGGGGGAAGGGGGAGAAGGAGGAGTATAGAAGAAAGAGGTGGGCGTACAATAAATTGTGCGAGAGGAAAAAGGAGGAGGAGAATGAAAGAATAATAAAGGAGGCAGAAGAAGCGAGAACGGAAAAGGAAGTGTGGGACGTGGTGAATAGGGAAAGAAAGAAGAGATGGAAAATAGGGGAAGGGATAGGAATGGGGGAATGAAAGAGATATTTCATGAAGATTTTAGGGGGAACGGAAGAGAGGGTGACGGGGGAATGGATAAGAAGAGTGAGAGGAGAAGGAGAGGAGGAGGAGGAAAGGGAAATAAGTAGAGAGGAGATAGGAAATGCGATAAGGAAAATGAAGGACGGGAAGGCGCCAGGAGTAGATGGGGTGACAAATGAGGTGTGGAGGTATGGGGGGAGGGAGATAGAGGAATGGGTGTGGGAGATATGCAACAGAGTCTGGAGGGGGGAAGGATGGCCGGAAGAGTGGACGGAGGAGATAGTAGTGCCGATACGGAAGAAGGGTGAAGGGGAAAGGGTAGAGGAGTATAGAGGGGTGACTCTGATGCCGACGTTATATAAGGTATATGCGACGGTGCTGGCGGAAAGGCTATATGAGTCATGCTCTAATATTTTACTTATTTATATCGGCAAAGTGCCGATGTAGTCTCTTAATCTCAGGGTGTTTGGAAGTTAATCCGCGGGCCTACTTTTAGTTTATTCGAATCATGGAAGGTAATTCAATTAATTAGTACATTTATAACAAAAATATGATATTTATTAAGAACGATACGTTTACTTGTGTGTTCATAAAATTGACTTATTCCTAAGGTTTTAACATTAACATTTATTAAAACATATATGAGTGAATCTCGCCTATAATTATTATTTAGGACTTCTAAGAGTTGGCTTTACCCGCGGTCAACCGTGATTTTACCTATAACTAGTACATACGTTTTTAACATTAAAATAAATATGAGTGAATTTTGCCTATAATTATTGTTTTAGGACTTCTATATTCTATTGGGATTGACTTTACTCGCTATCAACCGTGATTTTACTTATAACTAGTACATATATTTTATATTGTTTGAAGTGAACAGTGAAATTATATGAGGAGGATTCTGAATAATTGGCCTGTCTCGGCTTTATAACGATATCTATTTCGTAACTTTGAGTTGACTGGATTTTATTATCCTAGGTTTTTATTTGAAGGAGAATTTATCTAGAAGCTAATTAAAAATGAATAAGTGAATTAAAAGACAAAACATGAATTTACTGATTCTACTGCATCAGCTGTGCTTGTGAGAAATGGGAAGAAGGACAGGTAGTATTGCCGAGACAATACCACTAGCTATCCCCCACTTCTTAAGCGAAGCTGTGTAATTAAAAAACAACAGATATACCGAGATGTTCGGACAGGCGGTGAGGTCGAAACAACCCCGCTAGCTTCTCACTTTAGTATACCTCGAGAGATATGTTCTTTTTCTCTAATTAAATCGTATTTTATTCCCCGTCTAGTCAATTCTGGATGTTACTTTGTTAGCGAGAGCAAATTTTGACAAAATGGCGTTTACTGTGGTTAGTTGCACGGTGGTAGATGGCGTGTGTCCTAGTTGACCGCGCGAACGTTAGATGGCGCGCGCGCCTTACATGGTATATTATTATAAAATATATGTCGTGGCTTTTGCCGCGTTACATATACGAGGAGATGGAAAGGGGAGAAATGGTTCCGCAAAATCAGACAGGTTTCAGGAAAGGGATGGGCACAGTAGACAACATTTATGTGTTGAACTACTTGATAAACAGGAACATAGGAAAGGAGAGAGGGAAGATGGTGGCAGCTTTCATAGATTTGAAGGCGGCATTTGACTCGGTGGACAGGGAGGTTTTGTGGGAGGCGATGAGGGAAAGGCGAGTAAGTGAAGGGCTGAGGGATAGAATAAAGGAAATTTATAAGGAGACGAAAAGCAGGGTGAAGATAGGGGAGGAAGTAGGGGAAGAGTTCTGGACAGGGAGGGGGGTAAGGCAGGGTTGCCCGCTGAGCCCGTATCTGTTTAATTTGCTGACGGCAGACTTAGAGGAGAGAATGGGAAGGATAAGGAGCGAAGGAGGAGTGATACTGGGGGGAAACAGGGTCTACACGTTGGCGTATGCAGACGATTTAGTGCTGTTAGCAGAAAATGAGTTGGGAATGAGGAAAATGCTGATGAGGTTGGAGAGTTACTTGGAGGAAAAGAAGTTAGAAATGAACGTGGGAAAGACGAAGGTAATGAGATTCAGGGCGGGAGGAGGAAGAAAAGAAAGGATAATATGGAGATGGAAGGAAGAGAGGTTAGAGGAGGTGAAGGAGTTCTGCTATTTAGGATACGTAGTGACAAAGGGCGGAGGGCAGGAAGCACATGTAAGGGAAAGGGTAAAGAAGGCGAGTGCGGTGATGAAACAGGTGTGGGGGATAGGAAAGAGGAGATTCGGGAGAGATTGGGGAAGAAGGTTATGGCTGTTTGACAGACTAGTGTGGACGGTGGCGGAGTATGCAGCGGAGATTTGGGGGTGGAGGGAATGGAAGAGAGTTGAGGCAATGGAGGAAAGATATATGAAATGGGTTTTAGGGGTGGACTGGAGGACACCAGGGTATATGGTGAGGGAAGAATTGCAAAGAGAGAAGTTGAGAACAAGAGCGGGGAAGAGAGCATGGAATTATGAAAAGAGGCTACAGGAAGGCAGGGGGAGCAGGCTGGCGAGGATATGCTGGGAGGAGGTGCGGGAAAGGGAAAGAGGGGGAGAGTTGCTAACGAAATGGGAAGAGGGAAGGGTTGAATTCATGAAAATGAGGAGGCTAGACACGGAGGAAACAGCAAGAAGGCGACACAGAGGAGAGGTGGATTATGAGGAGGCAGCAAGGGAAGACAGGGAAAGTCAGGAGAGGGAGAGATGGGGGAAGATAAGGGAGTCAAGGTACAACAGATGGTACGGATGGATAAAAGGGGAAGGAGTGCCGGAATATCTGTACAAAGGCTGGGGGGAAAGCAGGTGGAGAAGAATAGCGAGGTTTAGACTTGGGAATGAAATGGCAGAAGGAAAGTACTGGGAGGAGGAGGGAAAGAAAAGATGCAGGGTATGTGAGAATGGGGTAGAATTGTGGGAACATGTGTGGGAAGAATGTATGGAGGCGGTTGGAGGAGGAAGCAGATGGAGAGAGGAGATAGGGGAAGTGTTAGGAGAGGACGGAAGAGGAGAGAGATGGATGAGGGAGATAGAGGGGGTAAGGGAGGAAATAAGAGAAAGAAGGGAAAGGGAATGGAGAGGCACGAATGAGAGAGAGAGAGGAAGGAGACAAGGAGACGGAAGTTGGAATGGAGAATGCATGTCGAGAAGGGATGAGTGGGAGAGAGCGGATGAGAGAGTGGAGAGAGAGGACCTGGGAGGAAGGCAGGAAATAGGATAAGGAAAAGATAAGATAGGAGATCAAGATCAGGAGGCAGAGAGATGTAAGAGGAAAAGTAAAAGTAAAAGTAAAAGTAAAAGTAAAAATAAAAAGTAGGGCGGAGAGAGGAAAGAGAGAGAAAAAGCGGATAACATAGAAGGTGATAGAAAAATGTAATATAGACATGTAAAATGTAAAATAGAATAAGTAGGGTAGGAGTAAGGTATAGAATTAAGTAGAGAGTAAGGCTAGATGTAAGGGATGTAAAAGTTTTGTAAACCGGGGCGGAAGCCTCTTGTAACCCTGAGGGGATCAATAAACGAACATTACATAGAAGATTTTTTTACGAGTATATATCTTATACTAGATTTTTATATCGTAGCATAATTTATAAAATATAAATATTTATTTATTAATTGAAAATCTATGGAATATATACAAAATGAAGTAGGTGCATGCAATGTATTGACATAACTTTCATTTGATTGTGATTATTTATTAATTTGTTTATTCAAATTACAGTTTTATTTCATTTAATGAATTATTAATAGATAAATTAACAGCATCCTGACATTTAAAATATGTAATCATAACCTAGTTCTAAAGGTAATTTTATTAATATAAATTTGAACTCTAATTTTATAAATTAAACTAGTTTCAGTTGGCAACAAATTAAATTTTTATTTTTTTAAACTTAACTAAGTACTTCATAATTTCTGAATTTGTAGTTAAATTACTTTTCAAATTTCATATTTTAAATTCACAGTAACGCATAGTAACGCAAACAACTTCGTGTGCTTTTAGTAAATGCCCACACTATAGGATTCACCGAGGGGTAAACCACCGTACAAAAATGTGTACACCACATCTCCTTTTCCTAAAAATCTCCCAACATCTCCCGACATCTCCTTCATATCTCCCCATATTTTTCAACATCTCCTCACCCATATCTCCTCTATATCTCCGAACATTTTCCGAAATCTCCCTACATCTCGTCACATCTCCTTACATCTCACCCACATCTCCCACACCTCCTCACATCTCCTCACATCTCGCGACATTTCCTCACCCACATATCCTCCATATTTCCCCATATTTCCCCACATCTCCTCCATATGTCCCCCACATCTCCTCCACGTCTCCTCCACATCTCCCCACATCTCCGCCATATCTCCTCCACATCTCCCACATCTCCTCACATTTCCCGACATTTCCTCACATCTCCCGACATTTCCTTACATCTCCCATACATTCTTTGCGTCGTGTACACCAAATCTCCTCCGTGGTTTACCCCTCGGGATTCACATAAGATTCATTCATAGACCCATCATTGTATTGAAGTAAGTATTTACTTAAGGATAGGATGTTAAACTTAAATATCAATGAATTCTTTCATTACTAATAAGTAATAAGTAAGAATTGGATATCACACTTCAATATTTCATCAATACAAGCTGTTAATTGTCCTCGTTCGCTCGCTTCGCTCGCTCACTCGTTTGCTTCTGCGTTATTCCTCACTCGCTACGCTCGCTCGGTTATTGGTGGATTTTTTGCTATTCAATTTTTGGGATGTGTGTGTATGTGTACGTGGCTATCGAGTATCAAGTCCGAAACCGGAGAGCACACTAAGAACAAATATCATCGCACTCTTAGCCGATAGTACTTCTTTATAGACTCGATAGAAAAGTTTTTTCAACTGAAATCTGAAATCATCAATACCAGTAACATTTGTCATATAACTACTATCATAGAAGTACTATCGCTCAATGGAAACCGACGAGAAGGTGGTGCGGTTTATTCCATCGGGAAGGCAGGAATTATGAGGGGAATGGTTAATGATGTTTGGATAGACTAAGTAATGGTTTCAAACTATTTCAATATCAAACTATCTCGGGCAGATAAAAATTCGCTCCGAAGCCAAATCGATAAGAGATAATTTTTTTATGATAATGAAGTGAATGCTTATCAACGGCAAATTTTGTAGCGCTTGGCCATATGAGACTTTAGCGGCTAATTTTGTAGCGCTTAACCATATAACGCTTCAGCAGCTAATTTCGAGCGCTGAACGAGAAGAGGCTTTAGCAGCTGATGACTGTTGTAGCGCTTGGCGACACAAAGTGTCGAGCAGCTAATAATCTTTGTAGCGCCTAGCCACAAGGGGCGTTGGCAGCTAATTTTCTTAGCGCTGACACGTATACCTTGTAACATTGCATGTTGCAAGGCGCTCCTCACCCCTTGACACGACCCTAATTGAGACGGGGGTGAAGCATGAATGTGAATCGAGTGAATGTTTAGGACGGCCCCGAGGCCTTTACTGACTCCGAGAGACGACCGTGACCGACTTAAAACGATGAAATAGATTATTTATTCTTTTGTTTTTTTTTTCAAAACTTTTCTCTAACATGTGGACGACGAGGCCAAGTTTTGGGGTCTAAGCAACGACTAAAACGCACCCCGACGGACGCACACTATCCGACGCACCGAGGTTGCGAATTACTACGACGAACGCCACCTTCACCACTTCGAAGAGGACACGGGGGAGTGCCGAGAGCATTCTGCACCGAGGGATCGAGGTGGTGGATGAGATTCCCGCCACCGCCAAGATTCAACGTCCCGTGTTCCTCTATTTACAAGGAGCTAATTCACCGTGGTGATGATTCAGAAGGATTTGCGCCGAGGAGCGTAGCGCCATCCGTGTGACGTCAGCCGCACGGTCGATTAGTAAATCGATATTCGAGGGCCTAGCGACACCCCTGCGTATCGGCGACATGCCGTCTAAGATCACTCTGCGTTAGGCCAGCGTCCTAATCACTCGTGTGATGTTTCTTTGGCGTTCTTGAGATTATTTTGCGTTTGATCGATTTTGTAGAGATTTTCGTAGTTTGGTTTGCCTTCGAGGCTTTTTGGTTCGTTATTGGTGTGAGTGTGAGGATTTCCCCGAGGGATAACGTTTTGATTCCCGATGGACGTTACGAGGGAAACGATCCTGTTTGTTCGATGGCTGGAAGACGGTAAGCGTTAGCCATTCTGACCTGTAGTAATTTGAATCTGGCAACGGCCGTCTGCCGCCTTGCCTTGGTGAAGCCACGAGGCTATTTAGAGATTTTGAGATCGAATTAAGACGATCTCCGACTGGTAGGCCGTCACCAGAGTCCCATGTTATAGAGAATTATATTTTGAGTTCGGTTATGGAGGATTTTTGTGAGATATTGAATTGTATTGAGTTGTATTGAGTATAATCGGTTCGCACACGAGTGCGACAAAGACAGTCGGTCACTGTCGCTCTCTCTCCCTCCTATGGGAAGAGCCTTGTTGATAGACTTCGAGTCTTTTGTTTTCGCGCTGGTCGTATAGCTGCTATTTAGAGGCAGTATTTGTTATTTATTCGCCGCAGAGTTAGTTTAAGTTAGGTTTAGTTAATTTATTATTTATCAAATTGTAAATAATTCTTTCCGAAAGGCTTCGCCTCTCGAAGGCGTGCCGATCGCCTTGATCGGTAACGTTATTGTTAATAATTTTGTTGAATTTTTAGCCGCTGGCATTATTTTGTTAATTCTGAGCCGCGGCCCATATTGTTAGAGTATTCTGTTGTTAATTTCGAGCCGTAGGCTCGACTATATTGTGGCTTATCGAATATTCAAGTCCTTATTTTGTTATTTATTCTGTAATTCGAATCCAGTATTGTTATTCGAGTCATTATTTTGTTATTATTTTGTTATTTATTGCCGCAGGCTACGGCTTGCTAGTTGTTAAGTCTCATTGTTAGTTGTAAAATTTATTTGTCGTCCCGCGGGGACTAGATTTGTCGAGTTGATTATTAACTAATTTATTTTTGTTATTGCCACCCTACGTGGGAGCGTGTTAGTTAAGTCTGGTTATTGTAAACTCGCAAATCGCGGCCAGGTCGCCTTTACACGGCCTGTAGCCGTTCTAAATCCGAGGGGAAGTACCCCCGGGTACGTGACAGCACGTTGATTATTTATATCTAATTTTTTTGAATAAATTCAGTATTATTCTTGTTAACTTGAAACTTTCCGAGTCGTCATTCAACGCCTAGCTAATCCTTCATAATAATCCCGACCCCTCTCCGCGGTACTGACGTTAGCCGACGCTTCGAGTATGTGTAGTTTGCTGATATTAAAGTTAGAATTTTGAAAGTGGCGGTTATCCGCCTGGCGCCCAACAGTAATAAATAATTATAATTTTCTTAGCCAATTGTAGACTGGACGACCTCGGGGACTAGTGATCCGGTCTAGATCCGAGGTCTGACAAAATCCACGTCACAACCTATAAGGCATAAGCAGCGAATTGTCATGACAGTTAGACTGACATTATTGTAGGAGACCAACTGAATTTTCAGAAAAGTCAGTAACATCAAATACTGCGTTTCCAATAGTATATATTACTGAGATAGTCATTGATTATTACAGTTCCACAGTATCCGGTACAATTCGAAGTGCCAATTGTAGCTATGAATTGATTAATTCACACAGCACCTAGTATTTCCTTGTAAACAATATTTCTTGTATATAATTTATGAGTAGAGTTTTTACTGTTGGTGACGACAGATTTGTCCGTTAACAAAACTTTCAAATTGTTCTTAGACTTGACTCTGGACAAAGCAACATACAGTTGACCATGACTAAATACTGGATTTGGTAAATACACACCGACGCTATCGAAAGATTGACCTTGCGACTTGTTAATTGTCATCGCGCAACCTAATCTGACGGGAAATTGTCTTCGTACCATCTTGAATGGCATTTCCTCTTCGGAGGGTGATAAATCTATCCGAGGTAGCAATACTGTTTCTCCAGCACGATTTCCACTGATGATTTCAGTAGAAATCAAATACTGGTTCAACTTTTTAACGACCAATCTGGTACCATTGCATAATCCTTGTGATAAATTTAGATTACGTAACAGAATAACAATGCTCCCTACTTTTAACGTTAATTTAGGGGGTGGAAGACCATTTGGCGTCAATGAATTCATAAATTCCATTGGAAGTATATTTTTGATGTCTATATTATGTTCATTCTCACCCGAATCTACACTCAGGTAATCTACACCGACACCTTTAATTTTCGACAATATTTCGGCATTAATGGCGATAACATCGACGTTTGTCGGAGCTAATATAACTTTGCCGTAATTAGATGGATCTTCAGGATCGACATTTTCTCCAAATATTTCTTCCACAATATTTCCAGTTGAGACAAGATCAGAAGGAATGGTTACAACTTCGTTATCACGTTCAAAGGAATCGGAGAATACCCCATCACCAACCTTCAGAAGCCATTGCTTAAAATCCGTTTGTCCATCACAAACACGAATGTTACCCTTCAATGACATGTGTGTGAATTTACTCCATAGGCTGCTTCTTTTGACGCACGCTTCCAAAATTTGTGTTCTACTTCCATGTCGTACAACAGGTAAAGTTTGCCGAAAATCACCAGAAACTATGACAATTTTACCACCAAATGGCTCGTTACAATGACACAAGTCTGTTAATATACGATCGACAGCCTCCAGTGCATGTTTAGATGCCATTGTTATTTCATCCCAAATTATAACTTTGGCATCTCGAATATGTGACCCATGTTTAGAATTTGGTTTTATGTTACACGTAGATGTTTCATTCAGGAGAAACGGTAATTTGAATGTGGAATGTACAGTTCTACCTCCTTTCAATAAATTCGCTGCAATTCCTGTCCACGCTACAGGCAGCACAGTCATATCCAAACTCTTTAATGTAATTATTATAGTGTTGTGTAAATAACTCTTTCCACTGCCACTGGGACCATCTAGATAAATACATTTCTCGTCAGACTCACCACGAACCACAGTCATGACTGCATCAAATATATTTCGTTGATGTTGCGTTAAACTATTCACTGATCTCGTCACCGCCTGTTTTAACGAAATCATGCTCTCGTGCTCCACGTCATCATTTTTCGTATCGCATAGGTATGTGCCAACATCTTTGATATTCGGTAAATTGAAGTGTCGCAAACTGAATCCATGAAATATAAGTATTCCACTGATTACATGCAAAGCTTTTTGTTAATTTTCTTCTGTAAATTCTGCACTTTGATCAACAAACTCGGTTTTGTATTTTTCAAATAATTGGCGGGCATTGATCGGCGTGCCGAATACACATATGTATGCAAACAACCGACACATCTCTTTGGGGAATTTAAGGCTCGATCCTTCTGCAAGACATTTATCCCATTCTTCGTCATCGGCGACTAACTTTCGCTGTACTGCCGCTTCAATAAGGATGGGTATACTACACCATCATAAGTTCGCATATCTTGGAATGATTGTGCTCCTCGAACATGTAATAGCAGCAATCTTAAATAATAGCGCTCAGTTTCCTTCGGACTCACGAAGTACATTCTGCTTAAAACAGGTTTATAGAATCGTTTTCGTCCCGTCCACTGTGTATTTTGCTTGTCGAATACGTAATAATTTTGAATTTCACAGTACAAATACTTATGTGCTCCAACATCAGTCTTATTTAGATTGAACCACGCGAGCAATGTTGATTCCTTATTTTTATCTATGGCTGCTTTTTCACGACCCTCTTCAAAGTACACTATTTGTTCATTTTCCACATGAACTGCTAATCTATATATAGCGTGTGATTGTTCATTCATTGGATATTGAAATAAACGATGCATTGCCTCCGGTGGGCAAACGTATCGCGTAGATGTATGGGCAAATCCACAGAACTTTTAACCCCCAGCGAGGCGCGATAAAATTAAGAATATTTGTTAGGATAACATTGCTATGCACGTATAGGTTTTTATGCTAATTCTACATAGTATTAGATACGTATTTGCATATTTAAATCTACTGAAATATATATAGTAGAGTTGCAACAAGCTTTGAAAGATCAGAAAATGTCGAAATCGGCAAGCGAAATTTGTTGAACTTTTAATGATATTCTACGAGCGCCCTTCCAGTTTTCATTTTAATTGAATGTGTTTCAGTTTCTCCTTCATACACTGAAACATCACCCGCTTTTCCTTAGATGTGCTCCTCTCACAAAAAAAAAATTATTTAACTACAAAAATGCGAGGATGAATTAATTTTCATTTTTTTTTCTGCAAAGTCGATTATTTTACACGTACGCCCTCTGATGTATCGATAAATGAGCAATGCTGACACATCTTTCATTGAAAGAGGCATCTTTTGCGAGGTGTCGCATAACTGTGCCATCAATGGTTTTCATGCAGTAACAATTCGAAAATGATCATCAGAAACGTAAACTGTGTATAAAATTCAGTTTTTACAACGGCACGTAAAAAATGTTTCTTGGTTTCACATTTTCATAATTGTAAACTACAGTTTGTCATATGTGTTAACTGAAAAAAATAGTGGCGTCAGAAATCTACGTATGAATCGAATATAAAGTCATCAATCCTAGAACGGCACACACACTTTAACCCTTTGAGGAGCAAATTTTTCTACTGAACAAATTTAGAAAATCATAGATGATCTGGAGGTTTCCGGGGTCGCTGATTACGATTCTGAATTCGAAATTACGAAATTCAAAATGGCGGAACCAATATGGCTACTGTAATGGGGCCACTTTGAGGTTTTCTGCGCAATTTACGAAAAAATGAGTACAAGAGGGTTTTCGGGATCGCTGATTACGATTCTGAAGTCGAAATTACGAAATTCAAAATGGTGGATCCAATATGGCCACTGTAATGGGCTAGCTTTGCAGTTTTTAGCGTAATTCATAAAAAAACGCGTAGATGGGGGTTTTTGGAGTCGCTGATTACGATTTTGACGCCATACTGATCTTAATCGAGAATTCTGCGAGTCGTTTGGCTGTATATATTTTTTTCTCAAGATATCAGGACGCAATTGATGCGTAATGTGACGTTGGTCGGTTTTAAGCTTACGCCCCTGTCTGAAAATAGTTAACGAACGTGAATTATTTGTCTCATAAGTCGTGCGAAAACATACACCAAACCTGAGATCTGTGCTCGTAAAATAGAAAAAAAAAGAAAAAAATCCAGCAAAGTTAAAAGTTCTGTGGATTTGCCCATATATTCATCAACTTCGTCGTATTTGATGCAATTTTCCTCCTGTACATTCGTTATTTCAACAATTGCGCAATCGTGTCCTTTATAGCAGTACTTGAATAAATACTTTATACATTGCACCGTCGAACATACTTCCACATTAATGTGACAGTTGAATTTCAACAACAAATACGCGTTATACGGTACAACGTATCTATTGTCAGCAATTTTATGGATCCCATCTTTCTTAGAGTTGAAAACAATCACGTTACCATCGTCTCTTCTACGATATAACGGATAACCCGCTGAATGATAATTTGTTTCCAAAACATAATCCTTTGGAAATCGTTTGGTACACAGATTAGTTTTGCTATCCATGCAAGGCGAATCCATATTTTGTCGACCACAAGGACCGTGAATCATGCATTGCTTGACTATGTTATACAATACCGGATACCTCATTTTATCTGGTATTTCTGCTGAGACTACTTTGTCTACATCGTCTGCATCCCGGATTTTGCTGTCTTCTTTCAGCCAAAGCAGCATATGCACATGCAGTAACCCTCTCTTTTGGAATTCAACAACATAAACGTAGGCAGCACACTTTCCAAATATCGAGTTATCGATCAATTCCACCTTTAACTCCTTAACTTTATGGTGAAAAACCCTTGATACGAGGTCTGGTCGGTCCGTTGCGATTTGACCGGGCTTCAAATTTTCCTCAATTTCCTTCCATTTGGGATTGCAGGTTATGGTTATGAATAAGTCGGGTTTTCCATATTTTTGCAATATGCTCATTGCATCAATGAAACTTTGCTGCAAGGCTCGCGGACTTCCGCCGAACGACGATGGTAATATAACCATCTTCCCGATCCTCGCATTATCCTCTCCAGCTTTGTTATGTAGATAATCCATCACTCCTTTATACATTTCCGCTCGTAGTTTGCTTTGTTGATTTCTTATAAAATGCAGTCGATGACTTTCAACTTTTGTCCACATATCAACAATGTATTGTTGAGACAATCTTCTCATGTTCAAACACGGATTGAATCTTCCTCTATCGCTAAATTTATAACTGTAATATTGCAACGCGGTTATTATGCGCTTCCCTTCTGTTTGCTTCATCCCTGGAGTCCAACCGGTTTCACCGGAGGGAAACATGAGAGGATAAGTCATAGGGTCAACGTGTTTACTGAGATTTGATATACTTATAGCACCTTCGCTTCTAGAATACACGCATAAGTCTCTATGTACTGGAGGATCTCCGTCTTCCGCGTCAAATACAACCGCTACCTCATTACATTTCGGTAGGTTGAAGCGATTTTTGTCAACATTATCATTCCACTTCAACCACATTCTTACCTCGCGGGGAGGATGACCGGATGTACTCGCCAATTTCTGTTCCTCTTCTTCCATCCCGTGCATCATTTTGAAAGCCTCCGCATATGGATTCGTTCTTCGTATAATATCATCCAATTCGGTCAGTAGTTCTGGTAAACAATCATCATTGCCGGGATGCTGTATACGTATTCTAGTGGCGATTTCGGTATCGATGATATACAATTGTCCATATTTCCGTGCTTCACGGAGATTTGGGTGAAGCGCGTATGTATTATGATAGGTTTGTCCACAGATGCGGAATACAAAGGGACCCCGACTTCCTTTCATTGAATCCAATTTTACACCAAAACTTGCGAATGCCAAAGAATTATTATAACTCCTCACGTTGCGCATAAAATTTCGGCTGCTTTTATCGGTACCGTTAATTAACCGTTCGATCGCTTCAGGATAAGTACTGTCTTCCAACACACGTACCTTACCTTTGTGACAACAAATGTTATACTTTTTATCAGTTGGTAATTCGGAAACGAAATGTTTAGCATTACAGAATTTACATATATTATTCATTTTTCTCAAATAATTGGGTTCCACTTCATTTTCTTTGTAATCTTAGTTTGCTATTAACGCGCTTCCTCTCAAAATCTCATGATTATCAATTTTCAATTTTTTAACCCTAGATGACACTGAAGATTCTCTAGGAATATTTTTTCTTTTCTTTTTGTATATTGCAGCGGCCTCAAGTCTGCTAGACCGTTGTTCCTCAGATTCCTTCGCACGATTGCATTTCATTCTATCTGCATTTTTTTTACGTATAGTAACCGCCTTTGCGGGATATGCATCTCCAATGAATTGTCTTTTCTGCCTTTTGTATGTTGCAATGGTCTCGAATTTTTGGCTCATTTGTTCCATCGATTCTTGAGCACGATGTTTCCTTTGTCTATTGGCAGCTTTCTCTCGTAAACCAACCACAGCTGCATCCTGGACATTGTGATTTAATCTTCTCTCTTCAGTTTGATTGAGAAATTCTTTTGCTATTGGTTCCGCAGAACGAGTTTCTTTCTTCGCATTCGCTTTTCCATCATAAAAATCGATGCCGGTAGGTGTATCACAGAAATTATCTGCTCTCATCAACGACGTTGGGACGTCTTTCATCGTGACATCCATGTGTTTTGATGACTTTCGTCCTTGGTTTTTTTCATTTATACGTCCCTCTGTTTTTTTATCCACAATAATCGCAGTTGTCGGATGATCACATTTTCTCATAATACCCAGAGAAGTAAAATCGCGAGGCACCAGTGAATTTGCTTGCATCAACGGAAACTGTCTTAAGCTATTCGAATTGAACATATAAATCAAATGTGATCTCATCTTTGGTATATCATACACAACGTTACAGGGATTCTGGCCCAAAACTATAGACGTCGCGAAAGCTATGGAAAAAACCCCGCAATCCCAGTAATTAGTTTGCTGCTGAACTTTCTCAAACATGACGCGTGTGTTACCGCGAGGCAGCAGTTTTCTCATGAATATCTTATGATCATCGTGCAATACTCTCCGGTTCGCACTGTCATAGACGTGTATTACTTCGGTATCATACCAAACGCAAATCCAGTGTCCCGATAGTCTCGGGCCATTGAACAATATTTGTAAGCATGCCTCGTTTTTCGGAATTCTCTGAATCGATTCCGGGATTTGCACCAATAAAGTACTTTGCATACGATAAGTGGAGTGTTGTTCTAATATACCACTAAATTTATCAATATGTGTATCCAACAACATACCTGCTTTGCCAGTTCTTTCGAGAACTGCCAAATCACCGGGACACAGTCCGATGTACCTCCGGCAACTCGACATGGCAATATTTATCGTGATGTTTTTCGTCTAATCGTCTTCGTCCCACGTTTATGCACGAATTACACACGATAGTTCTTATAAACGCAAAAACATTGTAAATGTAAAAAATTAAAACCGAGTTCCAAAATGGTTTCCCCAGCCAAAAACTCGAGAACATCCATACTCTTTTTCAGCGTCAGATTACAAACATCATTTCCTTACAAAAATAGTACAAAATAATACGTGAAATCAGGCATCGAAGCCGAGCGTTCCCTTTGTTAATTTTCTTCAAATGCTAATCAATGGAAATGAATTGAAAACCAATAGAATCATTGATAAAACCTGTGATAAAACAGCATATTGGCGACGGAAAATATTGCTGAAGGAAGTTAGCTCGTATGATGATACGAACTCGGCGGGCATAGATTGTTCTGAAAATTATCAATTGCTGAAGTGTGAGGTAAGATCAGCAATTAGTGCGTCTTTCAATGCAGAATATGTGTACCTATACTGTAAGTCGAATAGAAAGAGAGACGTCGCAAGAGCATCACCGAAGTGTACCGATAATGGGTACATCCAGTATAAGTATGTTTCGTTTTATGGATGTGACATGTTTGTAGCATAGCGTTATAACTTTAGTCGAAAATCGGTAAACGATAGATGCAGAATGAAATTGAACTCTTCTTCAAAACTTGCATTCGAATTTAAATTACTGAAATCACCGTGCCTGGACCATTAGTTCTTGTTATGAACACACTATAGGTATTTTTGTAACTTCAATTTTCAACGGATTACTCATTCCTTTCATTCATTTGTTTCAACACAACCTCTTGCGAAAACCACGAAGCACTAGTGCGTGGAAAATGTTTTCTGATTTTTAAATTTGAAGAAAAAAAGGATAGTATGTAGGGCACGGGCACTGAAAAGGACTTTATGAGGAGTGTGAAAGTGTCACACGATTCGAAGATGAGGTCTTTCCGCGCCCTTGTCATATAAACCACTATTATATCGCAGTTTCAGTCTACAATAATAAATATATTATCAACGCCAAGAATATCCTAACAGTATTTGATCATGCTCCCGACAATTTTGTGGGTGTGATCGTTACACATTGACTGGAAGAAATAATTTAAAAAAAAGGGTGCAATTGATAATTTTCAGAACAATCTATGCCCGCCGAGTTCGTATCATCATACGAGCTAACTTCCTTCAGCAATATTTTCCGTCGCCAATATGCTGTTTTATCACAGGTTTTATCAATGATTCTATTGGTTTTCAATTCATTTCCATTGATTAGCATTTGAAGAAAATTAACAAAGGGAACGCTCGGCTTCGATGCCTGATTTCACGTATTATTTTGTACTATTTTTGTAAGGAAATGATGTTTGTAATCTGACGCTGAAAAAGAGTATGGATGTTCTCGAGTTTTTGGCTGGGGAAACCATTTTGGAACTCGGTTTTAATTTTTTACATTTACAATGTTTTTGCGTTTATTTCATCACTTTTTGTATGTGCAAACGGGTCAGCGCTAAGCTGACTCTAATGTATTCTACATATTACACATGTATAAAGATCAACTTCCGATCATTCGTGATGGAATGCATGTGCTACAATGAACAAGTGTATTTTGGAACTTGCGCAAAAGATACGAGCTATTTTATTGTGCCAAGAAATTTCGTCTTGAGAATTATACAATAGCTTGTTCCGATCATAGTTCATGCTTCCCATGATCCCATTTTATTTAGACAAAGCAACATATTTAGATGTCGTACGAACATAGAATACGGAAAATGTTCTACAGTTGTTCGATTGTGAAACTCTTAAGTAAAATAGCCATGTCCAATCGAAACAGACCATCATGAGATTCTATAATATTTTTCAAGTTGATCTAAAAAATATCTACATCAGACTGTTTCAGAAAAAAAATTCTATAATTTTTTTTGGAATAAATGTATCTCAAAAGTTTCTTTGTCACGAAAAAAAAAATTCCCTTAAAGTTTCAGCTCGATATCTCGAAAATTCAGTTAGCGCAACGAGGGGTCCCCTATCCCATTTAAAACGTACATGTAAAAATTTGTTTTTCTTATTTCTAAAATAAATGGGTGTAAAATTTTTTTTCCGGATTTTCGTTTCCATAATCTTGTAGAAAATTTATTTCTCTACAAAATTGGTTCTTCAATTATATGGAGAAAAAAAAATTTTTCACGATAAATTTATCATATAAAATTATATCAAATTATACGTAATTATATATGATTATATAGAAAAAAAATTTGCCGAATAAATGTTATTATATCTCAGAAACTACGCAGCAGATTTTGTCGGAATTTCACAAACAAGATCAAGTGGGCAGAGTCTTACGCCCCTATAAATTTTATGAAAAAAGTACGGAGCGGTGGACGTAGACACCGAAAACTACGGAGCGAAGGACCTGGATACCGGAAACTACGGAGCGAAGGACCTGGATACCGAAAACTACGGAGCGAAGGACCTGGACACCGAAAACTACGGAGCGAAGGACCTGGACACCGAAAACTACGGAGCGAAGGACCTGGATACCGACAACTACGGAGCGAAGGACCTGGGGACCGAAAACTACGGAGCGAAGGACCTGGATACCGTAAACTACGGAGCGAAGGACCTGGATACCGGAAATTACGGAGTGAAGGACCTGGATACCGTAAACTACGGAGCGAAGGACCTGGATACCGGAAATTACGGAGTGAAGGACCTGGATACCGAAAACTACGGAGCGAAGGACCTGGACACCGAAAACTGCGGTGCGGACACATTACTGAGTACAAATTTTTTTGGGGAGCACGAGTAGACGTGACGCATCAATAATAATGACAATAATGATAACAATGATAAATCAAATATGATTATAAATAATACTATATAATAATATAATAATATTATATCTTTTATAATCATACTGGCACGCGGCCGCGATTTGCTGCTGCGCATGCGCATTTTGTAAATCAGGCATCGGTCAATAATTCTGCGCATGCGCATTTTGTAAAATAATTAATATTATTAATAACTCAGTTATGCGTGGTCAATTATTGCTCAAAAACAATAGGGGGCGAGATTTCGGTGATGAGAACACTCCTTCCAAATGGCAAGTTCATAAGTGCAACGGTTCGACAGATATCGTGGTCTCAAGAAGAACGGTCTGCAACGAAGAAGAAGGAGAAGAAGGAGAAGAAGAAGAAGAAGATTGTGTTTTTCGATCAACTTCGACGGTCAATATCTCCGGAACCACGCGGTAGATTTTGTCGAAATTTCGCGAGCAAGGTCAAATGGCGAGGGCCTTGGGCCCATATGAATTTTATTAGGAAATAATCAGCGGTTCAAAAGATATGACGGATTTTTTACAAGAACAAGAGCTGGCTCGGGTAAATGTTTCGTGGCTGGCGCGCCGAGTTTTCACTGTCGGAGGGGGGGGGGAACTCGGCGATTCGCTGCCGCGAATCTTGATTTTTCGAACGAATCGTATTGCTCACAGAGAAGAATGATTTTATCTATTCTATATCACCGATGCTCGAACTGATTTAGCCTCGCACTGATGCGACGTTCATATGAAGAACAGTATACCTGAAACATACTTACAGATGTTTGTTTGTATGTCGATCTCTGTCTTCCCCGCAAATCTATCGAATCTGAAACATATCCATCCGTATCTCGTTCTCACTCTCTAATTGTGACCCATTGACTTACTACGGATACCTCACTGAACGACGCCTATAAATTATTAACCGATACATGGCTTACACGGAGAAAATTTTATGGTAAATACTACTATCGAATTGTGGTAAAAAGACACTAACCGATTTCAATGATAGCGAACACTATTGATATTGTTAAATTCACCACTCTGATGGTAATCGTTATCATCTGAGTGGTAATCGTTATCATCTGAATGGTAATCATTATCATCTTTTGTGCTAATATGAATCACACCATACCATACCATTCTCCTGGTAATAGGTCCTATATCTATCGCAGTTACAAAATTTTATTTACAATTTATCATGTGACGATAACTTCACACGTCGCTCATAGCTTTGACAGAAAAAGTTTATAGAGAAAAACAATTGCTCTGTTGTGAGATTTGAACTCACAACCTCTGACTTCGTAGGCTCTTACCTTACCACTGTGCCGCAACATTGTTAGGGATGAAAGATTCTTTTATGTACATCATTTCATTTTCAACAAATGTTCGTTGTAACTCAATATATGTGAGCATTAGAACATATGTATAAAGCAGATTTTCTTCTTAGATACGTTAAATGAAGCCAACATTTTTTCACATATTAACATTTATGATAATGAAATAATTGAAATTGAGAATTTTTTTTTTTGGATATAAATCAAACCTCAGATACTCAAGATATATCATATAGTATTGTTTATTATTATTAAGACAAAGTATTGTGTTAATTATTAATGTTAAATGTAGCAAATATTTTTTTACATATTAAGGGGAGGGACCAGTCGATTTTTACGGACCTGTCTGAATTCTCAGATATCTCCGAAACGGGGGTATCAATCGGATTGTCCTTTCGGCAGCCGATGTTTGAGGAGTAATGACATCGAGTTTTCTTGTGAAATGCATGAAAAATGCGGGCGGGTGACTTATTTCGACTAGCATCAGTGCCCACGCATCATTGACGCGGACAAAAGTATGTAACAGCAAGTCTATACGGTATGACGAACACACCCATTACAAAACATCTTCGTTCCATGCAGTAATTACGTGGAAAAGTGCGAAGTACGATTTCGTTGTAATTAGCGATTAAAAATTGTTGGGCCGCCATGGTAAATGGTTGGGTTGTCATGGCAATCCTTAGTTTCCGAGATGCCCGAGAAAGAAATGACAGCGCAGAGTCGTTTCGTCGGTACTGCAGACGGTGGTATATATGCCTGTTCTGAAAATTCCAGGTACAGTTATGGTTCGTTGAACACACCTGTGCTGGAATTATATTTGATTCCATTTCACTTGGTTTGTGCTATATATAACTGATGGATCTTGTGCAATATTTTGGTGGCTCTGAAAAGGGCCGATGTTTTTCACGGTGGTTTGTTGGATGACATTTACTAGGAAACCTCTGTTTAAAATTAATTCATAATTTTCATCGTATCAAATTTTTCTGAGGCGGAAAATAATTTTGTTCTGACGAGTTTATGAGATATTGGAATGACCGCATGCAATTCCAAAGTGCCACGAACTGTCAATGCTTTATCGAATCGATTTTGTAAAATAGATTCTTCCGCTTGATGTTCTGCAGACGTACAGTACGCAAAAGTTCGAAAATAAGAACATGCCCAAGTATATAAATCCAGCGGTGTTTGAATAGGATCGGAATTGCCAATCAGTTGTAAACTCGCGATATGCGGACAATAAGTGTCATCCACCGAATTATCGCAAAAAACATCTGCTCAAGATCCATCAGTCATATAGCACAAGCCGAGTGAAATGGAATCAAACTTAATTCCAGCACAGGTATGTTGAACGAACCATAACCGTACCTGGAATTTTCAGAACAGGCATATATATTATATATACACGTATACAATTGTATAACTCTGAGAAAACATGACCAGTAGACGGATACGGAAGGGCTAAGGTGGTAAAATAACCATTTTCGGAGAATGAATAACCTGGGTAAGTAAAGAAGCATCATATGACATCTCCATTACGTAACACAGCGAGCTTGCGGGAGTAGCGCGGACGTGGATTAGCGCGCGCGGTGACGCGCGACGACACGTTTTATTTTCTATCTCCTGCCCAGGTATTTTCTCCATAAATGTTTTTTTTAGGATTGAAGGGGAAGGATTCAGGTATCCAAAAAAATTATCTCCATGAATTTCTGTAAGCCCTTTAGAAATGGCAGCGAAATCCAAAATGAAAACACCAAAAAAATATTGAAAGAATTTTTTTTTTTGAAAATATGATTTTTTGTATAAAAGTGCATTCTTTTACGAACAAAACGATCCAAGGATCTTTCCGCTCCGATGAACACTTTCGGAGATATGAATTTTCAAACAAAGTGGTGCACAAA